>CM057346.1:284084124-285417767 GCA_030015575.1 Agapanthus africanus
AACTGAATAATACCTTATTCTATTTCTCCCGAACTGGGGAAAAATCAAAAGTGAAATAGGAGTGGCGATGAAGTACGCGGTTTGGTCGTGAATGATAACAGTCGCAATTTACTTTGCCCTCTTTCTAATCCTTTTATTTTGTCTTTAGTTATTCCCTTCTATACACCTTACTTAGGCTAATTGGTTTTCTTCATTCCCTATCTTTCGGCACCAGCCTATGGTTTGGAATAAGACTATCCAATAAGCGTAATAGGTGTACCCTCCTAAACTAAGGAGCCATCACAACCTGAGAGAAGGTGATAATAAAAGACAACTGAATAAACCAATTCAATTTCTCCTGAACCTAGATCCATCCTCGATGTAGTACCTTCGAGTTCGTATATAACCATACGATGGATCTATCCAATAGAAGTGGATGTCCGTAGTAATACGGGATGTTCTGAGAAATACAAAGGGGTAAAAGAAGGAGCGGCAATGACTTATGGAACTCAGACAATCCAAAAGCCAGTATTTTAAGAAGGTTCGGTCAACTTGGTCATTGAGTCATAGTCTAGGGTCGGTCAAAGGTCGCTGCCAAAGAGAAAGAGAGAAAAGAAACACTCTGCGTGCACTCTAACCTAGATCAGAATAGTTATCACTTTATCTAATCAGGAAACTTCCCACTGTAATCTCAAATTCTCCTCCAAACCTGAAAGAAGAATTAGTCGGGATCACCCGAAGAGTAATCTAACTCACCAGTGAGAATCGGGATCCAACTATCATCGCATGATAACATGATGGAAGCCACTCAAGTTATCACACTCCAGAAGGTATGCGCATGCCTGGCAAGTTTCCTGTATATTTGAAACTCCCGATATGATTTTTGCCCCATGCTCTTATGACCTTGGGGAAGGTCAAACTGTCATAAGTCACATGCCAAGTTCTACCCGTCATTGTCCAGGTCAATTTGAACCCACCCGTACATACCCTTGACGAATGCCAAAATAGTAGTACGACTGTCCCAAACCAACACATCTATCTATGCTACAAATGAATACCCAGCAGCTACCAAACACTATGCCTTGGCGAAGGTCAAAATACATAGCTTGAATACTACTGAATACCCAAAAGAAATGACGGAGAGCTACGACTGGTTTTTGGCGAAAAACCTTTAACGTAATGAACTTGATCTCGTTGAAGGAACCTGATAGCTTTTTATAAAAATATAGTGGCGAAAAACCTTTGCTAAAGAGGTCACTCCCGGTGAAGGGATCTCGGCTCTTTCCTCGTGGAATGAGGTGCAGGATATTTCAACTGAATACCGCGATGCAAAGCAACTTGTAATCGACTATATTAAAGTTACTACCCTAACGTAAACTTCTGCCCAAGGGGTCACTCCCGGTGAAGGGATCTCGGCCCTTGCCTCGTCGAATGAGGTGCAGGATATTCTGACTGAATATCGCTGTGCAAAGCAATTAGAAACATCTTTGTAATAACACCTTTTTAAAATTTTTTCCAACAACATCGAATATAGGTTTGTTTTATCCTTGCATTTACAAGAATCAATGCAGTCCCATCAATCAATCATACCAGAAAAGAACGAAAATATAATGTACATATATGCCATCCGCATTCGCCACTGGGTCCCGTCATCACCCGTTAGGTTACTTAACTAACGACAGAGCGGGGGCTGGACTAGCGCGGGTGTAAAACATATACAACATCTAATAGTATACATACCAATATACAATAATCGCTCCAGGCGTGATAATATGCAATATTACAGAAAATTAATAAGCATCACAGAACAATACAGATAATCTGGAATCCCCGAGTTTCACAGAGCCGCTGCTGAAACCCGATGTTTCCCTGGTCGTGTGGATAGCCTGTGCAATGAAACCTAAACCCCTACGGGTGCGGCAAGTTACCCGCCAAAACCTGAAGCGAGGTTGTCCCCACAGCATAGAGAATGGAACACCCGACACTTCACGGAATCCGGTAAATTGAGCACCCCTTCTTGGGTCAACCTGTACCCCCTTCGAGTGCAGCGAATAGTCTGCCAATTCTAGAGTGAGGACCCTTTGCCTCTCAAAGCTATGAGATACGGACCCGTTGCCCTCCAGAACCCGGCTATCCGTGCACTCCTTCGCGGGATAAACCTAGTACAGAAATAAAAATATGTACAACGGGTACATCGACCTCGACCCGGTCGTGCCCCAAAAGAATATTATACAAACAGGAAGTGACGGCAGTCCACATGTTGGACGCTCGCCCCGCAAAATCAAATGTATAAATAAATACAAACTGCACTATCATTGCACCCTGCTATCCACCATGACATATCCGCAACAATACAGCACAACACAGAACATCAACGCGAATGTCACGTTCGCAAAACCGTCTAAAAGAACTATAGCAATCAGACGCGGTTTACCGATCAAATTACATTCCCGGTCGGAGATATAATGTAAATACTGCGAACTAACAAATTTAAAATTTCGATCGACTAAATTTCCCGAAGTGGGCCCCACGAACATCTGGTGTACAGTAATAAAAACTGGGCCCAAAAGAATATAAAAAAAACCACAATTTCCAAATAAAGCCTACTGGGAAAAATTTGGACACGTGTTCCCACAAAAGCCCCGCGTTTCCGCGGTGATCTTGTGGGAACACGTGTCCAAATTTTTCCAGTATGCTTAAAAAACCCTGCACGCTTTTCTGTGATATGTAAAATTATTTTTAGAACCTTTTAAAAATCGACAGAAACCTGGGAGCCAGAAAATTGTGATTTCGGAAATTCGTTCGATCGATGTTTTAAACACGTTAGCACAAGTTAGTATAGCTTAATGGTGAGTCTCTGATACCACTGTAAGTCCACGGTAGCGCCCCGGCCATCTAACAGACGCCAAATGCGGAACAAAAACTTTTTACAAACTGGCGCTATCGTGTACCGTAACCCGGATCTGCCATTAAAGCTAAACTAATAAGTTACAAATGGGTAGAAACGTTATACCGAATGATCCGAGTCCTTCGGTCTTCAACCATCATCCCACGCTTGTTGCGGCTGCTCCGATCTCCTTGAACTCCGGTCTTCTCATCTAGGTGGCACCACGTCGACGGATCTTTAAACGGGCTCCCGCCTCTGAACCGAGGAAACTCGATTGTCAAGTTTGCCAAAAGAGACGACCAAGATGAAGTAGAGAATGAGTAGAACACTTTGTCTCGTTACGTCCAAGACTATGGACGAACGGTTAATGAAGTTGCCTTTTGGATCGGGTGAAATGAGAGAATGAACTTATGAAATTTCCTTGAGGCAAATTTCATATACTTTTTCCAAATTAACAACCATGCACACCCACAAGAAGGGCCGGCCATATAAATAAGGCAAAGGGGGTGAGTGTAGGAACAAGAATAGTGACCATAAGGATATGAAGCTTATCATAACCTAAACACAAAGAATGAGTCATATAACACCTAGTATGAACACAATCAATGCAAACCAATCACAATTAACCTAGTCACCTTGTCATTAAATGCACCATTAATGACCTAATGACTCACAAGCCTTGTCACCCTCTCAAGAACAGATAAATCCGCATTTAACCGACTGTTAAATACGGCTGATAGAAAACTGGAAACCGGCAACTTCCAAAATTGATCCCGAAACGAATTTCAGGATAACCCCGTATCAGTATAAACATACCCGCATTTGTATTACGACCGAATACAAATGCAACTGAGACAAAGATATTATATCTACACTGTATAATACTGGGTTCCGGCTTAAACCAAAGCCTACCAGTATTATCTGCCCGAAAAACGACACGTGCGAAAATGCACGTGCTTTTTCCGAACCTTGCCATATCACCATACGGCCTCTACAACGTTTCGTCCGAACTTGGAAAAGTGTCTGTGGGGGACTCTAATGACTCATCAACACATTGGCACTGGGTATAACCACTAGCACGTCAGAGGTACTAACTGCACGTAACGTTTTGCCTATGTATTGATTGGAAGGGAAGCTGACGAGCGAACTCATCTATAAACCCTACTGAGCCTGACAGTGACAATGTATACAGTCCGGTCCATTCGTCAAAAGAGTATCGCATATCGAGTCTAGGGGGGTGGACAAAGTCAGACCCCTAATAACACGATAAATCGTGTCGGCATGAAGCCCATCACCACCTGAGAAACTACTGATCCAAATCAGTAATTCTCCACTACCTCGGCCGAGGATTCCTAGTGATGGCCACCCGTGCACTGCGGGACATCAACCCCCAATACCGGGAGAGACGAATCCCCGACGATCCGCTCACTTGCCTCTAATGTGGCTCGGGACTGTACCCAACTAAAACCTGTTTGCACAACTCCTTTGAGAG
Organism: Agapanthus africanus; assembly: GCA_030015575.1. NCBI lineage: Eukaryota > Viridiplantae > Streptophyta > Magnoliopsida > Asparagales > Amaryllidaceae > Agapanthus > Agapanthus africanus. The sequence goes on from CM057346.1 coordinate 284,088,483, forward strand.
TGGTAGGGTAGTAATCTAAGCACAGTGGGAACTCACACGAGACAAATGACGATCCTCAGGTCAATGAACTAACCTGTACACATGTCACCAAGGAATTGCTATCTGACGATATGTATAATACCAACTAGCAGATTCCCTGCGAGTCCTGTCCGGTGTACTCATAACCCAATGAGCACCTGTATACATCTTAGGTGAACCAACTAACACCAGTGGCTTGTGAGACCGGCCACCGCCCCTCGTCGGGGTCTCGACTGTATACACTAGTCTACTCTGGAGTATCGATGCCCTGTCTCGAAACTCCCACGACTAGGGACACTTTAAGGATGTGCTTACAGACCCCAGCTCCCACGTATATGATCGCCATCATACTGCTGGTAGTCAAGCAAGAATCCTATGGGCTCTATCATCATGCAATAGTGAACTAAAGCATGTATACGATGATAAAGACAAACCAGATAGCATACTATCATCTCGAGCAAGACTGTCATATCGGTATAGGTCCTGCCTCAATTATTGCAATCACGTACCTGCGATCCAATAATTGACTTTGAGGGCACTATCTCCAACATCTGGGCCCCACCATGTACCCTCATACGGCCTATGACTCCTCCTCGCATGGGGTATATATATCAGAACCGATAAATCTCTGGTGGATGCTGAAATATCATATTAAGAGAAACCGGGTTTTTCAAATAATGCATAATTTCATGAAACTACCACGGTCCTCAAATGCGAAAATCCATGAATATAATATATGCAACATAATATGCAAGCATATAAAGGAAAAGCCGCTATTTAACCGCAACAAGTTAATAATATATATTGCGGTTCCTAATTTCTTCAATTCTAAATAACATCAAGTAAAGGTAAACATGTAGCTATAGCTGATATATGTGTAAACATAAAGGTATAGCAAGATATATGTATATACCTATCAGTAATGATGTAATATACCCTCCAGGTATAAGTGAAGTATGTATGCAAGGTATACATGTAGTTATGTCATTATGTGTGTATGTACCTATCGCTAATGGTACAATACCCTATAGGTATACAGGTAACTATCTTGTAAGCATGTCAAGGCATATGTGTAAGCATGTAGGTATACAGGTATGCTATATATCATATGCATAAAGAAATATGAATCAATGTCTCAATGTTCCTAACCAAACAATATCATATAGGTATGCGTGTTGTGCGTAACATGGCAATTATTGACGGTGTGTGGCATACAATCAGTGCTCGTGCAACATGAGACGTCAATATTAGTGCAGTGTCCTAAGGGTACTAGTCCAAGCATAACAAATAACTAAGTAATAAGGGTATGCACAAACTCTATATACGAAATAGAAAATACGGCAAAGTCAAATCATCTCTAGCCCAGACGCATAACGCCATGCAGGCGATTCCCCTGTAGATGTTAAATCTACTCACCAACGCTCCTGACTGATTGAAGCCAACCACCTGTTTCCCCTTCGTCGCAGTGTCCGAAATCCCCACCTGCGGACCTAAAACAATAAAATGATAAAACAAGTGTATATTAGTAATAGACCTAAAACACGTACAAACTACGCAGACCAACGCGACAACACAAACGTACTCTCAAGGGTTCGTATTGTAGCTAACGTGCATAGCGACACTACGAAACCAACTCAAGAGCAACAGAACACAGAACACGAACCGTATCGGATAATGTATCGCGTGAAATGAAACACAAGAATTACACAAGTAGTCCCAAATTTTGCTATACTAACAATCTGTAAAAGTTGCAAGTACCATGAGATCACAAACAACCCCAGAGACCCCTACACAAAAACCCAAACCCTAACTCCCCAGTCTGGCCGCAATTTGCGGCCAGATGCAATAAATTTGCGGCCGTACGGGAAGGAAAGGGGCATGTATTTTGAGGGTATGTTCTAGGTCACTACACTAGGTCACTGTGATGGGAACTTTTGCAACAAATACCTGGTTTGATAGCAGATCATCCGAGACCCAAACTTACACTAAAAATACGATATTTACCTGAAACGATACGATACGCGATAAAAACAGAAACTAACAAGCTAAGCTACACAATAAACACCTAACTAACAGAAAGAGATCCTTCCCTAACCAAAAGAACTCAAAGATCCTAGTTTTGCAAGCTCCAAGGCATCCAAGAGGCAAAACAAGTAAAAAGATGTGATTTTTGTGAGATTGTGAAGGATTTGATGATGTTTTTGAGATGGAAAATGAGAGTGTTCAGTTTAGGGAAAGAGGAGATGAAAACAAATGAGAAAGCAATAAGTGAGAGAGAAAAAGAGAAAGTGTGAAGAAAAGTGTGAGAGAGGTGAGGTTAAGGGGTAAGAGCACCACTTGCATTAATGCACCATTAATGCATTCATACTACTCATCATGCCACCTCACACACCCAAAGAAATATCTTCTCTTCTCACTCAAAAGATCTAGGGAAAGTATAATGGATTAGGGTTAAGGCAAAGGATTAAAGCAAAGATTAGATAAATGGTTAAGTGTCATGGTTGCTAAGAACAAGATTAACACAAAACAAACCCTCACATTAACGTGCACACGTGCGTGCATGCCATAACAAATATTAATAAATTATTAATTAAATGTTATAAAATGCGAGGAATCCAAATTGGTAAACTTTTTACAGCATACCCGCATTAATGTCTAAACGAACACTAACCGAAATCTAAGGCGTTACAGTTTTTGAGGAAAATTTTACCAAATCAGGTTCCTCGCATTTTATAACAATTAACTAATATTTTTATATTATTTGTTATGCCTTGCACACACTTGTGCATGTTAATGTGAGGGTATATTAGTGTTAACCTCGTTTAGTAGCCATGACACCTTAGTTAATCCTTGGCCTAATTAACCCTTGCCTTAACCTTTCCCATGATATTTTGGTGTGAAGAAATATCTTTTTGGATGAGAGAGAGGTGGCAAGATGAGTCAACAAGAATTAATGGTGGCATTAATGAAGGTGTGGGAAGGAGTGAGCATAAGGAATTAGTTCACCCTACACTCACCCTCTCACCCTTTACTCTCCTCACTCTCTCATTTCTTCTCTTTTTCTCAATTATTTTCCTATTCCCTCAACTCCCGAACTGAACCCTCACCTTCTCTTCACAAATCCTTGCAAAAACTTCACAAAAATCCATAGGAAACACTTCAAATGTCTTGATTAGCCGCTAGGTTGCCTTAGAGCTTGGAAAGCTAGGATTTTTTAGCAAGAGTGGCTATGTATTGATCTCTAAACTGTTAAATAGGTTTTTTAATGTTGTGTTGCTAGTTGGTTGCTGTTTAGAAAACTTAAGGTATCGTTTCGTGCAAATATCGTATTTTTAGTGTCATAATAGAGCCTCTGAGATCTGCTATGACCTGGGAATTTTACTGAAAAATCAAGCAATGTAGTAGTGTTGTACTAGGGACCCTGAGACTACACCTGGATCACGAACCCCATGGGCTCGGTTTTGGCAGGCGACGAGAAGGAGAAATCCGGCGACCTCAGATTTTTTGGGGAATTGGGGTTTTGGTTTTGGAGGGTAGCTGTCTGCAGTTGTTTAGAGGTGTTTGGTACTGTTTGATTTTTGAGTATTGACAGTATGCAAAATCTGGGATCACTTGTGCATAATCTAGTGTTTTAAGTACGTGTGTTACGCTATCCGACACGGTTCGTGATCTTGTGTAGCTGTTGCACTTGGGTTAGTTTTGGCGTATCGCCACACACGATAGCCGTTAGACGAACACTTGTGGGTTGGTTTGGAGTTGGTGCGTTGGTCAAATGTTGTGTGTACGTGATATTGATCGATTTCTGAGATTTGTGCTCTGGCTTTGTTTTGTGTTAATAGGATCGCAGGCGAGACTTCGGACGCTGTGAAGAAAGGGAAGCTGGTGATTGGATTTACCTAGCCCGCGATTGTCGGTGAGTAGATTTAACATCTACGGGGAATTCGCCCGCATGGCGTTATACGTCCGGGCTAGATATGATATGATATTAGTCGCATATTTATATTGCACATATAGAGTGTGCGCATAAACTTCATTGCATATTATTACTTGTTATGCTTGGACTTGTACCATTTAGACACTGCACTATTATTGACGGTTCATGTTGCACGAGCACTGATTGTATGCCACTCACACCGTCAATAATTGCCATGACACGCACAACACTTATACATACATGAGATTGCATTGGCTAGAGGCTTGAGACATGATCCTTATTTTTATTGTGCATATGACATATACATACCTGTATACCTACATGCTTATACATATGCCTTGCCATGCCTACATGTTAGCTACCCATATACCTATATGGTATTGTACCGTTAGAGATAGGTATATACACTTTTGAGACATAGCTATATGTACATCTTACATACGTACTTACATGTACATCCGTATACCTTGATATAGCTACACATATACCTGGAGGGTATTACATCTTTACTAATAGGTAGATACACATATCATGCTATACCGAAATGGTTACGCATACCTATCTATAGCTGCATGTTCACCTTTATACGATGTTGCGTTTGGTTTCGGAGAAATTAGGAACCGCATGATATATTTAATAACTTGTTGCAGTTAAATAGCGGTTTTTCCTTTATATGCTCATATTACTGTTTCATGTTGCATATATTATATTTCATGGATCTCGCATTGATATATGGTTTTCATATGATGTTTTCTGGATGTTTTACTCCTGGGTATATATATCAGTGGTATGGGACGCTGATATATATACATGTATATATATATATATGTCAGTGGTATGAGACGCAGTTATATATGTACACCTATATACTGTATATCATCATAATGATTTGTGCATGTATTCTTATTCATTACTTGATGTGAGGGGCCGATGTGCCCGATGTGAGGGGCCGATGTGCCCGATGTAAGGGCCGATATAGGGGCCGATTTGGGAAATTTCGGATTTAGATTGTCTTGATGGACATCGGTCCTACCACGATGAGGATCACGTGAGGTGGACATGTTTTACCCCATACTCCGCATTTATTCTATATGCATTGCTTCATGTATTAGTAGTACCTGATAGAGTACCTTTCATGATGTTGCATATATACATATTGCCATACTTATAATATCAGATTACATATGATAGATTATCGTTGTTAGTGTATACTTGCGATTTCAGTATGATGTTATTTACTATTCACGAGTTGCCAACTCACCCCCGTTGCGCCGCAGGGTTTTTTCAGGTCTGGTCATCAGAGTAGTCGTGGCAGGGTGTCTTATTATCTCTACTTTTGCGGATACCGCTACGGTTGGCTGTGAGGCTGTTTGCTTTAAGCGGGTTGCGGTAATCCAATGATGTGCATTGTATATTTCTTGTATCTAGTACTCTCCATCTACCACCTTCATGTATTGACTCAAAGACGAGTTGTGACTAACGGTGTTGTATATTCTTTTGACTCTGGTTGTCGGGCTCGTATGAGCCGGCCTTTTTATATATGTGTATTATCTTTTCTTCGCTACGGCGTCATATATCTGTTGTGGTGGTTGTTCCCGCCGTTGGGCGAGATTTGCTCCCGTTTGGGGATGCTTTACTTTTATCTTTTGTTTGTACCCGTTTCGGGGCTAGTTTTTACAAAGGAGATGCTGAAGAAATTTTTATGAAAAAAAAAACTTAAGTTTAATGTTTTGCATCGAGTTTTAATGTGTTCTATATTTTCCTTCTAATGATGGCTTAGATTGCTGGGTTTTCGGCTTACTTAAATTGTGTTACGCCTATTAACGTTACGTAGTCTAAGTGCCGGTCATATGACCAAATTGGGTCGTAACATAACGGTGCTGATGCCGACCCAAAACCCAAATCCCAAGTCTTCCCAAAGGCAAATGATGAGTCGCTCCTGGCACTACGCTTCAGTGTTAGCGATGCTGATGCCAACCCAAAAACCAAATCCTAAGTCCACCCAGGGCAAATGATGAGTTTCTCCTGGAATTATTCCAGTGCAGTAATGTTGATGCTAGACAAAATCCAAATTCTATGTTCCTCTTAGATTCAAAAATCTCACCAAATAAGGCAGAAATCAAACAGATAAAATGAAAGTCCCACCCGACAGCACTTCTAAGCTCGAAAGCCTCGCAGGACAGGTAGGAAACTTCTAAAACAAATCAAATCAACCCTGACACCGCGAAAAGCGGAGCAAGTCTACTTAAACCTCGACACCACAGAAAGTGGAGCAAGTCAAATCAAATCCCAACACCGCAAGAAGCGGAGCAAGTCAACTTCAACCTCAACATCTGTCTCGACCCAAAAGTTGCACGTGACCGGCACTTAAATCACGTGACATCTGAAGACGTCGACGGGGTTCAAGTAAGCCGAAACCCGGAATCTAAACCCTTTTTTGAAAACATTAGAGGTGTAGTTTAAAATAGTCATCAGATGGAATCAGTTTAAAATAAACATTTAAGTTTAACTAAGTATGTTTGAAAAGCATCTATGATGTTTTAAAATTCGACGGCACCTCCATTGTAATTTGAATAAACCCACTACAACATAAAACACATATAGCATCCCAATGGGAGCTAACGTCTACGCCTCAAACGGCCGAGCAACCAAGCAAACAATATACGACGCACAATAGCGAAGAAAAGAAAAGCGAAACAAAATCAACAATATAAAATGGTCGACTCCAATGAGTGTGACGTCCCAATACACAACTCTAAGTCTCGCGTCTAAGTCCACAATATACCCTTTCTAAGTTGATGGAGTTTTTACTAGATACAAAAAGATACGAATAAACGAATGTGAGTATGATACAACAGTAACCCAACTGCTAAAGCAATCACCGAAAGAAATGTGTGCCCCAAGCCGCTGATGATCCAAGCGGTAACACCTGGAAGAAACCGTGTCACAACAGGGGTGAGTTGCCAACTCAGTGAATAAAAGTACATCACAAGGTACGAATCGGAATGCACAACGATACCTAGGTCATAATTATACAACTATCATATCCTGTACTAATATAATATATGATATGTATATGTATCGTAATGCAACACTATCTATCATGCGATCCGAATGTAGAACATATCAAATGCAAGTGACCTGTATCTGGGTATAACCCCAAAGGTAGCCGAAATTATATATATAAACCTCTTCTTTAAAATAGCCGTGGAATAGATATGGACGTGATAGTATGAAATCAATAGGTATCTTATTTAAGATATATGTTCTGCTGTTTTAATGTATAGTGTTAAGAGGTTTACGATTTAAAAGATTTCAATGTCATACCAGACATGTCAAAATAATGAGACTATAGCTCGATTTGAATTCCTTTTTAATGTATGCAATTACCAGTAAAGAGATATACAGGTACTGTCCCCCGGATAATTCCTGGTCAGCTACAATAACTATAATATAACTGGGTACCTCATGATATCAACATATCAATATATATGGATGTCCAGCATCGACACCCGAAATAAGAAATCACTTGTGTCTATCACCGACACGCAAATCCTCAAATCTCTCGTGTCCATCACCGACACGCAAATGCAGATACCTTCGACACCATCTCAATAGATGATCGCCACCCGATAACCCTGGCCCCGGTCGGTATCCCGTGGATATCAGCCATGCCCAATCGAAATCCGGTAATTTTCTTCTGGAAATCTGCCGTGCTCAATTCTATCTCCGGTATCGAGTATCCTCACTAGGCTTCCCGCCTCTAATGCGGCTATCCTGCCCCTTGGTTTCGACCGGGTCAACCATGTATCCGACCGTATAGCTCCCCCACTCAGCCCGGATAAGAACAAGTCCGAAACCGTATATCTACCCCACTCGGTTCGGAATAAAACAATCAGAAACATCAAACTCATGGTGGACGTCAACTCATCATTTCTAGAAATATCAAGTAAAGAATGAGAATACTGGCATAGATTATTTTGATGATATTATATATATATACATATATAACATCATCCCATACCACTGATATATATCATCAAAAGTAAAACATCCAGAAAACTCATAAGAATCAAATAAAAACATCCATAGCACTGCTATTCGCAATGCTTAACAGATAATAAGGTAAAGTGCGTAAGTAGGTCATGCAAGCAAATAAACATATCAATTCTACTGTGTCATGGCAATACTAATGTGTGTAGTGTAGCATACGCGTCTGTGCTGTTGCAACATGGTAATCATAGTATTTGTGCGAGTGTTCTATAAGTGTATAAAGCCTACTCGTATCGACATCTACATACGCATCACGTAGTATAACAGTCTTACAGTGACATGGTGATACCAATGAGGCGTAGCGTAACATATGCTTATGTGCTCGTGCAACATAATACTCATTAGTAATTGTGCAGTGTTCTATCAGAGTGTTCGCATCACGGAAATGTATAACATCGATAATATAACACGAACAAGTAAAGTAATTTAAGCATAACTATTAATTGTAATTACTTGCTAAGAGCTATACCATTATCTTTGGAAATGAAACGAAACATTTGTTTTGAAACAAGGAAGCTGCTTTAGGTTAAAGATTCGTTTTGGAAATTGGCATCGCATCCTTATCTTTTATCATTAAAAAGGAAAACGAATCGTTAGTTTTTAAAAGAATGTAGCTCATTAAAGTATTACATGCTAACACGAATAAAATATAACGCTATGAGCCAAAAGGAAACATGACCATTATTCGGCATACTAATCTAGTCATTACAAGTACGGTACGCTTCCTCGTATAAAACCCACATTATCTCAAATATGGTATGATCCCTCATACAACAATACCAACCCATGAATAACACTATATGCACATGGAAAACTTACTAGATGCAACATCATTCTAATATCTTAAACTTAATTAACACAAAAGAACTAACTATATGTCATAGTATCATATATATGAGGTTGCGGGGGTGCTATACGCCATCCACCCGACTTCCCCCGTAGATGTAAATCTACTCACCAACTTGTCGAGCTCGTAGATTCCACGATTGCTATGTCCGTCAATTCCATTTCGAAAACCTTCGCGATCGTACCTATAATCGTAGTTATATCATATCGACGTAAATATCATATCAAAACTCAAAACAACGAGATAGATACCTATAAGTTAGAAACCTACAGCATACTTAACCCAAAAACGACAATATGTCACTGTTGTTAACGTACAAACGTTAACGGTTCAGTTGCAGTATAAAAATACGAAAACCCATATCAGAATATTGGAAACTTAATAAAACCTTTACAAAACATTCCCAGATTTCTCTGTATGCATATTGGGACAAATCAAACAATACTATAAATCATAAAATACCCAAACAAAGCCACAGAAGAAAAACCTACACCAGAAACCCAAGGGGGCCCGGCGACATCTTAATTTTGTAGGTTCTCGCCGGCCAAAACATGGAGATGGAGTCTCGGGCTTTGTGTAAGGTCTCCTAGTGGTCTTATGATAATTCTGGCATTGCTAGATTTTATAGTGATTATACCTAGTGGTTCCAGATTCAAATATATCTTCACAGATATCACAAAGTTCATATTTTTTCTATACTGCAACAGAAAGCTGATATTGACCAGATTTGAAATTGTAAAGAAAGAAGGAGATATACCTATAGAGAGGTAGCACAAAGAAATCCAGCTCGAAAGGTGCTTATGGAAACATCTATGTTTTGTAAAGTTTCTATCTTGATGATGTGCACAACTTTGATGACATGGTTTTCTTCTTTGATATGATGAACACTTAGGAATTTTCTTGGTTTGGGCTAAAAAACTGTGTTGTTTCAGTTGGAAAAAGAATAAAGAATATGTGTAATTGAGGTGAGGATGTATGTAGAGAAAGTATGAGGTGGAGGGTGGTGAGGTGGAGGTGGCATGGTGAAGGAGGATGTGTCAAATGTGAATGAAGAGGTGTAAAGTTGAGAAGAAGGAGGTGGAGGGAGTTGAGCATGGTTGAGGGTGTAGTGTTGTGAGGGTTTAGCCTAGGTTAAGATATATCAATCATTAAAAAGAATTATCAAATATCAAAAGCTTTCATGTTACAATTTGAATCCTTATGAAATAAAAGATATGAAATGATTAATCTATCACTTAAATGTCATTAGCCTAATGAAAAATTCAATATCATGTTAAAATAATTAAATATATCATTTTTATGATATCACACACTTTTATTCATATTTATCGAAATAACTACATTTTTCGGATATAATTCCGATTCCAATTTCATAAGCAATATAATTTTTGTAAACTTATTAAATTCATATTTAAAATTATAAATTAATATTTATAATTTTCCAAAAGTTACAACACCGCAGAAAGCGGAGCAAGTCAACTTCAACCCCAACACCATAAAAAGAGGAGCAAGTCAAATCAAATCCCGACACCGCAAGAAACGGAGCAAGTCAACTTCAACCCGACACCGCAGAAAGCGGAGCAGGTCAACTTCAACCCCGACACCGCAGAAAGCGAAGCAAGTCAAATCAAATCCCGACACCGTAGAAAGCGGAGCAAGTCAAATCATATCCCGACACCGCAAGAAGCGGAGTCATCGACTGTCCAAGTGGCAAAAATGGCAGCATCGACCGTCCAAGTAGCTAAAAGTGCAGTACCGATCATCCAAGTATCTAAAAAGGCAGCACCAACCGTCCACGTCGCTAAAAAGGCAACAACGACCATCCATGTCGCAAAAGGGCAGCACCGACCGTCCAAGTCACTAAAAGGGGAGTAACGACCGTCCAAGTCGCTAAAATGGCAGCACCGACCACTACGTCGTCAACACGGGAACTAAATCAAGTCACCTCCACGCGAAAGAAGATCCATCAATTTCATGCACACAACCCATATATGTGGTGTACATTTATTGATGGGGCACATTGGTTGGGGTCAATAGTCATACCCCAATCGACCAAGTCAAATTCAATTAACCCCCAAGCCAAATGGGCCCAAGCCCAAGTCATGACCAAGCATAGAAGGGGCCGGCTCCATGCCAAGAATGAAGCAATAAATTAGTTTAATACAATTTTTTAGAAATAAATTTATAAAAAAATGGGCAGAAAGCAAAAATTTGGTAAACCGCATGGCTTATGTGCAAAAAGAAATAAGCACATAAGACATGGGGTGGCACAAATGTCATTTGGCAAAAAACCTAAGAGGCTATATATAAAGCGTGTAGCCTGCCTATAAAAGCAAATATGATAAAAAAATCAACAACTTTTTCACTCTCTCAAAAATTAAGGTTCTGTGCCTCCTTCTCCTTCCTCAAGGTTCTAAATCTTCTTCCTTTTTTTAATTAAATCAAAAGTTTAATTCTTTTTTTTTCCAAAAAGAAACCATTTTTCACCATAAAACCCTTGAAGGGGAGTTCGGATCTTCCAAAAGGGGCGATTTTTAAGTCTCGCCCCTTTTTCTCCAAGATCTAGCAACTAGAGATGAGGAAGAAGGAGACCCATCTCCAAAATCCCCACTCCGGGAAGATCCAAGGTTCAAAAGAAGATCCAGGGCTAAAGGGGAGAAGATTGGGTTCCTCTTTGATCACCTCTAAAGATTTCTAGGAGTTCAACTCCATTTGTCAAGAACTTTTGGAGTTTAAATCCACAATTAAAGCCCTTTTTTTGGAGTTTAACTCCATTAAAAATCTTTTGGAGTTTAACTTCACAAATAAAACCCTTTTAGGAGTTTAACTCCATTCAAAATCTTTTAGAATTTAACTCCATAAATAATAATCCTTTTTAGGAGTTTAACTCCACTCAAAAGCTTTTGGAGTTTAACTCAATGGATAAAAATCCTTTTCATAGTTCAACTCCTCATTTCGGGGCTAAGCCCCTTCTTTCTGCAGATGCCCCGCATTCACGTGCCGGACGCGTGAGGTGCCGACGCCCTGCGCCGACACGTCCTTAGGACGTTACTCACTTTTTTTCTTTTCTTTACTCTTCGTCTTTCTTTTTTTCATACACTCCACACTCAAAAACGTCCCCCGCTAAAAAAAATTCTAACGGGGCGCTGCCCCGGACCCCTCAAGGGGGCTGTTAGCCCCCTTGAACCCCAGCCCACTATGTGGGTGGCGGGACCCCCGTAAACTCTGCGAGTCCCCCGATATACCCAAAATCCCACAAAACACAACACACGCACACGCCATATTGAGTTTGCATAACCAGTTTGACCCGTCAATCGGAGGTTCTCTCCCTTCAAAAGTAAGGGATAATTAACGGCATCTTAGTCCGCAACTGCCGGAGATTCGAATCCGCACAATCAATAAAACTCGGCCAGCCCTAGGCAGGGGGAATCTGTACATGCCTAACAAGCGTGTGCATTCCCATCTCAATGGGGTGATGAAAAAACACCTTACAAACGGAAGCAAGTATTTGCAATCTTGTCTAATCGACCTATAGCAATTAGACGTCTTATACAAACAAGAATACGAACTAAAGAAACAATGATGCAAAATTTTCGAGTTTAAAACTTTTTGTTTTGCCCGAATACAAAGATAACAGTACATGAAACCTGGGGCAAAAAGACGTATACCAAAAATCCCAAAACCTAAAGTACAAGACACTGCACGAAGTTCGAGACAAATTGGTCATTTTTGGCCGCCATCCTCTGCTAAACCTCGGGCCAAACCAAAGCATTTTGTCCTCGTCTTCATGCAGTGTCTAAGTTTCTTTATCCACAGTCCAATGGATTATGCAATATATTTTTCAGGTTCCATTTAAAATTAGACAAAAACTTGAATATTTTGGGTTTCGAAATACGGAAAATTTTCAAGCTTGAGAAGTAAGCATCGTCTAAACTAGTTTATGTGTTTGGGTGGCTCTGATACCATATAGGTAGATGCTCATGCTCGTGCCATAAACTTGCGGTCAAAGCAGAATACAAAAACGAATTTTTTTTAAACAAGAGCATGAACTCTACGACCTAGAATCGAATCAAAATACTAAACTAGAAAACAGTAGAAAGAGTTCGGCTACTAGGTTAGTAATTACAACCTTTGTAGTCGTGTCCTTTGTCTTCGATGCAATTTCTTTAGCTCCTAGATCGTCGGGAACAAGATTGGAAGTCGGTCTTCCTCGTCGAAGATGATCCACCTGAAGGAACCCAAACTTAGGCTCTAGCTTCACACAAAAAGCAAAATGAAGCAACTAGTGATCAAAACTTGCTAAGAATTGATCACTAGGATGTAGTAGTGGCTAATCTCCTAGTGTTCTTTCTTTTCTTTTTCCATACTCAACTTTCAAAAATCAAGAAAGAGAGGAAGAAGAAGCTAAGGATGTTAATCAAGTGAGGAAGCATGAAGTATGAAAAAAATCCATCATTATCCTTTTTCTTTTTCTATTCTTTTATTGTTTTGGATGGATGGAATTATGACTTACTATGGTGAGTCACAAGCCCACAACATTCAAAACAATACAAGAAGAGATGAGAAGAGAAGAGTGCCACCTCAAGTGTACAGAAATACATACATGTGTGTTTATACACTAAAACAACTATATGCTACAAATACATACACCCTTATTCATATCAAAATATGAATACCGTATTCATACAAAATATGAATACTCGTATTCGTACAAGATACAAATACCTGTATTTATATCAAAACACAAATACACGTATTTATACAAATACCCATATTCGTATAAGTACCGTATTCTATCAAAATACGGATACCGAAAAGAGAGATACTAAAAAGAGATATATAATACTAGCTCACATTTTATCAAATGTGATACTCTGGCTATCTTTCAAAATGGCTAGTATTAACAGTGTAAGTTATCGTTCTCCTTGCCGTGACTACTACGACATTGCGGAATCAAAAACATTAATTTTTCTTGAGCACTACACACTTGAAACCCTAGAATACAAGCCCAAACACTAAACTAAACATAACTAACAAGAGTTTTAGCTGCTGAGTTAGTACCACAATCTTTGTAGGCGTTCCTTCGTGTCTTGAAAAGTTAACTCCTTAAGCTCTACGGTTGATGGAACGAGCTCTCGAAGTCGAACTCCCGCGCCAAAGACGATCTACCCGAGGATGCTGATTCAAGCGATAGTTTCTCCGAAGCAACTAAAGATCGAGTCTTGCTAGGAAAAAATGCTTACAGGATATAGTTTATAAACAAGATGCTCTCTTTTCTTTTCTCAAAACTCAAGAAGAGATGTGAGGAAGAGATGAAGAGAGAAGGCAACTAAAGAAAATATCAACCATCCTCAAAAATATCTAAACTCTTTCTCTCTTATCCTTTCATCTCCAAAAAAAAAAAAGTGTGAGGGCTAGTGACTCACTAGGGTGAGTCACAAGCCCACACACTTCTTCATTTATCATGAAAGAAAAGAGAGAAAAAAAGGAGCCACTTCACATGGTACACATATACATACACAAATATATACATACACAAATATATATATATATATATATATATATATATAATCTAGTATACCAAACCCGTATTTATAATAAATACGTACACTGTATTTCTACCAAAATACGAATACCGTATTTGTACCAAAAATACAAAATATGCATATTCATATTTAGAAAGAAATACATATATCTATATTAAGACGCAAATACCCGTCTTCATACAAATACATGTATTCGTATAAATACCGTATTCATGTTAAAATACAAATACCCAAAAGAGAGTAATATAATACTAGTATCAAAACTGGCTGTCTTTCAAATCTGCTAGTACTACTATACGCAAACTATACAGTTTCGCCTGTACTAGAAAACTCTCTGTGTGGGACTTTAAAGACTCGACAATACGCTGGCAGAAGGTTTAACCACAAGCATGTCAGTGGCACTAGCTGTACGTAACGGCTATCCAGATATCTGTCGAAAAGAAGATCGACAAGAGATGTAACATTTCAGAAAAATTAAATATTATTGTTGGGGATTTTTATAATTAAATAATAAATATATTGAATATTTTAATAATGCGGTATAATTAAATACCGATAAATTGGGAAAAATTTGGAAAATTATATAAATTACTAAAAAGAGGGTGTTTTATATGAATTAAGCAATTTTAAGTTAATTGTGATTTATTACACACTATTTTAGTGCTAATCGCGATTAAATATCGCTAATCTCGCATTAAGCTTGTTTTGTGCACATGTAATTTTAACACTTGTTACATTTTTATCATGGCTTTTTCTCATTTTTCATGCATGGTTTGTGTTTAAATGAGAAGAGAAAAGAAAACAAAGAAAAGAAAAGAAATGAAAAAGAAAATGTTAGAAAAATGGTTATGGGCAAGAGAGAGAGAGAGAGAGGTGAGGGGTCAACCTTAGACCATGGATCTTTTCCCTCCACTTTTTCCTCATCATCTTCCCCTCTCCCTCAAGCTCAGTTGCTGCCCACTCCCCATCTTCAGCAAACCCTCACAAACACCCTCATTCCCTTATCAAAACATCATCCCCGCTTCTTTAAAAATGTGCACAAGCTCACAAGCTTCACTCTAGACCAAGAAAGCAAGGATTTTGGACACTTGGGGCAACTGAAGAAAATTCTTGAGTTGCCAAAGAAGGTAATTTATCCATCATTAGTGTAGTTTTGCCATTTGCTTCGCACCCATGTTAACTTAGAATCGATATTGTGCGGTTTAGTGAACTTAGAAAATTCCATGTTAGGGTTTTGAGAATTCTTGAGTTGTGATGTGTAATTGAGGCTAGTAGTGACCTTAATCTAAGACTACGGTAGCGCCCCGGAATTCTTTCCGAGGCCAAAATGCGGAATCGAAAATTTTTCTTAAGTTGAAAACCGGCGCTATCGTATGCCTAAAACCCGGAACGAACCATTAACCTACAACTAGCTACTAGAGAAGAGATAGAAAGGTAAACCGATCGATCCGTGTCCTTCGGTCTTTGGCCACCATCCCAAGTTTCCCGTGGCAACTCCGGTCTCGATCTCCTCGTCGGAAAGGGCACCACATCTAAGAGTTTATTTACGGGCTCCCGCTTCATCCGAAGCAACTCGGGCACGAAGTGTGCTAGCCGACGTGTCCAAGGTGTTGTAGAGAATGTTTGTGATCACTTTGTCTCTTGCATCCATGGATTTGGTTGGAGGTTAGAGGTGTTGCCATTAATGAATATGGTGAGCTAGAGAAGAAAGAGGAAGAAGAAGAAGAGAAGGCTTTCTCTCCTTTTCTTTTGTGATGTTATATTGATAATATGAGAGAGAGTGGAAATCATAATATGAGAGCTCACCCCTCATGGCAGCCTCTCTCTCTCTCCTCTTATCATATCATCACAAAACCATCATATAATGTGACATTTACACACTAAAAGAGACTATGAGTCACGATATATGTCTATGTCCCATTTAATGCATTTCATGATGAATTCTAGCTCATTATTTCCATAAGCAAACATTAATCCAAATGTTTGCCACAACAAAAAAATACGGCAACATCTAAAGTAAACTCGTGACGGATCATAAGGATACCCCTCACCTGTATATACATACCTGCATCCGCATTCCGACAGAATGCAAATGCGACGAGACAAAAGTAATCCAAAAAATCTAATACTAGGATCCGACTTAAACCAAAGCACATTAGTATGATCTGTCCGATCATGATCCGTGCAAAACCCCACGTATATGATCGAACCCTGCCATATATCATACAGCCTCTACAACGTTTCGCCCGAAACTTGAGAAACTGTTTGTGGGGGACTCTAAAAACTCGTCAATACTTTGGTTATGGATTTAACCACTAGCACGTCAGTGGTATTAGCCGTACGTAAGGAGCTACCAGGTATTGACCAAAAGGGAGGTCGATGAGCGAACTCATCCTGACACCCTACAGAGCCTGTCAGTGACAATATCTGTACGGTCCGGTCTGTTCGTCTATAAGCATCGCATGTCGGGCCTTGGGGGTTGGTAAATTTCAGACCCCCAAAAGCGGTACAAGTCGTGTCGGAGTGTAGCCCAGAACACCCTGAGATACTACTGGAATACCTACCAGTAAATCTCCTGTCTCGGCCGAGGGCTTTGTGTAATGGCTCTCCTAGACACAGCGCGACCTCACCACCAATACCGGGAAAGACGAACCCCTGCCGATCCGCTCACTGCCTCCATATGGCTCGGGACTGTACCCAACTAAAACCTGTTTGCACGACTCCTTTGAGCCGTGGTAGGGTAGTAATCAAAGCACAGTGAGAACTCATACGAGACAAATGACGATCTCAGGTCGATGAACTAACCTGTGCACATGTCACCAGGAAACTGCTATCTGACGTTAGGTATAATACCAACTAGCATGTTCCCGGTGAGTCCTGTCCGGTGTACTCATAACCCAATGAGCACCTGTATACATCTTAGGTGAACCAACTGACACCAATGGCTTGTGAGACCGGCCACCGCCCCTCGTCGGGGTCTCGATTGTATAACTAGTCTACTAATGGAGTATCGATGCCCAGTCTCGAAACTCCTACGACTAGGGAACTTTTAAGGATGTGGTTATAGACCCAGGCTCCCACGTATATGATCGCCATCATACTGCTGGTCGTCAAGCAAGAATCCTAAGGCTCTATCAGCGTGCAAAGCGACCTGTAAGGTCACCTAAAGCAGTACACGATGATAAAGACAAACCATGGTAGCATACTATTCTCCATCAATGTGTAATAGTGAACCATAATGTCACCTAAAGCATGTACACGATGATAGAGACAACCAGATAGTATACAATCATCTCAAGTAAGACTGTCCTACCGGTATAGGTATTCCCTCAGTCATTGCAATCACGTGCCTGCGATCCAATAATTGACTCTGATAGCACTATATCCAACAATCTCCCACTTGCACTCAAGGCTAATTATTGCGATGTCGCATACTCACAGCCCGTGTGATACCGAACACCCAACTACTCTACTGATCAGTCTCACAAAGCCCGTTTGCGAAACTATTGCATTCGAGAAATAGCCTCAGTGAGTGGATCCGCCCTGATGTTTCTTTCTATGTCTCTCTTTATCTCAAATTCGCAGAGAAAGCCATCTCGCGAAATGAGCAACACCTGTCTTAGAATATGTCTGGATATCTGATGGGACCTAGCTCATAAATGAACTTCAAATCCAAACTTCTTAGACTGTATCGTGAACTGAACTTAATCAGTATCCTGTGCCCTGCCACCCACAGTATCCGCTTGGACCACCTGTCCAAAATACTGTCCCTCGTCAAAGGGAAAACTATAACTCTGACAACCACTCTGTCATCCAGGTCACCTTGGAAGCCTGGAATGATAACCGTCTCCCGAAGAAGGCTGTTGTTATCACATCCATAGAACATCCACATATGTTCTAAAACTGCTTCCGAATGTTTCTCCAGGATTGGATCAATATCCACTTATTGCATCTACTGTAAAAACAACAACTGGTGTGGTACTTGACATCTCATGATTGACTCAATTGCCTAAGCAAGTGATCTGCCAATCATGCACATCCCTCTCCCCTTTAGTCTGTAAGACACTTTTAGAGAGGGTGACTCCATCACCTACAGGTGCACTACCGTGCCAGGAGTCGTCCATTCTAAATACCTTTAGAATGCTGTCTAAGTACCCTGATTGGGAAACTACCCAAATCTAGATCTAAAACCATAGATCTAGTAACCAGAATATCTGATATAATATCCATATCCTATATGGAGAAAACACTGTGTAACAACCAAAGTATAACCAACCGTAGTATATGAATTTCACTTCCTACTCTGTGTATGTCATCCAAATACCAGGACATCACACCCTACTACCTTCTTAACAGATCCATCCCCTATTCTGATGAAGTCAAACCTATGACTGTCACATCAGAAATAGATGATCTATCTCCGCTATATCTGCTTTAGTCTATAAATAGACATAAGCTACTTGTCCACCAATGCTTCCGCTGCTCCCACTGACTACGACAACCCTCTGGCAGAGTCATATACATGTACACTTCTAAAGCTAATTTAGAACGACGCTATACTCATCCTGCTGCCAGGTCTCACTGTCTTGAACAACAGCAATGGCAAGTCTGGGTAAACAAGAACCTCCCTGTCACCGTCCTTGAGCATACTGAAGTACCTCTCGTGTGCCTGAGGTTACCCACCATATCCGCGGAGTGGCCAATGGAATGTCAAACCAGATTGAATCTTTAGGTTCTTATCAAATTTTCAGTAATCGTTTGCGGTTCTGCAATCATTTCCAGTTCTACCATACTCCCACTATTGTTTTCTGAAAAAAAATCCATTTTTATTAAAACTGTGGCGTGTCAAGAACAATATCAATATTGATCTTCCAGATGGTAGAAATTCAACCCTCGTCATAGCCCGGGTCAACCCACAAACAGCCATTACAGAAACGTGCCTTCAGTTATCCAGAGTCTGGTTTTAAGCATAAGCCGGACAACTCCTCGTACCTTAACATCGCTAAGATATGAATCGTTCTATATCCAAATATAGAAACAGAGGCACTAATTTAATTTGAATCAGATTCAAATCATGCAGCTGTCTCCAGTGCATGTCAACTAAATGGAAGGAGGCCGATCAGCGTTACTCAACTTAAGAGTGGTTCCAATTATGAGTAACCTGAAAGAGAAGCAATTTCTCTTAAACATTACTATCAACTGAATACCATACACAAGTATCTACAACTTTGATCATTTTGAAGAATCCTGATACTTGCAACACCTGATTCTCTACTTTATTCATATACCTATAACTTCTCAAAACTATGACCTTATGTTTCTACGAAACACATGTCTAAGAACTAGAGAAGTCACAAGTAAACAGAATATAGTACGAGTACCAACCCCTCTGTCCTCATGGACACTGGACAACATACAATACTCTGTATAAGTCCCCTGAGTCTAATAACTCATTCCCTATGTGTCGTAGGTTGAAAACTGTACTTATGGTTAAGAAGAATTACACCGCTGTTTAATGCTCCTTACCTAACCATCCACTGATATAGGTAAATGTCATAGACATAATTTCAAAAAGTTATATCTCACTCTCTAAAAATAAACATACAGATATATCAATTTGAAATTGGTGCATTACAATGGATATTCAAAACCAAATATTTGCCATCCGGCAAACAACCCGGGTGATTTCCTCAAATATCAACAATTACAACGAATCCCGATATAATGAGGATGATCACCTAATTTCCAATAAGTTACTCCCACTCATCATCTGTAAAACCATACAGATGTGAGAATCAAACCAGGTAAATACATACCCTGGAGCAAGGAATAATTGGCAAATCAGTTTTCTGTTAACAACGCGCAGTGAGACTGAAACATGAAAATGTTTCGAAAGGGTATCTTGGTATTCCTAGTAATGCCTCTTCCATTATCAGATTCATAACTGTAACCGTACATTTCTTTGCCATCTCTCCAAATCCCTTTATATGTCTTTAGTCATTACCTTCTGCACACCCCTTTAGGCTAAATGGTTTTCTTCCTTCCCTGCCATTTGGCACCTACCTATGGTTTGGAAGAAGACTATCCAATTAGCATAATAGATGTGTCATCCTAATCCAAGGAGCACTCATAACCTGAGAGAAGGTGAAGATAAAAGACAACTGAATAAAACCTTATTTCTATTTCTTCTAAACCAGAATCCATCCCCGAACTAGAACAAGTTCCTTTCGAGTTCGTATATAACCATACGATGGAATATCCAATAAACTGTGGATCTTCGTAGTGATACGGAGTGTTCTGGAGAAATACAAAGGTGATGTAGGACTGGGGAAGAAATACTTGGTTTTGGTCGTGAATAGCAGTCGCAAATTACTTTGCCCTCTTACTAATCCCTTTATTTGTCTTTACTTAATACCTTCTGTACACCGTTTAGGCTAAAAGGTTTTCTTCATTCCCTACCGTTCGGCACCAGCCTATGGTTTGGAAGAAGACTATCTAATTAGCGTAATAGGTGTACTGTCCTAATCCAAGGAGCACTCGCAACCTGAGAGATGGTAAAAGGAAAAGACAACTGAATAGTCCTATTCATTTTCTCCAGAACCGGAAACCATCTTCGAATTTGGAACAAGTTCCTTCGAGTTCGTATATAACCATACGATGGCTTTATCCAATGGAAGTGGATTTTCGTAGTAATACGGGGTGTCCTGGAGAAAAGGGTAAGAGTAAGAGTGGCAATGAGGTATGCAACTCTGACAATCCAAAAGCCAGTGTTATAAGAAGGTTCAGTTAATCTTGGTCACCGAGTCATAGTCAAGGGTCGGGTTATGGTCGCTGCCAAAGAGAGAGAGAAAAGAAACACTCAGCGTGCACTCTAACCTAGATCAGAATGGTTATCACTTTATCCAATTAGGAAACCTCCTACTCTAACCTCAAATTCTCCTCCAAACCTGAGAGAAAAATTAGTCGGGATCACCCGAGGAGTAAACCAACTCATCAGTGGGAATCGGGATCCAACTATCATTGCATGATAACCTAATGGAATCCACTCAAGTCATCACACTCTAGAAGGTATGCGCATATCTGGCAAGTTTCAGTTTCTTTAGAAACCCCCGATGTGATTTTTACCCCTAGGACCCAAGTGACCTTGACACAGTCAACAAATCAAAGAGTCATAGCCAAGTTCAACCCATCATTATCATGGATTGCATTAAACCCATCCGTACGAGCCCTTGACACAGTCAATAAGGCCGCACGACTGTCCTAACCAATCCCATTAATATGCCACAAACGAACACTACTTAGCTACCGTACACTACGCCTTGACACAGTTAACAAACGCAACACGAATACTAAGTAATACTTGAAACAAATGACGGAGGGCTACGTCTAGTTTTTGGCAAAAAACTTTTAACGTAATGAACTTGATATCGTTGAAGGAACCGCATAGTTTTTATAAAAATATAGTGGCGAAAACCTTTTGCTAAAGAGGTCACTCCCGGTGAAGGGATCTCGGCACTTTCCCCATTGAATGAGGTGCAGGATATTCCAACTGAATACCACGATGCAAAGCAAAAAGGCAATCGGCTATAGTGAAGTTATTCCCCTGACGCAAAACTTCTGTCCAAAGGGTCACTCCCGGTGAAGGGATCTCAGCCCTTGCCTCGTCGACTGATGTGCTGGATATTCATAACCGAACACCACTGTGCAAAACAAAAGAGAACGTCCGTGCAATAATAGCTCTTTTTGAAAAATGTTCCAACAACATCAGAATAGGTTTGTTTAGCTTGCATTGATCCAAATCAATGCAGTCCCATCAATTAATCACACCATAAAAGAACGAAAATACGATGTACGTATATGCCATCCGCATTCGCCACTGGGTCCCGTCATCACCCGTTAGGTTACTTAACTAACGAAAGAACGGGGACTGGAGTAGCGTGGGTGTAAAACATATACAACATCTACTAGTATATATATAGCAATATATAATAATCGCTCAAGGCGTGATAAAATGCAACATCACAGAAATGTAATAAGCATCACAGAACAATACAGATAATCTGGGATCCCCGGGTTCCATAGAGCCACTACTGAAACCCGACGTTCCCCTGGTCGTGTGGATAGCCTGTGCAATGAAATCCTAGACCCCTACGGGCGCGGCAAGTTCCCCGCTAAAACCTGAAGCAAGGTAGCGCCCTTCAACAACGTGAATGGACCACTCAGCACTTCACGGAATCCGGTAACTTGAGCACCCCTCCTTAGGTCAACCTGTACCCCCTACGAGTGCGGCGAATAGCCCGCCAATTCTAGAGTGAAGCCCCCTCCGTCTCAAAGCCATGAGATGCGGGCCCGTTGCCCTCTAGAACCCGGCTACCCGTGCACCCCTCCACGGTGTAATCCTAGTACAGAAAGTAAAATATATACAACGGGTACATCGACCTCAGCCCGGTCGTACCCCACAAGAATAATATACAAACAGGAAGTGACGGAAGTCCACATGTCGGACGCTCGCCCCGCAATATCAAATGTACATATACAACCAAACTGTACTACCATTGCATCCAGGCTATCCACCACGACAAATCCGCAACATCAGAGCACAACACAGAACATCAACGTGAATGTCACGTTCGCAAATCAATCTAAAAGAGCTATAGCAATTAGACAGGATTTACCGATCGAATGACATTCACGGTCGCCGATAAAATGTAAATACTATTAACTAACATGTTTAAAATTTTCGATCGACAAAATTTTCCGAAGTGGGCCCCTAGCACAATACTCAGTACTCAAATAAATCTGGGCCCAAAATAAAATTACTAGAAACCCCATTTCCAAGTCAGAGACCACCTCAGAAAATTTAGGGCACTGTGGCTACAGGACGGCAGTGGATCCATGGCCAAAACGTGGGTAAGGCCGCGGATCCACCGCGCTACAGTGAAATCAGCCCACCAAATTTTCTCAGTTCACTTAAAAAACCCTACCTGATTTTCTGACATGCCCAAAAAAATTTTTAGAGCACAAAACAAATTCGACAGAAACTGAACAATTGAAAACGCGGTTTTTGGAAATTTCGTCCGATCGAAGTTCTAAATACGCTATAGCAAGCTAAGTTAATGGCGTGGCTCTGATACCATGTAAGAGTACGGTAGCGCCCCGGCCGTCTTTCCGAGGCCAAAATGCGGAAACGAAAATTTTTCTTAACTTGAAAACCGGCGCTATCGTATGCTTAAAACCCCGATCGAACCATTAACCTACAACTAGCTACTAGAGAAGGGATAGAAAGCTATACCGATCGATCCATGTCCTTCGGTCTTTGGCCACCATCCCAAGCTCCCCGAACCAACTCTGGTCTCGATCTCCTCGTCGGAAAGGGCAACACATCTACGAGTCTTTTTACGGGCTCCCGCTTCATCCGAAGCAACTCGGGCACGATGTGTGCTAGCCGACGTGTCCAAGGTGTTGTAGAGAATGTTTGTGATCACTTTGTCTCTTGCATCCATGGATTTGGATGGAGGTTAGAGGTGTTGCCATTAATGAAAATGGTGAGCTAAAGAAGAAAGAGGAAGAAGAAGAAGAGAAGGCTTTCTCTCCATTTCTTTTGGGATGTTATATTGATAATATGAGAGAGAGTGGAGATCATAATATGAGAGCTCACCCCTCATGGCAGCCCCTCTCCCTCTCCTCTTATCATATCATCACAAAACCATCATATAATGTGACATTTACAGACTAAAAGAGACCATGAGTCACCATATATGTCTATGTCACATTTAATACATTTCATGATGAATTCTAGCTCATTATTTCCATAAGCAAACATTAATCCAAATGTTTGCCACAACAAAAAGATACGGCAACATCTAAAGTAAACTCGTGACGGATCACAAGGATACCTCTCACCTGTATATACATACCTGCATCCGCATTCCGACTGAATGCGAATTCGACGAGACTAAAGTAATCCAACAAATCTAATACTAGGATCTGGCTTAAACCAAAGCCCACTAGTATGATCCATCCGATCATGATCCGTGCAATACCGCACGTATATGATCGAACCCTGCCATATATCATACGACCTCTACAACGTTTCCCCCGAAACTTGAGAAACTGTCTGTGGGGGACTCTAAAGACTCGTCAATACTTTGGCTGTGGATTTAACCACTAGCACGTCAGAGGTATTAGCCGTATGTAACGAGCTACCAGGTATTGACCAAAAGGGAGGTCGATGAGCGAACTCATCCTGACACCCTACTGAGCCTGTTAGTGACAATATCCGTACAGTCCGGTCCGTTCGTCTATGAGCATCGCATGTCGGGACTAGGGGTTAGTAAAAGTCAGACCCCCAAAAGTGGTACAAGTCATGTCGGAGTGTAGCCCAGAACACCCTGAGATACTACTGGAATACCTACCAATAAATCTCCTACCTCGGCCGAGGGCTTTGTGTAATGGCTTTCCTAGACACAGCGCAACCTCACCCCCAATACCGGGAGAGACGAACCCCTGCCGATCCGCTTACTGCCTCCATATGGCTCGGGACTGTACCCAACTAAAACCTATTTGCATGACTCCTTTGAGCCATGGTAGGATAGTAATCAAAGCACAGTGGGAACTTACACGAGACAAATGACGATCTCAAGTCGATGAACTAACCTGTACACATGTCACCAGGGAACTGCTATCTGACGTCAGGTATAATACCAAATAGCATGTTCCCGGCGAGTCCTGTCCGGTGTACTCATAACCCAATGAGCACCTGTATACATCTTAGGTGAACCAACTGACAACAATGGCTTGTGTGACCGGCCACCGCCCCTCGTCGGGGTCTCGACTGTATACACTAGTCTACTAATGGAGTATCGATGCCCAGTCTCGAAACTCCCACGACTAGGGACCTTTTAATGATGTGCTTACAGACCCTAGCTCCCACGTATACGATCGCCATCATACTGCTGGTCATCAAGAAAGAATCCGAAGGGCTCTATCAGCGTGCAATAGCGACCTGTAAGGTCACCTAAAGCAGTACACGATGATAAAGACAAACAATGGTAGCATACTATTCTCCATCAACATATAACAATGAACCACAATGTCACCTAAAGCTTGTACACGTTGATAGAGACAAACCAGATAGTATACAATCATCTCGAGTAAGACTGTTCTACCGGTATAGGTCCTCCCTCAATCATTGCAATCACGTGCCTGCGATCCAATAATTAACTCTGAGGGCACTATATCCAACACTTAAACCCCAGATCACGAACTTGGAAACCCCGACATCGGGAAATTGTGAGAATTGCGAGGGTATTTAGGGATCTTGAGTGACCCGAGGACCTGGAAAATTATTTAGCAAACACAGAAGAGTGTGCAGGCAACCTGGAACCTTCACCCAAGACCTGAGCCTCTACATATCAAGTGTGGCCGCAAATTTATTGTTCCTGGCCGTAATTTGCGGCCTGGGTGTGAGGGCAAGTGTTCGTATTTGTACTGTAGCTTTATCTTCAGTGAACTAGACCCCTCCCATATGCAAAATTGGCTAATTTCACCTAGTGTAAAATTTGTATCATGTTTTCCAAGTATCTGGTTTTGTTTTGCGTCTTTTAATGAGTTGGGATTTGGTATTTGTTATTGTGTTCCATCGTATGGCGTTTGAACGTCAACAACGAGGGTTATTTGGTTGTGTTTTGCATGCGAGGTTATAGATTTTAACCTATGTGAGATACGCGTGCCGATTTGGTTTTCATGTATGATTTCGATTTACGATATTATGTGTGATATGTAGGTACCACCACATAGACTTCGAGACGACGAGGATGAGCACGGCGTCATCGACTCCAGAAAGCGAGGATCTGGTGAGTAGATTTATATCTAGGGGAAGTCGGGTGGATGGCGTATAGCCCCCCGCAAAGTTGTAAGAAATGATGTGATGTGATATAGATATACTTTTATATGTTATTGAGATATTTTAACACCTAGAAAGAAAAGGTTTAAGAGATTATGGGTTTAGTATTAGCGAGAATTGAAGAAAGGACTTTAGTTGATTTCTTAGTCACAAAACCCTAGAGTAAAAATTTGTATACACGCACATACACACACTCGCATATATTTACTTCCTTGTGCGTATCGAGGATGTCATATATATTCATATTCATATGCATGGATGATGAGGATATTATATGGTATTTGGAGATGAGTCGGTGAGATTAGGCATGGTGCCATGAGATCGGTGAGGTAATTTGGTTCGTATTATGAGATACGCCATGATATTAGCGGATTGATGGGCGATGTGTAATCACACACACGCGTACATATATGTTGATGATATTAGTATTGTACTAGACTTAGATCAGTACTCACCTGTTCACGATACATGATGATAAGGATATCAGGTGAGAAATGAGATAAATATGATATTTGACCCATACCCAGATTTTGGATGCCGTACGATAGATTTACCGTACGAGATATAATTATGATGTTAGATCCGCACTCTTGACTCGAAGATGTCATATATATATTGTATCATACGTGATACTATTGAGGCGAGATCACCGACTACTAGATATATATAGGTCGACTCAGACCTAGGTGGATTTCCTTACCCTTTTGACTGGGCTCGAGTCATACTTGTTTTCAAATGCAGTGATTCATGAGTACTTTAAAATACCAAACTGTATGACTCGTATATTGGGTAGGTTTATTCTTCAGTATTGGTATTACTATATCACTTTCTGTATATTCATGATGTTTCGTCGCATTTCATGCTTATACATATGTTATCTGTAATTATTATGAAACCCTACTGTCAGGACACCAGCACCATTACCGATGACGCGTATGTTCCACGTACATCTGCTTGCCGGCACACACACATCATCATCGGTAATTGTCATGTCACGTACACTTTAGAGAATATTATTTCGTTGACATAGCTTGCTAGCTGATAGTTGCAATATGTTATCACTTTCATATGCTAGTTTAACTATTGCACTCATTGCATGATATATGAGGCATTCATATATTCGTTGGACATGCACTATTATAGAGATTTATGCCGATATTCACTGTTTACTTACTCTTGATTCTTAGATTTCGGACTTCCATGAGATTTCTAGATTTGGGGGAAAAACTGCAAGAATATATATATAAACTTCTCTCTCTCTTCCTCTTTTTAAAAACGCAAGTTGCGGTTTTCTCGTGATGTATGAGTCGTCCACAATGAGTTTTCTTGATTTCTGTTGGATTTCAAGACCTAATTCGATGAGTCGGATGAACCGTCTCGGGTACATGGTGGACCCGGTATGGTACCCCGGGGCAAGAAGATCGAGTTGTAGACGATGAGCCCGGCAGGGGTAAACTGCCTACCGATGATTGTTTGGCGCGGCGGATATCTAGAGGATACCATTCGTGGTCTGTGATTGATGATATTGGCCGATCCGGACTGACGGAGCACGAGATATTGAGATATTGAGATATTAAGGTTTGAGACACTGAGATATTGAGATTTGAGACATTGAGATACTGAGATATTGAGATACTGAGATTTATGTTTTGTGTCGATGCATGAGACTGATTTCTCTATTGATTTCATGATGTATTCTGTTTCATTCGTAATGCATTCATACATCATATATCTGATATGTTGCTATCTGAGGCACTGATACGAGCACGTGGTATTGCACTTATATGTAGATAGATCAGGATATTATTTTAGGATATTACTTGATATGACCTAGGATAGTGTCATACATTCGATTTCTGCTCTGTGATGTTTTCTACTCACTAGTTGGCAACTCACCCCCGTTGTGCCACAGTTTCTTGCAGGTTTTACCGTACAGGTATCTTGACGGCTTGCCGGCACACTACTTTCGTTTCGGGTGATTTCTTTGGTAGTTAGGTTCACTTGCATCGTGACCACTATTGTACATTTATTATTTCAGTTGTATCTAGTAAACTCCATCAACCAGACTTGTATATTTGATAGACATAGAAGACCAGTATATATTCTTTTGACCTTAGAGTCGCACGCTGTATTATTATGGTTTTCCACTGGTTTTCTTGATGATGATGGTTTTCATTCTGTGTTTTGATCCTCGCCCTTCGGCGTTGTATATTATATTGCATTGTGTGGTTTTGTCCGCCGGTTGGCGAAGAGCTAGCTCCCGCTTGGGGATGCCTTATTCATTATATATGCTTTATCAGGTTTTGCACCTGTTTTGGGTCAGTATTTACAAAGGAAACCCTGCCGAAATTTTGAGAAAAGACTTGAGATTTTTAAAATGCATAATTCGGCTTATATTGTTAAACTTCTTGCTTTAAAATTGGTTTTTCCTTCACTCTACTGCTTTACATAGTTTGGATTTCTGGGTTTTGGTTTACTTAGATTACGTACGCCTCGAGATGTTTCGTAATTTAAGTGCCTGTCATGTTCTGTACTCTTCGGGTCATGACAAAGTTGGTATCAGAGTGTTAGGTTTTACCTTCTGAGTGTAGGATGACCCTTGGTTGATGGAGTAGGTGACTTAATAAGAGTGACGTACCGTGGGTATGTTCCGCAGCATACTTACGATACGATACCCCGCTTAAGAAAACTTAGGATGTACATTTCTTTGCACAGTATTATCTTCATTCTTTTGATCTATCCTCTTCAGTATCGATTTATGGTTTTGCTGTCCCAATTACACGGGCAGTGAGAGCTACGGCTAGAGTTGCGTCAGCACGAGCTTGTCACGGACGAGGACTGACCAGGGCGTGATTCCAGGGACACACGATTGAATAGAGGTGTCATTTGATTGTGTTTTCGCACCATGAGCATTTGATGGATCGCTTCCACGTGATTTCTCGGACGTGCAGATCAACACCGGAGGATTGGGACACTGCTAGAGGCTAGCCAGAATGTGATGACCTTCAATGCACCGATTACTTGATGATTGAGGCATTGTTCAGCGTGCGGATGAATGAGCCAGATGTTTGAAGCTAATGCTGCACGAGTTATACTTCGAGATATGATAAAAGATCGCTAGTCACCAAAGATGGAAGACTAGGACATGTGATTCATTGCCTACCCCGATGCAAGGTCATCAGATTGATTGATTACAGCTTGAGATGACTTCACGCAGGTACGTTGAGATTCGATAGAGATGATCGAATGTCGGGAACCCATTTTCCAAGTTTAAAGTATTCGGAAAGCAAGCAAGTAATTTTACAGACCCACTAGAAGAATGAAACCCTAACTCGATATAATGACCATGAGAACGCTTCAAAACCTTAGAGTTTACAGCAGTTCAGCGGTACCATTAATGAGGCTTGGATTTGCCCTTCTACGGTTGGTCCATAGGTGCTGTGACATATATTCGATACAACTAAACTGTACTCAAGATGTTGAGCTCTTGGGGGTTTATGGAACCTTAACGAATCGATCGAAAAGTTCGACATCATCTGGATATCATGTGATGGGATACATTGGTTGGGAGACTCCAGATATGAGTATAGCCGTTGGAGCGCAATCCATGCAGCCACGAAGAGACAAGTCCGAATCAGTCGACATTAGAGAAAAGAGGTGTAAGAGGTTCGTACGAGATCTTGATGAGATGACGTTCCACTCCGCTGACATCAGGGATGTGATACGCATGCAGAGGCGTTGTATATGTATATATCTTCCAGAACGAGTCATGATGAGTATGCAGCCGTTCCGGAATAAGAAAAGATTTAGTAAAGGATGATAACTTCCGGGCAGTTCGGCAGAAACGAGATTGAGAGGGGCTTCGACGGAACCTTTGTGGAATACTATACGAGAAGACTTGGACCCAGGAGAGGTCATATTGTGCACACCCAGCAGGCCAGATTTCGGCATCCTCGACGAGACATGTTATGAGTGACCATGATAGTTGGCCAGAGACCTTTAGAGGATGTGCCAGAGCGGACTACTTCCATTATCGTTTCCATATTAAACCGTTGAGCCGAGAAGCTATGCACTTAGCAATCTGCAGTGAGAGACGAGAGCTTAAGGGCACCAGACGATAGATCATGAATAGTAGGCAAGTAGATATCTTACTCTGCTAGCATTGGATGCACCGACACCTTCTCGACTTTGAAGGAGGACATTTCGACGACGGTAATTATGATTTGTGATTTGGTGATTTGATTATCACGTATCCTTCATTTTTGGATTTCGGTATTTTAGACGATTTGTTTGCATGATTGAGATTTTTGTACACTACTGTTGCACTTGACATCGATTGATGTCATTCAAGATATTGATTTCGATTTCATACCTATGATATGCATATGATTTGACCTGTACTTTCGGCATAGTTTTCATGCACTTTTAGTATTTGATTTGATTTTACGCACGTTGATGCATATGGTTGTGAGATTATGTTATCCCTGATTTGAATTTGGATTGAATGTGTAGTATACCGTCGATTTTGATTTTGATATTCGATATTTGTTTTCGTACACTTGATTTAGATTCTTGCGCATGTTTGGGCGTTTGATGCGATTTTGGTGCACACCAGATGCACTAAATCGAGATTCTTCATGCATATCAGATGCACTTGATATTGCTGTCAGACACACCCGTTGCCCTTGACAGATGTTTCGTGCACACCCGATGCACTTAGATGATGTTTCTGTGCACATGCATGGCACATTCATGGGTTTCGATTTCCGTGCGCACCAGACGCATGTAGCATTCATATGCACATTTTGGGATTGATTTCTTAGGGAGCAGTACGTTTTTTTGATATTTGCTATTTGTTTTCATA
Organism: Agapanthus africanus; assembly: GCA_030015575.1. Lineage (NCBI taxonomy): Eukaryota > Viridiplantae > Streptophyta > Magnoliopsida > Asparagales > Amaryllidaceae > Agapanthus > Agapanthus africanus. Next base: position 284,119,650 of record CM057346.1, read on the forward strand.
CTAAGCAGGACTAGTCAGAGGACAGTACCTGGATATATTTTGCATGCATTGATCGTTATCGAAGGAATTTCCAAAAAGGGAGCTTTAGTCTCAGTATTTACCTAAGTGTCTGATATGACACGGAATGTTTAAAGAAAGGAAACCCTTTTAAATTGTTTTCAAAACGGCGGGATGTGCATATTAAACAAAAGATATATACATATATGGTTATTTTCTTACAATAGAAGTCCGCCACTGTGCAGTGTTATGCGCATCGCACAGCAACATGAATGGTTTGGCATTCATTTCCTACAGATGTTTACATGGATAGTTTTGATGTATATCATATTGGTTTCATTTTGGATTTGACATTTGTGTCTACACCATGACTCCGATGATTGCAGGATGCTTGACGAACTTTTGTTTTTTTGAGTTATCTGCTCATTGTTTATGCGCATGCATTGCGCTACGATGCGTTTTATGTATTGATGATTTCGGAAGCCGGACGACTTGGACTTTTTACTGAAATGTTTTAGTATTTGAGGGGTTTAAATTTAAATTCGGGGACCGTATTTCTTTAAGGGGGAAGATTGTAACATTTCAGAAAAAAAAATATTATTGTTGGGGATTTTTATAATTAAATAATAAATATATTAAATATTTTAATAATGCGGTATAATTAAATACCAATAAACTGGGAAAAATTTGGAAAATTATAGAAATTACTAAAAAGAGGGTGTTTTATATGAATTAAGCAGTTTTAAGTTAATTGTGATTTATTACACACTATTTTAATTCTAATCGCGATTAAATATCGCTAATCTCGCATTAATCTTATTTTGTGCACATGTCATTTTAACACTTGTTACATTTTTATCATGGCATTTTCTCATTTTTCATGCATGGTTTGTGTTTAAATAAGAAGAGAAAAGAAAACAAAGAAAAGAAAGGAAAAGAAAAAGAAAATGTTAGAAAAATGGGTATGGGCAAGAGAGAGAGAGGTGAAGGGTCAACCTTGGACCATAGATCTTTTCCCCCCACTTTTTCCTCACCATCTTCCCCTCTCCCTCAAGCTCAGTTGCTGCCCTCTCTCCTCTTCATCAAACCTCATAAACACCCTCATTCCCTCATCAAAACATCAACCCCACTTCTTTAAAAATGCGCACTAGCTCACAAGCTTCACTTTGGACCAAGAAAGCAAGGATTTTGGACACTTGGGGTAACTCAAGAAAATTCTTGAGTTGCCAAAGGAGGTAATTTATCCATCATTAGTGTAGTTTTTCCATTTGCTTTGCACCCATGTTAACTTAGAATCGATATTGTGCGGTTTAGTGAACTTAGAAAATTCCAAGTTTGGGTTTTGAGAATTCTTGAGTTGTGATGTGTAATTGAGGTTTGTAGTGACCTTAAACCCTCTTTAGTGATATCATATTGGGCTAATACCTGAGACTTAAACCCGAGATCATGAACTTAGAAACCTCGACATTGGAAAATTGTGAGAATTGCGAGGGTATTTAGGGATCTGGACTGACCCGGGGACCTGGAAAATTATTTAGCAAACACAGAGGAATGTGCAGGCAACCTGGAACCTTCACCCAAGACCTAAGCCCCTACCCTTCAAGTGTGGTCACAAATTTATTGTTCCTGTCCGTAATTTACGGCTACGGTGTGAGGAAAAGTGTTCGTATTTGTTCTGTGGCTTTATCTTTAGTAAACTAGACCCCTCCGATATGCAAAATTGGATAATTTCACCTTGGATAAAATCTGGAGCATGTTTTCCAAGTTTCTGGTTTTGTTTTTTGGCTTTTAATGAATTGGGATTTGGTATTTGTTATTGTGTTCCATCGTGTGGCGTTTGAACGTAAACAACGAGGGTTATTTGGTCGTGTTTTGCATGCGAGGCTATAGGTTTTAACCTATATGAGATACGCGTGACGATTTGGTTTTTGTGTGTGATTTCGATTTAAGATATTATGTGTGATATGTAGGTACCCCCACATGGACTTCGAGACGACGAGGATGAGCATGGCGTCATCGACTCCACAAAGCGAGGATCAGGTGAGTAGATTTATATCTATGGGGGAAGTCGGGTGGATGGTGTATAGCACTCCCGCAAAGTTGTAAGAAATGATGTGATGTGATATAGATATACTTTTATATGTTATTGAGAGATTTTAACACCTAGAAAGAAAATGTTTAGGAGATTATGGGTTTAGTGTTAGCGAGAACTGAAGAAAGGACATTAGTTGATTTCTTAGTCACGAAACCCTAGAGTAAAGATTTTCATACACGCACATACACACACTCGCATACATTTACTTCCTTGTGCGTATAGAGGATGTCATATATATTCATATTCTTATGCATGGATGATGAGGATATTATATGGTATTTGGAGATGAGTCGATGAGATTAAGAATGGTGCCTTGAGATCGGTGAGGTGATTTAGTTCGTATTATTAGATACGGCATGATATTAGCGGATTGATGGGTGATGTGTATTCACACACACGCGTACATATATGTTGATGATATTAGTATTGTACTAGACTTAGATCAGTACCCACCTGTTCACGATATGTGATGATAAGGATATTAGATGAGTAATGAGATAAATATGATATTTGACTCGTACCCAGATTTGGGACGCCGTACGATAGATTTACCGTACGAGATATAATTATGATGTTAGACCCGCACTCTTGGCTCGAGGATGTCATATTTATATTGTATCGTACGTGATACTATTGAGGTGAGATCACCGACTACTAGATATATATAGGTCGACTCAGACCTAGGTGGATTTCCTTGCCCTTTTGACTGGGCTCGAGTCATACTTGTTTTCAAATACAGTGGATCGTGAGTACTTTAAAATACCAAACTGTATGACTCGTATATTGGGTAGGTTTATTCTTCAGTGTTGGTGTTACTATATCACTTTCTGTATATTCATAATGTTTCGTCACATTGGATGGTTATACATATGTTATCTGTAATTATTATGAAACCCTGCTGTCGGGACACCAGCACTATTACTGATGATGTGTATGTTCCACGTACACCTTCTTGCCGGCTCGCACACATCATCATCGGTAATTGCCATGTCACGTACACTTTAGAGAATATTATTTCATTGATATAGCTGGCTAGCTGATAGTTGCAAGATGTTATCACTTTCATATGCTAGTTTAACTATTGTACTAATTGCATGATATCAGAGGCATTCATATATTCATTGGTCATGCTGTGTTATGGAGATTTATGCCGATATTCACTGTTTACTTACTCTTGATTCTTGGATTTCGGACTTCCATGAGATTTTTGGATTTGGGGGAAAACCGCAAGAATATATATATAAACATCTCTCTCTCGCCCTCTTTTTAAAAATGCAAATTGTGGTTTTCTCGTGATGTATGAGTCGTCCACCATGAGTTTTCATGATTGCTGTTGGATTTCGAGACCCGGTTCGAGGAGTCGGATGAACCGTCTCGGGTACATGGTGGAACCGGTATGGTACCCGAGGCAAGATTATCGAGTTGTCGACGATGTGCCCGGCAGGGGCAGACTGTCTATCGGTTATTATTTGGCATGGCGGATATCCGGAAGATACCATTCGTGGTCGTGTGATTCATGATATGGGCCGATCCAGACTGCTGGAGCCCGAGATATTGAGATATTGAGATATTGAGGTTTGAGACACTGAGATATTAAGATTTGAGATATTGAGATACTGAGATATTGAGATACCGAGATTTTTATTTTGTGTCGATGCTTGACACTGATTTCTCTATTGATTTCATGATGTATTCTGTTTTCATTCGTAATGCATTCATAGATCATATATCTGATATGTTGCTATCTAAGGCACTGGCACGAGCACGTAGTATTGCACTTATATGTAGATGGATCAGGATAATATTTGAGGATATTACTTGATATGACCTAGGATGGCATCATACATTCGATTTATGCTCTGTGATGTTTTCTACTCATGAGTTGGAAACTCACCCCCGTTGTGCAACAGTTTCTTGTAGGTTTTTCCGTACAGATATCTTGATGGCTTACCGGCATACTGCTTTCATTTCGGGTGATTGCTTTGGTAGGTGGGTTCACTTGCATCGTGACCACTATTGTACATTTATTATTTCAGTTGTATCTAGTAAACTCCATCAACCAGACTTGTATATTTGATAGACATAGAAGACCAGTGTATATTCTTTTGACCTTAGAGTCGCACGCTGTATTATTATGGTTTTCCACTGGTTTTCTTGATGATGATGGTTTTCATTCTGTGTTTTGATCCTCGCCCTTCGGCGTTGTATATTATATTGCATTGCGTGGTTTTGTCCGCCGGTTGGCGAAGAGCTAGCTCCCGCTTGGGGATGCCTTATTCATTATATATGCTTTATCAGGTTTTGTTCCCGTTTGGGGTCAGTATTTACAAAGGAAACTCTGCCGAAATTTTCAGAAAAGACTTGAGATTTTTAAAATGCATACTTCGGCTTATGCTGTTAAACTACTTGCTTTAAAATTGGTTTTTCCTTCACTATACTGCTTTACTTGGTTTGGATTTCTGGGTTTTGGTTTACTTAGATTACGTACGCCTCGAGACGTTTCGTAATTTAAGTGCCGGTCTTGTCCCGTACTTTTTGGGTCGTGACAAGAGAACTCGTCCGAACCCTTACAAAGCCTAAAAGTGACAATCTTAATACGGTTCGGTCTCTTCGTCTGAGTGTATCGCATACTGGGTCTAGGGGGTGGAAAAAGTCAGACCCCTAATAACCCAATAAGTCATTTCGATGTTGCCCAAAACCATCTCGAGAAATTACTTATCTCACAATCAGTAAATCTCATCTGCCTTGGCTAAGGTCTTATGGTGATGACCAATCGAACACAGCGTGACATCAACTCTCTATACCGGGAGAGACGAATCCCTTCTATCGCTCACTGCCTCTTCTTCAGGACTGTACCCAAGCAAAACCTATTTGCATGACACTTTAAAGTTGTAATAGGGTAGTGATCTAAGTACAGTGAGAACACACTCGAGACGAATGATGATGTCTGGTCTAAAAGCTAACATGTACCTATGTCACCAGAGAAATACTATCTGAAGTTAGGTATATAACCATCTAGAAGTTCTTAGTGAGTCCTTCCAATGTAACTCATAACCTAATGAGCACATGTATAATACATTTGGTGCTGTACACCAATGGATGTGGGACATGCCACCTTCCCTTACAGGAATAATAATCATATACACTAGTCTACTCCGGTGTATTGATGCTCTATCTCGAAACTCCAATGACTAGGGACATTTTATGAATGTACTTATACACAACCTAGACCTCACGAGTGTGATCGCCATCACAATTCTAGTAGTCAAGCAAAGATCCTACGAGCTTTACCAACATGTAACCGAGATACGTAATATAAAAATAGAATGTATACATATATTGAGGTAAAGTCAAACCAGTTAGCATACTATCATATTGAGCAAGACTGTCCTGTACACATATATCCCATCTATCCATATGTAATATACAATCATGTAGTATACAATATTGGTCTTTAGGGCATATACATCCAAGAATCTCCGTATATATATACCTATATTCGTAATACAAAAAATACGAATACAAAGAGATAAAATAATCCAATAGTATAATACTAGAAAGTGGTTTAATCCTAAGCCCGCTAGAATTATCCATCCGAAAAAAATCCATGTAGCTAGTAAACGTATATGATCGAAACCCTGCACGTAAAACCATACGGGCTCTACATCATTTTGCCTGAACCAGGGAAACCCTCTGTGTGGGACTCTAAAGGCTTGACAGTGCGCTGGCAGTGGGTTTAACCACAAGCATGTCAGCGGCACTAGCTGTACATAACGGCTGCCGAGGTACTTGTCGAAAAGAAGTCCGACAAGCAAACTCATTCGAACTCCAACTGAGCCTATCTGTGCCAATCTCCGTACAGTCCGTTCTATTCATCTGAGAGTATCGCGTGTTGGGTCTAGGGGGTGGAAAACGTCTAACCCCTAATAACATGAAAAGTTGTGCCGATGTGGCTCAAGACCATCCGAGAATCTACAGATATACCTATCAATAATTCTCAATCTGCCCTTGCCAGGGGTTTATGGTGTTTGCCAACCGAACACAGCGCGACATCAACTCCCTATAACTAGAAAGACGAATCCCTAACAATCGCTCACTGCCTCTATGTAGCTCAGGACTGTACCCAACTAAAACCTGTTTGCACGACTCAGTAGAGCAATGGTAGGATAGTAATCAAAGCAAAGTGGGAACTCACACGAGAAAAATGATGACCTCAGGTCGACAGACTATCTGTACTCATGTTAGTAGAGAACTACTATCTGACGATTGGTATAATACCATCTAACCAGTTCAGGCGAGTTCGTCCAGTGTACTCACCCACCGGTATACGATCTTAGGTGCCAAAGATCAATGGTTGCGGGAACAACCATAGCCACTCATCGAGGTCTCGAAACGTATACACCAGTCTACTCGGGAGTATCGATACCCTGTCTCGATACTCCTACGACTAGAGACATTTAAGGATGTGCTTATCGATTACCCATCTCCCACAAGTATTGTAAGTCGATGTCACGCACCTCGTGGGTTCACGGGGAGGCGGAATACGCAAAGAAGATTTTTACAGGCTTCACAACACCGACTTGAACTCCAGAATCGATATTAAACCCTAACTAGCTAAACTGTATGAGGTTAACTACTCGGATAGGAAGTTATAGCTAACGTTACCATGTTCTTCGGTTCTTCTTGTCGCTGTCCTCCTCATCGTCATAAGTTCCAAGGATCGTTTGGATCGATGCCTCCTCGTCGGCTTCCTCGAGTCAAAGACGATCCACATGAGAGTCTATAGTCCGAGCTCCAACCTCAAATCCGAGGTAACTATGACATCTAGTTCGCTAAACTAGATGTCCTAGATCATGCAGAGAGTGTAGATGGATTAGTATGTCTCTAATAGCCCTAAGATTCTCAATACATGAGAGATTTAGGATTGGAGTAAAAGAAGGAGCTTTGGAGGAGAGAGAGTATTCAAGTGATGAATGAAAGAAGATGGCAAAGTGATGTGAATAATGAAGAATACAATAATTCACAATGAAAATATCAAGCATTCTTCAATAGTCACTAAAGCATGAGTCACCAAGTAGACATACCTCTTTTTATGTCAAAATAACACCTCATCCTCCACCTAATTAATCATTTAACAAAATGATATAATCCACAAATGAAGTGTCTTCTTCTAGAAGCAATCTTGAGCAAATTACATGAATGCCCCTCATCCGTATAAACATACCCGTATTCGTATTCCGAAAAATACGAATACAAAGAGACGAAAAGAATCCATTGGATCTGGCTTAAACTAAAGCCCACTAGTATTATCTGTCCGAAACATCATCCGTGTACAATTATACGTATGTGATCGAACCCTGTCGTAAAACCATAAGACCTCTAAATCGTTTGCCCAATGCAGGGGAATCCTTTGTGTGGGACTTTAAAGACTCGAAACTAAGCTGGAAGTGGGTTTAACCATAAGCACGTCAGCGGTACTAGCTGCACGTAATGGCTACCCAGGTTTCTATTGATAAGAAGGCCGATGAGCAAACTCATACGAACTCCTACTAAGCCTATCTATGACAATCTCTATACAGTCTGGTCTGTTCGTCTAAAAGTATCGCATATTGGGCTTAGGGGGCGGTAGCCGTCAGACCCCTAATAGAGCAATAAGTAGTATCGCTGTGTAGCCTAAAACACCCTGAGAAACTACTAGAGTACCTACCAATAAATCTCGCTTGCCCTAGCCAGGGACTTTGTGTAATGGCTTTCCGAACACAGCGCGATATCAACCCCCAATATCGGGAGAGACGAATCCTATCTAACCGCCATTACCTCCAAGTGCTTCGAGACTGCACCCAACTACTACCTGTTTACATGACTCCTTTGAGCCATGGTAGGGTTGTAATCTAAGAGCAGTGAGAACACACTCAAGGCGAAGTAGCAGTGTCAAGTCGACGGACTAAGCTGTACTCGTATCACCTAGGAACTGCTACCCAACGACAGGTATAGTACCCACCAGCAGCTCCCTACGAGTCCTGTCCAGTGTACTCATAACCCAATGAGCACATGCATACTATCTCCAGTACGACGTACTAATGGCTATGGGACAGACCATCTCTCCTGCTGGGATAACAAGCGTATACACTAGTCTACTCTGGAGTATCGATGCCCCGTCTCGATAATCTTACGACTAGGGACCTGTATAGGGATGTGCTTGTAGACTACCCAGCCCCCACTAGTGTGACTGCCATCATAACACTGGTAATCAAGCAAAGATCCTAAGGGCTCTACCAATATGTATATACGATATGCTAAAATAAACACATACACATATTGACGTAGAAACAAACCAAGTAGCATACTACCATTTCGAGAAAGACTGTTACTATATCTGTGTATATCCCAAGCTTCCAAAATGTAATATACAAACTAGTATGATACAATAATGGCCTCTAGGGCATATATCACTAACAATCTACCACTTTCACTAAGGCCATGCATTGGCATATCGCAGACTTATCATCTCGAATATCCTCTTGAACTGTGTCTGAGGGAAGGCCTTTGTGAGTGGATCTGCAGTTTTGTTCTCCGAATCAACTCTCCGCACCTCGATCTCCCAGCGATCAATGATCTCCATGATCATGTGGTACCGCCTTAAGATATGTCTGGATTTCTGATGGGACCTGGGTTCCTTCACGAAAGCTATAGCACCGTTGTAATCATAATACAGAGGTATTGGATCTACAATGGACGGAACCACCTGAAGTTCTATCAGGAACATTCTCATCCAGACTGCTTCTTTCACGGCGTCACAAGCAGCTATATACTCCGCTTCCATCATCAATTCAGCAATGGTGTCCTGCTTGGAGCTCTTCAAACAGATTGCCCCTCCATTGAGGGTAAAGACATAACCCGACATGGACTTGGAGTCATCCTTGTCACTCTGGAAGCTGGAGTCAGCAAAGGCCTCGATCTAGAGGTCTTTTCTGCCACACACCAAGAACATCTACTTAGTCCTTGTTAAGTACTTGAGAATGTTCTTTACTTCTATCCAATGGTTCTCCCCTGGGTTTGACTGATACCGGCTTACCACACTAAGTGCGTAAGTAAAATTTGGTCTGGTTCACAACATCGCATACATTATAGAGCCTACTATAAAAGCGTAGAGTATAATCGACATGTGAGCCCTTTCCAAATCAATTTTGGGAGACATCTTTTTGGAAAAAGTGATTCCATGACAAGCCGATAGACTACCGCCGTTTGAATCTTCCATACTGAATATTTTCAGTATGGTGTCGACGTACCTGGACTGCGAAAGTCCCAACATCCTCTTAGATCTATCACGATAGATCTGGATCCCCAGAATGTAGGAGGCATCACCCATGTCTTTCATGGAGAACCTCTGTGACAAGAATCCTTTGACTAATTGTAGGATAGGAAATTCATTTCCTATCAAGAGAATGTCATCCACATACATGATGTGGAATACCACAGTTCTTGCTACATTCTTACTATAGAAGCATGGTTCATCCAGATTTTTGATAAATTCGAATTCTTGGACCGTCTAATCAAAACAGATGTTCCAACTCCGCGATGCCTGCTTTAGTTCATAAATGAAATTAAGCAACTTACACACTTTCTCGCTGCTCCCTCTCTGAATGAAACACCCTGGCTGATCCATATCGACACACTCTTCCAAATGTCCATTCAGAAAAGCGGTCTTTACGTCCATCTGCCAAATTTCATAATCGTGGAAGGCAGCAATGGAAAGAAGGATCTGAATGGATTTGAGCATAGCCACTGAGAAAAGGTTTCATCATAGTCCAAACCAGGTCATTGACGAAAACCTTTTGCAACAAGTCTAGCCTTATAAGTTTCAACCTGTCCATTTATACCAATCTTCTATCTGAAGAACCATTTGCAGCCTATGGGTTTTACCCCTTCTAGAGCAATTTCCAAAGTCTATACTTTGTTGGTGTATATGGACTCCATCTCGGTACGCATTGCATCCAGCCATTTTACCGAGTCACCGCTCTGGATAGCTTGCTGGAAGCTAGTTAGCTCATCATTGTTAATGATGCAATCCTTTATATCCCCATCTATGAGAAAACCCTAGTACATCTCGGGTGGATGAGGCTGCCTACTACTCCTGCGGAGTGGCGTGGGGTTATCCTGTTCTATCGAAACATCTGGTTCTACCATGCTTTCAGTAATAGCTTATGGTTATAGAATTTCTTCCAGTTCTATTGCGCTCCCACTAGTTTCTTTTTCCAAAAATTGATTTTCCAAAAAGTGGGCATGACGAGAAACAAAAACCTTTTGTTCCTCGACGTAATAGAAAAGATACCCAGTGGAGTTCTTTAGGTATCCCACAAACTTACACAGTACTGAGCATGCTTCGAGCTTGTCCGCATGCTGCTTTTTTACAAAAGCTGGGCATCCCCATATCTTCAGATACTGAAGATAGGGTTTCTTCCTACTCCACATCTGATATGGTGTGGTAGGCACAGTCTTGGTAGGAACCTTGTTCAAATGATATGCAGCTGATTCTAGTGCATAACCCCAGAAGGATCGCGGTAACTCAGCGTTACTCATCATGGAACGTACCATATCCAATAGGGTTCTGTTCCGCCTTTTCGATACACCGTTGTAATGTGGTGTGTATGGAGGAGTAAGCTGAGAGAGAATTCCATTCTCTTTTAAGTAATCCAAGAACGCGACACTTAAGTATTCACCATCTCGATCAGATCTCGGTGTCCTGATACTTTTGCCGGTTTGTTTTTCCACTTCATTCTAATATTCTCGGAATTTCTCAAAGGCCTTGGATTTATGTATCATCAAGATGACATGTCCATAACTAGAGAAATTATCCGTAAAAGTAATGAAATAGGAATAACCACTTCATGCATGTGTAGATGTTGGACCACACACGTCGCTGTGTATGAGTCCCAAGAGCTCGCTCGCTCTTACTCCGTGTCCGGTGAACGGAGTTTTTGTCATCTTTCCTATGAGACAAGATTGACAAGTTGCATAAGACTGATATTCGAACGGGTCCAAATATCCTCTCTATATTGTTGGTAGATGTTGCACGCCCTCACAATACTTGTGAGGAGGCGGAAGTGGCAAACAATAATTTTCTTGCATGCAACACCTACTTTAAAACTAGATCTTGTGCTAAACCATAACTAGAAAACCCTATCTAGAGATATTATCTACTGTAATAGGTGTTATACCTCAAAGAAACAATCCTTCGGGTCTTCTTTCCGCTGCGACTCCCTGGCTCCTTCGATGGTTGAAAAGAACTCGGTCTCCGGTCACCTCTAGATCTAAGATGATCCACCCGAAAGCTATAGAACAAGCTACAAACTCTTCACAAGAGTTATCTAAGAAATCGAGTTTGTTAGAAATGATCACTTAGATGATTTAGAGATCAAGTAGTTGATTATTCACTAATACAATAAGGGGTTGCCCTACGGATAAAGGCATCCGTAGGGGCAACATTTTATTGCCCCTACGGATTACTCTGTAGGTTCCAATGGTTCTCCCTACGGTGTCCTATGTTTTAATTTAAAAATATTAAAACGTAATTTACCCTTTGGCCCTACGGAGATGCAAATGAAGCCCACGGATAAGTCCGTCGGGGCATTTATATGGGTTATTAATAAAAAAAAAGCACAGAGAAAAGCCCCGTTGTTCCCAAAAATTCTCTTTCTCACTATCCCGCGCCTCGTCGCCGATCTCCCGCGCCTCGTCGCCACCACCCTCCGCCCACGCTTGCCACCGCCCTCGAACGTTCCCAAAACTTCCTTATCGACTTTCCCGTCGCCACCACCCGCGACTCGTCGCCGATTGCGTCGTTCACCACCGGTCTCTTCCATCGTCTCCTACACCACCCTAGAGGTTGGAAAATCTCAAATTTTTACTTCTAATAATGCTTTTATTTATAATTTTGATGATGTTAGGGCTAGGGTTCAGTGTTCAGGGTTCGGGTAGGGGTGAGGGTTAGGGTTAGGCATCGGGGTTCAGTTTAGGTTAGGGTTAGGGTTAGGGTTCGGTTGGGTTGGGGTTGGGGTTAGGGTTCGGGTTAGGGTTCGGTTAGGGTTGGGGTTAGGGTTAGGGTTAGGGTTTGGTTGGGGTTGGGGGGTTAGGGTTCGGGTGAGGGTTAGGGTTGGGGTTTCGGTTAGGGTTAGGGTTCGGTTGGGGTTGGGGGGGTTAGGGTTCTGTTCTCTTTTTTCTTTTCTTTTTAGTGGTAATTTTAAAGGGTTAGGGTGTTGATTTGGGTTAATTTGGTTAATTTGGGTTAATTAGTGATAATTTGAAAGGGTTAGGGTATTGATTAGGGTTAATTAGGTTAACTTGGATAAGTTGGGTTAAGTTTAGGTTGATTAGGGTTAATTGGGTTAATTTGGGTAAATTGGGTTAAGTTTGGGTTAATTAGAGATAATTTTTGTTAGGGTAACGATTATGGTTAATTGTGGTTAATTAGGTTAATTTGGGTTATTTAGGGTTAGGGTTTGGGGTACACTAGTTCATTTAGTAGGACACTAGATGATAATGTAATCGTACAACTTTACCGTAAACGCAAGAAAATTTTACCCTAAACTTGAAATTTCGAACCCTTAATAACGAAACATAAACGTAAAACCTATTCATGTTAAATGTTCAAGTTAAAAACAAAATATGATACTCAATGATAATATGAAACTTTCATATTCTCATCCATAGTCATATATGAAACTCAAAGCCCCACTTAGTCCCCGTATATTAGTTAAAATACGTTCGATTTTCGTTGTGACATAGAACTATACGAAGGTCGTTAAATATCGGACGGTATAGCTCGGTACTAACAACCGTCGTGTAGGAGCGGGTGATTGATCAGGCGGAGGCATCGAGGATCGATTTTACTGGTCAGAATGATCCGATGCTATTGACCCCAGTCCTAGACGCCACACACGGAGGGCACCACGGAGGTTGGGAGAGAGGCCGGGGACTGGGTCCTAGCAGGACCCATATGAGGTTGGACTCCACTCCGGCGGTTACTTCCTCTATCTCCCAAGAGCGACGTCAAGAGAAAGAACTTGACACCTTGAAGGCCACCGTCCAGGAGTTGAAGGAGATGATGGTATGTATACTACTTAATAGTAAAATATTATATCATATTATAGATAGAAACATATCCAATATTAGTAAGTGGTTTGAGCTTATTTGGTTGTAGACATAGCTTTGATTAATCATACATACACAGAACTGTCTAATTAAAATAAACTACGGTTTTCCAAACTAGATATCCAAACGAGGCCTAAGTCCCTAAGTATTCATAGATTGGGGTTTCGCAATAACCTGATAATGATACGAATTCGACTAATACACAGTTCTTACTTGTTTATTACAAACAAAACTGAACAGACGCGAAAGGGTACTTCGGTTGAGGCTCCACATGCATATCCTTCGGCTGCGGCTCCACATGCATCTCCTTCGGCTGCGGCTATGCAAGCCACTACCTCGGCTGCGGTTGGGCGGACCACTCCTACAGCTCCACAGCCCGCTCAGACTCCCGCAGCTGCGTCTCCGCAAGCCACTACCTCGGCTGTGGTTGCGCAGACCACTCCTACGGCTCCACATCCCGCTCAGATTTCCGCACAGTCCGCATTGCTCGAGTTGTTGACTCAATATTTATCCGAGGAGCAGATGCACCAGATTACGGCGATTATCAGAGGTGGTGCTGGACCAAGCTATGGTAGCTTTTTGATTTTTATATTTTAAACATGTATTTACTTATATGATACATATTATATAAATTTTGGCGATATTGGTGGTGTTTGCGTGTTCATATTGATTTAGATTGATATCGTATTCTGCTTGTTGATTTGTTTTATATATTATGCGTGAGCTGTTGATTGTGAATATTGTGGTATATATTCTGCTTGTTGATTACTTTCATATATGATGTATATATTATTGTGCACAGGGCGAGGAAAAAACAGACAGCCTTTTTTTTATAAAAAAAACCCGATAATATGTCCCTACGGATTTATTCGTAGGGCCAAATGTTGCACCTACAGTTTAATCCGTACGATCCAACATTGCCCCTACATATTTATCCGGAGGGATAAAATATCAGGATACCTGAAATTATTCCCCTATGGACTCAGTAACAGGTGTTAGCCTTGTCCTTACGGATTAATACGTAGGGGCATAAATTTTACCCTACACATTTATCTGCAGGGACAAAATATCAGGATACCTGATATTTTGCCCCTACACATTTATTCGTTGGGCATAAATATGGACCTACGCATTAATCCGCAGGGGCATGTATTTGTCCCTACGGAGTTATCCGGAGGGGCAACTATTTTATTTTATAAACCGATAAATTAAATAAATATTTTGGCCCTACGGTGCAATCCGTAGGTACACATGGACCTATGCATTAAACCGTAGGGGCAATTATTACTCCGTAGGGGTATGTTTAAGGCTAAGACTTACACCTGCGGCGTGTGCACCTATGGTGAATTTTTGTGCCCATACGAATATAGCCGTAGGGGCAGTGGTTTGCTCTTACGGATTTATCCCTAGGGGCAACCCCTATTTGTAGTAGTGTCTTGACCTATGAATCACAACACATGTGAGTGTTTAGGTCAAGAGGAAGAAGAAGGAGATAATGAGGAGAGAGAAGATGCGAGTTAGAATGAATGTAAATGAACCATGGAAAATATGATATGGCTCATGGGAAAATAATTGAAGTATGTATTATTTTATCTATAAGATAATGCACCATATTTCAATAGTAATTCTAAATAAATAAAAAATAATATAACCCCTTCCTTCATCCATGCTTTGACATTTCTCCAAATTCTACCTCATTCATTTCTTTTCCAAAAAAGAAAATCATCTAATATGAGGTGTCTCCTTCTAGAAGGTGCTCTTGTACAGTTACAAGAATACCCATCACAGTATACCGTATAAGTATACCCGTTTCCATATTCCGAAAAATACGAATACAAATAATTCAATACTTTAATACCGGTATTCGGCTTAAACCAAAGCCTACCAGTATTATCCTTCCGATCATCATTCGCTCAGCCAGTACACGAACATGATCGAAACCCTGCCGTAACAACTTACGGCCTCTAGATCTTTTGCCTGAATCAGGGAACCCTCTATTTGGGACTCTAAAGACTCGACATTATGCTGGCAGTGTGTTTAACCATAAGCACATCAGCGGCACTAGCTGTGCGTAACGGCTACCTAGGTACATGACGAAAATGTGGCCGACGAGCGAACTCATCCTAACCCTAACGAGCCTGTAAGCAACACTTATTGTGCAGTCCGGTCTCTTCGTCTGATACGTCGCATATAAAGTCTAGGGGTGGTAAATGTCAGACCCTAGTAACTTTATATGTCATGCTGTTTTATGGACCATAACAGTTCGAGAAACTACTGATAACTCTTATCTATAAATCTCGACAACCCTGGCCAGGGATTTTCTATTATGAACGATCAAGAATAGCGCGACATCAACTCCCTATCCCAGGAGATACGAAACCCCTCCTATTGCTCACCGCATCTATGTGAATCGGGACTGTACCCAAAATCCACCTGTTTGCATGACTCGGTAGAGCCGTTGTAGGGAGGAAATCGAAGCACAGTGGGAATCACACAAGACACTATGAATCTCGTGTCTACAGACTAACCTATACAAGTATCACTAGAGAACTGCCATATGACAATAGGTATATATACCATCTAGGAGTTCTCGCCGAGTCCCGTTCGGTGTACCCATTCTCCAATGAGCACCTGTGTACAATTTTTGATGTCAAACACCAATGGTTGTAGGATCAACCATCGCCCTCAGGGTCAAGAAACGTACACACTAGTCTACTCTGGTAATATCGTTGCCCTATCTTGACATACCCTTGACTAGGAATTATTAAAGGATATGCTTTTAGACTGCCCAGGCCCCACTAGTATGATCTACATCATAATCCTGGTAGTCAAGCATAATCCTAAGGGCTTCATCAACATGTATTTAAGATATGAAATACAACACATCACTCGTTAAGATTAATATAAACCAGATAGCATACTATCATTTCAAGCAAAAATTGTTTCTGTACATATACAAGCCTAGCATCCTATAGAATACAGGCATCTAGGGCATACATATCTAACAATCTCCCACTTGCACTAAGGCTTGTAGGTTGTGCAATAAGTATGTACTGTCAACACTAAAACCAGTTGCTGGCGTACCACATGCCCAACATCTCGAATAGTCTCTCAATCTGTACTTGAGGGATGGCCTTGGTGAATGGATCTGCTTTGTTATCTTTCGTATCTAGTCTCCGTACCTCGATGTTCTGGAGATCCACTATCTCCTGGATGAGGTGATACCGTCTCAAGATATGTCTGGATTTCTGATGGGACCGCGGTTCTCTTTCCAAAGTCATGGCTCTATTGTTATCGCAATACAAAGGTATTGGATTAGTAATAGATAGAACCACCTGAAGTTCAGAAATGAACTTCCTCAGCTAGACTGCCTCTTTTGCGGCATCATTAGCAGCAATATACTCATCTTCTATCGAGAAGTGAGCGACGGTATCTTGCTTGGAACTCTTCTAACAAACCTCTCCTTCATTTAGGGTAAATAAAAATCCTGAGATGGACTTATTATCATCCTTATCGCTCTGGAAGCTGGAGTCAGTAAAGGACTCCATTTGGAGTTCTCCATTACCATACACCAAGAACATTTCTTTAGTCCTTCGCAAGTATTTCACAATGTTCTTCACAGAAGTACATTGTTTCTTCCCTAGATTGGATTGATACCTGCTTACTGCACTCAGTGCATAAGTTACATCTGGGCGAGTACATAACATCGCATACATTATAGATCCCACCGCCGTAGTGTAGGGTATAATGCTCATGCGAGCCCTCTCTTCACCAGTCTTTGGAGAGGGTGTTCCCCTGACATGCGGGAAAATTACCTCGCTTGGAATCTTCTATACTAAACCTCTTTAGTATGGTGTCTACGTATCTCGATTGGGACAATCCCAATAATTTCTTAGATCTATCTATATAGATCTTAATTCCCAGAATGTATGAGACATCACCCAGGTCTTTCATGGAGAACCTCTGCGATAAGAATAGTTTCACCGATTGTAGCATAGAAACATCATTTCCTATCAAGACAATGTCGTCTACGTACAATACGAGGAATGCAATAGTACTCTTTACAATCCTTTTATAAATACATGGTTCATCTACATTTTTGATAAAACCAAACTCTTTCATTGTATCATCAAAGTAGATGTTCTAACTCCGTGATGCCTGCTTTAATCCATAGATGTATTTAAGCAACCTGCATGCTTTTCCGCTGCTCCCACTGTCAATGAAGCCTTCTAGCTGATCCATAAAAACACATTCTTCTAAATCACCATTTAGAAATCACATTTTAACATCCATCTGCCAGATTTCATAGTCATAGTGAGCAGCTATAGCAAGCAGAATCCGAATGGATTTAAGCATCGCTACTGGTGAAAAGGATTCATCATAGTCCAAGCCAGGTCTTTGACGAAATCCTTTTGCAACCAGCCTAGCTTTATAGGTCTCCACCTGACCATCCACACCGATCATTCTCTTAAAGATCCATTTCCACCCTATGGGTTTTACTCCAGAAGGTGCAACCTCAAAAGTCCATACTTTGTTGGTGTGCATGGATTCCATTACAGATCTCATGGCATCCAGCCACTTCACTGAGTCACCACTCGTGATAGCTTGCTGAAAACTAGTAGGATCATCGTCATCCATGATGCAATCTTCTCTATCACCATCAATTAGAAAACCGTAGTATCTATCAGGTTGGCGAGAAGTCCTACTAGATTTACGGAGTGGATGAGGTTCGTCAGGTTTTATTGAAACCTTCAACTAAATCATCGGTAATTGTTTGTGGATCTGGAAATTCTTCCAGTTCTACCGCATTCCCAAAAGTATCATTTGTAAAAAATTCATTTTCTAATAATGTGGCATACTGAGAAACAAACACCCTTTGTTCCTCCTTGTGGTAGAAAAGATATTCATACGAATGTTTTGGATATCTCACAAATTTACACAAAACCGATTTTGGCGTAAGTTTGTCCGGATTATGCTTTTTCACATAAGCCGGACAACCCCATATCTTAACTCGTCTAAAATATGGTCTCTTCCCATATCATATCTCATATGGAGTGTAGACACGGTTTTAGTCAGAACCCTATTCAATAGATATATCGCAGTCTCCAATGCATGCCCCCATAATGAAAGTGTTAACTCAGCATCACTCATCATTGATCGTACCGTATCTAATAGGGTACGATTCCTCCTTTCTGACACACCGTTGTGCTGTGGTGTGTATGGAGGAGTGAGATGAGAGAGAATCCCATTCTCTTTTAGGAAATCTAGAAACTCTAAGCTTAGATGCTCACCTCCTCGATCCGATCGAAGTTTCCCGATACTCAAGCCTGTTTGTTTTACTACTTCAGATTTATACTCCTTGAACTTTTCGAAGGCTTCAGATTTATGTTTCAAGAAGAACACGTATCCGAATCTCGAGAAATCATCAGTGAAGGTTATGAAGAATGAAAAACCACCTCTCGCATGTATAGACATTGGTCAACATACATCACTATGTATGAGGCCTAAGAGTTCAGTAGCTCTCTCTCCGTGTCCAGTAAACGGAATTTTGGTCATTTTACATTTGATATAAGACTGGCAAGTCACATAAGATTTATATTCAAAAGGGTTTAAATATCCATCTTTATGTTGCTCAGTTAGTCTTGTTTTGTTAATATGACCAAGTCTACAATGCCAAATGGAAGTTTCATTTATGTCTGAAATCTTCGTTTTGTTTGTGTGTTGTATATTGAAAATTGTATGTTGATTCAGGACGTATATCCCGTTATTTATTGTACCAGACCCAATCAACTATTGATTAAGGTTAATATTCATAACATTAGATTGTAACACAAAATTATATCCATCATTGTCCAACAACGATATTGATATAATATTACATAATATCGAAGGTACAAAATAACAGGGTTTCAAAACCAATATACAACCCGACGGCAAACAAGGTGATACTCTCTCACTGCTACAGCATGAACCATTCCCAACTCGGAGAATGTGATCACCTTCTTAAAAAACATGCAATTTCTCAGCCCTAGCGCACAATTGCAGATGTGAGATCTTAACCCGGTATCTAATTCCAAGGAAGCAGAGTTTATTGAAAAATAGTTTTCTGTTACAAATGTTGGGTTACTAGGCACACTAACAAGGCTCTGCAAGGCATCGACCATTCTAAAATTAAATTTTTATGTGCCGAACAACCTTAAGCAAGATCGTATACTAGAGTTTAGGCGAAACTAATAGTAAGCAAACAACTTTACTTCTAAGGGAACACGAAATACAACCTTTGTAGATCGGTCCTTCACTTCTAAAGCTCCTTGATGAAGTCCCTTCGCTGCGATCATGGTTCTCCCGGACTCTTGCATGGCTTTACGAGGCTAAAGATACGACCTTGCTTGAAGTCTCCGAGGCCGAAGATGATCTACGTCGAGGGAATTCCGACTCAAGCTCCTACTTCACTGATTAGAGAATCAGTGAAGTAAACACCCTAAACTAAAGTGCTAGTCTAGTAGAGGATGAAGAAATAGGAAGTGGGTTCTCTTTGGAATTTTATTTCTCACAATCTTTTGCTCTCTTTTCAAAACCCAAGTTTGCTTTTTCTTTTGTTCAAATGAAGAAGATGAACAAAAGAAAGAGGAGAGGATAATGATCAAGTGTGTAGACTAACCATGGTGAGTGAGTATCATATACTAACTCTTGTAGAGACATTACCATAGCTAAGTGTGATGGTGTTCATATCAGATTTTTGCATTTTCATACCGCCCAATTTTTATCACATTGCATATCCGTAGATACTCTTGAGCCGTGTTTGCTAGTCAATGGCAGGATACAGGTTCTCGGTTCTAAAACGGTGAAATTCATGGAAAAATCCGGGTTCCTGCCAACCACAGATAAAACACGGTCTCCGCTCTTCATCCGTATGTTGCCAGATACCAGTTTAGGAAGACAAAATGTCAAATCAATGTCGTTTTCATGCACAAGGCTCAATGGCAGCACAAGATCCAAGAAATCTACGCGGAGCTCGAGGCAATCATGACAAAAACATCCACAAAAGTCCACCTTTCCCTCAACAGAAATTCTGGAAAAATCGTGAAGACAATTTGAGAAAATACATATGCCAGAATAATGTACACATCAAACCAGGGAAGCACAAAAATTCCCATGCCCTTACTCCACAGTAGTGCGGCGGATCCGCGGCATAGGGAGGCTTAGGCTGCGGATCCGCGGCCATACTGAGGAGTCAGGGCATGGGCTTTTGGGGGTAGAATTGTCTTTTCGTGTGTGTTCTGGTGGTTGCCCTAGGTTTTCATTTTTTGGCCTATAAATAGCCCAGAACTTTGTGAAGGAAAGGGGCCATTCTTGTATTTTCATTTTGCTAGGATTAGTTGTGTTTCTTCTTCCTCTTCTCACCTCTTCTCCATTGAAACTTGTAGTGAGCTTGTGAGTGAAGAGTGATGAATAAAGAAGAACCATTTATTATCATGCTTGTCTCTTTATCTTGTTAATTGTTGTAATTTTAATTAGTTAAGTAGTTGTTGTTATTTTCTTGTTGTTTCTTTCTTCTCTCTTTTTCTTTATCCTTAATACGACAATGATGCTTACGCTCGATCCTCGCCAAGGTGAGGTCGCAAATAGCTAGTCGTATTCTTCTAATCTCCTTCTTTCTATCTTCCTCTTTTGTTTTGTTTTATTTTTCCGTATCATGATGTGTGAGTAGTTCATACTTGATAGGGTAGGATAAGGGAAGTTTGAGAGAAGGAAATCTCTCTCACTCTTTCCTTGCCCAACAGCTTAAATCGACTCCCGTTAATTGAACCACAATCCGCTCCTTACGGCACCCTATCCTACATGATAGCGGTGATTCCGTAGTGAGACCGGTTGTGGTTGAATTAACCGGAGGTTATGGCTAAGAGCCAAGAACGGACGGACAAGCACCAAAAGGAAGGACTTATGCGTTGGAAAGCCTAGCTTATACTCGCAAGTTCCTTCCTAGTCGTGCTAATCCCCGTTGTTGCCGATTACCGTAACACCGATATTAAGAGGGGCAACGAAAGATGTGGAGACTCCTAACTCAAACTAACCTAATCCTAACCCTAACAAGCTCTCTTTAAAACATCAACTTAACACTTAGATAATCACAAACAAATCTGAACTCTCGGACTTAACTCGTTAAAACACATTGAAAAAGACTCCCATCTCCCTGCGGACGACCCGTACTCAACCGGCTAGCTACAAGCGAAACCGTCTTGATTGCGGTATTTAAACTAAAACTTGAACACGCACAACCTCTAACAATCAGATGGTTAGGTTAAAAGGAATCTAAGGTAAAGACAAAGCTAGTAGACTTTGTCAAAGCAAAGTAAGCTTCTACAAGCTTCATACTCATTCCAAAACTCAACTAATTTTGTAATTATCTTAAATAATCATAACCCACCACAATACATAGAATGGTGTATGTCTTACACACCCAAGTCAAGTGTATCATAAACCATGATACAATAAAAGAAAACACAATTTTAATATATATCATATATACATTAAATTTGTGCTCATATGAGAAACACCCTAAAGTGAACAAGTGTTAGTAAATGTAAACTAGTATATCTAATATACAATTATACACTTAATTATTAAATCAACACTTGACATAATAATCCGGTCATATCTCATATAACCGACTAACATCCATTGTATCGACTTATCGAATCAACACTTGATTCGATAACCCGGCTATATCATATATAACCGACCGATACAAAAAGTCGCGAGAATAGAATACGGTATCACATACACGCATTATTCTCGGTCTCGCACATATCACATATGCGCTCCTATTTCGTTTTGCCTGAGCCAGTAAAACCTCTGTGTAGGACTCTAAAGACTCGTCAATACGCCGGGAGTAGGTGAGGATCACATCAAGCACCCACAAGCCGTCAGCGGTACTAGATGGACGTAACGGCTACCCGGGTATTAAACGATCAGAAGATCAGCAAGAAAACCCGCTCCAACTCCTGTAAAAGCCTGCCGGTAACACTTCTCGTAAAGTCCGGTCTCCTCGTCTGATAGTTCGCATATCAAGTCTAGGGGTGGTAAACGTCAGACCCCAATAACCGATAAGTCCTGCCGATGTGAGGCTCATAACGGGTCGAGAAACTACTGGTAACACTTACCAGTAAATCTCTAAATCAGCCCTGGCCAGGGACTTCCCTATTACGGCCAATCGAGCACAGCGCAACATCAACCCCCAATACCTGGAGAGACGAAACCCTTCCTATCGCTCATTGCCTCCATGTGACTCGGGAGTGTACCCAAAAACCACCGTTTTGCACGCCCTCATGGACGTGGTAAGGTGGAAATCAAAGCACAGTGGGAATCACACAAGACTCTATGACGATCTCGGGTCTACAGACTAACCTGCACAAGTGTCACCAGAGAACTGCCATCTGACGTGAGGTATAATACCATCTGGGAGTTCTCGGCGAGTCCGTCCAGTGTACCCAGTCTCCACTGAGCACCCGTATACTATCTCTGATGTCAAACACCAATGGATATGGGATCATCCATCGCCCATCACATGGGTCGAGAAGCGTATACGCTAGTCTACACCGGTATATCGATGCCCCGTCTCGATACACCAACGACTAGGGACCTTGGAGGATGTACTTATGGACTACCATGTCCCCACTAGTATGATCCGTATCATAGTCCAGGTAGTCAAGTACACATCTTAAGGGCTTTACCAATATGTAACGATAAGACAGTATAAAGAGACAAGTATACATGTTAAAGTAAAAGGCAACCAGATAGCATACTATCATATCGAGCAAGAAAGTCCTCTCTATATATGTCCAAGCATCCAATATAATATATATCATCTGTACAATACTGGCCTCTAGGGCATACATACAACTAACAATCTCCCACTTGCACTAGGGCCAGCTGCTGTAGTATCGCATACCTAGCATCCCGAAGACTCTCTCAAACTGTATCTGGGGAATGGCCTTCGTGAGTGGATCCGCAGTGTTGTTCTTCGTGTCAACCCTCCTGACCTCGATCTCCCAGCGATCAACTATCTTCCGGATCAGGTGATACCGCTTCAGAATATGCCTCGATCGCTGATGGGACCTGGGTTCCTTGGCCAAAGCCACCGCTCCATTGTTATCGTAATACAAAGGTATTGGATGCTCAATGGATGGAACCACTCCAAGTTCAGTAATGAACTTCTTGATCCAGACAGCTTCTTTGGCAGCATCGTTGGCAGCGGTGTATTCAGCCTCCATCGTCGAGTCTGCCACGGTTTCCTTCTTGGAACTCTTCCAGCTAACCGCCCCTCCGTAAAGGGTAAAGACAAAACCCGACTGCGGCTTAGAGTCGTCTTTATCACTCTGGAAGCTCGAATCGGTAAAGGACTCCACTTGGAGTTCTCCATTACCATATACCAAGAGCATCTCTTTAGTCCTTCGCAAGTACTTGAGAATGCTCTTCACAGCTGTCCAGTGACTCTCTCTAGGATCAGCTTGATACCTACACACTACACTTAGTGAGTATACTACATCGGGTCTGGTACATAGCATCGCGTAAATGATAGAGCCTACAGCCAAAGCATAGGGTATCCCTTGCATGCGAGCTCTCTCCAAATCAGTCTTGGGAGACATCTCTTTGGAGAGAGTGAGCCCTGAGAGATTGTGGGTAAAAACCTACGTTTGGACTCTTCCATACTAAACCTCTTTAGTATGGTGTCAATGTACCTGGATTGGGACAATCCCAATATCCTTTTAGATCTATCTCTATAGATCATAATTCCCAATATGCAGGAGGCATCACCAAGATCTTTCATTGAGAATCTTTGTGATAAGAAGAGCTTCACGATTACAACATAGGAATGTCATTTCCTATCATGAGTATGTCGTCCACGTACAATACGAGGAAGACAACCTTACTCTCTGCCACCTTCTTGTAGATACAAGGTTCATCTACGTTTTTGACGAAATCAAACTCTTTGATAACGACGTCAAAGCAGATGTTCCAACTCCGCGATGCTTGCTTTAATCCATAAATGGATTTAAGCAGCTTGCAAACCTTCCTGCTGCTCCCACTATCTACGAAGCCCTCTGGCTGAGTCATGTACACGCACTCTTCTAAATCACCATTTAGAAAGGCGGTCTTAACATCCACTTGCCAGATTTCGTAGTCATGATATGCAGCAATGGCAACCATGATCCGGATGGATTTAAGCATAGCCACTGGAGAAAAGGTTTCGTCATAGTCCACACCTGGTCTTTGACGAAAACCCTTTGCAACAAGTCTAGCTTTGAAAGTCTCCACTTTCCCATCTACACCAAATTTTTTCTTGAAGATCCACTTGCTCCCAATGGGTTTTACCCCTTCAGGAGCATCTTCCAAAGTCCATACTTTGTTGGTGTACATGGATTCCATCTCGGATAGCAATGCATCCAGCCATTTCACTGAGTCCCCACTCGTGATGGCCTGCTCGAAGCTAGTTGGGTCATCATCAACCATGATGCAATCCTCGCTCCGACCATCCATGAGAAAACCGTAGTATCTCTCAGGTGGGTGAGGAACCCTACTAGATCGGCGAAGTGGCTGGGGTTCATCGGGAACTACCGAATCCTCTGGTTCAACCAAATCTTCTGTCATAGTTTGTATTGCTGGAACCTCTTCCAGTTCTACCTCCTTGCCACCAATCTTTTTTTCAAGAAATTCCTTTTCTAAAAAGGTGGCATGTCGAGAAACAAACACCTTTTGTTCCTCGGTGTGGTAAAAGATATACCCGCGCGAATGTTTGGGATATCCAATAAACTTACACAGAATGGACCTTGCCGCGAGTTTGTCCTGATTTTGCGTTTTTACATAGGCCGGACAACCCCATATCTTAACATAATTAAGACATGGTCTCTTTCCTTTCCATATCTCATATGGAGTGGTTGGCACAGATTTGGTGGGAACCATATTCAATAGGTCTGCAGCTGTTTCCAATGCATATCCCCAGAAGGAAATAGGTAACTCAGCTGTGCTCATCATAGAGCGCACCATATCTAATAGGGTGCGGTTCCTCCGTTCCGATACACCTTTGTGCTGTGGTGTATATGGAGGAGTCAGCTGAGAGAGAATCCCATTCTCTTTTAGAAAGTCCAGGAATTCAATGCTCAAGTATTCTCCTCCTCGATCAGATCGAAGGATTTTAATACTTTTCCTGGTTTGGTTCTCGACTTCTTGTTTATATTCTCTTAATTTCTCAAAAGCATCTGATTTGTGTTTCATCAGGAACACATAGCCGAATCTAGAGAGATCGTCAGTGAATGTAATGAAGTACGATGAACCATCCCTGGCATGTGTAGACATGGGACCACATACATCACTATGTATCAGTCCCAAGAGTTCGGTAACTCTTTCTCCGTGTCCCGTAAATGGAGTTTTGGTCATCTTGCCTTTGAGACATGACTGGCAAGTGTCATAAGATGAAAATTCGAATGATTTCAAGTATCCATCCTTATGCAACTCAGCTAGCCGTGTCACATTTATATGACCGAGTCTACAATGCCATAAGAAGGATTCGTTCATTTCTGAACTCTTCCTCTTGTGTGTGTTTGTTACGCTCAGAACTGTTGATTGATTTAGAACATAAATGCCATTGCACAACGTGCCTGATCCAACCAACTTTTGGTTAAGGAAAATTTTCATAACATTATCCTGTAAAACAAAATTATATCCCTCTTTACTCAACAAAGAAACTGATATAATGTTGCATATCAGGTTCGGCATGTAATAGCATTCGTTCAGAATCAATGTATTACCCGTTGGCAACACAAGATGATATTCCTCGACGGTTTTAGCTGCAACAATTGCACCATTTCCAACCCTTATGTCTTTATCACCTTCTCCAAGTTCTCTACCTTTCCTAAGCCCATGTAACTGATTACATATATGGGATCCTGACCCGGTATCTAATACCCACGACGTAGAGCAAATGGAGAAACAGTTCTCTGTAACGAACACACTCGAAGAAAATGCATCAACATGTACTTTCTTCATTTGGGTGGCATGGGAATCCTGGTATTCCCCTATATCCTGATCAGTCTTATAACTTTTATAAGAAAGAACGGAACCAACGTTCCCCAGCACAGTATAACATGTGGGTTCGGTCAATACATCCATATTATTATCTTGATTAAGGCATGATATGGTCGCTACCTGGAGAGAGAAAGAAGAAAACACTTTAGCGTATGCTCTTGCAAGAGTAGATTGGTTATTATTTTATCTAATCAGGATGGCTCCCACTGTTTTTATCAAATCTTCCTTCAAACCTTAAAAGGAAAGACTAGCCGGGATTAATTACACCCTACAATTTCGCTAATCTTTCAGCCAGGCCAGTGTCGATACTTTGAGGGAGGTTCCCCGTGCTTTCGCACGGACCTAATTAAAGTAAACCTCGTTTTCCCAGAGGCGTAACCCCGTTGACACCTTTCTAGATACCAACTTGATCGGCTAATTGTCCTGTGTAAAACTCTCCCAGGAGTAACAATTACTCGCAGTGGGTATCGGGATCCAACTATCTCATAGAAGGTATGCAATCTCATTGCAAATCTCAACACTTGAAATTCCCGATAATATTTTGCCCTTAGCGTCCCATGACCTTGACACAGGCTAACATACCATAGTGCGCTAGTCAAGTTCAACCCGTCATTTCTTGATTGAATTAAACCCACCCGTACGACCCTTGACATAGGCCAACAAAGTCGCACGACTACCCTAATCCAATCTGCATCATATGCATAAGCAGATAAATACTAGTTAGCTACCGCACACTACGCCTTGACGCAGGCCAACAAACGTAGCACGAATACTAAGTAGGACTTATCTGAAATGACGGAGGGCTACGACAGGTTTTTCTGAAAATCTATTTCGTAATGAACTTGATATCATTGTAGAATCGAGTGAAATATTGAAATGGAGTGATTTTGAGGCTTTCATTAGTTTTTCTAAAGAGGTCGCTCCCGGTGAAGAGATCTCGGCTCTTTCCTCATGGAATAAGGTGCAGGATATATCATATACATCACTATGCAAAGCAAAACTCCAAAAGCAATCAAAAGTCAAACCGAGTATTGTAGCATCTGACAGTTTTGCTAAAGAGGTCACTCCCGGTGAAGGGATCTCGGCTCTTTCGCCATCGAATAAGGTGCAGGGTATATCATATATACCTCTATGCAAAGCAAAAACTGTAGCTACCCTTTTATTTGAAAATTTGATTCTACAACATCTTTTAGGTTTCTTTTCTTTCATTAATCACATTAATGAAGTCCCATAATTTAAGTCACCTAAACATCACAGATAAATACGACGTACACTTATGCCATCCGCGTTCGTCTCGATGTTCCCTCGTGCACCGTTAGGTTAGGTAACTAACGGCAAAGCAGGGCAGGGCTAGCGCGGGTGTAAAACATAAGTAGCGTCTATATAATATATCATATATACTATATATAGTATCTATCACAACATATCAAATGATCACATCACAGATATCGCAGCAGAAGAAACATATGAAATATTGGATATACTAGGACGTCCGTATTTTATTTTGAGCCTCTATAAAACACGGATTCCACGGTCGCGACGAATAGCCAAACCCACACCCCTAGACCCCTACGAGAGCGGCAAGAAACCCTACCAATTCTAGAGTTAGGAGACCCGGACTCGACTCATCGAGTTGGTCTCCTGCTGGACTCCAGAACCCGGTTACTTGTGCTCTCCTCCTTGGGTCTATCCTAGTGCGAAAAAGTAAATAATATACAAATGGTGACATCAACCTCATCCTGGAAGTGCCCCAATAAAAGAATATTACATACATTTTATTTTACATGAATGAAAATAAAAACTCTCATCTCACATAAAACCCCCCGGCTATTCGGAACGCGACGATCCAATACATCATATCCTGCAACACATAACATCACATATCATAAACGTAAGTAAATATGCGCATCCCAATTGTCGTTAACATATAGCAACGAAACCGGCGAAATCACATATTACACTTACGGTCACAGAAAAGAAAGTGTAAAACTACAACATTGGGAATCCACAATTTCTTTAGACATAGTAAATCCGAAATATCACATATTTCGCATTTCATGCCTAACTGTATGAATTGCAAATATTGTATCACATTCCAGATAAATAGACAGTATTAAACTTTCTGATCGAATAATCAAATACCTAAGATTTCCTAAATAGCTCAACACTTGAGCAGAGTTCAAAAATTCCAGAATACGTTACAGTAGCAACGGTCCAGCCATAAAAGGGTCAAGCCAACGCCTCACATGTGGCACGCCGTACTGCCTCAAACCCTAAGGTTCAAAAGGCAGTTCAAGACGGTCACATAATCCAGTTAAGGTTTGTTGTCTTCTAGAGGGTCCATCGTGTCACATGCACGTTTTTCCGAAAGATTTAAACCCGAGAAAAATTCAACACTTGAATGTTTTTTGTGCCGGGAAAAATCGAGTTAATGATATCCGTTCGAACATTTTAATACTTTCTTAATTATCCGGAATAACAAAACAAAATTAAATTCTTCGATCGAATCGACGATTACAAAATAAACCCCAAAAATACTCAACACATGAGTCACAATAAAAATACCCAGAAAGATGCAGGAAAGGTACTGGAAATTACTGCATGAAGAACCGTCCCCAATACTCCTTCTCTGCCGCGGAACCGCCGCAAATGGTGGCTTAGTGCCGTGGTTCCGTGGCCATGTGGAGGCTTTGAGGGCTCGTTTTTCATGGTAACCCTTAAAATTACCTGCTGATTTTTTTAGGTATTTTTAATTCTGAAAATATACTGTTTTTAAAAAATGTACAGAGAGGGGGTTAACTTTGACATTGTCGGGATCGATCGGGGTTTTAACTTCGTTAACACATCGCCTAATACTCTAACTTGGCTCTGATACCACTTTAGGGTTACTAGGCACACTAACAAGGCTCTGCAAGGCATCGACCATGCCAAAATTAAATTTTTATGTGCCGAACAACCCTAAGCAAGATCGTATACTAGAGTTTAGTTGAAACTAATAGTAAGCAAACAACTTTACTTCTAAGGGAACACGAAATACAACCTTTGTAGATCGGTCCTTCACTTCTAAAGCTCCTTGATGAAGTGTCACGACCCGAAAGTACGGAACATGACCGGCACTTAAACTACGAACGTCTCGAGGCGTACGTAATCTAAGTAAACCGAAAACCCAGAAATCCAAACCCAGAAAATAGTAGAGTGCAGGAAAAACCAACTTAAAGCAAGTAGTTTCAATAGCATAAGCCGAATTATGCGGTTTTTAAAAAGATCAAAAATTTACTGAAAATTTCGGCAGAGTCTCCTTTGTAAATACTGGCCCCCAAACGGGATACAACATGAATAGTATACGAAATCAAGAAAAAGGCATCCCCAAGCGGGAGCTAGCTCTTCGTCAAACGACGGTCACAACCACACAAGCAATATAATATACAACGCCAACGGCGAGGATCAAAACTCAAAAGGAAACTCAAAACCACCAGAAATCCACAGAAATAAAACGCGCGACTCTAAGGTTGAAAGAATAACATCAGGGGTCTCTATCTCAAAAATAAATACATGTTTGGTTGATGGAACTTCTAGATACAACAGAATAATGATATACAAGTATAATGATGGGTGCGATACAAATAAACCCACCTACTAGCAAGTCACCCGAATGAAACTGAGCCCGCAAAGCCGTAATTAAACCTGTACGGCAAAACCTGCAAGAAACTGGGGCACAACGGGGGTGAGTTGCCAACTCGTGAATAGAAAAACATCTATGAATAGAAATCGCATGTATGACGCAATTCTAGGTCATACGATCAATATACATCCTCAAATATATATAACCAGCAGCCTATAACAAGGCTAGGGTAAATATCTAACCCGAGTGTAATCTCATGTACCCGTGTCAGTGCCCAAGGGTAGCAATATATCATATGAATGAGGTATGAATGCATGAAAACAGAATACATGTAAATGAAGAACTGTTTCCATAATTTAGTGAGATTCCCTTTGTATTTTTAAAATGAGGTATCATAATGAAATCAGCATAAAACAGTGCCTAGCATCGGCACAAAACGTAATCCCAATATCTCGATATCTCTGTATCACAGTCTCTGTACCTCAATATCTCGAAATCTCAATGTCTCAATCATAATATATAGGGCGCCGTCAGTCCAGACCGGCCCCTACCATCCATCTCAAGACCACGACGGTATCCTCCGAATATCCGACACGTCGGGTAAAATCACCGGTAGGTAGTGCTCCCCTGCCAGGCTCACATCGTCATCATCACGCGCTTCTTGCCCCGGGGTACCTTACCGGGTCCACCATGTACCCGAAACGGTTCATCCGCCTCCTCGAATCGGGTCTCGAAATCCATCAGAAAACTCATGGTGGACGACTCATACATCATAGGAAAACCGCACTTTTTATTTTAAAAGAGAGAAAACAGTTTATATATGTTTTGCGGTTTTCCTCCAAATCCAGAAAATATCATGGAAATCCGAATCATCAATAGGATGTAAAACCATGAATATAAGCATGAGAATCCATGAATACGGCATAACAATGAATAAAAGTATGCATGAAGCGACAAGTAATAACTACAATGTCTAATATGGCATATAAGGGAAGTACACTAATATCATGTCAAAACTACTAGCTAACAAGCTAAGTCAAGCAAATATATCATCTAAAGTGTACGTGACATGGCAATTACCGATGAAGATGTGTGTGAGCCGGCAAGTAGGTGTACGTGGTACATACGCATCATCGGTAATGGTGCTGGTGTCCTAACAGCATGATATCAATAATGGAATATGCAGCAAAATAAGTATGCGAGGCAGAGCGAACAACAATAATGTGCGGGAGCTGAAAACTAGACACAACGATAACTAATCTGCATTAATCTAATATAAGTCCTACAAATTGGTGCCTTTTGAAATAACACGAATCATGGGGTTTTGAAAATATGGGCTACGGTGTTTTTATGAAAAGATACGTATTTTGAAATATCCGTAAGATCCCTTGGGCTGTCTTTTAAAATACCCACGATTCGTTAGTTTTGAAATAGGTAGGAGTCTAATCTAATCTAACAACTATACTATACTATACGGCTGAACTAACAAGCTGAACTACAGGTAAGGAAACCGCCTATCATCTGAGTCGATACATATACATACCTGTATATGTATAGTCGGTGATCCCGCCTCAATAATATCATATCCATAACCAGACATCCCAAGTCAAGAGTGCGGATCAATCATCAATATAGCTCGTACGTAAATCCGTCGTACGGCATCCCAAATCTGGGTACGGGTCAATATCACATTCATCATACTATTCACCTGGTATCCTCTTTACCAATTATCATGATCGGGGTACTGATCTACATCTAGTACAATACTGATACCGCCTAAGTATGCATGCAGGTGTAAGAATCACTACGCCAAAAGACCCGCTAAAACATCATGTCGTATATCAATACGAACCAAATCACATCACCGATCTCCTGGCCTCAAGCCCAATCTCATCGACTCATCACAAATTCCAAATACTATTCTCAAATCCGTATGTGAACACATAGTCCTATACCCATGTGAACCCATTACTATAAAGAATCCCATGAGCACATATCAATAGGAATGTATGCAAGTGTGTATGTGTGTATGTGTAGTGCAACACTACCCTAGAGTTCGCAACACTAAAGTAATCGAACACACCAATATCCATCCTAAGCATCGTTATTAATCCTAAATAACATATAATAATTGTTGGTGTGTATACGCATCCGTATACACCACCACGGACTGCGGGGGTGCTATACGCCATCCACCCGACTTCTCCCCGTAGATATAAATCTACTCACCTGGTCCTCGCTAGCCGGTGCCGATGTCGCCACGTGCTTGCTTGTCGTCTCGAAGTCCACATGGGGGTACCTACATATCATAACACACCATATCGCATTAAAACTAAATTCGAAATCGAAACGGCATACGAAAATCAAATCGGCACGCATATCACGCATAGGTCCAAACCCATCGCCTACGCATGCAAGAATAGTCAAACCAACTCTCGATGTCGATGTACAAACGTCAAACCATCGAGAAAAATCCAATCACACTCATTTGCACATTCAGGAACACTAATTTTAATATAAACTAGGTTAAAACTCACAAAAACCCCAATTTCACTTAAAAAGTCATTTTTCCGAAAATCTAGCAAGCACAATTCGCCGTTTTTGTACAAAACATGATGTTTAAATGAATGTAGCGGCCAATATACTTATTAAATATCTTAAATAAGTCATAGAAACAATTTCCGGAATTAAATCTCATTAAATTCCAAAAAGCCTAATATTCTAGTTTACAAAATACCCTTTTTAACAATTTCATAGCAAAAATGCACAAACTACAATTTAGGTTGGATTTCCATGAACTAAAGTGTTAAACTACACTTAATAAAGTTAATAATATGATAAAAACCCTAACCATATTTTTAATCTCATATTTCGAATTCAATCAAAAAAAACTAGTTTGCAACAAAAAACTTAATTTGGACATTTTTCAAGTAACAACTTGTAATTAACAACTAGATTAGTTTTCTACAAAACTAAATATTTTAATCCACCTCACTAAACCATACACAATCAAACACAACTCATTTCCACAACAAACCCTAACTTGAAATCTTTAATCATGCAATTAAACTCACATAAACCAAATTAACACTTAATTAAATTAGCTTTAAGAAATTAGTAACAAATTAAGCAAAAATGTTTTAGAATTATACCCAAAAACATTTGAAGATCCACAAGCATCCATGGCCTCCCAAAATGCTCTCTTTTCACAAAGATCCATGCTATACGAGCTAAGCTAAAATGGGTAGGAGTCGGATTTGGGTTTTGGGATTTTTTTTGATGGATTTGAGGCAATTTTTGATGAAGTTTGAAGAGAAAGGAGAAGGGAAATGGGGGGGCTGTTGCTGCTGTAGGAGGGTGGGGGGTCGGCTGATTGGGAGTTGGAGAGGAGAGAGAGGGAGGTAGAGAAAGTGGGGGAAGAATTCAAAGTCAATTCAAGGTCAAAGGTCCACCTCATTTCTCCATTTTCTTTTCTTTTCTTTCATTTCTTTTCCTTTGAAATTCAAGTGGGGGAAAAGATGGGGGCTGCTGAAATCAGCCCAGGGGAGAACTAAATGGGTGTGTGTGGGTGTGGGTGTGGGTACGGGTGTGGGGTGATGAAAAATGATAAATACAATACCCCAAACATCCATTTACGCTAAAAAAAGCCCTTTTTCTTCAATAATTTCTAAACCGTTTTGGCAAATGATTTCGTTCCAAAAACCACATGATAAAATTTTATTTAATGTTTTATAATGCACAAAATTTGTTTCAACTCATTCCAATTTGTAATTTTCCCTAATTAAATGTATTAGTGACGGCTTAAAATAATAATAAAATAATATTTTTTTTCAGAAAATTTGAAATTTCACCCGCGGCTCAATAAACACCAAATAATAGCAATTTCATAGCTAGAATATGTATATTAAATTTTTATAATAAGATATTTGTATTTTGACTTTTTATAGAAAACCCCCTTATTTTACCGTTTTTTCGAAATTTCACCGAAACGATTTTCAAAACGTTACAATCTTCCCCCCTTAAAGAAATTCGGTCCCCGAATTTAAATTAAAACTCTCCCCAAATACTAAAACATCTAAACCAAAACCATCAAGTCGTCGGGGCTCCGAAATTGTAAATACATAAAACAAATCGTAGCGCAGCGCATGCGCATGAAAAATGAGCATATAACTCAAATCACAACTCCGTCAAGTATCCCGCAATCATCGGAGTCATGGGGAAGACATCAATGCCAAATCCAAAGCAAAACCAATATGATATAACTCGAAACTATACATGTAAATATCGAATCTATATATGTAAGTATCTGAAGGAAATGCATGCCAAATCTCTTTAAGTCGCTGTGCACGCGTATAACACTGCACAGTGGCGGACGTCTATCATAAGAAAATAACTATATACATATATACCTTTGTTTGAAATGTACGTTCCACCGTTTTGGAAACAATTTAGAAGGGTTTCCTTGTTTTAAACATTTCGTGTCATATCAGACACGTAGGTAAATACTGAGGCTATAGCTCGCTTTTTGGAAATCCTTTCAATAACTATCAATGCATGCAAAATATATTCAGGTACTGTCCTCTGACTAGTCCTGCTCAGTACGAAAACACATAGCAATATCATAAAAACG
Organism: Agapanthus africanus; assembly: GCA_030015575.1. Classification (NCBI taxonomy): domain Eukaryota; kingdom Viridiplantae; phylum Streptophyta; class Magnoliopsida; order Asparagales; family Amaryllidaceae; genus Agapanthus; species Agapanthus africanus. The sequence goes on from CM057346.1 coordinate 284,154,231, forward strand.
TACTTCTCTATACGAAATAAATCCCAAAATATGCACATGAATGCTACGTGCGTCTGGTGCGCACGGAAATCAAAATCCATGAATGTGCCATACACGCGCACAGAAACAACATCTAAGTGCATCGGGTGTGCACGAAACATCTGTCGTAGGCAACGTGTGTGCCTGACAGCAAAATCAGGTGCATCTGACATGCACGAAAAATCTCGAATTAGTGCCTCTGGTGTGCACCAAAATCACCCTTCAAAACATGCGCCCAACATGCGCGAAAATCCAAATCAGGTGCATCCATCGTGGACGAAATCATGAAATCCAATATCAAGCGCCGAACGTGCGCAAAATCAATCAGGTGCACAAGGTACACAAAACAAATATCGAGTATCACAATCGAAATCGAAGTCCGGTGCATCTAAGTGGACAAAGGGCTTATCACTGCACTGCAAGCATATATAAACTATACAGAGTGCAGGAACGAAATCGTGTGCATGCATACGCACAAAACCAACTCAACTGTTTAAAACAGTAAAATCACAAACATGTGAAACTAAAGCACGAAAACGATATCAAGTGCAACACTGTGCAAAGATCATAAATCCTCAATCATCAAAATCAAATCATACGAATAAATCACCCAAAACATCGTAATCAATAATGGCGGAACAGTACCGCTCAAGCGCATCATCTAAGAATCTCGGCCAACTGTCACGGTCACTAGTGGGACGTCTCGTCGATGATCATAAACTCTGTTCTGCTGATGTGCGTAACCATGACCACTCCTGGGTGAAGGTCTTCACTGTGAATTACCAATCTTTCGGTCCATCGGCTCATCGGCCCTGTCGGGTGTGCTAACGGGGATGATCCAGTTCTGGCACGTCTCTTGTCATCTCCCGGTCAATCATCACGACCACTCGTAAGACAGCATATCACTGGCGTCGGCCTCTGGCTCTCTGAATGTACGTGACACATCCGATCCTGGGTGCAGGTATCATTGCAGCAGTGTCCTGGAAGGAATCCTGCTCACGGTCTCTTCCATGTCTCGTCTCTGCCAACTGTCCGGAAGTCATTGTCCTTTCCTATATCTGCATCTTGCTCTGGAACGACTGCATACTCATCGCGACTCCTTCTGGAAGGTAAGTCCAAGTACCATGCCTCGGCATGCGCATCGCCTCTCTGATGTCGGCGGAGTGGAACGTCATCTCATCTAGGTCTGGTGCGAACCTCTTACTCCACTTTTCTCTAATGTCGTCTGCTTTGGACTCGTCTCATCGCGGCTGCATGGACTGAGCTCCAACGGCTATCCTCGTATCTGGAGTCTCCCAAGAATGCATCTCACCACCTAGCATCCGAATTAAGTCGAGCCATCCGATCGAGTCGTCAAAACCTCATAATCCCCCAAGAGCTCAACCTCTTGGGCACAGTTTAATAGTATCGAGTACATACCACAGCATCGGTGGTCCAGCCGTAGAAGGGAAAACCCAAGCCTCACTAATGGCGCCGTAGAACTGCCGCAAACCCGAAGGTTCAAAGGCCTTCACACGGTCATTAAGTCGAGTTAGGGTTTCATTCTTCTAGAGGGACCATAGAATTGCCTGCATGTCTTTCCGACTACTTTAAACTTAGAATAATAGGTTTCCGACATTCGATCATCTCTGTCGACCCTCACGTCTCTGTGTGAAGTCGTCTCTAGCTGGAATCAATCTATTTGATGACCTCGCATCGGGGTAAGCGAACGAACCACCTGTCCTAGTCATTCATCATCGGGTGACTAGCGACCTTCTATCATTTATTCGTATAACTCGCCCCACAATAGCTCCAGCATCTGGGGCAATATCTCGTCATTCGCAGCAATAACTGGCTCGCTCGTCTGCACGCTGAACAGTGCCTCAATCATCAGGAGTAAGCAACACACCAACGGTCATCAAAATCTGGCTGGCCTCCATCATTGGCTCAATTCTCTAGTGTCGATCAGCACCTCCGAGTAACCTCATAAAGGCGATCCGCCAAACGCTCGTGGCGCAGAAACACAGTAAAAAGACACATCTCTGCAATCGTGTGTCGCCGGAATTTCGCCCTGGTCAGTCCTCGTTCGTGACGAGCTTGTGCTGACCGCAACTCTAGCCGTAGCTCTCCCTGCCCATAACCGTAGCAGCAAAACCAACTGGTACCGATGAGGCTAGATCAGGAAGGAATATAATACTGAACAAGGAAATGTACATCCTAAGGCTTCATAAGTGGAGTGGCGTGTCGTAAATATGCCGCGGAACATACCAACGGTACGTCACTCTACTTTAGTCACCTGTTCCATCAACCAAGGGTCATCCTACGCTCCGAAGGTAAAACCGAACGCTCTGATACCAACTTTGTCACGACCCGAAAGTACGGAACATGACCGGCACTTAAACTACGAACGTCTCGAGGCGTACGTAATCTAAGTAAACCGAAAACCCAGAAATCCAAACCAAGAAAATAGTAGAGTGCAGGAAAAACCAACTTAAAGCAAGTAGTTTCAATAGCATAAGCAGAATTATGCGGTTTTTAAAAACATCAAAAATTTACTGAAAATTTCGGCAGAGTCTCCTTTGTAAATACTGGCCCCCAAACGGGATACAACATGAATAGTATACGAAATCAAGAAAAAGGCATCCCCAAGCGGGAGCTAGCACTTCGTCAAACGATGGTCACAACCACACAAGCAATATAATATACAACGCCAACGACGAGGATCAAAACTCAAAAGGAAACTCAAAACCACCAGAAATCCACAGAAATAAAACGCGCGACTCTAAGGTCGAAAGAATAACATCACGGGTCTCTATCTCAAAAATAAATACATGTTTGGTTGATGGAAGTTCTAGATACAACAGAATAATGATATACAAGATATAATGATGGGTGCGATACAAATAAACCCACTTACTAGCAAGTCACCCGAATGAAACTGAGCCCGCAAAGCCGTAATTAAACCTGTACGGCAAAACCTGCAAGAAACTGGGGCACAACGGGGGTGAGTTGCTAACTCGTGAATAGAAAAATATCTATGAATAGAAATCGCATGTATGACGTAATTCTAGGTCATACGATCAATATACATCCTCAAATATATATAACCAGCAGCCTATAACAAGGCTAGGGTAAATATCTAACCCGAGTGTAATCTCATGTACCCGTGTCAGTGCCCAAGGGTAGCAATATATCAGATGAATGAGGTATGAATGCATGAAAACAGAATACATGTAAATGAAGAACTGTTTCCATAATTTAGTGAGATTCCCTTTGTATTTTTAAAATGAGGTATCATAATGAAATCAGCATAAAACAGTGCCTAGCATCGGCACAAAAAGTAATCCCAATATCTCGATATCTCTGTATCACAGTCTCTGTACCTCAATATCTCGAAATCTCAATGTCTCAATCACAATATCTAGGGCGCCGTCAGTCCAGACCGGCCCCTACCATCCATCTCAATACCACGACGGTATCCTCCGGATATCCGACGCGTCAGGTAAAATCACCGGTAGGTAGTGCTCCCCTGCCAGGCTCACATCGTCATCATCACGCGCTTCTTGCCCCGGGGTACCTTACCAGGTCCACCATGTACCCGAAACGGTTCATCCGCCTCCTCGAATCGGGTCTCGAAATCCATCAGCAAACTCATGGTGGACGACTCATACATCATAGGAAAACCGCACTTTTCATTTTAAAAGAGAGAAAATAGTTTATATATGTTTTGCGGTTTTCCTCCAAATCCAGAAAATATCATGGAAATCCGAATCATCAATAGGATGTAAAACCATGAATATAAGCATGAGAATCCATGAATACGGCATAACAATGAATAACAAAATGCATGAAGCGACAAGTAATAACTACAATGTCTAATTTGGCATATAAGGGAAGTACACTAATATCATGTCAAAACTACTAGCTAACAAGCTAAGTCAAGCAAATATATCATCTAAAGTGTACGTGACATGGTAATTACCGATGAAGATGTGTGTGAGCCGGCAAGTAGGTGTACGTGGTATATACGCATCATCGGTAATTATGCTGGTGTCCTAACAGCATGATATCAATAATCGAATATGCAGCAAAATAAGTATGCGAGGCAGAGCGAACAACAATAATGTGCGGGAGCTGAAAACTAGACACAACGATAACTAATCTGCATTAATTTAATATAAGTCCTACAAATTGGTGCCTTTTGAAATAACACGAATCATGGGGTTTTGAAAATAGGGGCTACGGTGTTTTTATGAAAAGATACGTCTTTTGAAATATCCGTAAGATCTCTTGGGCTGTCTTTTAAAATACCCACGATTCGTTAGTTTTGAAATAGGTAGGAGTCTAATCTAATCTAACAACTACACTAAGCTATACGGCTGAACTAACAAGCTGAACTACAGGTAAGGAAACCGCCTATCATCTGAGTCGATACATATACATACCTGTATATGTATAGTCGGTGATCCCACCTCAATAATATCATATCCATAACCAGACATCCCAAATCAAGAGTGCGGATCAATCATCAATATAGCTCGTACGTAAATCCGTCGTACGGCATCCCAAATCTGGGTACGGGTCAATATCACATTCATCATACTATTCACCTGGTATCCTCTTTACCAATTATCATGATCGGGGTACAGATCTACATCTAGTACAATACTGATACCGCCTAAGTATGCATGCAGGTGTAAGAATCACTACGCCAAAAGACCGGCTAAAACATCATGTCGTATATCAATACGAACCAAATCACATCACCGATCTCCTGGCCTCAAGCCCAATCTCATCGACTCATCTCAAATTCCAAATACTATTCTCAAATCCGTATGTGAACACATAGTCCTATACCCATGTGAACCCATAACTATAAAGAATCCCATGAGCACATATCAATAGGAATGTATGCAAGTATGTATGTGTGTATGTGTAGTGCAACACTACCCTAGGGTTCGCAACACTAAAGTAATTCAACACACCAATATCCATCCTAAGCGTTGTTATTAATCCCAAATAACATATAATAATTGTTGGTGTGTATACGCATCCGTATACACCACCACGGACTGCAGGGGTGCTATACGCCATCCACCCGACTTCTCCCCGTAGATATAAATCTACTCACCTGGTCCTCGCTAGCCGGTGCCGATGTCGCCACGCGCTTGCTTGTTGTCTCGAAGTCCACATGGGGGTACCTACATATCATAACGCACTATATCGCATTAAAACTAAATTCGAAATCAAAACGGCATACGAAAATCAAATCGGCACGGGTATCACGCATAGGTCCAAACCCATCGCCTACGCATGCAAGAATAGTCAAACCAACCCTCGATGTCGATGTACAAACGTAAAACCATCGAGAAAAATCCAATCACACTCATTTGCACATTCACGAACACTAATTTTAATATAAACTATTTTAAAACTCACAAAATCCCCAATTTCACTTAAAAAGTCATTTTTCCGAAAATCTAGCAAGCACAATTCGCCGTTTTTGTACAAAACATGATGTTTAAATGAATGTAACGGCCAATATACTTATTAAATATCTTAAATAAGTCATAGAAACAATTTCCGGAATTTAATCTCATTAAATTCCAAAAATCCTAATATTCTAGTTTACAAAATACCCTTTTTAACAATTTCATAGCAAAAATGCACAAACTACAATTTAGGTTGGATTTCCATGAACTAAAGTGTTAAACAACACTTAATAAAGTTAATAATATGATAAAAACCCTAACCATATTTTTAATCTCATATTTTTAATTAAATCAAAAAAACTAGTTTGCAACAAAAAACTTAATTTGGACATTTTTCAAGTAACAACTTGTAATTAACAACTAGATTAGTTTTCTACAAAACTAAATATGTTAATCCACCTCACTAAACCATACACAATCAAACACAACTCATTTCCACAACAAACCCTAACTTGAAATCTTTAATCATGCAATTAAACTCACATAAACCAAATTAACACTTAATTAAATTAGCTTTAAGAAATTAGTAACAAATTAAGCAAAAATATTTTAGAATTATACCCAAAAACATTTGAAGAACCACAAGCATCCATGGCCTCCCAAAATGCTCTCTTTTCACAAAGATCCATGCTATACGAGCTAAGCTAAAATGGGTAGGAGTCGGATTTGGGTTTTGGGATTTTTTTTGATGGATTTGAGGCAATTTTTGATGAAGTTTGAAGAGAAAAGAGAAGGGAAATGGGGGGGCTGTTGCTGCTGTAGGAGGGTGGGGGGTCGGCTGATTGGGAGTGGGAGAGGAGAGAGAGGGAGGTAGAGAAAGTGGGGGAAGAAGTCAAAGTCAATTCAAGGTCAAAGGTCCACCTCATTTCTCCATTTTCTTTTCTTTTCTTTCATTTCTTTTCCTTTGAAATTCAAGTGGGGGAAAAGATGGGGGCTGCTGAAATCAGCCAAGGGGAGAACTAAATGGGGGTGTGTGGGTGTGGGTACGGGTGTGGGGTGATGAAAAATGATAAATACAATACCCCAAACATCCATTTACGCTAAAAAAAGCCCTTTTTCTTCAATAATTTCTAAACCGTTTTGGCAAATGATTTCATTCCAAAAACCACATGATAAAATTTTATTTAATGTTTTATGATGCACAAAATTTGTTTCAACTCATTCCAATTTATAATTTTCCCTAATTAAATGTATTAGTGACGGCTTAAAATAATAATAAAATAATATTTTTTTCAGAAAATTTGAAATTTCACCCGCGGCTCAATAAACACCAAATAATAGCAATTTCATAGCTAGAATATGTATATTTAATTTTTATAATAAGATATTTTTATTTTGACTTTTTACAGAAAACCCCCTTATTTTACTGTTTTTTCGAAATTTCACCGAAACGATTTTCAAAACGTTACATGAAGTCCCTTTGCTGCGATCATGGTTCTCCCGGACTCTTGCATGGATTCACGAGGCGAAAGATGCGACCTTGCTTCAAGTCTCCGAGGCCGAAGATGATCTACGTCGAGGGAATTCCGACTCAAGCTCCTACTTCACTTACTAGAGAATTAGTGAAGTAAACACCCTAAACTAAAGTGCTAGTCTAGTAGAGGATGAAGAAATAGGAAGTGGGTTCTCTTTGGAATTTTATTTCTCACAATCTTTTGCTCTCTTTTCAAAACCCTAGTTTGCTTTTTTCTTTTGTTCAAATGAAGAAGATGAACAAAAGAAAGAGGAGAGGATAATGATCAAGTGTCTAGACTAACCATGGTGAGTGAGTATCATATACTAACTCTTATAGAGACATTACCATTGCTAAGTGTGATGGTTAGGTTAAAAGGAATCTAAGGTAAAGACAAAGCTAGTAGACTTTGTCAAAGCAAAGTAAGCTTCTACAAGCTTCATGTTCATTCCAAAACTCCACTAATTTTGAAAATTATCTTAAATAATCATAACCCACCATAATGCATAGAATGGTGTATGTCTTACACACCCAAGTCAAGTGTCTCATAAACCATGATACAATAAAAGAAAACACAATTTTAATATATATCATATATACATTAAATTTGTGCTCATATGAGAAACACCCTAAAGTGAACAAGTGTTAGTAAATGTAAACTAGTATATCTAATATACAATTATACACTTAATTATTAAATCAACACTTGACATAATAATCCGGTCATATCTCATATAACCGACTAACATCCATTGTATCGACTTATCGAATCAACACTTGATTCGATAACCCGGCTATATCATATATAACCGACCGATACAAATAGTCGCGAGAATAGAATACGGTATCACATACATGCATTATTCTCGGTCTCGCACATATCACATATGCGCTCCTATTTCGTTTTTCCTGAGCTAGTAAAACCTCTGTGTAGGACTCTAAAGACTCGTCAATACGCCGGCAGTAGGTGATGATCACATCAAGCACCCAAAAGCCGTCAGCGGCACTAGCTGGACGTAACGGCTAACCGGGTATTGAGCGATCAGAAGATCAGCAAGCAAACCCGCTCCAACTCCTGTAAAAGCCTGCCGGTAACACTTCCCGTACAGTTGGGTCTCCTCGTCTGATATGTCACATATCAAGTTTAAGGGTGGTAAACGTCAGACCCCAATAACCGATAAGTCATGCCGATGTGAGGCTCATAACGGGTCGAGAAACTACTGGTAACACTTACCAGTAAATCTCTAAATCAGCCCTGGCCAGGGACTTCCCTGTTACGGCCAATCGAGCACAGTGCAACATCAACCCCCAATACCGGGAAAGACGAAGCCCCTCCTATCGCTCATTGCCTGCATGTGACTCGGGACTGTACCAAAAAACCACCATTTTGCACGCCCTCATGGACGTGGTAAGGTGGAAATCAAAGCACAGTAGGAATCACACAAGACTCTATGACGATCTCGGGTCTACAGACTAACCTGCACAAGTGTCACCAGAGAACTGCCATCTGACGTGAGGTATAATACCATCTGGGAGTTCTCGGCGAGTCCGTCCAGTGTACCCAGTCTCCACTGAGCACCCGTATACCATCTCTGATGTCAAACACCAATGGATATGGGATCATCCATCGCCCATCTCATGGGTCGAGAAGCGTATACGCTAGTCTACACTGGTATATCGATGCCCCGTCTCGATACACCTACGACTAGGGACCTTGAAGGATGTACTTATGGACTACCATATCCCCACTAGTATGATCCGCATCATAGTCCAGGTAGTCAAGTACACATCCTAAGGGCTTTACCAATATGTAACGATAAGATAGTATAAAGAGACAAGTATATATGTTAAAGTAAAGAGCAACCAGATAGCATACTATCATATCGAGCAAGAAAGTCCTCTCTATATATGTCCAAGCATCCAATATAATATACATCATCTGTACAATACTGGCCTCTAGGGCATACATACAACTAACAACAAACACACCTGAAGTGGAAGCATCAGCATCCTTCTTCTTCTTGAGGTCGGCAAGGTATCCAAAGCAGTTTCTCTTCCAGTGCCCTGTCTTGTGGCAGTCGAAGCATTCCCCTCTTCTTGATGCAGCAGCCCCTTTCTTGTCCTTCCCCGGTGCCTTTTTCACTCCACCTCTTGGCTTGATGGGATTCGTCTCCTTCTTTCCCTTGGCCTTACCTTTCGGGATGGAAGAGGAAGATGGCTTAGCAATTAGAGCGGGATTTTTCGCTACCTTTAGCGTTCTCTCTGCACTCCTCAACATATTGAGGAGTTCAGGAAGTGACTTCTCCAGATTGTGCATGTTGAAGTTCACTATGAACTGAGAAAAGGCAAGGGAAGAGACTGTAGAACAATATCAACATACTATTCGTTCCCCATTGTCCATCCCAAGCCCTTTAGTTCTTCGATAAGTCCTATCATCTTCAATACATGGTCACCTACAGACGTGTCAGCAACCATCCCCATCTGAAACAACTTTCGAGATGCCTCATATCGGAGAGTACGAGATTGCTCCCCATACAAGTCCTTTGTATGGAGAAAGATGGATTGTATGTCCATCTTCTCATGCTGCTTCTGATGTTCATTGTCCATAGAAGCAAGCACGAGGCATTTTGCTATTGTACAGTCTATATCCCATGTCTTGCGGATTTCCTTATTCGCAACTGAAGAATCAGGGCCTGGGCTGGGAGGGGTTGGAGTAATCGGGACGTATCCAACCTTATCATAGGTCAGGGAAATATTTACGTTCCTTAGCCATTCTTTGTAATTCGGTCCCGTGAGTTTATTCTAGTCTAATAAAAGCTTAAGTCCCATCATAGGTATCTGCCATTATGAGAGAGAAAAAATAACACTCAGCGATTACTCTTGCATGATTTGATTGGTTATTAATCTTATCTAATCGATATCTCCCACTACTTTTATCAAATTTTCCTTCAAACCAAAAAAAGAAAATTAGCCAGGATTAATTGCAATCTACAAGTTCGCTAACCGGTCGGCCAGGCCAGCGGTACTCCGAGGGTGGTTCCCCGTTCTTTCGCACGGACCTAATTAAAATAAACCTTATATTTCTATAGGCATAACCCCGTTGACATCTTTCAAGACACCTACTGGATTAGCTAATTATAAAGTGCAAAACTCTCCCGGGAGTAACTTTTACTCACAGTGGGATCAGGATCCAACTATCAAATAGAAGGTATGCAATCTCATTGCAAATTTCAACTATTGAAATTCCCGATATGGTTTTTACCCCTTAGTGTCTTACAACCTTAACTATGGTCAATAAATCATAACCACTAGTCAAGTTCTACCCACCGTTTCGTGATTGATTTAGACCCACTCGTATGACCCTTAACTATGGTCAACAAAGTCATATGAATGTCCTAATCGATCGCATCATATGCTTTATGGGAAGAATCACTTAGGTACCGTACACCACGCCTTAACTATAGTCAACAAACTTGGTACGAATACTAAGTACTCTGCTTCCTAAAATGGTGGTGGGCAACGGATGGTTTTGATGAAAAACTTTAATGTTTTGAACTTAATATCGTTGTAGAATCTAGTGAAAGGAATGGTTTAAGCTCCAGTTTTAAAAGTCGAATGGTTTTGTAGTATCTTTCTAATTTTGCTTAAGAGGTCACTCCCGGTGAAGGGATCTCGACTCTTTCCTCATCGAATAAGGAGCTAGATATTCATGAATACCACGATGCAAACCAAAAATTAGATCAACTATAAAAACTATTCGAGTGCTTTATAACAATTGCTAGTTTCGCTAAATGGGTGACACCTGGTGAAGGGATCTCAGCCCTTTCCTCATCAAATGAGGTGCTGGATATTCATCAACGAATACCACTATGCAAAGCAAAAACTAGAGTTTCCCTTTTTAAAAAGTATGATTCTAAAACATCTTTAGGTTTCTTTTTCTTAACATTAATCACATTAATGTTGTCCCATCATTTGCGTTTCCTAACCATCAAAGAAAAAAAACAAAAATAGAACGTAAGCTTATGCCATCCGCATTCGCCACGGGGTCCCGTCATGCACCGTTAGGTTACTTAACTAACGGAAGAGCGGGGGCTGGACTAGCGCGGCTGCAAAACATAAGCAACATTTATTATATATCTCATATATAAATATCCATTCACCGCACGCATTTATAAACATTCCAGACCACAGATGAATACATTGGGTATACTAGGAATTCCGTATTTCGTTTAAGCCCTTAACGAAAGACAGGTTCCATGGTCGTGATAAATAGCCAAACCCCACCCTAGACCCCTACGGGTGGTACAAACTACCTGCTAAATTCCCGAAGTGAAGCAACCTCCCTCAATAAAATGAGTATGACACTCGGCACTTCGAGAACCCGATAGTTTGTGCACCCCACCTTGGTTCTATCATAGGAGTAAAAACAGTAAAAAGAAATTATACAACGGTGGCTACAAGCTCAACCCGGATGTGCCTCGCAAAGTAATACTACATCAACATTACAAATTACATGAATGAAAGAAAAGAAAAGCACTCTTTTCACATCCCCCGGGCTATTCATCCATGACGATCCAACATATTCATATACACATACCATCATATGATATACATATGTGCAACCCCCACTAATCGTCGTATAGCAATTAGTGGACGTTTCAAACACATATCAAACTGAAAAGCGGATAAACGACATTAAAATTTCGATTTCAAAACACTTCGATTTCCCCAAACACTTATGATACATCACATGTAATCTGTAAATAATTAAACAATACCATAAAACCAAAAACCCAGTGTACAGATAGCTCTAAAAAACCCAAGCCAAAACCACATAGAAAAACCGGCGACGCCGGAAATTTTCATGATCTCGCCGGTGAAATCTTGGTGGTTTGGGCTCGTTTTTCTAAGGTTGTCTAGTTATCTCATAACAAGTACTCTGCACATATTTAAAAAAATTTCAGAACACTTCTGAAAATTTTCCGGAGAGCAGGTTTTGATTTACGGTTTTGTAGTTATTTCATGTTCGAAGCTTTAAACGTCGTGTAAACAACTATTTGTGGTTTAGTTAGGCTCTGATACCATGTTAGTAGATGTTGCATACCCTCACAACACTTGTGAGGAGGCAGAAGTGGAAAACAATAATTTTCTTGCATACAACACCTACTTTAAAACTAAATCTTGTACTAAACCATAACTAGAAAACCCTATCTTGAGATCTTATCTACTGTGATAGGGGTTATACGTCGAGGATGTAGGGTTCCTAGGCACACTAATGAGGTCTCACAAGGCATCAACCATTCCAAATTCAAATTTTTCTTGTGCCTACAAACCCTAATACGGATCGTTAAGTAGATTTTAGGCGAAACAAGCAACTAGTTAACAACTTAACTAAGAGTTAAACGGAAATAAAACCTTTGTAGATCCGTTCCTCCACCTCCATAGCTCCGTGATGAAGTCCCCTCGCTGCGATCATCGGATCTCGGGCTCTAACGTCGGCTTCATCGGAGAAATGGGCGGGCTAGGACGTCGACTTCGATGCCGAAGATGATCTACGTCGAGGCAACACAAGATAAAGCTCCAACTTCACCAAGCCATGAAACTTATGAAGAAAACACCCTATACTACTTGGCAAGTGGTAGAGGATGAAGAAATAGGAAGTGGGTTCACTTTAGAATTGGATTTCTCACTCTTTTTCTCATGTTGCCATTGATGGAGGCAAGCTTTTCTTCATCTTCAAGAAGAAGAAGAAGAAGAATATGATTATGATAAGAATAATGAGAGAATAGAAAATAGATCATTCTTATCATAATGTCAACCATGGTTAGATGTAGAGAATAAACTAAGGTTAAAGTGAATGGTTAGGGTTAAGGAAAGAAACAAAATGGTCAACCATTTTATTTCTTTCTAAAAAGAATAAATGAATAAATAAATAAGCAATTAAATCAAATGAAACCCTAACCATTAACTAACCATGGTTTAATACAAACATACACCCAAGTTTGCATGTATCATCAAACATGATACAAACTAGTGCACAAAAGTATATCACATATACAACTTGTGTACATCAAGTGAGAAAATCCATTTAAAGTGAACAAATATTAGTTAATGCAAAGTAATATATCAAATATATAATTATACATTAAATCATTAAATCAACACTTGATTTAACGATCCGGTCATATCGCATATGACCAACTAATATCCAATGTATCGGCTTATCGAATCAATCCTTGATTCGATAACTAGGTTATATCGCATACAACCGATCGATACATTCTTCGCGAGAATAGAATACGGTATCACCTACACGCATTATTCTCGGTCCCGCACATATCTCATATGCGCTCCTATTTCGTTTCGCTTGAGCCAGGAAACCTCTGTGTATGACTCTAAAGACTCGTCAATACGCCGGCACCAGGTGATGATCATATCAAACACCCACAAGCCGCAAGCGGTCTGCTAAACGTAACGGCCACCCGGGTATTGAGCGATCAGAAGATCGACGAGCAAGCCCGCTCACACTCCTGTGAATCCAACCAGTAACACTTACCGTACAGTCCGGTCTCGTCGTCTGATATGTCCCATATCTCGCCTAGGGGTGGTAAACGTCAGACCCTAATAGCTCGATAAGTCGTGTCGATAAGATGTCTATAACAGTTCGAGAAACTACTGGTAACACTTACCAGTAATTCTCAGCAACCCTGGTAAGGGATTTCCGGTTATAGCTAATCGAACACGGCGGAACATCAACTCCCTATACCAGGAGAGACGAATCCCCTCCTATCGCTCATTGCCTCCATGTGATTCGGGTCTGTACCCAAAAACCACCATTTTGCACGCCCTCTTGGACGTGGTAAGGTGGAAATCAAAGCACAATGGGAATCACACAAGACTCTATGACAATCTCGGGTCAACAGACTACACTGTACCAGTGTCACCAGAGAACTGCCATCTGACGTAAGGTATAATACCATCTGGGAGTTCTCGGCGAGTCCGTCCAGTGTACCCAGTCTCCACTGAGCACCCGTATATCATCTCTGATGTCAAACACCAATGGATATGGGATCATCCATCGCCCATCTGTATGGGTCGAGAAGGTATACGCTAGTTTACACTGGTATATCGATGGCCTGTCTCGATACACCTACGACTAGGGACCTTGAAGGATGTACTTATGGACTACCATGTCCCCACTAGTATGATCCGCATCATAGTCCAGGTAGTCAAGTACACATCCTAAGGGCTTTACCAATATGTAACAGAGAGACAATCAGTGTACACGTTAAGGTAAAGAGCAACCAGATAGTATACTATCATGTCGAGCAAGAAAGTCCTCTCTATATATGTCCAAGCATCCACTACAATATACATCCTATGTACAGTAATGGCCTCTAAGGCATACATATAACAAACAATCTCCTACTTGCACTAGGGCCATCTGATAGCAGTGGTTGTAGTATCTCATACTCAACCATCCCATAAAAGTCTCTCTCTTGGAAAAGGCCTTTGTGAGTGGATCCGCCGTGTTATCCTCTGAGTCTACTCTCCTAACCTCGATCACCCTGGAGATCTACCATCTCCATGATCAGGTGACACTGCCTTAGAATATGTCTGGATCACTGATGGGACGGGCGTTCCTAGGCATAAGCCACAACTCCATTGTCTCACAATGGTAGAAACGAAGTTCATCTAATGAACTAATATACACCCAGACTTCCTCTTTGGTAGCATCTTAAGTAGCGATGTATCCAGTCTTTATCGTCTAGTATGCCACGGTATCTAGCTTGGAACTCTTCCAACATACCGTCCCTTTACTGAGAGTAAAGACAATGCCTGTGACTGACATTCAGTCGTCCTTATCACCCTGGAACCCTTCCAGAGATTCTCCCCAGGATCGATTGATACCATCTCACTACAACTAGTGAGTTTCCTAATATCCAGTTACTTCTATCTCATAGAGCAAAACTCAGGATTTAGGAGGTATCACTTTGATCCTATTTGGAGAATCATTGTGATAAGCGGAGATTGACCGAGCGTAGCATAGGAAACTCCTTCCCTATCAGGAGTATGACATCCACGTACTCTACGAGGATCACCATACTCCCTACTACCTTTTTGTATATACAAGGTTCATCTACCATTTTGATCAAGTCAAACTCTTTGACTACCACATCAAAACAGATGTTCCAACTCCGCGATGCCTGCTTTATCCTATAAAGCATCTTGCACACATTTCCGCTGCTCCCACTGTCTACGAAGCCCTCTGGCTGTGTACTTATAGACGCACTCTTCTAAAACATCATTTAGAAAAGCAGTCATGGCACCCAACCGCCAGATATCGTAGTCATAGTATGTAGCCGTGGCAAGTAGGATCTGGATGGAATTAAGCATAGCCACTGGAAAAAGGTATCATCATTATCCACGCCTGGTCGATGACGAAAACCTTTAACAAGTATAGCTTTGAAAATCTCTACTTTTCCATCTACACCAAGTAATCTTCTCAAGATATACTTGCTCCTGATGGGGATTTAACCCTTCAGATATAGCAACCAAAGTCCATACTTTGTTGGTGTATAAGGATTCCATCTCAGATCGCTAAGCATCCAGCCATTCTTTTAGAGTCCCACTCCTGATGGCCAGCTCGAAACTAGTTGGGTCATCATCTCATGATGCAATCCTCGCTCCCGCTATCATAGAGAAACAGAAGTATCTCTCAGGTGGGTGAGAAACCCTACTAGATCGGCGGAGAGGCTGAGGTTCGTTGGTATCTACTGAATCCTTTGGTTCTACCAAATCAGTTGTTGTAGTTTGTATAGCTGGAACTTTTCCAGTTCTACATTACAGATCCTGCCTCGAGTTTGTCCGGGTTTTGCTTTTAGACATAGGCCGGACAACCCAAATCTTAACTAGCTTAAGACATGGGCTCTTCCCATACCATATCTCATATGGAGTGGTAGGCAACTGATTTGATTCGAACCCTTTTAAATAGGTATGCAGCTTCTCAAGTGCATAACTCCCAAAAGGAAATAGGTAACTCAGTTGTACTCATCATAGAGCACACCTTATCATATAGGGTGTGATTGCTCCGCCCCGATATACCATCGTGCTATGGTGTGTACGGAGGAGTAATGCTGAGAGAGAATCTCATTCTCCTTTAGAATAGTCCAGGAATTCCGTGCTCAAGTATTCTCCTCCCTGATCGCATCAAAGGACATAATACTTATGTAACGTTTTGAAAATCGTTTCGGTGAAATTTCGAAAAAACGGTAAAATAAGGGGGTTTTCTGTAAAAAGTCAAAATGCAAATATCTTTATTATAAAATTAAATATACATATTCTAGCTATGTAATTGCTAGTATTTGGTGTTTATTGAGCCACTGCTGAAATTTCAAGTTTTCTGAAAATTTTTCCGAAATTAATTATTTTAATATTATTTTAAGCCGGTAAGAAAATACATTAAATTAGCGATAAATACAAATTTAAATGGGCTAATTTTAATCTTTAAAATCATGTTAATTAAAATCTAGTTGTAATATAATTTTTTTAGTATTTTATTTCAAGTTTTAATTGATTTATTATATGGAAAACAAAAATATAGTTATTTTGAACTAAAACTTGCAAATATGGTATTGGGGGGGTCTTTTTGCATAGAATTTTTTTGTAAAGTCTCTCACACTCGCCCTCACTCCCCTTGGCCAGCCCCACACTATTGTAGCAGTCCAAGAATTTTATTTCCCTCTTTTTGACCTTAAATCATGTGAGAAATGGGTTAAAATAAGGTTTTTATATATAGTAAAGTAGGTGGGGGTATTATGGTAATTTGGGAGGGGCTTTGACTTGGATTCTTTTCCACAACTCTCCCACACCTCTACCCACTCCCTCCTCAGCCGAAATTCTGCTACAACAGCCCCCATCTTTTCCCCCCATTTTCCATCTCTTTTGCTTCAAAAATTGCCTCAAAATCCATCAAATAAATCCCAAAATCCAAATCCAACTCCTACCCATTTCTCATTAGCCAAACTTACATGGATCTAGGAGCATGGAAGCTACTTTTGGAGGCTAGAATTTGCATGCTAGATCCTTGATCTTGTGAGGTATAAATCAAGACCTTTTGTTAAATTGTTGTTTGAATACCTTAAATCAAGCATTATTAGTTATTAATTTGGGTTTAATTGTATGTTTGGAAAAACTTAGTAAGGGTTTATGAAATTCAAGTTAGGTTTTTGTGTATGTAATTGAGGTTGCAATTGTAGTTCTTCATATTGTGAAATGAAAACCTAATCAAATTTCTTGTTGCAAATTGTTAGTTTGGAATTGTAATATTTAAGCTATATTGCTAGCTAGGTTTTTGTAAACCATGAATTTGATTATGAGAAAAATATAATTAGGTTTTTTCATGACTTCATTAACATTATTAAGTGTATTTTAATGCTTTAGTTCATGAAAATCCAAGGTAGATTGTAGTTTGTGTATTTTGCTATAAAATTGTTAAAATTGGTTAATATTGCAAACTAGGTTTTTGAAATCGAATTAAATTGTGGGTTTAAAATTTACGTAATGGTTTCTATGGCATAATTAAGATATTAAGTTATCATCTTGGTCACTAGAATTGTTAAAACATCATGTTTTGTACAAAAACGGCGAATTGTGCTTGCTAGATTTTCGGAAAAATGACTTTTTAAGTGAAATTGGGGGTTTTTGTGAATTTTACCCTATTTTATATTAAAATTAGTGTTCGTGAATTTGCAAATGAGTGTGTTGGGGGTTTTCTCGATGGTTTGGCGTTTGTACGCCGACGTCGAGGGTTTTTGGGTCGATTTGCGAAAGCAACCATAAGTTTTGACCTATGTGGGATTCGTGCGTCGTTTTGGTCATGAGTCGGATTTTAATGCGGTATGGTGCGTTATGATATGTAGGTACCCCATGTGGACTTCGAGACGACAAGCAAGCGCGTGGCGACGTCGGCACCGACGAACGAGGACCAGGTGAGTAGATTTATATCTACGGGAAGAAGTCGGGTGGATGGCGTATAGCACCCCCGCAGTCCGTGGTGGTGTATACGGATGCGTATACACACCAACAATTAGTATATGTTATTTGGGATTAATAACGATTTTAGGATGGATATTGGTGTGTTGGATTACTTTAGTGTTGCGAACCCTAGGGTAGTGTTGCACTACACATACACACATACATACTTGCATACATTCCTTTTTATATGTGCTCATGAGATTCTTTATAGTTATGTGTTCACATGGGTATGGGACTATATGTTCACATACGGATTTGAGGATGATACTTGGGATTGAGCTGAGTCGATGAGATTTGTTTTGTGGTTGTGATATCGGTGATATGGCAGGATTCGTACTTGAGGTACGTCCTGGTGTTATAGCGGATCTTGGGGCGGCGATACGGGTGAATAGTGTTATAAATAAAATGGTCGACATGTGATCGTGATATGAGGCATGATATGCTAGGATATTGATATTAGGCCGTATCGGGCGATGTATACCCTTGATGATGCTATGTGCTGACGGTATCGGTTTGTACGAGATTGTCGATCTGTAGTCAGATCATGGGTATATTGAGGATATTAGTATTGTACTAGACATAAGTCAGTACCCTAGACTATGATCTTGAATAAAGAGGATACCAGAGGAATGGTGTGAGGAATATGATATTGACCCGTACCCAGATTTGGGGATGCCGTACGACGGATTTACGTACGAGCTATATCTTGATGATTGATCCGCACTATTGACTTAGGATGGCTGATTGTAGATATGGTATCGGATATGATATTATTGAGGCGGGATCACCGACTAATATATATACAGGTATGTATATGGATCGACTCAGATGTTAGGCGGTTTCCTTACCTGTAGTCCAGCTTGTTAGCTTAGCCCTTTAGTTTAGTTTAGTTGTTAGATTAGATTCGATTCTTACCTATTTCAAAAACTAACGAATCGTGGGTATTTTAAAAGACAGCCCAAGGGATCCTACGGATATTTCAAAAGACGTATCTTTTCATAAAAACACCGTAGCCCCTATTTTCAAAACCCCATGATTCGTGTTATTTCAAAAGGCACCATTTGTAGGACTTATATTAGATTAATGCAGGTTAGTTACAGTTGCGTCTAGTATTCAGCTCCCGCTTATTATTGTGGTTCGCTTCGCATCGCATGCTTATGTTATAATTTCTTATTGCAATGTTGATATCATATTGTTAGGACACCAGCACCATTACCGATGATGCGTATGTACCACGTACACTTACTTGCCGGCTCACACACATCTTCATCGGTAATTGCAATGTCACGTACACCTTAGAAAATATTATTGCTAGACTTAGCTTGTTAGTTAGTAATTTGACATGATATTAGTGTGCCTGCCTTATATGCCAGCTTAACATTGTAGTATTTACTTGTCACTTCATGCATACTGTTATTCATTGTTATGCCTATATTCATGGTTTTTACATGCTATTGATGATTTGGATTCGGATTTCCATGAAATTTTCTGGATTTGGGCGGAAAACCGCAAAACTTATATAAACTGATTTCTCTCTTTTTAAATAAAAAGTGCGGTTTTTCCCATGATGTATGAGTCGTCCACCATGAGTTTGCTGATGGATTTCGAGACCCGATTCGAGGAGACGGATGAACCGTTTCGGGTACATGGTGGACCCGGTAAGGTACCCCGGGGCAAGAAGCGCGTGATGATGACGATGTGAGCCTGGCAGGGGAGCACTACCTACCGGTGATTTTACCCGACGCGTCGGATATCCGGAGGATACCGTCGTGGTCTTGAGATGGATGGTAGGGGCCGGTCTGGACTGACGGCGCCCTAAATATTGTGATTGAGACATTGAGATTTTGAGATATTGAGGTACAGAGACTGTGATACAGAGATATCGAGATATTGGGATTACGTTTTGTGCCGATGCTAGGCACTGTTTTATGCTGATTTCATTATGATACCTCATTTTAAAAATACAAAGGAAATCTCACTAAATTATGAAAACAGTTCTTCATTTACATGTATTCTATTTTCATGCATTCATACCTCATTCATATGATATATTGCTACTTGAGGCACTGACACGGGCACATGAGATTACACTCGGGTTACATATTTACCCTAGCCTTGTTATAGGCTACGTGTTATTCATATATTTGAGGATATATTATGATCATTGACCTAGGTTGCGTTATTTATGCGATTTCTGTGCGTTGATATTTTTCTATTCACGAGTTGGCAACTCACCCCCGTTGTGCCCCAGTTTCTTACAGGTTTGCCGTACAGGTTTCATTACGGCTTTGCGGGCATAGTTTCCTTCGGGTGATTTGCTAGTAGGTGGGTTTACTTGTATCGTACCCCCATTATATATCTTGTATATCATTATTCTGTTGTATCTAGAAGTTCCATCAACCAAACATGTATTTATTTGAGATAGAGACCAGTGATGTTTATTCTTTCGACCTTAGAGTCGCGCGTTGTATTTATGTGGTTTTCTTGTGGTTTTTGAGTTTCCTTTTGAATTTTGATCCTCGCCCTTGGCGTTGTATATTATATTGCTTGTGTGGTTGTGACCGTCGATTGACGAAGAGTTAGCTCCCGCTTGGGGATGCCTTTTTATTGATTTCGTATACTATTCATGTTGTATCCCATTTGGGGGCCAGTATTTTCAAAGGAGACTCTGCCGAAATTTTCGGGAAATTTTTGATGTTTTTAAAACCGCCTAATTCGGCTTATGCTATTGAAACTACTTGCTTTAAATTGGTTTTTCCTGCACTCTACATCTTTCTTGGTTTGGATTTCTGGGTTTTCGGTTTACTTAGATTACGTACGCCTCGAGACGTTCGTAGTTTAAGTGCCGGTCATGTTCCGTACTTTCGGGTCGTGACAAAGTTGGTATCAGAGCGTTAGGTTTTACCTTCGGAGCGTAGGATGACCCTTGGTTGATGGAATAGGTGACTAAAGTAGAGCGACGTACCGTGGATATGTTCCGCGGCATATTTACGATACGCTACTCCACTTAAGAAGCCTTAGGATGTACATTTCTTTGCTCAGTATTATATTCATTCCGATCTAGCCTCATCAGTACCAGTTAAGGTTTTGCTGTCACGATTACGGTCAGGGAGAGCTACGGCTAGAGTTGCGGTCAGCACGAGCTCGTCACGAACGAGGACTGACCAGGGCGAAATTCCGGCGACACTCGATTGCGGAGATGTGTCTTTTTACTGTGTTTCCGCGCCACGAGCGTTTGGCGGATCGCCTTTATGAGATTTCTCGGACGTGCCGATCAGTATCAGAGGATTGGGCCACTGACAGAGGCCAGCCAGATTTTGATGACCGTTGGTGTGTTGCTTATCCATGATGGTCGAGGCACTGTTCAGCGTGCAGACGAGCGAGCCAGTTATTGCTGCGAATGACGAGATATTGCCCCAGATGCTGGCGTTAGTGCAGAACGAGTTGTACTAAGAGATGATAGAAGGTCGCTAGTCATCGAGGATGAATGACTAGGACATGTGTATCGTTCGCCTACCCCGATGCGAGGTTATCAGATAGATTGATTCCAGCTAGAGAATACTTCACGCGGAGACGTTGGGAGTCGACAGAGACGATCGAATGTCAGAAACCTATTATTCCAAGTTTAAAGTAGTCGGAAAGACATGCAGGCAATTCTATGGTCCCTCTAGAAGAATGAAACCCTAACTCGACTTAATGACCGTGTGAAAGCCTTTGAACCTTCGGGTTTGCGGCAGTTCTACGGCACCATTAGTGAGGCTTGGGTTTGCCCTTCTACGGCTGGACCACCGATGCTGTGGTATGTACTCGATACTATTAAACTGTGCCCAAGATGTTGAGCTCTTGGGGGATTATGAGGTTTTGACGACTCGATCGGATGGCTCGACTTAATTCGGATGCTAGGTGGTGAGATGCATTTCTTGGGAGACTCCAGATACGAGGATAGCCGTTGGAGCTCAGTCCATGCAGCCGCGACGAGACGAGTCCAAAGAAGACGACATTAGAGGAAAGTGAAGTAAGAGGTTCGTACCAGATCTAGATGAGAAGACGTTCCACTCCGCCGACATCAGAGATGCGATGCGCATGCCGAGGCATGGTACTTGGATTTACCTTCCAGAAGGAGTCGTGATGAGTATGCAGCCGTTCTGGAACGAGAACAGATCTAGTAAGGAACGATGACTTTCGGATAGTTCGGCAGAGGCGAGATTTGGGAGAGACCTCGACAGGATCTTTCTGGGACAAATTACGAGAAGACTTGGACCCAGGAGTGGTCGTGTTACGCACACCAGCAGGCCAGAGTTCATGATTATCGACGAGACGTCCCACTAGTGACCGCGACAGTTGGCCCGAGATTCTTAGAGGATGCACTTGAGCGGTACTATTCCGCCATTATTGATTTCGATGTTTTGGGTGATTTATTCGCATGATTTGATTTTGATGATTGAGGATTTACGATCTTTGCACAGTGTTGCACTTGATATCGTTTTCGTGCTTGGTTTCACATGTTTGCGATTTTACGGTTTTAGACATTTGAGTTGATTTTGTGCGTATATACGCACACGATTTGGTTTTTGCACGCGGTATAGTTCATATATGCTTGCAGTGCAGTGTTACATATGTTGTGCATTTAGATGCCCTGGACTTTGATTTCGATGGTGATGTTCGATATTTGTTTTGTGCACCTTGTGCACCTGATTTGATTTTGCGCATGTTCGGCACTTGATATTGGATTTCATGATTTCGTGCACGATGGATGCACCTGATTTGGATTTTCGTGCATGTTGGGCGCATGTTTTGAAGTGTGATTTTGGTGCACACCAGATGCACTAAATCGAGATTTTTCGTGCATGTCAGATGCACCTGATTTTGCTGTCAGGCACACATGTTGCCTATGACAGATGTTTCGTGCACACCCGATGCACTTAGATGTTGTTTCTGTGCATATGTATGGCACATATTTGGATTTTGATTTCCGTGCGCACAAGACGCACGTAGTATTCATACGCGTATTTTGGGGATTGATTTTTCTTATAGAGCAGTACGTTTTTATGATATTGCTATGTGTTTTCGTACTGAGCAGGACTAGTCAGAGGACAGTACCTGAATATATTTTACATGTATAGTTTCGAGTTATATCATATTGGTTTTGCTTTGGATTTGGTATTGATGTCTTCCCCATGACTCCGATGATTGTGGGATGCTTGACGGAGTTCTGGTTTGAGTTATATGCTCATTTTTCATGCGCATGCGTTGCGCTACGATTTGTTTTATGTATTTATGATTTCGGAGCCCCGGCGATTTGATAGTTTTGGTTGAAATATTTTAGTATTTGGGGGAAGTTTTAATTTAAATTCAGGGACCGAATTTCTTTAAGGAGGGAAGTTTGTAACGTTTTGAAAATCGTTTCGGTGAAATTTCGAAAAAACGGTAAAATAAGGGGGTTTTCTGTAAAAAGTCAAAATGCAAATATCTTTATTATAAAATTAAATATACATATTCTAGCTATGTAATTGCTAGTATTTGGTGTTTATTGAGCCACTGCTGAAATTTCAAATTTTCTGAAAATTTTTCCGAAATTAATTATTTTAATATTATTTTAAGCCGGTAAGAAAATACATTAAATTAGCGATAAATACAAATTTAAATGGGCTAATTTTAATCTTTAAAATCATGTTAATTAAAATCTAGTTGTAATATAATTTTTTTAGTATTTTATTTCAAGTTTTAATTGATTTATTATATGGAAAACAAAAATATAGTTATTTTGAACTAAAATTTGCAAATATGGTATTGTGGGGGGTCTTTTTGAATAGAATTTTTTTGTAAAGTCTCTCACACTCGCCTTCACTCCCCTTGGCCGGCCCCACACTATTGTAGCAGCCCAAGAATTTTATTTCCCTCTTTTCGACCTTAAATCATGTGAGAAATGGGTTAAAATAAGGTTTTTATATATAGTAAAGTAGGTGGGAGTATTATGGTAATTTGGGAGGGGCTTTGACTTGGATTCTTTTCCACAATTCTCCCACACCTCTCCCCACTCCCACCTCAGCCGAAATTCTGCCACAACAGCCCCCATCTTTTCCCCCCATTTTCCATCTCTTTTGCTTCAAAAATTGCCTCAAAATCCATCAAATAAATCCCAAAATCCAAATCCAACTCCTACCCATTTCTCATTAGCCAAACTTACATGGATCTAGGAGCATGGAAGCTACTTTTGGAGGCTAGAATTTGCATGCTAGATCCTTGATCTTGTGAGGTATAAATCAAGACCTTTT
This sequence comes from Agapanthus africanus, assembly GCA_030015575.1. Classification (NCBI taxonomy): domain Eukaryota; kingdom Viridiplantae; phylum Streptophyta; class Magnoliopsida; order Asparagales; family Amaryllidaceae; genus Agapanthus; species Agapanthus africanus. Next base: position 284,178,485 of record CM057346.1, read on the forward strand.
GTTAAATTGTTGTTTGAATACCTTAAATCAAGCATTATTAGTTATTAATTTGGGTTTAATTGTATGTTTGGAAAAACTTAGTAAGGGTTTATGAAATTCAAGTTAGGTTTTTGTGTATGTAATTGAGGTTGCAATTGTAGTTCTTCATATTGTGAAATGAAAACCTAATCAAATTTCTAGTTGCAAATTGTTAGTTTGGAATTGTAATATTTAAGCTATATTGCTAGCTAGGTTTTTGTAAACCATGAATTTGATTATGAGAAAAATATAATTAGGTTTTTTCATGACTTCATTAACATTATTAAGTGTATTTTAATACTTTAGTTCATGAAAATCCAAGGTAGATTGTAGTTTGTGCATTTTGCTATAAAATTGTTAAAATTGGTTAATATTGCAAACTAGGTTTTTGAAATCGAATTAAATTGTGGGTTTAAAATTTACGTAATGGTTTCTATGGCATAATTAAGATATTAAGATATCATCTTGGTCACTAGAATTGTTAAAACATCATGTTTTGTACAAAAACGGCGAATTGTGCTTGCTAGATTTTCGGAAAAATGACTTTTTAAGTGAAATTGGGGGTTTTTGTGAATTTTACCCTATTTTATATTAAAATTAGTGTTCGTGAATGTGCAAATGAGTGTGTTGGGGGTTTTCTCGATGGTTTGGCGTTTGTACGCCGACGTCGAGGGTTTTTGGGTCGATTTGCGAAAGCAACCATAAGTTTTGACCTATGTGGGATTCGTGCGTCGTTTTGGTCATGAGTCGGATTTTAATGCGGTATGGTGCGTTATGATATGTAGGTACCCCATGTGGACTTCGAGACGACAACCAAGCGCGTGGCGACGTCGGCACCGGCGAACGAGGACCCGGTGAGTAGATTTATATCTACGGGGAGAAGTCGGGTGGATGGCGTATAGCACCCCCGCAGTCCGTGGTGGTGTATACGGATGCGTATACACACCAACAATTAGTATATATTATTTGGGATTAATAACGATTTTAGGATGGATATTGGTGTGTTGGATTACTTTAGTATTGCGAACCCTAGGGTAGTGTTGCACTACACATACACACATACATACTTGCATACATTCCTTTTTATATGTGCTCATGAGATTCTTTATAGTTATGTGTTCACATGGGTATGGGACTATGTGTTCACATACGGATTTGAGGATGATACTTGGGATTGAGCTGAGTCGATGAGATTTGTTTTGTGGTTGTGATATCGGTGATATGGCAGGATTCGTACTTGAGGTACGTCCTGGTGTTATAGCGGATCTTGGGGCGGCGATACGGGTGAATAGTGTTATAAATAAAATGGTCGACATGTGATCGTGATATGAGGCATGATATGCTAGGATATTGATATTAGGCCGTATCGGGCGATGTATACCCTTGATGATGCTATGTGCTGACGGTATCGGTTTGTACGACATTGTCGATCTGTAGTCAGATCATGGGTATATTGAGGATATTAGTATTGTACTAGACATAGGTCAGTACCCTAGACTATGATCTTGAATAAAGAGGATACCAGAGGAATGGTGTGAGGAATATGATATTGACCCGTACCCAGATTTGGGGATGCCGTACGACGGATTTACGTACGAGCTATATCTTGATGATTGATCCGCACTCTTGGCTTGGGATGGCTGATTGTAGATATGGTATCGGATATGATATTATTGAGGCGGGATCACCGACTAATATATATACAGGTATGTATATGGATCGACTAAGATGTTAGGCGGTTTCCTTACCTGTAGTCCAGCTTGTTAGCTTAGCCCTTTAGTTTAGTTTAGTTGTTAGATTAGATTCGATTCTTACCTATTTCAAAAACTAACGAATCGTGGGTATTTTAAAAGACAGCCTAAGGGATCCTACGGATATTTCAAAAGACGTATCTTTTCATAAAAACACCGTAGCCCCTATTTTCAAAACCCCATGATTCGTGTTATTTCAAAAGGCACCATTTGTAGGACTTATATTAGATTAATGCAGGTTAGTTACAGTTGCGTCTAGTATTCATCTCCCGCTTATTATTGTGGTTCGCTTCGCATCGCATACTTATGTTATAATTTCTTATTGCAATGTTGATATCATATTGTTAGGACAGCAGCACCATTACCGATGATGCGTATGTACCACGTACACTTACTTGCCGGCTCACACACATCTTCATCGGTAATTGCCATGTCACGTACACCTTAGAAAATATTATTGCTTGACTTAGCTTGTTAGTTAGTATTTTGACATGATATTAGTGTGCCTGCCTTATATGCCAGCTTAACATTGTAGTATTTACTTGTCACTTCATGCATACTGTTATTCATTGTTATGCCTATATTCATGGTTTTTACATGCTATTGATGATTTGGATTCGGATTTCCATGAAATTTTCTGGATTTGGGGGGAAAACCGCAAAACTTATATAAACTGATTTCTCTCTTTTTAAATAAAAAGTGCGGTTTTTCCCATGATGTATGAGTCGTCCACCATGAGTTTGCTGATGGATTTCGAGACCCGATTCGAGGAGACGGATGAACCGTTTCGGGTACATGGTGGACCCGGTAAGGTACCCCGGGGCAAGAAGCGCGTGATGATGACGATGTGAGCCTGGCAGGGGAGCACTACCTACCGGTGATTTTACCCGACGCGTCGGATATCCGGAGGATACCGTCGTGGTCTTGAGATGGATGGTAGGGGCCGGTCTGGACTGACGGCGCCCTAGATATTGTGATTGAGACATTGAGATTTTGAGATGTTGAGATACAGAGACTGTGATACAGAGATATCGAGATATTGGGATTACGTTTTGTGCCGATGCTAGGCACTGTTTTATGCTGATTTCATTATGATACCTCATTTTAAAAATACAAAGGAAATCTCACTAAATTATGAAAACAGTTCTTCATTTACATGTATTCTATTTTCATGCATTCATACCTCATTCATATGATATATTGCTACTTGAGGCACTGACACGGGCACATGAGATTACACTCGGGTTACATATTTACCCTAGCCTTGTTATAGGCTACTGTTATTCATATATTTGAGGATATATTATGATCATTGACCTAGGTTGCGTTATTTATGCGATTTCTGTGCGTAGATATTTTTCTATTCACGAGTTGGCAACTCACCCCCGTTGTGCCCCAGTTTCTTGCAGGTTTGCCGTACAGGTTTCATTACGGCTTTGCGGGCATAGTTTCCTTCGGGTGATTTGCTAGTAGGTGGGTTTACTTGTATCGTACCCCCATTATATATCTTGTATATCATTATTCTGTTGTATCTAGAAGTTCCATCAACCAAACATGTATTTATTTGAGATAGAGACCAGTGATGTTTATTCTTTCGACCTTAGAGTCGCGCGTTGTATTTATGTGGTTTTCTTGTGGTTTTTGAGTTTCCTTTTGAATTTTGATCCTCGCCCTTAGCGTTGTATATTATATTGCTTGTGTGGTTGTGACCGTCGATTGACGAAGAGTTAGCTCCCGCTTGGGGATGCCTTTTTATTGATTTCGTATACTATTCATGTTGTATCCCATTTGGGGGCCAGTATTTTCAAAGGAGACTCTGCCGAAATTTTCGGGAAATTTTTGATGTTTTTAAAACCGCCTAATTCGGCTTATGCTATTGAAACTACTTGCTTTAAATTGGTTTTTCCTGCACTCTACATCTTTCTTGGTTTGGATTTCTGGGTTTTCGGTTTACTTAGATTACGTACGCCTAGAGACGTTCGTAGTTTAAGTGCCGGTCATGTTCCGTACTTTCGGGTCGTGACAACTTATACCTGTATTGGTTCTCTGCTTCTAACTTATATTCTGTGAATATCTCAAAAGGTTCGGACTTGCGTTTCAATAGGAACACATGACTGAATTTTGAGAGATCATCAGAGAATGTAATGAAGTACAAAAAACCGGTCTTGGTAAGTGTAGACAAGGGACCTACATACATCAACATGTATCAATCCCAAGAGTACACTAATTCTTTCTCTGTTTCAAGTAAACAGAGCTATGGTCATCGTATCTTTGTGACATGACTGGCAAGTTTCATAAGATGTAAATTCAAACAGATTTAAATATGCATATAAATGTAACTTCAGCTAGTCAGGTCGTATTGATATGACCTAGTCTACAATACCTCAAGAAAAATTCGTTCATTTCTGAACTCATCCTCTTGTGTGTGTTCTGTATACTAAGAAAAGTAGTTTGATTTAGAACATCAACGCTTTTAGATAACGTGCCTGAACCGATCAATTTTTGATATAGGAAATGTTCAAAACATTATCCAACAATACAAAATTTTATCATTTCTTTACTAATAAAGAGACTGATATGATTTTGTATATCAGGTTCGGTATCTAATAGCATTTGTTCAGAATTAATGTATTGGTTATACAGGGTGACAGTGACCTGACTTGGCTGCAACACTTGCCCCGTTTTCTGTCTCATGAACCTTATCACCCGTTCTCAGTTTTTCTACCTTTTTACAGCCCTATGTAACAAATTACATATCTGGGATCCTGATCCGGTATCATATACCCAGGATGCGGAGGATACTGAGAAACAGTTCTTTGTAATGAACACACCCGAAGATGATGCATCAGCATGCACTCTCTTCGTTCGGGCGGCACGGGAATTCTGGTAATCCCCAATTTCCTGCTCTGTCTTATAACAATTATAAGTTGGAGCGGGAGCAACGTTCCCCAGCTCAGTATAACAAGCGGGTTCGGTCAATAATCCGTATTATTATCTTGAAGGCGTGATATGGTCGCTACCTGGAGAGAGAGAGAAGAAAACACTCAGCGTGCGCTCTTGCAAGAATAGATTGGTTATTATTTTATCTAATCAGGATGGCTCCCACTGTTTTTATCAAATCTTCTTTCAAACCCTAAAAGGAAAGACTAGTCGGGATTAATTACACACTACAAGTTCGCCAATCTTTCAGCCAGGCCAGTATCGGTACTTTGAGGGAGGTCCCCCGTGCTTTCGCACGAACCTAATTAATGTAAACCTCGTTTTCCCAGAGGCGTAACCTCGTTAACACCTTTCTAGACACCTACTTGATCAGCTAATTGTAATGTGTAAAACTCTCCCAGGCGTAACTCTTACTCGCAGTGGGTATCGGGATCCAACTATCTCATAGAAGGTATGCAATCTCATTGTAAATTTCAACATTTGAAATTCCCGATAATATTTTGCCCCAAGCGATCTATGACCTTGACTGAGTCAACAAATCATAGACCATAAGTAAAGTTCAACCCGTCATTTCTCGATTGAATTAAACCCACCCGCATGACCCTTGACTGAGTCAACAAGGCCGCACGACTACTCTAATCCAATCACATCATATGCTTTGCAGATAAGCACTAATCAGCTACCGCACACTACGCCTTGACTGAGTCAACAAACGCAGCACGAATACTAACTAGGACTTATCTGAAATGACGGAGGGCTATGACAGGTTTTTAAGAAAACCTTTTGCGTAATGAACTTTATATCGTTGTAGAATCAAATGATTTAAAATGGAGTGTTTTTTAGGCTTTTCTAGTTTTGCTAAAGGGGTCACTCCCGGTGAAGGGATCGTCGGCCCTTTCCTCGTCGAATGAGGTGCGGGATATATCATATATATCACTGTGCAAAGCAGAAACTATAGCAGCAATCAAAAGACAAACCGAGGGTTGCAGCATCTCCCAGTTATTGCTAAAGGAGTCACTCCCGGTGAAGGGATCTCGGTCCTTTCCTCATCGAATAAGGTGCAGGATATATCACATATACCTCTGTGCAAAGCAAGAACTGTAGCTACCTATTTTATTTTTGAAATTCAATTCTACAACATCTTTAGGTTTCTTTTCTTTCAATAATCACATTAATGAAGTCCCATCATTTAAGTACCTAAACATCACAGATAAATACGACGTACACTTATGCCATCCGCATTCGCCTCGATGTCCCCTCGTGCACCGTTAGGTTAGGTAACTAACGGCAGAGCGGGGCAGGGCTAGCGCGGGTGTAAAACATAAGTAACGCCTATATAATATATTATATATACTATATACAGTATCTATCACAGAACATCACATGATCACATCACAGATATCGCAGCAGAAGAAACATATGAAATATTGGATATCCTAGGACGTCCGTATTTTCAATACGAGCCAGTATAAAACACGGATTCCACGGTCGTGATGAATAGCCAAACCCACACCCCTATATCCCTACGAGAGAGGCAAGCAACCCTACCAATTCTAGGATTAGGAGACCCGGACTCGACTCCTCGAGTTGGTCTCCCACTGGACCCTAGAACTCGGTCACTTGTGCTTCCCTCCTTGGGTCTATCCTAGTGCGGAAAAGTAAATAATATACAAAAGGTGACATCTTCCGCAACCTGGAAGTGCCCCAATAAAAGAATATTACATACAAGTTTTTACATGAATGAAAAAGAAAAATGCTCATCTCACATAAAACCCCCCCGGCTATTCAAACACGACGATCCAATATAACTTATCCAGCAACACTTAACATCATATGTCATCAACGTAAGTAAATATGCGCATCCCAATTGTCGTTGACATATAGCAACGAAACCGGCGATATCACATATTACACTTACGGTCGCAGAAAAGAAAGTGTAAAACTACAACAGTTGGAATCCGCAACCTCTTTAGACATCGCATGCCTAAACAAATGAATTTCTTAGACATCGCATGCCTAACAATTATAAACCCCGCATTTTAGTCTCATTATCGAAAACTCTTTTCAATATCAAGTCGGGCAATTCAACAAGATTCCCGACATTCTGATCGAATGCTCGTCGCAAACTTTAGTAGACAGCCGCACCCCCGATACCGTCGACGAAGTGCACCAAGGCGGAACACCGCTACCGCGAGCACCCGGACGGATGCTTTCGGCGACGGGGTTCTCCTACAGTCACTTGGTCGGGGATAAGGGATGTAGCTGTCTAATAAGTTTATCCGGCGAGTATCCGCGTACGCTACGTGATTGCGACGGACTTTTGATCGCATCAAAATTCCGTGGCAACCGATCAAGTGAGACTAAAGTGCTATGTTTATAAAATTCATTCAGTTATCTCATAACTACTTGTGAATTCCAATTATTGTATCCCATTCCAGAAAAATAGAAAATGTTAAACTTTCCGATCGAACAATCAAACACCCAAGTTTTCCCGAAACAGATCAACACTTGAAATAAGTTCAAAAACATCCACTTCATGCCTCAGTACCAACGGTCCAGTCGTAGAAGGGTCAAGCCAACGTCTCATATGTGGCACGCCGTACTGCCCCAAACCCTAAGGTTCAAAGGGCAGTTCAAGACGGTCACATAATCGAGTTAAGGTTTGTTGTCTTCTAGAGGGACCATCGCGTTACTTGCACTACTTAGAACGTCTTTAAACCACGGAAAAATCCAACACTTGGAAATTTCCCGACAGGGGAAAAGGTGGGTATTTATATCCGGTCGAACTTTTTAACATATTCAAAAATACCCGGAAAGCCACATAGACAAAGTCTGATAATCCGATCGAATCTACGAACTCCCAATACAACCCAGAAAACTCAACTCTTGAGTGCATATTAAAAATTCCCAGAAAATACAGCACCAAAATATAAGAATTACTGTGCAAAGATAAATGGGAGAAGAGACAAAATGGCCGCGGAACCGCCGCATTAGCCATGCTAATGCCGCGGTTCCGCCGCACTTTGATGGAATTACGACCTCGTTTTTCACAGTAATTCTTATAAATCCCTGCTTATTTTTCTGCATAATTTTAATATAGAAAAATCAACATTTTCAAAAATTGTCCAGAGAGCAATTTGAGTTAGGGTTTCGCTGTTCGTTCGAATTTCAAACGTCGTCTACACTTCGCCTAAGGCTCTAGCTAGGCTCTGATACCACTGTAGGGTTTCTAGGCACACTAATGAGGTCTCACAAGGCATCAACCATGCCAAATTCAAATTTTTCTTGTGCCTACAAACCCTAATACGGATCCTTAACTAGATTTTAGGCGAAACAAGCAACTAGTTAACAACTTAACTAAGAGTTGAACGGAAATACAACCTTTGTAGATCCGGTCCTCCACCTCCATAGCTCCGTGATGAAGTCCCCTCGTTGCGATCATCGGATCTCGGGCTCTAGCGTCGGCTTCATCGGAGAAATAGACGGGCTAGGACGTCGACTTCGATGCCGAAGATGATCTACGTCGAGGCAACACAAGATCAAGCTCCAACTTTACCAAGCCATGAAACTTGTGAAGAAAACACCCTATACTACTTGGCAAGTGGTAGAGGATGAAGAAATAGGATGTGGGTTCACTTTAGAATTGGATTTCTCACTCTTTTTCTCATGTTTCCATTGATGGAGGCAAGGTTTTCTTCATCTTCAAGAAGAAGAAGAAGAATATGATTATGATAAGAATAATTAGAAAATAGAAAATAGATCATTCTTATCATAATGTCAACCATGGTTAGATGTAGAGAATAAACTAAGGTTAAAGTGAATGGTTAGGGTTAAGGAAAGAAACAAAATGGTCAACCATTTTATTTCTTTCTAAAAAGAATAAATGAATAAATAAATAAGCAATTAAATCAAATGAAACCCTAACCATTAACTAACTATGGTTTAATACAAACATACACCCAAGTTTGCATGTATCATCAAACATGATACAAACTAGTGCACAAAAGTATATCACATATACAACTTGTGTACATCAAGTGAGAAAATCCATTTAAAGTGAACAAATATTAGCTAATGCAAAGTAATATATCAAATATATAATTATACATTAAATCATTAAATCAACACTTGATTTAACGATCCGGTCATATCGCATATGACCGACTAATATCCAATGTATCGGCTTATCGAATCAATCCTTGATTCGATAACTAGGTTATATTGCATAGAACCGATCGATACATTCTTCGCGAGAATAGAATACGGTATCACCTACACGCATTATTCTCGGTCCCGCACATATCTCATATGCGCTCCTATTTCGTTTCGCTTGAGCCAGGAAACCTCTGTGTAGGACTCTAAAGACTCGTTAATACGCCGGCAGCAGGTGATGATCATATCAAACACCCACAAGCCGCAAGCGGTCTGCTAAACGTAACGGCCACCCGGGTATTGAGCGATCAGAAGATCGACGAGCAAGCCCGCTCACACTCCTGTGAATCCAACCAGTAACACTTACCGTACAGTCCGGTCTCGTCGTCTGATATGTCGCATATCTCGCCTAGGGATGGTAAACGTCAGAATCCAATAGCTCGATAAGTCGTGTTGATATGATGTCTATAACAGTTCGAGAAACTACTGGTAACACTTACCAGTATATCTCAGCAACCCAGGGCAGGGATTTCCGGTTATAGCTAATCGAACACAGCGCAACATCAACTCCCTATACCGGGAGAGGCGAATCCCCTCCTATCGCTCATTGCCTCCACGTGATTCGGGACTGTACCCAAAAACCACCGTTTTGCACGCCCTCTTGGACGTGGTAAGGTGGAAATCAAAACACAGTGGGAATCACACAAGACTCTATGACGATCTCGGGTCAACAGACTACTCTGTACCAGTGTCACCAGAGAACTGCCATCTGACGTGAGGTATAATACCATCTGGGAGTTCTCGGTGAGTCCGTCCAGTGTACCCAGTCTCTACTGAGCACCCGTATATCATCTCTGATGTCAAACACCAATGGATATGGGATCATGCATCGCCCATCTGTATGGGTCGAGAAGGTATACGCTAGTCTACACTGGTATATCGATGCCCTGTCTCGATACACCTACGACTAGGGACCTTGAAGAATGTACTTATGGACTACCATGTCCCCACTAGTATGATCCGCATCATAGTCCAGGTAGTCAAGTACACATCCTAAGGACTTTACCAACATGTAACAGAGAGACAATCAGTGTACACGTTAAGGTAAAGAGCAACCAGATAGCATACTATCATGTCGAGCAAGAAAGTCCTCCCTATATATGTCCAAGCATCCACTACAATATACATCCTATGTATAGTAATGGCCTCTAGGGCATACATATAACTAAAAGAGGAAACGGTCCTTCGGGTCTTCTTTCCGCTGCGACTCCTTGGATCCTTCGATGGTTGAAAAGAACTCGGTCTTTGGTCACCTCTAGATCCAAGATGAACCACCAGAGAGCTATAGGACAAGATTCAAACTCTTCACAAGAGTTAACTAAGAAATCAAGTGTACTAGAAATGATCACTTAGATGATGTAGAGATCAAGTAATGGATTATTATGTCTCTTGACCTATGAATGACTACACTTGTGAGTGTTTAGGTCAAGAGGAAGAAGAAGGAGATAATGAGGAGAAAGAAGATGAGAGTTAGAATGAATGAAAATGAACTATGGAAAATATGATATGGCTCATGGGAAAATAATTAAAGTATGTATTATTTTATCTCTAAAATAATGCACCATACTTCAATAGCAATCCCAAATGAATAAAAAATAATATAAGCCATTGCTTCATCCATGCTTTGATATTTCTCCAAATTCCACCTCATTCATTTCTTTTCCAAAAAAGAAAATCATCTAATATGAGGTGTCTCCTTCTAGAAAGTGCTCTTGTACAATTACAAGTATACCCCTCACCGTATACCGTATAAGTATACTCATATTCATATTCCGAAAAATATGAATACAAATAATCCAATACTATAATACCGGTATCCGACTTAAACCAAAGCCTACCAGTATTATCCTTCCGATCATTATTCACGCAGCCAGTACACGAACATGATCGAAACCGTGCCGTAACAACTTATGGCCTCTACATCTTTTTCCTGAACCAGGGAACCCTCTGTGTGGGACTCTAAAGACTCGACAGTGCGCTGGCAGTGGGTTTAACTACAAGCACGTCAGCGGCACTAGCTGTGTGTAATGGCTACCCAGGTACATGATGAAAAGGTGGCCGACGAGCGAACTCATCCCAACCCTAACGAGCCTGTAATCAACACTTATCGTACAGTCCAGTCTCTTCGTCTGATACGTCGCATATGAAGTCTAGGGGTGGTAAATGTCAGACCCAAGTAACTTTATAAGTCATGCTGTTTTATGGCCCATAACGTTTCGAGAAACTACTGATAACTCTTATCAGTAAATCTCGACAACCATGGCCAGGGATTTGCTGTTATGGCCGATCAAGCAAAGCGCTACATAAACTCCCTATACCGGGAGAGACGAAACCGCTCCTCTCGCTCACCGCTTCCATGTGATTCAGGACTGTACCTAAATTCCACCTGTTTGCACGACTCAGTAAAGCCGTGGTAGGGAGGAAATCATAGCACAGTGGGAATCACACAAGAAACTATGATGATCTCAGGTCTACAAACTAACCTGTACAAGTGTCACCAGACAACTGCTATCTAACAATAGGTATATATACCATCTAGGATTTCTCGGCGAGTCCTGTTCGGTGTACCCATTCTCCAATGAGCACCTGTATACAATCTTCGGATTTTACTGGTCAGAACGATTCGATGCTGTTGACCCCAGTCCTAGACGCCGCACACGGTGGGCACTACGGAGGTTGGGAGAGAGGCCGGGGATTAGGTCCTAGCAGGGCACATATGAGGTTGGAATCCACTCCGGCAATTACTTCCTCTATCTCCCATGAGCAATGTCAAGAGCAAGAACTTGACACCTTGAAGGCCACCGTCCAGGAGTTGAAGGACATGATGGTATGTATACTACTTAATAGTAAAATATATATCATATTATAGATAGCAACATATCCAATATTAGTACGTAGCCTGAGCTTATTTTGTTGTAGACATAGCTTTGATTAATCATACATACATAGAACTATCTAATTAAAATAAACTGCGGTTTTCCAAACTAGATATCCAAGCGTTGCCTAAGTCCCTAAGTATTCATAGATTGGGGTTTCGCAATAACCTGATAATGATACGAGTTAAACTAATACACAGTTCTATTACACAAAACTGAACAGACGTGACAGGGTACTTCAGTTGAGGCTCCACATGCATATCCTTCGGCTGCGGCTCCACATGCATCTCCTTCGGCTGGGGCTCCGCAAGCCACTACTTCGGCTGCGGTTGCGCAGACCACTTCTACAGGTCCACAACCCGCTCAGACTCCCGCAGCTGCGTCTCTGCAAGCCACTACCTCGGCTGTTGTTGAGCAGACCACTCCTACAGCTCCACATCTCGCTCAGACTTCCGCACAGTTCGCATTGCTCGAGTTGTTTACTCAGGGTTTATCCGAGGAGCAGATGCGCCAGATTACGGCGATTATCAGATGTGGAGCTAGACCAAGCTAGGGTAGCTTTTTAATTTTTCTATTTGAAACATGTATTTACTTATATGATACATATTGTATATATTTTGGACGATATTGGTGGTGTTTGCGTGTTCATATTGATTTAGATTGATATCGTATTCTGCTTGTTGATTTCATTTATATATTATACGTGAGATGTTGATTATGAATATTGCGGTATATATTCTGCCTGTTGATTAATTTCATATATGATGTATATATTATTGTGCACAGGGTGAGGAAAAAACAGACAGCCGCTTTTTTAAAAAACCTGATAATATGTCCCAACGGATTTATTCGTAGGGCAAAATGTTGCACATACAGTTTAATCCGTAGGGTCTAACTTTGCCCCTACATATTTATCCCTTGGGATAAAATATCAAGATACCTGATATTATGCCCCTATGGACTCAGTAACAGGTGTTAGCCTTGTCCCTTCAGATTAATCCATAGGGGCATAAACTTTACCCTACACATTTATCCGTCGGGACAAAACATCAGGATACATGATATTTTTCCCCTACACATTTATCCCTACACATTTATTCGTACGGGCAAAAATATGGACCTATGCATTAATCCGTAAGGGCATGTATTTGTCCCTACGGAGTTATCCGGAAGGGCAACTATTTTATTTTATAAACAGATAAATTAAATAAATATTTTGGCCCTACGGTGCAATCCGTAGGTACACATGGACCTATGCAATAAGCCGTAGGGGCAATTATTACTCTATAGGGGCATGTTTAAGGCTAAGACTTGCACCTGCGGCGTGTGGACATACAGTGAACATTTGTGCCCTTAGGAATATAGTTGTAGGGGCAGTGGTTTGCTCCTACGGATTTATCCGTAGGGGCAACCCCTATTTGTAGTAGTGTCTTGACCAATGAATCACAACACATGTGAGTGTTTAGGTTAAGAGGAAGAATAAGGAGATAATGAGGAGAGAGAAGATGAGAGTTAGAAAGAATGAAAATGAACTATGGAAAATATGATATGGCTCATGGGAAAATAATTGAAGTATGTATTATTTTATCTCTAAAATAATGCACCATACTTCAATAGTAATCCCATATGAATAAAAAATAATATAACCCATTCCTTCATCCATGCTTTGACATTTCCCCAAATTCTACCTCATTCATTTATTTTCCAAAAAAGTAAATTATTTAATAAGAGGTGTCTCCTTCTAGAAGGTGCTCTTGTACAATTACAAGAATACCCATCACTGTATACCGTATAAGTATACCCGTATTCATATTCAGAAAAATATGAATACAAATAATCCAATACTTTAATACCGGTATCCGGCTTAAACCAAAGTCTACAAGTATTATCCTTCCGATCATCATTCGCTCAGCTTGTACACGAACATGATCGAAACCCTGCCGTAAGAACATACGTCCTCTACATCTTTTGCCTGAATCAGGGAACTCTCTGTGTGGGACACTAAAGACTCGACAGTACGCTGGCAGTGGGTTTAACCATAAGCACGTCAGCGGCACTAGCTGTGCGTAACGACTACCCAGGTACATAACAAAAAGGTGGCCGACGAGCGAACTCATCCTAACCCTAACGAGCCTGTAAACAACACTTAATGTACAGTCCGGTCTCTTCATCTGATACGTCGCATATGAAGTCTAGGGATGGTAAATGTCAGACCCCAAAAACTTTATAGGTCATGCAGTTTTATGGCACATAACGGTTTGAGAAACTACTGATAACTTTTATCTATAAATCTCGACAACCCTGGCCAGAGATTTGCTGTTATGGCCAATCAAGAATAGCGCGACATCAACTCCATATACCGGGAGAGACGAAACCCCTCCTATCGCTCACCGCATCTTTGTGATTCGGGACTGTACCCAAAATCCACCTGTTTGCACGACTCGATAAAGCCGTGGTACGGAGGAAATCAAAGCACAGCGGGAATCACACAAGACACTATGGCGATCTTAGGTCTACAGACAAACCTATACAAGTGTCACCAGAGAACTGCCATCTGACAATAGGTATATATACCATCTAGGAGTTCTCGACGAGTCCTGTTCGGTATACCCATTCTCCAATGAGCACCTGTGTACAATCTTTGATGTCAAACACCAATGGTTGTAGGATCAACCATCGCCCCCAGGGTCAAGAAACGTACACACTAGTCTACTCTGGTAATATCGTCGCCCTATCTTGATATTCCCTTGACTAGGAACTATTAAAGGATGTGCTTTTAGACTGCCTATGCCCCACTAGTATGATCTACATCATAATCCTGGTAGTCAAGCATAATCCTAAGGGTTTCATCAACATGTATATAAGATATGAAATACAACACATCACAAGTTAAGATGAATATAAACCAGATAGCATACTTTCATTTCGAGCAAGGATTGTTTCTGTACATATACATGTCTAGCATCCTATACAATACAGGACTCTAGGGGATACATATCTAACATATGTAACTGTAAGTGCACGGCGGCGCCCCGGCCGTCAAACCGACGGCCAAATGCGGAAACGGTGATAAACTTTAATTTTGCGAACTTTGCATACCGGCACCACCGCGCACTAAACCCCGGATCGGGCCATTAAACTAGGTCTAGCTAAAAACAAGATAGGGAAGAGATATACCGAGTGATCCGAGTCCTCCGGTCTTCATCTCCACTCCGATCTCCTTGCGGGATCTCCGTCCGTCTCCTCCTCGTCGAAAAGGGCACCACGAAGCCGGGTACTTTTACGGGCTCCCACCTCAATACCGAGGCAACTCGGGCGCGAAGTTGGCTAGCCGACGCGCCCAAGATTTGCTGTAGGTTGTAGTGTAGATGATGCTTGTCTCATTTGGGGTTTGTAGTTGCCTTGATGGAGGAATAAGGTTAAGGAAAAATGGTGCTTTCATTTTTCCAAAACTAGAAGAATGAGATGAAGAAATTTGTGTCACACACAAAAATGAAAATTTCTCTCCTCTCTCCAACATAGTGGCCGGCCTCCTTATCTTGATAATGGTGGAGGGCAAAAGCAAATCAAGAAGGGAGGTGATGGTAGGATAAAGAGAAGAGGTGACCACATCATAAACATTATCATCACTATCTTACATCCAAACCATACCCTCTCAAATCACCATTAATGCAAAAGCATGGATGAAAGATTCTAATCCTATCATAATGAAGACAAGTGCAAGAAACCCCCTCCTCAAATGTTATTTGCACAATTGCAAATAACCCCCTCCATCGGAAAAGTCCGGCCGGGAAAGAACGAAGGAAAACCGGCCGGAACGGAATGCAAACTGGCAACTCCAGAAAACCGGTCCCGTAATAAATTACAGGAAAACCCCGACACTGTGCATACACACCCGCATCTGTATTCCGTCCGGATATAAATGCAAAGAGACAAAATCTACACTGTACTAAACTAGGATCCGGCTTAAACCAAAGCCGGCTAGTAATGTTCGTCCGATCCTGATCCGTGCAATACCGCATGAATCTGATCGAACCCTGCCATATACCTATACGGCCTCTAGTACAAACCTTCCGATCCTGATCCATGCAATACCGCACGTATCTGATCGGACCCTGCCATATCTCCATACGGCCTCTACAGCGTTTCGCCCGAAAACTGAGTAACTGAATGTGTGGTGGGCTCTAAAGACTCGTCAATACTATGGCTGTGGATTTAACCACTAGCACGTCAGAGGTATAAGCCAATACGTAACGGGCCACCAGCTATTGACCAAAATGGACGTCGATGAGCGAACTCATCTTGACACCCTACTGAGCCTATCAGTGACAATATCCGTACAGTCCGGTCCGTTCGTCTATGAGCATCGCATGTCGGGCCTAGGGGGTGGGTAAAAGTCAGACCCCCAAAAGCGGTACAAGTCGTGTCGGAGTGTAGCCCAGAACACCCTGAGATACTACTGGAATACCTACCAGTAAATCTCTTGCCTTGGCCAAGGACTTCGTGTAATGGCTCTCCTAGACACAGCGCGACCTCACCCCCAATACCGGGAGAGACGAACCCCCGAAGATCCGCTCACTGCCTCCATATGGCTCGGGACTGTACCCAACTAAAATCTGTTTGCACGACTCCTTTGAGCCGTGGTAGGGTAGTAATCAAAGCACAGTGGGAACTCACACGAGACAAATGACGATCCCCAGGTCGATGAACTAACCTGTACACATGTCACCTGGGAACTGCTATCTGACGTCAGGTATAAGACCAACTAGCATGTTCTCGGCAAGTCCTGTCCGGTGTACTCATAACCCAATGAGCACCTGTATACATCTTAGGTGAACCAACTGACACCAGTGGCCTGTGAGACCGGCCACCGCCCCTCGTCGGGGTCTCGACTGTATACACTAGTCTACTCTGGAGAATCGATGCCCTGTCTCGAAACTCCCACGACTAGGGACCTTTTAAGAATATGCTTGTAGACTCCAGCTCTCACTTATATGATCGCCCTCATACTGCTGGCAGCCAAGCAAGAATCCTAGGGGCTCTATCAACGTGCAATAGTGACCTGTCAGGTCACCTAAAGCAGTACACGATGATAAAGGTAAACCAGATAGCATACTATCATCTCGAGTAAGACTGTCGTACCGGGATAGGTCCTCCCTCAATCATTGCAATCACGTGCCTGTGATCCAATAATTGACTCTGAGGGCACTATCTCCCACAATCTCCCACTTGCACTCAAGGCTAATTATTGCGATGTAGCATACTTACAGCCCGTGTGATACCGAACTCCCAACTCCTCTACTAGTCAGTCTCACAAAGCCTGTTTGCGAAACTCTTGCGTTCGAGGAATAGCCTCAGTGAGTGGATCCGCTCTGATGTTTCTTTCTATGTCTCTCTAAATCTCAAGTTCGCGGAGAATGCCATCTCCCGAACTGAGCAATACCTGTCTTAGAATGTCTAGATGTCTGATGGGACCTAGCTCATAAATGAACTCCAAATCCAAACTTCTTAGACTGTATCGTCAACTGAACTTAATCAGTATCCTGCGCCATGCCTCCCTCAGTATTGCCTTGGATCACCTGTCCAAAATACTGCCCCTCGTCAGAGGGAAAAACTATAACTCTGACAACCTCTTTGTCGTCCATGTCATCCTGGAAGCCTGGAATGATAACTGTCTCCCAAATGAGGCTATCGTTATCATATCCCTAGAACATTCACTTATGTTCTAAAACTGCTTCCGACTGTTCCTCCAGGATTGGATCAATATCATCTTATTGCATCTAGTGCAAGAACAACATCTGGTGTGGTACTTGACATCTCATGATTGACTCAATTGCCTAAGCAAGTGATCTGCCAATCATGCACATCCCTCTCTACTTTAGTCTATAAGACACCTTTAGAGAGGGTGACTCCATCACCTGCAGGTACACTACCGTGCCAGGAGTCTTCCATTCTAAATGCTCTTAGAATGCTGTCAAAGTACCCTGATTGGGAAACCACCCAAATCTAGATCTAACAACCATAGATCTAGTAATCAGTATGTCTGATATAATGTCCAAGTCCCATGTGGAGAAAACACTGTATAACGACCAAAGTATAACCGATCGTCGTATAGGAATATCACTTCCTACTATGTGTATGTCATCCAAATACCAGGATATCACACCCTACTACCTTCTCAACAGATCCATCCCCTATTCTGATGACGTCAAACCCATGACTGTCACATCAGAAATAGATGATCTATCTCCGCTATATCTGCTTTAGTCTATGAATAGACATAAGCCTGATGTCCACCAATGCTTCCGCTGCTCCCACTGACTACGACAACCCTCTGGCAGAGTCATATAGACGTGCACTTCTAAAGCTAGTTTAGAACGACGCTATACTCATCCTCCTGTCGGGTCTCGCAGCCTGGAACAACAACAATGGCAAGTGTGGGTAAACAAGAACTTCCCTGTCACCGTCCTTGAGGCTACCGGAGTACCTCTCGGGTGCCTGAAGTTACCCACCTTATCTGCGCAGTGGCCAATGGAATGTCAAATCAGATTGAATCTTTAGGTTCCTTATCAAATCTTCAGTAATCGTTTGCGGTTCTGGAATTACTTCCAGTTCTACCATACTCCCACTACTGTTTTTGAAAAAATCCATTTTTATTAAAACTGTGGCGAGTCAAGAACAATATCACTATTGATCTTTCTTATGGTAGAAAATCAACCCTCGTCATAGCCTGGGTCAACCCACAAACAGCCATTACAGAAACGTGCCTTGAGTTATCCAGAGTCTGGTTTTAATCATAAGCCGGACAACTCCCCGTACCTTAACAATGTTAAGATATGAACTGTACTATATCCAATATAGAACCAGAGGCACTGATTTAATTGAACCAGATTCAAATCATGCAGCTGTCTCCAGTGCATGTCAACTAAATGGAGAGAGGCCGATCAGCGTTACTCAACTTAGGAATGCTTCCAATTATGAGTAACCTGAAAGAGAAGCAATTTCTCTTTGTCATTACTATCAACTGAGTACCATACACAAGTATCTACATCTTCGATCACTTTGAAGAATCCCGATACTTGTTACACTTGGTTCTATACTCTATTCAAATACCTATAACTCCTCAAAACTTAGACCCTGTGTTTCTACGAAACACATGTCTAAGAACTAGAGAAGTTAAAAGTAAACAGAATATAGTATGAGGACCAACCCCTCTGTCCCAATGGACACTGGACAACATACAATACTCTGTATAAGTCCGCTGAGTCAAACAACTCTTTCACTGTGTGTCGTAGGTTGAAAACTGTACTTATGGTTAAGAAGAATTACACCGCTGTTTAATGCTCCTTACCTAACCATCCACTGATATAGGTAAATGTCATCGACATAATATCAAAAGGTATATCTCACTCTATGAAAATAGACGTACAGATATATCAATTTGAAATTGGCGCACAACAGCGGATATTCAAAACCAAATATTTGCCGACCGGCAAACATCCCAGGTGATCTCCTCAAATATCACCGATTACAACGAATCCCGATATAATGAGGATGATCACCCAATTTCCAATAACCTACTCCCACTCATCATCTGTAAAACCATACAGATGTGAGAATCAAACCTGGTAAATACATACCCTGGAGCAAGTGTCAAATCGGGAAATCAGTTTTCTTTTGACAGTACACAGTTGAACTGAAACATTGAAATGTTTCGATGGGGTATCCTGGTATTCCTAGTAATGCCTCTACCATTATCCAGATTCACAACTATAACCGTATAATTCTTTGCCACCTCTCCAAATCCCTTTATATGTCTTTAGTCATTACCTTCTGCACACCCCTTTAGGCCAATTGGTTTTCTTCCTTCCCTACCGTTCGGCACCAGCCTATGGTTTGGAAGAAGACTATCCAGTAAGCATAATGGGTGTACTGTCCTAATCCTAGGAGCATTCGCAATGCGAGAGAAGGTGAAGATAAAAGACAACCGAATAAACCATATTCCTATTTCTCCTGGACCAGAATCCATCCCCGAACTGGAACAAGTTCCTTTGGAGTTCGTATATAACCATACGATGGAGTATCCAAATAATTGTGGATCTTCGTAGTGATACGGAGTGTCCTGGAGAAACACAAAGGTGATGTGGGAGTGGTAATGAAATACTTGGTTTGGTCGTGAATATCAGTCGCAATTTACTTTGCCCTCTTACTAATCCCTTTCTTTGTCTTAATCTTAATACCTTCTGCACACCATCGTTATGCTAATTGGTTTTCTTCATTCCCAACCGGTCGGCACCAGCCTAAGGTTTGGAAGAAGACTATCCAATTTGCGTAATAGGTGTACTATCCCCTAAACCAAGGAGTACTCGCAACCTGAGAGAAGGTAAAAGGAAAAGACAACTGAATAATCCTATCCGCTTTCTCCAGAACCGGAAACCATCCTCGAATTCCTTCGAGTTCGTATCTAACCATACGATGGTTTTTTCCAATGGAAGTGGACGTTCGTAGTAATACGGGGTGTCCTGGAGAAAAGGGTAAAGGTAGGAGTGGCAATGAGGTCTGCAACTCTGACAATCCAAAAGCCAGTGTAAAGAAGGTTCGGTCAACTTGGTCACTGAGTCATAGTCTTAGGGTCGGGTCAATGGTCGCTGCCAAGAGAGAGAGAAAAGAAACACTCAGCGTGCACTCTAACCTAGATCAGAATGGTTACCAATTTATCTAATCTGGAAACCTCCCACTGTACCTCAAATTCTCCTCCAAACCTGAAAGAAGAATTAGTCGGGGTCACCCGAGGAGTAAACTAACTCATCAGTGGGAATCGGGATCCAACTCTCATCGCATGATAACGTGACGTAATCCGCTCACGTCATCACACTCCAGAAGGTATGCGCATATCTGGCAAGTTTCAGTTCTTTTGAAACTCCCGATGTGGATTTCTACCCCATGCTCTTATGACCTTGACTTTGGCCAACATATCATAAGTCACATGTCAAGTTCAACCCGTCATTCTCCAGGTTAATTTGAGTCCACCCGTACATACCCTTGACTTTGGCCAAAATGGCAGTACGGCTGTCCCAAACCAACGCATCTATCTATGCTGCATATGAATACCCAACAGCTACCAAACACTGTGCCTTGACTTTGGCCAACATACACAGCTTGAATACTATTGACTATCCATATGAAACGACGGAGGGCTACGAATGGTTTCTGGCGAAAACCTTTAACGTAATGAACTTGATATCGTTGAAGGAACGGATAGGTTTTTAGAAAATATAGTGACGAAAACCTTTACTAAAGAGGTCACTCCCGGTGAAGGGATCTCGGCTCTTTCCCCGTAGAATGGGGTGCTGGATATTCATAACCGAATATCACTGTGCAAAGCAAAAGTAATCGGCTATAGTGAAGTTAATGCCCTGACGCAAACTTCTGTCCAAGGGGTCACTCCCGGTGAAGGGATCTCGGCCCTTGCCTCGTCGACTGAGGAGCAGGATATTCCAAATGAATACCACGATGCAAAACAAAAGTGAATGTCCATGCAATAACAGCTTTTTGAAAAGTGTTCCAACAACATCAGAATAGGTTTGTTTAACTTGCATTGATCCGAATCAATGCAGTCCCATCAATTGATCACACCACAAAGAACGAAAATATACTGACGTACGTATATGCCATCCGCATTCGCCACTGGGTCCCGTCATCACCCGTCAGGTTAGCTAACTAACGGCAGAGCGGGGACTGGACTAGCGCGGATGAAAAACATATACAACATCTACTAATATATATAAACCAATATATTATATTTCGCTTAAGGCGTGAATAAAATGCAACATCACAGAAATGTACAGCATCACAGAACAATACAGATATCTGGGATCCCCGGGTTTCACAGAGCCGCTACTGAAACCCGACGTTCCCCTGGTCGTGTGGATAGCCTGTGCAATGAAATCCTAGACCCCTACGGGCGCGGCAAGTCACCCGCCAAAACCTGAAGCGAGGCAGCCCCCTTCAGCGCCGTGAATGGACCACCCAGCACTTCACGGAATCCGGTAACTTGGGCACCCCTCCTGGGTCAACCTGTACCCCCTACGAGTGCGGCGAATAGCCCGCCAATTCCAGACTGAAGCCCCTCCGTCTCAATGCCCTGAGATGCGGGCTTGTTGCCCTCCAGAACCCGGCTATCCGTGCACCCCACCGCGGGGCAATCCTAGTACAGAAAGTAAAATATACATACAACGGGTACATTGACCGCAACCAGGTCGTGCCCCAAAAGAATAATACAAACAGGCAGTGACGGCAGTCCACATGTCGGACGCTCGCCCCGCAATATCAAATGTATATAATACAACAGGAACAGTACTAGCATTGCATCCAGGCTATCCCCCACGACCGATCCGCTACATCACAGCAAAACACAGAACATCAACGTGAAAGTCACGTTCGCAAATCCGTCTAATCGGGCTATAGCAGTTAGACCGGATTTACCGATCGAGTGACATTCACGGTCGTAGATATAATGTAAATACTGTGAAATAATGTGTTTAAAATATCCGATCGATCAAAAATTAACAAGTGGGCCCCCAAGCAATACTGTAGCACTTACAGAAATTCTGGGCCCAATCTTAATATTCCAAAACCCATAAAATAAGCCCAGAAGCCCACTGGAAAAAATTGACACAGTGACGACACCAAAGTGCGGCGGAACCGCGGCCCAAGGGGGGGTTTGGCCGCGGTTCCGCGCTTCAGTGATCGAGTCACTGCGTCGAATTTTTACAGCAGTCTTAGAACTCCCTGCACATCATTCTGAGACAACCTGAAAAATTTTTAGAGACCAAAAAAATTCAACAGAAAACTGATGTGAACTAAATTGTAGATTTTGGAATTTTGGTCGATCGGAAATGCAAAACACATCAAACGAAGCTAGACGAAGTTAATGGCGAGGCTCTGATACCAATGTAAGTGCACGGCGGCGCCCCGGCCGTCAAACCGACTGCCAAATGCGGAAACGGTGATAAACTTTAATTTTGCGAACTTTGCAAACCGGCACCACCGCGCACTAAACCCCGGATCGGGCCATTAAACTAGGTCTAGCTAAAAACAAGATAGGGAAGAGATATACCGAGTGATCCGAGTCCTCCGGTCTTCATCTCCACTCCGATCTCCTCGCGGGATCTCCGTCCGTCTCCTCCTCGTCGAAAAGGGCACCACGAAGCCGGGTACTTTTACGGGCTCCCACCTCAATACCGAGGCAACTCGGGCACGAAGTTGGCTAGCCGACGCGCCCAAGATTTGCTGTAGGTTGTAGTGTGTAGTGTAGATGATGCTTGTCTCATTTGGGGTTTGTAGTTGCCTTGATGGAGGAATAAGGTTAAGGAAAAATGGTGCTTTCATTTTTCCAAAACTAGAAGAATGAGATGAAGAAATTTGTGTCACACACAAAAATGAAAATTTCTCTCCTCTCTCCAACATAGTGGCCGGCCTCCTTATCTTGAGAATGGTGGAGGGCAAAAGCAAATCAAGAAGGGAGGTGATGGTAGGATAAAGAGAAGAGGTGACCACATCATAAACATTATCATCACTATCTTACATCCAAACCATACCCTCTCAAATCACCATTAATGCAAAAGCATGGATGAAAGATTCTAATCCTATCATAATGAAGACAAGTGCAAGAAACCCCCTCCTCAAATGTTATTTGCACAATTGCAAATAACCCCCTCCATCGGAAAAGTCCGGCCGGGAAAGAACGAAGGAAAACCGGCCGGAACGGAATGCAAACTGGCAACTCCAGAAAACTGGTCCCGTAATAAATTACAGGAAAACCCCGACACTGTGCATACACACCCGCATCTGTATTCCGTCCGGATACAAATGCAAAGAGACAAAATCTACACTGTACTAAACTAGGATCCGGCTTAAACCAAAGCCGGCTAGTAATGTTCGTCCGATCCTGATCCGTGCAATACCACACGAATCTGATCGAACCCTGCCATATACCTATACGGCCTCTAGTACAAACCGTCCGATCCTGATCCGTGCAATACCGCACGTATCTGATCGGACCCTGCCATATCTCCATACGGCCTCTACAGCGTTTCGCCCGAAAACTGAGTAACTGAATGTGTGGTGGGCTCTAAAGACTCGTCAATACTATGGCTGTGGATTTAACCACTAGCACGTCAGAGGTATAAGCCAATACGTAACGGGCCACCAGCTATTGACCAAAAGGGACGTCGATGAGCGAACTCATCCTGACACCCTACTGAGCCTGTCAGTGACAATATCCATACAGTCCGGTCCGTTCGTCTATGAGCATCGCATGTCGGGCCTAGGGGGTGGGTAAAAGTCAGATCCCCAAAAGTGGTACAAGTCGTGTCGGAGTGTAGCCCAGAACACCCTGAGATACTACTGGAATACCTACCAGTAAATCTCTTGCCTTGGCCAAGGACTTCGTGTAATGGCTCTCCTAGACACAGCGCGACCTCACCCCCAATACCGGGAGAGACGAACCCCCGAAGATCCGCTCACTGCCTCCATGTGGCTCGGGACTGTACCCAACTAAAACCTGTTTGCACGACTCCTTTGAGCCGTGGTAGGGTAGTAATCAAAGCACAGTGGGAACTCACACGAGACAAATGACGATCCCCAGGTCGATGAACTAACCTGTACACATGTCACCTGGGAACTGCTATCTGACGTCAGGTATAAGACCAACTAGCATGTTCCCGGCGAGTCCTGTCCGGTGTACTCATAACCCAATGAGCACCTGTATACATCTTAGGTGAACCAACTGACACCAGTGGCCTGTGAGACCGGCCACCGCCCCTCGTCGGGGTCTCGACTGTATACACTAGTCTACTCTGGAGAATCGATGCCCTGTCTCGAAACTCCCACGACTAGGGACCTTTTAAGGATATGCTTGTAGACTCCAGCTCTCACTTATATGATCGCCCTCATACTGCTGGCAGCCAAGCAAGAATCCTAGGGGCTCTATCAACGTGCAATAGTGACCTGTCAGGTCACCTAAAGCAGTACACGATGATAAAGGTAAACCAGATAGCATACTATCATCTCGAGTAAGACTGTCGTACCGGGATAGGTCCTCCCTCAATCATTGCAATCACGTGCCTGTGATCCAATAATTGACTCTGAGGGCACTATCTCCAACAGTAACTTCGTCAAACGTGTTTCATTGATGTGACCCAGTCTACAATGCCATAAGAAAGCCTAATTTAATTCTAGAGACTTTCTTTTAAGTGTGTTCTGGAGGTTGAAAACCTAAGCTTGATTTAATACGTATTTACCGTTATCTTGTGTACCTGGCCCAATCAAAGCTTGATTTAGGTGGATGTGGACTACATCGCTTACAAATGTAAAATCATATCCTTCTTTAGAAAGTAAAGATGCAGATATGATGTTACAAGCTAAACTAGGTACACAGAAATAGTTACGTAAAATTAATATCTACCCACTTGTCAATCCTGGGTGATATTCCCCTACTGATACAGCGTCCACGCTCATTCCGTTAACAACCTGAGAGTCATATCACCTGCCCTGATAACTCTACGGTTTCTCAAAGCCAGTATTGAATTACAGATATAAGATCCTGATCCGGTATCTAGTATCCAGGAAGTAGAGTTAAATGACTGACAGTTTTCAATCACAAACACATACGAAGCCGAAGCCACAATGTACTTCGGATCCTGGATTCTGGCATTCTAAGCCCTGCATTCCTTCTGCCGATGTCATTTCCCGTGACAATACGAACATCCCTCCTCCCTACTGTTAGCCCTGAAACTTTTGCCCTGCCCTTTCCTTCAACCTTACTGACACCGCCTATCGGCTTTGTGGAGGTCTTCTTCTCACCCTTAGATTTCGCGTTGGATCCAGAAGAGGAAGATTTCCCAATAAGCAGAGCGGGTATGTCCCTGGTTTCCTTCAGGGTGCCCTCAACTAGAAGTATAACTTTCTTCCCCTAAGCGTAAGTAGAAGGTAGGGACTGTAGAATCAAGTCAGCATATGACTCGTTCTCCAACGTGGTCACCATGCCTGTCAGTTGTTTAATACAACTGATCATTGTAAGGATGTGGTCCCCTATAGATGACCCGACAGCTGACCTCGCTTGAAGCAATTCCTTCGAGGTCTCATACCTTGCGATACGAGATTTCTCTCCATATAAATCTTTGTTTTGGAGGAAGAAGGAAACTAAGTCCATCTTCTCGTGCTGCCTCTGGTTTACACCGTCTACAGAGGCCAAAAAGAGTCACTTGGCATTCACACTGTCTTTTTCTAATGTCTTACGGATATCATTATCCGTGACGGTGGAATCTGGACCTGGGACGGCAGGGGCTTGAGTAGTAATGAGGTGGTCCAGCATTTCATAGGTAATGGACATCTGGATAAACCTTTACCAATCAATATAGTCTGACTCGGTCGATTTATTATCTAGCTGTAGCCTAAGTCTGGTCACCTAGTCGCCGTAATTAAGAGAGAGAGAGAGAGAACACTTAGCTTGATGCTCTTGCAAGTTTAGATTGGTTTTTAATTTATCTAAACAGGATGGCTCCCACTGTATCTCGAATCCTTTCACAAACCATAAAAGAAGAATTAGTCAGGATTAATCTCACCCTTACAATACATGCTTAACCTTTCGGCCAGGCAGGTGTTGGTACTTCAAGGGAGGTTTTCCAACAGTTTTGCGAAGTTCCTTAATTACATAACCTCTTTTTCCTGGAGGCGTTGCCCCTCTAACACCGTTCTAGACACATACTTGGTTTATTGCATTGATCGTTTAGTGAAAAATCTCCCGAGGTGTAGCGGATACACACAGTAGGATCGGGATCTAAATATCATTGTTTGATAATCCTGAAGGAATCCTACCAAAATTGTCACACTCCAAATGGTATGCAACACTACCAAGTTTTAGTTTCATTAGAAACTCCCGATGTGGTTTTTTGCCCCAAGCTCTTATGACCTCGACGAAGGCCAACATATCATAAGTCGGAAGTCAAGTTCTACCCGTCATTGTCCAGATTAATTTGAACCCACCAGTACATACCCTTGTCGAAGGCCAAAATAGTAGTACGACTGTCCCAAACCAACACATATATCTATGCTACAGCTGAATATTCAGCAGCTACCAATCACTATACTTTGGTGAAGGTCAAAATACATAGCTTGAATACTATTGAATACCCAACTGAAATGACAGAGGGTTACGAATGGTTTTGGCGAAACCGTGACTTAATTAATCGAAGGAACCATGATAGCTTTTAAAGGAGTGGTTTAATCACTGCATTTAAAAGTTTGCTTTTTGGAAAAACCAAGTGGTTTTGAAATTGTTCGAACGATTCAGCTTTGGTTTGTTTACATTGCATTTATTATATAATGCAGTCCCATCATTTACGCCTACCATTGCAGAAAGAAATGAAAATACCACGTACGCTTATGCCATCCGCATTCGCCACTGGGCCATGTCTAACACCTTTAGGTTACAAAACTAACGCCAAAGCGGGGACTGGACTAGCGCGGACGCAAAATATAAGCAACCTCTATTATATTACATATATAATATATCTATTCGTCTTACGCCATAATAGGCATTCCAGATCACAGATGAACAAATAAGATATACTAGGAATTCCGCGTTTCGATTAGCCTATAACGAAGGATGGATTCCACAGTCGTGCTGAATAGTTAAACCCTACCCTAGACCCCTACGGGCGTGGCAAACTACCTGCCAAATTCCCGAAGTGAAGCAGCCTCCCTCAGTAAAATGAGTAGGCCACTCAGCACTTCAAAGAACCCGGTAGTTTGTGCACCCCATCTTGGGTCTATCCTAGGAGAAAAAACAGTAAAAGAAAAAATACAACGGTGGGTACAATCTCAATCCGAATGTGCCCCGCAAAATAATATTACATCACTTTATAAATTTTACATCGAATGAAAGAAACTATCTTCTCATATCCCCCGGCTATTCATCCACGACGATCCAACATATCCATATACATAAGCCAACATCACAGATATGTGCAACCCCCAACTAACCGACATATAGCAATTAGTGGAAGTTTATGAATACATATATCTAAACGCAGAAAACCCGATAGCCAAGAACTTTAGAATTTCAATTGACACATATTTTCCGTGTCTACCCCAAGTGCAAACCAGCACACAAAAAATACTGGGTAGAAACCAAATATACAAGAAAACATAACACCAATAATAAGAATCACAGAAGAAAAATGAGCCGACTTGGCCTTGACTCGGCCGCGGAACATCGGTGAATCGCACCGATTCACCGCGGTTCCACGGTGGTCTTGGCGAGTCAGTGACTCATTTTTCTTCAGTGCTCTTAAAATACCCTGCTTGCAATTTTCATTCTTCTGAAATATTTGTTCTGACAGTTTTAAAAATCGACAGCAAGTGAGGGTTTCGGAGTTACGTTTTCGTGTTTTACCGACGATCGAAATTCTAACTACTTGCTGACTAGCTAGTAAAGATTTAGTAGGCTCTGATACCACTATAAGTCGATGCCACGCACCATGCGGGTTCGCGGAAAGGCGGAATGCACAAAAAACAATTTTTACGGGCTTCGCAACACCGACTTAAACTCCAGGATCGATACTAAACCCAAACGAGCTAAACTGTATGATGTTAACTACTCAGATAGGAAGTTATACCTCACGTTACCATGTCCTTCGGGTCTTCTTGTCACTATCCTCCTCATCATAAGTTCCAAGGATCATTTGGATCGATGTCTCCTCGTTGGCCTCCTCGAGTCAAAGACGATCCACTCGAGAGTCTATAGTCCGAGCTCCAACCTCAAATCCGAGGTAACTACGGCATCTAGTTCACTAAACTAGATTTCCTAGATGATGTAAAGAGTGTAGATGGATTAATATGTCTCTAATAGCCCTAGGATTCTCAACACATGAGAGATTTAGGGTCAGAGGAAGAAAAGGGAGCTTTGGAAGAGAGAGAGTGTTCAAGTGATGAATGAAAGAAGATGGCTAAGTGTTGTGAATAATGAAGCATACAATAATTCACAATGAAAATATCAAGCATGCTTCAATAGTCACTAAAGCATGAGTCACCCCATGAGTCACCAAGTAGCCATGCCTCTTCTTTTTTAAAAATAACACCTCATCCTCCACCTCATTAATCATTTAACAAAATGATATAATCCACAAATGATGTGTCTTCTTCTAGAAGCAATGTTAAGCAAATTACAAGAATGTCCATCATCCGCATATTCATACCCATATCCGTATTCTGAAAAATACGAATACAAAGAGACGAAAATAATCCATCAATATAATACTAGGATCTGGCTTAAACTAAAGCCCACTAGTATTATCTGTACGAATAATCATCCGTGCACAAGTATACGTACGTGATCGAACCCTGTCGTAAAACCATACGACCTCTACATCTTTTTTCCGACGCAGGGAAATCCTGTTAGTCGATGTCGCGCACTCCGCGGGTCCGCGGGGAGGCGGAATAGTTAAAGAACGAATTTTACAAAGATCGCAACACCGACTTGAACTCCAGGATCGTTGCTAAGCCCTAACTAGCAAACATGCAAGAGGTTAACTACTCGGAAAGAAGTTTATACCTCATGAATTCATGTCCTTCGGGTCTTCTTGTCGCTGTCCTTCTCGTCATCATAGGCTCCAAGGATCGTTTTGATCGGCCTTCCTCGTCAGTCCTCTCAATGTCAAAGATGATCCACCCGAGAGTCTGTAGATCGAGCTCCCACCTCAACTGAAGTAACTAGGGCACCTAGTTCGCTACACTAGATGTCGTAGACGATCTAAAAAATATAGATGGAATGGTTTGTCTTTTATAGCCATAGGATTCTTAACTCATGAGACAAGAATGGCTTGAGTTAGAAGAAGAACTCTTGAGGAAAAAGCTAGTGAAGAAGTTCGCATAACTAAGAGAATGAGCTCTCTTCCTCAAATCTGAACCATAACATTCTCTCACATGAATAATACATATTACAAAATGAAATATGGTTCATCTTCAATTTGGTGAGTCATGGGTGGAAAACCCCACAAGTGTCACCAAGAGCCATGCTCAAATATATGCAAAATACACCTCATTTCCTTCACCTCATAAATGAATAATCATTTAACCAAAAATGATAAATACAAATTATGATGTGTGTCTTCTAGAAGTATCTTTGAACAAATTACAAAAATTCCCACATTCGTATATATATACCCGTATCCGTATTCTGAAAAATACAAACACAAAAGTGACAAAAACTATCCATCAGTATAATACTAGGACCCGGCTTAAACCAAAGCCCACTAGTATTATCTGTCCGAATCATCATCCGTGCACAAGTACACGTACGTGATCGAACCCTGTCATAAAACCTTACGACCTCTACATCTTTTGCTGGATGCAAGGAAACCCTCTGTGTGGGACTGTAAAGACTCGACACTACGCTGGCAGTGGGTTTAACCACAGGCTGCAAGCGGTACTAGCTGCACGTAACGGCCCCCAGGTATATGTCGATATGAAGGCCGATGAGCAAACTCATCCGAACTACTATTGAGCCTATCTGTGACAATCTCCATACAGTCCGGACTATTCATCTAAGAGTATCGCATATCAGGCCTAGGGGACGGTAATCGTCAGACCCCTAATAGCACAATAAGTCGTGTCAGAGAGTAAACTAAAACACCAGAGAAACTACAAGAGTACCTTCGGGAAAATGACAATTGAGCTTCATTTGATTTGTTCGAAAAAGTGTATGTTTGTAGTTTAACCGCAATCAGAACGGTGTCGCGTGTAGCTAGACCGAGATGAGTACGGGTCGTCCTCTGGGAAACGTGGAACCTTTTATTTTTACTTTAGATGTGTTGAGAAAGAGAGAAGGAATAAAGAGTTTTGTGAAAAGTTTCTAGATCTACTTTAATGTAAAATATAGATCTAGATTATTTTAGAGATTTAAATAATATAATAATAGGGCTTGTAGGGTTCGTTAGGATTTAGTAGTTATGGAAGATTAATTAAAAGTTACCCTTTTTATCCATTAATAGATTTAGAACTAGAACGACGGTGATGCGTGTAGATTAGGGTTTCTGGAGGGAAAAGGAATCCCACTCTTAACCCTTATCTCGACATGGAACTCCGTTCATATCTAGCCTTTACCAAAACAATCATTAATCTAATCTCTAATCGCGGTCGGAACTAGCAAAGAATTGCTAGCGCGCCCGATTAGGATGTTAATGATTCTTTTGATAAAGTTCCTAAACTTTATAAGACTTAAAAACGGTTTAATTATTTTCCTCGTCCATTAGCCTACCCTAATCCTACGAACCCTAACAAGCGGAGAATTACCCGCGCATGTTGTGAAAAGAAGATGAAAAGAAAGAGAGGGAAAACATAATGTAAAAAAAACAAACAATTAAATAAAAACTACCTTTATTAATCAACTCCTTCAAGCTACACATTTAATCCATAGAAAATGATTACAAAACTTGATTTGCTTCTCGATCTTTCCTAAGGAGGTAGTCGAACAGTCGATGATCAGCCTGGATGCGTGAGCGTCGGGAGCTTCGTGATCTCTTCGGCTTGATAGCTTTTCCAAGAGGCTCTCGGTGCCTTTTTATAGTGTAAACCCAGAATCTTATTGTTGAGAAGTTGGTAAAATATTGCATAGATTCACCCCAAAAATCCTCTGCCCCTAACTCCTTGGAAGTGCTGCGGATCCGCGGCCCAAGGGTGGGTTTGGCCGCGGATCCGCGCTCAAGGGTTGGGATATTTTTATGCTTTTTCTTGTGCTTTCATCTGGTGACATTTGGCAATCCTAGGCATCCTCAGAATCTGAAAATATTTTCTCGGTTGCTTCCAGACTTGGTCTCCAAGTTTTGCTTCTTAATTTGGCAAGTTTTCTTCAACAAATTGATTTGTTTGTTAAATCCTGCATAACAACTTGGAAAATTCTGCACCATAATCTCAAATAAGATTTTAGTAGACTTTGTTCTACTAGGATTAGGTCAATAATATTATTTGCATACATTTTCCTACCAAATGATAATTAAAATATATTAACACATGGAAAATAATGTTTTTACACATAAACCCTCATATGTATAATATATTATAATAAAGTCCTTTTTTAATATAAAAATGGTAGGAAAAATGTACTACAAATGTGCAGTTTTATCGACTGAACAAATACCCCCAAACTTATCTTTGATCGTCCCGAGCAAACTAGTTTATTCAAGAGGAGAAAAAGAAAGGAGAAAACTAAGCACACTTTCGTAGGCAGACACGATTGCACTGAGCACGTGCAACAAGCCGTTAAACCTCTAGGTGTCCCTAGTAGGAGGAGTGTTGTCTCCTGAGGGTTTTCAGCGGATTACACCCACAAAATCCTATAACAAAAGAGAGATGGTGAAATTTACATATAAAGACAAGAACTAAAAGAAATACTTTGAAAAGAAGAGTTTCCAACTATGCTAGATTTTCAGTTGTCATGAGCCCTATCTTAATAGTCATGAAAAAATGTTAGAAATCACATTACTCTTCAATAAAACATCGTCTTTATTCTTCATTCCTACCTTTCTTCCAAACATTGATCCTATAACCCCACGTGTGTGAAATGGACATCCCTACACTCGGAGAATTCAATTCAAGCTATCATACACTTGTCCATCTACCTTAGTACTTTTTAATTTAATGAATATTAAAGATTTGCTCATACATTTTCATGCGACCGTTAATACTTCTTGAGGTACTAACAGACCGATTACTCGTGTGCTTGCTGATTAGGTGATAATATTTCCTCGTCTTGCACCACCTAAGGCTTAGCAGTGACTCCCAGACCAGTTGGCCTTAGGGCACTAGGTGAAGAGGCACACTCGCTATATTTTTTTATTGCTGCCTTGGCGATAACAAAACCAGTGTTCATTTTTCTTTTCACCATTTTTATCAATTTTTTTTATTTCCTTCATACTTTGGCTTTTAGACAAGAGCATTTCAAGGTATCCTCTACTATCCCGAGTTTCAAGACGTGTGTAAGTGCATATAGTAGGGTATCAACATTCAAATGTTTGGCTTCCAGAATAGAAACTATTTTTCAGACTTATTTCTATCCTCAGATTAGTGACTTCCTTCATTTTACTAACCCTTGGGACAACAGCTCATAACTACTTATTACTAGTTCGTATAAGAAAACTTCTAATTTTCTTGGTTTTCTTAAACTATTCCAATCTTTTGGATGTAATGTTTCACTTTCTATTCTTTTGTTATATACAAAAAAAAAATTTTTTATAAAAATTTTAGAAAATGTTGTGCTTATGCAAAATATGATGCAAATTGATGTGTAAAATAAGCACAAACCTCCCCTAGACCTGTTTACAGCAGTGTCCTCACTGATGTCATCCGTTAAGCTCAAAAACCTATAGACTTGGGAGGAAATTATTAATGGGGGCAAGAATATATGAAAGTGAAAATCCTCTCCCAAACTTATTTTAGGCTCACAATTTTGTAAAATCATTTTCTTTCAAGAGCCAAAATATACCACACCCCCCAAACTTGAGTTAAACACTTTTAATCTTTTAAAATCACACGAGGGGGTCAAGGTTATTGGTCAATGCTAAGCTTTGCAAAGACCGAAGGTCAACACCAACCATTCAAAAATTTTATCGATGAAGCACCAAGGTTGGTGGAAGAACATGTCACCTTTTGACGTGAAGAAGTGGGGAGGTGATAAGAGGTGTGATGGAAAAGGATTGCGTCTCAATTTAGAGAGACGACACAGTGATAGTGATGATGGATTACTCGCATTATCATGATTGTCCAAAAGAACGGGTGGAGGTCCAATTTCTTCATCTTGGAGTTGATTCATCTCAACACCCGTGTCTTGTAAAAATGCGAGCTCATCAGCGAAAATTTCCTCAAAGCTTTCGTCGATACCCCGAAGAATAATGTCATCAGAAAAAATGGGGTGATCGTCTGACTCTATAAAAAGTTCCTTATCAGTGTTAGATGTTGACCCGGACAACTCGATGGAAGAGTCCGTATCAAGCAACAACATATGAAAAGAGTCAGTATCATGAGATTGATCAAATTCGCTGCTGTCGACATCCATTAATTCGACAGAACACACATGAGCATAGGGTTCGGAGGGTTCACTTCCCAACTTGTAAATGTTAAGCTCAATTGACTTCTTTCCAAAGGATAGGGTCATAGAGCCGTTTCTACAATTGATTACTGCGTTGGAAGTGGCCAAAAAGGGTCGACCGAGTATCACCGGGATTTGATTGCGTGGGTTTGCTACAGGTTGTGTATCTATAACGATAAAGTCCACAGGGAATATGAATTCCCCGACTTTGATTAACACATCCTCTAGCTCACCCCTTGGTTGGGTGATAGATCGATCGGCCATCTGAAGAGTGCAATGCGCAGGTTTTAACTCTCCGATCCCTAATTGCTCATAAACAGAATACGGAAGCAAGTTAACACTAGCACCTAGATCGAGTAGAGCACGATTAATATTTTTACCCCCAATAGAAATTGAAATTGTAGGACTTCCGGGGTCCTTTCGTTTCTTGGGTAGTTGTTGTGTAAAAGCAGTGCTCACATTACTCGCAAGGAAAACTTTTTTAGGTACTTGAACTTTTCTCTTCCTAGTGCACAAGTCCTTTAAGATTTTTGCATATGACGGAACTTGTTGAATAGCATCTAGGAGAGGAATGTTTATGTTAACTTGCTTAAAAATTTCCACAATCTTCTCCATTTGTGGACTTGGTCTGTTGCCCCTTAACCTGTTTGGATAAGGTGCTTGATCAATAAGTTTTGGGTCCAACGTTGGAGAGGATTGTGGGGACGGATTCGATCCCAAAACTGGAGTGGGAATCGACTTAGATAGATTTGGTGAAATGGGCGAAGGGTTCGAGCCTTGGGGAAAACGGAGAATAGGCTCGGATGAAGGTGGAAGACTAGACGAATTAGGGGAAGAAGAAGAAGGGGTATCATTGGTGTCACTATCATCACACTGCTCACCCACTCGGTTATTCAGCACTTTTCCCGATCTCAACGTGGTAACAGCACTCACATTATAACTTTGTGAGTGGCCAGGATTAGGTATGTGTTGAGATGGGAGTTTCCCTTTCTCTCTCGCACTCATTGCGGCGTTTAACTGTGCGATTTGGTTTTCTATTGATTTAATACTCTCACCATGGGAGGAGGAGTTTTTCGTTAGGGCATCAATAGAAGACCTTATCTCAGCCGAATTTTACATGGATTGTTTCATGAACATATCCAAAGTTTGTGCAAGCGAGTTGTCAGTACCGGCCACTTGTGGTGTAGAAATGTTGGCCGGATTTTGGAAATTCTGTGACTGAAAGGTGGGCTGATCCTGTGGTTGTGGTTGCTGTGGAGGAGGTCTTTGATAATTACTTTGTTGGTTTTGATTCCAAGCAAAATTAGGATGATTCCTCCATCCTTGATTGTATGTGGAAGAATAAGGATCATTTCTAGGTCGCTGCTGAAAAGCAGCATTAGCTTGAAACGATGCATTCATAGGGCATTCTTCCCTTAAGTGTGAAGGATCCGAACAGCAACCACAGACGGTCTTAGGAAGCGTGACCTGATTTAGGGAGAATGATGAGAACTTGTTTTCAATAGCATCGAGTTTCTTCTGAATCGCTGCCATTTCGGCTTTTACTGCGATAGAAACATCGAGCCGGTGAATACCTCCCTTAGTTGAAGGTGGTCTTACGCTTTCCCACTGCAAAGTGCTTTCTGCGAGATCTTCCAGATATTTCCAAGCTTCACCGTCATCTTTAGACATGAAATTGCATTGACACATTGTTTCAAGCATCTGCTTTGTCGCTGGATTAATGCCCTCATATATAATCCGACATAAATCCCATCTTTGTATTCCGTGATGGGGGCATTGGACAAGCAGATCCTTGAAACGTTCAAAGCACTTCCAAAATGGTTCATTGGGAAGCTGGGTGAACTGGTTGATCTCGCTCCTAATATGTGCAGTCTTATGGTTTGGGTAAAACTTCTTAAGAAATGCTATGACAAATTCATCCCAATTAGTGATGGAGTGTGCGGCAGTATTGTAAAGCCATTTTTCTGCCAAGTCACACAGTGTGAATGGGAGAAGACGTAAGCGCATAGTATCTAAAGTCAATTGTGAAGTACCCATCATTGCGCATACGTTTTCGAATTTGGTGATGAAAACGTACGCGGCTTCCGACTCAAGCCCGTGAAATTTGGGCAGCAGATTGATGTAGTGGGGTTTAATTTCGAAATTATCTCCATTAGGTGGTGGAAGAGATAGACAAGTAGGAAGGGGACCACGAATAGGATAGCATCTCTCTTGGAGAGAGATGCGCGGTGGATTCTGCGCACCTCCGGGCGGTGGCAGCGTGGTGTTATAATTAGATGGAGTGTGTGGTGGGGGAAAAGAAGATGAAGAAGTACCGACTTCGGCGTCGATAACAGGAACGCGGACAAGACGGGCACTAGGATCCCGTGTCCAGCCGAGCATGCACTAAGCGGGTTTAGTGCAAGTGGCAGCGTGTGTGTGATTTAAAATTGGCTTGTTTTGAAAAATGTGGGACTCAAGACAAATCTCCCTAAGATGCACAAGCAACCCTAGATCTAAGGTCACCTATGTCAGTCTCTAGACAGCTCCTAACTAAGGCTAGAAATAGGACCTCAAACCGCCTCTTCACGGACAAGTACGGCCAGGTAAGTGGGAAGGAACCACCACTACAGTAGGCCTAATTAAAAACCACTAGCCTAGACACCGCAATGTCAGTTAGGATAAACGGCCGATGCCTATACTAGTCTTTTTCCTATTGAGCTCGACAGTCCTTAGAGTCCGGTCTAGATATTTTTTAAATTAATGAAGGGTTGTTCTATATGCTCGGTTTGTGATTTGTGGGGCTTAGGAAGGGTGATGAAATCCCCACCTAATCTTGATTTGGTCTTTGCCCCTTAAAATCCGTATTAAATATGCAAAACAAAACCAAACACAAAACTTTTGCAAAAAGATTTTTTTTTTGAGCGGCGCAATTTTGTAAAGAATCCTCCAGAAAATAGATTTTATTGGATTTGAGGGGAGAGAGAAGGAGTTAAGAAAGATACCAGAGAAGATTGAAGCCCTAATTCCTCCAACTTGCCGCGATTCCGCCGCAGAAGGGGCACTTTAGCCGCGGTTCCGCCGCGTGGCAGAGGGATCACTTGATGAAAATTTTTGTATAGCCTTCTGTGCTCTTCTGGATCTCTAAAAATGTCTCTGTTCCCTGTTCCCCTTAATTCTGTGTCTCCAGATCTCCTTGCAAAAATTCACACACAAATCGTTAAATATGCAATTTGCAGTTTTGTGTTAATAATGATATGACTCGTCTAAGAATTCAACACAAATAGTAAAAATAAAAAATTACGCATGTATCCCCGGCAACGGCGCCATTTGATTTGTTCGAAAAAGTGTATGTTTGTAGTTTAACCGCAATCAGAACGGTGTCTCGTGTAGCTACACCGAGATGAGTACGGGTCGTCCTCTGGGAAACGTGGAACCTTTTATTTTTACTTTAGATGTGTTGAGAAAGAGAGGAGGAATAAAGAGTTTTGTGAAAAGTTTCTAGATCTACTTTAATGTAAAATATAGATCTA
Source organism: Agapanthus africanus (assembly GCA_030015575.1). Taxonomy (NCBI): domain Eukaryota; kingdom Viridiplantae; phylum Streptophyta; class Magnoliopsida; order Asparagales; family Amaryllidaceae; genus Agapanthus; species Agapanthus africanus. The sequence continues at coordinate 284,215,941 of CM057346.1, forward strand.
GATTATTTTAGAGATTTAAATAATATAATAATAGGGCTTGTAGTGTTCGTTAGGATTTAGTAGTTATGGAAGATTAATTAAAAGTTACCCTTTTTATCCATTAATAGATTTAGAACTAGAACGACGGTGATGCGTGTAGATTAGGGTTTCTGGAGGGAAAAGGAATCCCACTCTTAACCCTTATCTCGACACGGAACTCCGTTCATATCTAGCCTTTACCAAAACAATCATTAATCTAATCTCTAATCGCGGTCGGAACTAGCAAAGAATTTCTAGCGCGCCCGATTAGGATGTTAATGATTCTTTTGAGAAAGTTCCTAAACTTTATAAGACTTAAAAAGGGTTTAATTATTTTCCTCGTCCATTAGCCTACCCTAATCCTACGAACCCTAACAAGCGGAGAATTACTCGCGCATGTTGTGAAAAGAAGATGAAAAGAAAGAGAGGGAAAACATAATGTAAAAAAAAATAAAAATTAAATAAAAACTACCTTTATTAATCAACTCCTTCAAGCTACACTTTTAATCCATAGAAAATGATTACAAAACTTGATTTGCTTCTCGATCTTTCCTAAGGAGGTAGTCGAACAGTCGATGATCAGCCTGGATGCGTGAGCGTCGGGAGCTTCGTGATCTCTTCGGCTTGATAGCTTTTCCAAGAGGCTCTCGGTGCCTTTTTATAGTGTAAACCCAGAATCTTATTGTTGAGAAGTTGGTAAAATATTGCATAGATTCACCCCAAAAATCCTCTGCCCCTAACTCCTTGGAAGTGCGGCGGATCCGCGGCCCAAGGGTGGGTTTGGCCGCAGATCCGCGCTCAAGGGTTGGGATATTTTTATGCTTTTTCTTGTGCTTTCATATGGTGACATTTGGCAATCCTAGGCATCTTCAGAATCTGAAAATCTTTTCTCGGTTGCTTCCAGACTTGGTCTCCAAGTTTTGCTTCTTAATTTGGCAAGTTTTCTTCAACAAATTGATTTGTTTGTTAAATCCTGCATAACAACTTGGAAAATTCTGCACCATAATCTCAAATAAGATTTTAGTAGACTTTGTTCTACTAGGATTAGGTCAATAATATTATTTGCATACATTTTCCTACCAAATGATAATTAAAATATATTAACACATGGAAAATAATGTTTTTACACATAAACCCTCATATGTATAATATATTATAATAAAGTCCTTTTTTAATATAAAAATGGTAGGAAAAATATAATACAAATGTGCAATTTTATCGACTGAACAAGTACCTACCAGTAAATCTCTCTTACCTTGGCCAAGGACTTTGTGTAATGTCCATCCGAACACAGCGCGATATCAACACCCAATACTGGGAGAGACGAATCCTATCTAACCGCCACCGCCTCCAAGTGCTTCGGGACTGCCCCCAACTACTGCCTGTTTGCACGACACCTTTGAGCCATGGTAGGATAGTAATCAAAGTACAGTGGGAACACACTTGAGGCGAAGTAGCAGTATCAAGTCAACAGACTATGCTGTACTCATGTCACCTAGGAACTGCTACCCGACAATAGGTATAATACCCACCAGCAGTTCCCGATGAGTCCTGTCCAGTATACTCATAACCCAATGAGCACCTGCATACTATCTCCAGTACGATGTACTAATGGCTGTGGAACAGACCATCTCCACTGCTGGGATGAAAAGCGTATACACCAGTCTACGATGGAGTATCAATGCCCCGTCTCGATAATCCTACGACTAGGGACCAGTATAAGGATGTGCTTATAGACTACCCAGCCCCCACTAGTGTGACTGCCATCATAACGCTGGTAATCAAGCAAAGATCCTGAGGGCTCTACCAATATGTATAAGCGATATCCTAAAATGACACATGCACAAATTGAGATAAAAACAAACCAGGTAGCATACTACCATTTTGAGAAAGACTGTTACTATATCCATGTATATCCCAAGTTTCCATTAAGTAATATACAAACCAGTATGATACAATAATGGCCTCTGGGGCATATATCACAAACAATCTCCTACTTGCACTAAGGCCATATATTGGCGTATCGCAGACCTATGATCTCGAATAGCCTCTCGAATAGTGTCTGAGAAATGGCTTTTGTGAGTAGATCTGCAGTGTTGTTCTCCATATCTACTCTCCTCATCTTCATATCCCTGATCAGGTGGTACCGCTTTAAGATATATCTGGATCTCTGATGGAACATAGGTTCCTTCCATAATGCTATAGCGTCGTTTGATGTCAATACTAAAGTATTGGATCAACGATGGAAGGAACCACCTGAAGTTCAGTTAAGAACTTCCTCATCCAGATTGCCTCTTTTGCGGCGTCTCTTGCAGTGAAATACTCCGTTTCCATCGTCGAGTCAGCAACGGTGTCCTTCTGGGAGCTCTTCCAACAGACCGCCCCTCCATTGAGGATAAAGACTTAACCCAGCAAGGACTTGGAGTTATCCTTATCACTCTGGAAGCTGGAGTCAGCAAAGGCGTCGATCTGGAGGTCTTTTCCACCATACATCAAGAATATCTCCTTAGTCCTTCTCAGGTACATTAGAATGTTCATTACTGCTATCCAGTGCTTCTCCCCTGGGTTTGACTGATACCGGCTTACCACGCTGAGTGTATAAGCAACATCTAGTCTGGTACACAAAATAGCATATTTTATAGAGCCTACCACGGAAAACGAAGGGTATAATCGACATACGAGCCCTTTCCAAATCAGGCTTGGGAGACATCTTTTTGGAGAGGGTGATTCCATGACAAGCCAGTAGACTACCGCGCTTAGAATCATCCATACTAAAACTTTTCAGTATGGTGTTGATGTACCTTAACTGTGAAAGTCCCACTATCTTCTTTGATCTATCACGATAAATCTGGATCCCCATAATGTAGTTGGCATCACCCAGGTCTTTCAGGGAGAACCTCGATGACAAGAATCCTTTGACTGATTTTAGTATATGAATGTCATTTCCTATCAAGAGAATGTCATCCAGGTACTAGACGAGGAATTCCACAGTTCTCTCTACAACATTACATAAATGCATGGTTCATCCGGATTTTTGATAAAGTCGAATTATTTGACCGTTTGATCAAAACAGATGTTCCAACTCCGCAAAGCCCGCTTTAGTCTATAAATGGACTTAAGCAACTTGCACATAATCCCGCTGCTCCCACTCTGATTGAAACCCTCTGGCTGACCCATATAGATGCACTCTTCCAAATGTCGATTTAGAAAAAGCCGTCTATACGTCCGTCTGCCAAAACTCACAATCATGGAAGGTAGCAATGGCAAGAAGGATGCGAATGGATTTGAGCATAGCCACTGGATAAAAGGTTTCATCATAGTCATAAACCAGGTCATTGAAGAAAACATTTTGCAACAAGCTAGCCTTATAGGTTTCAACCTGTCCATCTACACCAATCTTCTTTCTGAAGATCCATTTGCAGCCTACGGATTTTACCCCTTCTGGAGCAATGTTCAAAGTGCATACTTTGTTGGTGTTAGATGGACTCCATTTCGATCCGTATAGTATCCAGCCATTTTACCGAGTTTCTGCTCTGAATGGCTCGCTGGAAGCTAGTTGGCTCATCATATACAATGATGCAACCCTCTCTATCGCCGTCTATGAGAAAACAGTATTATCTCTCGGGTGGATGAAACTGCCTACTAGTCCTGCGGAGTGGCGCGGGGATATCCAGTTCTTCTGAAAACTTCTGGTTATACCATGCTTTCAGAAATAGTTTGTGGTTCTGGAATTTCTTCCAGTTCTAGTGCGCTCCCACTATCCTTTTACAAAAAAATTAGGCATGACGAGAAACAACAAAAAAACTTTTGTATCTCTGCATAATAGAAAAGATACCCTCTTGGAGTTCTTTGGGTATCACACCAACCTTCACAGTACTGAGCATGCCTTGAACTTGTCCGCATGCCGCTTTTCACAAGCTGGACATCCCTATATCTTCTGGTACTAAAGATAGGGTTTCTTCCCACTCCATATCTGATATGGTGTGGTAGGCACAGTCTTGGTATGAACCTTATTCAAAAGATATGTAGCTTATTCTAGTGCATAACCTTAGAAGGATCGCGATAACTTAGCATTTACTCATCATGGAACGAACAGTATCCAATAGGGTTTGGTTCCACCTTTCCGATACACCGTTGTGTTGTGGTGTGTATAGCGGAGTAAGCTGAGAGAGAATTCCATTCTTTTTTAAGTAATCCAGGAACTCGGCACTTAAGTATTCACCACATCGATCAGATCTCGGTGTGTTGATACTTATGCCTGTTTGTTTTTCCACTTCATTCTTATATTCTCAGAATTTCTCAAAAGCCTCGGATTTATATTTCAACAAGATGACATGTCCATACCTTGAGAAATCATCCGTAAAAGCAATGAAAATAGGAATAACCATTTTGTGCATGTGTAGACTATGGACCACACACATCGCTGTGTATCAGTCCCAAGAGCTTCCTCGCTCTTACTCCGTGCCCAGTGAACGGAGTCTTTGTCATCTTTCCTATGATATATGATTGACAAGTTGCATAAGACTGATATTAGAATAGATCCAAATATCCCTCTCTATGTAACTTTGTCAACCGTGTTTCATTGATGTGACTCTGTCTATAATGCCATAAGAAAGCCATATTTAATTCTTGAAACTTTCTTTTAAGTGTGTTCTGGACGTTGAAAAGCTGAGCTTGATGTAATACATATATACCATCCTCTAGTGTACCTGACCTAATCAATCTCTGATTTAGGTGGATATGGACCACATTGCTTACAAGCTAGACTAGGTACACACAAATAGTTATGTAAAATCAATATCTGCCCACTTGTCAATCCTAGGTGATATTCTCCTACGGATAAAGCATCCACGCTCATTCCGTTAATCCTGAAAGTTATGTCATGACTCGAAATATTAGCTCGTGACCAACACTTAAATCACGAAACGTCTAAACGCGTAACGTAATTCAAGTAAGCTGAAACCCAAAAATCTAAACCCTTTTTAAGAAAATAAAGGAGGTGAAGTTTTGAAATCAAGGTATAATAAAATCAAGTTTTCTTAATGCATAAAAAAGGAACATGAAAATGCAAGCGAAATTTGTTAGTTTGAAAACGTGTTTCGTCTTTTTTTTAGAAAATTTAGGCAGCACCTCATTTGTATATTTTGATCCAAAACCATAAATACATAACATGAATAATGGCATCCCCAAGCGGGAGTTAGCTCTTCGCCAACCGGCGGATCACAACCACGCAAAGCATAAATATAAGTATACGACGCCCAATGGCGAAGTTCACCACAAAAGAAGAAGAATAAAGCGAGATATCCACCCAAAACGCAAACATAAAACCCATCGCTCAAGTCTCGCAACAACAAGTCTCACTAAGTCTCATTACTTACACAAATACTAGTTTAATTTGATGGAGTTAACTAGATACAATATGAAATGGTAAATATAAGAGTGGGTACGATACAAATGTCCCACCTACCAAGCAAACCACCCAAAAGTAGCTATGTGCCAGCGATGCCACTACTGATCCGTGCGGTCAACCTCCAAGAACTGTGCCACAACGGGGGTGAGTTGCCAACTCGTGAATAGAAAAGCATCTATAAGTAGAAATCGAATAAACAACGACTCCTAGGGCAACTACATCATAAAGGTAAAACTATGATATCTAGGGTGACCGGGTCTGTATATGTGCCAAGACTAACATCAATGTCAATCAGCATGTAGATATCATCCAACAATATAATCAATGTATGTATGCATGTTGATCTCGTCAAACCATATAATCAATGTATGTATGTATATGGATCTTGTCCAACCATATAATCAATGTATGTATGCATGAAAATATGAGGATATAAATCAACGGGTGTCCCTCGCGACACATCAAAACCATGGAACCTGGGTGTCTAACATGACACTCAAAAAAATCATGAAACCGTTGTCTAGCATCAACACATAAATCCTCATATCTCGGGCTCCGTCAGACCGGATCGGCCCTCGGGTTCCATCTGTCCGGATCAGCCCATATCATCTCTCGACACCGGTCGGTATCCTCCGGATATCCGCCGAGCCCAACCAATCACCGGTAGGTAGTGGTCCCTTTGCCAGGCTTACCGTCTACTTCACAGCAAATCCGTTCTTGCCCCGGGATACCATGCCGGGTCCACCATGTACCCGCAATCGGCCTCATCCAGCTCCTCGAATCGGGTTTCACATGTCACAGGTCTCAGAACCGAGAAAACGCATGGTGGATGCACTGAAATATCATATCAAGAGAAACCGGGTTTTTAAAATAGTACATGCTTTCTTTTGAAATAGCCACGGTTCTCAAATCACGAAATCTCATGAAAACAGCATATCTCAATGCGTAAAAGCGTAAAGCATGATGTATGCGACATATATCAAAATGTAAGTATATCCTTATATCATGCAACACGGAACAGTAATATGCACCTATCGAGGGAAAACCGCTCTTTTAAATGAATCCAGTTTTTAAAATATATCATGCGGTTCCCAAATCTCCCAAAAAACAAATACAACATCGTATAATGGTGCATATGTGTATGTACGCAAGTATGGTATACAATATGTATGCCGCAAGTATGGTGTACAATATGTATGTAGGCAAGTATGGTGTACAATATGTATGTACGCAAGTATGGTGTACAATATGTATGTACGCAAGTATGTCATGTAATGAGTCATATCCTGATACAGCAGTTCTACTGTGTAGTGACATGGTAATTATCGATGAGAAAGTGCGTGAGCCGGCAAATCTGTGTACCTGTAACATACGCATCCTTGATAATAGTGTATGTGTACTAGCATATGTATAAGTAATGCAATGCGAATAACATGAATGCATCATAATGTAAATCGCTAGCTAAAAGCTATATGGTATACATATCTAACATGATCGAGTCGGTGAATCTATCAATCGGCATCCAGCCTCACAACATTGCGGATGATATAATCCATTGTACGGCATCCCCAAGTCAAGGGTATGGATCAAACATCAAGTCAAACTCATCAGGTACGGAAAATCATTGTACGGCGGCATTAAGCTATCAAGGATCCTATCAATCTATAAGAAGAGGATGGTACGGACCTAACACCTCGTACGGCTATCACTCACTATTCACAACATATATAAATATCTTTATATACCTCTGTCCCTGGTCATATCCGCAAAAATCTCATATATGGGGACCGGCAGGGTATAAATCATCTCAATCGACTCGCATCCGTATACCAACATATCATCAAATCATCATATCACGTCATATATTCTTTTCATCGTATTTATATCCCACATCAAGTCAATGTTACAAATACATTCTACCTTTACTATAAGCATACGTATCTAATTTAACATACACACCCGAACCATACAAACAGGTTTTGAAAGATGCGAATCGTAGTTTTGAAAGTAGGGGCTATGGTGTTTTTAAAGAAAAGATATCATTTGAAAATCCGTAACGCCCCTCAAGGTTTCTGTTTAAAAGATGCATAAGATTCTTCAGTTTGGAAATATGTATAGATCGGATGACGCACCTACGTTGACTATCTTGTCCTATTGTACCCTAAACGGCAATATCATCAAATATAATCCTCGAGTCCCGTCATTACATACTAGTCGTATCATATCGCTTCTAACTATCCATAAGTTTCAAATATGGTTCTCTAACTACCATTAAACTCTATCTAGTTTTCTATTAAAGGTTTCTTAAGCATAATCTATATATAAATCGGTTTCCATCAAAGTGTATGGGGGTGCTATATGCCATCCACCCGACTCCCTCCGTAGATATAGATCTACTCACCCGATCTTCGCTTGTTGGAGTCGATGATGCCATGCTCATCCTCGCCATATCGAAGTCCACGTGGGGTAACTACATATCACATATATCATTGTAAACGAAATTATGCACGAAAACCAAAATATCGTACGAATCACCAATAGGTTAAAACCTATAGTTTACGCATGCAAGAATAACCAAACAACTCTCGACGATCGATGTATAAACGTGAATCTACCGAGATAAAACACAAATACTCATTTCCAGTTCATTAAAAACCCACAAAACGAATTCAGAAACATGAAAACTAGCTCCAGATTTTACCCTAGGTCAAATTAGCCAAAGTTGCACATATAAAGGGTCTCGTTTGCTGGAGAACAAGACATGGACCAAACGCGAATGGGTTCCACCCCACCTGGCCACAAATTGCGGCCAGGAAGAATAAATAGGCGGCCTGATGTTGGTGGTTGGGTCCAGGGTTTCAATGGTATCTCCTAGGGTGCCTGCTTGTATCACTGTGTTTCCTAAATAATTTTGTTGGTCCCCGAGTGTTAGCAGATTTCAAATTCCCTACACAATTTCTATAAAAATACGATATCGAGGATTTCTAAGTTCGCTAATTGGGGTTCTAATCTCTGGTTTAGGTCTACAATCACCTCTTAAGTCTTATTGACAGCCACTAAACATCACCAATTTCCCAAACCCTTCTCTAGAATTTCAAAGTTCACAAACCCATTCGCAAACAACATCTAAACTAACCTAGAATGCAAGGAACACTTGAAACAAAACCAAGTGAAGGAATTATACCTCATTTAGGCCACTCTAGACAGCCCTAGCTCCCCAATGTCATCAAAATCCCACTTTGCTTGGTCCAATGTGTAGTGGAAGAGATGGGGATTTAATGAAAGGAGTTTGGGGTTTTGATTAGGTTTTGGAGATGGTTTTTGGGGTTGAAGGTGGAGGGAGATGAGGGTGAGGAAGATGAAGAAGGAGAGGGAAAAAAAGAAATGATCGGATGAAGTATGGCAGCAGCCCCCCCTCTCAATTATTCTCACACACACTCTCTCTCTCTCCAATAATTCACCTTTTTAACCCTTTTTCATTTCTTTTTCTTTTCCCTTTTAAATTTCATAACCAAATCAAATAATACCCATAAAACAATACAAACGCAATAACATGTAACCAAATGTATGATGACATGGTGTACTAGCCATGGAAAACTGTAGAAACACGGATTTGGCTTAATTGCGATTAGCAGTGCACTAATCGGGTTTTTATCCAAACTGCATATAATAAATTTTAAAAATGCCAAATCCTTTAAATATATTATTAAATGAATAAATCATTTTAATTTCCATTTATTTCACAATATTGGTATATATTTATACCCTTTTTCGAAAACCCCAATTTCGCAAATCGGGTAGTTTTCGGGAAAATTAGTATTTTAATATTAAATTCCAAAAATTATATTTTATATTTTCTAAAATGTTACAATCTTCCCCCCTTAAAAAAATTCGGTCCCCAAATTTAAATTTAAACCCCAATTCCTAAAACATTTCACTAATCGACTCAAATCAACGGGGCTTCGAAATCATGGAAGATGCAGAAATACTACAGCACATTGCGTGCGCTTGAAAACGAATACAAGACTCAAATCGAACTCCGTCAAGTGCCACGCAAATCATATGATTTGCACGCATATCGTCGGAGTTACAATAGAGATACAGATCTCAAAATCCACTACTGAAATCCAATATACACCAGTCAAATAATATAATACGTGTATAGTACGCATCTTTGGAAAACTTTCAAGAACTGAATAGAATACATGCAAAATCTTTTCTAAATCGCCGCGTGAATGCGTAACCCATGGCATAAGTGACGGACGCTCATTTGTAAAATAGTAAATATAGTTTCGTATATGTTTTACTCAAATATACGTTCCGTCCTTTTTGAAATATCCCAAAAGGATTTCCTTTGTAAATGTTCGCGTCGCTCGCGGACACGTAAGAAATAGAGAGACTATAGCTCCTTTTTGAAAACCTCTGGTTAATCTTTTTAATGCATGCAAAGTACTCAAGTACTGTCATCAGATATAGTGCCTATCGTGAAAACAACGTTCTCAAGAGCAAAATCAGCCTCGAAAGGCGTATTCAACAATCACGCATGTCTGGTGCGCACGAAAATCAAATCCGAATACAGGTGCCACAATATGCACAAAAGCAAAACTAAGTGCAACGAGTGTGCATGAAAACATCTGTCCAGTGCAACGGGTGTGCACGACAACAATATCTGGTGCATCTATTGTGCACGAAAACAATATCTGGTGCATCAAATGCACAAAATACCATCAATAACTCAAACGTATAAAAAGCAACACCGGGTGCATCAAGGTGTATAAATAAAAAATGTGTTCAAATATGTGCACAAAATCCGTATCAATGCACTGCAAGCACATGTGAGCTATACCGAGTGCAAAAATCACCTCATCCATATGAAATCCACGAAATCATAAACACAAGCTACGAAGGTACAAAATCGACATCAAATGCAATGGATATGCCCAAATCGCAAATCAACACCACGGTGCATAAAATATATATCAAGTGCGATAACTATGCGCAAAAATGTAAATACCCAGCAAGTGCAGCCATGGTGAACGAAAACAATATCATAAAGCTCAATCATCAAAACTCAAATCCAAGCGATATAAGCATGATACTCGGATCATAAACGCAAATCGCAATAAATGACATTGATGTACACCTCCTACAAAGTAGAAAAAATGTCGGTGCGCCCAAAACTGGCAAAGCATGTACGTCCGCTTGCCTCCTGCTGACGGTCTGGCGTCCTCTGTCTTTGGGTCCTCATTTCTCTGTGGATTACCAATCGGCTCATCGGACCGGTCAAGTGTGCTAACGGAAACGATTCCGCTCTGGCACTCCTCTGATCATCTCTCGGCAAATTATCACGACCACTCGTAAAGCAACACGTCATAGGCGTCGGCCTCTGGCCCTCTGAATACACGTGACACAACTGATCCTTGGTGCAAATTTTATTGCAGCAGTGTCCTGGAAGGAACCTGATCAAGGGCATCTGTGTTTTCAGCATAATATTTCCTCGGGAATTGGCCGCATCCCAACACCTCTGTATGCACATCAGATCTCTAATCTCGACGGGGAGTAAAAAGAGCTCGTTAACATCTCGCACGAACCTCTGTTCCCACTCGTCTGTATCATCGTCCACTTCGACGTCACGTCACGCTATCTGCGTACTGCAAATGTTCTTGGCTATAGTCAATCCGAAGTCTCTCACACGAACTCAAAATCACAACTTGGTTTCTTCTTCACTCCGTGGAAGATATCTGGCCGAACACGTCCTCGGGAACTCGTCCCAACCCTTGGAGGTATACTCAATACTCGTCCGTCCTCGATCAGCTCACTACGCATCTGGGTGAGGTCCTTTATCCAAAGCTGGTCAGCTTACTGGTCTCTTATCACATGGTATCCAGACGATGCCAAACTTTTCGATCGAGTCATCGAAGTCCTAAAATTTCCGGAAGGCTTTACACTTGAGCACAGTCTAAAAATATCTGGTACATACCACAGCACCTCTGGACCAGCCATAGAAGGGCAAACCCAAGCCTCACCGATGGCACCGCTAAACTGCCGCAAACCCTAAGGTTCAAAAGCGGTTCCATGGTCATCATGTCGAGTTAGGATTTCATTCTTCTAGAGGGTCCACAGAATCACTTGCATGTTCCTTCGAACACTTTAAACTTGGGAAAATGGATTTCTGACGCTCGCTCAAACTCTTTAGCTTCGCCTAGTTGACATGTGAACACCCTTTGTCCGCATGTTAAACAATGCCTCAATCCTCAAAGAAAGACGATACATCAACGGTCGTCCCTGGATCGGTCTACTCTAGACCTGAGTATGACTCTCCACACTGGAAATCTCTAACTCAACTGGGCCTGCGTCGGCGCATCAAAATGATGAATCGCCTTCGGCTCTCAACTCGCGATAGACTAGCTATCGTCTGTCATATCTCTGCCTGGAAGCTCCAGCTATCTTGGCTCATAAGCTCTGGAAGCGATATCCTATCAATCTCAGCAACAGCTGGGTCATCTGTCCACAAGGCAGATGACATCACAATCTCTGAGGTAGGCTGTACATCAACAGTCCTCTCGCAACTGGCAGTTCTAAAAATGGCCCGATCATCCGGTGTAAAACCAAACACTCGCCTCTACAAGAGGTCACAACATAACACTACATCGAGATGTTCCCATGTAACCAGAAAACACAATGGTCAGCCCTCATACCAGATGAGCTCTCCCTGACCATACACTAGCGGCAGCTCAATCTGCGATCAAACATGGTGACAGGAACCTCAATCGAGTATCGATGAAAACAGATCAAAGGGATGAAAGGAAATGACAGATCCAGAATGGATGATCATAAGAAGGAACAGTATCAATGAGAGTATGATCATCGAAACGAATAGAATCAAGGATCTCAAATTATGTACATCCTAAGGTTTCTTAAGTGGAGTATCGTATCGTAAATATGCCGCGAAACATACGTACGATACGTCACTCTACCCAAGCTACCTACTCCATCAATCAGGGTCAGCCTATGTAACGAAATTTCGGGTCTAATACCACCCATTCAAGTCTAAGTTCTGAAAGGTCAAGCTTAGGTTCCGAAATACATACCCGCCCTAGACTCCTCATAGTCAAACATAGACTCGAACCAAGGTTAAAGCTAACGCTCTGATACCAACTTTGTCAAGACCCGAAATATTAGCTCGTGACCATCACTTAAATCACGAAATGTCTAAAGGCGTAACGTAATTCAAGTAAGCTGAAACCCAGCCTAAACACATTTTAAGAAAATAAAAGAGGTGAAGTTTTGAAATCAAGGTATAATGAAATCATGTTTTCTTAATGCATAGAAAATGAACATGAAAATGCAAGTGAAATTTGCTAGTTTGAAAACGTGTTTCGTCTTTTTTTTTAAAAATTTGGGCTGCACCTCCTTTGTATATTTTGATCCAAAACCACAAATACATAGCAAGAATAATGGCATCCCCAAGCGGGAGCTAGCTCTTCGCCAACCGGAGGATCACAACCACGCAAAACATAAATATAAGTATACGACTCCCAATGGCAAAGTTCAACACAACAGAAGAAGAATAAAGCGAGATATCAACCCAAAACGCGAACATAAAACCCATTTCTCAAGTCTCGCAACTACAAGTCTCACTAAGTCTCATTACTTACACAAATACTAGTTTGATTTGATGGAGTTAACTAGATACAATATGAAATGGTAAATACAAGAGTGGGTACGATACAAATGTCCCACCTACCAAGCAAACCCCCCAAAAGTAGCTATGTGCCAGCGATGCCGCTACTGATCCGTGCGGTCGACCTGCAAGAACTGTGGCACAACGGGGGTAAGTTGCCAACTCGTGAATAAAAAAACATCCACAAGTAGAAATTGAATAAACAACGTCTCCTAGGTCAACTATATCATAAAGGTAAAACTATGATATCTAGGGTGACCGGGTCTGTATATGTGCCATCACTAATATCAATGTCAATCAGTATGTGGATATCATCCAACAATATAATTAATGTATGTATGCATGTGGATCTCATCCAACCATATAATCAATATATGTATGCATGTGGATCTTGTCCAACCATATAATCAATATATGTATACATTAAAGTATGAGGATATAAATCAACCATATAATCAATGTATGTATGCATGAAAGTATTAGGATATAAATCAACGGGTGTCCCTCGCGACACATCAAAACCATGGAACCTGGGCGTCCAACATCGACACTCGAAAATATTATGAAACCCGTTGTCACGACCCGAAAGTACGGAACGTGACTGGCACTTAGATTACGAGACGTCTAAAGGCGTACCGTAACCTAAGTCAGCCAAAGCCCAGAAATCTAACCCAAAATCAAAAGAGAGTGAAGGAAAAACCTTAAATGAAAACGGTTTTTAAATCAAATAAGTTGCATAGAATCCCTTTTTAAAACATCAAAAATTTCCGAAAATTTCGGCAGAGTCTCCCCTGTATTTTCTATCCCCCAAAATGGGTACAACAAGATAATAAACCTGTAATCATAAAAATGGCATCCCCAAGCGGGAGCTAGCTCTTCGCCCAAGGCGGATCACAACCACATGCAATATAATAGTAATATCAAGAGAAGAGCATAAAGAAACGCAAAATACCAGAAAACACACGTCGGCTCAAGTGAGCTCGACCCAAAAGAACCACAAATATACAAGTCTCTCAGTCTCATCACTAGGTCGCATATACAATACAAGTGATAGATGGAGAATACTAGATACAATGATAAAGCAAAAAGAAATAAAGTATACTCGCAACCCACCTACGGGAGATGTCGCGAGTCTGAGCAAAAGGAACTGATGACAAGATAGCCCGCCGCTACAAGACTGACGGGTCCGACCTGCAAGACACTGTGGCACAACGGGGGTGAGTTGCCAGCTCGTGAGTAGAATATAACATCTAGTAAGGCAATCGTAAGAATGCACGCAATGCGGAACAACATGTATGTCCATATGTGATATAATAACTCTAGTATGCATGCACATGTATGCAATATCTTTTCTAACTCTTTAAGTGTTTTAAATGTTAATGTTACTGCATTCTTAACTTTTAGAAAATGAATGTCTGCATAATAGCTAAATATCATCAAGAAATCCTCTGAAAACCCGTGTCAAGCATCGACACCAAATAGGAATCACATCTGTCTCAATATCGGGCTCCGTCAGTCCGGATCGGCCCATATCATAAATCTCACGACAACGGTCGGTATCCTCCGGATATCCGCCGCGCCAGACATCACCGGTAGGTATTCTTCCCCTGCCAGGCTCATCGTCTACAACTCGATCTTCTTGCCCCGGGGTACCATACCGGGCCCACCATGTACCCGAGACGGTTCATCCACTCCTCGAATCGGGTCTCGAAATCCAACAGAAAACCTGAAAACTCATGGTGGACGACACATACATCACGAGAAAACCGCAACTTTTGTTTTGAAAAGGATAAATATAAGGTTTTGTTAAATTCTTGCGGTTTTCCCCAAAAATCCAGAAATCGCAGCAAAACTAAAATCCTCAAGAAAATCATAATGTCCACATGTTATATATATGACAAATGTCTATGATATCAATGTGTAGGATGTAAATTTTGGCTAGAGTTCTATGTAAATATGATGATGATGCGAGATATGTGCATGCGATGCAGTTTCATATATCTAGTATGAATGCAGGTGATGATATTAAGATAAACAGGTTCTATTGTGCACGTGGCATGTCAATTACCAAGGCGTGTGTGTCACATGAATAGTGCGCGTGCAACATATGCCAATGGTAAGGTGTTCGTGTCCTACGAAATGATATCGCATAGGTAGAGATGAATGTCCATGCAATTTAACATACTGCTCGCTATAAGGGTATGCAGTGTACATGAATGGATAGGCTAACTAACAATATAATCTTGCAAAAAGTAGGGTAATCCTAACTAGGGGAGGGCGCCTCGCGCCATTCAGAAGATTCCCCCATAGATGAATACATCTACTCACCAGAAATCCCCGCTAATCTGATCCGGCCACCGCTTTGCCTTTTCGCGCCGTGTCCGAAGTTTCCCCGACCGATCCTATATTTGCACAATATCAAGCATAAGATTACAAAACCTAACACAATGCAAGTCACAACATACAATTATCCACGCTCACAAATTAATCGTAGCATGCACTCAGTGCGCGGAAAAACGCACGAAAATCGCAATCCTTTAAAAAAATTCGTCATTTCGGGGAAATCGACAAACTACCACCCGACTAAACGAAACCCCGCGTTCGCGTATTCTAATAATCCTATACGAAGCTAATAATATTGCTAACCTAACGCAAATTGAACGCATTCTATTTTCTACAAAAATCTAGTAAGCGATTTTCTTACCGATTCGTTACAAACATCGAAATTTATCGATTTAGCAAGCATATCATTACACCATTAACCATTCTAATCAATTAGATAACCATCCCTAACATAATCCAACCATTATGCTACAAACCCTAATTTTTAAAAATCAAAACCTTCTCTTGATTTTTCATGAACAAGGATTTACACTAAATTAATACTTAAAAATTTGATTTTAGCACAAATAAACTACAAGTTAGCAAACTAGTTTATAATTTTTACCTCACCAATTGAATCCTAGCATGGTCAAGTCACCAAGAAAGCCTCCTTTCATCAAGCTTTTGAACCAATTTGGTTGAGGAGAGAGTGGATTAAGGTTTAGTGTTGAATTGAGAATGAAATTTGTGAATTTTCAATGGATTTTTGATAGCAAAATGAAATGAGAGGTGAGGGGATTTCCTGCAGTTTTGGTAGGCCAGCAGGTTGAGGGGGATGTGTGGGATTTTTGGGAGAAGTTTCTAGGTCTACAAACCCATCATGTTATTATTTAATGCTTTCATTTCAACCTTTTTACAAAAAAACCCATTTTTCATCATTTTTTTCATCATTTTCCCCCCTTTAAACCAAAAGTTTGCAAGACATGATACAATTTTATTAACACCATATTTTAGCTTATAAAGACTCCTAATTAAGAAATTTACCTAATTAAATTTGTATTTATCCCTAATTAAATGTATTTAAAAAGGCTTAAAATAATAAAAAAATTAATTAATTACGAATTTTTTTTTTATTTAACTAGAAAATTATAAGTGACATTTTAGTGACAAAATTATAGTAATATCTTACGTAAATTTTGTATAATTAGGTCTACAATGAAAAATATCAATTTTGACTTTTTACGGAAAAAGCCGAAAAATTGGCCGATTACCGAAAAACAGCCTAAACGATTTTCGAAGGGTTACAATCTTCCCCCATTAAAGAAATTCGGTCCCCGAATTTAGAATTTAACTACGCGTACCTTCAAAAAGATGGGGATATCTCTTCCTCATCTCGACCTCGGTCTCCCAGGTGACCTCCTCGCTGTTCGGGCCACGCCAAAGGACCTTGACGGACGGTATGACCTTCGACCTCAATTTCTTCACCTGCCGATCCAAGATGACAACCGGCTGCTCGGTGAAAGAAAGATCACGCTCTAGCTGGATCGTCTGGTGCTGAATCGCATGGGAAGGATCATGAAGGTACTTGCGGAGCATCGAGACATGGAATACGGGGTGAACATCGGGGAAGCTGGGCGGAAGAGCTAACCGATAAGCGACTGGACCAACACGCTCTAGGATCTCGAAAGGACCAACATATCTAGGAATCAGTTTCCCTTTCCGCCCAAATCTCATCACAGCCTTCATCGGAGAGACCTTCAGGAAAACATGATAGCCAACAGCGAACTCGAGTCGGCGACGACGCCTGTCAGCATAAGATTTCTGCCTGCTCTGTGCCGCTCTCATCCTGTCCCGAATCTGCTGTATTTTCTCGGTCGTCTCCTGCACCATCTGCGGCCCCAAAATACTGCTCTCCCTGAGCTCGGTCCAACATACAGGCGATCGACATCTCCTCCCATATAAAGCCTCGAAAGGTGCCATCTGAATCGTCTCATGGAAGCTATTATTGTAGGAAAACTCGATCAAAGGCAAATGACGATCCCAGCTACCACCGAAATCTAATACGCAAGCTCTGAGCATGTCCTCAAGAGTCTGAATAGTACGCTCCGACTGACCGTCAGTCTGAGGATGAAAGGCTGTGCTAAAACTCAATCGGGTGCCCAAAGCTTCCTGGAGTTTCTGCCACAATCGGCTGGTAAACTGGGTGCCACGGTCGGACACGATGCAAGTCGGAACACCATGCAGTCGCACTATCTCATCAATATAAACCTGGGCATACTGAGAAAATCCAAAAGTGGTCTTCACTGGCAGGAAGTGAGCCACTTTCGTCAGTCGATCCACAATCACCCAAATAGAGTCATACCCTCGACTGGTCCTGGGTAGACCCACAACGAAGTCCATGGAGACCTGCTCCCACTTCCACTCAGGGATGGGCAAAGGCTGTAACTCGCCGGCTGGCCTCTGGTGCTCAGCCTTGACTTGCTGACAAGTCAGGCATCTCGACACAAAATCTGTAATATCCTTCTTCATCCCGTCCCACCAGTAAACCTCTCTCAAATCACGGTACATCTTGGTGGAACCTGGATGCACACTGTATACTGATCTATGTGCCTCCTCGAGAATATCACGCCTCAGTCCCTCTGAATCCGGCACGCACAGTCGAGTCCCAAATCGAAGTATCCCCTGATCATCAATCACGAACTCAGAAACTCTGCCCTGCCGAATCTGCTCAATAATCTCTAAGATACGGGCATCGCCGGACTGTGCCTCGCGGATACGGTCAAGTAACTGTGGGCGTGCTCTGAAATGGGCTAGCTGTCCCCCTGTAGGAGTGAACTCGAACTGCACTCTGCTATCATATAAAACCTGCCAATATGCCGTCGACTGCATCTGTACTGCGCTCAAACAAGATAAGCTACCTCCGGGCCTCCTACTCAAAGCATCAGCCACCACATTCGCCTTGCCCGGATGGTATAGAATCTCGCAGTCATAATCCTTCACCAACTCCATCCAACGGCGCTGTCTCAGGTTCAGGTCTCGCTGCTGGAAGATATACTTCAAACTCTTGTGGTCAGTGAATATCTGGCACGACTCACCGTATAGGTAATGTCTCCAGATCTTGAGTGCAAATACCACTGCAGCCATCTCTAAATCATGGGTGGGGTAGTTCTGTTCGTGTTTCCTCAGCTGCCGAGAAGCATACGCGATAACTCTGTCGTGCTGCATCAATACACAGCCCAGCCCCACTCTAGAAGCATCACAATATACCACGAACCCGCCTGATCCTGAAGGCAATGCTAACACTAGTGCAGTAGTCAGACGAGTCTTCAACTGCTGGAAGCTATCCTCACATGCCTGGGTCCAATCAAAAGGAACCCCCTTCCGGGTCAACCCGGTCAGTGGTGCAGCAATGCGGGAGAAATCCTGGACGAAACGTCGATAATAGCCGGCCAGACCTAGAAAACTGCGAACCTCTGTGACTGATACCGGTCTAGGCCAACGCTGAACTGCCTCGATCTTCTTCGGGTCCACGCAAATACCATCTCTCGTCACCACATGACCCAAGAAGTCGACACTGTCTAACCAGAATGCCCACTTGGAGAATTTGGCGAACAGCTGATGCTCCCTCAAAGTCTGCAATGTGATACGTAAGTGCTGCTCATGCTCCTCCCGGCTCCGAGAATAAACCAAGATGTCGTCAATGAACACAATGATGAACTGATCGAGATACGGCCTGAATACGCGGTTCATCAAATCCATAAAAGCTGCCGGGGCATTGGTGAGCCCGAACGACATCACCAAGAACTCGTAGTGACCATAACGAGTATGGAAGGCGGTCTTTGGAATATCCTCCTTCCGAACCCGCAACTGGTGATAATCTGACCGTAAATCAACCTTCGAGAAAAACCCTGCACCCTGGAGCTGATCAAATAAGTCATCAAAGGGGGGTAGGGGATACCTGTTCCGCACAGTAACCCGGTTCAGCTGACGATAATCAATGCATAAACGCATACTTCCGTCCTTCTTCTTAACAAACAAGACGGGAGCACCCCAAGGTGACACACTCGGTCGGATAAGCCCTTTGTCCAGCAAGTCCTGTAACTAATCCTTTAGCTCTCTCAGCTCTGCCGGGGCCATCCGATAAGGAGGTATAGAGATAGGCCCCGTGCCGGGGATCAAGTCAATACAGAACTCAATCTCGCGCTCTGGTGGCAGACCAGGTAGCTCATCAGGAAATACATCAGGAAACTCTCTCACAACAGGGACCTGGTGCAACGGAACCTCTGTGGAGCTAGTATCACAAACATAGGCTAAGAATCCCTTACACCCTTTCCTTAAGAGCTGACCAGCGCAAAGAGAAGAAATCAAGCTGGGAAGGATAGCACTACGATCTCCCTGAATAATAAGAACCGGCTGACCAGGAAAACTGAATCTGACTGCCTTTTCACGGCAGTCCACGGATGCATAACAGGTGGCTAGCCAGTCCATACCAAGAAGAACGTCAAAGTCTAGCATATCGAGGAGAATCAAATCTACTGAAGAATCTCTCTCCCCGATACGAACGGAACAAGATCGGTACACAAAACGGGCAACAAAAGACTCGCCTACCGGGGTAATAACGACAAGCGGCTGATCTAACCGACAAGACTCTCGGCCCAACCTCGGTGCAAAATACGTGGAAACATAGGAATGTGTGGAGCCTGGATCAAATAATACCCGTGCATCAAAAGAACATACTGGCAGAGTACCTGTCACGAAGGCATTGGATGCCTGTGCATCCTGAGGAGTCAATGCAAACACTCGGGCCTGTCCACCACTAATAGCTGGCTGTGCTCTGCCTCTACCTCGGCCTCTACCTCTGCCTCTGTCGCCTCGTCCTTTCTGAACCGGACCGCCACGCCCACGGCCTCTAGAAGCATCTGGCTGGCGTGAAGCATCATCAGGAGTAGGAAGTAAAGCTCTCTGCGATGGTGGTGAAGGTGGTAAAGTCACATGCGGGACTGTCGCCGCGCCCGGACGTCCCATGGTACAGTCTCTGACACGGTGATACTGACTCCCGCACCGAAAACATCCTGGAGACGACTGCTGGGTCTGTGGATATGAACCAAATAACTGACCTCGTCTCAATCCTCTGCCTCCACCATCTCCCGGAAATAATGTATCACGATGTCTGCCCATCTGCCGCTGAGCTGGCGTATCAGTACGGATCCTCTTCGGCCCAGAAGCGACCGGAGTCTCAGAAATACGCTCCTCCAAAAGTAAGGCTGCATCCATCGCGGCTGCGTATGTATCAAAGTGCTGGGTGCCGATGGCAAGGAATAGCTGTGTATCAAGCCCTCGTACAAACCTCTTTATTCTCTTCTCTTCTGTGTCGACTAGGTACGGAGCATATCGAGACAACTGGGTAAACTGTATATCATACTCCGACACTGTCATCCCAGGAGTCTTGCGCAAAGACTCAAAACTACGGGCTCGAGCATCTCGGACACTCTCCGGAAGAAAACGGGCAAGAAATGCAGATGTAAACTCATCCCAGGTCATAGAAGGCAGACCTGCAGCTCGGCCTCTCTCTACTGAGTCGTACCATGTCTGGGCAAGACCCTCCAGACGGAAACTCGCAAACTCCACCAATCTATCATCAGAACACCTCAACGAACGGCAAATCCAAGCCATCCTATCAAGAAAAGCCTGTGGGTCCTCTGTCGCATCTGTACCGGTAAAAGCTGGAGGTCTCAATCTCATGAACTCCTGTAGTGAAACAGGGATAGTCTCCGTAGCAGCAGCAGGAGTGACCATCTGTGCAGCAGGTACGATCGTGGTCTGTGCGGTAGAAGGAACGTCCTCGGATCTCTGTGCCCGGCTGGACTCAACTAAAGATCCCATCATCTGCCGCAACTCTTGCATACCGGCCTCTAGTCTGGCAATACGGTCAGGATAAGGCGGATCAGTATGACCCTGAGGGGTAGGAGTATCCTCCCGCTCGATCCTCGCCTCAGACAGGCCCGCTCGAATCTCATCCCTAGCGGCAGCCCGCTGAGCTCTCGTAGTCTTTGGCGGCATCGAAGCTGGAATAAGAAACAGGACTGATAAGATCATTGCAATTGAATCAAGGAATGCAAGGAATCAAGAAAGGAAATACAAGCAATTATGTCCTAAGGTCACTTAGGCAGAGTACCGTATCGTAAGTATGCCGCGGATCATACCCACGCTACGCCACTCTGCTTAAGTCACCTACTCCATCTACCAAGGTCGTCCTACACTCAGAAAGGTAAAACCTACGCTCTGATACCAACTTTGTCACGACCCGAAAGTACGGAATGTGACTGGCACTTAGATTACGAGACGTCTAAAGGCGTACCGTAACCTAAGTCAGCCAAAGCCCAGAAATCTAACCCAAAATCAAAAGAGAGTGAAGGAAAAACCTTAAATGAAAACGGTTTTTAAATCAAATAAGTTGCATAGAATCCCTTTTTAAAACATCAAAAATTTCCGAAAATTTCGGCAGAGTCTCCCCTGTATTTTCTATCCCCCAAAATGGGTACAACAAGATAATAAACCTGTAATCATAAAAATGGCATCCCCAAGCGGGAGCTAGCTCTTCGCCCAAGGCGGATCACAACCACATGCAATATAATAGTAATATCAAGAGAAGAGCATAAAGAAACGCAAAATACCAGAAAACACACGTCGGCTCAAGTGAGCTCGACCCAAAAGAACCACAAATATACAAGTCTCTCAGTCTCATCACTAGGTCACATATACAATACAAGTGGTAGATGGAGAATACTAGATACAATGATAAAGTAAAAAGAAATAAAGTATACTCGCAACCCACCTACGGGCGATGTCGCGAGCCTGAGCAAAAGGAACTGATGACAAGATAGCCCGCCGCTACAAGACTGACGGGTCCGACCTGCAAGACACTGTGGCACAACGGGGGTGAGTTGCCAGCTCGTGAGTAGAATATAACATCTAGTAAGGCAATTGTAAGAATGCACGCAATGCGGAACAACATGTATGTCCATATGTGATATAATAACTCTAATATGCATGCACATGTATGCAATATCTTTTCTAACTCTTTAAGTGTTTTAAATGTTAATGTTACTGCATTCTTAACTTTTAGAAAATGAATGTCTGCATAATAGCTAAATAACATCAAGAAATCTTCTGAAAACCCGTGTCAAGCATCGACACCAAATAGGAATCACATCTGTCTCAATATCGGGCTCCGTCAGTCCGGATCGGCCCATATCATAAATCTCACGACAACGGTCGGTATCCTCCGGATATCCGCCGCGCCAGACATCACCGGTAGGTAGTCTTCCCCTGCCAGGCTCATCGTCTATAACTCGATCTTCTTGCCCCGGGGTACCATACCGGGCCCACCATGTACCCGAGACGGTTCATCCACTCCTCGAATCGGGTCTCGAAATCCAACAGAAAACCTAAAAACTCATGGTGGACGATACATACATCACGAGAAAACCGCAACTTTTGTTTTGAAAAGGATAAATATAAGGTTTTGTTAAATTCTTGCGGTTTTCCCCAAAAATCCAGAAATCGCAGCAAAACTAAAATCCTCAAGAAAATCATAATGTCCACATGTTGTATATATGACAAATGTCTATGATATCAATGTGTAGGATGTAAATTTTGGCTAGAGTTCTATGTAAATATGATGATGATGCGAGATATGTGCATGCGATGCAGTTTCATATATCAAGTATGAATGCATGTGATGATATTAAGATAAACAGGTTCTATTGTGCACGTGGCATGTCAATTACCAAGGCGTGTGTGTCACATGAATAGTGCGCGTGCAACATATGCCAATGGTAAGGTGTTCGTGTCCTACGAAATGATATCGCATAGGTAGAGATGAATGTCCATGTAATTTAACATACTGCTCGCTATAAGGGTATGCAGTGTACATGATTGGATATGCTAACTAACAATATAATTTTGCAAAAAGTAGGGTAATCCTAACTAGGGGGGCGCCTCGCGCCATTCAGAAGATTCCCCCATAGATGAATACATCTACTCACCAGAAATCCCCGCTAATCTGATCCGGCCACCGCTTTGCCTTTTCGCGCCGTGTCCGAAGTTTCCCCGACCGATCCTATATTTGCACAATATCAAGCATAAGATTACAAAATCTAACACAATGCAAGTCACAACATACAATTATCCACGCTCACAAATTAATCGTAGCATGCACTCAGTGCGCGGAAAAACGCACGAAAATCGCAATCCTTTAACAAAAATCGTCATTTCGGGGAAATCGACAAACTACCACCCGACTAAACGAAACCCCGCGTTCGCGCATTCTAATAATCCTATACGAAGCTAATAATATTGCTAACCTAACGCAAATTGAACGCATTCTATTTTCTACAAAAATCTAGTAAGCGATTTTCTTACCGATTCGTTACAAACATCGAAATTTATCGATTTAGCAAGCATATCATTACACCATTAACCATTCTAATCAATTAGATAACCATCCCTAACATAATCCAACCATTATGCTACAAACCCTAATTTTTATAAATCAAAACCTTCTCTTGATTTTTCATGAACAAGGATTTACACTAAATTAATACTTAAAAATTTGATTTTAGCACAAATAAACTACAAGTTAGCAAACTAGTTTATAATTTTTACCTCACCAATTGAATCCTAGCATGGTCAAGTCACCAAGAAAGCCTCCTTTCATCAAGCTTTTGAACTAATTTGGTTGAGGAGAGAGTGGATTAAGGTTTAGTGTTGAATTGAGAATGAAATTTGTGAATTTTCAATGGATTTTTGATAGCAAAATGAAGCAAAATGAAATGAGAGGTGAGGGGATTTCCTGCAGTTTTGGTCGGCCAGCAGGTTGAGGGGGATGTGTGGGATTTTTGGGAGAAGTTTCTAGGTCTACAAACCCATCATGTTATTATTTAATGCTTTCATTTCAACCTTTTTACAAAAAAACCCATTTTTCATCATTTTTTTTCATAATTTTCCCCCCTTTAAACCAAAAGTTTGCAAGACATGATACAATTTTATTAACACCATATTTTAGCTTATAAAGACTCCTAATTAAGAAATTTACCTAATTAAATTTGTATTTATCCCTAATTAAATGTATTTAAAAAGGCTTAAAATAATAAAAAAATTAATTAATTACGAAATTTTTTTTTATTTAACTAGAAAATTATAAGTGAAATTTTAGTGACAAAATTATAGTAATATCTTACCTAAATTTTGTATAATTAGGTCTACAATGAAAAATATCAAATTTGACTTTTTACGGAAAAAGCCGAAAAATTGGCCGATTACCGAAAAACTGCCTAAACGATTTTCGAAGGGTTACACCCGTGTCCAGCATCGACACGTAAATCCTCATATCTCGGGCTCCGTCAGTCCGGATCAGCCCTTAGGCTCCGTCGGTCCGGATCGGTCCATATCATCTCTCGACTCCGGTCGGTATCCTCCAGATATCCGCCGAGCCCAACCAAACACCGGTAGGTAGTGGTCTCTTTGCCAGGCTCACCGTCTACTGCACCGTAAATTCATTCTCACCGCGGGGTAACATACTGGGTCCAACATGTATCCGCAAACGGCTTCATCCAGCTCCTCGAATCGGGTTTCACACACGTCTCAGAACCGAGAAAACGCATCGTGGACGCACTGAAATATCATGTCAAGAGAAACCGGGTTTTTAAAACAGTACATGCTTTCTTTTAGAATAGCCACTGTTCTCAAATCCAGAAATCTCATGAAAACAGCATATCTCAATGCGTAAAAGCGTAAAGCATGATGTATGCGACATATAACAGAATGTAAACTTATTCGTATATCATGCAACACGGAACAGTAATATGCACCTATCGAGGGAAAACTGCTCTTTTAAATGAATCCAGTTTTTAAAATATATCATGCGGTTCCCAAATCTCCAAAAAAAACAAATACAACATCGTATAATGGTGCATATGTTTATGTATGAAAGTATGGTATACAATATGTATGCACGCAAGTATGGTGTACAATATGTATATACGCAAGTATGGTGTACAATTTGTATGTACGCAAGTATGGTGTACAATATGTATGTACGCAAGTATGTCATGCAAGGAGTCATATCCTGATGCAGCATTTCTACTGTGTAGTGACATGGCAATTATCGATGATGAATTGTCTGAGCCGGCAAATCTGTGTACGTGTAATATACGCATCATCGATAATGGTGTAAGTGTAGTAGCACAGGTATAAGTAATGCAATGTGAATAACATGAATGCAACATAAGGAAAAAATTGCCGGCTAAAAGCTATAAGGTATACATATCTAACATGATCGAGTTGGTGAATCTATCAATCGACATCCAGTCTCACAATATCTCGTACGGTATAATCCATCGTATGGCATCTTCTAGTCGAGGGTATGGATCAAACATCAAGTTAAACTCATCAGGTACGGAAAATCTTCGTATGGCGGCATTAAGCTATCAGGGATCCTATCAACCTATAAGACGAGGAGGGTATGGACCTACCGTCTCGTACGGCTATCACTCACTATTCACAACATATATAAATATCTCTATATACCTATGTCCCAGGTCACATCGGCAACAATTTCATATCAGGGGACCGACAGGGTATAAATCATTTCAATTGACTCGCATCCGTATACTAACATATCATCAAATCATCATATCACGTCAAATATTCTTTTCATCGCATTTATATCCCACATCAAGTCAATGTTACAAATACATTCTACTTTTAATATAAGCATACGTATCTAATCTAACATACACACCTAAACCATACAAACAGTTTTTGAAAGATGTGAATCGTAGTTTTGAAATTAGGGGCTACGGTGTTTTTAAAGAAAATATATCATTTGAAAATCCGTAATGTCCTTCAAAGTATCTGTTTAAAAGATGCATACGATTCTTCAGTTTGGAAATAGGTATGGTTCGGATGACACACCCATGTCGACTATCTAGTCCTACAGTACCCTAAACGGCAATATCTTCAAATATCATCCTCGAGTCCCGTCATCACATACTTGTCGTATCGTATCGCTTCTAACTATCCTTTAATTTCAAATATGTTTCTCTAACTTCCTTTTAACTCTCTCTAGTTTTCTATTAAAAGTTTCTTAACCATAAGCTATATATAAATCGGTTTCCCTCAAAGTGTGCGGGGGTGCTATACGCCATCCACCCAACTTCCCCCATTGATATAGATCCACTCACCTGATCTTCGCTTGATTGATCAGTTTGCACATCCATACCTACATACATACATATGTTACATATATGGATGATATTCACTTGATTTCAAGAAAATAGGGACCGCATGAGATATTTTCAAAACTTGATTCTTTTTAAAAGAGCGGTTTTCCCTTTTCACTCTTATTGTCATACGACACATTGCATGGATTTACGCATTGAATTTGAATTTATAGGATTTCTGGATTTGAGAACCGTGGTATTATTTTAAGAAAATACGCACTGTTTTAAAAACCCGGTTTCTCTTGATATGATATTTCAGTGCGTCCACCATGAGTTTTCTCGGTTCTAGAGAGCTTGTGTGAGTATACCCGATTCGAGGAGTGGTAGGCACTGATTGCGGGTACATGGTGGACCCGGTATGGTACCCCGGGGCAAGAAGACTCGTATTATTAGACAGTGAGCCCGGCGAAGGGACTACTACCTACCGGTGATTGGTTGGACCTGGCGGTCATCCGGAGGATACTGACCAGAGTTGAGAGATGGATACGAGACGACGCGTACTACCGGGCCGAGGGCCGATTCGGCAGACGGAGCCCGTGGGCCGATCCGGAACGACGGAGCCCGACACTTGAGGATTTGCGTGTTGATACTGGACACGATTATTTTATGGTATTTCGAGTTCCGATGTTGGGCACTCACGATTCTATGAGATTTGCAGGATTTAAGGGCCGATTGGAGTGACGGCGCCTGAGCTTTTACTAGGATTTGGGTGTATTGATGGACACCGGTTATTTTCCACTTTGACATTCCGTGTAGATGTTATTTACTCCCATGCTCAGCTTTCAGTGTTATACATCTCATCCTGTATCTGTAGTATCTGATAGAGTATACTTGTTATGCACGATTATTGCATACCCTGCTCATCCTATATAGATGTTATTAGATTGCACATGCTATGCACGATTATTGCATTCCCTGCTCATCATATAGAGATGTTATTAGATCGTACTTGTTGCATGATATTGCATATCCAGCTCATCATATAGATGTTATCTGTTGGCATAGGTTAGAGTATCGCAGTACGTGCATACTCGCGATTACCTTTATATGTTATCTACTATTCACGAGTTGGCAACTCACCCACTTTGTGCCACAGTGTTTGCAGGTTGCCCTAAGAGTAGTCGCGGCAGGCTGCTTTCTTGCATCTTTTGATACAGATACCACTGCAGTTGGCGCGTGAGCCCTTTTGCTGATAGGTGGGTTTTGTGCGGTCTGTTTATTTTTCCAGTTGTATACACCATTGTATCTAGTACTCTCCATCTACTACTTATATATTGACTTAGAGATCAGTTGTGAGGACGATGTATATTATTTTGTGCTCTGGTGTCGAGCTCGTTGTGAGCCGACTTTATTTATGCAGTTTTATAATTCATGTTGTCTTCACTTATTTTTGCTCATTCTTCGCTACGGCGTCGTATATTATTATCGTGGTGATTGTTCTGCCGTTGAGCGTGATTGCTCCCATTTGGGATGGTTTATTCTTATTGTACATCATTATACTCATATATTGTCTTGTACCCGATTTCGGGGCTTGTTTTTACAAAGGAAATGCTGCCAAAATTTTTAAGATAATAACTTGAACTTTAAAGAAATTTACTAAATTACTTAAGGTTTTCTAAACGTTTTAACAAATGTTTCTATCAAACGTTTTAACACTCAATACTTTTAATGGTTTTGATTTCTGGGTTTCGGCTTATTTAGTCGCGTTATGCCTGTAGACGTTACGTGGTTAAGTGCCGGTCACGGACCGAACTTTGGGTCGTGACAAAGTTGGTATCAGAGCGTAGGTTTTACCTTCGGAGTGTAGGATGACCCTGGTATGATGGAGTAGGTAGCTGAAGTAGAGTGGCGTAGCGTGCGTATGTTCCGCGGCATACTCACGACACGGTACTCCGCCTAAGCGACCTTAGGATTAATTGATTGGAAATTCCTTCATCATATACACATGAACTTCTAATGCTAGTTTAGAACGACGCTATACTCATCCTCCTGCCGGGTCTCATAGTCTAGAATAATAGTAATGGCAAGTCTTGGCAAACAAGAACCTCCCTATCACCGGCTTTGAGGATACCGAAGTACCTCTTGGGCGCCTGAGATTACCCACCATATCTGCGGAGTGGCTAATGGAATGTCAAACCCGATATAACACATCAGGTTGTGATTAGTGGCTAATTATATTTTAAATATGGTTTTTAATAAAAAGTTTACTAAAATGATTTTCAAATAATTTATCAAATTTAATGAATATTTTATTAGAATTTTTCTAAGCTTGCACACACATAAGCATGTAAACTAGGGTTAAACCATGTTTAGCAACCTTGGTAGACTAACCCTTTCTTGTTAAGCTAAATTGATTTTAATTAAGGGCATCTTTTTTTTTTGGAAAATGAATTATTGTTTTGTGGTTTGACTTGGGGGGAGAGAGAGAGAGTGCATGATGGGCATCATGGCTTGAGCCATGCTCACATTAAATGAAGAGAGAGAGAGAGAGGGTGTTGACTCTTTTGTTCTCTCATTTCTTTTTGTATTAACTCTTTCTCACTTCTCTCTCTCACTCACACACACACACACACCCATGCCCAGCAGTAGCAGCAGCAGAAGACACAGCAGCAGCAACACCTAGTAGTAGCAGCTTCAGCAACAGCAGCAGCACCAGCTTCAGCAACAGCAACAGCATCAGCTCCAGGAGCATCAGCAGCTGCTCCAGCAGCAGCAGCAGCACCTCATCTTCTTCTTCTCCTCCTTCTCCTGCTACCTAAGGTCTATTGGGGTATATTTCTTAAACCCAACTCCTTTTTTCTAAGCTTGTGTGTTAAATAGCTTCGGTTAGTGTTAATTATGCGTTTTAGTGCTAGAAATGGTGTTTAGTGTGGACTTTTGGTTAAGTGATTTTCTTGGTGGTTAGCCTAGCCTAATTAAGTGTTATTAGGGCCACATAAACCTAGCTTTAACCCAGATTTCACTAAAATACCGTAGGTTTACTTTTTGGGCAAAATATAACGTTTTTAAGCAAAACTTGGCCTTTCTGTGATCTGCTTTAGACCCGGTTATTTCGAAGAAAACTTGAGATAACTGGAGCATATTTGATAGACTTTGATCACACCACTAGAGCATGAACCCCAAATTCCACATTCTGGCCGCCGATTTATTTTTCTGGCCGCAAATTGCGGCCAGATGAGGGAGTTTTTGGGTTGGGTTTGCATGGGTAGGAGTTTGCTATATTTTTAGGGTCTGTGGTATTTGCAATTTTGTAAGTTTTCACCTGGGTAAAAATCTGGGACCATATATCATTTTTCTAATACGTTTTGTTTGCGCGACACGTGTGATACGTGAGTGGGTTCTGTGTTCCAGCGTATCGCGACGTCTCGGGGTAGTTTTAGACGCGTATACACACATTTTAGCGTATCGGACACACGCGCGTTTAGTTCGCGACGCGAATTTCTCGTTTGATTTCGATATCGCGTTTTGTAGGATTTTGCTTATATATGGTTTTCATATGTAAATTCTAGGTTCGCAGGCAGGTACGTCGGATGCCGCAAAGAAAGGAAAGCAGGTGGTCGGCTACGCTTAGCACGAGCCCAGGTGAGTAGATTTAACATCTACGGGGAAATCGCCCGTATGGCGTTAAGCGTCAGCGCGTGATAGGATGTATAGTCGTAGATGTTTATGTATATTCATACCAGTGCACACATATATTGATTCATACTTGCGCACATGCACACTGTATATTCATACCAGTGCACACATATAATGATATCTTCATACTTGCGCACATGCACACTGTATATTCATACCAGCGCACATATATATTGATATCTTCATACTTGCGCACATGCACACTGTATATTCATACCAGCGCACACATATATTGATATCTTCATACTTGCGTACATGCACACTGTATATTCATACCAGCGCACACATATATAGATATCTTCATACTTGCGCACATGCACACTGTATATTCATACCAGTGCACACATATATTGATATCTTCATACTTGCGCACATGCACACTGTATACTCATACCAGTGCACACATATATTGATATCTTCATACTTGCGCACATGCACACTGTAATTTCATAGTAGTGCTACACTCATATTCCCGTATATATCCATTTACACATCCATACGTACATACATACATATGTTACATACATGGATGATATTGACTTGATTTCAAGAAAATAGGGACCGCATGAGATATTCTTAAAACTGGATTCTTTTTAAAAGAGCGGTTTTCCCTTTTTACTCTTAGTGTCATACGACACATTGCATGGATTTACGCATTGACTTTGGATTTATGGGATTTCTGGATTTGAGAACCGTGGTATTATTTTAAGGAAATACGCACTGTTTTAAAAACCCAGTTTCTCTTGATATGATATTTCAGTGCGTCCACCATGAGTTTTCTCGGTTCCAGAGAGCTTGTGTGAGTATACCCGATTCGAGGAGTGGTAGGCACCGATTGCGGGTATAAGGTGGACACGGTATGGTACCCCAGGGCAAGAAGACTCGTATTGTTAGATGGTGAGCCCGGCGGAGGGACTACTACCTACCGGTGATTGGTTGGACCTAGCGGTTATCCGGAAAATACTGACCAGAGTTGAGAGATGGATACGGGACGACGCGTACAACCGGGGCCGAGGCTCGATTCCGCAGACGGAGCCCGTGGGCCGATCCTGATCGACGGAGCCCGACACTTGAGGATTTGCGTGTCGATGCTGGACACAATTATTTTATGATATTTCGAGTGCCGATGTTGGGCATTCACGATTCTATGAGATTTACAGGATTTGAGGGCCGATTGGAGTGACGGTGCCTGAGCTTTTACTGGGATTTGGGTGTATTGATGGACACCGGTTATTTTCCACGTTGACATTCCGTGTAGATGTTATTTAATCCCATGCTCAACTTTCAGTGTTATACATCTCATCTTGTATCCGTAGTACCTGATAGAGTACACTTGCTATGCACGATTATTGCATACCCTACTCAACCTATATAGATGTTATTGGATTGCACTTGCTATGCACGATTATTGCATACCCTGCTCATCATATAGAGATGTTATTAGATCGTACTTGTTGCATGATACTGCATATCCATCTCATCATATAGATGTTATCTGTTTGCATAGGTTAGAGTATCGTAGTACGTGCATACTCGCGATTACCATTATATGTTATCTACTATTCACGAGTTGGCAACTCACCCCCGTTGTGCCACAGTGTTTGCAGGTTGCCCCTCAGAATAGTCGCGGCAGGCTGCTTTCTTGCATCTTTTGATACAGATACCACTGCAGTTGGCGCGTGTGCCCTTTTGCTGATAGGTGGGTTTTGTGCGGTATCTGTTTATTTTTCCAGTTGTATACACCATTGTATCTATTACTCTCCATCTACTACTTATGTATTGACTTAGAGACCAGTTGTGCGGACGATTTATATTATTTTGAATTCTGGTGTCGAGCTCGTTGTGAGCCGACTTCATTTATGCAGTTTTATATTTCATGTTGTCTTCACTTATTTTTGCTCATTCTTCGCTATGGCGTCGTATATTATTATCGTGGTGATTGTTCCGCCGTTGGGCGTGATTACTCCCGTTTGGGATGCTTTATTCTTATTGTGCATCATTTTACTCATATATTGTCTTGTACCCGATTTCGGGGCTAGTTTTTACAAAGGAAATGCTGCCAAAATTTTCAAGATAATAACTTGAACTTTAAAGAATTTTACTAAATTACTTAAGGTTTTCTAAACGTTTTAACAAATGTTTCTATCAAACGTTTTAACAATTAATACTTTTAATGGTTTTGATTTCTGTGTTTCGGCTTACTCAGTCGCGTTACGCCTCTAGACGTTACGTGGTTAAGTGCCGGTCACGGGCCGAACTTTGGGTCGTGACACCCGATTGAATCTCTAGGTTCTATTTAATTTTCAGTAATCGTTTGTGGTTCTGGAATCACTTCCAGTTTTGCCATACTCCAGTTGCCGTTTTCTGAAAAAGTCCATTTTGCTTAAACTATGGCGAGTCAAGAAGAATATCACTACTGATCTACCAGATGGTACAAAGTTATCCCTCGTCAAAGCCCGGGATAACCCACAAACTGCCATTACTGAAACGTGCCTTGAGTTATCCAGAATCTGGTTTTAAGCATAAGCCGGACAGCTCGATATACCTTAACATCGTTAAGATATGAACCATTCTATATTCAATTGTAACGTTTTAGAAATCGTTATGCGAATTTTTCCGTTTTAGGGTAAAATTGTCGGTGTTTTCCGTTTTAACCTGATTGTGATCAAATTTCAGTATATATTTGACTGCGCCTAGTTTAACTAGAATAGTGCTAGTCGGGCTTTGGGGATCAATTGGATGTTTTGGTTCACATAAATTTTTTACCTAATTAATTATTATTTTAAGTTGTTAATTATGCACTTTATTAGTGGTAATTACAATTTTGGTTTGGGTTAATTATTTCTAATGAGAATCTATGATAATCTAATAACTAGTTTTAGCTTAATCCATCCATAGAAATATCTAGATATTTGTGTGACAAAAGAATTTTTTTTTAAAGACAAGAATGAGGTGGATTTGGAGATAATTATGCATTAATGAGAATTTATTGCTTTTAGCTAGAATTTTCTTTACCATTTTCACAAATCACCCCCCATTTCCTTGCTTAGACGAGCCCTCCCCCATTTCTTCCCTTGCTTTTTCCTTGCTCAATTTCTTCATCTCCAAGCTCAATAAATCATCAAAAATCCTTAAATAATCCCACAAAACTCAAAAACAAATAATAACCCATTATTCTTCATCACAAATCTTGCTTTGATCTTCAAGAAAAATATCATTTTGGAGGCTAAAATGATGGATCTAGTTGTTATTTTGTGTTCTTGAGGTGATATAATTTCAAACCCTAATCTTAAATTGTTATGTTTAAATCATTAAGTTAGCTATTTAATTTTTTAATATAGCTTAATTTGCATGATTAGTTGTTTCATGATAATTTAGTGAAATTCAAGTCAGGGTTTAACTTGATGATTTGGTTAATTGTTAATTGAAGACTTGAAAAACTTAACCTAGTGGAAGAATGATAGTTGTTGTTAATTCCTAATTTGTCTAATAGAGTATTTAGCAAAATATATTTTAACAAAGCTTAATTGGGTGAGCTTAAAATTATGGAAATGGTTTAAATAACTTTGTTAAGCTACTTTGCGATATTTGTGATCGCTAGAATCGTTTTAGCTTTAAACTTATGCTAATTTGCTACTAAATTGCTTACTAGGTTTCGGTATAAGTTGGACGTTGGTTCTAATGAGCGTTGCGATGTTATATATATTATCTTCATCGCGAAGTATTGTGTTGTGTTTGCGCGATCGGTACGATCGGAGTCTAGACTTGGTGCTTGCGTAGTTTAGCAATCCTAGTTAGGGTTTTGCCGATGTTGTGTGCGTTTTGTGCACTAGGTGCGCAGTGTAATTTTCTGGGCGTTATCCTTGCATTTCATTATCATTGTGCCGGTGTAGGATTTTTAGCTTATGTGATGTGTTTGTGAAATTTTAGGGTCGCAAGCGTGGACTTCGGACGCTGCGAATGAAGGGAAGCAGGTGGTCCGATTTTCGTAGCTCGAGATCATCGGTTTGTAGATTTAACATCTACGGGAAAATTGCCCGTATGGCGTTATGCGTCAGGGCTGGATTATGATATGATAGCTGTATGTTATTCGCATATGAGTTGATTGCGCATGAGCGTCATTGCATATTATTACCTGGTGTATCTTGACTTGTACCTATTGGACACAACACCATTACTGACGGTTCATGTTGCATAAAGACTAATTTGTATGCTAAACCCACTCCGTCGGTAATTTCCATGACATTCACAATCCATATACATACGTGATATTGTATTAGACAGGGATAATTAACATAGTGACTCTTATTCCTTTGTGCATATGAGATACAGCTGACACATATACATACGTAATATTGTATTGGATAGGGATAATTGAGATAGTGACTCTTATTCCATTTCTCGTATAACTTTCTATAGATACATGTACATCATGCATACATACTGACATGTGCACCCACATATCTTGCTATAGCTGTATATACTCCTAAGTGGTATTGTATTGACAAGTGATATTGAGATGTTGATTATTGTACTATTGCGCTTATGAAATGCATCATACATACTTGCTTACATATAGATACTTATACCTTGCTACAGTTACATGTACACCTCTTATAATTCTGCCTTTGATTTCGGAGGATTTGGGAACCGCATGATATATTTTAAAGATGGATTTATTTAAAAGAGCGGTTTTCCCTTGATATGCTCATATTGCTGTTTTAAGTTGCATATATCAGTTTTCATAGATTTACGCATTGAGATATGGATTTCATGTGATTTATGGATTTGAGAACCGTGGGGGTATTTCAAGAAACTATGTATTGTTTGAAAACCCGGTTTCTCTTGATATGATATTTCAGTGCGTCCACCATGAGATTTCTCGGTTCTGAGATTTGTGATATATACCCAATGCGAGGAGTGAGTGGGCCGTGTGCTGGTACATGGTGGAGCCCGGTATGATTCCCCTCGGCAAGAAGATCGCAGATGATGGGGATGAGCCTGGAAGGCTGGGCAAGTACTTACCGGTGATTGTATTTGGACTCGGCGGTTATCATCGGGAAACCGACCGGAGTGATGTACGACATGTCATCAGGGCCAGTCGTGGGGACGGCGCCTGAGATTTGAGGATTTACGTGTCGATGCTAGACACGGGTTTCGTGAATTTTACGTATCGTCGTTGGACATGCGTGGTTGATATCCATATATATTTACATGCATATGTTTTCATGATGTTTTGGGTTTCGATGCTTTACACTCAGGTTCCATAAGACTTACAGGATATGAGGGCCGATCTGAGGATGCGGTGCCTAAGAATTTTGGGATTTGATGTGTCAATGAGAGAGACTGGGGTCTTTCCATGCCGATGATTTTTGTATGAGGTTTTATTATACCATCCCACACTCAGGATTATTTTGATGCATGTCTTCATGTAGTTATAGTACCCTGATGATGTACCTTTACATGATTGTTGCATATTTATATTGCCATACTTATGTTATCAGATTTCATGTGATAGATTTATTGCTGTTCGTGCTTACTTGCGATTACAGTATGATGTTATTTACTATTCACGAGTTGGAAACTCACCCCCGTTGTGCCACAGTGTTTTGCAGGACTTACCCTCAGAGTAATCGCGGCAGGGCGTCTTATCATCTCTACTTTTGTGAATACCGCTACGGTTGGCTTAGAGGCCTTTGCTTTCAGGTGGGTTTGCGGTTATCCGTTTATGTACATTAGATATCTTTTGTTGGATCTAGTATTCTTCATCTACCACTTCATGTATTTGACTTAGAGAGGAGTTGTGAGAATTCGGTTTTGTATATTTATTTTGGTGACTTTGGGTTGCCGTTCTCGTGGGAGCCGGTCTTGTTGTAATGTTTTTACCTCCTTATGCTGTTTGCATTTATATTTCATTGCTTCGGCGTCGTATATATGCTTGTGGTGGTACTCTCCACCGTTGGGCGTGATTTTCTCCCGTTTGGGATGCTTTCTTTATATTTTATGTTGTACCCATTTTCGGGGCTAGTATTTACAAAGGAGGTGCTGCCGAAATTTTCAAGAAAGAAACTAAAGTTAAAGATTTTACTTGAGATTTTTCTGAATGTTTAAAACTAGGTTTTTCTCCACTTATCCAGTTTTTAGTGGTTTAGATTTCTGGGTTTCGGCTTACTTAAGTTGCGTACGCCTGTTGACGTTACATAGTTTATGTGCCGGTTATGGGCCTAAACTTTTGGGTCATGACAAAGTTGGTATCAAAGCACTAGCTTTTACCTTTTGGAGTGTAAGATGACCTTGGTATGATGGAGTAGGTTGCTTAAGCAGAGTAACGTAGCGTGCGTATGTTCCGCGGCATACTTACGACATGGTACTCCGTCTAAGTGACCTTAGGACTTATTGATTGAAATTCCTTCCGTGATTATATAATCCTTGTGATTCGATTTCTGTGTCCTTATTGAATCTTGTTTCAATTTCCAGCCTATATGCCGCCGAAGACTACGAGGGCACAGAGAGCGGCCACGAGGGCCGAGGTCATAGTTGACTCGTCTGAGACGAGGACTGACCAGGGCGGTATGCCTGTTGTACCAGAGCACATTGCTATGCTTGGGGCCGGTATGCAGGAGTTGCGCCAGATGATGGGGTCTTTAGTTGAGGCCATTCGAGCGCAGGGGCAGGCAGTTGTTCCACCCGTTGCGGGGACCGCGATGGTATCTACTATTCCGGCAGTCGCAGCTACAGCTCCGGTGGTTATCACCGTGTCACTGTCAGAGTTCATAAGGATGAGGCCTCTGGTTTTCACTGGCACAGATGCAGCTGAGGATCCGCAGTCGTTTATCGACCGGATGGCCAGGATTTGTCGTTCGCGCCGATGCTCCGATGCGAGATGGGTGGAGTTTGCGAGCTTTCGTCTGGAGGGTCTGGCCCAGAAGTGGTGTAAGTCCTTGGAGAGGGGCAGAGCCGCAGGTCTTGCTCCTATGACCTGGGCTGAGTTTGTGACGGTGTTTCTCGCCTGTTTTCTTCCACCGAGCATCAGGGATGCGCGAGCGCATAGGTTCGAGTCGTTACGCCAGACTCCGAGGATGACGGTGGCTGAGTATGATGTACTGTTTACCGAGCTGCTTGAGTATGCTCCGTATTTGGTTGCTACTGAGGAGATGCGGGTGAAAAGGTTTGTTCGAGGCCTGCCTACCCAGTTGTTCCTCGCCATCAGTATTTAGCATTGTGACACGTATGCGGCAGCGGTGGACGCATCCCTATTGGTGGAGGAGAGTCTTTCTGAGTCGTCGGTTGTTCTGGAACCGAAGAGGGCTCGTACTGGTATAGCATTCCGGAGGCAGAGGTTTAGACCCCGAGACAGAGTTCGTTCAGGCACGGGGAGTAGCAGAGATGCGGGACGAGGCCATTTGTTCAGCACTTTTTCCCAGGAGGGTCAGAAGTCGACGCGTGGGTGTTTTAGGTGTGGAAGTTTATAGCATCTCGTTAGGGATTGTTACGAGATACGCCAGAGAGGAGCAGCCGTACCCCATGTTACATTACCACCTTCTCCGCCTTAAAGAGCATTGCCTCTTATGCCTGTTGTTGCGCCACGTCAGACTCCTGCTCAGAGAGGTCGTGGTCGCCGTGGTTTTGTGCCGAGAGGATGAAGTGGCGGAGGCAGAGGACTGCCAGTAGCCGGCAGAGGGCAGGCTCGGGTTTTTTCTATGACTCATCAGGATACGCAGGCGTCCAATGTAGTGGTTTCACGTATCCTTTCTGTATGTTCTTTTGATGCACATGTTCTTTTTGATCCTGGATCTACGCATTCGTATGTTTCTACGCACTTCGTGCCGAGGTTAGGCTGAGAGTCGTGTTTGCTAGATCAGCCGCTTGTCGTGACTACTCCTGTTGGAGAGTCGTTTGTTGCGCGACACGTGTTCCGGTCGTGGGCTGTCCGTATCGGATATAGAGATCTGTCCGTCGACTTGATCCTTCTTGATATGTTGGACTTCGATGTTCTCGTGGGCATGGACTGGTTAGGTACTTTCTACGCATCCGTGGACTGCCGCGAGAAGACAGTTAGGTTTTGTTTTCCTGGCGAGTCAGTGTTTGTGGTGCAGGGGGACCGTGGTGCCGCCCCTCACAGTTTGATTTCTGTCCTTTGCGCTAGTCGGCTTTTGAGGAGAGGATGCCAGGGATTCTTGGTTTTCATTCATGATACCGGAGCCACAGTGGAGTCGTTAGACCGGGTTCCTACAGTGCGAGAGTTTCCCGACGTCTTTCCCGATGAGTTACCTGGGTTGCCGCCAGAGTGCGATATTGAGTTTTGCATTGATCTGATTCCCGGCGCAGGGCCTATTTCTATACCGCCTTATCGGATGGCTTCGGCGGAGCTTAGAGAGCTTAAAGGTCAATTGCAAGAGTTGATTGATAGGGGACTTGTGCATCCGAGTGTTTCACCGTGGGGAGCTCCTGTTCTGTTCGTCAAGAAAAAGGATGGTAGTTTGAGGTTGTGTACGAATTATCGTCAATTGAACCAAGTTACGGTGCGGAATAAGTATCTTTTACCGCGCATTGACGATTTATTTGATCGGCTCCAGGATGCGAAACATTTTTCCAAGATTGATTTGCGTTCGGTTTATCATCAGTTACGGGTTCGGAATGATGACATTCCGAAGACTGCTTTTCGTACGCGCTATGGGCATTAGGAGTTTTTGGTCATGTCGTTCGGACTCACCAATGCGCCAGTATCTTTAAATGGATCTGATGAACCGGATTTTCAGGCCGTTCCTCGACCAGTTCATTATCGTGTTTATTGATGACATTCTGGTCTACTCTAGGAGTCGTGCGGAGCATGAGCCGCACTTGAGGATTACTTTGCAGACGTTGAAAGAGCACCAGCTGTATGCTAAATTTTCAAAGTGCGCGTTTTGAGTTGATAGAGTTGATTTCCTGGGTCATGTGGTGACTGGAGATGGTATTCTTGTGGACTCGAGGAACATCGAGGTTGCGCAGCTTTGGCCTAGACCTGTATCTGTGACTGAGGTTCACAGATTTTTGGGCTTAGCTGGTTATTATTGCCATTTCGTGCAGGATTTTTTGAGTATCGCTGCACCGCTGATCGAACTGACCCAGAGGGGGTTCCTTTTCTTTGTACTGATGCGTTGTAACGCCTTAAATTTCGGTTAGTGTTCGTTTAGACGTTAATGCGGGTTTACTGTAAAAAGTTTACCAATTCGGTTTCCTCACATTTTATAACATTTAATTAATAATTTATTATTATTTATTATAAGCATGCACGCACGTGTGCACGTAAATGCGAGGATTTGTTTGTGCTAATCTAGTTTTAGCAACCAGGACACTAAACCTTAATCTTACCCCTTTGCTTTAATCCTTTGCCTTGAATTAACCATTAATCTTTTATGAGAAACAGAGAGAGATAATTGTGTTGGAATGATGAGTTATGGTGCATTTAATGTGAAGGCATGGTGCATTAATTGCTTTGGATACACTCACTCTCATCTCTCACCCTACACTCACCTCCCTCTCTCATTTTCTCACACCCTCTCTCTTCTACTCATTCCCCTTCTCATTTTATTCTCTCTCACATTTGCAAACTGAACACTCTCTTTTCCCTCATCAAATTATCTCAAAATCCATCACAAATTCACAAAAGCTTTACAAAAATCACATCTTTATCTTGGTTTTGCCTCATGGATGCCATGGAGTGTACAAAGCTTTGATCATTGAGTTCTTCTATGTAGGTAATGTTTTCTTGGTGTTGTTTAAATTATTTTTGTGTACCTTAGCTTGTTAGTGTTAGTTTTTATCGCGTATCGTATCGTTTTGGATAAATATTGTATTTTTAGTGTCGATTTGGGGTCTCGGATGATCTGCTGTTAAACTAAGTATTTGTTGCAAAAATTGACTTGACAGTAACCTAGTATAGAGACTTAGAACCTACCCTCGAAATACGAGCCAATTCCACCATAGAACGGCCGCAGATTTATTGCTTCTGGCCGCAATTTGCGGCCAGAGTAGGGACTTGGGTGTTGGTTTTTGGTGTAGGGGTCTCTGGGGTTAATTGTAGTCTCATAGTTCTTGCAATTTTTACAATTTATTAGCACAGAAAAATCTAGGACCACTTTGCATATTTCTAGTGTTTCGTTTCGTGCGATACGTTATCCTATACGATGCGTGTTACGTGTTGCTGTTGCGCTGAGTTGGTTTCGTAGTGTCGCTATACGCGTCAGCTGTAATACAAACCCTTTAGAGTACGTAGGTGTGTCGTGTTGTTCCATGTAGATTGTATGTATTTTGGGTCTATTATTAATATATACTTGTGTTATTGTTTTAATGTTGCAGGTTCGCAGGCGGGGACTTCGGACACTACTACAAAGGGAAAACAGGTGGTAGGATTCACTTAGCTTGGAGCGTTGGTGAGTAGATTTAACATCTACAGGGGAATCGCCCTCATGGCGTTATGAGTCTGGGATAGAGATGTTAATACTTGTCGCATATTATGCATTATATGAAAACCCCGGTTTCTCTTGATATGATATTTCAGCATCCACCATGAGTTTTATCGGTTCTGATATATATATATATACCCCTACGAGGAGGCGTCGAGGCCGTATGAGGGTACATGGTGGGGCCCGGAGGTACCCAGGGCAAGAAAGGTGTCGATGTAATATGCCGATATGGCCTGGCAGGGGAACCATACCATCCGGTGACATTACCAATGACTCAGCGGTTATCATGGGAATACCGACGGGAGCCATGTACGTTTGGATACGTCGAAAGGCAAGGGTCAGAGCTAGGCACTCGAGGTTTCGGTATAGCGTATGATACGTACCTATCAGGGTGCCAGTCTTGGTGACAGCACATGATAGATCAGCATTTCTGTGTCGATGCTTGACACATTGGGTTCATGATATTTCTTTTTACTCCTATGTATATATAACAGTGGATTAGGACACTGTTATATATGCCTTTACACCAATATTAGTGGAATGGGACACTAATATATGTGTATTGATATCAATTTATGTACTTCATCATATTTATTCATGTTTATATACCTAGGTTATAAGAGATTCACTTGATATTGGATTTAGGACCCATGACATTTGTTGGATATAGTGCCCTCAAAGTCAATTATTAGATCGTAGGTACATGATTGCAATGATTGAGGAGGACCTATACCGGTAGCACAGTCTTACTCGAGATGATAGTATGCTATCTGGTTTGCCTTTATCACCCGTGTATAGGTTCAGGTGACTGATCTCGATTACACGTTGATAGAGCCCTTAGGATCTTGCTTGACTACCAACAGTATGATGAAGATCATATACGTGAGAGTTGGGTAGTCTATAAGCTCATCCTTAATAGTGGTCCCTAGTCGTGGGAGTACCGAGACAGGGCATCGATACTCCGGAGTAGACTAGTGTATACAGTCGAGACCCTGACGAGGGGCGGTGGCCGGTCTCATAAGCCACTGGTGTCAGTTGGATCACCAAAGATGTATACAGGTGCTCATTGGGTTATGAGTACACCGGACAGGACTCGCCGGGAACCTACTAGTTGGTATTATACCTATCGTCAGATAGCAGTTCCCTGGTGACATGTGTACAGGTTTGTTCATCGACCTCAGGTCGTCATTTGTCTCGTGTGAGTTCCCACTGTGCTTTGATTTCTACCCTACCACGGCTCAAAGGAGTCGTGCAAACAGGTATTTTTTGGGTACAGTCCTGAGCCACATGGAGGCAAGTGAGCGGATCGGCAGGGGATTCGTCTCTCCCAGTATTGGGGGTGAGATCGTGCTGTGTCTAGGAAAGCCATTACACCAAGTCCTTGGCCAAGGCAGGTGAGAATTACTGGTAGGTACTCCAGTAGTTTCTGAGGGTGTTCAGGGCTTGTCTCCTTCATGACTTATACCGCTATTGGGGGTCTGACGTTACCAGCCCCCTAGACCAGATATGCGATACTCATAGACGAACGGACCGGATTGTATGTATATTATCACTGTTAGGCTCAGTAGGGTTTCAAGATAAGTTCGCTCATCGGCTACCCATGAGGTCAGTACATGAGCAGCCATTACGCACAGCTAGTGCCACTGACGGCTTGTGGTTAAACCCACTACCAGGGTACTGACGAGTCATTAGAGTCCCCCACAGATAGTTTCCTAAGTTCGGGCAAAACATTGTAAAGGCCGTATGGTTTTATGGCTGGGTTCGGAAAATGCACGTGCGTTTACGCACGTGTCATATTTCGGGCACATAATACTGGTGGGCTTTGATTTAAGACGGATCCGAGTATTGTACTATGTAGATATAATATCTTTATCTCAGTTGCATTTGTATTCGGTCGTAATACAAATGCAGGTATGTTTATACTATTACGGGGTTGTCCTGATATTCGTTTCGCGATCGCTTTTGGAAGTTGCCAGCTACCAGTTTTCTATCACCCGTCTTTAACATTCGGTTAAATGCGGATTTATCTTTTCTTCTCTTGGGTGAGTCATGAGGTGAGTCGTGATTCTAGAAGGTTCTAGATTTGGTGACTTGATTTTGGTTCAATGTATGCATTAAATGAATGGTGACTAGGTTAATGATTCATTCATTTGCATCTAATGTTTTTATGTGAGTCATTCTTTCTTTTAATGTGTTATGATAAGTATCATCTTATGGTCACCCTCACTAGTTCCTACACTCACCCCCTTCCTCTTTATAGTGGGCGGCCTCTTGAGAGAGAGATCAGAGATTGATTCATTTTGGAAAAAGATTATAGTTTTGGTGTATGGAAATTTCATAGCTCCTTTTATTCCATCACAGTTTCAAATGGAAACTTCATTAACCATTCGTCCATGACTTTGGACGAAGTGAGACAAAGTGGTCTACTCATTCTCTACATCAATCTTGGTCATCTCTTTTAGCAAACTTGATGACCGAGTTGCCTCGGGTTAGAGGCGGGAGCCCGTTTAAAGATCCGTTGATGTGGTGCCACCTGGATGAGGAGATCGGAGATCGACGAGATCGGAGCAGCCGCAACGGAGCGTGGGATGATGGTTAAAGAACGAAGGACTCGAATCGTTCGGTATAACCCTTCCACCCTCTTTATAGTTTGTTAGTTTAGCTTTAATAGCAGATCCGGGTTATAGTATGTGATAGTGCCAGTTATAAAAGTTTTTGTTCCGCATTTGGCGTCAGTTTGACGGCCGGGGCGCTACCGTAGACTTACATGGTATTAGAGCCACGCCATTAAGTTTTACTAACTTGTTCTAACGCGTTTAAAATATCGATCGAACGGATTTTCGAAAACTACATTTTTCTGTGAAAAGTTTCTGTCGATTTTAAATTTTGGTCTAAAAATCATTTTGAGCATCTCAGAAAATCGAGCAGGCTTTTCTAAGAATTCTGGTAAAATTTGGTCAACCGAAGCTTCCAAATCGCCGCGGAACCGCCGCACAAGCCCTAGTTTGGCCGCGGTTCCGCCGCCGTTTTAAAGCTACAGTAAACCATTTTTCTACAGTGGGTTCTTCATGTAAAATTGTGGTTTCTGTAATATTTCTTTTGGGCCCAGATTTTGTTACTGTACAGCAGATGTACATGGGGCCTACATCGGGAAGTTTTGTCGATCGAAATTTAAACGTATTAGTTTGCAGTACATACATTATATCTCCGACCGTGAATGTCATTCGAGCGGTAAACCGCGTCTAATTGCTATAGTCCTTTTAGACGGGTTTGCGAACGTGACATTCGCGTTGATGCTCTGTGTTGTGCTGTGATGTTGCAGATTTGTCGTGGTGGATAGCAGTGTGCAATGGTAGTGCAGTTTGAATTTATTTGTACATTTGATATTGCGGGGCGAGCGTCAAACATGTGGACTGCCGTCACTGCCTGTTTGTATAATATTCTTTTGGGGCACGACCGGGCTGAGGTCGATGTACCCGTTGTACATATTTTTCATTTCTGTGCTAGGCTTACCACACGACGGAGTGCACGGATAGCCGGGTTCTGGAGGGCAACAGGTCCGTATCTCATGGATTTGAGAGGCAGAGGGGCCTCGCTCTAGAATTGGCAGACTACGCCGCACTCGTAGGGGGTACAGGTTGACCCAAAGAGGGGTGCTCAAGTTACCAGATTCTGTGAAGTGCAGGATGG
This sequence comes from Agapanthus africanus, assembly GCA_030015575.1. Lineage (NCBI taxonomy): Eukaryota > Viridiplantae > Streptophyta > Magnoliopsida > Asparagales > Amaryllidaceae > Agapanthus > Agapanthus africanus. The sequence continues at coordinate 284,260,434 of CM057346.1, forward strand.
TCCATTCACTTTGCTGTAGGGGGCTGCCTCGTTTCAGGTTTTGGCGGGTAACTTGCCGCACCCGTAGAGGTCTAGGTTTTCATTGCACAGGCTATCCACACAACCAGGGGAACGTCGGGTTTCAGTAGCGGCTCTGTGAAACCCGGGGATCCCAGATTATCTGTATTGTTCGGTGATGCTTATTACTTTTCTGTAATGTTGCATATTTTCACGCTTGGGGCGATTATTGTATATTGGTATATACACTAGTAGATGTTTTATATGTTTTGCACCCGTGCTAGTCCAGTCCCCGCTCTGTCGTTAGTTAAGTAACCTAACGGGTGATGACAGGACCCAGTGACGAATGAGGATGGCATATACATACATTTTATTTTCGTTCTTTTCTGGTGTGATTAATTGATGGGACTGCGTTGATTTTGATCAATGCAAAGAAAAACAAACCTGTTTGGATGTTGTTGGAACAGTTTTTAAAAAGTGTTATTACAAAGACGTTTTCTTTTGTTTTGCACAGTGGTATTCGGTTGGAATATCCTGCACCTCATTCGACGAGGCAAGGGCCAAGATCCCTTCACCGGGAGTGATCCCTTGGGCAGAAGTTTGCGTCAGGGTGATAACTTCACTATAGTCGATTACATGTTGCTTTGCATCATGGTATTCAGTTGGAATATCCTGCACCTCATTCCATGAGGAAAGAGCCGAGATCACCTCACCGGGAGTGACCTCTTTAGCAAAAGTTTTCGCCACAATATTTTTAATAAAAAAGATATCTGGTTCCTTCAACGAGATCAAGTTCATTACGTTAAAGGTTTTTCGCCAAAAACCAACCGTAGCCCTCCGTCATTTTTTATGGATGGTCAGTAGTATTCAAGCTATGTTTGTTGGCCTTCGTCAAGGCATAGTGTTTGGTAGATGCTGGGGTATTCATTTGTTGCATAGATAGATGAGTTAGTTTGGGACAGTCGTATTACCTTGTTGGCCTTATTCAAGGGTATGTAAGGGTGGGTTCGAATTGACAAGATAATGACGGGTAGAACTTGACATGTGACTTATGATTTGTTGGCCTTCGTCAAGGTCATAAGAACATGGGGTAAAAATCATATCGGGAGTTTCTAAAGAGACTGAAACTTGCCAAGTATGCGGATACCTTCTGGAGTGTGATAACATGAGTGGATTCCTTCACGTTATCTTGCGATGAGAGTTGGATCCCGAATCCCACAGATGAGTTGGTTTACTCTTCGGGTGATCCCGATTGATTCTTCTTTCGGATTTGGAGGAGAATTTGACAGTACAGTGGGAGGTTTCCGGATTAGATAAAGTGATAACCATTCTGATCTAGGTTAGAGTGCACGCAGAGTGTTTCTTTTCTCTCTCTCTTTGGCAGCGACCTTTGACCGACCCTAGACTATGACTCAGTGACCAAGTTGACCTAACCTTCTTAAAATACTGGCTTTTGGAATGTCCGAGTTGCATAAGTCATTGCCACTCCTTCTTTTACCCTTTGCATTTCTCAGAACACCCCGTATTATTATGGACATCCACTTCAATTGGATAGATCCATCGTATGGTTATATACGAACTCGAAGGGCTTCTTCGCGGATGGATCCAGGTTCAGGATAAATAGAATTGGTTTATTCAGTTGTCTTTTATTATCACCTTCTCTCAGGTTGCGAGAGCTCCTTGGTTTAGGAGAGTACACCTATTACGCTTATTGGATAATCTTCTTCCAAACCATAGGCAGGTGCCGAAAGGTAGGGAATGAAGAAAACCAATTAGCCTAAGTAGGTTGTACAGAAGGTAATATGTAAAGAAAAAATAAAGGGATTAGTAAGAGGGCAAAGTAATTTGCGACTGCTATCATTCACGACCAAACCGAGTGCTTCATTACCACTCCTATTTCAGCTTTGCTTTTTTCCCCAGTTCGGGAGAAATAGAATAAGGTATTATTCAGTTGTCTTTTATCATCACCTTCTCTCTGGTTGTGAAGGCTCCTTAGTTTAGGAGAGTACACCTATTATGCTTACTGGATAGTATTCATCCAAAGCACAGGCTGGTGCCGAACGTTAGGGAAGGAAGAAAACCACTTAGCCTAAATGGGTGTACAGAAGGTAACGACTAAAGACAAATAAAGGGATTTGGAGAGATGGCAAAGATTTATACGGTTACAGTCATGAATTGGATTATGGAAGAGGCATTACTAGAAATACCAGGATACCTCTAAGAAACATTTTCATGTTTCAGTGCATTGTTAAAGGACAACTGTTTTCCCGATTAGATACTTACTCCAGGGTATATATTTACCAGGTATGATTCTCACATCTGTATGGTTTTAAAGATGATGAGTAGGAGGAAGTTATTGGGAATAAGGTGATCATCCTCATTATATCGGAATTCGTTGTAAGTGGTGATATTTGAGAAAGTCGCCTAGGTTATTGCCAACATGCATGTATTTGGTTTTGAGTATCCGTTGTTGTGCACCAATTTCAAAATGATATATCTGTACGTTTATTTTTATAAAGTGAGATATAACTTTTTGATATTATGTCGATGACATTTACCTATATCAGTTGACGATTGGGTAAAGAGCATTGAACAGCGGAGTAGTTCTTAACCATAAGTACAGTTTTCAACCTACGATGCACAGGTTTTGAGTTATTCGACTCAGCGGACTTTTACAGAGTATTGTATGTTGTCCAGTGTCCATCAGGACAAAGGGGTTGGTCCTCGTACTATGTTCTGTTTACTAATGACTTCTCTAGTTTTTAGACAAGTGTTTCGTAGAAATACAAGGTCTAAGTTTTTGAGAAGTTGTGGGTATAAGAATAGAGTAGAGAACTAGATGTCTCAGGTATCGCGATTCTTCAAAGAGATCGAAGATGTAGATACTTGTGATTGGTATTCAAGTAATGGTTTCGAGAAACTTGTTTCTTTTTCGGGTTACTCATAATTGGATGGATTCCTAAGTTGAGTAACACTGATTAGCATCTCTCCATAAAGTTTATATGCACTGGAGACAGCTGCATGATTTGAATCTGGTTCCAATTAAATAAGTACCAAAGTTTCTATATTGGATATAGAATGGTTCATATCTTAACGATGTTAAAGTACGGGGAGTTGTCCGGCTTATGCTTAAAACCAGACTCTGGATAACTCAGGGCACGTTTCTGTAATGGCAGTTTGTGGGTTGACCTGGGCTATGTCGAGGGTTGACTTTCTACCATCTGGAAGATCAATGGTGATATTGTTCTTGACTCGCCATAGTTTTAGTAAAAATGGATTTTTTCAGAAAACAGTAGTAGGAGTTTGGTAGAACTAGAAGTGATTCTAGAACCGCAAACGATTACGGAAAATTTAATAGGACCTAAAAATTCAATCAGGTTTGACATTCCAATAGCCACTCCGCAGATATGGTGGGTAACCTTAGACACCGAGAGGTACTCCGGTAGCCTCAAGGACGGTGATAGGGAGATTCTTGCTTATCCAGACTTGACACTACTGTTGTTCCAGACTATGAGACCCAGCAGGAGGTTAAGTATAGCGTCGTTCTAAACTAGCTTTAGAAGTGCACTTATTTATTATTCTGCCAGAGGGTTGTTGTGGTCAGTGGGAGCAGCGGAAGCATAGTGGGCAAGTAACTTATGTCTATTTATAGACTTGAGCAGTTATAGCGGAGATAGATCATTTAATTTTGATATGAAAGTCATGGGTTTGACTTCATCAGAATAGGGGATGGATCTGTTAAGAAGGTCGTAGGGTGTGATGTCCTGGTATTTGGATGACATACACAGAGTAGGAAGTAAAATTCCTATACTACGATCGGTTCTACTGTGGTCGTCACACAGTTGTTTCTCCAGACAGGATATGGATATAATATCTGACATTCTGGTTTCTAGATCTATGGTTTTAGATCTCGATTTGGGTAGTTTCCCAATATGGGTACTTTGACTGTATTCTAATAGTTTTTAGATTAGATGATTCCTGGCATGGTGGTGTACCTACAGGTGATGGAGTCACCCTCTCTAAAGGTGTCTTACAGACTAAAGGAGAGAGGGATGTGCATGATTGGCAGATCACTTGGTTAGGCAATTGAATCAATCGTGAGATGTCAAGTACCACACCAGATGTTGTTTTTGCACTAGATGCGATAAGTTTGTATTAATCCAATCCTGAAGAAACATAAGGAAGCAGTTTTAGAACATAAGTGCATGTTCTACGGATTTGATGACGGCAGGCTCCTTCGGGAGACGGTTATCATTCCAGGCTTCAATGGTGACATGGATGACAGAGTGATTGTCAGAGTTATAATTTTCCCTCTGACGAGGGATAGTATTATGGACAGGTGGACCAAGAGGATACTGTGGGAGGCCTGGTGCAGGATACTGATTAGGTTCAGTTGACGATACAGTCTAAGAAGTTTGGATTTGGAGTTCATTTATGAACTAGGTCCCATCAGATATCCAGACAAATTCTAAGACAGGTATAACTCAATTCGGGAGATGGCTTTCTCCGCGAACTTGAGATTAAGAGAGACATAGAAATAAACATCGGGGCCGATCCACTCATTGAGGCTATTTCTCAAACACAAGAGTTTTACAAACGGGCTTTGTGAAACTGATTAGTAGAGGAGTTGGGTGCTCGGTATCACACGGGATGTGAGTATGCGACATCGCAATAATTATCCTTAAGTGCAAGTGGGAGATTGTTGGATATAGTGCCCTCAAAGTCAACTATTGGATCACAGGTACGTGATTGCAATGATTAAGGAGGACCTATACCGGTAGCACAGTCTTACTCGAGATGGTAGTATGCTATTGTAGGGTTCCTAGGCACACTAAGGAGGTCTCACAAGGCATCAACCATACCAATTTCAAATTTTACAAGTGTCGAGAAACCCTAATACGGATCGTTAACTAGATATATAGGCGAACACATGCAACTAGTTAACAATTTAACTAAAAGAACGGAAATACAACCTTTGTAGATCCGGTGCTCCACCTCCTTAGCTCCGCAATGAAGTCTCCTCGCTGTCCAAATGGAAACCCGGGCTCTAGCGTCGGCTTCATCGGAGAAATGGGCGGGCAAGGTCGTCGGCTTCGTGCCGAAGATGATCTACGTCGAGGCATCACTAGATCAAGCTCCCACTTCACCAAGTCATGAAACTTGTGAATAAAACACCCTATACTACTTGGCAAGAGGTAGAGGATGAAGAAATAGGAGGTAGGTTCACTTTAGAATTGGATTTCTCACTCATTTTCACAAGTTGCCATTGATAGAGGCAAGCTTCTTCTTGTGAAGAAGAAGAAGAAGAAGATGAATATATTATGATAAGTTATTTTCAAAATAGAAAATAAATGAATACTTATCATAATCCAACCATGGTCAAGTGTAGAGAATGAACTAGGGTTTAGTGGAATGGTTAGGGTTAAGCATGAGACAAATATGGTCACTTAGTCAAAGCTTCATGAAGCTTCAACTAGCATCCAAAGAATGCCAACATTCATTTATTTTGCAAAATAAATAAACAAAATAAATAAATGATAAAGAAAAAGAAAACCCTAACCATTACACAACCATGGTGTAAACTTTACACAAACTCAAGTTAGCTTGTATCATCAAACATGACACAAACTTGTGTACAAAAGTATATCACATATACATTGTGCACGTCAAGTGAGAAAATCCCTTTAAAATGAACCAATACTAGTTAATGCAAAGTAATATATCAAATATATAATTATGCATTAAATCATTAAATCAACTCTTGATTCAATGATCCGGTCATGTCGCACACAACCGACTAGTATACAATGTATCGATTTATCGAATCAATCCTTGATTCGATAACTAGGTTATATCGCATACAACCATATCGATACATTCATCGCAAGAATGAAATACGGTATCACATACACGCATTATTCTCGGTCCCGCATATATGTCATATGCGCTCCTATTTCGTTTCGCTTGAGCCAGGAAACCTCTGTGTAGGACTCTAAAGACTCGTCAATACGCCGGTAGCAGATGATGATCATATCAAACACCCACAAGCCGCAAGCGGTCTGCTAAACGTAACGGCCACCCGGGTATTGAGCGATCAGAAGATCGACGAGCAAGCCCGCTCACACTCCTGTGAATCCAACCAGTAACACTTACCGTACAGTCCGGTCTGTTCGTCTGATATGTCGCATATCTCACCTAGGGGTGGTTAACGTCAGACCCCAATAGCTCGATAAGTCGTGTCGATATGAGGCCTAAAACAGTTCGAGAAACTACAGGTAACACTTACCAGTAAATCTCAGCAACCCTGGCCAGGGATTTTTGGTTATAGCCAATCGAACACAGCGCAACATCAACTCCCTATACCGGGAGAGACGAATCCCCTCCCATCGCTCATTGCCTCCATGTGATTCGGGACTGTACCCAAAAGCCACCGTTTTGCACGCCCTCTTGGACGTGGTAAGGTGGAAATCAAAGCACAGTGGGAACCACACAAGACTTTATGACGATCTCGGGTCAACAGACTACTCTGTACCAGTGTCACCAGAGAACTGCCATCTGACGTAAGGTATAATACCATCTGGGAGTTCTCGGCGAGTCCTTCCAGTGTACCCAGTCTCCACTGAGCACCCGTATATCATCTCTGATGTCAAACACCAATGGATATGGGATCATCCATCGCCCATCTGTATGGGTCGAGAAGGTATACGCTAGTCTACACTGGTATATCGATGCCCCGTCTCGATACACCCACGACTAGGGACTTTGAAGGATGTACTTATGGACTACCATGTCCCCACTAGTATGATCCGCATCATAGTCCAGGTAGTCAAGTACACATCCTAAGGGTTTTACCAACATGTAACAGAGAGACAATCAGTGAACACGTTAAGGTAAAGATCAACCAGATAGCATACTATCATGTCGAGCAAGAAAGTCCTCCCTATATATGTCCCAGCATCCACTACAATATACATCCTATGTATAGCAATGGCCTCTAGGGCATACATATAACTAACAATCTCCCACCTGCACTAGGGCCATCTGATAGCAGTGGTTGCAGTATCTCATACTCAACCATCCCATAAAAGTCTCTCTCTGGGAAAAGGCCTTTGTGAGTGGATCCGCCGTGTTGTCCTCTGAGTCTACTCTCCTAACCTCGATCACCCTGGAGATCAACTATCTCCATGATCAGGTGATACTGCCTTAGAATATGTCTGGATCACTGATGGGACGAACGTTCCTTGGCATAAGCCACAACTCCATTGTCACACAATGGGAGGAACTAAGTTCATCTTATGAACATATATACACCCAGACAGCCTCTTTGGGTAGCATCTTAAGTAGCGATGTATTCAGCCTTAATCGTCAAGTATGTCACGGTATCTATCTTGGAACTCTTCCAACATAACGTCCCTCCACTGAGGGTAAAGACAATGCCTGTGACTGACATTTAGTCGTCCTTATCAGTTTAGAACACTTCCAGTGATTCTCCTCAGGACCAATTGATACCATCTCACTACAACTAGTGAGAATCCTAACATCCAATTAGATCTATCTCATAGATCCAAAATCCAGGATTTAGGAGGTATCACTTTTAATCCTACATGGAGAATCATTGTGATAAGCGGAGATTGACCGAGCGTAGCATAGGAAACTCCTTTCTTATCAAGAGTATGTCATTCACGTACTCTACGAGGATCATCACCATACTCCCTACTACCTTTTTGTTTATACAAGGTTCATCTACCATTTTGATGATGTCAAACTCTTTGACCAAGACATCAAAACAGATGTTCCAACTCCGCGATACCTGCTTCATCCTATAAAGCATCTTGTACACGTTTCCGCTGCTCCCACTGTCTACGAAGCCCTCTGGCTGTGTACTTATAGACGTTCTCTTCTAAAACATCATTTAGAAAAGCAGTCATGGCACCCAACCGCCAGATATCGTAGTCATGGTATGTAGCCGTGGCAAGTAGGATCTGGATGGACTTAAGCATAGCTACTTGAAAAGGTTTCATCATTATCCACACCTGGTCGATGACGAAAGGCTTTAACAAGTCTAGCTTTGAAAGTCTCAACTTTTCCATCTACACGATTTAACCCTTCAGATATAGCAACCAAAGTCCATACATTATTGGTGTACATGGATTCCATCTCAGATCGCTAAGCATCCAGCCATTCTTACATAGTCCCACTCCTGATGGCCAGCTCGAAACTAGTTGGGTCATCATCTCATGATGCAATCCTCGCTCCCACTGTCATAGAGTAACCGAAGTATCTCTCAGGCGGGTGAGGAACCTTACTAGATCGACTGAGAGGCTGAGGTTCGTTGGTCTCTACTGAATCCTTTGGTTCTATCAAATCATCAGCTGCAGTTTGTATAGCTGGAACATTTTCAGTTCTACATAACTGACCTTGCCTCGAGCTTGTCCGGATTTTGCTTTTAGACATAGGCCGGACAACCCCAAATCTTAACTAACTTAAGATATGGGCTCTTCCCTTTCCATATCACATATGAAGTGGTTGGCAACTGATTTGATTCGAACCCTATTCAATAGGTATGCAGCTTCTCAAGCGCATAACTCCCAAAAAGGAAACAGGTTTCTCAGTATTACTCATCATAGAGCACACCTTGTCACATAGGGTGTGATTGCTTCGTCCCGATATACCATCGTGCTATGGTGTATACGGAGGAGTAATGCTGAGAGAGAATCTCATTCTCCTTTAGAATGGTCCAGGAATTCCGTGCTCAAGTATTCTCCTCCTTGATCACATCAAAGGACATAATACTTATACCCGTATTGGTTCTCTACCTCTAACTTATATTCTGTGAATATCTCAAAAGGTTCGGACTTGTGTTTCAACAGGAACATATGTCTGAATCTTGAGAGATCATCAGAGAATGTAATGAAGTACAAAGAACCGGTCTTGGTATGTGTAGACAGGGGACCTATATACATCAACATGTATCATCCCAAGAGTTCACTAACTCTTTCTCTGTTTCCAGTAAACGGAGCTATGGTCATCTTATCTCTGTGACATGACTGGAAAGTTTCACAAGATGTAAATTCAAACTGATTTAAATATGAATCTACATGTAACTTCAACTAGTCGGGTCGCATTGATATGACCTAGTCTACAATGCCTCAAGTAGGATTCGTTCATTTCTGAACTCTTCCTCTTGTGTGTGTTCCGTATACCAAAGAACTGTAGTTTGATTTAGAACATCAATGCTTTTAGATAACGTGCCTGAACCGATCAACTTTTGATATAGGAAATGTTCAAAACATTATCCAACTATACAAAATTTTATCATTTCTTTACTAATAAAGAGATGGATATAATTTTGTATATCAGGTTCGGTATCTAATAACATTTGTTCAGAATCAATGTATTTGGAATACAGGGTGACAGTGACCAACAGACTTGGCTGCAACACTTGCCCCGTTTTCTGCCTCATGAAACTTTTCACCCGTTCTGAGTTCTCTACCTTTCTGTAGCCCTATGTAACAGATTACATATCTGGGATCCTGATCTGGTATCGCATACCCAGGACGTAGAGGATACAGAGAAACAGTTCTTTGTAACGAACACACCCGAAGATGATGCATCAGCATGCACTCTCTTCGTTTGGGCGGCACGGGAAATCTGGTATTCCCCAATTTCCTGCTCTGTCTTATAACAATTATAAGTTGGAGCGGGATCAACGTTCCCCTGCTTAGTATAACAAGCGGGTTCGGTCAATATTCCGTATTATTATCTTGATTAAGGCGTGATATGGTCGCTACCTGGAGAGAGAGAGAAGAAAACACTCAGCGTATGCTCTTGCAAGATCAGATTGGTTATTATTTTATCTAATCAGGATGGCTCCCACTGCTTTTTATCAAATCTTCCTTCAAAACCTAAAAGGAAAGACTAGCCGGGATTAATTACACACTACAAGTTCGCCAATCTTTCAGCCAGGCCAGTGTCGGTACTTAGTGGGAGGTCCCCCGTGCTTTCGCACGAACCTAATTAATGTAAACCTCGTTTTCCCAGAGGCGTAACCCCGTTGACACCTTTCTAGACACCTACTTGATCGGCTAATTGTAATGTGTAAGACTCTCTCAGGAGTAACTCTTACTCGCAGCGGGTATCGGGATCCAACTATCTCATAGAAGGTATGCAATCTCATTGCAAATTTCAACACTTGAAATTCCCGATAATATTTTGCCCCAAGCGATCTATGACCTTGACTGAGTCAACAAATCATAGACCACAAGTAAGGTCCAACCCGTCATTTCTTGATTGAATTAAACCCACCCGCACGACCCTTGACTGAGTCAACAAGGCCGCACGACTACCCTAATCCAATCGCATCATATGCTTTGCAGATAAGCACTAATCAGCTACCGCACACTACGCCTTGACTGAGTCAACAAACGCAGCACGAATACTAACTAGGACTTATCTGAAATGACGGAGGGCTACGTCAGGTTTTTAAGAAAACCTTTTGCGTAATGAACTTTATATCGTTGTAGAATCAAATGATTTTAAAATGGAGTGTTTCTGAGGCTTTTCTAGTTTTGCTAAAGGGGTCACTCCCGGTGAAGGGATCGTCGGCCCTTTCCTCGTCGAATGAGGTGGGGGATATATCATATATATCACTGTGCAAAGCAAAAACTCTAAAAAGTAATCAGAAGACAAACCGAGTGTGTAGCATCTGCCAGTTATTGCTAAAGGAGTCACTCCCTGTGAAGGGATCTCGGTCCTTTCCTCATCGAATAAGGTGCAGGATATATCACATATACCGCTGTGCAAAGCAAGAACTGTAGCTACCTGTTTTATTTTGAAATTCGATTCTACAACATCTTAGGTTTCTTTTATTTCATTAATCACATTAATGAAGTCCCATCATTTATATACCTAAACATCACAGATAAATATGACGTACACTTATGCCATCCGCATTCGCCTCGATGTCCCCTCGTGCACCGTTAGGTTAGGTAACTAACGGCAGAGCGGGGCAGGGCAAGCACGGGTGTAAAACATAAGTAACGTCTATATAATATATCATATATACTATATACAGTATCCATCACAGAACATATCACATGATCACATCGCAGATATCGCAGCAGAAGAAGCATATGAAATATTGGATATACTAGGACGTCCGTGTTTTCAATACGAGCCAGTATAAAACACGGATTCCACGGTCGTGATGAATAGCCAAACCCACACCCCTAGACCCCTACGAGAGTGGCAAGCAACCCTACCAATTCTAGAGTTAGGAGACCCGGACTCGACTCCTCGAGTTGGTCTCCCACTGGACACCAGAACCCGGTTACTTGTGCTCCCCTCCTTGGGTCTATCCTAGTGCAGAAAAGTAAATAATATACAAAGGGTGACATCTTCCGCAACCTGGAAGTGCCCCAATAAAAGAATATTACATACAAGTTTTTACATGAATGAAAATGAAAAACACTCATCTCACATAAAAACCCCCGGCTATTCAAACACGACGATCCAATATAACATATCCAGCAACACATAACATCACATGTCATCAACGTAAGTAAATATGCGCATCCCAATTGTCGTTGACATATAGCAACGAAACCGGCGATATCACATATTACACTTACGGTCAAAGAAAAGAAAGTGTAAAACTACAACAGTTGGAATCCGCAATCTCTTTAGACATCTCATGCCTAATCAAATGAAATACTTAGACATCACATGCCTAACAATTATAAACTCCGCATTTTAGTCTCATTATCGAAAATACTTTTCAATATCAAGTCGGGTAATTCAACAAGATTCCCGACATCCTGATCGAATGCTCGTCGTAAACTTCAGTAGACGGCCGCACCCCCGATACCGTCGACGAAGTGCACCAAGGCGGAACACCGCTACCGCGAGCACTCGAACGGATGCTTTCGGCGACGGGGTTCTCCTACAGTCACTTGGTCGGGGCTATGGGGTTTAGCTGTCTATTAAGTTTACCCGGCGAGTATCCGCGTATGCTACGTGATTGCGACGGACTTTTGATCGCATCAAAATTCCGTAGCAACCGATCAAGTGAGACTAAATTGCAATGTTTATAACATTCATTCAGTTATCTCATAACTACTTGTGAATTCCAATTATTGTATCCCATTCCAGATAAATAGAAAATGTTAAACTTTCCGATCGAACAGTCAAACACCCAAGTTTTCCCGAAACAGATCAACACATGAAATAAGTCTAACAACATTCAGTTCGTGCCTCAGTACCAACGGTCCAGCCGTAGAAGGGTCAAGCCAACGCCTCACATGTGGCACGCCGTACTGCCCCAAACCTGAAGGTTCAAAGGGCAGTTCAAGACGGTCACATAATCGAGTTAAGATTTGTTGTCTTCTAGAGGGTCCATCGCGTTACTTGCACTACTTAGAACGTTATTAAACTACGGAAAAATCCAACACTTGGAAATTTCCCGGTAGGGGAAAAATTGGGTATTTATATCCAGTCGAACTTTTTAACAGTTTCTAAAATATCCGGAAAAACATAAACGAAGTTAAATTATCCGATCAAATTAACGAATCCCCAATAAAACCCTAGAAAACTCAACACTTGAGTGGAATTAAAAAATTCACATAAAAAATTGCCAAGAAAGGACCTAAGAATAAATATATGAAATTTGAGGGACTAAGTCCAAATTTGGGCCACGGAAGCGCCGCCCTACACCTGGTTTGGCCGCGGTTCCGCGGTCTAATTATGGAATTAGGAGCCCAAACTTCACAGTAATTCTTAGTTTTTCCTGCTTATTTTTCTGCATATTTTTAATTCACAAAATTCAACAGTTTTGAAAAATGTACAGAGAGCGATTTTGCAATGGGGTTTCGGTTCGATCGGATTTCTAACTCCGTCTACGCATCGCCTAAGGCTCTAGCTAGGCTCTGATACCACTGTAGGGTTCCTAGGCACACTAAGGAGGTCTCACAAGGCATCAACCATACCAATTTCAAATTTTACAGGTGCCGAGAAACCCTAATACGGATCGTTAACTAGATATATAGGCGAACACATGCAACTAGTTAACAATTTAACTAAAAGAACGAAAATACAACCTTTGTAGATCCGGTACTCCACCTCCTTAGCTCCGCAATGAAGTCTCCTCGCTGTCCAAATGGAAACCCAAGCTCTAGCGTCGGCTTCATCGGAGAAATGGGCGGGCAAGGTCGTCGGCTTCGTGCCGAAGATGATCTACGTCGAGGCATCACTAGATCAAGCTCCCACTTCACCAAGTCATGAAACTTGTGAAGAAAACACCCTATACTACTTGGCAAGAGGTAGAGGATGAAGAAATAGGAGGTGGGTTCACTTTAGAATTGGATTTCTCACTCATTTTCTCAAGTTGCCATTGATGGAGGCAAGCTTCTTCTTGTGAAGAAGAAGAAGAAGAAGATGAATATATTATGATAAGTTATTTTCAAAATAGAAAATAAATGAATACTTATCATAATCCAACCATGGTCAAGTGTAGAGAATGAACTAGGGTTTAGTGGAATGGTTAGGGTTAAGCATGAGACAAATATGGTCACTTAGTCAAAGCTTCATGAAGCTTCAACTAGCATCCAAAGAAAGCCACCATTCATTTATTTTGCAAAATAAATAAACAAAATAAATAAATGATAAAGAAAAAGAAAACCCTAACCATTACACAACCATGGTTTAAACTTTACACAAACTCAAGTTAACTTGTATCATCAAACATGACACAAACTTGTGTACAAAAGTATATCACATATACATTGTGCACGTCAAGTGAGAAAATCCCTTTAAAATGAACCAATACTAGTTAATGCAAAGTAATATATCAAATATATAATTATGCATTAAATCATTAAATCAACTCTTGATTCAATGATCCGGTCATGTCGCACACAACCGACTAGTACACAATGTATCGATTTATCGAATCAATCCTTGATTCGATAACTAGGTTATATCGCATACAACCATATCGATACATTCATCACGAGAATGAAATACGGTATCACATACACGCATTATTCTCGGTCCCGCACATATCTCATATGCGCTCTTATTTCGTTTCGCTTGAGCCAGGAAACCTCTGTGTAGGACTCTAAAGACTCGTCAATACGCCGGTAGCAGATGATGATCATATCAAACACCCACAAGCCGCAAGCGGTCTGCTAAACGTAACGGCCACCCGGGTATTGAGCGATCAGAAGATCGACGAGCAAGCCCGCTCACACTCCTGTGAATCCAACCAGTAACACTTACCGTACAGTCCGGTCTGTTCGTCTGATATGTCGCATATCTCACCTAGGGGTGGTTAACGTCAGACCCAAATAGCTCGATAAGTCGTGTCGATATGAGGCCTATAACAGTTCGAGAAACTACAGGTAACACTTACCAGTAAATCTCAGCAACCCTGGCCAGGGATTTTTGGTTATAGCCAATCGAACATAGCGCAACATCAACTCCCTATACCGGGAGAGATGAATCCCCTCCCATCGCTCATTACCTCCATGTGATTCGGGACTGTACCCAAAAACCACCGTTTTGCATGCCCTCTTGGACGTGGTAAGGTAGAAATCAAAGCACAGTGGGAACCACACAAGACTCTATGACGATCTCGGGTCAACAGACTACTCTGTACCAGTGTCACCAGAGAACTGCCATCTGACGTAAGGTATAATACCATCTGGGAGTTCTCGGCGAGTCCTTCCAGTGTACCCAGTCTCCACTGAGCACCCGTATATCATCTCTGATGTCAAACACCAATGGATATGGGATCATCCATCGCCCATCTGTATGGGTCGAGAAGGTATACGCTAGTCTACACTGGTATATCGATGCCCCGTCTCGATACACCCATGACTAGGGACTTTGAAGGATGTACTTATGGACTACCATGTCCCCACTAGTATGATCCGCATCATAGTCCAGGTAGTCAAGTACACATCCTAAGGGTTTTACCAACATGTAACAGAGAGACAATCTGTGAACACGTTAAGGTAATGATCAACCAGATAGCATACTATCATGTCGAGCAAGAAAGTCCTCCCTATATATGTCCCAGCATCCACTACAATATACATCCTATGTATTGCAATGGCCTCTAGGGCATACATATAACTAACAGCTATTTGGTTTGCCTTTATCAGTCGTGTATAGGTTCAGGTGACTGATTACGATTACACGTTGATAGAGCCCTTAGGATCTTGCTTGACTACCAACAATTTGATGGCGATCATATACGTGAGAGTTGGGTAGTCTATAAGCACATCCTTAATAGTTGTCCCTAGTCGTGGGAGTACTGAGACATGGCATCGATACTCCGGAGTAGACTAGTGTATACGGTCGAGACCCCGACGAGGGGCGGTGGCTGGCCTCACAAGCCACTGGTGTCAGATGGATCACCTAAGATGTATACAGGTGCTCATTGGGTTATGAATACACCGGACAGGACTCGCCGGGAACCTGCTGGTTGGTATTATACCTATCGTCAGATCGCAGTTCCCTGGTGACATGTATACAGGTTAGTTCATCAACCTGAGGTCGTCATTTGTCTCGTTTGAGTTCCCACTGTGCTTTGATTTCTACCCTACCACGGCTCAAAGGAGTCGTGTAAACAGGTATTTTTTGGGTAAAGTCCCGAGCCACATGGAGGCAAGTGAGCGGATAGGCAGGGGATTCGTCTCTTCCGGTATTGGGGGTGAGATCGTGCTGTGTCTAGGAAAGCCATTACACCAAGTCCTTGGCCAAGGCAGGTGAGAATTACTGGTAGGTACTCCAGTAGTTTCTCCGGGTGTTCAGGGCTTGTCTCTGACACGACTTATACCGCTATTGGGGGTCTGACGTTACCAGCACCCTAGGCCGGATATGCGATACTCATAGACGAACGGGCCGGACTGTATGTATATTGTCACTCTTAGGCTCAGTAGGGTTTCAGGATGAGTTCGCTCGTCAGCTACCCTTGAGGTCAGTACATGGGCAGCCGTTACGCAACGCACAGCTAGTGCCGCTGACGGCTTGTTGTTAAACCCACTGCCAAGGTACTGACGAGTCATTAGAGTCCCCAACAGATAGTTTCCCTAGTTCTGGCGAAACGTTGTAGAGGCCGTATGGTTTTATGGCAGGGTTCGGAAAATGCATGTGCGTTTACGCATGTGTCATATTTCGGGCAGATAATACTGGTGGGCTTTTGTTTAAGCCGGATCCGAGTATTATACTGTGTAGATATAATATCTTTGTCTCAGTTGCATTTGTATCCGGTCATAATACAAATGCGGGTATGTTTATACTGTTACGGGGCCGTCCTGAAATTCGTTACGGGATCGCTTTTGGAAGTTGCCAGTTTCCAGTTTTCTATAACCCGTCTTTAACATTCGGTTAAATGCGGATTTATCTTTTCTCCTCTTGGGTGAGTCAAGAGGTGAGTCGTGATTCTAGAAGGTTCTAGATTTGGTGACTTGATTTTGGTTCAATGTATGCATTAAATGAATGGTGACTAGGTTAATGATTCATTCATTTGCATTTAATGTTTTTAAGTGAGTCATTCTTTCTTTTAATGTGTTATGATAAGTATCATCTTATGGTCACCCTCACTAGTTCCTACACTCACCCCCTTCCTCTTTATAGTGGCCGGCCCTTTGAGAGAGAGATCAGAGATTGATTCATTTTGGAAAAAGATTATAGTTTTGGTGTATGGAAATTTCATAGCTCTTTTTTTTCCATCACAGTTTCAAATGGCAACTTCATTAACCATTCGTCCATGGCTTTAGACGAAGTGAGACAAAGTGTTCTACTCATTCTCTATATCAATCTTGGTCATCTCTTTTAGCAAACTTGATGACCGAGTTGCCTCGGGTCAGAGGCGGGAGCCAGTTTAAAGATCCGTTGACGTGGTACCACCTGGACGAGGAGATCGGAGATTGACGAGATCGGAGCAGCCACAACGGAGCGTGGGATGATGGTTAAAGAACGAAGGACTCGGATCGTTCGGTATAACCCTTCCACCCTCTTTGTAGTTTGTTAGTTTAGCTTTAATGGCAGATCCGGGTTATAGTATGCGATAGCGCCAGTTATAAAAGTTTTTGTTCCGCATTTGGCGTCAGTTTGACGGCCGGGGCGCTACCGTAGACTTACAACAATTACTTGATATTGTACATAAAAGATATATGAGATTCACTTGATTTTGTACATTCTGGATATAGGAGATTTATTTGATATTGTACATTAAGGATTTGTGAGACTTATATGATACGAGAGCCAATTTGGGGGCTGTTTTGAGGGAATTGAGATTTGGATTGTCTGGATGGATTGTGATCCTACCATGATGTAAGGATTCCATGGAAATGACATATTTCATTCCATACGCCACCTTCATTTATATGCACTGTTTCATGTATTAGTAGTACCGTCAGTGTACCTTCCATGATTGTTGCATATACACATTTTCATATCATTATTGCATGATTATTGCATACTGATTGTCATATTATTATTGTTTCATGTATTAGTAGTACCTGCTAGTGTATTTTTCTTAATTATTGCATTCATATGACCTGTTATTGCTATAAATTGCATATGTTAGATTCACACTGTACGAGCATACTTGCGATTACCTGCATATGTTATTTACTATTCACGAGTTGGCAACTAAC
The DNA here is from genome assembly GCA_030015575.1 of Agapanthus africanus. Taxonomy (NCBI): domain Eukaryota; kingdom Viridiplantae; phylum Streptophyta; class Magnoliopsida; order Asparagales; family Amaryllidaceae; genus Agapanthus; species Agapanthus africanus. Next base: position 284,278,094 of record CM057346.1, read on the forward strand.
CCCGTTGTGCCACAGTTGTTTTGCACGGTGTTCCCCAGAGTAGTCGAGGCTGGCTATTCATCTATCTCATCATCTTTTGCTACGAATATCGCTTCAGCTCATAGTGTGCAGTTTTGCTCAGGTGGGATTTGTGGTTATCTGTATTTTTGTATTGTATATTCGTTGTATCCTTGTACTCTCCATCTACTATATTTTCTTTGTGACTTACAGACTTGGTGAGGACGATTTTGTATATTATTTTGTGACTTGTTGTCTTTTATACAGTTTCCTTTCTATCGTCTTTTATTTCTTCGCTACGGCGTCGTGTATTTGTTGTGGTGGTTGTTTTCCGCCTTTGGGAGTGTATTTGCTCCCATCTGGTGATGCTTCATTTATATTTATGTTGTACCCATTTTTAGGGCCAGTTTTTACAAAGGAGGTGCTGCCAAAATTTTAAAGGAAATAAATTGGACTTTTAAAGAATTTGGGTTATGATTTCAAATGTTTCAAAACTTCTATTATCTTTTCTTGTCTTTTTAATGGTTTAGATTTCTGGGTTTTGGCTTTCTTTTACTGCGTTACGCCTGTAGACGTTGCGTAGTATTAGGGCCGTCACGTGCCAAATTTCGGGTCGTGACAAAATTGGTATCAGAGCGCTAGGTTTTACCTTTCGGAGTGTAGGATGACCTTGGTATGATGAAGTAGGTGGCATAAGCAGAGTAACGTAGTGTGTGTATGTTTGCAGCATACTCATGATGCAGTACTCCGCTTAAAGTGAACTAAGTACATTTCTTGAAATTCTTTCTTTGATGATTCATATCCTTGTGATTCGATTTCCGTCTTCTTATCGAATCTTATTTCCATTTATAGCCTAGCCGCCGATGACTATGTCGACTCAGAGTGATGCAGCGAGGGCCGAGGTCAGAGTTTGTTTGGATGAGACGAGCACTGACTAGGATGGCACGCTCGTTGCACAGGTGCAGACGGATCCGCCTTCGACAAATCAGCTAGCTAGGCTTGTGGCAGAGATGCAGGACTTGTGCCAGGATGAGCTCATTGGTTGAGACCGTTCGAGTGCAGCGACAGGAGGTTCTTACCCCTGTTACCCAGTTGTTCCTTGCGATCAGCATGCAGCATTCCGTCACCTACATAGCACCAGTAGATGCAGCCCCAGTTTACGAGACACGTCTTCCAGATACTTTGAGTGTTCCGGAACAGTGGAGGACTCGTACCGGTGTACCAGCCCAGAGACAGAGGCTTAGTTGTCGAGACAGATTTCGTGACCGTCACAGGAGTAACAGAGGCTTGGGACGAGGACAGTCGTCTAACTCTTGTCCCCAGGATGGTCAACAGTTTTCTTCTGGGTGTTATCGGTGCAGGAGTTTGGATCATCGGGTTCGAGGTTGTACTTAGCCACGTAGTCGCGGGACAGCTATACGGCAGAGAGCTCATGGACGTGGAAGGTTCGCTCAGAGGGGACAGGTTAGCAGAGGAGGAGTTCATCCAGTTGCGGATAGGGGGCAGACACGAGAGTTTGCTTCTACTCATCGGGACGCGTGGGCGTCCAATGCATAGTTTTCAGGTATCCTTAATTCGTATGTTCTTTTGATGTATTTCTTGTTTGTTTTACACACTTTGTGCCGTGGTTGGGATGAGAGTTATGTTAGGTAGATCAGCCGTTTGTTGTGTTAATTTTCTGTCAGCGATTCTTTTGATTGCGCGACATGTATTTCAGTCGTGTGCCAACCGGTTAGGAGATTCGTCCGCCACTTTGATCCTTCGAGAGATGTTGGATTGGACGTTTTCCTGGGCACAGATTGGTTAGCTAAGTGCTAGGCGTCTATGGACTACCGTGAGGAAACAGTCAGGTTTTTATTTTACCCGGCGCGTCAGTTCTTGTTGTGCAGGTGGATAGTTATGCCGCCTCTCACAGCTTGAATTCAGCCTTTTTGCTAGTCGGCTTTTGAGTAGATGTCGTGGACTCTTGGCGTTCATTCGTGATACCGTAGCCATAGTTGGTTTGTTGGACCAGTTTTCTTTCGTGCGAGAGTTTTTCGACGTTGTTCCAGATGAGCCGGCGAAACTTAGGGAGCTTAAGGATCAGCTGCAGAGTTGTTTGTTGGGGGGCTTGTTCGTCTGAGTGTTTCGCTTTGGGAAGCTCCTATTTCTGTTTGTCAAGGAGAAAGACGACAGATTGAGGTTGTATATTGATGGATCGTTAATTGAACCGGCTTACGGTGCGGATAGGTATCCTTTATCTCACATTGACGATTTCTTCGATCAGCTCTAGAGTGCGAGACATTTTCTAAGTTTGTTCGGGATCAGGTCATCATTGTTGCGGTTTCGGAGTGATGACATTCCGAAAACTACCTTGTGTGTGCTACGGGCTTTGTGAGTTTTGGTGGTGTCCTTGGACTCACCAATACCCTACCAGCATTCGTTTATATGATGAACCAGATTTCTTCAGGCCGTTTCTCGACCAGTTATTGTTGTGTCATTGACGACATTCTGGTCTATTTCAATGTGTCTTGAGGAACACGAGTAGAACTTGAGGATTTGTTTTGCAGACATTGGGAGAGCCCCAGCGGTTTGCTAGATTCTCGGAGTGTTCCTTCAGGCTGGTTTGTGTTGACTCCTAGGTCTTGTAGTTACGGGAGACGGTTTTTGTATGGTTCCGAGGAAGATCGTGGCCGTACAGCTTAGGCCCAGACTCGTGCGCAGGACGGAGGTCCGCAGATTTTTTGGCTTACCAGGTTTTTACCGTCGTTTCGTACAGGATTGCTATAGTAGTGCTGCACCGTTGACTGAATTGACCGGAATGGAGGTTTCTTTTCTTTGCACTGAGGCATGTATGCGGAGTTTTCGGCAGTTGAAGATTCGGTTAACAACTGCATTAGTGTAAGTGCACGGCGGCGCCCCGGCCGTCAATCCGACGCCGGAATGCGGAAGCGGTGAATAACTTAAAATTTGCGGACTTAGCAAACCGGCACCACCGCGCACTATCACCCGGATCGTTACCATTAACTAGTCTAAGCTAACTACAAGAAAGGGAATAGAGATATACCGACGATCCAAGTCCTCCGGTCTTCATCTCCACTCCGATCTCCTCGCGGGATCTCCGTCCGTCTCCTCCTCGTCGCCGGAAGTGCACCACATCGCCTTCTTCGTTTACGGGCTCCCACCTCAATGCCGAGGCAACTCGGGGACGAAGCCGGCTACTCGACGTGCCCAAGATTCGTTGTAGAATTTGTAGTCCTCAAGTCTCACTTTGGGGTTCATGGAGATGCCATTTTAGGTGGAGGGATGATACAAGAACAATGTGGAGGAACTTGGGGATTTTTCTAACATCAAGAGAGCAAAAAATCCCCACTACAAAAATGGGCAACCCACCCTCATGGTGGCCGGCCATGACAAGAGGAGAAGGAGAGTGAAAATGGAGAGAGAGAGCTCAAAAAAATGGGAGCCATTCTCATATCAAAAACAAGAGAGAGAGAGGAATGGTTATCATATGAACCAAAATGATAACAAAGCAAAACCAACACTCAACTAACAACCATCTCTCATCATCAACAACCATCATCAAAACCATGATGATAAAGAAAGTCAAGCTATCATGAAGCTAGAAGTCAAGGTCAATGAGAGGCTATCATGATACAACAATAAGCAAAGAACCCCTCCACAAACACTTATTTGCAACAATGCAAATAAGCCCTCCTCCACCAATCTTCGGCCAATGAACGGAACAATGGAAATTGGCCGAAACGGAAAGCAAACTGGCAACTCCAGAAAACTGGTCCCGTAATAAATTACAGGAAAACCCCGATACTGTGCATACACACCCGCATCTGTATTTCGACCGAAATACAAATGCAATGAGACAAAATCTACACTGTACTATACTAGGATCCGGCTTATACCAAAGCCGGCCAGTAATATCTGTTCGATCCTGATCCGTGCAATACCGTACGTATCTGATCGAACCCTGCCATATAACCATACGGCCTATAGTACAAACTGTCCGATCCTGATCCGTGCAATACCGCACGTATCTAATCGGACCCTGCCATATCTCCATACGGCCTCTACAACCTTTCGCCCGAAAGCTGAGTAACTGAATGTGGGGGACTCTAAAGACTCGTCAACACCTTGGTTGTGGATTTAACCACTAGTACGTCAGAGGTATAAGCCAATACGTGACGGGCTACCAGGTACTGACCAAATGGGACGTCGATGAGGAAGCTCACCCCGACACCCAACTGAGCCTGTCAGTGACAATATCCGTGCAGTCCGGTCCGTTCGTCTATGAGCATCGCATGGCGGGCCTAGGGGGTTGGTAAAAGTCAGACCCCCAAAAGCGGTACAAGTCGTGTCGGAGTGTAGCCCAGAACACCCTGAGATACTACTGGAATACCTACCAGTAAATCTCCTTGCCTTGGCCAAGGACTTTGTGTAATGGCTCTCCTAGACACAGCACGACCTCACCCCCAATACCGGGAGAGACGAACCCCTGAAGATACGCTCACTGCCTCCATGTGGCTCGGGACTGTACCCAACTAAAACCTGTTTGCACGACTCCTTTGAGCCGTGGTAGGGTAGTAATCAAAGTACAGTGGGAACTCACACGAGACAAATGACGATCCCCAGGTCGATGAACTAACCTGCACACATGTCACCAGGGAACTGCCATCTGACGTCTGGTATATGACCAACTAGCATGTTCCCGGCGAGTCCTGTCCGGTGTACTCATAACCCAATGAGCACCTGTATACATCTTAGGTGATCCAACTGACACCAGTGGCTTGTGAGACCGGCCACCGCCCCTCGTCGGGGTCTCGACTGTATACACTAGTCTACTAATGGAGTATCGATGCCCAGTCTCGAAACTCCCACGACTAGGGACCTTTTAAGGATAAGCTTATAGACCCCCAGCTCCCACTTATATGATCGCCCTCATACTGCTGGTGGTCAAGCAAGAATCCTAGGGGCTCTATCAACGTGTAATAGCGACGTGTCATGTCACCTAAAGCAGTACACGATGATAAAGGTAAACCAGATAGCATACTATCATCTCGAGTAAGACTGTCCTACCGGGATAGGTCCTCCCTCAATCATTACAATCACGTACCTGTGACCTAATAATTGACTCTGAGGGCACTATCTCCAACAATCTCCCACTTGCACTCAAGGCTAATTATTGCGATGTCGCATACTCACAGCCCGTGTGATACCGAACATCCAACTCCTCTACTAGTCAGTCTCACAAAGCTCGTTTGTGGAACTATTGCGTTCGAGGAATAGCCTCAGTGAGTGGATCCGCTTAGTTGTTTCTTTCTATGTCTCTCTATATCTCAAGTTCGCGGAGAAACCCATCTCCCGAAATGAGCAATACCTGTCTTAGAATGTGTCTGGATGTCTGATGGGACATAGCTCATAATTGAACTCCAAATCCAAACTTCTTAGACTGTATCGTCAACTGAACTTAATCAGTATCCTGCGCGCCATGCCTCCCTCAGTATTGCCTTGGATCACCTGTCCAAAATACTGCCCTTCGTCAGAGGGAAAACTATAACTCTGACAACCTCCTTGTCGTCCATGTCACCTTGGAAGCCTGGAATGATAACCGTCTCCTGAATGAGGCTATCGTTATCATATCCCTAGAACATCCACTTATGTTCTAAAACTGCTTCCGACTGTTTCTCCAGGATTGGATTAATGTCAACTTATTGCATCTAGTGCAAGAACAACATCTGGTGTGGTACTTGACATCTCATGATTGACTCAATTGCCTAAGCAAGTGATCTGCCAATCATGCACGTCCCTCTCCCCTTTAGTCTGTAAGACACCTTTAGAGAGGGTGACTCCATTACCTGCAGGTACACTACCGTGCCAGGAGTCGTCCATCCTAAATACTCTTAGAATGCTGTCAAGTACCCTGATTGGGAAACCACCCAAATCTAGATCTAAGACCATAGATCTAGTAACCAGTATGTCTGATATAAAATCCATTTCCTTTGTGGAGAAACCACTGTGTGACGACCAAAGTATAACCGATCGTAGTGTAGGAGTTTCTTTTCCTACTCTGTGTATATCATCCAAATACCAGGATATCACACCCTACTACCTTCTCAACAGATCCATCCCCTATTCTGATGAAGTCAAACCCATGACTGTCACGTCAGAAACAGATGATCTATCTCCGCTACATCTGCTTTAGTCTATAAATAGACATAAGCTACCTGTCCACCAATGCTTCCGCTGCTCCCACTGACTACGACAACCCTCTGGCAGAGTCATATAGACGTGCACTTCTAAAACTAGTTTAGAACGACGCTATACTCATCCTCCCGCCGGGTCTCGCAGCCTGGAACAACAGCAATGGTAATTGTGGGTAAACAAGAACTTCCCTGTCACCGTCCTTGAAGCTACCGTAGTACCTCTCGGGTGCCTGAAGTTACCCACCTTATCTGCGGAGTGGCCAATGGAATGTCAATCCAGATTGAATCTTTAGGTTCCTTATCAAATCTTCAGTAATCGTTTGTGGTTCTGGAATCACTTCCAGTTCTACCATACTCCCACTACTGTTTTCTGAAAAAATCCATTTTTAATAAAACTGTGGCGAGTCTAGAACAATATTGCTATTGATCTTCCAGATGGTAGAAAGTCAACCCGCGTCATAGCCTGGGTCAACCCACAAACAGCCATTACAGAAACGTGCCTTGAGTTGTCCAGTGTCTGGTTTTAATCATAAACCGGACAACTCCCCGTACCTTAACATCGTTAAGATATGAACTGTTCTATATCCAATATAGAAACAGAGGCACTGATTTAATTGAACCAGATTCAAATCATGCAGCTGTCCCCAGCGCATGTCAACTAAATGGAAGGAGGCCGATCAGCGTTACTCAACTTAGGAATACTTCCAATTATGAGTAACCTGAAAGAGAAGCAAGATCTCTTCATCATTACTATCAACTGAATACCATACACAAGTATCTACATCTTCGATCTCTTTGAAGAATCCCGATACTTGCTATACCTGGTTCTCTACTCTATTCAAATACCAATAACTTCTCCAAATTCGGACCCTGTGTTTCCACGAAACACCTGTCTAAAAACTAGAGAAGTCATAAGTAAACTGAATGTAGTATGAGGACCAACCCCTCTGTCCTGATGGACCCTGGACAACATACAATCCTTTGTATAAGTCCCTTGAGTCTGATAACTCATTCACTGTGTGTCGTAGGTTGAAAACTGTACTTATGGTTAAGAAGAATTACACCGCTGTTTAATGCTCCTTACCTAACCATCCACTGATATAGGTAAATGTCGTAGACATAATTTCAGAAAGGTATATCTCACTCTATGAAAATAGACGTACAGATATATCAATTTGAAATTGGTGCATAACAGCGGATATTCAAAACCAAATATTTGCCGACCGGCAAACAGCCCAGGTGATTTCCTCAAATATCACCGATTACAACGAATCCCGATATAATGAGGATAATCACCCAATTCCCAATAAATTACTCCCACTCATCATCTGTAAAACCATACAGATGTGAGAATCGTACCTGGTAAATACATACCCTGGAGTAAGTATCTAATCGGGAAATCAGTTTTCCTTTAACATTACATAGTGAAACTGAAACATTGAAATGTTCCGATGGGGTATTCTGGTATTCCTAGTAATGCCTCTTCCAGATTCACGACTGTAACCGTATAGTTCTTTGCCACCTCTCCAAATCCCTTCATATGTCTTTAGTCTTTACCTTCTGCACACCCCTTTAGGCCAAATGGTTTTCTTCCTTCCCTACCGTTCGGCACCAGCCTATGGTTTGGAAGAAGACTATCCAATAAGCATAATGGGTGTACTGTCCCAATCCTGGGAACACTTGCAATGCAAGAGAAGGTGAAGATAAAAGACACCTGAATAAATCTTATTCCTATTTCTCCTGGACCAGAATCCATCCCCGAACTGGAACAAGTTCCATTCGAGTTCGTATATAACCATACGATGGAGTATCCAAATAAACTGTGGATCTTCGTAGTGATACGGAGTGTCCTGGAGAAATACAAAGGTGATGTGGGAGTGGTAACGAAATATTTGGTTTGGTAGTGAATATCTGTTGCAATTTACTTTGCCCTCTTACTAATCCCTTGCTTTGTCTGAACTTAATACCTTCTGCACACCATCGTTATGCTAATTGGTTTTCTTCATTCCCTACCGGTCGGCACCAGCCTAAGGTTTGGAAGAAGACAATCCAATTTGCGTAATAGGTGTACTACCCCTAAACCAAGGAGTACTCGTAACCTGAGAGAGGGTAAAAGGAAAAGACAACTGAATAATCCTATCCGTTTTCTCCAGAACCGGAAACCATCCTCGAATAAATTCTTTCGAGTTCGTATCTAACCATACGATGGTTTTGTCCAATGGAAGTGGACGTTCATAGCAATACGGGGTGTCCTGGAGAAAAGGGTAAAAGTAGGAGTGGCAATGAGGTTTGCAACTCTGACAATCCAAAAGCCGGTGTTTAAGAAGGTTCGGTCAACATGGTCACTGAGTCAAAGTCTTAGGGTCGGGTCAATGGTCGCTGCCAAAGAGAGAGAGAAAAGAAACACTCAGCGTGCACTCTAACCTAGATCAGAATGGTTACCAATTTATCTAATCTGGAATCCTCCCACTGTATCTCAAATTCTCCTCCAAACCTAAAGAAGAATTAGTCGGGGTCACCCGAGGAGTATACCAACTCATCAGTGGGAATCGGGATCCAACTCTCATCGCATGACAACGTGACGGAATCCGCTCACGGTATCACACTCCAGAAGGTATGCGCATATCTGGCAAGTTTCAGTTCTTTTGAAACTCCCGATGTGATTTTTACCCCATGCTCTTATGACCTTGACTAAGGCCAACAAATCATAAGTCACATGTCAAGTTCTACCCGTCATTATCCAGGTTAATTTGAATCCACCCGTACAAGCCCTTGACTAGGGCCAACAAGGCTATACGACTGTCCCAAACCAACGCATCTATCTATGCAGCATATGAATACCCAATAGCTACCAAACACTGTGCCTTGACTAAAGCCAACAAACACAGCTTGAATACTATTGACTACCCATATGAAACGACGGAGGGCTACGAATGGTTTCTGGCGAAAACCTTTAACGTAATGAACTTGATATCGTCGAAGGAACGGATAGCTTTTTGAAAATATAGTGACGAAAACCGTTGCTAAAGAGGTCACTCCCGGTGAAGGGATCTCGGCTCTTTCCCCGTAGAATGGGGTGCAGGATATTCCAACTGAATACCACGATGCAAAGCAAAAGCAATCGGCTATAGTGAAATTAATGCCCTGACGCAAACTTTTGTCCAAGGGGTCACTCCCGGTGAAGGGATCTCGGCCCTTGCCTCGTCGACTGAGGAGCAGGATATTCCAATGAATACCACGATGCAAAACAAAAGTAAACGCCCTTGCAATAACAGCTTTTTGAAAAGTGTTCCAACAACATCAGATTAGGTTTGTTTTTAACTTGCATTGATCCGAATCAATGCAGTCCCATCAATTGATCACACCACAAAGAACGAAAATATACTGATGTACGTATATGCCATCCGCATTCGCCACTGGGTCCCGTCATTACCCGTTAGGTTAGCTTACTAACGACAGAGCGGGGACTGGACTAGTGCGGATGCAAAACATATACAACATCTACTAATATATATACCAATATATTATATTCGCTCAAGGCGTGAATAAAATGCAACATCACAGAAATGTACAGCATCACAGAAACAATACAGATATCTGGGATCCCCGGGTTTCACAGAGCCACTACTGAAACCCGACGTTCCCCTGGTCGTGTGGATAGCCTGCGCAATGAAATCCTAGACCCCTACGGGCGCGGCAAGTTACCCGCCAAAACCTGAAGCGAGGCAGCCCCCTTCAGCACCGTGAATGGACCACCCAGCACTTCACGGAATCCGGTAACTTGGGCACCCCTCCTGGGTCAACCTGTACCCCCTACGAGTGCGGCGAATAGCCCGCCAATCCTAGAGTGAAGCCCCCTCCGTCTCAATGCCATGAGATGCGGGCTTGTTGCCCTCCAGAACCCGGCTATCCGTGCACCCCTCCGCGGGGCAATCCTAGTACAGAAAGTAAAATATACATACACCGGGTACATCGACCGCAACCAGGTCGTGCCCCAAAATAATAATACAAACAGGCAGTGACGGCAGTCCACATGTCGGACGCTCGCCCCGCAATATCAAATGTACATAATACAACAGCACAGTACTAGCATTGCATCCAGGCTATCCCCACGACCGATCCGCAACATCACAGCAAATACATAGAACATCAACGTGAAAGTCACGTTCGCAAATCCGTCTAACCGGGCTATAGCAGTTAGACCGGATTTACCGATCGAGTGACATTCACGGTCGCAGATATAATGTAAATACTGTAAAAAATGTGTTTAAAAAATTTCCGATTGATCAAACAATTAACAAGTGGGCCCCAAAGAAAACTGTAGCACTCACAGAAACAATTGGCCCAACTTTAATATTCCAAAGCCCATATTTTAAGTCCAGAAGGCCTCTGTAAAAAAATGGTGAAGTGATGTGAATAGTGCGCGGCGGAAGGGCCGCACAAAGGGGGTTTTCGCGGCGGTTCCGCGCTCCAACTGTGGAGTTACTTCGTCAAATTTTTACAGAACTCTTAGATTATCCAGTATATCAATATTCTACAACCTGAAAAATTTTTCGAGACCAAAAATTTTCAACAGAAACTGATGCGAACTAAAATGCAGTTTTGGAACTTTTTAATCAATCGGAAATGCAAACACATTACACAAAGCTAGACTAAGTTAATGGCGAGGCTCTGATACCACTGTAAGTGCACGGCGGCGCCCCGGCCGTCAATCCGACGCCGGAATGCGGAAGCGGTGAATAACTTAAAATTTGCGGACTTAGCAAACCGGCACCACCGCGCACTATCACCCGGATCGTTACCATTAACTAGTCTAAGCTAACTACAAGAAAGGGAATAGAGATATACCGACGATCCAAGTCCTCCGGTCTTCATCTCCACTCCGATCTCCTCGCGGGATCTCCGTCCGTCTCCTCCTCGTCGCCGGAAGTGCACCACATCGCCTTCTTCGTTTACGGGCTCCCACCTCAATGCCGAGGCAACTCGGGGACGAAGCCGGCTACTCGACGTGCCCAAGATTCGTTGTAGAATTTGTAGTCCTCAAGTCTCACTTTGGGGTTCATGGAGATGCCATTTTAGGTGGAGGGATGATACAAGAACAATGTGGAGGAACTTGGGGATTTTTCTAACATCAAGAGAGCAAAAAATCCCCACTACAAAAATGGGCAACCCACCCTCATGGTGGCCGGCCATGACAAGAGGAGAAGGAGAGTGAAAATGGAGAGAGAGAGCTCAAAAAAATGGGAGCCATTCTCATATCAAAAACAAGAGAGAGAGAGGAATGGTTATCATATGAACCAAAATGATAACAAAGCAAAACCAACACTCAACTAACAACCATCTCTCATCATCAACAACCATCATCAAAACCATGATGATAAAGAAAGTCAAGCTATCATGAAGCTAGAAGTCAAGGTCAATGAGAGGCTATCATGATACAACAATAAGCAAAGAACCCCTCCACAAACACTTATTTGCAACAATGCAAATAAGCCCTCCTCCACCAATCTTCGGCCAATGAACGGAACAATGGAAATTGGCCGAAACGGAAAGCAAACTGGCAACTCCAGAAAACTGGTCCCGTAATAAATTACAGGAAAACCCCGATACTGTGCATACACACCCGCATCTGTATTTCGACCGAAATACAAATGCAATGAGACAAAATCTACACTGTACTATACTAGGATCCGGCTTATACCAAAGCCGGCCAGTAATATCTGTTCGATCCTGATCCGTGCAATACCGCACGTATCTGATCGAACCCTGCCATATAACCATACGGCCTATAGTACAAACTGTCCGATCCTGATCCGTACAATACCGCACGTATCTAATCGGACCCTGCCATATCTCCATACGGCCTCTACAACCTTTCGCCCGAAAGCTGAGTAACTGAATGTGGGGGACTCTAAAGACTCGTCAACACCTTGGTTGTGGATTTAACCACTAGTACGTCAGAGGTATAAGCCAATACGTGACGGGCTACCAGGTACTGACCAAATGGGACGTCGATGAGGAAGCTCACCCCGACACCCAACTGAGCCTGTCAGTGACAATATCCGTGCAGTCCGGTCCGTTCGTCTATGAGCATCGCATGGCGGGCCTAGGGGGTTGGTAAAAGTCAGACCCCCAAAAGCGGTACAAGTCGTGTCGGAGTGTAGCCCAGAACACCCTGAGATACTACTGGAATACCTACCAGTAAATCTCCTTGCCTTGGCCAAGGACTTTGTGTAATGGCTCTCCTAGACACAGCACGACCTCACCCCCAATACCGGGAGAGACGAACCCCTGAAGATACGCTCACTGCCTCCATGTGGCTCGGGACTGTACCCAACTAAAACCTGTTTGCACGACTCCTTTGAGCCGTGGTAGGGTAGTAATCAAAGTACAGTGGGAACTCACACGAGACAAATGACGATCCCCAGGTCGATGAACTAACCTGCACACATGTCACCAGGGAACTGCCATCTGACGTCTGGTATATGACCAACTAGCATGTTCCCGGCGAGTCCTGTCCGGTGTACTCATAACCCAATGAGCACCTGTATACATCTTAGGTGATCCAACTGACACCAGTGGCTTGTGAGACCGGCCACCGCCCCTCGTCGGGGTCTCGACTGTATACACTAGTCTACTAATGGAGTATCGATGCCCAGTCTCGAAACTCCCACGACTAGGGACCTTTTAAGGATAAGCTTATAGACCCCCAGCTCCCACTTATATGATCGCCCTCATACTGCTGGTGGTCAAGCAAGAATCCTAGGGGCTCTATCAACGTGTAATAGCGACGTGTCATGTCACCTAAAGCAGTACACGATGATAAAGGTAAACCAGATAGCATACTATCATCTCGAGTAAGACTGTCCTACCGGGATAGGTCCTCCCTCAATCATTACAATCACGTACCTGTGACCTAATAATTGACTCTGAGGGCACTATCTCCAACAATTAGTTCTTTCTTTGCTTCTGGTTTGGGCAACTTGTTGTTTAACTGTAATGTTTCACGAGTGGGGCTCGATTGTGTACTGAGGCGACACAATAGAGTTATCACTTTTGCTTCCCTATATTGGAGGAAGTACGAGAAGGATATCCCACTCATGATCTGGAGATTGCCGCGGTGGTCTTGCGTTGGAGATTTGGAGACACTACTTGTTCGAGAGTCGTGTCAGATTTTCACGGACCAACAGAGCTTAATATACATCTTCCTGCAGCGGGTGCTGATTGTTGTGATAGTCTTCTGCAGATTTACAGTTCTTGTGCGATCGTTGAGTACAGCTTGTGTTCGCCTCTACTGAGGGGACAGTTTGCTCATGTCCGCGCCTGACCACTTTTCTTTAATCGCTTTCGCGAGACACTGCCCGCTGATACTCGTTCGTCAGTGATACTTGAGCCTACTCGGCTGGGTAAGGATTTAGAGTCCTTGAATTGTGACAAGGGTGTGCTAAGTTTAGGGACGTGTTTGTGTACCTGATATTATTAGGTAGAGACATGAAATCCTAGAGTAGGCACATCTGTCAACTCTCTGTACTCATTCAAGTTCCACCAACATTAGACGTGACTTGTGAGATAGTTACGGGTGGGCAAGGATGTGAAGAGAAGTTTCGGGTTTCGTTTCAAGGTGTCTGTCTTGTTGTGTGCTTTGGTTGAGCATCTGAGACTGGCAGGAGAGTTGCAACCTTTAACCGTTCCGAGGTGGGAGTGGGAGCAAATCTCCACGAATTTCATTGTGGTGTCTACCCAAGTTTAGTCAGGGTGTGACTCCATTCGGATGCTTGTCATCCGGTTATACTCAGTTTGCTCAGTTGTTCTTTGTTAAATTTGTGCGTACGTATTAATTGTTGTCGGCAGTTGGGGATCATCACTCGCCACGTTAGGATACTTCTTTGATAGCATTTATCAGGGAGCGTTCCAATTGGCAACCTTTAGGTTTAGGGGTTAGGTCGTGTCAATCACCAGTCTGTTTTTCTGACTCTGCGTAGTAGGATTTTTGGACCCCGGCTAGTCTAAAGACTTCGGAGATGATCCGGTTGTTTTAGGTCATGATTAGAATTGTCCATTGCGGACAGAGGTATTATGCCGACCGTGTTGGTCGTAAACTTGAGTTCGCAGTGGCAGATCATGTATTCCTACGGATTTTAGAGGTATTATGCCGACCGTGTTGGTCGTAAACTTGAGTTCGCAGTAGCGGATCATGTATTCCTACAGATTTTTTCGATAAATGACGTGTTGAGTTCTGGGAAGTTTATCCCAGAAATGTAGGTTTTTTTGAGATCCTATAAGCGAGTTAGTTTCGTTGGATTTAATTTAGCACTTCCACCCAGATTATTGAGTATTCACCCCGTATTCCTTGTGTCGATACTTTGTAATTACCTTTATGACCTTTCTTACATGATTCAGCACCAGACCATTTAGTTCGGACGCGATCTTTCATTCACCAGCAGCCAATTGTGTGAATGGCTCGGCAGGTGGAGAAACTTCGGTCAAGGGTCTTGCCATCTATGAAGGGTTTTTCTTGGACGTGGCCGTATAGTGAGGTAATCACTTGGGAGGCTACGAACGAGATAGGAGAGTTTGTAATCTTCTCTTTGAAGGTACGCTTAGTGAAAATTTTAAATTCGGGGACGAATTTTTTTATGGGGGGAGATCGTAACGCCTTAGATTTCGGTTACTGTTCGTTTAGACGTTAATGCGGGTTTACTGCAAAAATTTTACCAATTCTATTTCCTCACATTTTATAACATTTAATTAATAATTTATTATTATTTGTTATAAGCATGCATGCACGTGTGCACGTAAATGTGAGGATTTGTTTGTGCTAATCTAGTTTTAGCAACCATGACACTTAACCTTAATCTTACCCCTTTGCTTTAATCCTTTGCCTTGAATTAACCATTAATCTTTTGTGAGAAAGAGAGAAAGATAATTGTGTTGGAATGATGAGGTATGGTGCATTTAATGTGAAGACATGGTACATTAATTGCTTTGGATACACTCATCCTCATCTCTCACCCTACACTCACCTCCCTCTCTTATTTTCTCACACAGTCTCTCTTCTACTCATTTCCCTTCTTATTTTATTCTCTCTCACAGTTGCAAACTGAACACTCTCTTTTCCCTGATTAAATTATCTCAAAATCCATCACAAATTGACAAAGGCATCACAAAAATCACATCTTTATCTTGGTTTTACCTCATGGATGCCATGGAGTGTACAAAGCTTGGATCTTTAAGTTCTTTTGTGTAGGTAATGTTTCCTTGCTGTTGTTTAAATTATTTTTGTGCAGCTTAGCTTGTTAGTGTTAGTTTTTATCGCATATCGTATCGTTTCGGATAAATATCGTATTTTTAGTGTCGATTTGGGGTCTCGGATGATCTGCTGTTAAACTAAGTATTTGTTGCAAAAATTGACTTGACAGTAACCTAGTATAGAGACTTAGAACCTACCCTCGAAATACGAGCCAATTCCACCATAGAACGGCCGCAGATTTATTACTTCTGGCCGCAATTTGCGGCCAGAGTAGGGACTTGGGTGTTGGTTTTTGGTGTAGGGGTCTCTGGGGTTAATTGTAGTCTCATAGTTCTTGCAATTTTTACAATTTATTAGCACAGAAAAATCTAGGACCACTTTGCATATTTCTAGTGTTTCGTTTCGTGCGATACGTTATCCTATACGATGCGTGTTACGTGTTGCTGTTGCGCTGAGTTGGTTTCGTAGTGTCGCTATACGCGTCAGCTGCAATACAAACCCTTTAGAGTACGTAGGTGTGTTGTGTTGTTCCATGTAGATTGTATGTATTTTGGGTCTATTATTAATATATACTTGTGTTATTGTTTTAATGTTGCAGGTTCGCAGGCGGGGACTTCGGACACTGCTACAAAGGGAAAACAGGTGGTAGGATTCACTTAGCTTGGAGCGTTGGTGAGTAGATTTAACATCTACAGGGGAATCGCCCTCATGGCGTTATGAGTCTGGGCTAGAGATGTTAATACTTGTTGCATATTCTATGTCATATTTAGAATTGCACATTTACCCTATTACTTAGATATTGTTGTGCTTGGACTAGTATCCTTAGGACACTTCACATATTATTGACGACTCATGTTGCATGAGCACGATTGTATGCTACACACACTGTCAATAATTGCCATGTCACGCACAACCCACTTGTAGATATGATATTGCTTGGTTAGGAACATTGAGACATTGATTCATATTTCTTATCGCATATGACATATAACATAGCTGTATACTCACATGCTTACATATATGCCATCATATACATATATGCTCGATACCTGTATACCTATAGAGTGTCGTACCATTAGTGATAGTCACATACACACTTTACGATATTGATACAGGTATACTTTGTACTCATACTTCACTTATACCCAGGGGGTATACTACATCATTACTTGTAGGTAGATTTATATATCTTGCTATACCTTATGATTTACACATATATCCGGTTATAGCTACATGTTTACCTTTACTTGATGTTATTTTAGACTTGGATAAATTAGGAACCGCATGATATTTATATTAACTTGTTGTAGTTAATTAGCGGCTTTTCCTTTATATGCTTACATTTCAGTTTTATGTTGCATATATCATATTCAAGGATTTTCGCATTGTTATATGGATTTTTCATGATATTTTCTGGGTTTGGGGACCGTGGGAGTTCATGAAATTATGCATTACTTGAAAAACCCGGTTTCTCTTGATATGATATTTCAGCATCTACCATGAGTTTTATCGGTTCTGATATATATATACCCCTACGAGGAGGCGTCGAATCCGTATGAGGGTACATGGTGGGGCCCGGAGGTACCCGGGGCAAGAAAGGGATGTCGATGTAATATGCCGATGAGGCCTGGCAGAGGAACCATACCATTCGGTGACATTACCAATGACTCAGCGGTTATCATGGGGATACCGACGGGAGTCATGTACGTATGGATACGTGGAAAGGCGAGGGTTAGAGCTAGGCACTCGAGTTTTCGGTATAGCGTATGATACGTACATATCAGGGTGCCAGTCTTGGTGACAGCACCTGATTGATCAGCATTTCTGTGTCGATGCTTGACACATTGGTTTCATGATATTTCTTTTTACTCCTATATATATATATAACAGTGGATTAGGACGCTGTTATATATGCCTTTACTCCAATATTAGTGGAATGGGACGCTAATATATGTGTATCGATATCAATTCATATACTTCATCATATTTATTCATGTTAATATACCTAGGTTATAAGAGATTCACTTGTTTATTGATTTAGGACATATGACATTAACTTGATATTGTACATAAAGGATATATGAGATTCACTTGATTTTGTACATTCTGGATATAGGAGATTTATTCGATATTGTATATTAAGGATTTGTGAGACTTATATGATACGAGAGCCAATTTAGGGGCTGTTTTGAGGGAATTGAGATTTGGATTGTCTTGATGGATTGTGATCCTACCATGATGTCAGGATTTTGTGGAAATGACATATTTCATTCCATGCTCCACCTTTATTTATATGCACTGTTTCAAGTATTAAGAGTACATGTTAGTGTACCTTCCATGATTGTTGCATATACACATTTTCATATCATTATTGCATGATTATTGCATACTGATTGTTATATTATTATTGCTTCATGTATTAGTTGTACCTGCTAGTGTATTTTTCTTAATTATTGCATTCATATGACCTGTTATTGCTATAAATTGTATATGTTAGATTCACGCTGTACGTGCATACTTGCGGTTACCTACATATGTTATTTACTATTCACGTGTTGGCAACTCACCCCCGTTGTGCCACAGTTGTTTTCCAGGGTGTTCCCCAGAGTTGTCGAGGCTGGCTATTCATCTATCTGATCATCTTTTGCTACGGATACCACTTCAGCTCATAGTGTGCAGTTTTGATTAGATGGGTTTTGTTGTTATCCGTATTGTTGTATTGTATATTCGTTGTATCCTTATACTCTCCATCTACTACATTTTCTTGTTGACTTAGAGACTTGGTAAGAACGATATTGTATATTATTTTGTGACTTTTTGTCTTTTATACAGTTTCCTTTCTATCGTCTTTTATTTCTTCGCTACAGCGTCATGTATTTGTTGTGGTGGTTGTTTTCCGCCTTTGGGCGTGTATTTGCTCCCGTTTGGGGATGCTTCATTTATATTTATGTTGTACCCAGTTTTGGGGCCTGTTTTTACAAAGGAGGTGCTGCCAAAATTTTAAAAGAAATAAATTGGGCCTTTAAAAAAATTGGGTTGTGGTTTCAAATGTTTCAAAACATCTATTATCTTTTCTTGTCTTTTTAATGGTTTAGATTTCTGGGTTTTGGCTTTCTTTTACTCTGTTACGCCTGTAGACGTTGCGTAGTATTAAGGCCGTCACGTGCCAAATTTCAGGTCGTGACAAGTGTGCGAGCAGAGTTTTCAGCAGTTGAAGACTCGGTTGAAGACGGCACCAGTTCTATCTTTGCCTTCTGGATCGGGCGGCTATTTTGTTTACTGTGATGCTTATCGAGTGGGGCTCGGTTGTGTATTGATGCAGCATGATAGAGTGATTGCTTATGCTTCTAGGCAGCTGAAGAAGCATGAGCAAAATTACCCCGCTCACGATCTTGAGATAGCCGCGGTGGTCTTTGTGTTGAAGATTTGGAGACACTACTTATACGGGGAGTCGTGTCAGATCTTTATGGATCATAAGAGCTTGAAGTACATCTTCCAGCAGCGGGATCTGAATCTGAGACAGCGCCATTGGATGGAGCTTGTGAAGGATTATAATTGTGAGATCCTTTATCACCCGGGCAAGGCGAATGTGGTAGCTGATGCTTTGAGTCGTAGGCCCGGGGGTAACTTGTCTCAGTTGAGCACGGTTCAGCGACGGTCTTCTGCAGATTGGCAGATCTTGTACGATGGAAGAGTACAGTTTGATTTCACTTCCACTGGGGGACAGCTCGCTCATGTCCGTGCCCGTCCACTACTTTTTGATTGTATCCGTGAGGCGCAGCCGAGTGATGCCCGTTTGTCTTATTCTTGAGTTTGCTCGGCAGGATACAGTTTCGGAGTTCATGATTGATGACCAGGGTGTGCTACGATGCGGGACTCGCTTGTGTTTACCAGATGCTGATGGGTTGAGACGCGAGATCCTAGAGCAGGCACATCAGTCAGCCTTTAGCGTTCATCCAGGTTCCACCAAGATGTACCGTGACTTGAGAGACTTTTACTGGTAGGAAGGGATAAAGCGCGATATTTCGGACTTCGTTTCGATATGCTTGACTTGTCAGCAAGTCAAGGCTGAGCATCAGAGGACGGCAGGTGAGTTGTAGCCTTCACCCGTTTCGGAGTGGAAATAGGAGCAGATTTCCATGGACTTCATTGTGTGTCTACCCAGGAACAGTCGAGGGTATGACTCCATTTCGGTGATTGTTGACCGGTTGATGAAAGCGGCTCACTTCCATCCAATGAAGACCACTTTCGGTTATGCTTAGTATGCTCAGTTGTACATAGATGAGATTGTGTGTTTGCACGGTGTTCCCATATGCATCGTATCCGACAGAGGCACCCAGTTTACTAGCCATCTTTGGCAGAAGCTTCGGGAAGCTTTGGGTATCCGGTTGAGTTTTAGCACCGCTTTTCATCCATAGACCAATGGTCAGTCGGAGCGGACTATACAGACTCTGGAGGGTATGCTTCGTGCGTGTGTGCTTGATTTTTATGGCAGTTGGGATCGTCACTTGCCGTTGATTGAATTCTCCTACAATAACAGTTATCAGGAAATGATTCAGATGGCGCCTTTTGAGGCTTTGTATGGTAGGAAGTGTCGATTGCCAGTCTGCTGGACCAAACTTAGTAAGAGTAGGGTTTTGGGACCCCGGCTAGTTCAGGAGACTACGGAGAAGATCCAGCTGATTCAGGATAGGATGGGAGCAGCCCAGTGTAGGCAGAAGTCTTATACCGACCGTCGTCATCGCAGACTTGAGTTCGCAGTGGGGGATCATGTATTCCCGAGGATTTATCCGATGATGGGCGTTATGAGATTTGGTAGAAGAGGTAAGGTCAGTCCCAGATTTGTAGGTCTTTTCGAGATCCTTGAGCGAGTGGGATCTATTGCTTATCGTTTGGCGCTCCCGTCTAGTTTTCTGAATGTTCACCCCGTTTTCCATGTGTCGATACTTCATAGATACCTTCATGATCCTTCTCACATGATTCAGCACTAGACCGTTCAGCTTGAGCGCGATATTTCGTTCACCGAGCAGACGGTAGTTATATTGGATCGGCAGGTGAAGAAACTTCGGTCAAAGGTCTTGCAATCTGTGAAGATTCTTTGGCGTGGCCCTACTAGTGAGGAGATCACTTGGGAGGCCAAGAGCAAGATGTAGAAGAAATTCTCTCATCTCTTCGAAGGTACGGGTAGTTAAATTTTTATTCGGGGACCGAATTTCTTTAAGGGGGAGATTGTAACGTTTTAGAAATCGTTATGCGAATTTTTCCGTTTTAGGGTAAAATAGTCGGTGTTTTCCATTTTAGCCCAATTGTGATCAAATTTCAGTACGGACTTGACTGTGCCTAGTTTAACTAGAATAGTGCTAGTTTGCGGGCTTTGGGGGTTAATTGGAAATTTTGATTCACATAGAATTTTTCTCTAATTAAATATTATTTTAAGTTGTTAATTATGAAATTTATTAGTGGTAATTACAATTTTTGCTCAGGTTAATTACTTCTAATGAGAATGTTTGCTAATCTAATCACTAGTTTTAGCTTAATCCATCCATAGAAATATCCAGATATTTGTGTGACAAAAGAAATTTTTTTAAAGAAAAGAATGAGGTGGCTTTGGAGATAATTATGCATTAATGAGCATTTATTGCTTTTAGCTAAAATTTTCTTCACCATTTTCACAAAACACCCTCCATTTCCTTGCTTGGTCGAGCCCTCCCCCATTTCTGCCCTTGCTTTTTCCTTGCTCAATTTCTTCATCTCCAAGCTCAATAAATCATCAAAAATCCTTAAATAATCCCACAAAACTCAAAAACAAATAATAAACCATTATTCTTCATCACAAATCTTGCTTTGATCTTCAAGAAAAACATCATTTTAGAGGCTAAAATAATGGATCTAGTTGTTATTTTGTGTTCTTGAGGAGGTATAGTTTCAAACCCTAATCTTAAATTGTTATGTTTAAATCATTAAGTTAGCTATTTAATTGTTTAATATAGTTTAATTTGAATGATTAGTTGTTTCATGATAATTTAGTGAAGTTCATGTTAGGCTTTAACTTGATGATTTGGTTAATTGTTAATTGAAGACTTGGAAAACTTAACCTAGTCGGAGAATGATAGTTGTTGTTAACTCCTAATTTGTCTAATTGAGTTTTTAGTAAACTAAGTTTTAACAAAGCTTAATTGGGTGAGTTTAAAATTATGGAAATGGTTTTGATAACTTAGTTAAGCTACTTTGCGATGTTTGTGATCGCTAGAATCGGGTTAGCTTTAAACATGTGGTAATTTGCGACTAAGTTTCTTACTAGGTTTAAGTATAAGTGGGACGTTGGTTCTAATGAGCGTTGCGATGTTATATATATTATCTTCATCGCGAAATATTATGTTGTGTTTGCGCGATCGGTACGATCGGAGTCTAGACTTGGTGGTTGCGTAGTTTAGCAATCCTAGCTAGGGTTTTGACGATGTCGTGCGTGTTTTGTGCACTAGGTGCGCAGTGTAATTTTCTGGGCATTATACTTGTGTTTTGTTATCTTTGTGTCGGCGTAGGATTTCTAGCTTATGTGATGTGTCTGTGAACTTTTAGGGTCGCAAGCGGGGACTTCGGACGCTGTGAATAAAGGGAAGCAGGTCGTCGGATTTTCGTAGCTCGAGATCATCGGTGAGTAGATTTAACATCTACGGGGAAATCGCCGTATGGGGTTATGCGTCAGGGCTGGATTATGATATGATAGCTGTATGTTATTCGCATATAAGTTGATTGCGCATGAGCGTCATTGCATATTATTACCTGTTGTGCTTTGACTTGTACCTATTGGACAAAACACCATTACTGACGGTTCATGTTGCACGAGCACTAATTTGTATGCTACACCCATACCGTCGGTAATTGCCATGACACGCATAACCCATATACATACGTGATATTGTATTGGACAGGTATAAATGAGATAGTGACTCTTATTCCATTGTGCATATGAGATACAGCTGACGCATATACATACGTGATATTGTATTGGATAGGGATAATTGAGATAGTGACTCATATTCCATTTCTCGTATACCCTGCTATAGCTAAATGTACATCTTGCATACATACTGACGTGTACACCCACATGTCTTGCTATAGCTGCATATACCCCTAAGTGGTATTGTATTGACATGTGATATTGAGACGTTGATTATTATACTATTGCGCTTATGAAATCCATCATGCATACTTTCTTACATGTAGATACTTATATCTTGCTACAGTTACATGTACACCTCATATGATGCTGTAGGGTTCCTAGGCACTCTCAAGAGGTCTCACATGGCATCAACCATGCCAATTTAAAATTTTACGGTGCCGAGAAACCCTAGACTAGATCGTTGGCTAGAAGTTTAGGCGACAAAAGAAACTAGTTTACAACTAAACTAAAAGAACGGAAATACAACCTTTGTAGATCCGTTTCTCCACCTCCATAGCTCCATGATGAAGTCCTCTCCGCTGTCCAAATCGAACCATGACTTTACCATCGGCTTCAACGGAGAAAAACGGGCTAGGTCATCGACGACGATGCCGAAGATGATCTACGTCGAGGCATCACTAGATCAAGCTCCACCTTCACCAAGCCATGAAAACTTGTGAAGGAAACACCCTATACTACTTGGCAAGAGGAAGAGGATGAAGAAATAGGAAGTGGGTTCACTTTAGAATTGGATTTCTCACTCATTTTCATCAATCACCATTGATGGAATCAAGGTTCTTCATCTTGAAGAAGAAGAAGAAGAAGATGATCTATTATGATAAGTATTATGTAAAATGAATAATAAACTCAATAATTATCATATGCTAACCTTAGTTAGGTGTAGAGAATAGACTAGGGTTAAGTGGAATGGTTAGGGTTAAGCATGAGACAAAATGGTCACTAAGTCAAAGCTTCATGAAGCTTCATAATACAAACAAAGTTAGCAACCATTTTTCTCTTTATGCTTTTCATTTTCCATAAAGAATAAATCAATAAATAAATGAATAAGAAAATGAAAGGAAAACCCTAACCATTACACAACCATGGTTTAATCTTTACACATGCTCAAGTTAGCATGTATCATCAAACATGATACAAACTTGTGTACAAAAGTATATCACATATACAATGTGCACAATCCAAGTGAGAAAATCCTTTTAAAGTGAACCGATACTAGTTAATGCAAAGTAATATATCAAATATATAATTATGCATTAAATCATTAAATCAACACTTGATTCAATGATCCGGTCATATCGTATATATAACCGACTAATATCAACAGTAACAACTTATCGAATCAACACTTGATCCGATAACCCGGCTATATCGCATATAACCGATCCATGTCACATATCGCGAGAATCGAATACAGTATCACATACTGGTATCATTCTCGGTCCCGCACATATCTCATAGGCGCTCCTATTTCGTTTCGCTTGAGCCAGGAAACCTCTGTGTAGGACTCTAAAGACTCGTCAATACGCCGGCAGCAGATGATGATCATATCAAACACCCACAAGCCGCAAGCGGTCTTCTAAACGTAACGGCCACCCGGGTATTGAGCGATCAGAAGATCGACGAGCAAGCCCGCTCATACTCCAGTGAATCCAACCAGTAACACTACCGTACAGTCCGGTCTGATCGTCTGATATGTCGCATATCTCGCCTAGGGGTGGTAAACGTCAGACCTCAATAGCTCGATAAGTCGTGTCGATATGAGGTCTATAACAGTTCGAGAAACTGCTGGTAACACTTACCAGTAAATCTCAGCAACCCTGGCCAGGGATTTCCGGTTATAGCCAATCGAACACAGCGCAACATCAACTCCTTATACCGGGAGAGACGAATCCCCTCCTATCGCTCATTGCCTCCATGTGACTCGGGACTGTACCCAAAAACCACCGTTTTGCACGCCTTCTTGGACGTGGTAAGGTGGAAATCAAAGCACAGTGGGAACCACACAAGACTCTATGACGATCTCGGGTCAACAGACTACTCTGTACCAGTGTCACCAGAGAACTGCCATCTGACGTAAGGTATAATACCATCTGGGACTTCTCGGCGAGTCCGTCCAGTGTACCCAGTCTCTACTGAGCACCCGTATATCATCTCTGATGTCAAACACCAATGGATATGGGATCATCCATCGCACATCTGTATGGGTCGAGAAGGTATACGCTAGTCTACTCTGGTATATCGATGCCCCGTCTCGATATACCCACGACTAGGGACTGTGAAGGATGTACTTATGGACTACCATGTCCCCACTAGTATGATCCGCATCATAGTTCAGGTAGTCAAGTACACATCCTAAGGGCTTTACCAACATGTAACAGAGAGACAATGAGTGTACACCTTAAGGTAAAGATCAACCAGATAGCATACTATCATGTCGAGCAAGAAAGTCCTCCCTATATATGTCCCAGCATCCACTACAATATACATCCTATGTATAGTAATGGCCTCTAGAGCATACATATAACTAACAATCTCCCACTTACACTAGGGCCATCTGATAGCAGTGGTTGTAGTATCTCATACTCAACCATCCCATAAAAGTCTCTCTCTGGGAAAAGGCCTTCGTGAATGGATCCACTGTGTTGTCCTCTGAGTCTTCTCTCCAAACCTCGACCCTCTGGAGATCAACCATCTCCATGATCAGGTGATACTGCCTTAGAATATGTATGGATCACTGATGGGACCGGCGTTCCTCGGCACAAGCCATAACTCCATTGTCACACAATGGTAGGAACCTAGTTCATCTCATGAACCAAAATACACCGAAACAGCCTCTTTGGTAGCATCTTTAGTAGCGATGTATCCCGCCATTATCGTCTATTATGTCACGGTATCTAGCTTGGAACTCTTCCAACATACCGTCCCTTTACTGAGGGTAAAGACAATGCCTGTGACTGACATTCAGTCGTCTTTATCACCCTGGAACCATTCCAGTGATTCTCCCCAGGGTCGATTGATACCTTCTCACTACAACTAGTGAGAATCCTAACATCCATTTAGGTCTATCTCATAGATCCAAAACCCAGGATTTAGGAGGTATCACTTTGATCCTATATGGAGAATCCTTGTGATAAGCGGAGCTTGATCGAGCGTAGCATAGGAAACTCCTTCCCTATCAAGAGTATGTCATCCACGTACTCTACGAGGATCGTCACCATACTCCCTACTACCTTTTTGTTTATACAAGGTTCATCTACCATTTTGATGATGTCAACTTCTTTGACTAATACATCAAAACAGATGTTCTAACTCCGCGATACCTGCTTTATCCTATAAAGCATCTTGTACACGTTTCCGCTGCTCCCACTGTCTACGAAGCCCTCTGGCTGTGTTCTTATAGACGTTCTCTTCTAAATCATTATTTAGAAAAGTAGTCATGGCACCCAACCGCCAGATATTTTAGTCATGGTATGTAGCCGTGGCAAGTAGGATCTGGATGGACTTAAGCATAGTCACTTGAAAAGGTTTCATCATAATCCACGCCTGGTTGATGACGAAAAGCTTTAACAAGTCTAGCTTTGAAAGTTTCAACTTTTCCATCTACACCAAGTAATCTTCTCAAGATATACTTGCTCCTGATGGGGATTTAACCCTTCAGATATAGCAACCAAAGTCCATACTTTGTTGGTGTATAAGTATTCCATCTCAGATCGCTAAACATCCAGCCATTCTTACAGAGTCTCACTCCTGATGGCCAGCTCGAAACTAGTTGGGTCATCATCTCATGATGCAATCCTCGCTCCACTGTCATCGAGAAACCGAAGTATCTCTCAGGTGGGTGAGGAACCCTACTAGATCGGCGGAGAGGATGAGGTTCGTTGGTAACTATTGAATCCTTTGGTTCTACCAAATCATCTGCTGTTATTTGTATAGTTGGAACCTTTCCAGTTCTACATAACTTACATTGCCTCGAGCTTGTCCGGATTTTGCTTTCAGACATAGGCCGGAAAACCCCAAATCTTAACCAACTTAAGATATGGGCTCTTCCCTTTCCATATCACATATGAAATGGTAGGCGACTGATTTGATTTGAACCCTATTCAATAGGTATGAAGCTTCTTAAGTGCATAACTCCCAAAAGGAAATAGGTAACTCAGTAGTACTCATCATAGAGCACACCTTATCATATAGGGTGTGATTGCTCCGCCCCGATATACCATCGTGCTATGGTGTATACAGAGGAGTAATGCTGAGAGAGAATCTCATTCTCCTTTAGAATAGTCCAAGAATTCCGTGCTCAAGTATTCTCCTCCCTGATCACATCATAGGACATAATACTTATACCCGTATTTTGGTTCTCCACTTCTAACTTATATTCTGTGAATATCTCAAAAGGTTCGGACTTGTGTTTCAACAGGAACATAGGTCTGAATCTCGAAAGATCATCAGAGAATGTAATGAAGTACAAAGAACCGGTCTTGGCATTTGTAGACAGGGGACCTACATACATCAACATGTATCATCCCAAGAGTTCATTAACTCTTTCTCTGTTTCCAGTAAACGGAGCTATGGTCATCTTGTCTCTGTGACATGACTGGCAAGTTTCATAAGATGTAAATTCAAACTGATTTAAATATGCATCTAAATGTAACTTTAGCCAGTCGGGTCGCATTGATATAACCTAGTCTACAATGCCTCAAGAAGGATCCGTTCATTTCTGAACTCTTCCTCTTGTGTATGATCCATATACTAAGAACTGTAGTTTGATTCAGAACATCAATGCTTTTAGATAACGTGCCTGAACCGATCAACTTTTGATATAGGAAATGTTCAAAACATTATCCAACAATACAAAATTATATCCTTTCTTTACAAATAAAGAGAGAGATATGATTTTGTATATCAGGTTCGGTATCTAATAATATTCGTTCAGAATCAATGTATTGGTAATACAGGGTGACAGTGACCAACAGACTTGGCTGCAACTCTTGCCCCGTTTTCTGCCTCATGAAACTTATCACCCGTTCTCAGTCCTCTATCTTTCTGTAGCCCTATGTAACAGATTACATATCTGGGATCCTGATCTGGTATCACATACCCAGGACGTAAAGGATACTGAGAAACAGTTCTCTATAATGAACACACCCGAAGATGATGCATCAGCATGCACTCTCTTCGTTTAGGCGGCAAGGGAATTCTGGTAATCCCCAATTTCCTGCTCTGTCTTATAACAATTATAAGTTGGAGCGGGACCAACGTTCCCCAGCTCACTATAACAAGCGGGTTCGGTCAAATATCCGTATTATTATCTTGATTAAGGCGTGATATGGTCGCTACCTGGAGAGAGAGAGAAGAAAACACTCAGCGTATGCTCTTGCAGGATCAGATTGGTTATTATTTTATCTAATCAGGATGGCCCCCACTGCTTTTTATCAAATCTTCCTTCAAACCCTAAAAGAAAAGACTAGCCGGGATTAATTACACACTACAAGTTCGCCAATCTTTCAGCCAGGCCAGTGTCGGTACTTTGAGGGAGGTCCCCCGTGCTTTCGCACGAACCTAATTAATGTAAACCTCGTTTTCCCAGAGGCGTAACCCCGTTGACACCTTTCTAGACACCTACTTGATCGGCTAATTGTAATGTATAAAACTCTCCCAAGAGTAACTCTTACTCGCAGCGGGTATCGGGATCCAACTATCTCATAGGAGGTATGCAATCTCATTGCAAATTTCAACACTTGAAATTCCCGATAATATTTTGCCCCGAACGATCTATGACCTTGACAAGGTCAACAGACCATAGACCGCAAGTCAAGTTCAACCCGTCATTTCTTGATTGAATCAAACCCACCCGCACGACCCTTGACAAGGTCAACAAGGCCGCACGACTACCCTAACCCAATCTGCTTCATATGCATAAGCAGATAAATACTGGTTAGCTACCGCACACTGCGCCTTGACAAGGTCAACAAACGCAGCACGAATACTAAACAGGATTTATCTAAAATGACGGAGGGCTACAACAGGTTTTTCTGAAAACCTATTGCGTAATGAACTTGATATCGTTGTAGGATCGAATGAATTTTGAAATGGAGTGTTTTTGAGGCTTTTCTAGTTTTGCTAAAGGAGTCACTCCCGGTGAAGGGATCGTCGGTCCTTTCCTCGTCGAATGAGGTGCGGGATATATCATATATATCACTATGCAAAGCAAAACTCTTAAAAGCAATCAAAAGACAAACCGAGTGAGTAGCATCTGCCAGTTATTGCTAAAGGAGTCACTCCCGGTGAAGGGATCTCGGTCCTTTCCTCATCGAATAAGGTGCAGGATATATCATATATACCGCTGTGCAAAGCAAGAACTGTAGCTACCTGTTTTATTTTTGAAATTCGATTCTACAACATCATAGGTTTTCTTTTCTTTCATTAATCACATTAATGAAGTCCCATCATTTAAATACCTAAACATCACAGATAAATACAACGCACGCTTATGCCATCCACATTCGCCTCGATGTCCCCTTGTGCACCGTTAGGTTAGGTAACTAACGGCAGAGCGGGGCAGGGCTAGCGCGGGTGTAAAACATAAGTAACGCCTATATAATATATCATATATACTATATACGGTATCTATCACAGAACATCACATGATCACATCACAGATATCGCAGCAGAAGAATCATATGAAATATTGGATATACTAGGACGTCCGTGTTTTCAATACGAGCCAGTATAAAACACGGATTCCACGGTCGTGATGAATAGACAAACCCACACCCCTAGACCCCTACGAGAGCGGCAAGCAACCCTACCAATTCTAGAGTTAGGAGACCCGGACTCGACTCCTCGAGTTGGTCTCCCACTGGACTCCAGAACCCGGTTACTTGTGCTCCCCTCCTTGGGTCTATCCTAGTGCAGAAAAGTAAATAATATACAAACGGTGACAACTTCCGCAACCTGGAAGTGCCCCAATAAAAGAATATTACATACAAGTTTTTACATGAATGAAAATGAAAAACACTCATCTCACATAAAAAACCCCCGGCTATTCAAACACGACGATCCAATATAACATATCCAGCAACACATAACATCACATGTCATCAACGTAAGTAAATATGCGCATCCCAATTGTCGTTTACATATAGCAACGAAACCGGCGATATCACATATTACACTTACGGTCACAGAAAAGAAAGTGTAAAACTACAACAGTTGGAATCCGCAACCACCTCAGACATCGCATGCCTGACCAAATGAATTCTTTAGACATCGCATGCCTAACAATTATAAACCCCGCATTTTAGTCTCATTATCGAAAACTCTTTTCAATATCAAGTCGGGCAATTCAACAAGATTCCCGACATCCTGATCGAATGCTCGTCGCAAACTTCAGTAGACGGCTGCACCCCCGATACCGTCGACGAAGTGCACCAAGGCGGAACACCGCTGCCGCGAGCACCCGAACGGATGCTTTCGGCGACGGGGTTCTCCTACAGTCACTTGGTCGGGGCTATGGAGTGAGGCTGTCTATTAAGTTTACCCGGCGAGTATCCGCGTACGCTACGTGATTGCGACGGACTTTTGATCATATCAAAATTCCGTGGCAACCGATCAAGTGAGACTAAATTGCTAGATTTATAACATTCATTCAGTTATCTCATAACTTTTGTGAATTCCAATTATTGTATCACATTCCGGATAAATAGAAAATGTTAAACTTTTCGATCAAACAGTCGAACACCCAAGTTTTCCCGATATAGATCAACACATGAAATAAGTCTAACAACATTCAGTTCGTGCCACAGTACCAACGGTCCAGCCGTAGAAGGGTCAAGCCAACGCCTCACATGTGGCACGCCGTACTGCCCCAAACCCGAAGGTTCAAAGGGCAGTTCAAGACGGTCACATAATCGAGTTAAGGTTTGTTGTCTTCTAGAGGGACCATCGCATTACTTGCACTACTTAGAACGACTTTAAACCATGGAAAAATCCAACACTTGGAAATTTCCCGACAGGGGAAAAGGTGGGTATTTATGTCCAGTCGAACTTTTTAACATATTCAAAAATTATCCGGAAAGCCACATAGACAAAATCTGATACTCCGATCGAAACACCGAATCCCCAAAACAACCCCAGAAAATTCAACTCTTGAATAAATATTAAAAATTCCCAGAAAATCCATCATAATAAAATAGGAGTTACAGTGCAAACATTGAATGATGATCTCATCAACTTGCTGCGGAACCGCCGCATAAGCTAGGCTTATGCCGCGGTTCCGCAGCTCATTAGAGGGATCATGAGAAAAAAATTTTGCGCCGTAATTCTTATAATTCCCTGCTGAATTTTTTAAGCATTTTTAATGTGGAAAAATCCCAGTTTTTAGAAAAAGTCTAGAGAGCATGTCGGATTAGGGTTTCGGGGTTTGTTCGGGTTTCAAACTTCGTCTACGCATCGCCTAAGGCTCTAGCTAGGCTCTGATACCACTGTAGGGTTCCTAGGCACTCTCAAGAGGTCTCACATGGCATCAACCATGGCAATTTCAAATTTTACGGTGCCGAGAAACCCTAGACTAGATCGTTGGCTAGAAGTTTAGGCGACAAAAGAAACTAGTTTACAACTAAACTAAAAGAACGGAAATACAACCTTTGTAGATCCGTTTCTCCACCTCCATAGCTCCATGATGAAGTCCTCTCCGCTGTCTAAATCGAACCATGACTCTAGCATCGGCTTCAACGGAGAAAAACGGGCTAGGTCATCGACGACGATGCCGAAGATGATCTACGTCGAGGCATCACTAGATCAAGCTCCACCTTCACCAAGCCAAGAAAACATGTGAAGGAAACACCCTATACTACTTGGCAAGAGGTAGAGGATGAAGAAATAGGAAGTGGGTTCACTTTAGAATTGGATTTCTCACTCATTTTCATCAATCACCATTGATGGAATCAAGGTTCTTCATCTTGAAGAAGAAGAAGAAGAAGATGATCTATTATGATAAGTATTATGTAAAATGAATAATAAAATCAATACTTATCATATGCTAACTTTAGTTAGGTGTAGAGAATAGACCAGGGTTAAGTGGAATGATTAGGGTTAAGCATGAGACAAAATGGTCACTAAGTCAAAGCTTCATGAAGCTTCATAATACAAACAAAGTGAGCAACCATTTTTCTCTTTATGCTTTTCATTTTCCATAAAGAATAAATAAATAAATAAATGAATAAAAAAATGAAAGGAAAACCCTAACCATTACACAACCATGGTTTAATCTTTACACATGCTCAAGTTAGCATGTATCATCAAACATGATACAAACTTGTGTACAAAAGTATATCACATATACAATGTGCACAATCCAAGTGAGAAAATCCTTTTAAAGTTAATATATACTAGTTAATGCAAAGTAATATATCAAATATATAATTATGCATTAAATCATTAAATCAACACTTGATTCAATGATCCGGTCATATCGTATATATAACCGACTAATATCAACAGTA
The DNA here is from genome assembly GCA_030015575.1 of Agapanthus africanus. NCBI lineage: Eukaryota > Viridiplantae > Streptophyta > Magnoliopsida > Asparagales > Amaryllidaceae > Agapanthus > Agapanthus africanus. Next base: position 284,310,005 of record CM057346.1, read on the forward strand.
ACAACTTATCGAATCAACACTTGATCCGATAACCCGGCTATATCGCATATAACCGATCAATGTCACATATCGCGAGAATCGAATACAGTATCACATACTGGTATCATTCTCGGTCCCGCACATATCTCATTTGCGCTCCTATTTCGTTTCGCTTGAGCCAGGAAACCTCTGTGTAGGACTCTAAAGACTCGTCAATACGCCGGCAGCAGATGATGATCATATCAAACATCCACAAGCCGCAAGCGGTCTGCTAAACGTAACGGCCACCCGGGTATTGAGCGATCAGAAGATCGACGAGCAAGCCCGCTCACACTCCAGTGAATCCAACCAGTAACACTACCGTACAGTCCGGTCTGATCGTCTGATATGTCGCATATCTCATCTAGGGGTGGTAAACGTCAGACCCCAATAGCTCGATAAGTCATGTCGATATGAGGTCAATAACAGTTCGAGAAACTACTGGTAACACTTACCAGTAAATCTCAGCAACCCTGGCCAGGGATTTCCGGTTATAGCCAATCGAACACAGCGCAACATCAACTCCCTATACCGGGAGAGACGAATCCCCTCCTATCGCTCATTGCCTCCATGTGACTCGGGACTGTACCCAAAAACCACCGTTTTGCATGCCCTCTTGGACGTGGTAAGGTGGAAATCAAAGCACAGTGGGAACCACACAAGACTCTATGACGATCTCGGGTCAACAGACTACTCTGTACCAGTGTCACCAGAGAACTGCCATCTGACGTAAGGTATAATACCATCTGGGAGTTCTCGGCGAGTCTGTCCAGTGTACCCAGTCTCCACTGAGCACCCGTATATCATCTCTGATGTCAAACACCAATGGATATGGGATCATCCATCGCCCATCTGTATGGGTCGAGAAGGTATACGCTAGTCTACTCTGGTATATCGATGCCCCGTCTCGATATACCCACGACTAGGGACTGTGAAGGATGTACTTATGGACTACCATGTCCCCACTAGTATGATCCGCATCATAGTTCAGGTAGTCAAGTACACATCCTAAGGGCTTTACCAACATGTAACAGAGAGACAATGAGTGTACACGTTAAGGTAAAGATCAACCAGATAGCATACTATCATGTCGAGCAAGAAAGTCCTCCCTATATATGTCCCAGCATCCACTACAATATACATCCTATGTATAGTAATGGCCTCTAGGGCATACATATAACTAACTGATGCTGCCCTTGATTTTGCAGGATTTGGGAACCGCGTTATATATTTTAAAGCTGAATTTATTTAAAAGAGCGGTTTTCCCTTGATATGCTCAAATTGCTGTTTTATGTTGCATATATCAGTTTTCATGGATTTATGCATTGAGATATGGATTTCATGTAATTTATAAATTTGAGAACTGTGGGGGTATTTCAAGAAACTATATATTGTTTGAAAAGGCGGTTTCTCTTGATATGATATTTCAGTGCGTCCACCATGAGATTTTTCGGTTCTGAGATTTATGATATATACCCGATGCGAGGAGTGAGTAGGCCGTGTGCGGGTACATGGTGGAGCCCGGTACGGTTCCCCTCGGCAAGAAGTCGCAGATGGTTGCGATGAGCCTGGAAGGCTGAGCAAGTACCTACCGGTGATTGTATTTGGACTCAATGGTAATCGTGGGGATACCGACCAGAGTGATGTACAACATGTCATCAGGCCAGTCGTGGGAACGACGCTTGAGATATGAGGATTTATGTGTCGATGCTAGACACGGGTTTCGTGATTTTTACGTATCGTCGTTGGACATGCGTGGTTGATATCATCATATATTTACATGCATATGTTTTCATGATGTTTTGGGTGTCGATGCTTGACACTCAGGTTCCATGAGACTTACAGGATATGAGGACCGATCTGAGGATGCGGTGCCTGAGGATTTTAGGATTTGATGTGTCAGTGAGGAACACTGGGGTCTTTCCATGGTGAGGATTTTTGCATGAGGTTTTATTATACCATCCCACATACAGGATTATTTTGATGCATTGCTTCATGTAGTTGTAGTACCCTGATGATGTACCTTTACATGATTGTTTCTTATTCATATTGCCACACTTATGCAATCAGATTTCATGTGATAGATTTATCACTGTTTATGCAAACTTGCGATTACAGTATGATGTTATTTACTATTCATGATTTGGAAACTCACCCCCGTTGTGCCATAGTGTTTTGCAGGACTTACCCTCAGAGTAGTCGCCGCATGGCGTCTTAAGATCTCTACTTTTGCGGATACCGCTACGGTTAGCTTTAGGCCTTTGCTTTTAGGTGGGTTTGCGGTTATCCGTTTATGTACATTGGATATCTTTTGTTGGATCTAGTATTCTCCATCTACCCTTTCATGTATTTGACATAGAGACGAGTTTTGAGGATTCGGTGTTGTATATTTATTTTGGTGACTTTGGGTTGCCGTGCTCGTGGGAGCCAGTCTTGTTGTAAAGTTTTTACCTCCTTATGTTGTTTTCATTTATATATCTTCGCTTCGGCGTCATATATATGCTTGTGGTGGTTGTCTCCGCCGTTGGGCATGATTTGCTCCCGTTTGGGACGCTTTCTTTATATTTTATGTTGTTCCCATTTTCTGGGATAGTTTTTACAAAGGAGGTGCTGCCGAAATTTTCAAGAAAGAAAACTAAAGTTTAAGATTTTACTTGAGATTTTTTCGAATGTTTAAAACTATGTTTTTCTCCGCTTATCCAGATTTGGGTGGTTTAGATTTCTGGTTTTCGGCTTAATTAAGTTGCGTACGCCTGTTGACGTTACGTAGTTTAAGTGCCGGTTACGGGCCAAAACTTTTAGGTCGTGATATCAATATAGAAACAGAGGCACTGATTTAATTGGAACCAGATTCAAATCATGCAGCTGTCTCCAGTGCATGTCAACTAAATGGAAAAGAGGCCGATCATCATTACTCAACCAGGACTGCATCCATATATGAGTAACCTAAAAGAGAAGCAAGTTCTAAAAACCATTACTATCAATGGAATACCAAACACAAGTATCCACATCTTCGATCACCTCGAAAAATCCCGATACTTGCAACTCTACTTTATTCTTGTACCTATAACTTTTCAAAACTTGGACCTTGTATTTCTATGAAATACTTATCTAAAACTGGAGAAGTCATAAGTAAACAGAACATAGCACGAGCACCAACCCCTCTGTCCTAGTGGACATTGGACAATATATAATACTTTGTATAAGTCCACCGAGTTTAATAACTCAAACACTATGTGTCGTAGGTTGAAAACTGTATTATGGTTAAGAAGAATTACACCGTTGTTGAATGCTCCTTACCTAACCATCAACTGATATAGGTAAATGTCATAGATATAATTTCAAAAAGTTATATCTCACTTTAAAAAATAAACGTACAGATATATCAGTTTGAAACTGGTGCATAACTACGGTTATTCAAAACCAAATATTTGCGGTACGGCAAAAACTCAGGTGATTTCCTCAAATATCACCAATTACAACGAATTTCGATATAATGAGGATATAATCACCTAATTCCCAATATCTTGCTCCCACTCATCATCTATAATAGCATACAAATGTGAGAATCAAACCTAGAAAATACATATCCTGGAGTAAGAATCTAATTGGGAAATCGGTTTTCAATTAACAACTCACAGTGAAACCGAAACATGAAAATGTTTTGTACGGGTAGTCGGGTATTCCTAATAATGCCTCTTCCATTATCTAGATTCATGACTGCAACCGTATATTTTCTTAACATCTCTCCAAATCTCTTTATTTGTTTTTATTCATTACCTTCTGTACACCTCCCTTAGGCCATAGGGTTTTCTTCCTTCCCTACCGTTCAGCACCAGCCTATACTTTAGAAAAAGACTATCTAATAAGCGTAATAGGTGTACTCTCCTAATCCTAGGAGTCCTTGCAACCTGAGATAATGCAAAGATAAAAGACAAGTGAATAATCCTTATTCTATTTCTCCTGAACCAGAATCCATCCTCGAACTGGAACAAGTTCCTTCGAGTTCGTATGTGACTATACGATGGCGTATCCAATAAATGTGGATCTTCGTAGTGATACGGAATGTACCGGAGAAATGCAAAGGTGAAGTAGGAGTGGCGATGATATACGCGGTTTGGTCGTGAATGATAGCAGTCGAATTTTACTTTGCCCTCATTCTAATCCCTTTATTTGTCTTTACTTATTACCTTCTGTACACCACACTTAGGCTAATTGGTTTTCTTCCTTCCCTATCCTTCGGCACCGGGCTAAGGTTTGGAAGAAGACTATCCAATAAGCGCAATAGGTATACCCTCTCTTAATCTTAGGAGCCCTCACAACTTGAGAGAAGGTAAAAGGAAAAACAACTGAAAAGTCCTATTCAATTTCTCCAGAACCAGAAACTATTCTCGAATCAGAAAAAAGTTTCTTCGAGTTCGTATGTAACTATACGATGGTCATATCCAATAAATATGGATCTTCGTAGTGATACGGAATGTTCCGGAGAAGAGCAAAGCGTAAATGTAGAGTGTCAATGAAGTATGCAACTCTGAAAATCCAAAAGCCAGTGTGTTATAAGAAGGTTCGGTTAACTTGGTTCATAAGTTGTAGTCTAAGGTCGGGCCATGGTCGCTGCCAAAGAGAGAGAAAAAAAACACTCAGCATGCACTCTAACCTAGATCAGAATGGTTAATCACTTTATCTAATCCGGATGGCTCCCACTGTTTCCTCGAATCCTCCACCAACCCCATAGGAGAATTAGTCGGGATCATCTAAAATCACCCGAGGAGTAAACCAACTCATCAGTGGGAATCAGGATCTAATTATCATCGCATGATAACTTGATGGAATCCACTCAAGTTATCACACTCCAGAAGTTATGCGCTTGCCTGACAAGTTTCAGTTTCTTTATAAACTCCCGATGTGATTTTTACCCCATGCTCTTATGACCATGACTAAGGCCAACAAATCATAAGTCACATGTCATGTTCTACACGTCATAGTCCAGGTTAATTTGAACCCACCCATACTCGCCCTTGACTAAGGCCAACAAGGTTGTACGACCGTCCAAAACTAAGGCATCTATCTATACAACAGAAAAGTAACAAATTGCTACCATACACTATACCTTGACTAAGGCCAACAAACATAGCATGAATACTAAGTGCTACCTGTCTGAAATGAAGGAGGGCTACGAATGGTTTTTGGTAAAAAACCTTTAACGTAATGAACTTGATATCGTTGAAAGAACTGGATAGCTTTATAAATATATAGTGGCGAAAACTTTTGCTAAAGAGGTCACTCCCGGTGACGGGATCTCGGCTCTTTCCTCGTCGAATGAGGTGCAGGATATTCCAAACTGAATATCATGATGCAAAGCAAAAAGTAATCGACTATAGCGATGTTATTACCCTAACACAAACTTCTGCCTAAGAGGTCACTCCCATTGAAGGGATCTCGGCTCTTGCCTCGTCGAATGAGGTGCTGGATATTCAAAACCGAATATCGCTGTGCAAAACAAAACAAAACGTCCTTATAATAACAGCTTTTGAAAATTGTTCCAACATCATATAGGTCTGTTTTCCTTGCATTGATAAGAATCAACGCAGTCCCATCAATTAATCACACCAGAAAAGAACGAAAATATGATGTACGTATATACTATCAGCATTCGCTATTGGGCCCCGTCATCACCCGTTAGGTTACTTAACTAACGACAGAGCGGGGGCTGGAGTAGCACGGGTGCAAAACATATACATCATCTGCTAGTATATATATAAATATATATAACAATCATCCCATGTATGATATAAAGCAACATCTCAGAATCACAGCAAAGCATCACAGAGTGGTGGATAATCCTGGAGCCTCGGGTTTCACTTGAGCTGCAAGTGAAACCCGACGTTCCCCTTGTCGTGTGGATAGCCTGGGCAATGAAAACCTAGTCCCCTAAGAGTGCGTCAAGTTACCCGCCAAAACCAGAAGTAAGGCAACCCCCTTCATCAAAGTGAATAGGCCACCCGGCACTTCACGGAATCCGGTAACTTGAGCACCCCTCCGTTGGTCAACCTGTACCCCCAACGAGTCTGGAAAATAGCCCGCTCATTCTAGAGTGAGGCCCCCTCCATCTCAAAGCCATGAGATGCGGGCCGTTGCCCTCTAGAACTCGGCTATTCATGCACACCACCGCGGTGTAATCCTAGTATAGAAAAGAAAATAAATACAAGGATGACATCGACCTCAACCCGGTCGTGACCCAAACAAATAATATACAAACTGGAAGTGACGACAGTCCACATGTCGGACGCTCGCCCTACAATATCGAATGTAAAAATAAATGCAAATTGTACTACCATTACACCCAAGCTATCCACCACGGCGATCCCGCCACAACCACAGCACAACACAGAACATCAATGTTAATGTCACGTTCGCAAACCCGTCTAAAAGAGCATATAGTAGTTAGACGAGTTGTACCGCCCTAATGACATTTACGGTCGCAGATAGTAATGTATGTACTAAAAACTACGACATTAGAATTCCGCACACAATTAGCAAACTAAACCAATTTCCAAAACCATGAAGAAAGAGTGAGCTAAAGTTCCAAAAACCGACCGTTTAAAGCCAATTCGTAAGTCCAAATCAAAACGAAACGTGCCCGAACCTTCGTGGGGAGTTAGAGCACGAAATTAAATTCGAGTCGGGGGGCCTATAGGGGGTACCCTACCCCTGAGGCCACCGCGAGGTGGCCAGGGGGTGAGGTAGACCCGGAACTGCCCAAGGAGGGGGCAGTTTCGGGTCCCCACTGCCAAGACCCCCTTGTAGTAGTCTTGGGGAGTGGGCCCAGCCATTCGGTCTCCCCAAGGGATTCCCCGGGGTGCCCATGCACTACCCCGCGGCTTCTCAGTTCAAACCGTGAACCCGCGGGGTGTGCAAACATCTCAAACTTTCAGTTTTCGGAAGTGTTTTTGCCGGCTGTTTTTGCACGACAAAAACGGCGGATTTCTAATGTAGCAATGAGTTAACTAAAGCTTATGGAGTGACTCTGATACCTTGTTGGGTTACGGAAGCACCCCAGCCATCAATCCGTGACCAAATGCGGAACAAAAATTTATAATACTTGGCGCTAGCACAACCAATTACCCTGATCTACCCACAAGCCCTAGATAACAAAACATGCAAAGGAGTTAGAATGGTTATACCGAATAGATTCGTGTCCTTCGGTCTTCAACCATTATCCCAAACTCTTAGAGGCTTCCTTGATCAAGCTTGATCTTCGGTCTCCCTCCCTCGACGATGATCCACCCGAGAGTCTATGCAACGAGCTCCAACCTCATATCCGAGGCAACTAGGGGACCTAGATCGCCACTCTAGATACCGTAGATGAAGTAGAGAGTGATGAAGGATTAATATGTCTCATGACACCTAAGAATTCTCAACTCATGAGAGGATTTGGGTAGAGCTAGAAGAGGAAGAAGATGCCATGAGAATGAGGTGTTGAGAGCAACTCAAGAGAGAGAAAAAGAAAATGAATAATGGCTTGTGTTTTTGTTTGTTGTGTGAGTGTGATAAGAAATAATGGAGCCATCACATAAATGTCCATGTCTCCAAAATATCTTAGTCAACAAAAAATATCTAAAGTCAACTTAATCTCACAACAAACAAAAACCCTAAGCATGCTAGAATAGTAACCATGGGTCACTAATTAGCCATGCCACCAAAATTCAATAAACACCTCATCCTACACCTCAATAACCTTTTAATCCAAAAAAGTCTAAACCATGATGAGGTGTAATCTTCTAAAAGTATTTTTGTAATAGATTACAAGAATACCCCTCAACCGTATATACATACCCGCATCCGTATTCCGAAGAATACGAATACAAAGAGATGAAAATAATTCAAGAAATATAATACCCGGATCCGGCTTAAACCAAATCCCACTAGTATTATCCGTCCGAACATCATCCGTGCACAAGTACACGTTTGTGATCGAACCCTGCCGTAAAACCATACGGCCTCTACATCGTTTAGCCCGATCCAAGGAAACTCTTTGTGTGGGACTTTAAATACTCGTCAATACGCTGGCTATGGGTTCAACCACAAGCACGTTAGCAGCACTAGCTATACGTAACGGCTACCCAGGTATTGAGCGAAAGGGACGACGACAAGCAAACTTATCCTGAAACCCCTACTGAGCCTGACAGTGACAATATCCGTACAGTCCGGTCCGTTCGCCTATAAGTATCACATATCGAGTCTAGGGGGTGGATAAAGTCAGACCCCTAATTACTTGACATTTAGTGTCGGTATGAAGCTCATCACCACCTGACAAACTACCGATCCTAGATCAGTAATTCTCAACTACCTTGGCCAAGGATTTTTGGTGATGGCCACCCATGCACTCCGCGAGATAAACCACCAACACCAGGAGAGACGAATCCTCTGACGATCCAATCATTTCCACCATGTAGCTCGGGACTGTACCCAACTAAAACCTGTTTGCACGACTCCTTTGAGCCATGGTAGGGTAGTAATAAAAGCACAGTGTGAACTCACACGAGACAAATAACAATCTCATGTCGATAGACTAATCTGTACACATGTCACTTGGGAACTGCTATCTAATAATATGTATAATACCAACTAGTATGTTCCCGGCGAGCCCGTCGGGTTTACTCATAACCCAATGAGCACCTATACACATCTTAGGTGAACCAACTAACACCAATGGCTTGTGAGACCAGCCACCGCCCCTCGTCGGGGTCTCGATCCGTATACACTAGTCTACTCTTGAAGTATCGATGCCCAGTCTTGAAACTCCCATGACTAGGGACACTTTAAGGATGTGCTTATAGACTACCCAAATCTCGCGTATATGATCGCCTTCATACTGCTGGTAGTCACGCAAGAATCCTATGGGCTCTATCAACATGTAATAGTCATCTGTAATGTCACCTGAACCATGTACATGATGATAAAGACAAAGCAGATAGCATACTATCATGTCGAGTAAGACCGTCCTACCGGTATAGTTCCTCCCTCAATCATTTCAATCGCGTACTTTTGATCCAATAATTGACTTGAGAGCACTATAGCCAAAATTTTTGCCCCATGCTCTTATGACCTTGACGAAGGCCAACATATCATAAGTCACATGTCAAGTTCTGCCCGTCATTATCCAGGTTAATTCGAACCCACCCGTACATACCTTTAATAAAGGCCAAAATAGTAGTACGACTGTCCCGAACCAACGCATCTATCTATGCTACAGATGAATATCCAGCAGCTACCAATCACTATGCCTTGGCGAAGGTCAAAATACATAGCTTGAATACTACTGAATATTCAACAGAAATGACGGAGGGCTATGGCTGGTTTTGGCGAAACCGTGAACGTAATGAACCTGATTTAATCGAAGGAACCTGATATCTTTTATAAAGAGTGGTTTAAGCTCCGCATTTAAAAGTCTGCTGTTTTGGAAAAACCGAGTGGTTTTAAAATTTGTTCCAACGATTCAGCTTTGGTTTGTTTGCTTTGCATTAATAATGCAGTCCTATCATTTACACCTATCATTACAGAGAGAAACGAAAATATGACGTACGGATATGCCATCCGCATTCACCACTGGGCCCCGTCTTACACCGTTAGGTTACTTAACTAACGCCAGAGTAGGGCTGGACAAGCGCGGATGCAAAACATAATCAACGTCTACTATATAGCATATATATAATAATCATTCGTCTCACACAATAATAGGCATTACAGATCATAGATGAACATATTGGATATATTAGTAATACCGCATTTCGTTTAAGCCTGTAACGAAGGACAGATTCCACGGTCATGATGAATAGCCAAAACCCCACCCCAGACCCCTACGGGTGCGCCAAACTACTCGCCAAATTTCCGAAGTGAAGCAACCTCACTCAGCAAAGTGAGTAGGCAACTCAACACTTCAAAAAACCCGGTAGTTTGTGCACCCTACCTTGGGTATATCCTAGGAGCAGAAAACAGTAAAAAAGAAATAATACAACGGTGGCTACAACCTCAACCCGGATGTGCCCTGCAAAATAATATTACATCAAATTACAATTTACATCGAATGAAAGAAAAACATGTAAGTGCACGGCGGCGCCCCGGCCTCCATCCCGAGGCCAAATGCGGAAGCGATGGTTAACTTTAATTTTACTTGACCGGCACCACCACGCACTAAAACCCGAATCGGGCCACTAACTAGTCCTAGCTAACTACAAGATGGGAAGAGAGATATAACGAGTGATCCGTGTCCTCCGGTCTTCTCGTCGTCATCCCGATCTCCCGCGGAATGTCCGGTCTCCACCTCCTCGCCGGAAAGGGCACCACGTCGCCGGCTTCTTTTACGGGCTCCCACTACTATACCGAGGCAACTCAGGCATGAAGTTGGAGAGCCGACGTGCCCAAGGTTTGCTGTAGAATATAGTGAAGATCTATATGTCTCATTTGGGGTTTATGGAGTTGCCTTTGGTGGAGGAATTGAACTAGTGGAACTTTTTAGAGGAACTTAGGGATTTTTAGAACATGAAGAGAGCAAAATCCCCATGCTAAAAGTTTTGTACAGCCCCTCCCCAACAATGGCCGGCCATGACAAATGGTAGGAGTGAGATGAGTGAATTGGGGGAGAGCTCCACAATAATGCAAGAGGGAATGGAATCAAAATGTGATCATTAAATGAAAATGATCACCAACAAATCCACACTCCAAAACAACCATCATCAACAACCATGATTGCTCACCAAGTCAAGCAATCATGAACCAAGGAAAGTCAAGGGATGGTCCTCCATCATGATCTAACAATATGCAAAGACCCCCTCCACAAATGCTTATTTGCACAGATGCAAATAAGCCCTCCTCCACCAATCTTCGGCCAATGAAGGATACAAAAAAATATGGCCGAAACGAAAAGAAAACTGGCAACTCCAGAAAACTGGTCCCATAATAAATTATAGGAAAACCCCGATACTGTGTATACACACCTGCATTTGTATTCCAACCGAAATATAAATGCAATGAGACAAAATCTACACTGTACTATACTAGGATCCGGCTTAAACCAAAGCCGGCCAGTAATATCCGTTCGATCCTAATCCGTGCAATACCGCACGTATCTGATCGAACCCTGCCATATATCCATATGGCCTCTAGTACTAACTGTCCGATCCTGATCCGTGCAATACCGCACGTATCTGATCGGACCCTGCCATATCTCCATACGGCCTCTACAGTGTTTCGCCCGAAACTTGAGCAACTGAATGTGAGGGACTCTAAAGACTCGTCAACACCTTGGTTGTAGATCTAACTACTAGCACGTCAGAGGTATAAGCCAATACGTAACGGGCTATCAGGTATTGACCAAAAGGGACGTCGATGAGCGAACTCATCCTGACACCCTACTGAGCCTGTCAGTGACAATATCCATACAGTCCGGTCCATTCGTCTATGAGCATCGCATGGCGGGCCTAGAGGGTTGGTAAAAGTCAGACCCCCAAAAGCGGTACAAGTCGTGTCGGAGTGTAGCCCAGAACACCCTGAGATACTACTGGAATACCTACCAGTAAATCTCCTGCCTCGGCCGAGGGCTTCGTGTAATGGCTTTCCTAGACACAGCGCGACCTCACCCCCAATACCGGGAGAGACGAACCCCTGAAGATCCGCTCACTGCCTCCATGTGGCTCAGGACTGTACCCAACTAAAACCTGTTTGCACGTCTCCTTTGAGCGTGGTAGGGTAGTAATCAAAGTACAGTGGGAACTCACACGAGATAAATGACGATCCCCAGGTCGATGAACTAACTGTAAGTCCATGCTACCTCTCCCGGTACTTTCGGGAATGCGGAATTTGGTAGAAAACGATTATCTTAAAGATGGTAACATGGACCTAAAACCCGGATCTTGGTTAAACATCTATCTAACAACCTAACTATGAGTTTTAGCTACTCGGTTAGGGGGTTATACCTTGCTTGTCTTGAACTCCTTCGTCTTCAAAGCTCCGATGGTGGTCCGATGGCTTCTTCTCGTCGTCTCCGTACGCCGAAGATAGATCCACCTGAATGCTCCAACCTTTAGCTCCTTCTTCGTTCTTTGAAGAAACTAGTTCACTTGGTTTGCTAAACCTAGTGAACTAGAATGAGTAGAGAAGAAATAGAATGGGATTTTATCTATGGTTCTTGATTCTCAACTCATGAGACAAGAGAACCATAGATCAAGAGAGGGAGCAAGAGGTTGAGGGTGAGAGCAAGAGGAGAGCTCAAGAACAAGAGAGAGAATGAGCAAGAAAGAATGAGCAAGTATTTTGTCTCTCACCCTCTCATAATCCAAAGCAATGATAACTCATCATATTAACAAAAGTCTTATGTGATGGTTAGAAGCAACCACAACCATATCATTTCATGCACTCATTTTACACAAATGAGCAAGTAAACAAAAGTCTTTGCCATGAAATGATGGCTATGGTTATCATGATGGTCAACTAGTCAAGCCTAGTCAACCGGTCAACAAGTCAACAAAAGTCAACAAGTCAACAAAGTCAACAAGTCAACAAAAGTAAACAAGTCAACAACCATATCACCATAATACTTAATTAATATAATAGTTAATCACATATCATATTCTCATTAGGGTTGAGCATAAAGTCAAATAGTCAACGGTCAACTGTCAACAACCCTAATGAGAATCCGCTGCCTCTGCCTCCCTGTCAACTGTGCATACACACCCGCATCCGCGTTACGAGGAACACGAATGCAAACTGGATAAATCCAATCCCATAAGGTACACTAGGATCTGGCTTAAACCAAAGCCCGCTAGTGTAAACTGTCCGGACACTGTACGTGCACAAGTGCACGGATGTGACCGAACCCTGTCGCAAAACCATGCGACCTGTCGCAATACCATGCGACCTCTACTCTTTTGCCTAAAGGCGAAAAGCTTTCTGTGTGGGACTCTAAAGACTCGACACTACGCTGGCAGTGGGTTTAACCACAGACCGCAAGCGGCACTAGCTGTGCGTAACGGTCCCCAGGTAATGCCGACAAGAAGACGGACGAGGCGAAACCCATCTGAACTCCTACTGAGCCTGAGTGTGACATTCTCCGTACAGTCCGGTCTGTTCGTCTGATACATCGCATGGCGGGCCTAGTGGGCGGTAAACGTCAGTCCCCCAATAGCGGTACAAGTCGTGCAGGAGTGAAGCCCAATACACCCTGAGATAACACTAGAAACCTACCAGTATATCTCGTTTGCCCTGGCCAGGGACTACTCGTGTAATGGCTCTCTTAGACACAGCGCGATGTCAACCCCCAATACCGGGAGAGACGAATCCTGTCTAACCGTCACTGCCTCCAAGTGCTTCGGGACTGCACCCAACCACCACCTGTTTGCACGACTCCTTTGAGCCGTGGTAGGGTAGTGATCAAAGTACAGTGGGAACACACTCGAGGCGGAGTGACAGTGTCAAGTCAGCGGACTAAGCTGTACTCATGTCACCTGGGAACTGATAACTGACGATAGGTATAATACCAACTAGTCAGTTCCCGACGAGTCCTGTCCAGTGTACCCGTAACCTAACGAGCACCCGCATACTATCTCAAGTACGACGTACTGACGGCTGTGGGACAGACCGTCTCCCACACTGGGATGAGAAGCGCATGCGCTGGTCTACTCCGGAGTATCGATGCCCTGTCTCGATAGTCCTGCGACCAGGGACCTGAATAAGGATGTGCTTATAGATTACCCAGCCCCCACTAGTGTGACTGCCATCACAACGCTGGTAATCAAGCAAAGATCCTAAGGGCTCCACTAATGCGTATAAGTGATATACTGAAATAAACACAAGTACACATTGAAGTAGAAACAAACCAAGTAGCATACTACTATTTTGAGCAAGATTGTATATACAAGGTGAATATCCCAAGCATCCATTAAGTAATATACAAACTAGTATGATACAGTAATGGCCTCTAGGGCATATACACTAACAATCTCCCACTTGCACTAAGGCCATGTACTGGCGTATCGAAGACCTATCATCTCGATCAGCCGCTCGAACTGAGTCTGGGGCAGGGCCTTGGTGAATGGATCAGCAGTGTTATCTTCTGAAGCGACTCTCCGAACCTCGATCTCCTGGCGATCTACGATCTCCCTGATCAGGTGATACCGCCTCAAGATGTGCCTGGATCTCTGATGGGACCTGGGTTCCTTCGCTAAAGCTATAGCCCCATTGTTGTCGCAATACAGAGGTATTGGATCAACAATGGACGGAACCACCTGAAGTTCTTTCAAGAACTTCCTCATCCAGACAGCTTCTTTTGCGGCATCAGATGCAGCGATGTATTCCGCTTCCATCGTCGAGTCTGCAACGGTTTCTTGTTTGGAACTCTTCCAACACACCGCCCCTCCATTGAGGGTAAAGACAAAACCCGACATGGACTTGGAATCATCCTTGTCACTCTGGAAGCTGGAGTCAGCAAAGGCCTCGATCTGGAGGTCTTTTCCGCCATACACCAAGAACATCTCCTTAGTCCTTCTCAGGTACTTGAGAATGTTCTTTACCGCTATCCAGTGTTTCTCCCCAGGGTTTGACTGATACCGGCTTACCACACTCAGTGCATAAGCTACATCCGGTCTGGTACACAACATCGCATACATTATAGAGCCTACCGCAGAAGCGTAGGGTATAATAGACATGCGATCCCTCTCTAAATCAGTCTTGGGAGACATCTCTTTGGAGAGGGTGATCCCGTGACAAGCCGGTAGGTTACCGCGCTTGGAATCTTCCATACTGAACCTCTTCAGTATGGTGTCGATGTACCTGGACTGCGAAAGTCCTAATATCCTCTTGGATCTGTCACGGTAGATCCGGATACCCAGAATGTACGAGGCATCACCCAGGTCTTTCATGGAGAACCTGTGTGACAAGAACCCCTTGACAGATTGTAGCATAGGAATGTCATTTCCTATTAAGAGAATGTCATCCACGTATAAAACGAGGAATACTACAGTTCTCGCTACAAATCTACTATAGATGCATGGTTCATCTGGATTTTTGATAAAGCCAAATTCTTTGACCGTCTCATCAAAGCAGATTTTCCAACTCCGCGATGCCTGCTTTAGTCCATAGATGGACTTAAGCAACTTGCACACCTTTCCGCTGCTCCCACTCTGAATGAAACCCTCTGGCTGGTCCATATAGACACACTCCTCTAAATTTCCATTTAGAAAAGCTGTCTTTACGTCCATTTGCCAGATCTCATAATCGTGGAAGGCAGCAATGGCAAGAAGGATCCGAATGGATTTCAGCATGGCTACTGGAGAAAAGGTTTCGTCGTAGTCCAAGCCAGGTCTTTGACGAAAACCCTTTGCTACCAGCCTAGCTTTATAGGTCTCAACCTGTCCATCTACACCAATCTTCCTTTTGAAGATCCACTTGCATCCTACGGGTTTTACCCCGTCTGGAGCAATGTCCAACGTCCATACCTTGTTGGTGTACATGGACTCCATTTCGGTCCGCATTGCATCCAGCCATTTCACTGAGTCAACGCTCTGAACGGCCTGCTGGAAGCTAGTAGGCTCATCATAATCTATGATGCAATCCTCTCTATCCCCGTCTACGAGAAAACCATAGTATCTCTCGGGCGGATGAGTCTGCCTACTACTCCTGCGGAGCGGCGTAGGAATGTCCTGTTCTTCCGAACCCTCTGGTTCCACTAAACTTTCAGTAATAGTCCGTGGTTCTGGAATTTCTTCCAGTTCTACTGCGCTCCCACTTATTTCTTTTTCTATGAACTGGTGTTCTAGAAAGTGGGCATGACGAGAAACAAGAACTTTTTGTTCCTCTTCACAGTAGAAGAAATATCCCTTGGAATTCTTTGGATATCCCACAAACTTGCACAGTACTGAGCGTGCCTCGAGCTTGTCCGCATGCTGCTTTTTGACAAAAGCTGGACTTCCCCATATCTTAATGTGATTAAGATGGGGTCTCTTCCCACACCACATCTCAAATGGCGTAGTAGGCACAGTTTTAGTGGGAACACGGTTCAAAAGGTATGCGGCTGATTCTAGCACATATCCCCAGAATGATCGCGGCAACTCAGCGTTACTCATCATGGACCGCACCATATCCAATAGGGTGCGGTTCCGTCTCTCCGATACACCGTTATGTTGCGGGGTGTATGGAGGAGTAAGCTGAGAGAGAATTCCATTCTCTTTTAAATAGTCCAGGAACTCGGCACTTAAGTATTCTCCACCTCGATCCGATCTTAGAATCTTAATACTTTTGCCGGTCTGTTTCTCCACTTCATTCTTATACTCCTGGAATTTTCCAAAGGCCTCGGACTTATGTTTCATTAAGAAGACATAACCGTACCTTGAGAAGTCATCCGTAAAAGTAATGAAGTAAGAATGTCCGCTTCGGGCATGTGTAGACATTGGACCGCACACGTCACTGTGTACGAGTCCTAAGAGCTCGCTCGCTCTTACTCCATGTCCAGTAAACGGAGTCTTTGTCATCTTTCCTTTGAGACAGGATTGACAAGTGGCATACGACTGATATTCGAACGCATTCAAATACCCTTCTGTATGTAACTTCGTCAACCTTCTCTCATTGATGTGACCCAATCTACAATGCCATAAGAAAGTCTGATTTATTTCTGGAGACTTTCTTTTGTGTGTATTCTGGACATTAAAAATCTGTGGTTGGTTTAACACGTATATACCATTACTCAAAGTACCTGACCCAATCAAAACTTGATTAAGGTGAATGTTTACAACATTGCTTACAAACGCAAATTCATAACCTTCTTTAGAAACTAAAGATACAGAAATGATATTACAAGTTGCGTTGGGTACAAAAAAGCAATTACGCAAAACCAAAACATGTCCATCTGACATTCCCAGGTGATAGTCCCCCACGGCTTTAGCATCCATGCTAGCTCCGTTCGCAACTCTGAGGGTCATATCACCTGCCTTCAAAACCCTACGGTTTCTCAACGCCTGCAAAGAATTACAGATATGAGATCCTGATCTGGTATCCAATACCCAGGAAGTAGAGTTTATTGAAAGACAGTTTTCAATAACATACACACCTGAAGCTGAAGCTGCAACCTGCTTCAATTCCTGTGTTCTGGCCTTCCAGGCCCTGCAATCATTCTTCCAGTGTCCTCTCTTATGACAATAGAAGCATTCTTCCTTATCCACAAGCTTCCCCGCTATCTTTGTTGCTTTACCTTTTCCCTTCGTATCCACTTTACTAACACCGCCCCTTGGTTTGGCGGGGGCCTTCTTCTTCTTTCCCTTGGCTTTCGCCTTGGACCTAGAAGAAGATGATCCTCCTACAAACAAAGTGGATGTTTCCCTACCTTTCTGTAGGGTGCCCTCTGCGCTCCTCAGCATGTTGAGGAGCTCTGATAGTTCAACCTCTTTTTCTTGTAGGTTGAAGTTCAGTATAAACTGGGCGTAAGTGGAAGGAAGGGACTGGAGAACTATATCCGTATATAGCTCACTCTCCAATGTGATCCCTAGGTCAGCGAGCTCCTCAATGTAGCCGATCATCTTTAGCACGTGCTCGGCTACTGATGATCCGACGGCCATTCTTGTCGAAAATAACTTTTTCGACGCTTCGTATCTTGCGATACGTGATTGCTCTCCATACAGTTCGTTTGTATGGAGCAATATGGACTCCATGTCCATATTCTCATGCCTCCTCTGATGTTCGTTGTCCATCGAGGCAAGCAGGAGGCATTTGGCCTTCGCGCTATCAATCTCCCAAGTCTTACGGATTTCCTTATCCGCGACGCTGGAAGTTGGACCAGGGACAGGGGGAGCTTTGGTGGTAAGAAGATACCCCAGCTTGTCATAAGTGATTGCTATCTTGACATTCCTGAGCCAATCTTTGTAGTTTGGCCCTGTCAGTTTGTTTTTATCTAGGAGTAACTTAAGTCCAGTCATGTTGATTGGTCGCTGCAATTAGGAGAGAGAAGAAGAAACACTCAGCATGATGCTCTTGCAAGTTTAGAGTGGTTTTTAGTTTGTCTAAACAGGATGGCTCCCACTGTTTCTCGAATCCCTCCTCAAACCATAAAGGAAGAATTAGTCAGGATCAATCCCACCGTACAATACTTGCTTAACCGTTCAGCCAGGCCGGTGTCGGTACTTCGAGGGAGGTTTTCCAACGCTTTCGCGAAGTTCCTTAATTAAAGAACCTCTTTTCCCTTGGGGCGTAGCCCCGCTAACACCTTTCTAGGCACCTACTAGGTTTATAGCATTGATCGTTAAGTGAGAAATTTCCCGAGGAGTAGCATATACTCACAGTAGGATCGGGATCCAAATATCATTGCGTGACGAAACTGAAGGAATCCTACCAGAATCATCACACTCCAAATGGTATGCAAATCTAGCAAGTTTCAGTACTTATGAAACTCCCGATGTGGATTTTTGCCCCATGCTCTTATGACCTTGACTTTGGCCAAAATATCATAAGTCACATGTCAAGTTCTACCCGTCATTATCCAGGTTAATTTGGATCCATCCGTACCTACCCTTGACTTTGGCCAAAATGGAAGTACGACTGTCCCAAACCAACGCATCTATCTATGCTACACATGAACACCCAATAGCTACCAATCACTGTGCCTTGACTTTGGCCAACATACACAGCTTGAATACTATTGACTATTCATGCGAAACGACGGAGGGCTACGGATGGTTTTGGCAAAACCGTGAACGTAGTGAACTTGATTTGGTCGATGGAACGAGATAGCTTTTAAAAGGAGTGGCTCAAGCTCCGCATTTAAAAGTTGTTTTTGAAAAGAACCGAGTGGTTTTTCGAAAGTGTTCCAACGACTTTAACTTGGTTTATTATCTTGCATTAGTTCTTTTAATGCGTGATATTCTTGCATTAGTTCTTTTAATGCGTCCCATCATTTAATCCTACCATTGCAGAAAACAACCAAAATATGACGTACGCTTATGCCATTCGCATTCGCCACGGGGCCCCGTCATTACCCGTTAGGTTACTTAACTAACGACAGAGCGGGGGCTGGGCTAAAGCGTCTGTAAAACATAAGCAACGCCTAAATAATATCATATATAGATATACTGCAATGATAAACATTTCAGATCACAGATAAATACATTGGATATACTAGCAATCTGTAATTTGTACGAGCCTGTAACAAAAACAGATAACACGGTCGCGGTGAATAGCCAAAACCCCACCCAAGACCCCTACGGGTGCGGCAAACTACCCGCCAAGTACCCGAAGCGTAGCAACCTCCCTCATCTCCATGAGTAGGCCACTCGACACTTCGGCATACCCGGTAGTTTGTGTACCCCCTCCATGGGTCTATCCTAGGAGCAAAAACAGTAAAAAGAAATTATACAATGACGGCTACAACCCCTTCTCGGTTGTGCGGCCATACAAATAATTATTACATCAATTTACAAATTTACATGAATTGCAAGAAAAGAAAACTCTCGTCTCACAACCCCCGGCTATTCACCCGCGACAATCCAACATATTTATATACACATTCCAGCACATTACAGATCACAGATTTGTATAACCCCCACTAATCGACATATAGCGATTAGTAGACGTTCAATACAAATATCACATTACAGAAAAACCCGTTAGCTCAAGTCTTTTAGAAGTTCGATCAAAAATACGGATTTTCGGGACCCCAAAATAAAATTTTCGTTCTGGAAAATCTGGGTTGAAAATACATATACTAAAAATCCCAAAATACCCCAATTAGCAAACTGCAAAAAATAAAACCAATGACCGAGTCAACTCGGCCGCGGTTCCGCGGCGGGAGCGTGCTCCCGCCGCGGAACCGCGGCGCTTTGATCGAGTCATGGGCCCAAATTTTTGCAGTTTCTTTAAAAAAGCCTGAGTCGATTTTTGGTGTATATTAAAAAAGTTTTCCAGCACTTTTAAAATCGACAGAAAGTTTAAAATTCCGGGGTTCGTTTCGGGACTTTTTCGTTGATCGATCTTCTAGTTACTTGCTAACATGTTAGATAGAGTTTAACTAGGCTCTGATACCACTGTAAGTCCATGCTAACTCTCCCGGTACTTTCGGGAATGCGGAATTTGGTAGAAAACGATTTTCTTAAAGATGGTAACATGGACCTAAAACCCGGATCTTGGTTAAACATCTATCTAACAACCTAACTATGAGTTTTAGCTACTCGGTTAGGGGGTTATACCTTGCTTGTCTTGAACTCCTTCGTCTTCAAAGCTCCGATGGTGGTCCGATGGCTTCTTCTCGTCGTCTCCGTACGCCGAAGATAGATCCACCTGAATGCTCCAACCTTTAGCTCCTTCTTCGTTCTTTGAAGAAACTAGTTCACTTGGTTTGCTAAACCTAGTGAACTAGAATGAGTAGAGAAGAAATAGAATGGGATTTTATCTATGGTTCTTGATTCTCAACTCATGAGACAAGAGAACCATAGATCAAGAGAGGGAGCAAGAGGTTGAGGGTGAGAGCAAGAGGAGAGCTCAAGAACAAGAGAGAGAATGAGCAAGAAAGAATGAGCAAGTATTTTGTCTCTCACCCTCTCATAATCCAAAGCAATGATAACTCATCATATTAACAAAAGTCTTATGTGATGGTTAGAAGCAACCACAACCATATCATTTCATGCACTCATTTTACACAAATGAGCAAGTAAACAAAAGTCTTTGCCATGAAATGATGGCTATGGTTATCATGATGGTCAACTAGTCAAGCCTAGTCAACCGGTCAACAAGTCAACAAAAGTCAACAAGTCAACAAAGTCAACAAGTCAACAAAAGTAAACAAGTCAACAACCATATCACCATAATACTTAATTAATATAATAGTTAATCACATATCATATTCTCATTAGGGTTGAGCATAAAGTCAAATAGTCAACGGTCAACTGTCAACAACCCTAATGAGAATCCGCTGCCTCTGCCTCCCTGTCAACTGTGCATACACACCCGCATCCGCGTTCCGAGGAACACGAATGCAAACTGGATAAATCCAATCCCATAAGGTACACTAGGATCTGGCTTAAACCAAAGCCCGCTAGTGTAAACTGTCCGGACACTGTACGTGCACAAGTGCACGGATGTGACCGAACCCTGTCGCAAAACCATGCGACCTGTCGCAATACCATGCGACCTCTACTCTTTTGCCTAAAGGCGAAAAGCTTTCTGTGTGGGACTCTAAAGACTCGACACTACGCTGGCAGTGGGTTTAACCACAGACCGCAAGCGGCACTAGCTGTGCGTAACGGTCCCCAGGTAATGCCGACAAGAAGACGGACGAGGCGAAACCCATCTGAACTCCTACTGAGCCTGAGTGTGACATTCTCCGTACAGTCCGGTCTGTTCGTCTGATACATCGCATGGCGGGCCTAGGGGGCGGTAAACGTCAGTCCCCCAATAGCGGTACAAGTCGTGCAGGAGTGAAGCCCAATACACCCTGAGATAACACTGGAAACCTACCAGTATATCTCGTTTGCCCTGGCCAGGGACTACTCGTGTAATGGCTCTCCTAGACACAGCGCGATGTCAACCCCCAATACCGGGAGAGACGAATCCTGTCTAACCGTCACTGCCTCCAAGTGCTTCGGGACTGCACCCAACCACCACCTGTTTGCACGACTCCTTTGAGCCGTGGTAGGGTAGTGATCAAAGTACAGTGGGAACACACTCGAGGCGGAGTGACAGTGTCAAGTCAGCGGACTAAGCTGTACTCATGTCACCTGGGAACTGATAACTGACGATAGGTATAATACCAACTAGTCAGTTCCCGACGAGTCCTGTCCAGTGTACCCGTAACCTAACGAGCACCCGCATACTATCTCAAGTACGACGTACTGACGGCTGTGGGACAGACCGTCTCCCACACTGGGATGAGAAGCGCATGCGCTGGTCTACTCCGGAGTATCGATGCCCTGTCTCGATAGTCCTGCGACCAGGGACCTGAATAAGGATGTGCTTATAGATTACCCAGCCCCCACTAGTGTGACTGCCATCACAACGCTGGTAATCAAGCAAAGATCCTAAGGGCTCCACTAATGCGTATAAGTGATATACTGAAATAAACACAAGTACACATTGAAGTAGAAACAAACCAAGTAGAATACTACTATTTTGAGCAAGATTGTATATACAAGGTGAATATCCCAAGCATCCATTAAGTAATATACAAACTAGTATGATACAGTAATGGCCTCTAGGGCATATACACTAACACTAACCTGTACACATGTCACCAGGGAACTGCTATCTGACGTCAGGTATAAGACCAACTAGCATGTTCCCAGCGAGTCATGTCCGGTGTACTCATAACCCAATGAGCACCTGTATACATCTTAGGTGAACCAACTGACACCAGTGGCTTGTGAGACCGGCCACCGCCCCTCATCGGGGTCTCGACTGTATACACTAGTCTACTCTGGAGTATCGATGCCCTGTCTCGAAAGTCCCACGACTAGGGACCTTTTAAGGATGTGCTTATAGACCCCAGCTCTCACTTATATTATCGCCCTCATACTGCTGGGGGTCAAGCAAGAATCCTAGGGGCTCTATCAACGTGTAATAGCGACATGTCAGGTCACCTAAAGAAGTACACGATGATAAAGATAAACCAGATAGCATACTATCATCTCGAGTAAGACTGTCCTACCGGGATAGGTCCTCCCTCAATCATTGCAATCACGTGCCTGTGATCCAATAATTGACTCTGAGGGCACTATCTCCAACAATCTCCCACTTGCACTCAAGGCTGATTATTGCGATGTCGCATACTCACAGCCCGTGTGATACCGAACACCCAACTCCTCTACTGGTCAGTCTCACAAAGCTCGTTTGTGAAACTATTGCGTTCGAAGAATAGCCTCAGTGAGTGGATCCGCTTCGATGTTTCTTTCTATGTCTCTCTATATCTCAAGTTCGCGGAGAAAGCCATCTCCCGAAATGAGCAATACTTGTCTTAGAATGTGTCTGGATGTCTGATGGGACCTAGCTCATAAATGAACTCCAAATCCAAACTTCTTAGACTGTATCGTCAACTGAACTCAATCAGTATCCTGCGCCATGCCTCCCTCAGTATTGCCTTGGACCACCTGTCCAAAATACTGCCCCTCGTCAGAAGGAAAAACTATAACTCTGAAAACCTCCTTGTCGTCCAGGTCACCTTGGAAGCCTGGAATGATAACTGTCTCCCGAATGAGGCTGTCGTTATCATATGCCTAGAACATCCACTTATGTTCTAAAATTGCTTCCGACTGTTTCTCCAGGATAGGATCAATGTCAACTTATTGCATCTAGTGCAAGAACAACATCTGGTGTGGTACTTGACATCTCACGATTGACTCAATTGCCTAAGCAAGTGATCTGCCAATCATGCACATCGCTCTCCCCTTTAGTCTGTAAGACACCTTTAGAGAGGGTGACTCCGACACCTGCAGGTACACTACCATGCCAGGAGTCGTCCATTCTAAATACTCTTAGAATGCTGTCTAAGTACCCTGATTGGGAAACCATCCAAATCTAGATCTAAAACCATAGATCTAGTGACCAGTATGTCTGATATAATATCCAAGTCCTATATGGAGAAACCTCTGTATGACGACCAAAGTGTAACCGATTGTAGTATAGGAATATCACTTCCTACTCTGTGTATGTCATCCAAATACCAGGACATCACACCCTACTACCTTCTTAACAGATCCATCCCCTGTTCTGATGAAGTCAAACCTATGACTGTCACATCAGAAATTGATGATCTATCTCCGCTATATCTGCTTTAGTCTATAAATAGACATAAGCCACTTGTCCACCAATGCTTCCGCTGCTCCCACTGACTACGACAACCCTCTGGCATAGTCATATAGACGTACACTTCTAAAGCAAGTTTAGAATGACACTATACTCATCTTCCTGCCGGGTCTCATAGTCTGGAACAATAGCAATGGCAAGTCTGGGTAAACAAGAACTTCCCTGTCACCGTCCTTGAGGCTACCGAAGTACCTCTCGGGTGCCTGAAGTTACCTACTTTATCTGCGGAGTGGCCAATGAAATGTCAAGCCAGATTGAATCTTTAGGTTCCTATCAAATCTTCAGTAATCGTTTGTGGTTCTGAAATCACTTCCAGTTCCACCATACTCCCACTACTGTTTTCTGAAAAAAAAACATTTTTAATAAAACTGTGGCGAGTGTAGAACAATATCACTATTGATCTTCCAGATGGTAGAAGGTCAACCCTCGTCATAGCCTGGGTCAACCCACAAACAGCCATTACAGAAACGTGCCTTGAGTTATCCAGAGTCTGGTTTTAATCATAAGCCAGACAACTCCCCGTACCTTAACATCGTTAAGATATGAACTGTTCTATATCCAATATAGAACCAGAGGCACTGATTTAATTGAACCAGATTAAAATCATGCAGCTGTCCCCAGTGGATGTCAGCTAAATGGAAGGAGGCCGATCAGCGTTACTCAACTTAGGAATGCTTCCAATTATGAGTAACCTGAAAGAGAAGCAAGTTCTCTAATCATTACTATCAACTGAACACCATACATAAGTATCTACATCTTCGATCACTTTGAAGAATCCCGATACTTGCAATACTTGGTTCTCTACTTTATTCATATACCTATAACTTCTCAAAATTCGGACCCTGTGTTTCCACGAAACACCTGTCTAAAAACTAGAGAAGTCATAAGTAAACCGAATATAGTACGAGGACCAACCCCTCTGTCCTGATGGACCCTGGACAACATACAATACTCTGTATAAGTCCCTTGAGTCTGATAACTCATTCACTGTGTGTCGTAGGTTGAAAACTGTACTTATGGTTAAGAAGAATTACACCGCTGTTTAATGCTCCTTACCTAACCATCCACTGATATAGGTAAATGTCACAGACATAATTTTAAAAGGACATATCTCACTCTATAAAAAATAGACGTACAGATGTATCTGTTTGAAATTGGTGCATAACAGCGGATATTCAAAACCAAATACTTGCCGTCCGGCAAACAACCTAGGTGACTTCCTCAAATATCACCGATTACAACGAATCCCGATATAATGAGGATGATCACCTAATTCCCACTAACCTACTCCCACTCATCATCTGTAAAACCATGCAGATGTGAGAATCATACCTGGTAAATACATACCCTGGAGTAAGGACTAATTGGGAAATCAGTTTTCCTTTAACAGTACACAGTGAAACTGAAACATTGAAATGTTTCGATGGGGTATCCCGGTATTCCTAGTAATTCCTCTTCCAGATTCTTGACAGTAACCGTATAATTCTTTGCCACCTCTCCAAATCCCTTTTTATGTCTTTAGTCATTACCTTCTGCACACCCCTTTAGGCCAAATGGTTTACTTCCTTCCCTACCGTTCGGCACCAGCCTATGCTTTGGAAGAAGACTATCCAATAAGTATAATGGGTGTACTGTCCTAATCCTAGGAGCACTCGCAATGAGAGAAGGTGAAGATAAAAGACAACCGAATAAACCTTATTCCTATTTCTCCTGAACCAGAATTCATCCCCGAACTGGAACAAGTTCCTTTCGAGTTCGTATATGACCATACGATGGAGTATCCAATAAACTGTGGATCTTCGTAGTGATACGGAGTGTCCTGGAGAAATACAAAGGTGATGTAGGAGTGGTAATGAAATACCTGGTTTTGTCGTGAATATCAGTCGCAATTTACTTTGCCCTCTTACTAATCCCTTGTTATGTCTTTACTTAATACCTTCTGTACATCATCGTTATGCTAATTGGTTTTCTTCATTCCCTACCGGTCGGCACCTGCCTATGATTTGGAAGAAGACTATCCAATTTGCATAATAGGTGTACTATCTCCTAAACTAAGGAGTACTCACAACCTGAGAGAAGGTAAAAGGAAAAGACAACTGAATAGTCCTATCCGTTTCCTCCAGAACCTGAAACCATCCTCGAATAAATTCTTTCGAGTTCGTATCTAACCATACGATGGTTTTGTCCAATGGAAGTGGACGTTCGTAGTAATACGGGGTGTCCTGGAGAAAAGGGTAAAAGTAGGAGTGGCAATGAGGTTTGCAACTCTGACAGTCCAAAAGCCAGTGTTTCAGATGGTTCGGTCAACTTGGTCTCTGAGTCATAGTCTAGGGTCGGGTCAATGGTCGCTGCCGAAGAGAGAGAGAAAAGAAATACTCAGCGTGCACTCTAACCTAGATCAGAATGGTTACCAATTTATCTAATCTTGAAACCTCCCACTGTACCTCAAATTCTCCTCTAAACCTGAAAGAAGAATTAGTCGGGGTTACCCAAGGAGTAAACCAACTCATCAGTAGGAATCGGGATCCAACTATCATCGCATGACAACGTGACGGAATCCGCTCACGGTATCACACTCCAGAAGGTATGCGCATATCTGGCAAGTTTCAGTTCTTTTGAAACTCCCGATGTGATTTTTGCCCCATGCTCTTATGACCTTGACTTTGGCCAACATATCATAAATCACATGTCAAGTTCTACCCGTCATTTTTCAGGTTAATTTGAATCCACCCGTACCTACCCTTGACTTTGGCCAAAATGGCAGTACGACTGTCCCAAACCAACGCATCTATCTATGCTGCATATGAATACCCCAATAGCTACCAATCACTGTGCCTTGACTTTGGCCAACATACACAGCTTGAATACTATTGACCATCCATATGAAACGACGGAGGGCTACGAATGGTTTCTGGCGAAAACCTTTAACGTAGTGAACTTGATATCGTTGATGGAACGGATAGCTTTTATAAAAATATAGTAACGAAAACCTTTGCTAAAGAGGTCACTCCCGGTGAAGGGATCTCGGCTCTTTCCCCGTAGAATGAGGTGCAGGATATTCCAACTGAATACCACGGTGCAAAACAAAAGTAATCGTCTATAGTGAAGTTATTGCCCTGACGCAAACTTTTTGTCCAAGGGGTCACTCCCGGTGAAGGGATCTCGGCCCTTGCCTCGTCGACTGAGGAGCAGGATATTCCAACTGAATACCATGATGCAAAACAAAAGTGAACGTCCTTGCAATAACAGCTTTTTGAAAAGTGTTCCAACAACATCAGATTAGGTTTGTTTTTAACTTGCATTGATCCGAATCAACGCAGTCCCATCAATTGATCACACCAAAAAGAATGAAAATTTACTGATGTACGTATATGCCATCCGCATTCGCCACTGGGTCCCGTCATTACCCGTTAGGTTAGCTAACTAACGACAGAGCGGGGACTGGACTAGCGCGGATGCAAAACATATACAACATCTACTAATATATATACCAATATATTATATTCGCTCAAGGCGTGATAAAATGCAACATCATAGAAATGTACAGCATCACAGAACAATACAGATATCTGCGATCCCCGGGTTTCACAGAGCCACTACTGAAACTCGACGTTCCCCTGGTCGTGTGGATAGCCTGTGCAATGAAATCCTAGACCCCTACGGGCGCGGCAAGTTACCTGCTAAACCTGAAGCGAGGCAGCCCCTTTCAGCAACGTGAATGGACCACCCAGCACTTCACGGAATCCGGTAACTTGGGCACCCTTCCTGGGTCAACCTGTACCCCCTACGAGTGCGGCGAATAGCCCGCCAAGTTTAGAGTGAAGCCCCCTCCGTCTCAATGCCATGAGATGCGGGCTTGTTGCCTTCTAGAATCCGGCTATCCGTGCACCCCACCTTGGGGTAATCCTAGTACAGAAAGTAAAATATACATACAACGGGTACATCGACCGCAACCTGGTCGTGCCCCAAAATAATAATACATACAGGCAGTGACGGCAGTCCACATGTCGGACGCTCGCCCCGCAATATCAAATGTACATAATACAACCAAAAACTGTACTAGCATTGCATCCAGGCTATCCCCCCACGACCAATCCGCAACATCACAGAATAACACAAAACATCAACGTGAATGTCACGTTCGCAAATCCGTCTAACCGGGCTATTGCAGTTAGACAGGATTTACCGATCAAGTGACATTCACGGTCACAGATAAAATGTAAATACTGTGAACTAATGTGTTTAAAATACCCGATCGATCAAATTTTACCAAGTGGGCCCCCAAGTACTACTGTAGCACATCAAGAAATTATGGGCCCAAAAATAACATTCCAGAAACCACATTTTCAACTCAGGAACATTCTGCAAAAGTTTGGGGGACTGAACAGTTAAAGTCGCGGCGGAACCGCGGTCCAAGCATGGGTTTGGCCGTGGTTCCGCGGTGGTTTGGACTGTTCACGAGCCTAAATTTTCACAGAACTCTTAGAATTTCCTACACGTCATTCTGAAACAACCTGAAAAATTTTTGGACTTCAAAAAATTTCGACAGAAACTGATGTGAAGAAAAATACGGTTTTTAGAAAATTGTTCGATCGGAAATGTAAAACACATTAGACAAAGCTAGACTATGTTAATGGCGAGGCTCTGATACCACTGTAAGTGCACGGCGGCGCCCCGGCCTCCATCCCGAGGCCAAATGCGGAAGCGATGGTTAACTTTAATTTTACTTGACCGACACCACCGCGCACAAAAACCCGGATCGGGCCATTAATTAGTCCTAGCTAACTACAAGATGGGAAGAGAGATATACCGAGTGATCCGTGTCCTCCGGTCTTCTCGTCGTCGTCCCGATCTCCCACGGAATGTCCGGTCTCCACCTCCTCGCCGGAAAGGGCACCACGTCGCCGGCTTCTTTTACGGGCTCCCACCTCTATACCGAGGCAACTCAGGCACGAAGTTGGCGAGCCGACGAGCCCAAGGTTTGCTGTAGAATATAGTGAAGATCTATATGTCTAATTTGGGGTTTATGGAGTTGCCTTTGGTGGAGGAATTGAACTAGTGGAACTTTTTAAAGGAACTTGGGGATTTTTAGAACATGAAGAGAGCAAAATCCCCATGCTAAAAGTTTTGTACAGCCCCTCCCCAACAATGGCCGGCCATGACAAATGGTGGGAGTGAGATGAGTGAATTGGGGGAGAGCTCCACAATAATGCAAGAGGGAATGGAATCAAAATGTGATCATGAAAAGAAAATGATCACCAACAAATCCACACTCCAAAACAACCATCATCAACAGCCATGATTGCTCACCAAGTCAAGCAATCATGAACCAAGGAAAGTCAAGGGATGGTCCTCCATTATGATCTAACAATATGCAAAGACCCCCTCCACAAATGCTTATTTGCACAGATGCAAATAAGCCCTCCTCCACCAATCTTCGGCCAATGAAGGATACAAAGAAATATGGCCGAAACGAAAAGCAAACTGGCAACTCCAGATAACTGGTCCCGTAATAAATTATAGGAAAACCCCGATACTGTGTATACACACCTGCATTTGTATTCCAACCGAAATACAAATGCAATGATACAAAATCTACACTGTACTATACTAGGATCCGGCTTAAACCAAAGCCGGCCAGTAATATCCGTTCGATCCTGATCCGTGCAATACCGCACGTATCTGATCGAACCCTGCCATATATCCATACGGCCTCTAGTACTAACTGTCCGATCCTGATCCGTGCAATTCCGCACGTATCTGATCGGACCCTGCCATATCTCCATACGGCCTCTACAGCGTTTCGCCCGAAACTTGAGCAACTGAATGTGGGGGACTCTAAAGACTCGTCAACACCTTGGTTGTGGATCTAACCACTAGCACGTCAGGGGTATAAGCCAATACGTAACGGGCTACCAGGTATTGACCAAAAGGGACGTCGATGAGCGAACTCATCCTGACACCCTACTGAGCCTGTCAGTGAAAATATCCGTACAGTCCGGTCTGTTCGTCTATGAGCATCGCATGGCGGGCCTAGAGGGTTGGTAAAAGTCAGACCCCCAAAAGCGGTACAAGTCGTGTCGGAGTGTAGCCCAGAACACCCTGAGATACTACTGGAATACCTACAAGTAAATCTCCTGCCTCGGCTGAGGGCTTCGTGTAATGGCTCTCCTATACACAGCGCGACCTCACCCCCGATACCGGGAGAGACGAACCCCTGAAGATCCGCTCACTGCCTCTATGTGGCTCGGGACTGTACCCAACTAAAACCTGTTTGCACGTCTCCTTTGAGCGTGGTAGGGTAGTAATCAAAGTACAGTGGGAACTCACACGAGATAAATGACGATCCCCAGGTCGATGAACTAACCTGTACACATGTCACCAGGGAACTGCTATCTGACGTCAGGTATAAGACCAACTAGCATGTTCCCAGCGAGTCCTGTCCGGTGTACTCATAACCCAATGAGCACCTGTATACATCTTAGGTGAACCAACTGACACCAGTGGCTTGTGAGACCGGCCACCGCCCCTCATCGGGGTCTCGACTGTATACACTAGTCTACTCTGGAGTATCGATGCCCTGTCTCGAAAGTCCCACGACTAGGGACCTTTTAAGGATGTGCTTATAGACCCCAGCTCTCACTTATATTATCGCCCTCATACTGCTGGGGGTCAAGCAAGAATCCTAGGGGCTCTATCAACGTGTAATAGCGACATGTCAGGTCACCTAAAGAAGTACACGATGATAAAGATAAACCAGATAGCATACTATCATCTCGAGTAAGACTGTCCTACCGGGATAGGTCCTCCCTCAATCATTGCAATCACGTGCCTGTGATCCAATAATTGACTCTGAGGGCACTATCTCCAACAAAACAACTCTCTTCTCACATTCCCGGTTATTCATCCACGACGATCCAACAAAGTTCATATACACAAACCAACAGATATGTGCAACCTCAAACTAACCGACATATAGCAATTAGTTGATGTTTAAAAACACATATAATAAGGCAGAAGATCCGGTTAGCCAAGAACATTTAGAATTTCGATCGAAATATATTTTCCGTGTCTACCCCAAGTGCAAACTGGCACTAAGAAAAAATACTGGTAGAAACCAAATATTCCAGAAAACATTACACCAAAAACGAGAAAGAACAGAAGAAAAATTACCTGAATCAGCCTCTACTCGGCCGCGACTCCATGATGGAACCGACCGTTCCGCCGCGCTTCCGCGGCCGTCTTAGCGATTCATGGGCTCATTTTCCTTCTGCTATCATTTTCCTTCTGCTATCTTAGAATACCCCGCACACATTTTCAGTATATCTGAAATAATTTTTCTGGCACATTTAAAAATTGACAGAAAGTTAGGGTATTGGTGATTCGTTTTCCGGTTTTTCCGACGATCGAAGTTCTAACACTTGCTAACGAGCTAGTAAAGGTTTAGTAAGGTCTGATACCACTGTAAGTCGATGTCGCGTACCCTGCGGGTCTGCGGGTAGGTGGAATATTTAAGAAACGAATTTTACAAATATCGCAACACCGACTTGAACTCTAGGATCGTTGCTAAACCTTAACTAGCAAACATGCAAGAGGTTAACTACTTGGAAAGAAGTTTATACCTCATGAATTCATGTCCTTCGGGTCTTCTTGTCGTTGTACTCCTCGTCGTCATAGGCTCCAAGGATCGTTTGGATCGGGCCTCCTCGTCGGTCCTCTCAATGTCAAAAGACGATCCACCCGAGAGTTTGTAGATCGAGCTCCCACCTCAACTGAAGTAACTAGGGCACCTAGTTCATTTCACTAGATGCCATAGATGATGTAGAGAATATAGATTGAATGGTTTGTCTCTCATAGCCATAGGATTCTCAACTTATGAGACATGAATGGCTTGAGGTAGAAGAAGAACTCTTGAGGAAAAAGCTAGTGAAGAAGTTTGCATAAGTAAGAGAATGAGCTTTCTTTCTCAAATTTAAACAATACCATTCTCTCACATGAATAATACATATTACAAAATGAAATATGGTTCATCTTCAATTTGGTGAGTCATGGGTGGAAAACCCTATAAGTGTCACCAAGAGCCATGCTCAAATATATGCAAAATACACCTCATTTCCCCCACCTCATAAATGAATAATCGTTTAACCTAAAATGATAAATACAAATTTTGAGGTGTCTCTTCTAGAAGCATCTTCGAAAAATTACAAAAATACCCCTCATACGTATATACATACCCGTATCCGTATTCCGAAAAATACGAATACAAAAGAGACGAAGACTATCCATCAGTATAATACTAGGATCAGGCTTAAACCAAAGCCTACTAGTATTATCTGTCCGAATCATCACCCATGCACAAGTACACATACGAGATCGAACCCTATCGTAAAACCATACGACCTCTACATCTTTTGCTCGATGCAGCGAAACTCTCTGTGTAGGACTCTAAAGACTCGACACTATGCAGGCATTGGGTTTAACCACAGGCCGCAAGCGGTACTAGCTGCACGTTACGGCCCCCAGGAATATATCGATAAGAAGGCCGATGAACAAACTCATCCGAACTCCTACTGAGCCTATCTATGACAATCTCCGTACAGTCCGGTTTGTTCACTTAAGAGTATCACATATCGGGCCTAGGGGAGGTAATCGTCAGACCCTTAATAGCTCAATAAGTCGTGTTGGAGAGTAGCCCAAAACACCCTGAGAAACTAGTAGAGTACCTCCCAGTAAATCTCACTTGCCTTGGCCAAGAACTTTGTGTAATGGCCTTCCGAACACAGCGCGATATCAACCCCCAATACCGGGAGAGACGAATCCTATCTAACCGCCACTACCTCCAAGTGCTTCGGGACTACACCCAACTACTACCTGTTTGCATGACTCCTTTAAGCCGTGGTAGGGTAGTAATCAAAGTATAGTAGGAACCACTCGAGGTGAAGTAGCATTGTCAAGTCAACAGACTATGCTGTAATCATGTCACCTGGGAACTGCTACCCGATGATAGGTATAATACCCACCAGCAGTTCCCGACGATTCCTGTCCAGTGTACTCATAACCCAATGAGCACCTGCATACTATCTTCAGTACGTCGTACTAATGGCTGCGGGACAGACCATCTCCTCCGCTGGGATGAGAAGCGTATAAACTCGTCTACTATGGAGTATCGATGCCCCGTCTCGATAATCCTATGACTAGAGACCTGTATAAGTATGTGCTTATAGAATACCCAGCCCCCACTAGTGTGACTGCCATCACAACGCTGGTAATCAAGCAAAGATCCTAAGGTTTCTACCAATATGTATAAGCGATATGCTTAAAAGATACATGCACATATTGAGGTAGAAACAAACTAGGTTGCATACTACCATTTTGAGCAAGACTGTCACTATATCCGTGTATATCCCAAGTTTCCATTAAGTAATATACAAACCAGTATGATACAATAATGGCCTCTAGGGCATATATCACTAACAAACCCTCTGTGTAGGACTCTAAAGACTCGACACTATACTGGCAGTGTGTTTAACCACAAGCACGTCAGCGGTACTAGCTACTCGTAACGGCTACCCAGATATCAATCGATAAGAAGGCCGATGAGCAAACTCATCCGAACTCCTACTAAGCCTATCTGTGACAATCTCCATACAGTCCGGTCTGTTCGTCTAAGAGTGTCGCAAATAAGGCCTAGGGGCGGTAGCCTTCAGACCCCTAATTGGGCAATAAGTTGTGTCGGAGTGTAGCCTAAAACACCCCGAGAAATTACTGGAGTACCGACCAGTAAATCTCGCTTGCCCTTGATAGGGACTTTGTGCAATAGCTTTCTGAACACAACACGATATCAACCCCCAATACCGGGAGAGACGAATCCTATCTAACCGCCACTTCCTCCTAGTGCTTCGGGACAGCACCCAACTACTACCTGTTTGCATGACTCCTTTGAACCGTGGTAGGGTAGTAATCTAAGAACAGTGGGAACACACTCGAGGCGAAATAACAGTGTCAAGTCGACGGATTAAGCTGTACTCATGTGACTTGGGAACTGCTACCCGACGATAGGTATAATACCCACCAGCAGCTCCCTACGAGTCCTGTCCAGTATACTCATAACCCAATGAGCAAATGCATACTACCTCCAGTACGACGTACTAATGGCTGTGGGACGGACCATCTCCCCTGCTGGGATGAGAAGCGTATACACTAGTCTACTCTGGAGTATCGATGCCCTGTCTCGATAATCCTACGACTAGAGACATGTATAAGGATGTGCTTATAGACTACCCAGCCCCCACTAGTGTAACTGCCATCACAACGCTGGTAATCAAGTAAAGATCCTAAGGCTCTACCAATATGTATAAGCGATATGCTAAAAGAATCACATGCACATATTGAGGTAGAAACAAACCAGGTAGCATACTACCATTTCGAACAAGACTGTTACTATATCCGTGTATATCCTAAGCTTTAAATATATAATATACAAACCAGTATGATACAATAATGTCCTCTAGGACATATATCACTAACAATTATGATTGTCATCATAACGCTGGTAGTCAAGTAATGATCATACGGCCTTTATCAACATGTATTAATGGTACGTAATAATAAGTAAAACATATGCATATATTAAGATAAATACAAACCAAATAGCATACTATCATATCGAGCGGAGCATGATTCCAGGGGATCAGATCATCATTCCGAAGAGCGGAGCACGATTCCAGATATCAGAGCATTATTCCGATGAACGGAGCATGATTCCAGGGGATCGGAGCATCATTCCGAAGAGCGGAGCATGATTCCAAAGGGATCGGAGCATCAGTCCGAAGGGCGGAGCATGATTCCAGGGATCGGAGCATCATTCTGATGAGCGGCAGACATTCTGACTGAAGCATAATTTCGATGAAGAGGTTGATTCCTAGGTGAAGCATAATTCCGACAGGGAAGGCAAATACTCTGAAGCGAAGCATGATTTCGACACGGGGTACATTCTGAGACGGTGCATGATTCCGGCGCAGAGCTTGTTGGATGACTTGATTCCGAGACAAAGCATAATTTCGACAGGGAAGGCAGATACACCGAGGTGAAGCATGATTTCGACACGGGGTGCACACTCTGAGACGAAGCATGATTCCGACGCAGAGCTTGCTAGTTGACTTGATTCCGAAGCGGAGCATAATTCCGACGAGGAGGTCGTTGGTTGATTCTGAGCCGAAGCATAATTCCGACAGGGAAGGCGCTGGTTGATTCTGAGCCGAACCATAATTTCGACAGGGAAGGTAGATACACCGAGGCGAAGCTTGATTTCGACGTGGTGGACACTCCGAGACGAAGCATGATTCTGGCGAAGAGCTGGTTGGTTGATTTGATTCCGAGGCGAAGCATAATTCCGGTAGGGAAGGTAGATATCCCGAGGCAAAGCTTGATTTCGACGCGGGGGACACTTCGAGACGAAGCATGATTCCGGTGCAGAGCTGGTTGGTTGATTTGATTCCGTGGCGGAGCATAATTCCGGTAGGGAAGGTAGATATCCCGAGGCGAACCTTGATTTCGACGCGGGGGACACTCCGAGACGAAGCATGATTCCGGCGCAGAGCTGCTTGGTTGATTTGATTCCGAGGCGGAGCATAATTTCGGCCGGGAAGGTAGATATCCCGAGGCGAAGCAAGATTTCGACACGGGGTAAATTCTGGGACGGAGCATGATTTCGCCGCAGAGGCTATTGGTTTGATTTGATTTGGGTTGACATTAGCATCGCTATACTGGAATATGGTACCAGAAGTGAATCATCATTTGCCATGAGAGGGTTTGGGAATTGGTTTTGGCTTGGCATCTGCATTGCTGCACTGGAATAATGCCAGGAGCAACTCATCATTTTCTCTAGGAGGATTTGGGAATTGGTTTTTGCTTGGCATCAGTATCGCTACACTGGAATATGGTACCAGGATCGAATCATCATTTGCGCTTGCTTATCAAGAAGCGATGGCTTAGGAGACAGGTTTTAGGTCTTTATCAGCTAAGACTTTTCAATTTTGTGAGCCGTGAGGGTCTCTCAAAGCATTTTGTCCCTACGGGTCTTAAGGATCCCATAGGTGTATTTTTTCCTTAGGAGTCGTGAGGACCCCCAAGTGTGTTGCTCCTTTGTGAGTCGTAAGGATCTCACGTGGGAATTTTCTCCTCACAAAGTCGAGAGGACTTCGCGAGTGCATTTCATCTCTTTTTTTTACGAGTTTGCGGCCTTTCGGGTTTTCACAAACTCGCCGGCAGTCCTGCTGTTTTACTCACGGAGCCCTTTCGGGTTTTTATCCGTGCCCATCTTACTTATGGTCATACCATTTTTTTAATTATTTTTTTTAATTTTTGGTGGGACTTTCAATGTGGTCTCACCGGCAGGACTTAGGAGAGATTGGGATCGGTTTTACACCCGTGGATTGTATATGGTTTTGCAGAATGTATGATCCAGACCGTAGGGCCGGAAAAATTTTGGGACTTTATTAGCGTCTGCATCGCTGCACTGGAATATGGTACCAGGAGCGACTCATCATCCGTTGATGTATGGGATTTGGAATTTGGCTGGCGTCTGCATCGCTGCACTGGAATATGGTACCAGGAGCGACTCATCATTCACCATTGGGGTATGGGTTTTAAATTTTGGTTGGCGTCTGCATCGCTGCACTAGAATATGGAACCAGGAGCGACTCATCATTCGCCATTGGAGTATGGTTTTTAAAATTTGGTTGGCGTCTGCATCGCTACACTGGAATATGGTACCAGGAGCGACTCATCATTCGCCATTGGGGTATGGGTTTTAAAATTTGGTTGGCGTCTGCTTCGCTGCACTGGAATATAGTACCAGG
Organism: Agapanthus africanus; assembly: GCA_030015575.1. NCBI lineage: Eukaryota > Viridiplantae > Streptophyta > Magnoliopsida > Asparagales > Amaryllidaceae > Agapanthus > Agapanthus africanus. The sequence goes on from CM057346.1 coordinate 284,346,712, forward strand.
AGCGACTCATCATTCGCCACATAGGGATTGCGGATCGATGGCTTAGGAGATAGGTTTAGATCCCTATCGCCTAAGGCTTTTCAATTTTCTGGGCCGTGAGGGTCCCATAAAAGCATTTTCTCCCTATGAGCCGTAAGGATCTCGTAGGTGTATTTTCTCCTTAGGAGTCGTGAGGACTCCAAAGTGTGTTTTTCCTTTATGAGTCGTAAGGATCCCGTAAGGTTTGTTCTTCTCATGTATCGTGATGATACATGAGTGGGTCTTCTCAATGGAATATAATTCCAAAGGCGGAGACCAGCCGCGTAACTGGTGATTGCGGTGGGATATGGGTATGATGAGAATTATTTGAGCCCGTGGATTGTATACGGCAGTCAATTTCGGGACTGGCCATAGGGCCGGAAGAATTTTTGGAGTCTGGATTCTGGTTAGCGTCTGCATCGTTGCACTGGAATATGGTACCAGGAGCGACTCATCTTTCACCGTTGTTTTTTTTTTGTTTTTTTTTGTTTTTGTTGTTGTTGTTTTTCATTACCGCGATTGCTCTATTATTTCAGCTTTTTTTATCGCGAAGATCACGATTGCCCTATCATTTTGGATTTTATTCGCGGTTGCCTAATCATTTCGGCTTTTCTTTATTTCTCTTTTATTTACACATTTTTTTCGTTGATTTACATATTTTTTTTTACATTCCCAGTTTAGCGACTTAGAGGACGGTTATTCCCAGTTTAATGACATGGTGGTCGATTGTTTTTAGAGAAAGGCAGATGTCTGAGGGAATCAGTTTCATAAAGAACTTCGGTCTCCGTTTGTTTGAAATTGGCTATCGCAGCTGGACTGTTTGTTAACACCATTTTGGACAGTTCTATCTCTCCTGCCTTGTATTGCTTTTCGACCCAATCTTTGAAGACGAAGCAGTCCTCAATGACATGACCTATCACTCTGTGATAGGGGCAATATTTGGGGTCGTCGGTCATATTCGTATCCTGCTGTCTTTTTGACTCTGGCAGTTGTAGACCGTTCCTCAGGACGTCTTTGAATATTTTGTGGATTTTGTCCCTTCTGAAGGAATAGACCTTATCCAGCTTCTCTTTCAATGGAGATTCTCCTCCCTTTCCGAACACTGGCTTCCGAGGCTGGTTGGCATTAGGCCTGCTCATCTCTTGCTTATTTCGGTTAGCCGAAGTGTTAAAAGATTCAGTATCGTTAGAACCTCCGCCTTTGCGATTTTCGTCCTTTCGGTTTCTCCCGGACCTATTGTTATTTTAGGAGTCAGAGGAGGAATCCTGCTTTGAGCGCTCCTTCTGGTCAGCTCTTGGAATGTTTTGAGACCCGCGGTGCATAGAAACGGGGCCATCCAATTGTTGAGATTTCAGACGAGGAGACAGACAGATTGGTCCTGCTCTATCGGTGGTTCACATTTGACGGAGAGATTGCGCCATCGGGTTATAAAATCCGTGCTGCTTTCGTTGTTCTTGTGCTTGGTCCTTATAAGCTCGGCAATGGTGATCTTATCGCTAACGCTCATGAACCTTTGTCGAAATAAAGATTCCATTTGGACGAAAGTAGTAACGGAGCCATCCGATATACTCGCGTACCAGTCGAAAGCAACATCGGTCAAGCTATTAAATAACTGGCGGAGGAGAAACTCATCGTTGCCCCTAGTATTACCTCATGAGGCTTTGAAGTGGGCGATGTGATGATTCCCATTTCCCGTCCCATCGAATCTTCCGAATTTGGGGATGACATAGCCGCTAGGAAATTCTACCAGATCATACTGAGCAGGATATGGTCTCCCACTACTGCTCATATCTTTTTGCGCTTCGGTTTCGGCCACCACTGTTTTGACTTTGCTGGCAACTAAATCCATAGTTTGATCTTGAGTTAGCGGGCTACTGTCATCGGCAGCCAAGACATTTCCCGAGATAGGATGCGACTGATTTTCATGCGGTCCGCCCACATTTGGATTTGAGGGAACGGGCGTCGGCTGTTTCGGGACACCGTTTCCCAGTTCATGAGAGCCCCGCGCCTGATTGGGCGGCTGAGAGGCAAGTTGGGCCGTGAGCTGTAAGACGACATTTGTCAAGTCGTCAATTTTTCAGTAGAGCTTGGCCATCTCCTTGTCTTTGCTTCTGAGCTGTTTTCGGAGCTCGTAGATAAGTTGCTGCTCTGCGTTCTTAGGACGGAAGATTGGCTCATCTTCGCTTTCCGAGCCCGACTGCTCATGGACCGAAGGGTCTTTCTGCCTATCATCCTCATCGAGAGGGTTTTCATCATCCAGCGGAGGTGGCTGTTCTTGGGAAGCGGCAACCACATTCAAGCCAGATGGGATCTGAGATGTGGTGGCCACATCCTTGCTCTTGCTGCGCGTGCTCACTGTGTAGACTGTGTGGACCACATATCCAGCCATTTCCCCATCTTCGGCGGGGTAACCCTGTTCTTCGAACCCCATGAGGTTCAGCTTAGCAGGATTCCTGGCCCTTTTATTGGCTCTATATCTGAGCCTTTTCTGCCTTAGTTTCATAATTTTAAGGGCTTGGCGGGCATCTATTTCCTGGGAAGCCACTATGAGTCGATTAGCGGGGAGCTTAAAAAAGACACCCGATCGAGCAGTTGTCAAGGGCACCGCCGGAGCTTGCTCGAGTGGCCTTGTTGCTTTGTTGGTGTTGATGGCCTTGCCCCCAGCCGGGGCTAAGGAGAGTCGTTCAAACATCGACTTGCGTTTGAGTTGGGGCTTCTTCGAGACCACCACATTTGGCCTCTTGTCTTTCGAGACCGGTTTGTCTGTCACCGGGGCTTGAGGAGCTGGGTTGGCGTTAGCTGACACGAACAGAATAGTGCAAAACTGTAGCAGCGGCTCCTCCCATTGTCGCCCGAGACTGGCCAATAGGACTGTCCTGGAGTCTGTCTTCATCGTGTAAGAGACGGGAGCCGTGTTGAGAGGTGAGTTGATCCTTGGAGACATGGTCGAAAAGTGATTGCTTGAAACCTGCATGAAGGAGCATTATTTTAGTATTAATATAGATATGTATATTGATTGAGTTCGCAAGAACGTTTAACCTGAAATATGGGAGGAGAGATGAGTCCCACCGGGCGTGCCTGAATCTGTATGGTGTTTTTCGTCACCCCATTAAGATGGGAATACGCGCATGCTTTTCAGGCGTACTACAGATTCCCCCTGCCTAGGGTAGGCCGGGGTTTATTGATTGTGGGGATCCGAATCTCCGGCAGCCGCGGACTGAGCTGTCGTTAATTACCCCTCGCTTTTGGAGCGAGGGAACCTCCGATTAACGGATTAAACTGGTCATGCGACCTCAATGTGCAGCATGTGTGTGTTGTGTTTTGAAAGGGGGTTTTGGATACATCGGGAGCCGCGCAGAGTTTTTTATGGGGATCCCGCTACCCGAATAGCGGGCTGGAGGTCAAGGGGGCTAGCAGCCCCTTGCGGGGTGCGGGGCAGCGCCTCGGCCTAAATTTTTTTGAGGGGGATAGTGTTGTAGAGTATGTGTGTGTGTATATATGTATACATATGTATATATATATACATATATATATATATATATAAAGTGGAAAAACGCATCCAAAGGATCCGTGGGGCCAGCGCCAGCGCTTTGGCGCAAGAGCGCTAGCGCACCACGTGTCAGCTCGTGGGCAATCGGGCGCTAGCGTTCTGAGCGCAAGAGCGCTAGCGCTTTGAGCGCAAGCGCACCACGTGTCAGCACGTGGGCGCTCGGGCTCTAGCGCTTTGGGCGCTAGGGATCTGAGCGCAAAAGCGCTACTGCACCACGTGTCAGCACGTGGGCGCTCGGGCGCTACGCTTTGGGCGCTAGCGCTCTGAGCGCAAGAGCGCTAGCGCTTTGAGTGCTAGCGCACCACGTGTCAGCACATGGGCGCTCGAGCGCTAGCGCTTTGGGAGCTAGTGCTCTGAGCGCAAGAGCGAGCGCTAGCGCGCCACGTGTTAGCACGTGGGCGCTCGAGCAGCAAAAGGGACTTGGTCCCTGCAATGGGAGTTGTACTCCCAGAAAGGGGCACTAATTATTCTCTCTCTGTGTGTGTGTGTGTGTGTGTGTGTGTGTGTGTGTGTGTGTTAGGAGTTAAACTCCTAGGATGTTTTGAAGCTGATGAAGGGCTTCTCCTCTTGAGCCCTTGTTCGTCCCCAAAGTGGGGTTTCTGGAGATGGGTCTCCTTCTTCTTCCTTTATTGGCCGGATCTTGAAGATCAAGAAGTAGGAGATTATAAAAATACCTCTCTTTTGATATCTGATGGGAGATCTGAGTTCCCCTTTGTGGGTTTTGTGGTGGAAAACTACTTAGTTTTGGAAAAGAAAGAGTAAAACTCTTGATTTAATTCAAAAGAAATGAGAAGGTTTAGAACCTTGGAGAAGGAGCAGGAGACACAAAAACCCTAGTTTTTGGGGGAATGAAAAAGCCTATCTTTTATTCATCATTATGTTGCCTTATATAGGCTTACATGTTTACATATAGCCCCTTGGGCTTTACAAAATAGCATTTTGCCCATCCCATGGTTCATGTGCCATTTCTTTTTTCACAAAAGCCAGGGTCTTACAAAAAATTGGCTTTTATGCCCATTTTGCATGCATTTATGCACAAAAAATTACATCAAAATTATTCGTTACAAGAATTTTATTTTGGTATGGAGGAGGCTGGCCGTGGGCTCGACATGGGCATGGGCCCGCGTGACCTGGGCTTGGGCCCACCTGGCTTGGGGTTGACCTTGACTTCGACTCGGTCAACCGGGGTGCAAATTTTGACCCCAACAGGCATAACTTGTCTCCAAATTATAAATCACATATCAATGGTTGCGGGGGTACTATACGCCATCCACCCGACTTCCCCCATAGATATAAATCTACACACCTGCGGAGCTCCTTGTTCAGCCGTAGTCGATGTGCTTCGTCGTCTCGGAATCTACGCGAAGGTACCTACAATAAATACACAGTCGTAATGCTATTAAAATCAAGTCCGGAAAACCGATACGGCACACGGTGCGCTCATAAGTTAGAACCTATAGCCTACGCATGTAAAAATAACCAAACAACCCTCGTCGTTGACGTACAAACATCCATCGACCCAATACAATATCAAATATCAGAAACAAGAATTCCAATATCGGAAAACATAGCCAAATCACTCACAAACAGCTCCCAGATTTTGGATCAGGTCAATTAGGACTAAACAAGTAAGTACAGGGGATAGGTTATAGGGCAAGTGAGCTACAGCCAGAAACTCAACACTAGCACCCAACAAAAATCCGGCGACATTGCCACAAGATCCGATCTCGCCGGCCTAGGTAGGGTGGAATTGGCTTGAACTTTGGTGGTGGGTTTCTAGTCGTTAATCTAGGTCAGTGATATTGCTAGTTTTCCTCGTAAACATCTCAGGTTGCTCCAGATTCCCTGTAGGCCAATAAAATGTCACAAAACCGACACGGGAAAATTTCAGAATTCATGTATCGGGTTCAAATCTCTGTTTTGGTCCAATAAATCAATACTAAGGTCTTGTAAACAGTCACTACAAGTCACAAGTCCGCACAATCACCCAAACCCCCTCTTGGAATTTCCAAACATGACATACCCAACTAATACAAACTCTAAACTAAACTAGGGCATACTAAACATAATAACTTAACTAAAAGATATAGGTTTTACCTCATTTGCCAACTCAAGAATTTTCTTGAGTTGCTCAAAGTCTTCAAAATCTAAGCTTAGAATGTCCATAAGGGGTAGGATGAGATGGGGATCATTTTTAATGAAGGGTGTTGGATATAGTGCCTTCAGAGTCAATTATTAGATCACAGGCACGTGATTGGAATAATTGAGGGAGGACCTATGTCGGTAGGACAATCTTACTTAGGATGATTGTATACTATCTGGTTTGTCTCTATCATCGTGTACATACTTTAGGTGACATTGTAGTTCGCTATTACACGTTGATAGAGAATAGTATGCTACCAAGGTTTATCTTTATCATCGTGTACTGCTTTAGGTGACCTTACAGGTCACTATTGCACGTTGATAAAGCCCTTAGGAATCTTGCTTGACTACCAGCAGTATGATGGCGATCATATACGTGGGAGCTGGGGTCTATAAGCACATCCTTAAAAGGTCCCTAGTCATGAGAGTTTCGAGACTGGGCATCGATACTCCTTTAGTAGACTAGTGTATACAGTCGAGACCCCGACGAGGGGCAGTGTCCGGTCTCACAAGCCATCGGCGTCAGTTGGTTCACCTAAGATGTATACAGGTGCTCATTGGGTTATGAGTACACCGGACAGGACTCGCCGGGAACATGCTAGTTGGTATTATACCTGACGTCAGATAGCAGTTCCCTGGTGACATGTGTACAGGTTAGTTCATCAACCTGAGATCGTCATTTGTCTCGTGTGAGTTCCCGCTGTGCTTTGATTAATACCCTACCACGGCTCAAAGGAGTCATGGAAACTGGTTTTAGTTGGGTACAGTCCCGAGCCACAATGAGGCAGTGAGCGGATCGGCAGGGGTTCGTCTCTCCCGGTATTGGGGGTGATATCGCGCTGTGTCTAGGAGAGCTATTACAAGAAGTCCTTGTCCAAAGCAGGAGATTTACTGATAGGTATTCTAGTAGTATCTTAGGGTGTTCTGGGCAACACTCCGAAATGACTTGTACTGCTTTTGGGGGTCTGACTTTTACCAACCCCTAAGGCCCGCCATGCGATGCTCATAGACGAACGAACCGGACTGTACAGATATTGTCACTAACAGGCTCATTAGGGTGTCAGGATGAGTTCGCTCATTGACCTACCATTTGGTCGATACCTGGTAGCCCGTTACGTACGGCTAATACCTCTCACGTGCTAGTGGTTAAATCCACAGCTAAAGTATTGACGAGTCTTTAGAGTCCCCCACAGACTGTTTCCCATGTTTCTGGCGAAACGTTGTAGAGGCCGTATGATATATAGCAGGGTCCGATCATAAACGTGCAGTAGTACACGGATCATAATCGGGCGGATCATACTAGTGAGCTTTGGTTTAAGCCGGATCCTAGTATTAGATTTGTTGGATTACTTTAGTCTCGTCGCATTCGCATTCAGTCGGAATGCGGATGCAGGTATGTATATACAAGTGAGGGGTATCCTTGTGATCCGTCACGAGTTTATTTTAGATGTTGCCGTATCTTTTTATTGTTGCAAACATTTGGATTAATGTTTGCAAATGGAAATTATGACCTAAAAGCCATCATTTTGTGCATTAAATGGTACATGTACTTCATTGGTGACTCATGGTATCATTTCTTGTGCAAATGTCACCTTTTGTGATGGATGTGTGGGTTGAAATGAGAGGAGGAGAGAGAAGGGAAGCTATGTATGAAGGTGAGCTCTTGTATTTTTCATTCTTCTCACTCTTTCATTTTATTACACATCATTGAAAATGAAAAGAAAAAGGCTCCTTCTTCTTCTTCTTTCTCTAGCTCAAAACTTCCATCAATGGCATCATCTCTAACCTCCATCCAAGCCATGGATGGAAGAGACAAAGTGATCACAAACATTTTCTACAACACCTTGGACACGTCGGCTAGCACACTTCATGCCCGAGTTGCTTCGGTTGAAGCGGGAGCCCGTAAAAAGACTCGTAGATGTGGTGCCCTTTCCGACGAGGAAATCAAGACTGGAGTTGCCGTGGGGAGCTTGGGATGGTAGCCAAAGACCGAAGGACACGGATCGATCGGTATAGCTTTCTATCCCTTCTCTAGTTGCTAGTTTATTGGTTAATGGTTCGATCCGGGTTTTAAGCATAAGATAGCGCCGGTTTTCAAGTTAAGAAAAATTTTCGTTTCCACATTTTGGCCTCGGAAAGACGGCCGGGACGCTACCGTAGTTTTACATGGTATCAGAGCCATGCCATTAACCTTTACTAGCTTGCTCTAACGTGTTTAGAACTTCGATCGAACGAAAATTCCGAGACCGCGATTCCAAGTCATGAACTTTCTGTCGAATTTTTTTTGTGCTCGAAAAATTATTGCAGAAATTCGTGCAGGGTTTTTTAAGAATTCTGCGAAAATTTGGTAATGTGTTGCTACAGTAAGGCCGCGGAACCGTGGCCAAACCCATGTTCTGGCCGTGGTTCCGCCGCAGTCAAGAGCCATCACCGTAACATCTTCTACAGTAGTCTTTAAACTTGGAATTGGGGTTTATGGTATATTCTCTTTGGGCCTAGATTTTTTTGAGTACTGGGTATTGTGCTTAGGGCCCACTTCAGGAAATTTTGTCGATCGAAAATTTTAAACATGTTAGTTCACAGTATTTACATTATATCTGCGACCGTGAATGTCATTTGATCGGTAAGTCCTGTCTAATTGCTATAGCTCTTTTAGACGGATTTGCGAACGTGATATTCACGTTGATGTTCTGTGTTGTGCTGTGATGTTGCGGATTTGTCGTGGTGGATAGCCTGGATGCAATGGTAGTACTATTTGGTTGTATTTGTACATTTGATATTGCGGGGCGAGCGTCCGACATGTGGACTGCCGTCACTGCCTGTTTGTATATTATTCTTTTGGGGCACGACCGGGCTGAGGTCGATATACCCGTTGTATATTTTTACTTTCTGTACTAGGATTACCCCGCGGAGGGGTGCACAGATAGCCGGGTTCTGGAGGGCAACGAGCCCGCATCTCATGGCTTTGAGACGGAGGGGGCTTCACTCTAGAATTGGCGGGCTATTCGCCGCACTCGTAGGGGGTACAGGTTGACCCAAGGAGGGGTGCTCTAGTTACCGAATTCCGTGAAGTGTTGGGTGGTCCATTCACGTTGTTGAAGGGGGCTGCCTCGCTTCAGGTTTTGGCGGGTAACTTGCCGCGCCTGTAGGGATCTAGGATTTCATTGCACAGGTTATCCACACGACCAGGGGAACGTCGGGTTTCAGTAGCGGCTCTATGAAACCCGGGGATCCCAGATTTTCTGTATTGTTCTGTGATGCTTATTACAATTCTGTGATATTTCATTTTATCACGCCTTGAGAGAATATTATATATTAATATATATACTAGTAGATGTTGTATATGTTTTACATCCGCGCTAGTCCAGTCCCCGCTCTGTCGTTAGTTAAGTAACTTAACGGGTGATGACGGGACCCAGTGGCGAATGCGGATGGCATATACATACATCATATTTTCATTCTTTATTGGTGTGATCAATTGATGGGACTGCGTTGATTCGGATCAATGTAAGCTAAACAAACCTATTTTGATGTTGTTGGAATATTTTTCAAAAAAAAGCTGTTATTGCAAGGACGTTCTCTTTTGTTTTGCACAGTGGTATTCGGTTATGAATATCCAGCACCTCAGTCGACGAGTCAAGGGTCGAGATCCCTTCACCTGGAGTGACCCCTTGGACAGATGTTTGCGTCAGGGTAATAACTTCACTATAGTCGATTACTTTTTGCTTTGCCTCGTGGTATTCAGTTGGAATATCCTGCACCTCATTCTACGGGGAAACAGCCGAGATCCCTTCACCGGGAGTGACCTCTTTAGGAAAGGTTTTCGCCACTATATTTTCATAAAAAGCTATCCGGTTCCTTCAACGATATCAAGTTCATTACGTTAAAGGTTTTCGCCAAAAACCATTCGTAGCCCTCCGTCATTTCAGACGGGTAGCACGTAGTATTCATGCAATATTTGTTGGCCTTCGTCAAGCCATAGTGAATGGTAGCTGCTTGTTACCTTTCTGCTGCATACATAGATGCGTTGGTTTGGGACAGTCGTACTACTATTTTGGCCTTCATCAAGGGTATGTACGGGTGGGTTCAAATTAACCTGGATAATGACGGGTAGAACTTGACAAGTGACTTATGATATGTTGGCCTTCGTCAAGGTCATAAGAGCATGGGGTAAAAATCACATCGGGAGTTTCTAAAGAAACTGAAACTTGCCAGATATGCGCATACCTTCTGGAGTGTGATAACGTGAGTGGATTCCATCATATTATCATGCGATGATAGTTGGATCCCGATTCCTACTGATGAGTTGATTTACTCCTCGGGTGATCCCGACTAATTTTTCTTTCAGGTTTGGAGGAGAATTTGTGGTTACAGTGGGAGGTTTCCTAATTAGATAAAGTGATAACCATTCTGATCTAGGTTAGAGAGCACGCTGAGCGTTTCTTTTCTCTCTCTCTGTGGTAGCGACCATGACCTGACCCTTGACTATGACTCAGTGACAAAGTTGACCGAACCTTCTTAAAACACTGGATTTTGGATTATCAGAGTTGCATACCTCATTGCCAGTCCTACTTTTACCCTTTTCTCCAGAACACCCCGTATTACTACGAACATCCACTTCCATTGGATAAAACCATCGTATGGTTATATACGAACTCGAAGGAACTTGTTCCAGATTCGAGGATGGTTTCCGGTTCTGGAGAAAATGAATAGGATTATTCAGTTGTCTTTTCCTTTTACCTTCTCTCAGGTTACGAGTGCTCCTTTGATTAGGACGGTATACCTATTACGCTAATTGGATAGTCTTCTTCCAAACCATAGGCTGGTGCCAAACGGTACGGAATGAAGAAAACCAATTAGCCTAACGATGGTGTACAGAAGGTATTAAGTAAAGACAAATAAAGGGATTAGAAAGAGGGCAAAGTAAATTGCGACTGCTATTCACGACCAAACCAAGTATTTCTTCGCCAATCCTACATCACCTTTGTATTTCTCCGGAACACCCCGTATCACTACGAAGATCCTGTTGGAGATAGTGCCCTCAGAGTCAGTTATTGGATCACAGGCACGTGATTGCAATGATTGAGGGAGGACCTATACCGTTAGAACGGTCTTACTCAAGATGATAGTATGCTATCTGGTTTATCTTTATAATCATGTATTGCTTTAGGTGACCTTACAAGTCACTATTGCGCGTCGATAGAACCCTTAGGATTCTTGCTTGACGGCCAGCAATATGATGGCGATTATATACGTAGGAGCTGGGGTCTATAAGCATATCTTTAAAAGGTCCCTAGTCGTGGGAGTTTTCGAGACAGGGCATCGATACTCCAGAGTAGACTAGTGTATACAGTCGAGACCCCGACAAGGGGCGGTGGCCGGTCTCACAAGCCACTGGTGTCAGTTGGTTCACCTAAGATGTATACAGGTGCTCATTGGGTTATGAGTACACCGGACAGGACTCGCCGGGAACATGCTAGTTGGTCTTATACAAGACGTCAGATAGCAGTTCCCTGGTAACATGTGTACAGGTTAGTTCATCGACCTGAGATCGTCATTTGTCTCGTGCGAGTTCCCACTGTACTTTGATTACTACCCTATCACGGCTCAAAGGAGTCGTACAAACAGGTTTTAGTTGGGTACAGTCCCGAGCCACATGGAGGCTGTGAGCGGATCTTCAGGGGTTCGTCTCTCCCGGTATTGGGGGTGAGGTCGCGCTGTGTCTAGGAGAGCCCTTACACGAAGTCCTTGGCCAAGGCAGGAGATTTACTGGTAGGTATTCCAGTATTATCTCAGGGTGTTCTGGGCTACACTCCGACACGACATGTACCGCTTTTGGGGGTCTGACTTTTACCAACCCCTTAGGCCCGCCATGCGATGCTCATAGACGAACGGACCGGACTATACGGATATTGTCACTGACAGGCTCGGTAGGGTGTCAGGATGCGTTCGCTCATCGACGTCCCTTTTGGTCAATACCTGGTAGCCCGTTACGTATGGCTAATACCAATGACGTGCTAGTGGTTAAATCCACAACCAGAGTATTGACGAGTCTTTCGAGTCCCCCACAGACCGTTTCTCAAGTTTCGGGCGAAACGCTGTAGAGGCCGTATGGAGATATGGCAGGGTTCGATCAGATACATGCGGTATTGCACGGATCATGATCGGATGGATAATACGAGCAGGCTTTGGTTTAAGCCGGATCCTAGTATTGTAGAGTGTAGATTTTGTCTCATTGCATTTGTATTCGGTCGGAATACAAATGCGGGTATGTATATACAGTCACGGGGTTTTCCTGTAATTTATTACGGGATCAGTTTTTTGAAGTTGCCAGTTTGCTTTCCGTTTCGGCCATTTTCCTTTGTTTCTTTCTTTGGCTGAAAATTGGTGGAGGGAGTTATTTGAAATTGTGCAATTAACAATGAAGAAGACTTTTTATGGCAGATGATAGCTACATGATGGTTATTGCTTCCATTGACTTCCTTTTGCTCATCATTGCTTGCCATGATGGTTTGAGTGATGGGTGATTCATTTCACTTTGTTGTGATGATATTGCATCATCATCACCCTTTCTCTCTCTTGCATTATTATTTTTGATACACTCACTCTCTCCTCTCATTCCAAGACTTAGGGCCGGCCATCTCTAAAGGGGGGCTGTCCAAAATTTTTGAGGAGAGTTTTGGCTCTCTTTTTGCTTGCGAAAATCCCATACCTCCATCTCCAAAAGTTCACCTCATTCCTCCACCAAAATGGCAACTTCTTATAAACCCATGAGACTTAGAGTTCTACACTATCCTACAGCATTCTTGGACACGTCGACTCGCCAACTTCGCGCCCGAGTTGCCTCGGTCCAGAGGTGGGAGCCCGTAAAAGAACCCGGTGATGTGGTGCTCTTCCGACGAGGAGATGAAGACCGGAGATTTCGCGGGGAGATCGGAACGATGACGAGAAGACCGAAGGACACGGATCGCTCGGTATATCTTATTACCCCTTCTCTAGTTACCTAGCATTAGATTAATGGCCCGATCCGGGATTTTAGTACGCGGTAGTGCCGGTTCTAGTTTATAGAAAAGTTTTGTATTCCGCATTTTGGCCTCGTACAGACGGCCGGGGCGCTGCTGTGCACTAACACTGGTATCAGAGCCACGCCATTAACCTAGTCTAGCTTGCTCTAGTGTGTTTAAAAGTTCGATCGAGCGGATTTTCTAAAATGCCCATTTCCAACTCCAGTTTTCTGTCGATTTTATTTTGTGCTCCAAAAATTTTTCTGAGCATGTCAAAAAATGGTGAAGGGTTTTTTAAGTATTCTGTGAAATTTTTGTTCACTGTTGTTCCTGTAGAACCGCGGAACCGCGGCTTTACCCCTGTTCCGGCCGCGGTTCTGCCGCAGTATTAAGGAAACAGTGCACCAAATTTTTACAGAGGGTCTTGGACTTGGAAATGGGGGTTTTGGTATATTCTTTTTGGGCCCAGATGTTTTTGAGTGCTACAGTAATGCTTGGGGCCCACTTTGGGAAAATTTTGTCGATGGAAAATTTTAAACATGTTAGTTCACAGTATTTACATTATATCTGCGACCGTGAATGTCACTTGATCGGTAAATCCTGTCTAACTGCTATAGCCCTTTTAGACGGATTTGCGAACGTGACATTCACGTTGATGTTCTGTGTGGTGCTGTGATGTTGCGGATTGTCATGGTGGATAGCCTGGATGCAATGGTAGTACAGTTTGGTTTATTATGTACATTTGATATTGCGGGACGAGCGTCCAACATGTGGACTGCCGTCACTGCCTGTTTGTATATTATTCTTTTGGGACACGACCAGGCCGAGATCGATGTACCCGTTGTATGTATATTTTACTTTCTATACTAGGATTACCCCGCGGAGGGGTGCTCGGATAGCCGGGTTCTAGAGGGCAACGGGCCCGCATCTCATGGCGTTGAGACGGAGGGGGCTTCACTCTAGAATTGGCGGGCTATTCGCCGCACTCGTAGGGGGTACAGGTTGACCCAAGGAGGGTGCCCAAGTTACCGGATTCCGTGAAGTGCTGGGTGGTCCATTCACGTTGCTGAAGGTGGGCTGCCTCGCTTCAGGTTTTGGCGGGTAACTTGCCGCGCCAGTAGGGATCTAGGATTTCATTGTACAGGCTATCCACACGACCAGGGGAACGTCGGGTTTCAGTAGCGGCTCTATGAAACTCGGGGATCCCAGATAACTGTATTGTTCGGTGATGCTGGTTACATTTCAGAGATGTTGCATTTTATCACGCTTTGAGCGAATATTATATATTGATATATATACTAGTAGATGTTGTATATGTTTTGTATCCGCGCTAGTCCAGTCCCCGCTCTGTCATTAGTTAAGTAACCTAACGGGTGATGACGGGACCCAATGGCGAATGCGGATGGCATATACGTACATCATTATTTTCGTTCTTTATTGGTGTGATCAATTGATGGGACTGCATTGATTCGGATCAATGCAAGCTAAACAAACCTATTCTGATGTTGTTGGAACAATTTTTCAAAAAGCTGTTATTGCAAGGACATTCTCTTTTGTTTTGCACAGTGGTATTCGGTTATGAATATCCAGCACCTCAATCGACGAGGCAAGGGCCGAGATCCCTTCACCGGGAGTGACCCTTTGGACAGAAGTTTGCGTCAGGGCACTAACTTCACTATAGTCGTTTACTTTTGCTTTGCACAGTGGTATTTAGTTGGAATATCCTGCATCTCATTCTACGGGGAAAGAGCCAAGATCCCTTCACCAGGAGTGACCTCTTTAGCAAAGATTTTCGTCACTATATTTTTATAAAAACTATCCAGTTCCTTCAACGATATCAAGTTCATTACGTTAAAGGTTTTTCGCCAAAAACCATTCGTTGCCCTCCGTCGTTTCAGTTAAATGTTCGGTAGTATTCAAACTATATATTTTGACCTATACGAAGGCATAGTGATTGGTAGCTACCGGATATTTATCTGTTGCATAGATAGATGCGTTGGTTTAGGACAGTCGTACAGTCTTGTTGGCCCTAGTCAAGGGCTTGTACGGTTGGGTTCAAATTAACCTGGACACTGACGGGTAGAACTTGACATGTGACTTATGATTTGTTGGCCTCAGTCAAGGTTATAAGAGCATGGGGCAAAAATCACATCGGGAGTTTCTAAAGAAACTGAAACATGCCAGATATGCGCATACCTTCTGGAGTGTGATAACGTGAGCGGATTCCATCACGTTATCATGCGATGATAGTTGGATCCCGATTCCCACTGATGAGTTGGTTTACTCCTCGGGTGATCCCGACTAATTCTTCTTTCAGGTTTGGAGGAGAATTTGACGTTACAGTAGGAAGTTTCCTGATTAGATAAAGTGATAACCATTCTGATCTAGGTTAGAGTGCACGCTGAGTGTTTCTTTTCTCTCTCTCTTTGGCAGCGACCATGACCTGACCCTTGACTATGACTCAGTGACCAAGTTGACCGAACCTTCTTAAACACTGGCTTTTGGATTGTCAAAGTTGCAAACCGCATTGCCACTCCTACTTTTACCCTTTTCTCCAGGACACCCCGTATTACTACGAACGTCCACATCCATTGGAAAAAACCATCGCATGGTTATATACGAACTCGAAGGAATTTATTCGAGGGTGGTTTCCGGTTCTGGAGAAAACGAATAGAACTATTCAGTTGTCTTTTCCTTTTACCTTCTCTCAGGTTACGAGTGTTCCTTGGATTAGGACAGTACACCTATTACGCAAATTGGATAGTATTTTTCCAAACCATAGGAAGGTGCCGACCGGTAGGGAATGAAGAAAACCAATTAGCCTAAACAGTGTACAGAAAGTATCAAGTAAAGACAAATAAAGGGATTAGTAAGAGGGCAAAGTAAATTGCGACTGCTATTCACGACCAAACCAAGTATTTCATTACCACTCCCACTTCACCTTTGTATTTCTCTAGGACACTCCGTATCACTACGAAGATCCACGGTTTATTGGATATTCCATCGTATGGTTATATACGAACTCGAAAGGAACTTGTTCCTGTTCGGGGATGGATTCTGGTTCAGGAGAAACAGGAATAATGTATATTCGGTTGTCTTTTATCTTCACCTTCTCTCGCATTGCGAGTGCTCCTAAGATTAGGACAGTACACCCATTAGGCTTATTGGATAGTCTTCTTCCAAACCATAGGCTGGTGCAGAACGGTAGGGAAGGAAGAAAACCATTTGGCCTAAAGGGGTGTGCAGAAGGTAATGAATAAAGAGATATGAAGGGATGTGGAGAGATGGCATAGAAATATACGGTTACAGTTGTGAATCTGGATAATGGAAGAGACATTACTAGGAATACCAGTATACCCCTACGAAATATTTCAATGTTTCAGTTTCACTGTGTATTGGTAAAAGAAAACTGATTTCCCAATTAGACACTTGCTCCTGGGTATATATTCACCAGGTTTGATTCTCACATCTGTATGCTTTTACAGATGATTAGTGGGAGTAAGTTATTGGGAATTAGGTGATAATCCTCATTATATCGGAATTCGTTGTAATTGGTGATATTTAAGGAAATCACCTGGGTTGTTTGCCGGATGGCAAATATTTGGTTTTGAATATCCGCTGTTATGTACCAATTTCAAATTGATATATCTGTACGTCTATTTTCATAGAGTGAAATATACCTTTTTGACATTATGTCTATGACATTTACCTATATCAGGGGATGGTTAGGTAAGGTGCCTTAAACAGCGGTGTAATTCTTCTTAACCATAAGTACAGTTTTCAACTTACGACACACAGCGAATGAGTTATTGGACTCAGGGGACATATACAGAGTATTGTATATTGTCCAGTGTCCATTAGGACAGAGGGGTTGGACCTCGTACTATATTCTGTTTACTCATGACTTCTCTAGTTCTTAGATAATTGTTTCGTAGAAACACAAGGTCCAAGTATTGAGAAGTTATAGGTATAAGAGTAAAGTAGAGAACCAGATGTTGCAAGTATCGGGATTCTTCAAGGTAATCGAAGATGTAGATACTTGTGTATGGTATTCAGTTGATAGTAATGGTTTTAAGAGAACTTGCTTCTCTTTCAGGTTACTCATAATTGGAAGTACTCCTAAGTTAAGTAATGCTGATCGGCCTCTCTCCATTTAGTTGACATGCACTGGAGACAGCTGTATGATTTGGATCTGGTTCCAATTAAATCAGTGCCTCTGTTTCTATATTGGATATAGAACAGTTCATATCTTAACAATGTTAAGGTACGGGGAGTTGTCCAGCTTATGCTTAAAACCAGACACTGGACAACTCAAGGCACGTTTCTGTAATGGCTGTTTGTGTGTTGACCCAGGCTATGACGAGGGCTGACGTTCTACCATCTGGAAGATCAATAGTGATATTGTTCTAGACTCGCCACAGTTTTAAAAGAAATGGATTTTTTCAGAAAACAGTAGTAGGAGTATGGTAGAACCGGAAGTGATTCCAGAACCGCAAACGATTACTGAAAATTTGATAAGAACCTAAAGATTCAATCTGGATTGATATTCCATTGGCCACTCCGCAGACATAGTGGGTAACCTCAGGCACCCGAGAGGTACTCCGGAAGCCTCAAGGACGGTGACAGGGAGGTTCTTGTTTACCCAGACTTGCCATTGCTGTTGTTCCTGTTAGTGTATATGCCCTAGAGGCCATTACTGTATCATACTAGTTTGTATATTACTTAATGGATGCTTGGGATATTCACCTTGTATATACAATCTTGCTCAAAATAGTAGTATGCTACTTGGTTTGTTTCTACTTCAATGTGTACTTGTGTTTATTTCAGTATATCACTTATACGCATTAGTGGAGCCCTTAGGATCTTTGCTTGATTACCAGCGTTGTGATGGCAGTCACACTAGTGGGGGCTGGGTAATCTATAAGCACATCCTTATTCAGGTCCCTGGTCGCAGGACTATCGAGACAGGGCATCGATACTCCGGAGTAGACCAGCGCATGCGCTTCTCATCCCAGTGTGGGAGACGGTCTGTCCCACAGCCGTCAGTACGTCGTACTTGAGATAGTATGCGGGTGCTCGTTAGGTTACGGGTACACTGGACAGGACTCGTCGGGAACTGACTAGTTGGTATTATACCTATCGTCAGTTATCAGTTCCCAGGTGACATGAGTACAGCTTAGTCCGCTGACTTGACACTGTCACTCCGCCTCGAGTGTGTTCCCACTGTACTTTGATCACTACCCTACCACGGCTCAAAGGAGTCGTGCAAACAGGTGGTGGTTGGGTGCAGTCCCGAAGCACTTGGAGGCAGTGACGGTTAGACAGGATTCGTCTCTCCCGGTATTGGGGGTTGACATCGCGCTGTGTCTAGGAGAGCCATTACACGAGTAGTCCCTGGCCAGGGCAAACGAGATATACTGGTAGGTTTCCAGTGTTATCTCAGGGTGTATTGGGCTTCACTCCGGCACGACTTGTACCGCTATTGGGGGACTGACGTTTACCGCCCCCTAGGCCCGCCATGCGATGTATCAGACGAACAGACCGGACTGTACGGAGAATGTCACGCTCAGGCTCAGTAGGAGTTCAGATGGGTTTCGCCTCGTCGGTCTTCTTGTCGGCATTACCTGGGGACCGTTACGCACAGCTAGTGCCGCTTGCGGTCTGTGGTTAAACCCACTGCCAGCGTAGTGTCGAGTCTTTAGAGTCCCACACAGAAAGCTTTTCGCCTTTAGGCAAAAGAGTAGAGGTCGCATGGTATTGCGACAGGTCGCATGGTTTTGCGACAGGGTTCGGTCACATCCGTGCACTTGTGCACGTACAGTGTCCGGACAGTTTACACTAGCGGGCTTTGGTTTAAGCCAGATCCTAGTGTACCTTATGGGATTGGATTTATCCAGTTTGCATTCGTGTTCCTCGGAACGCGGATGCGGGTGTGTATGCACAGTTGACAGGGAGGCAGAGGCAGTGGATTCTCATTAGGGTTGTTGACAGTTGACCGTTGACTTTTGACTTTTTGCTCAACCCTAATGAGAATATGATATGTGATTAACTATTATATTAATTAAGTATTATGGTGATATGGTTGTTGACTTGTTGACTTTTGTTGACTTGTTGACTTTGGTGACTTGTTGACTTTTGTTGACTTGTTGACCGGTTGACTAGGCTTGACTAGTTGACCATCATGATAACCATGGTTATCATTTCATGCCAAAGACTTTTTTCTTGCTTGCTTTTTGAATAAAATGAGTGCATGATATGATAACCTTATGGTTGCTTCTAACCATCACCAAAAGACTTTTTTGATATGATGAGTTATGATCACTTTGGATTATGAGAGGGTGAGAGAGAAAAGAGAGCCTCATTCTTTCTTGCTCATTCTCTCTCTTGTTCTTGAGCTCTCCCCTTGCTCTCACCCTCAACCTCTTGCTCCCTCTCTTGATCTATGGTTCTCTTGTCTCATGAGTTGAGAATCAAGAACCATAGATAAAATCCCATTCTACTTCCTCTCTACTCATTCTAGTTCACTAGGTTTAGCAAACCAAGTGAACTAGTTTCTTCAAAGACCGAAGAAGGAGCTAAAGGTTGGAGCTTTCAAGTGGATCTATCTTCGGCGTACGGAGACGACGAGAAGGAGCCATCGGACCACCACCGGAGCTTGAAGAGAAGGAGTTCAAGTTTAGGTATAACCATCTTCATCCGAGTAGCTAAACATCTTTAGCTTAGTTTGCTAGTTTTAGTTTAGGTAACGATCCCGACCATAAGTTAGTCCATGTTGCCTCTTGCGATAAAAATTTTGATTTTATACCGTTTCCGCCTCCCCGTAAGAACCGGGGGTCGCAATATGGACTTACAGTGGTATCAGAGCCTAACTAAACTTAAACTAGCTAGGTAGTAAAGTGTAACGAAGTTCGGAACCGAAAAAAAAATCACAAAACCGGAAAACTACAAAAACTGAGTTTCTGTTGAAATTTTTTCTGGTCAAAATGAAAAACTTCATACTCCTAAATTCGTCTCAGGGTTTTGTTAGAACACCCATGAAAAACGATTCACCAATTCGTCTAAACCGCCGCGCTTCCGCCGCGTGACCCTTCTTGGCCGCCGCGGAAGCGCCGCGGTTTGTTGTCTTTAGTGCGTCGTTTTTCGTGCAGTGTGTGTCTGTGTTGGTTTTGGGATTTTTGAGATATATTATATGTGCCCAGATTTTACAGAAAAGAAATTTCCTTTTGGGGTCCTATAATTCCGTATTTTTTTCCGAACTTCATTGCACTTTGACTATGATGGTTATATCTGTGATGTTTGCATGTATTGAACGTCGGCTAATCGCTATAAGTCGATTAGTCGGGGTTATACATGATCTGTAATGTGCTGGAATGTGTATATAAATATGTTGGATTGTCGCGGGTGAATAGCCGGGGGTTGTGAGACGAGAGTTTACTTTTCTTGCAATTCATGTAAATTTGTAAATTGATGTAATAATTATTTGTTTGGCCGCACAACCGGGTCGGGGTTGTAGCCGTCATTGTATAATTTCTTTTTACTGTTTTTGCTCCTAGGATAGACCCGTGGAGGGGTGCACAAACTACCGGGTATGCCGAAGTGTCGAGTGGCCTACTCATGGAGATGAGGGAGGTTGCTACGCTTCGGGTACTTGGCGGGTAGTTTGCCGTACCCGTAGGGGTCTTGGGTGGGGTATTGGCTATTCACCGCGACCGTGTTATCTGTTTTTGTTACAGGCTCGTACAAATTACAGATTACTAGTATATCCAATGTATTTATCTGTGATCTGAAATGTTTATCATTGCTTATTATTTAGGCGTTGCTTATGTTTTACAGACGCGCTAGCCCAGCCCCCGCTCTGTCGTTAGTTAAGTAACCTAACGGGTAATGACGGGGCCCAGTGGCGAATGCGAATGGCATAAGCGTACGTCATATTTTGGTTGTTTTCTGCAATGGTAGGATTAAATGATGGGACGCATTAAAAGTACTAATGCAAGAATATCACGCATTAAAAGAACTAATGCAAGATAATAAACCAAGTTAAAGTCATTGGAACACTTTCGAAAAACCACTCGGTTCTTTTCAAAACAAACTTTTAAAATACGGAGTTTGAGCCACTCCATTTTAAAGCTATCTCGTTCCATCGACCAAATCAAGTTCACTACGTTCACGGTTTTGCCAAAACCATCCGTAGCCCTCCATCATTTCAGTTAAATATTCGGTAGTATTCAAGCTATGTATTTTGACCTCACGCCAAGGCATAGTGATTGGTAGCTGCCGGATATTTATCTGTTGCATAGATAGAATGCGTTGGTTTGAGACAGTCGTACTGCCATTTTGGCCTACGTCAAGGGTATGTACGGGTGGATTCAAATTAACCTGGATAATGATGGGACGAACTTGACATGTGACTTATGACATTTTGACCTCACGCCAAGGTCATAAGAGCATGGGGCAAAAATCCACATTGGGAGTTTCATAAGTACTGAAACTTGCTAGATTTGCATACCATTTGGAGTGTGATGATTCTGGTAGGATTCCTTCAGTTTCGTCACGCGATGATATTTGGATCCCGATCCTACTGTGAGTATATGCTACTCCTCGGGAAATTTCTCACTTAACGATCAATGCTATAAACCTAGTAGGTGCCTAGAAAGGTGTTAGCGGGGCTACGCCCCCAGGGAAAAGAGGTTCTCTAATTAAGGAACTTCGCGAAAGCGTTGGAAAACCTCCCTCGAAGTACCGACACCGGCCTGGCTGAACGGTTAAGCAAGTATTGTACGGTGGGATTGATCCTGACTAATTCTTCCTTTATGGTTTGAGGAGGGATTCGAGAAACAGTGGGAGCCATCCTGTTTAGACAAACTAAAAACCACTCTAAACTTGCAAGAGCATCATGCTGAGTGTTTCTTCTTCTCTCTCCTAATTGCAGCGACCAATCAACATGACTGGACTTAAGTTACTCCTAGATAAAAACAAGCTGACAGGGCCAAACTACAAAGATTGGCTCAGGAATGTCACGATAGCAATCACTTATGACAAGCTGGGGTATCTTCTTACCACCAAAGCTCCCCCTGTCCCTGGTCCAACTTCCAGTGTCGCGGATAAGGAAATCCGCAAGACTTGGGAGATTGATAGCGCGAAGGCCAAGTGCCTCCTGCTTGCCTCGATGGACAACGAACATCAGAGGAGGCATGAGAATATGGACATGGAGTCCATATTGCTCCATACAAAAGAACTGTATGGAGAGCAATCACGTATCGCAAGATACGAAGCGTCGAAAAAGTTGTTTTCGACAAGAATGGCCGTCGGATCATCAGTAGCCGAGCATGTGCTAAAAATGATCGGCTTCATTGAGGAGCTCGCTGACCTAGGGATCACATTGGAGAGTGAGCTATATACGTTTATAGTTCTCCAGTCCCTTCCTTCCACTTACGCCCAGTTTATACTGAACTTCAACCTACAAGAAAAAGAGGTTGAACTATCAGAGCTCCTCAACATGCTGAGGAGCGCAGAGGGCACCCTACAGAAAGGTAGGGAAACATCCACTTTGTTTGTAGGAGGATCATCTTCTTCTAGGTCCAAGGCGAAAGCCAAGGGAAAGAAGAAGAAGGCCCCCGCCAAACCAAGGGGCGGTGTTGGTAAAGTGGATACGAAGGGAAAAGGCAAAGCAACAAAGATAGCGGGGAAGCTTGTGGATAAAGAAGAATGCTTCTATTGTCATAAGAAAGGACACTGGAAGAATGATTGCAGGGCCTGGAAGGCCAGAACACAGGAATTGAAGCAGGTTGCAGCTTCAGCTTCAGGTGTGTATGTTATTGAAAACTGTCTTTCAATAAACTCTACTTCCTGGGTATTGGATACCGGATCAGGATCTCATATCTGTAATTCTTTGCAGGCGTTGAGAAACCGTAGGGTTTTGAAGGCAGGTGACATGACCCTCAAAGTTGCGAACGGAGCTAGCATGGATGCTAAAGCCGTGGGGGACTATCACCTGGGAATGTCAGATGGACATGTTTTGGTTTTGCGTAATTGCTTTTTTGTACCCAACGCAACTTGTAATATCATTTCTGTATCTTTAGTTTCTAAAGAAGGTTATGAATTTGCGTTTGTAAGTAATGTTGTAAACATTCACCTTAATCAAGTATTGATTGGGTCAGGTACTCTGAGTAATGGTATATACGTGTTAAACCAACCACAGATTTTTAATGTTCAGAATACACACAAAAGAAAGTCTCCGGAAATAAATCAGACTTTCTTATGGCATTGTAGATTGGGTCACATCAATGAGAGAAGGTTGACTAAGTTACATACAGAAGGATATTTGAATGCGTTCGAATATCAATCGTATGCCACTTGTCAATCTTGTCTCAAAGGAAAGATGACAAAGACTCCGTTTACTGGACATGGAGTAAGAGCGAGCGAGCTCTTGGGACTCGTACACAGTGACGTGTGCGGTCCAATGTCTACACATGCCCGAAGCGGACATTCTTACTTCATTACTTTTACGGATGACTTCTCAAGGTACGGTTATGTCTTCTTAATGAAACATAAGTCCGAGGCCTTTGGAAAATTCCAGGAGTATAAGAATGAAGTAGAGAAACAGACCGGCAAAAGTATTAAGATTCTAAGATCGGATCGAGGTGGAGAATACTTAAGTGCCGAGTTCCTGGACTATTTAAAAGAGAACGGAATTCTCTCTCAGCTTACTCCTCCATACACCCCGCAACATAACGGTGTATCGGAGAGACGGAACCGCACCCTATTGGATATGGTGCGGTCCATGATGAGTAACGCTGAGTTGCCGCGATCATTCTGGGGATATGCGCTAGAATCAGCAGCATACCTTTTGAACCGAGTTCCGACTAAGACTGTGCCTACCACCCCATATGAAATGTGGAGTGGGAAGAAACCCTATCTTCAATATCTGAAGATCTGGGGATGTCCAGCTTTTGTCAAAAAGCAGCATGCGGACAAACTCGAGGCACGCTCAGTACTGTGCAAGTTTGTGGGATACCCAAAGAACACCAGGGGGTATCTTTTCTACTACGCAGAGGAACAAAAAGTCCTTGTTTCTCGTAATGCCCACTTTCTAGAACACCAGTTCTTGGAAAAGGAAATTAGTGGGAGCGCAGTAGAACTAGAAGAAATTCCAGAACCACAGACTATTACTGAAAGGTTAGTGGAACCAGAGGGTTCAACAGAACAGGACATTCCTACGCCGCTCCGCAGGAGTAGTAGGCAGTCTCATCCGCCCGAGAGATACTGCGGTTTTCTCATAGACGGGGATAGAGAGGATTGCATCATAGATTATGATGAGCCTACTAGCTTCCAGCAGGCCGTTCAGAGCGTTGACTCAGTGAAATGGCTGGATGCAATGCGGACCGAAATGGAGTCCATGTACACCAACAAGGTATGGACGTTGGACATTGCTCCAGACGGGGTAAAACCCGTAGGATGCAAGTGGATCTTCAAAAGGAAGATTGGTGTAGATGGACAGGTTGAGACCTATAAAGCTAGGCTGGTAGCAAAGGGTTTTCGTCAAAGACCTGGCTTGGACTACGACGAAACCTTTTCTCCAGTAGCCATGCTGAAATCCATTCGGATCCTTCTTGCCATTGCTGCCTTCCACGATTATGAGATCTGGCAAATGGACGTAAAGACAGCTTTTCTAAATGGAAATTTAGAGGAGTGTGTCTATATGGACCAGCCAGAGGGTTTCATTCAGAGTGGGAGCAGCGGAAAGGTGTGCAAGTTGCTTAAGTCCATCTATGGACTAAAGCAGGCATCGCGGAGTTGGAACATCTGCTTTGATGAGACGGTCAAAGAATTTGGCTTTATCAAAAATCCAGATGAACCATGCATCTATAGTAGATTTGTAGCGAGAACTGTAGTATTCCTCGTTTTATACGTGGATGACATTCTCTTAATAGGAAATGATATTCCTATGCTACAATCTGTCAAGGGGTTCTTGTCACAAAGGTTCTCCATGAAAGACCTGGGTGATGCCTCATACATCCTGGGGATCCGGATCCATCGTGATAGATCCAAGAGGATATTGGGACTTTCTCAGTCCAGGTACATCGACACCGTACTGAAAAGATTCAGTATGGAAGATTCCAAGCGCGGTAACCTACCGGCTTGTCACGGGATCACCCTCTCTAAAGAGATGTCTCCCAAGACTGATTTGGAGAGGGATCGCATGTCTATTATACCCTACGCTTCTGCGGTAGGCTCTATAATGTATGCGATGTTGTGTACCAGACCGGATGTAGCTTATGCACTGAGTGTGGTAAGCCGGTATCAGTCAAACCCTGGGGAGAAACACTGGATAGCGGTAAAGAACATTCTCAAGTACCTGAGAAGGACTAAGGAGATGTTCTTGGTGTATGGCGGAAAAGACCTCCAGATCGAGGCCTTTGCTGACTCCAGCTTCCAGAGTGACAAGGATGATTCCAAGTCCATGTCGGGTTTTGTCTTTACCCTCAATGGAGGGGCGGTGTGTTGGAAGAGTTCCAAACAAGAAACCGTTGCAGACTCGACGATGGAAGCGGAATACATCGCTGCATCTGATGCCGCAAAAGAAGCTGTCTGGATGAGGAAGTTCTTGAAAGAACTTCAGGTGGTTCCGTCCATTGTTGATCCAATACCTCTGTATTGCGACAACAACGGGGCTATAGCTTTAGCGAAGGAACCCAGGTCCCATCAGAAATCCAGGCACATCTTAAGGCGGTATCACCTGATCAGGGAGATCGTAGATCGCCAGGAGATCGAGGTTCGGAGAGTCGCTTCAGAAGATAACACTGCTGATCCATTCACCAAGGCCCTGCCCCAGACTCAGTTCGAGCGGCTGATCGAGATGATAGGTCTTCGATACGCCAGTACATGGCCTTAGTGCAAGTGGGAGATTGTTAGTGTATATGCCCTAGAGGCCATTACTGTATCATACTAGTTTGTATATTACTTAATGGATGCTTGGGATATTCACCTTGTATATACAATCTTGCTCAAAATAGTAGTATGCTACTTGGTTTGTTTCTACTTCAATGTGTACTTGTGTTTATTTCAGTATATCACTTATACGCATTAGTGGAGCCCTTAGGATCTTTGCTTGATTACCAGCGTTGTGATGGCAGTCACACTAGTGGGGGCTGGGTAATCTATAAGCACATCCTTATTCAGGTCCCTGGTCGCAGGACTATCGAGACAGGGCATCGATACTCCGGAGTAGACCAGCGCATGCGCTTCTCATCCCAGTGTGGGAGACGGTCTGTCCCACAGCCGTCAGTACGTCGTACTTGAGATAGTATGCGGGTGCTCGTTAGGTTACGGGTACACTGGACAGGACTCGTCGGGAACTGACTAGTTGGTATTATACCTATCGTCAGTTATCAGTTCCCAGGTGACATGAGTACAGCTTAGTCCGCTGACTTGACACTGTCACTCCGCCTCGAGTGTGTTCCCACTGTACTTTGATCACTACCCTACCACGGCTCAAAGGAGTCGTGCAAACAGGTGGTGGTTGGGTGCAGTCCCGAAGCACTTGGAGGCAGTGACGGTTAGACAGGATTCGTCTCTCCCGGTATTGGGGGTTGACATCGCGCTGTGTCTAGGAGAGCCATTACACGAGTAGTCCCTGGCCAGGGCAAACGAGATATACTGGTAGGTTTCCAGTGTTATCTCAGGGTGTATTGGGCTTCACTCCGGCACGACTTGTACCGCTATTGGGGGACTGACGTTTACCGCCCCCTAGGCCCGCCATGCGATGTATCAGACGAACAGACCGGACTGTACGGAGAATGTCACGCTCAGGCTCAGTAGGAGTTCAGATGGGTTTCGCCTCGTCGGTCTTCTTGTCGGCATTACCTGGGGACCGTTACGCACAGCTAGTGCCGCTTGCGGTCTGTGGTTAAACCCACTGCCAGCGTAGTGTCGAGTCTTTAGAGTCCCACACAGAAAGCTTTTCGCCTTTAGGCAAAAGAGTAGAGGTCGCATGGTATTGCGACAGGTCGCATGGTTTTGCGACAGGGTTCGGTCACATCCGTGCACTTGTGCACGTACAGTGTCCGGACAGTTTACACTAGCGGGCTTTGGTTTAAGCCAGATCCTAGTGTACCTTATGGGATTGGATTTATCCAGTTTGCATTCGTGTTCCTCGGAACGCGGATGCGGGTGTGTATGCACAGTTGACAGGGAGGCAGAGGCAGTGGATTCTCATTAGGGTTGTTGACAGTTGACCGTTGACTTTTGACTTTTTGCTCAACCCTAATGAGAATATGATATGTGATTAACTATTATATTAATTAAGTATTATGGTGATATGGTTGTTGACTTGTTGACTTTTGTTGACTTGTTGACTTTGGTGACTTGTTGACTTTTGTTGACTTATTGACCGGTTGACTAGGCTTGACTAGTTGACCATCATGATAACCATGGTTATCATTTCATGCCAAAGACTTTTTTCTTGCTTGCTTTTTGAATAAAATGAGTGCATGATATGATAACCTTATGGTTGCTTCTAACCATCACCAAAAGACTTTTTTGATATGATGAGTTATGATCACTTTGGATTATGAGAGGGTGAGAGAGAAAAGAGAGCCTCATTCTTTCTTGCTCATTCTCTCTCTTGTTCTTGAGCTCTCCCCTTGCTCTCACCCTCAACCTCTTGCTCCCTCTCTTGATCTATGGTTCTCTTGTCTCATGAGTTGAGAATCAAGAACCATAGATAAAATCCCATTCTACTTCCTCTCTACTCATTCTAGTTCACTAGGTTTAGCAAACCAAGTGAACTAGTTTCTTCAAAGACCGAAGAAGGAGCTAAAGGTTGGAGCTTTCAAGTGGATCTATCTTCGGCGTACGGAGACGACGAGAAGGAGCCATCGGACCACCACCGGAGCTTGAAGAGAAGGAGTTCAAGTTTAGGTATAACCATCTTCATCCGAGTAGCTAAACATCTTTAGCTTAGTTTGCTAGTTTTAGTTTAGGTAACGATCCCGACCATAAGTTAGTCCATGTTGCCTCTTGCGATAAAAATTTTGATTTTATACCGTTTCCGCCTCCCCGTAAGAACCGGGGGTCGCAATATGGACTTACAGTTCCAGACTATGAGACCCGGCAGGAGGATGAGCATAGCATCGTTCTAAACTGGCTTTAGAAGTGTACGTCTATATGACTCTTCCTGAGGGTTGTCGTAGTTAGTAGGAGCAACGGAAGCATTGGTGGACAAGTAGCTTATGTCTATGGACTAAAGCGGATATAGCGGAGATAGATCATCTATTTCTGATGTGACAATCACAGGTTCGACTTCATGAGAATAGGGGATGGATCTGTTAAGAAGGTATTAGGGTGTGACGTCCTGGTACTTGGATGACATACAAAGAGTAGGAAGTGAAGTTCCTATACTACGATCGGTTATGCTTTGGTTGTCACACAGTGGTTTCTCCACAAAGGGACTTGGATATTATATCAGATATTCCGGTTACTAGATCTATAGTTTTAGATCTAGATTTGGGAAGTGTCAAAATCAGGGTACTTAGACAGCATGCTAAAGGTGTTTTAGAATGGACGACTCCGGGCACGATAGTGTACCAGCAGGTGATGGAGTCACCCTCTCTAAAGGTATCTTATAGACTAAAGGGGAGAGGGATGTGCATGATTGGAAGATCACTTGCTTAGGCAATTGAGTCAATCATGAGATGTCAAGTACCACACCAGATGTTTTTGCACTAGATGCAATAAATTGATATTGATCCAATCTTGGAGAAACGATTGGAAGCAGTCTTAGAACATAAGTGGATGTTCTAGGGATATGATAACGACAGCCTCATTCGGGAAACAGTTATCATTCCAGGCTTCCAAGGTGACCTGGATGACAGAGTGACTGTCAGAGTTATCGTTTTCCCTCTGACGAGGAGCAGTATTTTGGACAGGTGGTCCAAGTGGATCCTGAGGGAGGCATGGCACAGGATACTGATTAAGTTCAGTTGACGATACGGTATAAGAAGTTTGGATTTAGAGTTCATTTATGAACTAGGTCCCATCAGATATCCAGACATACTCTAAGACAGGTATTGCTCATTTCGGGAGATGGCTTTCTCCGCGAACTTGAGATAAAGAGAGACATAGAAAGAAACATTAGGGCGGATCCACTCACTGAGGCTATTCCTCGAACGCATTAGTTTCGCAAATGGGTTTTGTGAGACTGTTTAGTAGAGGAGTTCGGTGTTCGGTATCACACGGGCTGTGAGTATGCGACATCGCAATAATTAGCCTTGAGTGCAAGTGGGAGATTGTTTGAGATAGTGCCCTCAGAGTCAATTATTGGATCACAGGCACGTGATTGCAATGATTGAGAGAGGACCTATACCGTTAGAACAGTCTTACTCAAGATGATAGTATGCTATCTGGTTTATCTTTATCATCGTGTACTGCTTTAGGTGACCTTACAAGTCACTATTGCGCGTTGATAGAGCCTTTAGGATTCTTGCTTGACGGCCAGCAGTATGATGGTGATCATATATGTGGGAGCTGGGGTCTATAAGCACATCCTTAAAAGGTCCCTAGTCGTAGGAGTTTTCGAGACAGGGCATCGATACTCCAGACTAGTGTATACAGTCGAGACCCCAACGAGGGGCGGTGGCCGGTCTCACAAGCCACTGGTGTCAGTTGGTTCACCTAAGATATATACAGGTGCTCATTGGGTTATGAGTACACCGGACAGGACTCGCCGGGAACATACTAGTTGGTCTTATACCAGACGTCAGATAGCAGTTCCCTGGAGACATGTGTACAAGTTAGTTCATCGACCTGAGATCATCATTCGTCTCGTGTGAGTTCCCACTGTACTTTGATTACTACCCTACCACGGCTCAATGGAGTCGTGCAAATAGGATTTAGTTGGGTACAGTCCCGAGCCACATGGAGGCAGTGAGCGGATCTTCAAGGGTTCGTCTCTCCCGGTATTGGAGGTGAGGTCGCGCTGTGTCTAGGAGAGCCCTTACATGAAGTCCTTGGCCAAGGCAGGAGATTTACTGGTAGGTATTCCAGTATTATCTCAGGGTGTTCTGGGCTACACTCCGACACGACTTGTACCGCTTTTGGGGGTCTGACTTTTACCAACCCCCTAGGCCCGCCATGCGATGCTCATAGACGAACGGACCGGACTGTACGGATATTGTCACTGACAAGCTCAGTAGGGTGTCAGGATGAGTTCGCTCATCGACGTCCCTTTTGGTCAATACCTGGTAGCCCGTTACGTATGGCTAATACCTCTGACGCGCTAGTGGTTAAATCCACAACCAGAGTATTGACGAGTCTTTAGAGTCCCCCACCGACCGTTTCTCAAGTTTCGGGCGAAACGCTGTATAAGTCGTATGGAGATATAGCAGGGTTCGATCAGATACGTGCGGTATTGCACGGATTATGATCGGACGGATAAGACTAGCAGGCTTTGGTTTAAGCCGGATCCTAGTATTTTAGAGTGTAGATTTTATTTCATT
Source organism: Agapanthus africanus (assembly GCA_030015575.1). NCBI lineage: Eukaryota > Viridiplantae > Streptophyta > Magnoliopsida > Asparagales > Amaryllidaceae > Agapanthus > Agapanthus africanus. The sequence goes on from CM057346.1 coordinate 284,376,921, forward strand.
GCATTTCTATTCGGTCGGAATACAAATGCGGGTATGTATATACAGTCGCGGGGTTTTCCTGTAATTTATTACGGGATCAGTTTTTTGAAGTTGCCAGTTTGCTTTATGTTTCGGCCATTTTCTTTTGTTTCTTTGTTTGGCTGAAAATTGGTGGAGGGGTTATTTGCATTTGTGCAATTAACAATGGAGAAGACTTTTTATGGCACATGATAGCTACATGTTGGTTATTGCTTCCATTGACTTCCTTTTGCTCATCATTGCTTTCCACGACGGTTTCAGTGATGGGTGATTCATTTGACTTTGTTGTGATGATATTGCATCATCATCACCCTTTCTCTCTTGCCAACTTCGTGCCCGAGTTGCCTCGGTCCAGAGGTGGGAGCCCGTAAAAGAACCCGGCGATGTGGTGCCCTTCCGACGGGGAGATGAAGACCGGAGATTCCGCGGGGAGATCGGGACGACGACGAGAAGACCGAAGGACACGATCGCTCGGTATATCTCTTTACCCCTTCTCTAGTTAGCTAGCATTAGATTGATGGCCCGATCCGGGATTTTAGTACGCGGTAGCGCCGGTTCTAGTTTATAGAAAAGTTTTGTATTCCGCATTTTGGCCTCGTACAGACGGCCGGGACGCTGCCGTGCACTTACAGATCCACAGTTTATTGGATACTCCATCGTATGGTTATATACGAAATCGAAGGAACTTGTTCTAGTTCGGGGATGGATTCTGGTTCAGGAGAAATAGGAATAAGGTTTTATTCAGTTGTCTTTTATCTTCACCTTTTCTTAGGTTACGAGTACTCCTAGGATAAGGAGAGTATACACATTATGCTTATTGGATAGTCTTCTTCTAAACCATAGGCTGGTGCCCAACGGTAGGGGGGCAAGAAAACCATTTAGCCTAAAGGGGTGTACAGAAGGTAATGACTAAAGACATATAAGGGGATTTGGAGAAATGGCAAAGAAATATACGGTTATAGTTGTGAATCTGATAATGGAAGAGGTATTACTAGGAATACCCGGATACCCCATCGAAACATTTACATGTTTCAGTTTCAATGTCCATTGTTAAAAGAAAACTGATTTCTCAATTAGCCCTTGCACCAGGGTATGTATTTACCAGGTTTGATTCTCACATCTGTATGATTTTACAGATGGTGAGTGGGAGTAAGTTATTGGGATTTCAGTGATCATCCTCATTATATCGGGATTCGTTGTAATTGGTGATATTTGAGGAAGTCGCCTGGGTTGTTTGCCGGACGGCAAGTATTTAGTTTGGAGTACCCGTTGTAATGCACCAGTTTCAAATTGATATATCTGTACGTTTATTTTTATAATGTTAGATATAACTTTTTGAAATTATGTCTATGACATTTACCTATATCAGTGGATGGTGGTAAGGAGCATTAAACAGCGGTGTAATTCTTCTTAACTATAAGTAAAGTTTTCAATCTACGACACATGGGGAATGAGTTATAAGACTCAGCGGACTTATACAGAGTATTGTATGTTGTCCAGTGTCCATTAGGACAGAGAGGTTGGTACTCGTACTATATTCTGTTTACTTGTGACTTCTCTAGTTCTTAGACATGTGTTTCGTAGAAATGCAAGGTCTGAGTTTTGAGAAGTTATAGGTATAAGAATAAAGTAGAAAACTAGGTGTTGCAAGTATCAGGATTCTTCAAGGTGATCGAAGATGTAGATACTTGTGTATGGTATTCAGATGATAGTAATGATTAAGAGAACTTGCTTCTTTTTCAGGTTACTCATAATTGGAAGCACTCCTAAGTTGAGTAATGCTGATCGGCCTCTCTCCATTTAGTTGACATGCACTGGAGACAGCTGCATGATTTGAATCTGGTTCCAATTAAATCAGTGCCTCTGTTTCTATATTGGATATAGAATAGTTCATATCTTAACATTGTTAAGGTACGGGGAGTTGTCCGGCTTATGCTTAAAACCAGACTCTGGATAACTCAAGGCACGTTTCTGTAATGGTTGTTTGTGGGTTGACCCAGGCTATGACGAGAGTTGACTTTCTACCATCTTGAAGATCAATAGTGATATTGTTCTTAACTCGCCACAGTTTTAGTAAAATGAATTTTTTCAGAAAACAGTAGTGAGAGTTTGGTAGAACTGGAAGTGATTCCAGAACCACAAATGATTACTGAAAATTTAATAGGACGTAAAGATTCAATCTGAATTGACATTCCATTGGCCACTCCGCAAATATGGTGGGTAACCTCAGGCACCCGAGAGGTACTCGTGTAGCCTCAAGGACTGTGACAGGGAGGTTCTTGTTTACCCAGACATGCCATTGCTATTGTTCCAGACCGTGAGACCCGGCAGGAGGATGAGTATAGCGTCGTTCTAAACTAGCTTTAGAAGTATACGTGTATATGACTCTGCCAGAGGGTTGTCGTAGTTCGTGGGAGCAGCGGAAGCATAGTGGACAAGCAGCTTATGTCTATTTATAGACTAAACCAAATATAGCGGAGATAGATCATCTATTTCTGATGTGACAGTCATAGGTTTGACATCATCAGAATAGGGGATGGATCTGTTAACAAGGTAGTAGGGTGTGATGTCCTGGTATTTGATGACATACACAGAGTAGGAAGTGAAATTCCTATACTACGATCGATTATACTTTGGTTGTCACACAGTGGATTCTCCACATAGGACAAGGATATTATATCAAACATTCTGATTACTAGATCTATGGTTTTAGATCTAGATTTGGGTAGTTTCCCAATCTAGGGTACTTAGACAGCATTCTAAAGGTGTTTTAGAATGGACGACTCCTGGCACGGTAGTGTACCTGCAGGTGATGGAGTCACCCTCTCTAAAGGTGTCTTACAGACTAAAGGGTAGAGGGATGTGCATGATTGGCAGATCACTTGCTTAGGCAATTGAGACAATCATGAGATGTCAAGTACGGCATCAGATGTTGTTTTTGCACTAGATGCAATAAGTTGATATTAATCCTGTCCTGGAGAAACGTTCGGAAGCAGTTTTAGAACATAAGTGGATGTTCTAGGGAAATGATAACGGCAGCCTCCTTCGGGAGACAGTTATCATTTCAGGCTTTCAAGGTGACCTGGATGACAGAGTGACTGTCAGAGTTATAGTTTTCCCTCTGACGAGGGGGAGTAGTTTGGACAGATGGTCCAGGCGGATAGTGAGGAAGGCATGGCGCAGGATACTGATTAAGTTCAGTTGACGATACAGTCTAAGAAGTTTGGATTTGGAGTTCATTTATGAGCTAGGTCCCTTCAGATATCCAGAAACATTCTAAGACAGGTATTGCTCATTTCGAAAGATGGCTTTCTCCGCGAACTTGAGATAAAGAGAGACACAGAAAGAAACATCAGGGCGGATCCACTCACTGAGGCTATTCCTTGAACGCAATAGTATCGTAAATGTGTTTTGTAAGACTGATTAGTAGAGAAGTTGGGTGTTCTGTATCACACGGGCAGTGAGTATGCGACATCGCAATAATTGGTATTGAGTTCAAGTGGGAGATTATTGGATATAGTGCCCTCAGAGTCAATTATTGGATCGCAGGCACGTGATTGCAATGATTGGGGGAGGACCTATGCTGGTAGGACAATCTTACTCAGGATGATCGTATACTATCTGGTTTGACTCTATCATCTTGTACATGCATTAGGTGACACTGTAGTTCACTATTACACGTTGATAGAGAAAAGTATGCTACCATGGTTTATCTTTATCATCGTGTACTGCTTTAGGTGACCTTACTGGTCACTATTGCACGCTGATAGAGCCCTTACGATTCTTGCTTGACAACCAGCAGTATGATGGCGATCATATACGTGGGAGCTCGGGTCCATAAGCACATCCTTAAAAGGTCCCTAGTCGTGGGAGTTTCGAGACTGGGCATCAATACTCCATTAGTAGACTAGTGTATACAATCCAGACCCCGACGAGGGGCGGTGGCCGGTCTCACAAGCCATTAGTGTCAGTTGGTTCACCTAAAATGTATACAGGTGCTCATTGGGTTATGAGTACACTGGACATGACTCGTCGGGAACATGCTAGTTGGTATTATACCTGACGTCAGATAGCAGTTCCCTGGTGACATGTGTACAGGTTAGTTCATCGACCTGAGATCGTCATTTGTCTCGTGTGAGTTCCCACTGTGCTTTGATTACTACCCTACCACGGCTCAAAGGAGTCGTGCAAACAGGTTTTAGTTGGTTACAGTCCCGAGCCATATGGAGGTAGTGAGCGGATCGGCAGGGGTTCGTCTCTCCCGGTATTGGGGGTGAGATCACGCTGTGTCTAGGAGAGCCATTACACGAAGTCTTTGGCCAAGGCAGGAGATTTACTGGTAGGCATTCCTGTAGTATCTCAGGGTATTCTGGGATACACTCCGACACGACTTGTACCGCTTTTAGGGGTCTGACTTTTACCAATCCCCTAGGCCCACCATGCGATGCTCATAAACGAACGAACCGAACTGTACGGATATTGTCACTGACAGGCTCAGTAGGGTGTCAGGATGAGTTCGCTCATCGACCGCCCTTTTGGTCAATATCTGGTAGCCCGTTACGTACGGCTAATACCTATGACGTGCTAGTGGTTAAATCCACAGCCAAAATATTGACGAGTCTTTAGAGTCCCCCACAGACAGTTTCTCATGTTTCGGGCGAAACGTTGTAGAGGCCGTATGATATATCGCAGGGTCCGATCATATACGTGCAGTAGTGCACGGATCATGATCGGGCAGATCATATTAGTGGGCTTTGGTTTAAGCCGGATCCTAGTATTAGATTTGTTGGATTAATTTAGTCTCGTCGCATTAGCATTCATTCGGAATGCGGATGCAGGTATGTATATACAGGTGAGGGGTATCCTTGTGATCCGTCACGAGTTTATTTTAGATGTTGCCGTATCTTTTTATTGTTGCAAACATTTGGATTAATGTTTGCAAAAGGAAATTATGAGCTAGAAGCCATCATTTTGTACATAAAATGATACATGTACTTCATTGGTGACTCATGGTATCATTTCTTGTGCAAATGTCACCTTTTGTGATGGATGTGTGGGTTAAAATGAGAGGAGGAGAGAGAAGGGCAGCTATGTATGAGGGTGAGCTCTTGTATTTTTCATTCTTCTCACCCTCTCATTTTATTACACATCATAGCAAAAGAAAAGAAAAAGGCTCCTTCTTCTTCTTCTTCTTCCTCTAGCTCAAAACTTCCATCAATGGCATCATCTCTAACCTCCATCCAAGCCATGGATGCAAGAGACAAAGTGATCACAAACATTTCTACAACACCTTGGACACGTCGGCTAGCATACTTTGTGCCCGAGTTGCTTCGGATGAAGCGGGAGCCCGTAAAAAGACTCGTAAATGTGGTGCCCTTTCCAACGAGGAGATCATGACCGGAGTTGCCGCGGGGAGCTTGGGATGGTGGCCAAAGACCGAAGGACACAGATCGATCGGTATAGCTTTCTATCCTTTCTCTAGTTGCTAGTTTATAGGTTAATGGTTCGATCCGGATTTTAAGCATACGATAGCGCCGGTTTTCAAGTTAAGAAAAATTTTCATTTCCGCATTTTGGCCTCGGAAAGACGTCCGGGATGCTACCGTAGTCTTACAAAGGGAGTATAGGGTTTCAGCAAGGTTTTTGAGGTGATCCACGGAGATAGAGGAGGTGGAGGAAGAGATGAAGAAGATGAAGGAGGAGTTGAGGAAATAAATTGAAGAAGAAAGAAATGAAGAAGTGTCAAGGGTTAGCATGCCATCCTCTTTCTCTCTCTCTCTCTCTCTCTCTTTCTCATGGCATGCTCTCATGCCATGCCTCAAGTCATCATTGTGCCCCCTCTCTCTCCCCTCAATCATGACATCTCTTTATTTTCTTTTTCTTTTAAAGCAAATATCAACAAATACAAATGAATTAACACGCAACAAAAATGCAACATGTCATGGTGCGCTAACCATGTATAAATCTAGAAACACGGATTTGGCATAATCGCGATTAATAGTGCACTAATCAAGTTTAATTTTAAACTTGCATATAATTAATTATAAAAATGCCCAAATCCGATAAATATGTTTTTAAATGAATAAATCATTTTAATATCCAATTATTTCATAAATATTGGTATATATTTATACCATTTTACGAAAACCCCAAATTCGCAAATCGAGTAGTTTTCGTAAAATATATTATTTTAATATTAAATTCCAAAAATAATATTTTATATTTCTGAAATGTTACAATCTTCGCCCCTTAAATAAATTCGGTTCCCGAATTTAAATTTAAATCCCCAATTACTAAAGCATTTCAATAATTAGCTCGAATCAATGGGGCTCCAAAATCATGGAAGATACAGAAATACCACAGCGTATCGTGTGCGCCTGAAAACGAGTATGAACTCAAAATCGAACTCCGTCAAGCGTCGCACAATCATCGGAGTTACAATGGAGATACAGCTCTCGAAATCCACTACTGGAATCCAATATACACTAATCGAATACTATAATACGTATATAGAACGCATCCTTGGAAAAAATCTCCTAAAACTGAATAAAACACATGCAAAATCTTTTCTGAATCGCCGTGTGATGCGTAACTCACGGCACTAGTGACGGACGCTCATTTGCAAAGTAATAATTATACGTTCATATATGTTTTGCTCGAATATACGCTCCGCCGTTTTGGAATATCCCAAAAGGTTTTCCTTTATAAATGTTCGTGTCGCTCGCGGACATGTAGGAAATAGCGAGACTATAGCTCCTTTTTGAAAACCTCTTGGTAAAATTTTTATGCATGCAAAGTACTCAGGTACTATCCTAAGATCAGTCCTGTTCGGCAACTACATAATATTGTGCCCATCATGAAAACAAAGTACTCAAGAGCAAAATCAGCCTCAAAAGGCGTATCCAACAATCACGTGCGTCTGGTGCGTACGGAACTCAAAGCCAAATACAAGTGCTACGAATATGCACAAAACCAAACTAAGTACAACCGGTGTACACAAAAGCATCTGTCAAATGCAACGGGTGTGCATGACAACAACATCAAGTGCATCTAGAGTGCACGTAAATCTCAACCCAGTGCAACTAACCTGCACGAATGGAAATCTAAATCAGGCGCATCCAACATGCACGAATAGAACCTCAATCAAGTGCATCTGACATGCACGAATAAAAAAATCTAAATCAAGTGCATCTAACATGCACGAATAAAATCTAAATCAAGTGCATCCGACATGCACGAATGAAATCTAAATGAAGTGCATTTGGTGCACACAAAATCCTACACCATGCGCCTAATATGCGTAAAAATCCAACCCAAGCGCGTCAGGTCCGTATAAAGCATCTAGTGCAGTAGCATGCACGAAAAAGAACGTCTAGTGCAAAGGTGGACAAAACATATATCTGGTGAAACAAATGCTCAAAGACATAAATCGGATGCAACCAATGTACGGAATACAAATCTTCTGCAACCAATGCACGAAATACAAATCCGATGCAACAAATGCACGAAAGACAAATCCGGTGCAACCAATGCACGAAACACAAAATCCGGTGCAACCAATGAATGAAACACAAAATCCGGTGCAACCAATGCACAAAATACAAAATCCGGTGCAACCAATGCACGAAATAAAAAATCTGGTGCAACCAATGCACGAAATACAAATCCGGTGCAACAAATGCACGGCGTATAAATCTAGTGCAACAAATGTACAGAATACAAATCCGGTGCAACAAATGCACAAAATACAAATCGGGTGCAACAAGTGCATGGAAACTCATCAATAACTCAAATGCGTATAAAAACAACACCGAGTGTACCAAGGTGTATAAAATCAAAAACGTGTGCACTGCGTGCACAAAATTCATATCAATACACTGCAAGCACATGTAAGCTATACCGAGTGCATAAATCAAATCGAATGCGTACCACATGCACAAAATCAAATCAACCGTATGAAATCCACAAAATCATAAACATGTTCTACAAAGGCACTAATCGATACCAAGTGCAATAGATTTGTACAAACCATAAACCAACACAACGGTGTATAAAGCATATATCAAGTGCAATAACTATGCACAGAATGTAAATACCCAGTAGGTGCAGCCATGGTGCACGAAAACAGTATCATGAAACTCAATCATCAAAACTCAAAACCAAGCGATATAAGCGTGATACTCGGATCACAAACGCAAATCGCAACAAATGACATTGAGATACACCCCCTACAATGTCGAAAAATGCCAGTGCGTCCAAAACTGGCAGAGCAAGAACACCTGCTTGCCTCCTGCTCACTATCTGGCGTCCTCTGTCTCTGGGTCCTTATTCTCTGTGGATTAAAAATCTCGCAATCCATCAGCTCGTCGGCCCGGTCAGGTGTACTAATGGAAACGATTCCGCTCTAGCACTCATCTGGTCATCGCTTGGCCAATTAGCATGACCACTTGTAAAGTAGCACGTCACTGGCATCGGCCTCAGCCCTCTGAATACATGTAACACAACTGATCCTCGGTGCAAATCTTATCGCAGCAGTGTCCTGAAAGGCACCTGCTCAAGGTCTCTTCCGATCCCGCCTATAACGAATCGTACGGAGGCTGGTACTACTGCATATCTTTTATCGTTTTCTGGACATCTGCGTTCTCAGCACAGCCTTTCCTCGGAAACTGGCCGTATCCCAACGCCTCTGTATACATATAATATCTCTAATCTCAACAAGGAGTAACAACAGCTCGTTAACATCTTGCACGAACCACTTGTTCCACTCGTTTTTATTATCGCCCACTTCGACGTCACGTCATGCTATCTGCGTACTACAATTGTTCTCGGCTACAGTCAATCCGGAGTCTCTCACACGGACTCAAAATTACATTTACATAACAACAATAAAGGCATTCCCAAGCGGGAGCGTTCGCCAATCGGCGGAATCACAACCACGCAAGTCAGAAATATATGTATACGACGCCCAACGGCGAAGATCAACACAAAAAGGATAGTGAATAAAGCAAGACATCAAATCCACCAAGCGAACATACAACCCATCACTCTAAGTCTCGCAACCACAAGTCTTTCTAAGTCTTACTACTTATAAAAAATACCAGTTTCTGATTGATGGAGTTGACTTGATACAACAGGAATAACAATACAAGAGTGGGCACGATCCAATATGTCCCACCTATCAAAGCAAGTCACCCGAAAGCAAGCTGTATGCCAGCGATACCGCTACTGATCCATGCGGTCAACCTGCAAGAACTGTGGCACAACGAGGGTGAGTTGCCAACTTGTTACTAGAAAACATCAGCAGGTAGAAATCGAATAAAAAAACGAATCCTAGGTCAACTATATCATGAAGGTAATACTATGATATCTAGGATGACCGTGTCTCCATATATGCCAACAATAATCAATGCCTATATGTATGTGGATATCATCCATGTGTCCATCAATGACACAACAACATGAAAACATATGGATGTAAATATGAGGATATCAACCAATGTGTGTTCATCAACGACACATCAAAATCATGGAACCTGAGTGTCCAACATCATGAAACCCGTGTCCAGCATTGACACGTAAATCCTCATATCTCGGGCTTCGTCAGTCCGGATCGGCCCACGGGCTCCGTCAGTCTGGATCGGCCCATATCATCTCACGACTCCTGTCAGTATCCTCCGGATAACCGCCGAGCCCAATACTATCACTGGTAGGTAGTACCGTAGTAGTCCCTCTGTCAGGTTCATTGTCTACAGCACAACATACCTTTCTTGCACCGGGGTACCATGCCGGGTCCACCATGAACCTGCAAACGGATCATCCATCTCCTCGAATCGGGTTTCACAAACCAATCTCAGAACCGAGAAAACTTGTAACATTTTGAAATATTTTAGATAATTAACTTGTTATTTATTTAATTAAAACAATTATTTTTATTGTGTTTGTAATAAGAGGGTCTTTTAAAATGTGGTAGAACAAAATTAGTAAAGAAAATAGTTTGTTTATATAATAATATTTGGAATGAGGGGTTTATGTGAATATGTTAGATTCTTTATGCTAATTAGGATTTTGTGAGGGTTATTATGTAATGAGGGTTAGGTAATGGTTTGGATTAAAGTGAACCTAACACACACCACACCTTAGGTTGCACCTTAATACTACACATCCTACTTGCATGAGATCACCACCTCCCTTCGAGTATGACACCTCCTCCTTCCTCCTATGCCACCTCCATCTCACCCCTCCACCTGATGCATTCTCTACAACACCACAATACTTAATAAAATCCTTGGCCTCTCAACTAAACACTACACTTATTCAGCCCCAAACCATGAAAATTTCTAAGTGTTCATACCAAAAGAAAGAGAGAAATGATTTCCTTCATCAAGTGTACCCTTCATCAAACACAATACACTACAACCCTTAGATGATTTCATCATAGGATTATTGAGCTAGAGTTCTCTTGTGAATCATTCAATAGGTATAAGTTCAACCTTACAGTTCCTAGTTCAATACTGTTTTTGTTTAGAGGTATGATATCGGTATATATCGTATTTGGATAACTATAGCTCTTTTTTGAATCTGCTATAGTTTAGAAGTAAATTAGAAAAAACAAACAGTGCCTTAACCTTGTAAATTGGACCTAGAATAAACCATAGGAATACGAACCGTTTACCTCGGATTTTGGTCGGTGACATCCTATTGAAATCCGAGCTCGCCGGTTTTGTAATGGAGTTAGGTATTGGGGTTTTCAGGGTAGCTCTCTATGTATATTTTGGGTTGTTTGGTATTGTTTGTTTATGTTATTATTTCAGTATATAAAATATGGTAGCAAATATCTGTTTTTAATGTGCAAAGTTAGGAAAAAGGAAAAATTGTGATATTTAACATACTGGAAATATGGAAACATTAGGTATAACTACTAGAAAAACTAATAAGACCAAAACTAAAATGAGATCACTATAGAACTTCAGTCAAAGCCCAAGACCCCAACCCCATGTTTTGGCCGGCGATAGGAAGGTAAAATCCGAGCTCGACGGATTTGTAGGGGAGTTGGGTGATGTTATTTTTAGGGTATCTCTCTATAGGTGTATAGGTATGTTTGGTATTGTTTAATTAAGTTATTTTAGAAGTAGGTTAAATCTATAAGCTAGTATCAGTTTGGAGTAAAATTCTATATACGACACGTAGCATGTTTAGTTGTGCAGTATCATAAACTGGGATTTTATGATATCTAGCACATTTCAAGTGAATCTGGAACCAATAGGTATAAGCACTACAAAAACTAGCAACACCATAAGCATCATAGGACCACTATAAGACTTAACTTATAGACCAAGCCCCCAAGTCATTGGTTGACCCGGCGACATATAGGCCTTTGCCGAGCTCGCCGGCCTCCCTAGGGTGTTTGGTGTTAGTTTTTCTTCTGTGCCTTTGTATGGGAAAATTATGATTTTTAGTATTGTTTGATTTGTCCTAATATTCATACAGAGAAATCTTAGAATGTTTAGTTGAGTTTTATTAAAGTTTCCGATATTTCGATATGATTTTTCTGTATTTCTGTACTGTAACTGAAACGTTGACGTTCGTACGTTAAGTTCAGGGGCAATTGATCATCTTTGGGGTAAGTGAGCTATAGGTTCTAACCTATGGGTACATAGCTCGTTGTTTTGGTTTTCAATATGATATTTATATCGATATTGTTTTAAATACGATTATAGGTGCGATCGCGAAGGATTCCGAGACGGAGTTGACGAACTTAGCAGCGTGGAATTCAGCAAGCTCATCAAGTTGGTGAGTAGATTTACATCTACGGTGGAAGTCGGGCGGATGGCGTATAGCACCCCCGCAACCTTATAAATAGTATTATGATATATAGTAGTTTTAGAAATTTATTAAGATATGGATATTTGAATTAAATTGTATCTACTACGATACTCATATGCATATAGTTTACGGATGGTTTGGTAAGTTAGTACGAAGGATCATGCCGTACTAGAGAGGATTTGAGATATAGTGATGATGTGAGACATTATACGAGCAATTATATGTATTGGAAATGATGAGATTTATATGCCGAATAACGGCCAAGTGTTCCTTTAGACTCGTAGAGTTAGATTATTTTCCGTTTTAGGATGTAATACATGTGTGAGCTATATTCTTTTAAAAACCATGATTCATTTCCTTTTTAATGATAAAATATAAGGATGCGGTGCCAATTTCCAAAATGAATATCTATTTTAAACTAAGGCAGCTTCCGTTTTTCAAACCCAACGTATCGTTCCATTTCTAAAGATAATAGTATAGCTCATAGCAAGTAATTACAATTAATAGTTACGCTTAGGTTACATTACTTGTTTGCGTTACACTATCAATGTATACGTTTCCGCGATACGAACACTCTGGTAGAACACTGCATAATTACCAATGAGTACTATGCTGCACAAGCACGTCCATATATGTTACACAACACCTCATTGGTACAGCCATGTCTGAAGGGTTTTCCTTATCACCACGACTAGGGTTTGGTAGCATCACACATACCATATTAAAAAATTTATACGGTGCTAAAGAAACTATCATAAGGATCAAACTAGAAAAGCTAGGGTAACACAAAAACTATCACAATCCACAAGTAATAAAGTACTAGGTTTAGAAAATACAACCTTTGTAGCTCCCTTCGCTAGACTCCTTGACCACTCGAGAGTTGAAAGAAGCTTGCTTCAGATCCTCCAAGTCCACGACGATCCACCAGGAGTCCTCTTTGTCCAAGCTCAAAGCTCCACTTGATCAAGATGATGAAGTTGAAACTAACACTCTAAACTAGTGGGCAAGAGTAGTATAGAATGATGATGTGGTTTGATTTCTCACTTAAAAACCTTAACTTGATCACTCCTTCACTCACTATCAAAACCTAGAGTGTTGGATATAGTGCCCTCAGAGTCAATTATTGGATCACAGGCACATGATTGCAATGAATGAGGGAGGACCTATACCAGTAGAACAGTCTTACTCAAGATGATAGTATGCTATCTGGTTTATCTTTATCATCGTGTACTGCTTAGGTGACCTTACAAGTCACTATTGCGCGTTGATAGAGCCCTTAGGATTCTTTCTTGACTGCCAGCAGTATGATGGCGATCATATACGTGGGAGCTGGGGTCTATAAGCACATCCTTAAAGTGGTCCCTAGTTGTGGGAGTTTCGAGACTGGGCATCGATACTCTATTAGAAGACTAGTGTATACGGTCGAGACCCCGACGAGGGGCGGTGGCCGGTCTCACAAGCCATTGGTGTTAGTTGGTTCACCTAAGATGTATACAGGTGCTCATTGGGTTATGAGTACACCGGACAGGACTCGCCGGGAACATGCTAGTTGGTATTATACCTGACGTCAGGTAGCAGTTCCCTGGTGACATGTGTACAGGTTTGTTCATCAACCTGAGATCGTCATTTGTCTCGTGTGAGTTCCCACTATGATTTGATTACTACCCTACCATGGCTCAAAATAGTCGTGCAAACAGGTTTTAGTTGGTTACAGTCCCGAGCCACATGGAGGCAGTGAAGGGATCGGCAGGGGTTCGTCTCTCCCGGTATTGGGGGTGAGATCGCGCTGTGTCTAGGATAGCCATTACACAAGTCCTTGGCCAAGGCAGGAGATTTACTGGTAGGTATTCCAGTAGACTCTCAGGGTGTTCTGGGCTACACTCCGACACGACTTGTACCGCTTTTGGGGGACTGACTTTTACCAACCCCCTATGCCCGCCATGTGATGCTCATAGACGAACGAACCTGTCACGATCCGAAAGTACGGAATGTGACCGGCACTTAGATTACGAAACGTCTAGAGGCGTAACGTAACCTAAGTAAGCCGAAGCCCAGAAATCTAAACCATATAAAAGAAGAAGAAGTAAAAGAAAACATGAAGAAAACAAGTTTAAAAGCATCAGCAAATTTTGTAGGGTTCCTAGGAACACTAATGAGGTCTCACAATGCATCAACCATGCCAATTTCAAATTTTACAAGTGCCGAGAAACCCTAATACGGATCGTTAACTAGAATATTAGGCGAAACAAGCAACTAGTTAACAATTTAACTAAGTGAACGGAAATACAACCTTTGTAGATCCGGTCCTCCACCTCCATAGCTCCACGATGAAGTCTCCTTGCTGTCCAAATCGAATCCCAGGCTCTAGCGTCGGCTTCATCGGAGAAATGGACGGGTTAGGTCATCGACAACGATGCCGAAGATGATCTACGTCGAGGCATCACAAGATCAAGCTCCCACTTCACCAAGTCATGAAACTTGTGAAGAAAACACCCTATACCACTTGGCAAGAGGTAGAGGATGAAGAAATAGGAGGTGGGTTCACTTTAGAATTGGATTTCTCACTTGATTTCATCAAATCACCATTGATGTAGAAGCTTTTCCTTCTTGCTCATGAAGAAGAAGAAGATGAATATGATAAGTTTCTTTTAAAAAGAAAACAATATGATACTTATCATGTATTCAACCATGGTTTAGTGTAGAGATTTAACTAAGATTAGATCAATGGTTAGGGTTAGAGAAGAGACAAGAATGGTGGACTTGTTCAAAGCTTCATGAAGCTTCAACAAGCAAACAAAACAAGCCACCATTATCTTTTCTTCTTTTCTAAAATAAATAAATAAATAAATAGATAAGAAAAAGAAAACCCTAACCATTACACAACCATGGTTTAATCTTTACACAAACCCAAGTGAGCATGTATCATCAAACATGATACAATCTTGTGCACAAAAATATATCACATATACAATGTGCACATGCAAGTGAGAAAAACCATTTAAAGTGAACCAATACTAGTTAATGCAAAGTAATATATCAAATATATAATTATGCATTAAATCATTAAATCAACACTTGATTTAGCGATCCGGTCATATCGCATATGACCGACTAATATTCAATGTATCGGCTTATCGAATCAATCCTCGATTCGATAACTAGGTTATATCGCATACAACCAATCGATACATTCATCGCGAGAATAGAATACGGTAACACATACACGCATTATTCTCGGTCCCGCACATATCTCATATGCCCTCCTATTTCGTTTCGCTTGAGCCAGGAAACCTCTGTGTAGGACTCTAAAGACTCGTCAATACGCCGGCAGCAGGTGATGATCATATCAAACACCCACAAGCCGCAAGCGGTCTGCTAAACGTAACGGCCACCCGGGTATTGAGCGATCAGAAGATCGACGAGCAAGGCTGCTCACACTCCTGTGAATCCAACCAGTAACACTTACCGTACAGTCCGGTCTGATCGTCTGATATGTCGCATATCTCGCCTAGGGGTGGTAAACGTCAGACCCCAATAGCTTGATAAGTCGTGTCGATATGAGGTCTATAACAATTCGAGATACTACTGGTAACACTTACCAGTAAATCTCAGCAACCCTGGCCAGGGATTTCCGGTTATAGCCAATCGAACACAGCGCAACATCAACTCCCTATACCGGGAGAGACGAATCCCCTCCTATCGCTCATTGCCTCCATGTGATTCGGGACTGTACCCAAAAGCCACCGTTTTGCACGCCCTCTTGGACGTGGTAAGGTGGAAATCAAAGCACAGTGGGAACCACAAAAGACTCTATGACGATCTCGGGTCAACAGACTACTCTGTACCAGTGTCACCAGAGAATTGCCATCTGACGTAAGGTATAATACCATCTGGGAGTTCTCGGCGAGTCCGTCCAGTGTACCCAGTCTCCACTGAGCACCCATATATCATCTCTGATGTCAAACACCAATGGATATGGGATCATCCATCGCCCATCTGTATGGGTCGAGAAGGTATACGCTAGTCTACTCTGGTATATCGATGCCCCGTCTCGATACACCCACGACTAGGGACCTTGAAGGATGTACTTATGGACTACCCTGTCCCCACTAGTATGATCCGCATCATAGTCCAGGTAGTCAAGTACACATCCTAAGGGCTTTACCAATATGTAACAGAGAGACAATCAGTGTACACGTTAAGGTAAAGAGTAACCAGATAGCATACTATCATGTCGAGCGAGAAAGTCCTCCCGATATATGTCCAAGCATCCACTACAATATACATCCTATGTATAGTAATGGCCTCTAGGGCATACATATAACTAACAATCTCCCACTTGCACTAGGGCCATCTGTAGCAGTGGTTGTAGTAACTCATACTCAACCATCCCATAAAAGTATCTCTCGGGGAAAAGGCCTTTGTGAGTGGATCCGCCGTGTTGTCCTCTGAGTCTACTCTCCTAACCTCGATCCCCTGGAGATCAACCATCTCCATGATCAGGTAATACTGCCTTAGAATATGTCTGGATCACTGATGGGACCAGCGTTCCTTGGCATAAGCCACAACTCCATTGTCTCACAATGGTTGGAACGTAGTTCATCTCATGAACCAATATACACCCAGACTGCCTCTTTGGTAGCATCTTAAGTAGCGATGTATCCAGCCTTTATCGTCTAGTATGCCACGGTATCTAGCTTGGAACTTTTCCAACATACCGTCCCTCCACTGAGGGTAAAGACAATGCCTGTGACTGACATTCAGTCGTCTTTATCACCCTGGAACCATTCCAGTGATTCTCCCCAGGGTCGATTGATACCGTCTCACTACAACTAGTGAGAATCCTAACATCCATTTAGATCTATCTCATAGATCCAAAACCCAGGATTTAAGAGGTATCACTTTGATCCTATATGGAGAATTATTGTGATAAGCGGAGATTGACCGAGCGTAGCATAGGAAACTCCTTCCCTATCAAGAGCATGTCATCCACGTACTCTACGAGGATCGTCACTATACTCCCTACCACCTTTATTGTTTATACAAGGTTCATCTACCATTTTGATGATATCAAACTCTTTGACTAACACATCAAAACAGATGTTCCAACTCCGCGATGTCTGCTTTATCCTATAAAGCATCTTGTACACGTTTCCACTGCTCCCACTGTCTACGAAGCCCTCTGGCTGTGTACTTATAGACGTTCTTCTAAAACATCATTTTAGAAAAGCAGTCATGGCACCCAACCGCCAGATATCGTAGTCATGGTATGTAGCCGTGGCAAGTAGGATCTGGATGGACTTAAGCATAGCCACTTGAAAAGGTTTCATCATTATCCACGCCTGGTCGATGACGAAAAGCTTTAACAAGTTTAACTTTGAAAGTCTCAACTTTTCTATCTACACCAAGTAATCTTCTCAAGATATACTTGCTCCTGATGGGGATTTAACCCTTCAGATATAGCAACCAAAGTCCATACTTTGTTGGTGTACATGGATTCCATCTCAGATCGCTAAGCATCCAGCCATTCATACAGAGTCCCACTCCTGATGGCCAGCTCGAAACTAGTTGGGTCATCATCTCATGATGCAATCCTCGCTCCCACTGTCATAGAGAAACCGAAGTATCTCTCAGGTGGGTGAGGAACCCTACTAGATCGGTGGAGAGGCTGAGGTTCGTTGGTAACTATTGAATCCTTTGGTTTTATCAAATCATGTGCTGTAACTTGTATAGCTGGAACCTTTCCAGTTCTACATTACAGACCTTGCCTCGAGCTTGTCCGGATTTTGCTTTTAGACATAGTCCGGACAACCCCAAATCTTAACCAACTTATGATATGGGCTCTTCCCTTATCATATCAAATATGAAGTGGTAGGCAACTGATTTGATTTGAACCGTATTCAATAGGTATGCAGCTTCTCAAGTGCATAACTCCCAAAAAGGAAATAGGTAACTCAGTAGTACTCATCATAGAGCACACTTTATCATATAGGGTGTGATTGCTCCACCCCGATATACCATCGTGCTATGGTGTATACGGAGGAGTAATGCTGAGAGAGAATCTCATTCTCCTTTAGAAATGTCCAAGAATTTCGTGCTCAAGTATTCTCCTCCTTGATCTCATCATAGGACAAAATACTTATACCCTCTATTGGTTCTCTACTTCTAGCTTATATTCTGTAAATATCTCAAAAGGTTCGGACTTGTGTTTTAACAGGAACATAGGTCTGAATCTCGAAAGATCATCAGAGAATGTAATGAAGTATAAAGAACCGGTCTTGGCAAGTGTAGACAGGGGACCTACATACATCAACATGTATCATCCCAAGAGTTCACCAACTCTTTCTCTGTTTCCAGTAAACGGAGCTATGGTCATCTTATCTCTGTGACATGACTGGCAAGTTTCACAAGATGTAAATTCAAACTGATTTAAATATGCATCTATGTGCAACTTAGCTAGTCGGGTCGCATTGATATGACCTAGTCTACAATACCTCAAGAAGGATTCGTTCATTTCTGAACACTTCCTCTTATGTGCGTTCTGTATACTATGAACTGTAGTTTGATTTAGAACATCAATGCTTTTAGATAACGTGCCTGAACCGATCAACTTTTGATATAGGTAATGTTCAAAACATTATCCAACAATACAAAATTTTATCATTTCTTTACTAATAAAGAGATAGATATGATTTTGTATATCAGGTTCGGTATCTAATAACATTCGTTCAGAATCAATGTATTTGGAATACAGGGTGACAGTGACTAACAGACTTGGCTGCAACACTTGCCCCGTTTTCTGCCTCATGAAACTTATCACCCGTTCTCAGTTCTCTACCTTCCTGTAGCCCTATGTAACATATTACATATACGGGATCCTGATCCGGTATCATATATCCAGGACGTAAAGGACACTGAGAAACAGTTCTGCATAATGAACACACCCGAAGATGATGCATCAGCATGCACTCTCTTCGTTTGGGCGGCAAGGGAATTCTGGTAATCCCCAATTTCCTGCTCTGTCTTATAACAATTATAAGTTGGAGCGGGACCAACGTTCCCCAGCTCAGTATAACAAGCGGGTTCGGTCAATATTCCGTATTATTATCTTGATTAAGGCGTGATATGGTCGCTACCTGGAGAGAGAGAGAAGAAAACACTCAGCGTGCGCTCTTGCAAGAATAGATTGGTTATTATTTTATCTAATCAGGATGGCTCCCACTGTTTTAATCAAATCTTCCTTCAAACCTTAAAAGGAAAGACTAGCAGGGATTAATTACACACTACAAGTTCGCCAATCTTTCAGCCAGGCCAGTGTCGGTACTTTGAGGGAGGTCCCCCGTGCTTTCGCACGAACCTAATTAATGTAAACCTCGTTTTCCCATAGGCGTAACCCCGTTGACACCTTTCTAGACACCTACTTGATCGGCTAATTGTAATGTGTAAAACTCTCCCAGGAGTAACTCTTACTCGCAGTGGGTATCGGGATCCAACTATCTCATAGAAGGTATGCAATCTCATTGCAAATTTCAACACTTGAAATTCCCGATAATATTTTGCCCCTAGCGTCCTATGACCTTGACGGAGGCCAAACTACCCATAGTCTGCTAGTCAAGTTCAACCCGTCATTTCCTGATTGAATTAAACCCACCCGCACGACCCTTGACGGAGGCAAACAACGCCGTACGAATACCCTAATCCAATCGCATCATATGCTAGCAGATAAGCACTAGTTAGCTACCGTACACTACGCCTTGACGGAGGCCAAACTACCGCAGCACGAAAACTAACTAGTACTTATCTGAAATGACAGAGGGCTACGACAGGTTTTTCTGAAAACCTATTGCGTAATGAACTTGATATCGTTGTAGAATCGAATGAATTTTGAAATGGAGTGTTTTTTAGGCTTTTCTAGTTTTGCTAAAGGAGTCACTCCCGGTGAAGGGATCGTCGGTCCATTCCTCGTCGAATGAGGTGCGGGATATATCATATATATCACTGTGGAAAGCAAAAAAATCTTAAAAGCAATCAAAATACAAACCGAGTGTGTAGCATCTGTTAGTTATTGCTAAAGGAGTCACTCCAGGTGAAGGGATCTCGGTCTTTTCCTTATCGAATAAGGTGCAGGATATATCATATATACCGCTGTGCAAAGCAAGAACTGTAGCTACCTTTTTGAAATTCGATTCTACAACATCTTTAGGTTTCTTTTATTTCATTAATCTCATTAATGAAGTCCCATCATTTAAGTACCTAAACATCACAGATAAATACGACGTACACTTATGCCATCCGCATTCGCCTCGATGTCCCCTCGTGCACCGTTAGATTAGGTAACTAACGGCAGAGCGGGGCAGGGCTAGCGCGGGTGTAAAACATAAGTAACGCCTATATAATATATTATATATACTATATACTGTATCTATCACAGAACATCACATGATCACATCACAGATATCGCAGCAGAAGAATCATATGAAATATTGGATATACTAGGACGTCCGTGTTTTCAATACGAGCCAGTATAAAACACGGATTCCACGGTCGTGATGAATAGCCAAACCCACACCCCTAGACCCCTACGAGAGCGGCAAGCAACCCTACCAATTCTAGAGTTAGGAGACCCGGACTCGACTCCTCGAGTTGGTCTCCCACTGGACACTAGAACCCGGTTACTTGTGCTCCCCTCCTTGGGTCTATCCTAGTGCGGAAAAGTAAATAATATACAAAGGGTGACATCTTCCGCAACCTGGAAGTGCCCCAATAAAAGAATATTACATACAAGTTTTTACATGAATGAAAATGAAAAACACTCATCTCACATAAAACCCCCCGGCTATTCAAACACGACGATCCAATATAACATATCCAGCAACACATAACATCACATGTCATCAACGTAAGTAAATATGCGCATCCCAATTGTCGTAGACATATAGTAACGAAACCGGCGATTTCACATATTACACTTACGGTGGCAGAAAAGAAAGTGTAAAACTACAATAGTTGGAATCCGCAACCTCCATAGACATCGCATGCCTAATCAAATGAATTACTTAGACATCGCATGCCTAACAATATAAACCCCACATTTTAGTCTCATTATCGAAAACTCTTTTCAATATCAAGTTGGGCAATTCAACAAGATTCCCGACATTTTGATCGAATGCTCGTCGCAAACTTTTGTAGACGGCCGCACCCCCGATGCCGTCGACGAAGTGCACCAAGGCGGAACACCGCTGCCGCGAGCATCCAAACGGATGCTTTCGGCGACGGGGTTCTCCTACAGTCACTTGGTCGGGGCTATAGAGTGAGGCTGTCTATTAAGTTTACCCGGCGAGTATCCGCGTACACTACGTGATTGCGACGGACTTTTGATCACATCAAAATTCCGTGGCAACCGATCAAGTGAGACTAAACCGCTAGATTTATAACATTCATTCAGTTATCTCATAACTTGTTGTGAATTCCAATTATTGTATCCCATTCCGGATAAATAGAAAATGTTAAACTTTCCGATCGAACATTCAAACACCCAAGTTTTCCAAAACATATCAACACATGAAATTAGTTCAAAAACATTCACTTCATGACTCAGTACCAACGGTCCAGCCGTAGAAGGGTCAAGCCAACGCCTCATATATGGCACGCCGTACTGCCCCAAACCCGAAGGTTCAAAAGGCAGTTCAAGACGGTCACATAATCGAGTTAAGGTTTGTTGTCTTCTAGAGGGACCATCGCGTTACTTGCACTACTTAGAACGTCTTTAAACCATGGAAAAATCCAACACATGGAATTTTTCCGGCAGGGGAAAGATTGGGTATTTATATCCGGTCGAACTTTTTAACATATTCTAAAATTATCCGGAAAAGCACACAGACAAAATTAGACAATCCGATCTAAATACCGAGTCCCTAATACAACCCAGAAAACTCAACTCTTGAGTAAATTTTAAAAATTCCCATAAAACTCAGCATTTAAATAAAGAAGTTACTGTGCAAAAATGGTTGACTGAAGAGACTAAATGGGCGCGGAACCGCCGCAATAGGCGGCTAATGCCGCGGTTCCGCCGCGCTTTAGAAAGATCATTAGGTAATTTTTGCACCGTAATTCTGAGGATTTCCTGCTGAATTTTTGAAGCATTTTTAATTTGGAAAAAACCACTTTTTCAGAAAAAGTCCAGAGAGGGTTAAAAGTTAGGGTTTCGGGGTTCGATCGGGTTTCTAACATCGTCTACGCATCGCCTAAGGCTCTAGCTAGGCTCTGATACCACTGTAGCATTCCTAGGCACACTAATGAGGTCTCACAATGCATCATCCATGCCAATTTCAAATTTTACAAGTGCCGAGAAACCCTAATACGGATCGTTAACTAGAATATTAGGCGAAACAAGCAACTAGTTAACAATTTAACTAAGTGAACGGAAATACAACCTTTGTAGATCCGGTCCTCCACCTCCATAGCTCCACGATGAAGTCTCCTTGCTGTCCAAATTGAATTCCGGGCTCTAGCGTCGGCTTCATCGGAGAAATGGGCGGGCTAGGTCATCGACAACGATGCCGAAGATGATCTACGTCGAGGAATCACAAGATCAAGCTCCCACTTCACCAAGTCATGAAACTTGTGAAGAAAACACCCTATACCACTTGGCAAGAGGTAGAGGATGAAGAAATAGGAGGTGGGTTCACTTTAGAATTGGATTTCTCACTTGATTTCATCAAATCACCATTGATGTAGAAGCTTTTCCTTCTTGCTCATGAAGAAGAAGAAGATGAATATGATATGTTTCTTTTAAAAAGAAAACAATATGATACTTATCATGTATTCAACCATGGTTTAGTGTAGAGATTTAACTAAGGTTAGATCAATGGTTAGGGTTAGAGAAGAGACAAGAATGGTGGACTTGTTCAAAGCTTCAAGAAGCTTCAACAAGCAAACAAAACAAGCCACCATTATCTTTTCTTCTTTTCTAAAATAAATAAATAAATAAATAGATAAGAAAAAGAAAACCCTAACCATTACACAACCATGGTTTAATCTTTACACAAACCCAAGTGAGCATGTATCATCAAACATGATACAATTTTGTGCACAAAAATATATCACATATACAATGTGCACATGCAAGTGAGAAAAACCATTTAAAGTGAACCAATACTAGTTAATGAAAAGTAATATATCAAATATATAATTATGCATTAAATCATTAAATCAACACTTGATTTAAAGATCCGGTCATATCGCATATGACCGACTAATATTCAATGTATCGGCTTATCGAATCAATCCTCGATTCGATAACTAGGTTATATCGCATACAGCCAATCGATACATTCATCGCGAGAATAGAATACGGTATCACATACACGCATTATTCTCGGTCCCACACATATCTCATATGCGCTCCTATTTCGTTTCGCTTGAGCCAGGAAACCTCTGTGTAGGACTCTAAAGACTCGTCAATACGCCGGCAGCAGGTGATGATCATATCAAACACCCACAAGCCGCAAGCAGTCTGCTAAACGTAACGGCCACCCGGGTATTGAGCGATCAGAAGATCGACGAGCAAGCCCGCTCACACTCCTGCGAATCCAACCAGTAACACTTACCGTACAGTCCGGTCTGATCGTCTGATATGTCGCATATCTCGCCTAGGGGTGGTAAACGTAAGACCCCAATAGCTTGATAAGTTGCGTCGATATGAGGTCTATAACAATTCGAGATACTACTGGTAACACTTACCAGTAAATCTCAGCAACCCTGGCCAGGGATTTTCGTTTATAGCCAATCGAACACAGCGCAACATCAACTCCCTATACCGGGAGAGACGAATCCCCTCCTATCGCTCATTGCCTCCATGTGATTTGGGACTGTACCCAAAAGCCACCGTTTTGCACGCCCACTTAGACGTGGTATGGTGGAAATCAAAGCACAGTGGGAACCACACAAGACTCTATGACGATCTCGGGTCAACAGACTACTCTGTACCAGTGTCACCAGAGAATTGCCATCTGACGTAAGGTATAATACCATCTGGGAGTTCTCGGCGAGTCCGTCCAGTGTACCCAGTCTCCACTGAGCATCCGTATATCATCTCTGATGTCAAACACCAATGGATATGGGATCATCCATCGCCCATCTGTATGGGTCGAGAAGGTATACGCTAGTCTACTCTGGTATATCGATGCCCCGTCTCGATACACCCACGACTAGGGACCTTGAAGGATGTACTTATGGACTACCCTGTCCCCACTAGTATGATCCGCATCATAGTCCAGGTAGTCAAGTACACATCCTAAGGGCTTTACCAACATGTAACAGAGAGACAATCAGTGTACACGTTAAGGTAAAGAGTAATCAGATAGCATACTATCATGTCGAGCGAGAAAGTCCTCCCTATATATGTCCAAGTATCCACTACAATATACATCCTATGTATAGTAATGGCCTCTAGGGCATAGATATAACTAACAAATTTTCCCAAAAATTTCGGCAGAGTATCCTCTGTAAAAACTGGCCCAAAACGGGTACAATAAGTATAATATACATAAACAATAAAATGCATCCCGAAACGGGAGCTAGCTCAACTCCAACAGGCGGAAACAACCACAACAAGCACAATAATATACAACGCCAAAAGGCGAGGCTCAAAACTCAAAAGAAAACAAATCCACCAAATCAGAATAATACATGCAAGACTCTAAGGTCGAAATAAATAAATGGTCCAGTAACTATCAAGAAATAAAAGTTTGGTTGATGGAGCTTTCTAGATACAAATGAAATAATAAAAAATACAACGGCGGTCCAGATACAAATGAACCAACCTACCGTGCAAATCACCCGGAAAGAAATCATGTGCCAGCAATCTGCCAAGGAACCCTGTACATCAACCTGTAATAAAATTTGGCACAACGGGGATGAGTTGCCAACTCGTGAGTAGAAGACATCTAAGAAAAGAAATCGAATGCATGACGCTATCCTAGGTCATAATAATATACTAATATACTCCTAGTCATCAAGTAAGACAGGATAATAAGCTACGTGTAAATGCAAATACTCCGTGCTCGTGTCAGTGCCTCATATAGTACTATGTCATATGAATGAGTATGCATGCACCATGAATGTAAAATAACTAATCCTGAAATTTAGGTATATCTGTATAAGAAATCTTTAGCTTTTATCATAGTAAAATGTGTATAGAAATCTGAAATATCAACAATGAAATCCATGGAAATCCGTGTCAAGTATCGACACAAAACATGTAAATCTCAAGTCTCAATACCTCATAATTTCAATGTCTCATAGTCTCAATATCTCGGGTTCCGTCAGTCCGGATCGGCCCATATCATCAAATCTCATGACAACGGTCGGTATCCTCCGGATATCTGCCGCGCCAGATATCACCGGTAGGTAGCCTTCCCCTGCCAGGCTCATCGTCTACAACTCGATCTTCTTGCCCCGGGGTACCATACCGGGCCCACCATGTACCCGAGACGGTTCATCCACTCCTCGAATCGGGTCTCGAAATCCAACAGAAAATATGAAATCTCATGGTGGACGACACATACATCACGAGAAAACAGCATCTTATGTTTCAAAAAGAGAGGGGGAGAGAGAGAGAAGTTTTTTTATGTATTCTTCCGGTTTTCCCCAGAAATCCAGAAATCTCATATAAATCCAAAATCCCAAAAATCATGAGTAAGTATATGATAAGTGTCGGCATATGCCCCATAACACTGCATGATAACATGAAAATATGAATGCATGAATGTCCAAGTAATAAATGCCATGTCTAGACTAACATCAGAGAGTAATCACAATATTATATCGATCTAGCTGTTTGCTGATTCTATCAATAAAAGATAATATGATCTAAAGTGTACGTGACATAGCAATTACCGATAATGATGTGTGTGAGGCGGCAAATAAGTGTGCATGGAATATACGCATCATCGGTAATGGTGCTGGTGTCCTAACTGGCAAAGTTTTATGCTGATTATAGAAACATATGTTTGAACATGCACATTATGATTATGGTATGAATGTAAAGACGGATGTATAATAACCACTCATCTGCGATATACAAGTACAACTACCACTTAATGACTCGAACCTAAACTAGTGTCCATCTAACCTCCTAAGGAACTAAACCTAAGAAACTAGTCAATAAGAAACAAGAGTCCACCTAAGGTCTAAATCTATATCTCTAATAGTCGGCGATCCAGCATCAATAGCATCACGTACGTAGTACGGCGTCCTCGAATCAAGAGTGCGGATCAATCATCATATCTATGCCTCGTACGGTAAAATCCATCGTACGGCATCCCAATATCGGGGTACGGGTCAAGTATCACCTACGTGTCTCATCATTTGTATAACATCATCATCAACACATGTCAAGATCAAGGTGCTATACTGTAATCGCATGCATCAATCATATATCATTGCCAGCATAAATATACATCGTTAATTATCCTCAGAAATGTCATGTCACATATATCATATCTTGATCAAGTCACATATGTCAAGTCGTGATTAAGTCACATATATGTATTTATCATATCGTGATCAAGTTACACAAACCTTATATCAGACTTTCAGGCATAGGTTACGGTGCGGGTTCTATTTAGAGTCCCATATACTTCAATATCATCACTATCCTTTATTATTGTTCATGTATACAAATCCATTATCTCATTTCCTAATGATCCGCTAATATCATAACACGACTGTATAGCCAAGAATCACGGCATCAAGCCCAGTTAAATTGTTTCGTTCCCGTGTATCATATCACATCCTTGTATCACATATACGTATTGTGTGTGTATATATATACCTACCCTATTACATTCATATTTTCATGTTATCATGCAGTGTTATGGGGCATATGCTGACACTTATCATATACTTATTCATGATTTTTGGGATTTTGGATTTATATGAGATTTCTGGATTTCTGGGGAAAACCGCAAGAATACATAAAAAAACTTCTCTCTCTCTCTCCCCCTCTCTTTTTAAAACATAAGATGCGGTTTTCTCGTGATGTATGTGTCGTCCACCATGAGATTTCATGTTTTCTGTTGGATTTCGAGACCCGATTCGAGGAGTGGATGAACCGTCTCGGGTACATGGTGGGCCCGGTATGGTACCCCAGGGCAAGAAGATCGAGTTGTAGACGATGAGCCTGGCAGGGGAAGGCTACCTACCGGTGATGTCTGGCGCGGCGGATATCCGGAGGATACCGACCGTTGTCATGAGATTTGATGATATGGGCCAATCCGGACTGACGGAGCCCGAGATATTGAGACTATGAGACATTGAGATTATGAGGTATTGAGACTTGAGATTTACATTTTTTGTGTCGATACTTGACACGGATTTCCATGGATTTCATTGTTGATATTTCAGATTTCTATACACATTTTACTATGATAAAAGCTAAAGATTTCTTATACAGATATACCTAGATTTCAGAATTAGTTATTTTACATTCATGGTGCATGCATACTCATTCATATGACATAGTACTATATGAGGCACTGACACGAGCACGGAGTATTTGCATTTACACGTAGCTTATTATCCTGTCTTACTTGATGACTAGGAGTATATTAGTATATTATTATGACCTAGGATAGCGTCATGCATTCGATTTCTTTTCGTAGATGTCTTCTACTCACGAGTTGGCAACTCATCCCCTTTGTGCCAAATTTTATTACAGGTTGATGTACAGGGTTCCTTGGCAGATTGCTGGCACATGATTTCTTTCCGGGTGATTTGCACGGTAGGTTGGTTCATCTGTATCTGGACCGCCGTTGTATTTTTTATTATTTCATTTGTATCTAGAAAGCTCCATCAACCAAACTTTTATTTCTTGATAGTTACTGGACCATTTATTTATTTCGACCTTAGAGTCTTGCATGTATTATTCTGATTTGGTGGATTTGTTTTCTTTTGAGTTTTGAGCCTCGCCCTTTGGCGTTGTATATTATTGTGCTTGTTGTGGTTGTTTCCGCCTGTTGGCGTTGAGCTAGCTCCCGTTTGGGGATGCATTTTATTGTTTATGTATATTATACTTATTGTACCCGTTTTGGGCCAGTTTTTACAGAGGAGACTCTGCCGAAATTTTTGGTAAAATTTGCTGATGCTTTTAAACTTGTTTTCTTCATGTTTTCTTTTACTTCTTCTTCTTTTATATGGTTTAGATTTCTGGGCTTCGGCTTACTTAGGTTACGTTGCGCCTCTAGACGTTTCGTAATCTAAGTGCCGGTCACATTCCGTACTTTCGGGTCATGACAAAGTTGGTATCAGAGCGCTAGGTTTAACCTTGTATAAGTCTAGGTGACCCTTGGTTGATGGAGTAGGCGACTTAGGTTAAGTGACGTACCGTGGGTATGGTCCGCGGCATACTTACGATACGCTACTCTGCTTAAGGAGCCTTAGGATGTACATTTGTTTGCACCGTATTTCATTTGTTCCTTTGATCTATCTCCGTCGATGTCGGAAGGTGGTTTCTGTTACCACGGGCGCACGGGCAGAAGGAGCTGCGGCTCGAATGCGATAACCATTAGGGTATTGGTTATTCTTGAGGATTGAAGTATTGTTTAGCGTGCGGACGAAGGGTATTCACATGGTGTCCAGGAGAAGTTAAAAGGGTTCGAACGATTATCAGAAAAACCATTTTCCCAAGTTTAAGGTATTCGGAAGAACATGCAGGTATTTCGATGGACCCTCTAGAAGAATGAAACCCCAAATCGACATAATGATCACGAGAACGCCCTTGAACCTTAGGGTTTACGGCAGTTCCGCGGTGCCATTAGTGAGGCTTGGGTTTGCCCTTCTACGGCTGGACCATCGATGCTGGGGTATGTACCGGATATTTTTAAACTGTACTTGAGTGTTGAGCTCTCGGGGAATTATGGGATTTTGATGGATCGATCGAAAAGTTTAATGTAGTCCGGATATCAGGTGAAGGGATCGACTATATGGGAGACTCTAGACATGAGTATTGCCGTTGGTAGCGCAGTCAGCACACCTATGAAGAGACGAGTTCGAAGCAGTCGACATCAGAGGAAAGAGGCGCACATTGACGATAGTGTTTACGATTGCGACTTGGTGATTTGAATTTCATATTTCCGTTGGTTGGATTTTGGTATTTGAGGATTTTGTTCTACGATTGGTATTTCTTATGTGTACTCTATGCATATTTCATATATCGGTTGTATTGATGTTGTTTTGTACATACCTGGTGCACTTGATTTGGTTTTAATACATTTTGAGATTTTGATTTGATTTCTTGCATATGGTTACACATGATTTTGACATATGCTTCGACCTAGTTTTTATGCATTTTCGTACTGTGATTTCGATTCTGATATTCGGCGTATGTTTTCTTGCACCATGTGCACCTGATTGAGATTCTTGCGCACATTCGGTGCACTTGATACAATTTTGTGCACACCAGATTCACTAAATCGGGGTTTTGTGCAGATTAGATGCATCTGATATTGAGTCGTGCACGCCTGTTGTACTTGACAGATTTTTTTAGTGCACACCTGTTGCACTTAGTTTTGTTTTTGTGTGTATTCATGGTATCTATATTTGGTTCCGATTTCAGTACGCACCGGACGCACATGATATATTTTTGATGTGATTGGGATTGATTTCAGTTTGAGCAGTATGTTTTCATAATCATTACTACTGATTTAGTAACCATGCAGGACGTGTATGTTAAATAAAAGATATATATATATATATATATAGCTATTTTTTTAAAATAAACGTCCGCTACTTATGCCGTGACACGTGCATCGCACGGCGATTTTCAAGAGGGTTTTTGTATGCTTCTTTATTAAGATGTTTAGGCGATTTTTACTACGACGCGCACTATATATATAAGTTATAGTTTTGATGTATATTATGTCGGTTTTCATATTGGGTTTTGATATTTTATCTTTACCATAACTCCGATTATTGCGTTATGCTTGACGGAGTTGATTTTAGTTTTGTATTGATGATTTCGGAGCCCCGACAATTTGAGTGTTTTGCTAAACGTTTTAGTATTTGGAGGGGGAGTTTTGATTTAAATTCGGGGACCGAATTTCTTAAAGGGGGGAAGATTGTAACGTGTTAAAAATAGTTAAATAAATAATTAAATAAATAAAATCGTTTAAGTGAATTTTATGATTTTCGGTAAAGTAAAACGTATTTTTCGTAAAACAAAACCGTAATTAATTTTCACTATAAATTTAAAAATAACTATTTTAATTATGTTATTACTAATAAATGGTGTTTATTTAGTCACTTATAAATTTTAGTTTAATTAAATATTTTTCCTAAATTAATTATTTTAAATATTAACATAATTTTTATTTATGCACTAAATTAGTGTAAATTTCAAATTTGAAGGGGTTTAATTTGTAAAAATGAACCATGGCATATTAGAATTTAGTGTGCATCATGCAAAATTTATTTGCAAATTTGTCCATGATTCTTGAGTTTTCTTGAGTTGTTTTAGAAAAGAATAAAAGAAAATTAAATAAAAGGTTGAAAAGACATTAAAAGGTGATATTTTGGAGGAAACTTCTACATCATTCTTCACTCATTTCTTTCTCTCCCTCACCTCCCTAAATTGGCCGGCCTCCTCATCATGGCAGCCCCCTATTTCTCCACTTGATTTTTGTTGCAAAATCCATCAAAAATTTATTAAAAATCCAAATAAAAATCCACAAAATCCTAATTAATTCCTACCCTCTATTCTTTGCTCATCCTTACATGGATTCTGGAGATGGAAAGCACTCATTTTGGAGGCTCATTTTCATGTTTGGATTTTATGTTGTGGAGGTATAAATCTTTTTCTTTTGATTTATTTTTATTAGATGTTTCTTTTAAGCATAATTAGATTTATTAAATTAATTCTATTTGCAAATTCTAAAATTCAAGTTAGGGTTTGTAAATTCAAGTTGTGGTTTTATTAATTCATTAGGGTTATAATAACTTGTTTAACACTTTTAGAAATTGAAAATCATGCATGGTTGATATATTGTAAATTGTAATCCAAAATTGTTTAAATTAAACAATTTTTGCAAACTAGATTTCTATATATTATATATATTGGTGAGATAAATTCCAATTAATGTTTGTAACATTATATTGTTGTTTAAATGAGGATATTGACATGTTTAAGGAATGAAAAACTTAGTTTGGTCACTAGTTTCTTTTGATAATTGAAAAATACTAATAAAAATGCTATTTTTGCTAACTAGTTTTTTGAAATTCTTAAATAAAAGAGATTTAAAATATAAATTATGGTTTCATTATATCATTATGATTATGAATTGTAGTTTAATACATTAATTCATGCAAAATCAAGTTTGTTGTGGAATTATGGAATTTTGTTTGTAAGATGTTGAAAATTTATAAAAGTTGCAAACTAGGAATTTTGTATTAACACAAATTTGTGTAATAAAAATATAGTTATGGGTTGTATAGTCCAGTTATGATATTTAATGAGTTTTATGACCACTGGATTCATTTAAATGTCATGTTTTGAAGAAAAACGCTAAATTGGCATTTTCGGGTTTTACGAAATCGGGCGATTTGATGGATTTTAGGGTTTCGACGAATTAAATCATATTTTATGTTATAAGTAATAATTTTTAAAACTTTGAGTTGTTTGTTGATGTTTATCTTGATTAATCGGAGTTTGTACGCCGATATCGAGCGATATGTGGTTCTTTTGCGTGAACGGGACATAGGTTTTTACCTATGCGCGTTTCGTGTGTCGTTTTGACTTTTGTCCCTGATTTAGTTTACGATACTATATATGTTTGCGTATAGGTACCCCTCACGTGGACTACGGGCGATGAAGAAGAGGATGGCGACACCGTCTTCGGCAGACATGGACCAGGTGAGTAGATGTATATCTACGGGGGGGAAGTCGGGTGGATGGTGTTTAGCACCCCCGCAAACGTAGAATAGTGATAGCACTTATTGCCATTAGGAAGCCAGTCGTGACCTTAGAATTTCGGTGAGTAGGACCCTAGTAGTGACCCTATGTTGGACTTGATTGATTTAGAAAGACCATAGCGGAGGATGAATACCTTGGAAGAGATTCGTAGGTTTTAGGTAGATACACACACACGCACACACTGAGACTAGACGTGGTGTATACGTGTATGTGTGTGTGTATATATATATATATAGGAATAGGGTAGGTATATATATATATACACAATACGTATATGTGATACAAGGATGTGATATGATAAACGGGAACGAAACAATATAACTGGGCTTGATGCCGTGATTCTTGGCTATACAGTCGTGTTATGATATTAGCGGATCATTAGGAAATGAGATAATGGATTTGTATACATGAACAATAATAAAGGATGGTGATGATATTGAAGTAAATGAGACTCTAAATAGAACCCGCACTGTAACCTATGCCTGAAAATCTGATATGAGATATGTGTAACTTGATCACGATATGATAAATACATATATGTGACTTAATCACGACTTGACATATGTGACTTGATCAAGATATGATATATGTGACATGGCATTTCTGAGGATAATTAACGCTGTATATTTATGCTGGCAATGATATATGATTGATGCATGCGATTACAGTATAGCACCTTGATCTTGACATGTGTTGATGATGATGTTATACAAATGATGAGACACGTAGGTGATACTTGACCCGTACCCCGATATTGGGATGCCGTACGATGGATTTTACCGTACGAGGCATAGATATGATGATTGTTCCGCACTCTTGATTCGAGGATGCCGTACTACGTACGTGATGCTATTGAAACTGGATCGCCGACTATTAGAGATATGGATTCAGACCTTAGGTGGACTCTTGTTTCTTATTGACTAGTTTCTTAGGTTTAGTTCCTTAAGAGGTTAGATGGACACTAGTTTAGGTTCGAGTCATTAAGTGGTAGTTATACTTGTATATCGCAGATGAGTGGTTATTATACATCCGTCTTTACATTCATACCGTAATCATAATGTGCATGTTCAAACATATGTTTCTATAATCAGCATAAAACTTTGCCTGTTAGGACACCAGCACCATTACCGATGATGCGCGTATTCTACGCACACTTATTTGCCGCCTCACACACATCATTATCGGTAATTGTGCTGGTGTCCTAACAGGCATAGTTTTATGCTGATTATAGAAACATATGTTTGAACATGCACATTATGATTACGGTATGAATGTAAAGACGGATGTATAATAACCACTCATCTGCGATATACAAGTACAACTACCACTTAATGACTCGAACCTAAACTAGTGTCCATCTAACCTCCTAAGGAACTAAACCTAAGAAACTAGTCAATAAGAAACAAGAGTCCACCTAAGGTCTGAATCCATATCTCTAATAGTCGGCGATCCATCTTCAATAGCGTCACGTACGTAGTACGGCATCCTCGAATCAAGAGTGCGGATCAATCATCATATCTATGCCTCGTACGGTAAAATCCATCATACGGCATCCCAATATCGGGGTACGGGTCAAGTATCACCTACGTGTCTCATCATTTGTATAACATCATCATCAACACATGTCAAGATCAAGGTGCTATACTGTAATCGCATGCATCAATCATATATCATTGCCAGCATAAATATACATCGTTAATTATCCTCAGAAATGTCATGTCACGTATATCATATCTTGATCAAGTCACTTATGTCAAGTCGTGATTAAGTCACATATATGTATTTATCATATCGTGATCAAGTTACACATATCTCATATCAGACTTTCAGGCATAGGTTATGGTGCGGGTTCTATTTAGAGTCCCATATACTTCAATATCATCACCATCCTTTATTATTGTTCATGTATACTAATCCATTATCTCATTTCCTATTGATCCGCTAATATCATAACACGACTGTATAGCCAAGAATCACGGCATCAAGCCCAGTTTTATTGTTTCGTTCCCGTGTATCATATCACATCCTTGTATCACTTATACGTATTGTGTATATATATGTATACCTACCCTATTCCTATATATATATATATACACATACACGTATACACCATGTCTAGTCTCAGTGTGTGCGTGTGTGTGTATTTACCTAAATCCTACGAATCTCTTCCAAGGTATTCATCCTCTGCTATGGTCTTTCTAAATCAATCAAGTCCAATATAGGGTCACTACTAGGGTCCTACTCACCGAAATTCTAAGGCCACGACTGGCTTCCTAATGGCAATAAGTACTATTCCTATACTACGTTTGCGGGGGTGCTAAACGCCATCCACCCGACTTCCCCCCGTAGATATACATCTACTCACCTGGTCCATGTCTGCCGAAGACGGTGTCGCCATCCTCTTCTTCATCGCCCGCAGTCCATGTGAGGGGTACCTACACGCAAACATATATAGTATCGTAAACTAAATCACGAACAAAAGTCAAAACGACACACGAAACGCGCATAGGTTAAAACCTATGTCCCGTTCACGCAAAAGAACCACATATCACTCGATATCGGCGTACAAACTCTGATTAATCGAGATAAACATCAACAAACAACTCATAGTTTTAAAACTTATTACTTATAATATAAAACATGATTTAATTCGTCGAAACCCTAAAATCCATCAAATCGCCCGATTTCGTAAAACCCGAAAATGCCAATTTAGCGTTTTTCTTCAAAACATGACATTTAAATGAAACCAGTGGTCATAAAACTCATTAAATATCATAACTAGACTATACAACCCATAACTATATTTTTATTACACAAATTTGTATTAATACAAAATTCCTAGTTTGCAATTTTTATAAATTTTCAACATCTTACAAACAAAATTACACAATTCCACAACAAACTTGATTTTGCATGAATTAATGTATTAATATACAATTCATAATCATAATGATATAATGAAACCATAATTTATATTTTAAATCTCGTTTATTTAAGAATTTCAAAAAAATAGTTAGCAAAAATAGCATTTTTATTAGTATTTTTCAATTATCAAAAGAAACTAGTGACCAAACTAAGTTTTTCATTCCTTAAACATGTAAATATCCTCATTTAAACAACAATATAATGTTACAAATATTAATTGGAATTTCTCTCACCGATACATATAATATATAGAAATCTAGTTTGCAAAAATTGTTTAATTTAAACAATTTTGGATAACAATTTACAATATATCAACCATGCATGATTTTCAGTTTCTAAAAGTGTTAAACGAGTTATTATAACCCTAATGAATTAATAAAACCACAACTTGAATTTACAAACCCTAACTTGAATTTTAGAATTTGCAAATTGAATTAATTTAATAAATCTAATTATGCTTAAAAGAAACATCTAATAAAAATAAATCAAAAGAAAAATATTTATACCTCCACAACATAAAATCCAAACATGAAAATGAGACTCCAAAATGAGTGCTTTCCATCTCCAGAATCCATGTAAAGATGAGCAAAGAATAGAGGGTAGGAATTAATTAGGATTTTGTAGATTTTTATTTGGATTTTTAATGAATTTTTGATGGATTTTGCAACAAAAATCAAGTGGAGAAATGGGGGGCTGCCATGATGATGAGGCCGGCCAATTTAGGGAGGTGAGGGAGAGAAAGAAATGAGTGAAGAATGATGTAGAAGTTTCCTCCAAACTATCACCTTTTAATGTCTTTTCAACCTTTTATTTAATTTTCTTTTATTCTTTTCTAAAACAACTCAAGAAAACTCAAGAATCATGGACAAATTTGCAAATAAATTTTGCATGATGCA
Organism: Agapanthus africanus; assembly: GCA_030015575.1. Lineage (NCBI taxonomy): Eukaryota > Viridiplantae > Streptophyta > Magnoliopsida > Asparagales > Amaryllidaceae > Agapanthus > Agapanthus africanus. The sequence continues at coordinate 284,412,551 of CM057346.1, forward strand.
CACTAAATTCTAATATGCCATGGTTCATTTTTACAAATTAAACCCCTTCAAATTTGAAATTTACACTAATTTAGTGCATTAATAAAGCTTATGTTAATATTTAAAATAATTAATTTAGGAAAAATATTTAATTAAACTAAAATTTATAAGTGACTAAATAAACACCATTTATTAGTAATAACATAATTAAAATAGATATTTTTAAATTTATAGTGAAAAATAATTACGGTTTTGTTTTACGAAAAATACGTTTTACTTTACCGAAAATCATAAAATTCACTTAAACGATTTTATTTATTTAATTATTTATTTAATTATTTTTATCACGTTACAGAACCGGACTGTATGGATTTTGTCACTGACAGGCTCAGTAGGGTGTCAGGATGAGTTCGCTCATCGACCTCCCTTTTGGTCAATACCTGGTAGCCCGTTACGTATGACTAGTATCTCTGACGTGCTAGTGGTTAAATCCACAGCTAAAGTATTGACGAGTCTTTATAGTCCCCCACAGACAGTTTTCAAGTTTCGAGCGAAACGTTGTAGAGGCCATATGATATGTGGCAGAGTTTGATCATATACGTGCGGTAGTGCACGGATCATGATCGGACGGATCATACTAGTGGGCTTTGGTTTAAGCTGGATCCTAGTATTAGATTTGTTGGATTACTATAGTCTCATCGCATTCGCATTCGGTCGGAATGCGGATGCTGGTATGTATATACAGGTGAGGGGTATCTTTGTGATTCATCACGAGTTTATTTTAGATGTTGCCGTATCTTTTTATTGTTGCAAATATTTGGATTAATGTTTGCATACAGAAATTTTGAGCTAGAAATCATGATGAGGTGCAATTAATGTGACATGTTCATTTTGGTGACTCATGGTCTCTTTTTGTGTGAACATGTCATGTTAATTGAGTGATTTGAGTGTTGAAATGAGAGGGAGAAAGAGAAGGGGCTGCCATATGAGAGAGGTGAGCTCTTCTATCATTTTTTCTAACTCTCATTTCTTCATATCAACACAACAAAAGAAAAAGAGCTTCTTCTTCTTCTTCTTCCTCTAGCTCACCATTTCCATGGATGGCATCATCTTCAACCTCCATCCATGCTATGGATTAAGAGACAAAGTGATCACACACATTCTCTACTTCACCTTGGACAAGTCGGCTAGCGAACTTCGTGCCCGAGTTGCTTCGGACGAAGCGGGTGTCCGTAAAAAGACTCAATGATGTGGTTCCCTTTCCGACGAGGAGATCGAGACCGGAGATGCCGCGAGGAGCTTGGGATGGTGGCCAAAGACCGAAGGACACGGATCGATCGGTATACCTTTCCAACCCTTTCTCTCGTTGCTAGTTGTAGGTTAATGGTTCGATCTGGATTGAAATTATACAATAGCGTCGGTTTTTAGTTTGAGAAAAGTTTTCGTTTCCGCATTTTGGCTTCGGAAAGACGGCTGGGGCGCTACCGTAGACTTACATGTTATCAGAGCCACGCCATTAACCATTACCACCTTGCTCTAATGTGTTTAGAACTTCGATCGAACGAAATTTTCCAAAACAGCATTTCCAATCATGAAGTTTCTGTCGAATTTTTATTGTCATGAAAAAATTATTTTGATTATTGCAGAAAATCAGGCAGGCTTTTCTAAGAAAACTGCAGAAATTTTGTAGGCTAATTTCACTGTAGCGCGGCAGAACCGCGGCCGTACCCACGTTTTGGCCATGGTTCCGCCGCCGTACAGTAGCATCAGTCCACCAAAATTTCCACAGTGGTCTGTGACATGGAAATGGGGTTTCTGGTATTTTTGTTTGGGCCCAGATTTTTTTTAGTACTGGGAATTTTGCTTGGGGCCCACTTCGGGGAAATTTTGTCGATCGAAAATTTTAAACATGTTAGTTCATAGTATTTACATTATTTCTGCGACTGTGAATGTCATTTGATCGGTAAATCTTGTCTAATTCCTATAGTTCTTTTAGACGGATTTGCGAACGCGACATTCACGTTGATGTTCTGTGTTATGCTGTGATGTTGCGGATTTGTCATGGTGGATAGCCTGGATGCAATGGTAGTACAGTTTGGTTGTATTTGTACATTTGATATTGCGGGGCGAGCGTCCGACATGTAGACTGCCGTCACTGCCTGTTTGTATATTATTCTTTTGGGGCACGACCGGGCTGAGGTCGATGTACCCGTTGTATGTATATTTACTTTCTGTACTAGGATTACCCCGCGGTGGGGTGCACGGATAGCAGGGTTCTAGAGGGCAACGGGCCCGCATCTCATGGCTTTGAGACGGAGGGGGCTTTACTATAGAATTGGTGGGCTATTCGCCGCACTCGTAGGGGGCACAGGTTAACCCAAGGAGGGGTGCTCTAGTTACCGGATTCCGTGAAGTGCTGGGTGGTCCATTCACGTTGTTGAAGGGGGCTGCCTCCCTTCAGGTTTTTGCGGGTAACTTGCCGCGCTCGTAGGTTTCTAGGATTTCATTGCACAGGCTATCCATACGACCACGGGAACGTCGGGTTTCAGTTGCGGCTCTATGAAACCCAGGGATCCCAGATTATCTGTATTGTTCTGTGATGCTTATTACATTTCTGTGATGTTGCATTTTATCATGCCTGGAGCGAATATTATATATTGATATATATATTAGTAGATGTTGTATATGTTTTACACCCGCGCTAGTCCAGTCCCCGCTATGTCGTTAGTTAAGTAACCTAACGGGTGATGATGGGACCCAGTGGCGAATGCGGATGGCATATACGTATATCGTATTTTCGTTCTTTTGTGGTGTGATTAATTGATGGGACTGCATTGATTCGAATCAATGCAAGCTAAACAAACTTATTCTGATGTTGTTGGAACATTTTTCAAAAAGCTGTTATTGTAAGGACGTTCTCTTTTGTTTTGCATAGTGGTATTCGGTTATGAATATCCAGCACCTCAGTCGACGAGGCAAGGGCCGAGATCCCTTAACTGGGAGTGACCCTTTGGACAGAAGTTTGCGTCTGGGTAATAACTTCACTATAGTCGATTACTTTTTGCTTTGCATCGTGGTATTCAGTTGGAATATCCTGCACCTCATTCTACGGGGAAAGAGCCGAGATCCCTTCACCGGGAGTGACCTCTTTAGCAAAGGATTTCACCACTATATTTTTATAAAAAGCTATCCGGTTCCTTCAACGATATCAAGTTCATTATGTTAAAGGTTTTGCCAAAAACCATTCGTAGCCCTCCGTCATTTCAGACGGGGAGCACTTAGTATTCATGCTATGTTTGTTGGCCAAAGTCAAGGCATAGTGTATGGTAGCTATTTGTTACCTTTCTGTTGCATAGATAGATGTGTTGGTTTGGGACAGTCCTACAGCTTTGTTGGCCAAAATCAAGGGTAGGTATGGGTGGGTTCAAATTAACCTGGATAATAACGGGTAGAACTTGACATGTGACTTATGATTTGTTGGCTAAAGTCAAGGTCATAAGAGCATGGGGCAAAAATCATATCAGGAGTTTCTAAAGAAACTGAAACTTGCCAGATATGTGCATACCATATGGATTGTGATAACGTGAGTGGATTCCATCACGTTATCATGCGATGATAGTTGGATCCCGATTCCCACTGATGGGTTGGTTTACTCCTTGGTTGATCCTGACTAATTCTTCTTTCAGGTTTGGAGGAGAATTTGACGATACAGTGGGAGGTTTCCTGATTAGATAAAGTGATAACCATTCTGATCTAGGTTAGAGTGCACGCTGAGTGTTTCTTTTCTCTCTCTCTTTGGCAGCGACCATTGCCTTACCCTTGACTATGACTCAGTGACCAAGTTAACCGAACCTTCTTAAATATTGGCTTTTGGATTGTCTGAGTTGCATACCTCATTGCCACTCCTACTTTTACCCTTTTTCTCCAGAACACCCCATATTACTACGAACATCCACTTCCATTGGATAAAGCCATAGTTTGGTTATATACGAACTCGAAGGAACTTGTTCCAGATTCAAGGATGGTTTCTGGTTCTGGAGAAAACGAATAGGACTATTCAGTTGTCTTTTCCTTTTACCTTCTCTCAGGTTGCGAGTGCTCCTAGGGTTAGGACAGTACACCTATTACGCTTATTGGATAGTCTTCATCCAAACCATAGGCAGGTGTCGAAAGGTAGGGCATGAAGACAACCAATTAGCCTAACGATGGTGTACAGAAGGTATGAAGTAAAGACAAATAAAGGGATTAGTGAGAGGGCAAAGTAAACTGCGACTGCTATTCACGACCAAACGAAGTATTTCATCGCCACTCATACTTCACCTTTGTATTTCTCCAGAACACTCCGTATCACTACGAAGATCCACAGTTATTTGGATACTTCATCATATGGTTATATACGAACTCGAAGAAACTTGTTCTAGTTCGGGGATGGATTCTGGTTCAGGAGAAATAGGAATAAGATTTTATTCAGTTGTCTTTTATCCTCACCTTCTCTCAGGTTGCGAGTGCTCCTAGGATTAGGACAGTACACCTGTTACGCTTATTGGATAGTCTTCTTCCAAACCATAGGCTGGTGCCGAACGGTAGGGAAGGAAGAAAACCGTTTGGCCTAAAGGTGGTGTACAGAAGGCAATGACTAAAGACATATAAAGGGATTTGGAGAGATGGCAAAGAAATATACGGTTACAGTTGTGAATCTGGATAATGGAAGAGGCCTTACTAGGAATACCCGGATACCCCTTCGAAACATTTACATGTTTCAGTTTCACTGTGTATTATTAAAAGAAAACTGATTTCCCAATTAGCCCATGCTCCAGGGTCTGTATTTACCAGGTTTGATTCTCACATCTGTATGGTTTTACAGATGTTGAGTGGGAGTAAGTTATTTGGAATTGGGTGATCATAATCATTATTTCGGGATTCGTTGTGATTGGTGATATTTGAGGAAATCGCCTGGGTTGTTTGCCGGACGGCAAATATTTAGTTTTGAATATTAGTTGTTATGCACCAATTTCAAATTGATATATATGTACGTTTATTTTTATAAAGTGAGATATAACTTTTTGAAATTATGTCTATGACATTTTCCTATATCAGTGGATGGTTAGGTAAGGAGCATTAAACGGCGGTGTAATTCTTCTTAACCATAAGTACAGTTTTCAACCTGCGACACACAGCGAATGAGTTATTAGACTCAGCGGACTTATACAGAGTATTGTATGTTTTCCAGTGTCCATGAGGATAGAGGGGTTGGTACTCGTACTATATTCTGTTTACTTATGACTTCTCTAGTTATTAGACATGTATTTCGTAGAAATACAAGATCCATGTTTTGAAAAGTTATAGGTATATGAATAAAGTAGAGAACCGGGTATTGCAAGTATCAGGATTCTTCAAGGTGATCGATGATGTGGATACTTGTGTATGGCATTCAGTTGATAGTAAAGATTATGAGAACTTGATTCTCTTTCAGGTTACTCATATCTGGATGTATTCCTAAGTTGAGTAATGTTGATCGGTCTCTCTCCATTTAGTTGACATGCACTGGAGACAGCTATATGATTTGAATCTGGTTCCAATTAAATTAGTGCCTCTGTTTCTATATTGGATATAGAACGGTTCATATCTTAACAATGTTAAGGTACGGCGAGTTGTCCGGATTATGCTTAAAACCAGACTCTGGACAACTCAAGGCACGTTTCTGTAATGGCTGTTTGTGGGTTGACCCGGGCTATGATGAGGGTTGACTTTCTACCATCTGGAAGATCAATAGTCATATTGTTCTTGACTCGCCACAGTTTTAGTAAAATTGATTTTTTCATAAAACAATAGTGGGAGTATGGTAGAACTAGAAGTGATTCCAGAACCGCAGACGATTACTGAAAATTTGATAAGAACCTAAAGATTCAATCTGCTTTGACATTCCATTAGCCACTCCGCAGATATGGTGGGTAACCTCAGGCACTCGAGAGGTACTTCGGTATGCTCAAAGACGGTGACAAGGAGCTTCTTGTTTACCCAGACTTGCCATTACTGTTATTCCAGACTGTGAGACCCGGTAGGAGGATGAGTATAACGTCATTCTAAACTGGCTTTATAAGTGTACGTATATATGACTCTGCCAGAGGGTTGTCGTAGTCTGTGGGAGCGGCGGAAGCATTGGTGGACAAGTAGCTTATGTCTATCTATGGACTAAGGCAGAAATAGCAGAGATAGATCATCTATTTCTGATGTGACAGTCATAGGTTTGACATCATCAGAATAGGGGATAGATCTGTTAAGAAAGTACTAGGGTGTGATGTCCTGGTACATGGATGACAAACACAGAGTAGGAAGTGAAATTCCTATACTACGATCGGTTATACTTTGGTTGTGTAACACCTTAGGATGTGTTTAGTGGCTAATTATATTTTAATATGTGGTTTTTAAAAATAGTTTAACAAATTGAGTTTCAAATATTTTTCCAAATTTAATGAATATTTTATTAGATTTTTCCTAGGCTTGCACACACTTGTGCATGTAAACTAGGGTTTAAATGGGCTAAACTATGGTTAGCAACCATGACGGGTTAAGAAATGAGAATTAAGTCAAGGGGTTTTAATTAAGTTTAATGGGTAATTTCAATTAAAGGTTGTTTTATTATATATATTTGAAATGATTTGAATAGGTTGACTTGGTGAGAGAGAGGGTGCATGATGGGGCATGATGGCCTTGCCATGCGTCATTTAATGAGGAGAGAGGTAGTGAGAGAGAGGGGTTGACTAGCATGGTTATCTTTTATTTTTCTAAACTCTTTTCCTCACACACAACTCTCTCACTCCCACTCTCATACACACACACATCCCAGCAGCCTCCACAGCAGCAGCAACATAAGCAACTCTAGCACCAACAGCAGCAGGCACAGCTTCAACAACAGCAGCAGGCACAGCATCAGCAGCAGCTACAAGCAGCAGCAGCTTCAGGCAGCAGCAGCAGTAGCACCACAGCAGCAGCTCTTTCCTCTCTTCTTCTTCTCCTCCTATTTGCACCTAGGGTCAAGTTAGGTATAACTCTTAGGCTTAACTCTCTTGCTTGCTAATCTTGTGTATTGATTAGCTTCGATTAGCGTTTAATGTGTGTTTTAGTGGTAAAATGGTATTTTGTGTGAAGTTTTGGTATGGTGGTGATTTTGATAGTTACCCTAGCTTAATTAAGTGTTGTTAGGGCCATGTTAACCTAGCATAACCCTATTTCACTAAAATACCATCAGGTTTCTGGTTGATGCAAAGTTATCGTTTTTAAGAAAAATTCTAGCTTCCTGTAATCTGCTATTGACCCAGTGATTTCAGAATAAATCTGAGTTAACAGGAGTATAGTTATTAGATGTTGATCACATATCCAGAACACGACCCCCAAACTCCACCTCTTGGCCACCGGAAAATTCCTTCTGCCCGCAATTTGCGGCCAGATGGGGGACATGGGGTTTGGGTTTTGCTCTGTAGGTATCTGCTGGTATTCTAAGACTTAGGGTATATGCAACTTTGTTAAATTATTTTTGTAGGAAAATCTGGGATCAATTACCCTATTTCTTATGTTTTTAACCTTCGCGACATGTGTGATACGTGTGTAGGTTTGGGGTTTTCTGCGTATCGCAACGTGTCGGGGTAGCTTCAGGCGAGTAATCACACATTTTAGCGTATCGCACACACATGCGTTTGGTTCGCAACATGGGTTTCTAGTTTGGTTTTAATGTCGTGTTTTTGTAGATTTGAGCTTATGTGTACTACTTTGTGAAGTTCTAGGTTCGCAGGCGAGTACTAGGGACGCCGCGAAGAAGGAGAAACAAGTCGTCGGCTACACTTAGCGCGAGACTACGGAGAGTAGATTTAACATCTACGGGGAAATCGCCCGCATGGCGTTATGCGTCAGGGCTGATAGAACCTTGTAGCAGCATATTGCATTTACCTATATTGACTGTTCATGGATACTATTTGTTGCATATCGCACTCCCTGCTTCATGTATATGAACTTAGAAGTTATAAAGCACCGCACTGTTACTAACGGTTCATGTTGCATGAGCACTAATCTGCATGTTACACACACACAGTTAGTAATTGCCATGACATTCACATTATAGAATTGCCATGATCATTATACTGTAGCTCATCTCACATATGACTTGACATGATTCTGCTATTTATACACATACTCATTTGCATATCCAGACTTATGCATATCCAAACTGTACTTACCTAGATAAGCTGATTTTTAGGTAAAAACTGGGGACCACATGATACCTTTTAAAACTGAATCTACTTAAAGAGCAGTTTTCCCTTTTTCTTCATAGTATGACTTATGATGCATATATTACATCGCATGGATTACGCATTGGCTTTGGTTTTCATGTGATTTCTGGATTTGAGGACCGTAGGGTTATTTAAGAAAAAATGCACTGTTTTGAAAACCCGGTTTCTCTTGATATGATATTTCAGTGCGTCCACCATGTGTTTTTTCGGTGCTAGAGTCACATGTGAATACCGATTCGAGGAGTGGACGAGGCCGATTGGGGGTACATGGTGGACCCGGTATGGTACCCCGGGAGGAGAACGGATCTGCTGTGTAGCTAGACGGTGAGCGTGGCAGTGGGACTACTACCTACCGGTGATTGGTTGGACCTGGCGGTTATCCGGAGAATACTGACCAGATTCGATAGATGGATATGGGATGACCCGTACTGCCGGGGCCGAGGGCCGATACCGCAGACGGAGTCCGTGGGCCGACCCGGACTGACGGAGCCCGAGATCTAATGATTTGCGTGTCGATGCTGGACACGATTATTTTATGATATTTCGAGTGCCGATGTTGGGCACTCATGATTCTATGAGATTTACAGTATTTGAGGGCCGATGAGGATGACGGCGCCTGAGTTTTACTGGGATTTGGGTGCATTGATGGGCACCGATAATATTTTCCACGTTGACATTCCGTGTAGATGTTATATTTCCCATGCTCAACATTCATTATTTTGCATCTCATCCTATAGTCATATTACCTGATAGAGCACTTGCATGATTATTGCACATATTGCTCATCGCATATAGATATTATCTGCTGGCATATGAGAGAGTAACGCAGTACGTGCATGCTCGCGATTAACTTTATATGTTATTTACTATTCACGAGTTGGCAACTCACCCCCCGTTGTGCCACAGTGTTTGTAGGTTGCCCCTCGGAGTAGCCGCGGTAGGCTGCTTTCGTACATCTTTTGACACAGATACCATTGCAGTTGGCATACTAGTTCTTTTGCTGATAGGTAGGTTTTTGTGCGGTATCTGTTTATTTTTCAGTTGTATACATCATTGTACCTAGTATTCTCCATCTACTACTTATGTATGGACTTAGAGATCAGTTGTGAGGAAGATGTATATTATTTTACTCTGGTGTCGAGCTCGTTGTGAGCCGACTTTATTATGCAGTTTTATGTTTCATGTTGTCTTCACTTATTTTTACCCTGTCTTTGCTACGGCGTCGTATATTATCATTGTGGTGTTGTTTCCTCCATTGGGCGTGATTGCTCCCGTCTGGGATGTTTATTCTTTATTGTGTATCATTTTACTCATATATTGCCTTGTACCCGATTTCAGGGCTAGTTTTTATAAAGGAAATGATGCCAAAATATTTAAAATAATAACTTGAACTTTAAAGAATTCTACTAAACAACTTAAATTTTTTAAAATGTTTTAACAAATATTCTAATAAATGTATTAAACACTCTATACTTTTTATGGTTTTGATTTCTGGGTTTTCGGCTTACTTAGTCGCGTTACGCCTGTAGACGTTATGTGGTTAAGTGCCGGTCCCGAGTCGAACATCGGGTCGTGACAAAGTTGGTATCAGAGCGTAGGTTTTACCTTCAGAGTGTAGGATGACCCTTGTATGATGGAGTATGTGGCTGAAGCAGAGTGGCGTAGCATGCGTATGTTCCGCGGCATACTCACGACACGGTACTCTGCCTAAGCGACCTTAGGACTTATTGATTTTAATTCCTTCTTAAGTATATATATTCTTGCGATTCGACTTCCGTATCCTTATCGAATCCTGTTTCCTTTTCAGCCATTATGCCGCCAAAGACTACGAGGGCGCAGAGAGCGCCGCGAGGGCCGAGATTCGAGTTGACTCGTCCGAGACGAGGACTGATCTGGGTAGTACACCGGTTGTACCCGAGCAGGCTGTTCCTCCTACGACAGATCAGATCGCCATGCTAGGGGCTGGTATGCAGGAGATGCGCCAGACGGTGGGGTCCAGTATGCAGAAGATGTGCCAGATGATGGGATCACTAGTTGAGACACTTCGAGCGCAGCGAGCAAAGGTAGCTCCACCCATCACAGGGACCGCGATGGTACCTACCGTATAGGCAGTTGCCCCTGCAGCCACGGAGGTGATTACAGTATCGTTATGAGAGTTCATGAGGCTGAAGCCTCCGGTCTTCACAGGCACCGATGCAGCCGAGGACCCACAGTCTTTCATTGATAGGATGGCCGGGATATGCCGTTCCCTCAGATTCGCAGATGCGAGATGGGTAGAGTTCGCGAGCTTTCGCCTGGAAGGTCTTGCGCAGAAATGGTGTGAATCGGTCGAGAAGGGCAGAGCAGCGGGTCTTCCTCCGATGACCTGGACCGAGTTCGTGACGGTATTTCTAGCCCGCTTCCTTCCCCAGAGTGTCAGGGATGCCCGAGCACGCAGATTTGATTCATTGCGCCAGACGCCAGAGATGACAGTGGCAGAGTACGACTTGCTATTTACCGAGCTTTCAGTTTATGCCCCATATCTAGTGGCTACTGAGGAGATGCGAGTCAAGAGATTTGTCAGAGGCTTGCTTACACCACTGTTCCTTGCGATCAGCGCCCATTATTGCGAGACTTATGCAGCAGCTGTAAACGCAGCCTTATTCGTCGAGGATCACCTTGCTGAGACATCGGTAGTTCCAGAGCCGAAGAGAGTTCGTGCGGATATATCAGCACAGAGACAGCCTTTCCGGCGTCGTGACAGACGTTTTGCAGGTGGCAGAGATTTAGGCGAGGCGAGTTGTTCAGCTCCTATCCCCAGGAGGGTCAGCGGTCATCGTCGGGATGTTTCCGCTGTGGGAGTTCTTATCATCGTGTTTGAGATTGTCCTGAGATACCCCGGAGGGATGTAGCAGCACCGCATGTCACATTACCACCTTCACCATCCCAGAGGGCATTGCCTATTGTACCTACTGTTTCTCCGCGCCAGTTTCATACACAGAGAGGTCATGGTCGCAGAGGATTTGCTCGTAGAGGACGTGGTGACCGAGGCTGAGGGCAACCAGCTGCCCGCAGGGGACAGTCAGTCGCAGGTGGAGGACATGCACGGGATTTTGCTTTGACGTATCAGGACGCGCAAGCGTCCAACGCGGTGGTCTCAGGTATCCTTCCAGTATGTTCTGTTGATGCACACGTGTTGTTTGATCCTGGATCCACACACTCGTACGTATCCACACACATTGTGCCGAGTTTGGGTAGAGAGTCCGGTTTGCTTGATCAGCCGCTGGTTGTGACCACCCCTGTGGGCGAGTCGTTTGTTGCTGGACACGTGTTCCGATCCTGTGCCGTCCGTATTGGCGAGAGAGAGTTGCCTGTCGACTTGATCCTTCTTGAGATGTTGGACTTCGATGTCCTTTTGCCCATAGATTGGTTATCCACGTGCTATGCGTCTGTGAACTGCCGCGAGAAGACAGTTAGATTTTGTTTTCCCGGCGAGGCGGTTTTTGTTGTGCAGGGGGACCGTGGTGCCGCCCCTCACAGTTTGATTTCTTCTTTTCGCGTTGGACAGCTTTTGAGGAAGGGATGTCAGGGATTTCTCGCCTATGTTTGCGATACTAGAGCTACAGAGGTTCCGTTGGATCAGGTTCCGACTGTTAGCGAGTTCCGTGATGTGTTCCCTGACGAGCTTCTTGGGCTACCGCCTGAGCGCGACATTGCCTTCTGTATTGATTTGATTCCCGGTACGGGGCCTATTTCTAAACCGCCTTATCCGATGGCCCCGATGGAACTTAGAGAATTAAAGAGTCAGTTGCAAGATTTCCTGGATAAGGGACTTATTCGACCCAGTGTTTCTCCTTGGGGTGCTCCAGTCCTGTTCGTCAAGAAGAAGGACGCCAGTTTGCGTTTGTGTATCGACTACCGCCAGCTGAACAGGGTTACAGTGCGGAATAGGTATCCTTTGCCACGCATCGACGACTTGTTCGAACAGCTTCAGGGGGCAGGATATTTTTTGAGGATCGATTTACGATCGAGCTATCATCAGCTGCGAGTTCGACAGGAGGACATTCCTAGGACAGCTTTCCATACGCGCTACGGCCATTATGTGTTTTTGGTGATGTCGTTCGGATTCACCAATGCACCAGCAGCATTCATAGACTTGATGAATCGTATTTTCCGGCCATATCTTAATCTGTTCATCATCGTATTCATTGATGATATCTTGCTGTATTCCCGAAGTAGAGAGGAGCACGAGCAGCACCTGTGGATCACACTGCAGACCTTGAGGGAGCACCAGCTTTTCGCAAAATTCTCCAAGTGTGCATTCTGGTTGGACAGCGTAGACTTCTTGGGTCACGTGGTTACACGAGATGGTATATGTATAGACTCGAGGAAGATCGAGGCTGCTCAGCGTTGGCCCAGACCCACATCAGTTACGGAGATTCGCAGCATTCTAGGACCAGCCGGTTACTACAGGCGATTTGTACAGGATTTCTCCCGTATAGCTGCACCTTTGACCGGATTGACCCGGCAGGGAGTTCCTTTCGAATGGACGGAGTGCGAGCATAGCTTTCAGCAGTTACAGACTTGTTTGACTACGGCGCCAGTGTTATCATTGCCTTCAGGATCAGGCGAATTTGTGGTCTATTGTGACGCTTCACGAGTGGGGCTAGGGTGCGTATTGATGCAGCATGACAGGGTGATCGCGTATGCTTCACGACAGCTGAAGAAACATGAACAGAACTACCCTACTCACGATTTGGAGATAGTTACAGTGGTCTTTGCACTTACGATCTGGCAACATTACCTATACGGCGAGTCGTGCCAGATATTCACTGATCATAAGAGTTTAAAGTATATATTTCAACAGCGAGACCTGAATCTCCGACAGTGCAGTAGGATGGAACTAGTGAAGGACTATGATTGCGAGATCTTGTATCGCCCGGGAAAGGCAAATGTAGTGGCGGATGCTTTGAGCAGGAGGCCCGGGGGTAGTCTATCTTTTCTGAGCGCAGTGCAGGGGAAGTCGTCGGTAGATTGGCAGATATTATGCCACAGCCGAGTGCAGTTCGAGTTCACGCCGATCGGGGAACAGCTTGCGCATGTCCGTGCACGCCCATAGTTTCTTGATCGTATACATGAGGCACAGTACAGTGATGACCGTTGTTCAGAGATCATGGCACGGATTGGACAGGGCAGATTTTCCGAGTTCATGATCGATGATCTAGGGATACTGCGATTTGGGACTAGACTGTGCGTACCAGGTGCTGAGGGACTGTGGCGTGACATTCTTGAGGAGGCGCATCGATCGGTGTACAGTGTTCATCCGAGTTCCACCAAGACGTACCATGATATGGGAGATGTTTACTAGTGGGACAGAATGAAGAGGGACATCACAGACTTCGTGTCGAGATGCCTGACTTGTCAGCAAGTCAAGGCCGAGCACCAGAGGCCAGCGGGTGAGCTACAGCCATTACCCATTCCAGAATGGAAATGGGAACAGATTTTGATGGATTTCATTGTGGGTCTACCCAGGACTAGGCGAGGGTATGACTCCATTTGGGTGATCGTGGATCGTTTGACGAAAGTGGCTCATTTCCTGCCAGTAAAGACCACTTTTGGATTTGCTCAGTATGCCCATATATACATCGACAAGATTGTACGACTACATGGAGTCCCGACGTGTATCGTGTCCGACAGAGGCACCCAGTTTACCAGCCGACAATGGCATAGGCTTCAGGAGGCTTTGGGCACCCGCTTGAGTTTCAGCACAGCATTTCATCCGCAGACCGACGGACAGTCAGAGCGGACTATTCAGACTCTCGAGGACATGCTTAGAGCGTGCGTATTAGATTTTGGAGGTAGCTGGGATCATCATTTGCCCTTAGTTGAGTTCTCCTACAACAATAGTTTCCAGGATACTATTCAGATAGCACCTTTCGAGGATCTGTATAGGAGGAGATGTAGATCGCCCGTTTGCTGGATAGAGCTCAATGAGAGTAGTATTTTGGGGCCACAGATCGTACCAGAGACGACCGAGAAGATACAGCCGATTCGAGACAGGATGAAGACAGCTCAGAGCAGGTAGAGATCGTATGCTGACAGACGCCGCCGCAGATTAGAGTTCGTAGTTGAAGATCACGTTTTTCTGAAGGTCTCTCCGATGAACGGAGTGATGAGGTTTGTACGGAAGGGGAAGCTTAGCCCCAGATTCATAGGTCCTTTCGAGATCCTCTAGCGTATGGACGCAGTAGCATATCGTTTGGCTCTTCCACCAGACTTCCCAGATGTTCACCCTGTGTTCTACGTTTCGATGCTTCGCAGATACCTACATGACCCTTCGCACATGATTCAGCATCAGACCGTTCAGCTCGAGCGTGATCTTTCGTTGACCGAGCAGCCAGTCGTGATATTGGACCGGCAGGTGAAGAAACTTAGATCGAAGGTCTTGCCATCAATGAAGGTGCTTTAGCGCAGCCCGAATGGTGAAGAGATCACTTGGGAGTCCGAGGACGAGATGCGGAAGAAGTTCCCTCATCTCTTTGAAGGTATGCGTAGCTTTATATTTTAAATTCGGGGATGAATTTCTTTAAGGGGGGAAGATTGTAACACCTTAGGATGTGTTTAGTGGCTATTTATATTTTAATATGTGGTTTTTAATAAAAGTTTACCAAATTGAGTTTCAAATATTTTTCCAAATTTAATAAATATTTTATTAGATTTTTCCTAGGCTTGCACACACTTGTGCATGTAAACTAGGGTTTAAATGGGCTAAACTATGGTTAGCAACCATGATGGGTTAAGACATGAGAATTAAGTCATGGGGTTTTAATTCAGTTTAATGGGTAATTTCAATTAAAGTTTGTTTTATGATATATATTTGAAATGATTTGAATAGGTTGACTTGGTCAGAGAGAGGGTGCATGATGGGGCATGATGGCCTTGCCATGATTCATTTAGTGAGGAGAGAGGTAGTGAGAGAGAGGGGTTGACTAGCATGGTTATCTTTTATTTTTCTAAACACTTTTCCTCACACACAACTCTCTCACTCTCACACTCATACACACACACATCCCAGCAGCCTCCACAGCAGCAGCAACATTAGCAACTCCAGCACCAACAGCAGCAGGCACAGCAGCAGGCACAGCATCAGCAGCAGCTCCAAGCAGCAGCAGCAGCAGCACCCCAGCAGCAGCTCCTTCCTCTCTTCTTCTTCTCCTTCTCCTTGCACCTAGGGTCAAGTAAGGTATAACTCTTAGGCTTAACTCTCTTGCTTGCTAATCTTGTGTATTGATTTGCTTCGATTAGCGTTTAGTGTGTGTTTTAGTGCTAAAATGGTATTTTGTGTGAAGTTTTGGCATGATGGTGACTTTGATAGTTATCCTAGCTTAATTAAGTGTTGTTATGGCCATGTTAACCAAGCTTAACCCCTATTTCACTAAAATACCATCAAGTTTCTGGTTGATGCAAAATTATCGTTTTTAAGTAAAATTCTAGCTTCCTGTAATCTGCTGTTGACCCAGTGATTTCAGAATAAATCTGAGTTAACTGGAGTATAGTTATTAGATGTTGATCACATATCCAGAACACGACCCCCAAACTCCACCTCTTGACCGCCGGAAAATTCGTTCTGGCCGCAATTTGCGGCCAGATGGAGGACATGGGGTTTGGGTTTTGCTCTGTAGGTGCCTGCTGGTATTCTAAGACTTATGGTATATGCAACTTTGTTAAATTATTTCTGTAGGAAAATCTGGGATCAATTACCCTATTTCTTATGTTTTTAACCTTCGCGAAACGTGTGATACGTGTGTGGGTTTGGGGTTTTCTGCATATCACGACGTGTCGGGGTAGCTTCAGGCGAGTAATCACACGTTTTAGCATACGCACACACACGCGTTTGGTTCGTGTCATGGGTTTCTAGTTTGGTTTTAATGTCGTGTTTTTTTAGATTTGAGCTTATGTGTACTACTTTGTGAAATTCTAGGTTCGCAGGCGAGTATTACGGACACCGCGAAGAAGGGGAAACAAGTCGTCGGCTACACTTAGCGCGAGACTACGGTGAGTAGATTTAACATCTACTGGGAAATCGCCCGCATGGCGTTATGCGTCTGGGCTGATAGAACCTTGTAGCAGCATATTCCATTTACCTTCATTGACTATTCATGGATACAATTTGTTGCATATCGCATTCCCTGCTTCATGTATATAAACATAGAAGTTATAAAGCACCACACTGTTACTAACGGTGCATGTTGCACGAGCACTAATCTGCATGTTACATACACACCGTTAGTAATTGCCATGACACTCACATTATAGAATTACCATGATTATTATACGGTAGCTCATCTCACATATGACTTGACATGATTCTGCTATTTGTACACATACTCATTTGCATATCCAGACTTATGCATATCCAAACTGTACTTACCTAGATAAGCTGATTTTTGGGTAAAAACTGGGGACCGCATGATACCTTTTAAAATTGAATCTACTTAAAGAGCGGTTTTCCCTTTTTCTTCATAGTATGACTTATGATGCATATATTACATCGCATGGATTACGCATTGGCTTTGGTTTTCATGTGATTTCTGGATTTGAGGACCGTGGGGTTATTTAAGAAAAGATGCACTGTTTTGAAAACCCGGTTCCTCTTGATATGATATTTCAGTGCATCCTGCATGTGTTTTCTCGGTGCTAGAGTGACATGTGAAACCCGATTCGAGGAGTGGACGAGGCCGATTGCGGGTACATGGTGGACCCGGTATGGTACCCCGGGGCGAGAACGGATCTGCTGTGTAGCTAGACGGTGAGCCTGGCAGTGGGACTACTACCTACAGGTGATTGGTTGGACCTGGCGGTTATCCGGAGGATACTGACCAGAGTCGATAGATGGATATGGGATGACCCGTACTGCCGGGGCCGAGGGCCGATACCGCAGACGGAGTCCGTAGGCCGACCCGGACTGACGGAGCCCGAGATATGAGGATTTGCGTGTCGATGCTGGACACGATTATTTTATGATATTTCGAGTGCCGATATTGGGCACTCATGATTCTATGAGATTTACAGGATTTGAGGGCCGATGAGGATAACGGCGCCTGAGTTTTATTGGGATTTGGGTGCATTGATGGGCACCGATCATATTTTCCACGTTGACATTCCGTGTAGATGTTATATTTCCCATGCTCAGCATTCATTATTTTGCATCTCATCCTGTAGTCATATTACATGATAGAGCACTTGCATGATTATTGCACATATTGCTCATCCCATATAGATATTATCTGCTGGCATATGATAGAGTAGCGCAGTACGTGCATGCTCGCGATTATCTTTATATGTTATCTACTATTCACGAGTTGGCAACTCACCCCCCGTTGTACCATAGTGTTTGCAGGTTGCCCCTCAGAGTAGTCGCGGTAGGCTGCTTTCGTACATCTTTTGACACAAATACCATTGCATTTGGCATACTAGTCCTTTTGCTGATAGGTGGGTTTTTGTGCTGTATCTGTTTATTTTCCAGTTGTATAAATCATTGTATCTAGTATTCTCCATCTACTGCTTATGTATGGACTTAGAGACCAGTTGTGAGGACGATGTATATTATTGTACTCTGGTGTCGAGCTCGTTGTGAGCCGACTTTATTATGCAGTTTTATGTTTCATGTTGTCTTCACTTATTTTTACTCTTTCTTCGCTACGGCGTCGTACGTTATCACTATGGTGTTTTTTCCACCGTTGGGCGTGATTGCTCCTGTCTGGGATGTTTATTCTTTATTGTGTATCATTTTACTCATATATTGCCTTGTACCCGATTTCGGGGCTAGTTTTTACAAAGGAAATGATGCCAAAATTTTTAAAATAATAACTTGAACTTTAAAGAATTCTACTAAACAACTTAAAGTTTTCTAATTGTTTTAACAAATATTCCAATAAATGTTTTAAACACTCTATACTTTTTATGGTTTTGATTTCTGGGTTTTCGGCTTACTTAGTCGCGTTACGCCTGTAGACGTTACGTGGTTAAGTGCCGGTCACGAGTCGAACTTCGGGTCGTGACAGGTTGTCACACGGTGGTTTCTCCACAAAGGACTTGGATATTATATCAGACATTCTGGTTACTAGATCTATGGTTTTAGATCTAGAATTGTGTGGTTTCCCAATATGGGTACTTAGACAGAATTCTAAAGGTGTTTTAGAATAGACGACTCCTGACACGGTAGTGTACCTGCAGGTGATGGAGTAACCCTATCTAAAGGTGTCTTACAAATTAAAGGAGAGAGGGATGTGCATGATTGGCAGATCACTTTCTTTGGCAATTGAGTCAATCATGAGATGTCAAGTACCACACCAGATGTTGTTTTTGCAGTAGATGCAATAAGTTGATATTAATCCTATCCTGGAGAAACGTTCGGAAGCAGTTTTAGAACATAAGTGGACATTCTACGGATATGATAACGGCAGCCTCCTACAGGAGACAGTTATCATTCTAGGCTTCCAAGTTGACCTGGATGACAGGGTGACTGTCAAAGTTATAGTTTGACGAGGGGCAGTATTTTGGACAGGTGGTCCAAGGGATATTGAGGGAGGCATGGCGCAGGATATTGATTAAGTTTAGTTGACGAAACAGTCTAAGAAGTTTGGATTTGGAATTCATTTATGAACTAGGTCCTATCAGAAATCCAAACATATTCGAAGACAGGTATTGCTCATTTCGAGAGATGGCTTTCTCCGCGAGCTTGAGATAAAGAGAGACATAGAAAGAAACATCAGGGCGGATCCACTCACTGAGGCTATTCCTCGAATGCAATAGTTTCGCAAACGGGCTTTGTGAGACTGATTAGTAGAGGAGTAGTGTGTTCGGTATCACACGGGCTATGACTATGCGACATTGTTCATACCATAATTTTGCATTCTTATAGACCCCATTCTTATTCAGTTTACAAATAAACAGGTGCTTTTGACCCATGTCTGCTACATAGTTGCAGGTTACAGATTCTCGGGACAAAAACAGTGAAAAAGACAAAAGACGATACAAAAGTGAGACTACGACCGATAAATGGTGGAATCTTGATCGTGCTCACATCTTGAGGAACATTGAAGATCAATTAACAAGTTCATAAAGAACAAAGGCAGCGCAAGGTTCAAGACTTCGTCAGGAAGCAACGGTAAAAGTCCACTACAATTATTCACTGTGGGGATCTGGAGGAAATCTAGAAGCCAATCTGAAGAACAAACTGAAGAAAACAGAATAAAACAGCAACAGAAAGAATCCCTAAGAAAATGAGCCCATAAGCCCTCTACTTGGCCGCGGAACCACGGCCAAATAAGGATTTTTGTCGCGGTTCCGCGGCCATGACACCCCCTTGTCGGTGGAAAATTGCATCAGTGGAGTCGATGCGTAGAATAGTTCTTTTCTTAGGGGGTATACATGTAATTTCAGATATGACGCGATTGTAAACCTAGGGTTTCTATGTTCTATAAATAGAAATCCTAAAACCTGTTTTAGGTTATGCCTCTTTTTATTCATCTATTCAGATCTGTAAAGTCCTGTGTAAATGTTTGGAGAGAGCCATCAATAAAGTAAGTAGTTCTATTTAATTGCCCTACTTAATTTTTATTCTGCCTTAGAATAGATTTTTCGTTCTTTGCCCTAGTTAGATAGTTAGAGATGTTTTTCAATTCCCTAATGAGAGAGTAGTCTCCTCGCTTGTTAGGGTTATATTAGGGGAAGGCTTGAGAGATGAAGATCTATCACCCCTTTCTTACCCATCACACATTTTTATAGGACTCCATGCATACATGCACACACCCTCCCTACGGTACCCTATCCTACGAGGCAGCGGTGATACCGTAGTATAAAGGACCGGTTGAGTGTGTCTTCTATGGAGGTTAGGGTAAGGATTAAGAAAGGAAGAACAAGAACATAGAGAAAGAAACACCGTTTCTTCCCGATGGTACTAATCCACTTTATTAATAATTACCATAACACCTAATAGATCTTAATATGGGCATAGAAAGCGGTGAAGAATATTGACTTTCCAAACTTAACCTAAACCTAACCCTAGCAAGATTTAGATAAACTTTAGTTTTTAGATTTAATCAATCCATTCACACCGTTTGGAATTAACTCGTTAGAACGATTAGGGAATACACAAAATCCCTGTGGACCGACCCGTACTCACCGGCTAGCTACCAAGCGATACCGTTCTTGATTGCGGTTTTAAATTATTCTTTGAGATCAATCAAATGGCGCCGTTGCTGGGGATGGCGTGTTATTTTCTTTTTGCAATTTCGGATTAATATAAATTTGAAAAATCATAAAAACTGAAAAATAAAAAAAATATATAAAAATTTATCATCTTGTTATTTTTTGAAGGGTATTTTCGTGTGAATTTTGCTGGATCGACGAACAAGTTCGGATCTGGAAAAATCCAGAGATTAAAACAGAAAACGGCAGATCTGAACAACAGAGAAAAGTCAAACCAGAGGAGCAAAATTTTTCTCGGGAACTGAACCGCCGCCGCGCTTCCGCCGCATTGACCCAATCTTGACCGTGGAACTGCCACAGGGGTGTGACGTCAGCACCTAAAATTTTCACTGTAAACTTCTTCTTCTTCTCTGCGACCCTAATATCTCTTCTGTAAAAAAAATTTCCTGCAGGATTCTTTGCGCCAAAATTTTTCTCCCCTTCCAATAATTGATCTTGTGCAGGATTCTTTGCACCGCGCTTTAAAAAAATTTGTTTGCAAGTGTTTGATTGTGTTTACTGCTTTGCATAATTTAATTTGACTTTAAGGGGCTTTTACACCAATCAGATTGGGTGGGGATTTCATTACCCTTCCCAGTACCCCAGAAATCACATAAGGCATATTGCATTAACCATAAATTAATTAAAAAAGATTAGAATCAGCCCTAAAGACTTCGCGCTCATTAGGACAAAGGAATAATTGTAGGCATCGACCGTTGATCCTAACCTGACTTTGTGGTGCATAGACTAGACAGGTAGGGAGAGGTAACTTTAAAAGTCCCATCTCACAGCGATTCGTGAGCGGATCCCTCCTCTTTCTACATGTGCTTACCTAGCCATAAGTGGCGGTGAAGAGGCGGTTTGAGGTCCTACTACTTGCCTTTTGGAACATTTAGGAGTTGTCTAGCTGACCTAGGTGACCCTAGATCTAGGCCTGATTGTGCATTTGTGGTTGATTGAACGTGTGTCTAAGTCTTCTATCGAAAATCTTTTTGCAACAAGCTCCACATAAAAAAGAACACAAAAAGGAAAAAGGGAAATTTTTATAAAAGACTTGCAAATTTTGTCGCTAAGAAATGTGTGCACCCCACCTTCTTTTTCTTCTCTTTCTTACATCATGGGTACCCCACCTAACAAAACTCTTGCCGAACTTTAGTATCATCATCCAAACATTGCTTCCTACACGAATTGTTTTGGTCGAATTATGGACGACCCCTCAATGCAAAAAATTTCTTTGAAAGATCGAATAGAAACGTCTAGGAGAAACAGTTCGACTCCGCAATCCACTTTGTATCAACCATTTCAACCTTCACCACCTTCTAACGTTGATAATCCTTTTTCAAGTCCTATTGTAACTCCAAAACCCATGTCTATTGCTGAGCATATTGAACAATCTCGTAGCCGATCTTTCACTCCTCTCCACACATCCAGTTCTAGGGATCAACAAGTCCATTCACCTTTTTATCCAAATGTTGATCCTACCTTTGTCCAACTATTCAATTCCTACCAGTCCTACCCAACTTTCACACCTTCCCTAGACATTGCTTCTGCACAGCCATTTGGGAGTTTTCAGAATCCAAGCAACTTTGAATCTTTTACTGAAACCCCTTCACAACCCATGTCTAATTTGGAACAGTCGTTGGAAGCCTATATGGTAGCGACAAAGTAAATGATAAGGAATGTGGATGCGTCCATTGCCGCCCTTATGCAACCTAATGACCCGGTAACTAGTTTCTGACTAGCTCCAAATCTTCCAATGTATGATGAGGCGGTTGGACAAAGTGAGAATTTGAGTAGTGAGAGTGAGCTGTACACACTTCCAAATCAAACCTACCCATACCCAATAGAATCACACAACTCCGGTTTTCAATCAAGTGTCCTAAATGATTCACCAGTTAAAGATAAATCATTTAATGAGTTGTGCGACTTTGTAGTGCTTGATTTGCCAGATTGTGAAGAGTCCCTTTCGAGTGAAACCACACCAAATCCTTTTGAATTCTACACCTCCACTCTAGAACCTAAATTGATAAATATCCATGCTTTTGATGAGGTGTCTGAAAAAATTGATTTTCACGTGATTGAGGATATTGACGCCGGGAATATTTTGTAATGTGAACCCGTAGATTTGACTGAAATTTTATCTCCAATTCATCATCCCGAGTCTGTAAATGTTTCTCCCGAACTTCATATGCGTCTTGATTTGAATGATAATGGCATGATTAAGCTAAATTTTGAGGAGAATTATGAGGATAGTATTGAGGAGAGTATTGAGGATAGTGTTGAGGATGAACCAGTTTTGTTTGATGTGTCGGATTTTCCAATTCATCCTCCTGAACCTTTAACTGTTATACTTCCTAAATCACCCTCCATCATTTCCATCGTTCCGACCACGCAAAAGATCATGCAGGAGGACTGTGAGTTCGAAAAATTTATGTTCAATCACAGCACATTTGACGCTACTAGTGCGTTCCTCCTTGAATCTGACACTCTTCTCACAGACGATAACGATTACGAGTGTTTCACTTTTTCGGACGATGTTGAAGACTCACCGCCCGAGTTTGAGTCCTTTGAATTTTCAGATGAGTTAGTTGAAACATCAAACTCGGTTGCTTACAGTCATTTCGAACTATTCATGGAATTTTTCGAGTTCGAGACAGATTACTTAGGTGAGATTAGGACTATCCCTAAATCACTCCCTTTCGTCCTTCCTATCGTTTCGACCGAGCAAGAATTCGTCACCCTTCCACTTTCAATGTTTGGTTTACCAAGTTCAACGTACCCATGTTTTCTTACGAATCTTGAGGGATTTGACCCCATTTCTCGACGGGTTGTTAGATTAGCACAATCGCTTTTAACACATCGGTCATCATAAATTGTGCTAATTTATTCACTCAATTTACACCCTCAAGTTCGTGCTACACTTCTTTCTCTCTTCCGCCATTCTTCTCCTGCACCGAGACCATTCCACCTCTCTTTCCACACAGTCTCGTGTGCTTCTCATTTCTTTTCTCTACACTCCATTCTTTCACCAACCCTATTATTATCACGATAGAATTTTTGAATGGTTGGTGCTAACCTTTGGTCTGTATAAGGCCTTGTATTGTTTGAATTTTCTCCTCCCTAACTCTGAACTTTTAACGCTTAAAACAGTGGAAACACTGTTACACTTAAGTTTGGGGGGAACCTTGTTGTATATATATATATATATTTTGTTTTTTTTAACAATAAAAAATAAAAAATTATAAATAAATAAACAGGGGAGTGCCGACAATTTTGACCCTCTTGGTGTATCTTGACAGTGAGGACACTGTCAAGTTTAAGTTTGGGGGTATGCACGGTAAGCCTTCTTCCTTAGCATTCATATGTACATTTTTTCATTTGTATACTTATTTTAAAACCCATAAAAATTGAAAAATTTGTAAAATTATAAAAATTAAAGTATTCAATTTTGGCCCTAATCGACTTGAGTTTGACAAAAAGGTTAACTAGCTAGGAACAACTAGATCCTAGACTTAGTAAATTAAAAACCCTAAAAATAACCTTTCTTAAAATTTAACGGTAGAAAGTATATGTCTTTGTAGTTTATTTAGAAATAGGCAAATTTCAAGTTGACTTCGTGGGCTAAGTTAAAATAAGGGAAGAGTATTGAAATTTTTATTAAAGTATAAATTTGAAAAATAATTCCTAGCTTAAGTCTAAATTCTGAAAATATATACCCTACAAATTGCACAAACACGAACCTTGAAACTTGGAATAGTAGAAGCGAGACCTTGAAATGCTCTTGTCTGAAGTCCTTAGTACGAAGAAAAAAAAATACAAGTGTGAATAAAGAAAAAAAATTAACACTGGTTTTTGTAATTACTTAAGGCTGCATTAATAGAAAAAATATTTAGCAAGGGTGCTTCATCACCTAGTGCATTAGACCAACTGGTTTGGGAGTCACTGCTAAAGCCTTATGTGTTATAAGACTAAGAATTACGATTTAATGTGCAAACACATCTTGTAATCGGTAGTTGGTACCTCAAGAAGTATTAACGGTCGCATGAAGGATGTGTGAGCGAAATTTCATTTAAAAATTCACCAATTAGGAAGTGCTTTGGACGACGGACAAGAGTATGATAGCTTGATTTGAATTTCCAAGTGTAGGGGTGATATACACACACACGTAGGGTATGTGATTGGGGTTTAGATAAGAGATAGGAATGAAGAATAGGACTTATATCTTTAATAGAGATGATAAAAATTCCTAAGTTGAGATAGAACCCTAGAAGGAAAACATAAAAGATGCTAAAAGCTATGTAAGTCTACAGAACATATATAATCTTAAGTTAAATAATAAGGAAGCGTCAAGAATACGGGTGGATAATTTCTGAGTCGAAGATAATAGAGTTTCTTGTTAGAGAACCTAATTGGAGAATAAAAGTCAATAGGCCGAATTGATAGGATTTTGTGGGTAGTATCCGCTGAAAACCCTCAGGAGACAACACTCCTCATACTAGGGGCTCCTGGAGGTTTAACGGCTTGTTGCACGAGCTCATTGCAATCGCGATTCCCTGCGAAAGTGAGGTTATGATTTTTTCGAGAATAAAAACTAGGTTTGCTCGAGGACGAGCAAAAGATAATTTTAGGGGTATTTGTTCATACCATAATTTTGCATTCTTATAGACCCCATTCTTATTCAGTTTACAAATAAACAGGTGCTTTTGACCCATGTCTGCTACATAGTGGCAGGTTACAGATTCTCGGGACAAAAACAGTGAAAAAGACAAAAGACAATACAAAAATGAGACTACGACCGATAAATAGAGGAATCTTGATCGAACCACATCTTGAGGAATATTGAAGATCAATTAACAAGTTCATAAAGAACAAAGGCAGCGCAAGGTTCAAGACTTCCTCACGAAGCAACGGTAAAAGTCCACTACAATTATTCACTGTGGGGATCTGGAGGAAATCTAGAAGCCAATCTGAAGAACAAACTGAAGAAAACAGAATAAAACAACAACAGACAGAATCCCTAAGAAAATGAGCCAACAAGCACTCTACTTGGCCGTGGAACCGTGGCCAAATAAGGGTTTTGGCCGCGGTTCCGCGGCCATGACACACCCGTGTCGGTGAAAAATTGCAACAGTGGAGTCGGTGCGTTGAATAGTTCTTTTCTTAGGGGGTATACTTGTAATTTCAGATATGACGCGATTGTAAACCTAGGGTTTCTATGTTCTATAAATAGAAATCCTAAAACCTGTTTTAGGTTATGCCTCTTTTTATTCATCTATTGAGGTCTGTAAATTCCTGTGTAAATGTTTAGATAGAGCCATCAATAAAGTACGTAGTTTTATTTAATTGCCCTACTTAATATTTATTCTACCTTAGTATAGATTTTTCATTCTTTGCCCTAGTTAGATAGTTAGAGATGTTTTTCAATTCCCTAATGAGCGAGTGGTTTCTTCGTTTGTTAGGGTTATAATTGGGGAAGGCTTGAGAGATGAAGATCTCTCACCCCTTTCTTGCCCATCACACGTTTTTATAGGACTCCATCCATACATGCACACACTGCTCCCTACGGCACCCTATCCTACGAGGTAACGGTGATACCGTAGTATAAAGGACCAGTTGAGCGTGTCTTCCATAGAGGTTAAGGTAAGGATTAAGAAAGGAAGGATAAGAACCTAGAGGAAGAAACACCGTTTCTTCCCGATGGTACTAATCCACTTTATTAATAATTACCATAACACCTAATAGATCTTAATATGGGCATAGAAAGCGGTGAGGAATATTGACTTTCCAAACTTAACCTAAACCTAACCCTAGAAAGATTTAGATAAACTTTAGTTTTTAGATTTAATCAATCCATTCACACCCTTTGGAATTAACTCGTTAGAACGATTAGAGAATACACAAAATCCCTGTGGACCGACCCGTACTCACCGGCTAGCTACCAAGCGTCGTCGTTCTTGATTGCGGTTATAAATTATTCTTTGAGATCAATCAGACATCGCAATAATTAGCCTTGAGTGCAAGTGGAAGATTGTTGGATATAGTGCCCTCTGAGTCAATTATTGGATCACAGGCACGTGATTGCAATGATTGAGGGAGGACCTATACCGGTAGGACAGTCTTACTCAAGATGATAGTATGCTATCTGGTTTATCTTTATCATCGTGTACTGCTTTAGGTGACCTTACAGGTCACTATTGCGCGTTGATAGAGCCCTTAGGATTCTTGCTTGACTGCCAGCAGTATGATGGCGATCATATACGTGGGAATTGGGGTCTATAAGCACATCTATAAAGTGGTCCCTAGTCATGGGAGTTTCGAGACTGGGCATCGATACTCCATTAGTAGACTAGTGTATACCGTCGAGACCCTGACGAGGGGAGGTGGCCGGTCTCACAACCCATTGGTGTCAGTTGGTTCACCTAAGATGTATACAGGTGCTCATTCGGTTATGAGTACACCGGACAGGACTCGCCGGGAACTTGCTGGTTGGTATTATACCTGACTTCAAGTAGCAGTTCCCTGGTGACATGTGTACAGGTTAGTTCATCGACCTGAGATCGTCATTTGCCTCGTGTGAGTTTCCACTGTGCTTTGATTACTACCCTACCACGGCTTAAAGGAGTCGTGCAAACAGGTTTTAGTTGGGTACAGTCCCAAGCCACATGGAGGCAGTGAACGGATCGGCAGGGGTTCGTCTCTCCCGGTATTGGGGGTGAGATCGCGCTGTGTCTAGGAGAGCCATTACACGAAGTCCTTGGCCAAGGCAGGAGATTTACTGGTAGGTATTCCAGTAGTATCTTAGGGTGTTCTGGGCTACACTCCGACACGACTTGTACCGCTTTTGAGGGTCTGACTTTTACCAACCCCCTAGGCCCGCCATGCGATGCTCATAGACGAACGGACCGGACTGTACGGATATTGTCACCGACAGGCTCAGTAGGGTGTCGGGATGAGTTCGCTCATCGACCACCCTTTTGGTCAATACCTGGTAGTCCGTTATGTACGGCTAGTACCTCTGACGTGCTAGTGGTTAAATCCACAGCCAAAGTATTGACGAGTATTTAGAGTCCCCCACAGACAGTTTTCAAGTTTCGGGTGAAACGTTGTAGAGGCCGTATGATATATGGCAGAGTTCGATCATATACGTGCGGTAGTGCACGGATCATGATCGGACGAATCATACTAGTGGGCTTTGGTTTAAGTCGGATCCTAGTATTAGATTTGTTGGATTACCTTAGTCTCATCGCATTCGCATTCGGTCGGAATACAGATGCAGCTATGTATATACAGGTGAGGGGTATCCTTGTGATCCGTCACGAATTTACTTTAGATGTTGCCATTTCTTTTTATTGTTGCAAACATTTGGATTAATGTTTGCATTTGGAAATTATGAGCTAGAAGTCATGATGAGGTACAATTAATGTGACATGTTCATTTTTGTGACTCATGGTCTCTTTTTGTGTGAACATGTCATGTTAATTGAGTGATTTGAGTGTTGAAATGAAAGGGAGAAAGAGAAGAGGCTGCCATATGAGAGAGGTGAGCTCTTGTATCATTGTTTCTAACTCTCATTTCTTCATATCAACACAACAAAAGAAAAAGAGCTTCTTCTTCTTCTTCTTCCTCTAGCTCACCATTTCCATGGATGGCATCATCTTCAACCTCCATCCATGCTATGGATGCAAGAGACAATGTGATCACACACATTCTCAACTTCACCTTGGACATGTCGGCTAGCGAACTTCGTGCTCGAGTTGCTTCGGACGAAGCGGGAGCCCGTAAAAAGACTCGATGATGTGGTACCCTTTCCGATGAGGAGATCGAGACCGGAGATGCCGCGAGAAGCTTGGGATGATGGTCAAAGACCGAAGGACACGGATCGATCGATATAGCTTTCCAACCCTTTCTCTAGTTGCAAGTTGTAGATTAATGGTTCGATCCAGATTGAAAGTATACGATAGCGCATGTTTCTAGTCTGAGAAAAGTTTTCATTTCCGCATTTTGGCCTCGGACAGACGGCTGGGGCGCTACCGTAGACTTACATAGAGAGCAAGAGAGTGAGGAGGAGGAAGATGGCAAATGAGAGCTTAACATAATGATAAGTCTTAGGATAAAAACGAGAAAGGAAAATATACATATTTTCTTCTTCTCATTCTTAACCCTAGTTAATAAATATCTAGATATTTTCTTTTGGACCAAAAATGGCCATGAAAAATAACTCATGGTTAACTCGATGGTTTAGTGCAAGAATAAAATAATCAACCATGAATTATTATCATTTCCACTAACTCCAAAAATAAATATCAACATATTTATAAAGGTGTGAGTCTTATATTGCCACCAACAAATGTATCAACAACCATGATACAAATGAGTATGCATGTATGTGTGCATGCACATCCACATGTGCATCAATGTACACATGTGCATACATGCATGCATACACCAAAAGATAAAAGGGTTTAAAGTTAAAATGCTAATGGTCAATGTTAAATCAACACTTGGTTTAGCAAATCGGTCATATCTTATACAACTCGACCAATAGCAAACCGTCCGATTAATATACGGTATCACATACATGCATTTAATCGGGTCCTGCGCATATTACATATGCACACCACATCGTTTTGCCTGGACTAGGTAACTCCATTATGGGACTCTAAGACTCGTCAATACGCCGGCAGTAGGTGATGATCATATCAAGCACCCCAAAGCTGCAAGAGGTCAGCTAAACGTAACGGCCATCCGGGTATTGAACGATCTGAAGAAAACAAGCGAACCTGTCACAACTCCCGTCGATCCAACCGGCAACACTACCGTACAGTCCGGTCTCTTCGTCAGATATGTTGCATATCGAGTCTAGGGATGGAAACGTCGACCCCAATAACTGAATAAGTCATGTCGATGAATGGTCTATAACAGATCGAGAAACTACTGATAACACTTATCAGTAAATCTCAACAGCCCTTGCCAGGGACTTACTGATATAGCCAATCGAGCACAGCACAGCAACAACTCCCAATACCGGGAGAGACAAAACCCCTCCTATCACTCACTGTCTCTATGTGTCTCGGGACTGTACCCAAAAACCACCTGTTTGCATGACTCAGTAGAGCCGTGGTAGGGTGGTAATAAAAGTACAGTGGGAGAACATATAAGACTCTATGACGATCTCGGGTCTACAGACTAACCTGTACTCGTGTCACCTGAGAACAGCTATCCGACGATAGATATAATACCATATAGGAGTTTTTGGCGAGTTCGTCCAGTGTACCCAGTCTCCACTGAGCACCCGTATAGGATCTCGATGTCAAACATCAATGGCTGTAGGAACATCCATCGCCCATCATATAGGTCTAGTATAATATATGCTAGTCTACTCTGGTATATCGATGCCCCATCTTGATACACCTACGACTAGGGACATTTCAGGATATGCTTATAAGCTATAGGCGTCCCACTCTTATGATCTCCATCATAATCACAGTAGTCAAGCAAATATTCTCAGGGCTTTATCAACATGTGTAAATGAATAAAAGCATGATCAAGTCAACATGTCTGATAAAGCAGAACCAGATAGCATACTATCTATCGAGCAAGAATGTACACTGAATATATATACATGTATAAATACATCCACTATCATATAATGGCCTCTAGGGCATACATATATCCAACAATCTCTCACTTGCACTAAGGCCAGTTATCGGCGTATCTCATACCCAACATCTTATAAAGTCGCTCATGTTGCGGCTGAGAGAGGGCCTTGGTGAGTGGATCCGTAGTGTTATTCTTTATGTCTACTCTCCTAATCTCGATCTCGCGGCGATCTACAATCTCCCGGATCAAATGAAAATGCCTCAGGATGTGTCTGGACCGCTGATGGGACCTGGGCTCCTTGGCTAACGCCATAGCCCCATTATTATCACAATACAATGCTATTTGATCAATAATGGTTGGAACTACTCCTAGGTCCGAGACGAACTTCCTCATCCAGACGGCTTCCTCGGCGGCATCATTCGCAGCAATGTACTCATCTTCCATCGTAGAGTCTGCAACGGTATCCTGTTTGGAACTCTTCCAACTTACCGCCCCTCCATTGAGGGTAAATACAAACCCAGTGGTAGATTTGCTGTCGTCCTTATCACTCTAGAACCTCGAATCGGTAAAGGCCTCCATTTGGAGATCTAGATTACCATACACCAAGAACAATTCTTTAGTCCTTCGCAAGTACTTAAGAATGTTCTTCACAGCTATTCTGTGATTCTCCCCTCCGTTGGATTGATACCTGCTTACTACACTAAGTGCATAAGCTACATCTAGGTGTGTACATAACATCGCATACATTATAGATCCTACTGCCGAAGCATAGGGTATAATGTTCATGCGTGCTCTCTCTTCATCAGTCTTTGGGCAAAAGTCCTTGTAGAGAGTGACCCCATGGCAAGCGGGAAAGGCACCCCGCTTGGAGTCTTCCATGCTAAACCTCTTTAGGATGGTGTTGATGTACCTGATTTCGGACAATCCCAATAACCTCTTGGATCTATCCCTATAGATCCAAATGCCCAGAATGTATGTGGCATCACCCAGGTCCTTCATGTAGAACCTTACTGATAAGAAAGATTTGACCGACTAGAGCATAAGAATAACATTTCTTATCATAAGAATGTCATCCACGTACAATACGAGGAATGTGACAGCTCTCCCTATAGCCTTCTTATAAACACAAGGTTCATCTAGATTTTTAATGAAATCAAACTCTTTGATAACATCATCAAAACAGATGTTCCAGCTCCGTGATGCCTGCTTTAATCCATAAATGGATTTAAGCAATCTACATGCTTTCCCACTGCTTCCACTGTCAATGAAGCCTTCTGGCTGATACATATAAATGCATTCATCTAAATCTCAATTTAGAAATGCAGTTTTAATGTCCATCTGCCAGATTTCATAGTCGTAATGAGCAGCAATAGCAAGTAGGATCCTAATGGATTTAAGCATGGCTACAGGAGAAAAAGTTTCGTCATTGTCCAGACCTGGTCTTTGACGAAAACCCTTCGCCACAAGTCTTGCCTTATAGGTCTCTACCTGCCCATCTACACCAATATTTCTTTTAAAGATCCATTTGCACCCCATAGGTTTTACCCTAGGGGGTGCAACGTCCAAAGTCCATACTTTGTTGGTGTACATAGGCTCCATTTCAGATCTCATGGCATCCAGCCACTTCACAGAGTCTCCACTTGTGATAGCTTGCTGAAAGCTGGTAGGATCATCATCCTCCATGATGCGGTCTTCTCTGTCACCATCAATGAGGAAACCGTAATACCTCTCCGGTTGGCGAGAAGTCCTACCAGACCTACGGAGTGCCCGAGGTTCATCAATTTCTGTTGCAACAGCCGGTTCAACCAAGTCGTCATTTGCAGTTTGTGTTTCTAGAACCTCTTCTAGATCTACCACACTGCCATCTGTATCATTTGTAAAAAACTCTTTTTCTAAAAATGTGGCATATTGAGAAACAAACACCTTTTGTTCCTTCTTGTGGTAGAATAGATATCCATATGAATTCTTTGGATATCCCACAAAATTACACATGACTGATCGTGTCTCAAGTTTGTCCGGATTCTTCTTTTTAACATAGGCCGGACAACCCCAAATCTTAATTCGTTTAAGAGATGGTCTCTTCCCATGCCAAATCTCATATGGCGTGGTAGACACGGTTTTGGTTGGGACCCTGTTCAGTAGAAACGCTGCAGTCTCCAATCCATGATGCCAAAATGAGACAAGTAACTCAGCATCACTCATCATGGAATAAACCATATTTAATAGTGTCTGATTCCGTCGTTCTGACACACCGTTCTGCTGTGGTGTGTAAGGAGGAGTGAGCTGAGAGAGAATCGCATTCTCTTTTAGGAAGTCTGCAAACTCTGTACTGAGATATTCCCCACCCCGATCTGATCGAAGCATTTTGATGCTCAAGCCGGTTTGTTTTTCTATTTCGAGTTTATATTCAGTGAATTTCTCGAAAGCTTCGGACTTGTGCTTTAATAAAAATACATGACCAAATCATGAGAAATCATCAATGAAAGTAATAAAGTATGAAAAACCGCCTCTAGCCTGTATAGACATTGGCCCACAAACATCACTATGTATGAGGCCTAAGAGCTCAGTAGATCTTTCTCTGTGTCTTGTAAACGGAGTTTTGGTCATCTTACCCTTAATACAAGACTGGAAAGTTGCATAAGATTTATATTCAAAAGGGTTTAAATATCCATCTTTGTGCAACTTGTTTAGTCTTGTTTCGTTAATATGACCAAGTCTACAGTGCCAAAGAAAAGCTTCATTTATTTCTGAAAGTTTTCTTTTATTGGTGTGTTATATGTTGAAAACTATGTGTTGATTTAGGACGTATATCCCGTTATTAAGTGTACCATACCCAACCAACATTTGATTCAGGTGAATGTTCATAACATTGTTCTGCAATACAAAATTATATCGTTCATTGCTTAAAAACGAAACGGATATTATATTACAAAGCATACTGGGTACATAATAACATGGGTTCAAAACCAATATACATCCATACGGCAACCCCAAGTGATACTCTCCCACTACAACTGTATGTACATTGGAACCATTTCCAGCCCGGAGAGTATGGTCACCTGTTTTCAAAACTTTGCTATTTCTCAGCACCTGCATAGAATTGCAAATGTGAGAACCTGAACCGGTATCTAAAACACAGGAAGCAAAATTTATTAAAAAACAGTTTTCTATCATAAACACACCTGAAGCGGAAGCATCCCCAGGCTTCTTCTTCTTCTTGAGCTCCAAGTACTCAGTTCAATTGCGCTTCTAGTGTACCGCTTTGTAGCAGTGATAACATTCCCCTTTCCCAGATTCCCCAGCCGTGGACTTGTCTTTCACCTTAGCCTTTTTGACTCCACCCTTAGGTTTGGTGGGTTTCTTCTTCATCTTTCCCTTGGCCTTAGCCTTCGGGTGAGAGGAGGAAGATGGCCCAACACTCAAAACTGGAGTCTTCACTGACTTAAGCGTGCTCTCTGCGCTTCTCAACATATTGAGGAGCTCAGGTAGCAACTTCTCCATGTTGTGCATGTTGAAGTAAACTACAAATCGAGCAAAGGCTGGGGGGAGAGACTGCAGAATGATATTAGTATATTGTTCGTTGTCCATTTCCCATCCGAGGACCTCAAGCTCTTCTATAAGGGCTATCATCTTCAGAACATGGTCACCTACTGGTGTGCCAGGGGCCATCCATATCTGAAACAGTTTTCTGGATGTTTCGTATCGCAAGACACAAGATTGCTCTCCATACAACTCCTTTGTATGGAGAAATATGGCTTGGACGTCCATATTGTCGTGTTGCTTCTGATGTGTGTTTTCCATCAATGCAAGAGCGAGGCATTTGGCCGTGGCACAGTCAGCATCCCATGTCTTGTGGGCTTCAATATCCGCAACTGAAGATTTAGGACCTAGGACGGGCGGGGGTAGAGCCGTGAGGATATATGATACCTTATCATAAGTCAAGACAATGTTAATGTTCCTCGGCCAGTCTTTATAATTGGTCCAATTCAGTTTATTTTTATCTAGTAGAAGCTTGAGTCCTGTCGTTGGTATCTGCCATTAAGAGAGAGAAAAGAATACACTCAGCGAAAACTCTTGCAATGATCAGATTGGTTATTATCTTATCTAATCGATGTCTCCTACTGCATTTATCAAATTTCCCCTCAAACATTAAAAGGAAAACTAGCCAGGATAAATTACAGTCTACAACTTCGCTAATCGTTCAGCCAGGCCAGTGTCGGTACTTGAGGGAGGTTCCCCATTCTTTCACACGGACCTAATTAATGTAAACCTCATCTTCCCAGAGGCGTAGCCTCGTTAACACCTTTCTAGAAAAAACTAATGGGTTAGCTAATTGTAAACTGCAAAACTCTCCTTGGAGCAACTGTTGCCTACAGTGGGATCAGGATCCAACCATCATATGGAAAGGTATGCAATCTCATTTCTTGATTAATTAGAACCACTCACATGACCCTTAACTATGGTCAACAAACTCGAATGAATGTCCTAATTAATCTACATCATATGCTGTGTTGGAAGACATCACTTAGCTACCGTACATTATGCCTTAACTATAGTCAACAAACGTAGCAAGAATACTAAGTACTCTACTTTCTAAAATGACGGAGGGTTGCGTATGCTTTTTAAGAAAACCTTTAACGCTTTGAAGTTGATATCGTCGTAGAATCATATGGTTTTGAAAAGGAGTGGCTTAAGCTCCGCATGTTTGAAATGTAGCTTTTTCATAAAAGGCCGAGTGGTTTTCAAATCTGATTCTACAATATCTTTTTAGGTTTATTTTTCTTCACATTAATTATATTAATGTTGTCCCATCAATTAAGTCCTTAAGCCAATCACAGAAAAGAAACGAAAATACAACGTACGCTTATGCCATCCGCATTCGCCGCAATGTTCCGTTATGCACCGTTAGGTTACTTAACTAACGGCATACCGGGATGGGACTAGCGCGGGTGTAAAACATAAGCAACGCATATTATATATCTCACATATAATATAGCATTCGTCTCAGATATATTAAGCGATCACATCACAGAATATAGGCAGCAGAAACACAGATATGATAATATAGGATATACTAGGATGTCCGTATTTAGTATTTAGCCAACAATAGAAAATATGGATTCCACGGTCATGATGAATAGCCAATCCCACACCCTAGACCCCTACGAGAGCGGCAAGTGACCCTGCCGATTCTGGAGTTAGGAAACCCGGTCTCGACGCCTCGAGATGGTCTCCCACTAGACCCCAGAACCCGGTCACTTGTGCTCTCCACCTTGGGTCTATCCTAATGCGGAAAAGTAAATAATATACAACAATGGTGACCTCATCCTCAACCCGGAAGTGCCCCAAATAAAAGAATATTACATTACAAATGAATTTTACATGAATGAAAAGAAAAACACTCATCTCACATAAAACTCCTGGCTATTCGATCACGACAATCTTATACATCATAGCACAGCAACTCATAACATCACATGTCATCAACGTAGGCAAGTGTGTATACCCTAATTGCCGTTGACATATAGCAACGAAACGGGCGATACGCATACTATGCTTACGGTCGCAGAATCATGTATCACATACTACTATGCGATGTTAAACCCTTCAATCGAATTAACGAACACCCATATTCCCTAGCAAGCTCAACACTTGAGCACCGTTAAACAATACCCAAAATCTATACCAAAGTATTTAATGGACCAGCCGTAGAAGGGCAAACCCAAGCCTCATTTGTGGCGCCACTAATTACGGTAAACCCTAAGGTTTAGTCGCAGTTCTGTGGTCACATCACGAGTTAGGGTTTCATTCTTCCAGAAGGTCCATAAGAATACCTGCATTATATATTGAGTACGTTCAACTTGGAAAATACCAGTGTTTGATAATCGTTCGACCTGTTTAACATCGTCTAGGTTACCAATACAATGCTAAAAAAAATACGAATACGAAATACTTCGCAAAGAGTCCATTACCAAACTTACATCACATGCAATTCTGGACAACCAAACAATACAAGAAACCCCAGATCAAGAACTACAGAGCACTGGTGCAAAACGAGGTGAAGGGGAGCACAAAAGTCCGGCGACGCCGGAAAATGACCCTTGGTCGCTGGTCGGGAACCGAGCAACCCCCCTCGTTTTTCACCTGTGTTCTTATATTCTCTTAAATGACACTCTGTAGTTACTAAAATAATTTTTAGACCACTTTTTAAAAATTTTCCAGAGAGCATTTTCAAGGGTTTCTAAAACCGTATTTTTGCAGAGGTTTTCGTTTTCGGATTATCGTAACATCGTCTGGGCTTCTAGTTAGGCTCTGATACAATGAAGGGTTTTCCTTAGCACCAATACTAGGGTGTGGTAGTATCACACATGCCATATTAAAAAATTTATAGGGTGCTAAAGAAACCATCCTAAGGATCAAACTAGAAAAGCTAGGGTAACAAAAAAACTATCACAATCCACATGTAGTAAAGACTAGGTTTAGAGAATACAACCTTTGTATCTCCCTTTGCTAGACTCCTTGGCCACTTGAGAGTTGAAAGAAGCTTGCTTGAGATCCTCCAAGTCCACGACGATCCACCCGGAGTCCTCATTGTCCAAGCTCAAAGCTCCACTTGATCAAGATGATGAAGTTGAAGCTAACACTCTAAACTAGTGGGTAAGAGTAGTATAGAATGATGATGTGCTTTGATTTCTCACTTAAAAACACTAACTTGATCACTCCTTCACTCATTATCAAAACCTACAGAGCAAGAGAGAGAGGAAGAAGAAGATGGCAAATGAGAGCTCAAGATAATGATAAGTCTTAAGATAAAAATGAGAAAGAAATATATATATATATATATATATATATATATTTTTCTCATGCTTAACCCTAGTTAATAAATATATAGATATTTTCTTTTGGACCAAAAATGGCCATGAAAAATAACTCATGGTTAACTCAATGGCTTAGTGGAAGAATAAAATAATCAACCATGAATTATTATCATTTCCACTAACTCCAAAAATAAATATCAACATATTTATAATGGTGTGAGTCTTATATTGCCACCATCAAATGTATCAACAACCATGATACAAATGAGTATGCATGTATGTGTGCATGCACATCCACATGTGCATCAATGTAAACATGCGCATACATGCATGCATACACTAAAAGACAAAAGGGTTTAAAGTGAAAATGCTAATGGTCAATGTTAAATCAACACTTGATTTAGTAAACTGGTCATATCTCATACGACCCGACCAATACAAACCGTCCGATTAATATACGGTATCACAAACACACATTTCATAGGGTCCCCGAGCATATCACATATGCACACCATATCGTTTCGCCTGGACTAGGTAACTCCATTGTGGGACTCCAGGACTCGTCAATACGCTGGCAGTGGGTGATGATCATATCAAGCACCCCCAAGCCGCAAGAGGTCAACTAAACATAACGGCCACCCGGGTATTGAGTGATCAAAAGAAAACGAGCGAACCTGTCAAAACTCCCGTCGAGCCAACCGGCAACACTACCGTACAGTCCGGTCTCTTCATCAGATATGCTGCATATCGAGTCTAGGGATGGTAGCGTCGACCACAATAACTGAATAAGTCATGCCGATGAATGGTCTATAACAGATCGAGAAACTACTGATAACACTTATCAGTAAATCTCAATAACCCTGGCCAGGGACTTACTAATATAGCCAATCGAGCACAACACATCATCAACTCACAATAGCGGGAGAGACGAAACCCCTCCTATCTCTCACTATCTCCATGTGTCTTGGGACTGTACCCAAAAGCTACCTGTTTGCACGACTCAGTAGAGCCGTGGTAGGGTTGTAATCAAAGTACAGTGGGAGAACACACAAGACTCTATGACGATCTCGGGTCTATAGACTAACTTGTACCAGTGTCACCTGAGAACTGCTATCCGATGATAGATATAATACCATATAGGAGTTCTCAGCGAGTCCGTCCAGTGTACCCAGTCTCCACTGAGCACCCGTATATGATCTCGATGTCAAACATCAATGGATGCGGGAACATCCATCGCCCATCATATGGGTCTAGTATCATTTATGCTAGTCTACTCTGGTATATCGATGCCCCATCTCGATACACCTACGACTAGGGACATTTCAGGATATGCTTATAAACTCTAGATGTCCCACTAGTATGATCTCCATCATAATCATCACAGTAGTCAAGCAAATTTCCTCAGGGCTTTATCAACATGTGTAAATGAATAAAAGCTTGATCAAGTCAACATGTCTAATAAAGTAGAACCTGATAGCATACTATCATGTTGAGCAAGAATGTAAACTAAATATATATGCATGTATAAATACATCCACTATCATATAATGGCCTGTTGGGCATACATATATCCAACAATGTCACTGTAGAACCGTTCTGTTATATAATGCGTATACATATATGTGTTAATATAAATAGGTTGTTACACCGTAGAACACATGCACAAATATTAATGATTGCTATGTTGCACGAGCACAAACGCCTATGATACACTACACATTATTAGTAATGCCATGACACACTAAAATTGAGATCATTATGCCTATGTGATATAATTACGTGGTCTTTATTTATTCATGTTGTAAATTAAGAATATTAGTACTATAGATTCTTATGGATTTTCTGGATATTTACTTCTGATGATATATATCGGTGGTATGGGACATTGTTATATATGTATATATATAATATATCATCAATATAATCTATGCAAATATTCTCATTCTTTACTTGATATTTCTGGATATGATGAGTTGGCGTCCACCATGAGTTTTATATTTTCTGGTTATTTTATTCCGAACCAAGGTTGGGGGTTATTCGGTTTCGGATTTGTTACTTTTCCAGACTGAGTTGGGGGACATACAGTCGGAAACATGGTGGACCCGGTTCGAGGCCAAGGGGCAGGATAGCCATATTATAGGCGGGGAGCCTAATGAGGATACTCCATACCGGAGATAGAGATGAGCATGGCAGATATCTAGAAGATACTGACCGGGGTTCGATTGGATAAGGCTGATATCCAGGGGATACCGACCGGGCCAGGGATATCGGGTGGCGATAATCTATTAAGATGGTGTCGACGGTATCTGCATTTACGTGTCGATGCTGGACACGAGAGATTTCTGATTTCGATGTCGATGCTGGACATCCATATATATATTGATATGATTGTTATCATGAGGTACCATTTATTGCATTCGACTGGGACTGATCTGGGGGACAGTACCTATATATGTATTCTAATAGGGATTGCATGACAGTTAGTGTTGCATTATGATACATACACATATCATATTATATTTGTACGATTATGGTAGAACTATACTTATGACCTAGGTATCGTCGTGCATTTCTATTTCTACCTTTAGATGTACTTTTATTCACTGAGTTGGCAACTCATTCCCGTTGTGCCACAGTTTCTAGCAGGTTTCACCGCTTGGATTATAAGCGGCTTGGACACACATTCTTTTCGGTGATTGATTGGTAAGTGGGTTATTCTTGTATCGTACTAACTCTTGGTTATTCATATAATTTTGTATCTAGTGGAAACTCCATCAACTTAGAAATGGTATATTGTGGACATAGAAGCGAGACTAAGAAACTGTGAGATCGAACTCTTTAGAGTTGACTTCTGATGTAGATTGTTTGGCTGCACCGTCGATTGGACGTGAATGCTAGCTCCCGTTGGGATGCTATTTTACTGTAGTAGTTGTATCGGGTTTTTATGTAAATTTTCAAAGGAGGTGCTGTCAAATTTCAAAACGTCATAGATACTTTGAAACATACTTAGTTAAATTTAAATGTTATTTAGACTGATTCCATCTGATGACTATTTTAAACTCTCCTCCAATAATTTAAAAAGGGTTTAGATTCCGGGTTTCGGCTTACTTCAACCGCGTCGACGTCTTTAGATGTCACGTGATTTAAGTGCCGGTCATATGCCACATTTGGGTGGTGACAAAACTCATGGTGGACGTTTCGAAATATCATATCAAGAGAAATCGAGTTTTTAAAACAATACATAATTTCCTTTGATATATAACCACGGTTCTCAAATCCAGAATCTCATGAAAACAGTATCTCAATGTGTATAATCATAAAGCATGATGTATGCAAACATAGAACAGAAATGTGAGAATATTAAGTATATCATGCAATATAGCATAATGATGTGAGCATAGAAATATATCATGCAAATGAGTCATGTGACAGTACTGAACAATTAAGAGTAATAGTATGATGTAGTAATTCTGCTGTGTAAGTGATATAGCAATTATCGATGATGAAAGTGTGTGAGCCGGAAAATCTGTGTAAGTGTAATATACGCATCATTGATAATTGTGTAGGTGTAATAGCACGGGTATATGTAATGCAAAGAGAATATCATGAATGTAGCAGAAAGGAAATCGTGAGCGCAATGCTATAAGGTATACGTATCTAATCCAACATCTACGTAAATGCTAAACTAAACAGTGTAGACAGGGATTAAATATCTATAACATATCCGAGTCGGTGAATCTATCAATCGGCATCCAGCCTCACATATCACATACGGTATAATCCATCGTACGACATCCTTTAGTCAAGGGTATGGATCGATCGTCCGGTAAAACATCGCCTGCGGTAAACCATCGTACAGCGACAACAAACAGAATATGGATTTTATCGACCTATACAACAATGAGGATACAGATCTACAGTCTCGTATGGCATCTCATTCATCATTCACAGAATTATATACATATACCTATATCTCAGGTCAAATCCGTATCAATCTCATATCATAGGACCGACAAAGGTATCAATTATCCAATATCGCCTTGCATCCGTATAACGACATATCAAACCGAGTCATCATATTTCATCATATACCCTTTTTATCACATTAATATCTCACATCAAGTCATCTTATTAATCACATGTCGTGTTTATCAACCTCATGACATGCTACTATAATCTCATAACTATTCTCTTGCAACTACACACACACACACATACACACATATAGTGATTCACATTCACGTTTCATATCCTTATATATCAATTCGAGACATCCTTTCTATCATATCATTTCATACTTAAACCATTAAATATAACCTTAAGTCGTGGCATAACTTGTCTCCAAACAATAAATCACATATCAATGGTTGCGGGGGTGCTATACTCCATCCACAGGACTTCCCTCATAGATATAAATCTACTCCCCTATGGACCTCCTTGTTAAGCCGTAGTCGATATGTTTCGTCGTCTCGGAATCCACGTGAAGGTACCTACAATAAATACACAATTGCAATGCTATTAATATCAAGTCCGGAAAACCGATACGGCACACGGTGCGCTCATAGGTTAGAATCTATAGCCTGCGCATGTAAAAACAACCTAACAACCCTCGTCGTTGACGTACAAACATCCAATGACCCAATACAATATCAAATATCAAAACCAAGAAATCCAATATCGGAAAACATGGCCAAATCACTGACAAACAGCTCCCAGATTTTGGATTAGGTAAATTGGGACTAAACAAGCTAGTACAGGGGATAGGTTATAGGGGAAGTGAGCTACAGCCAGAAACTCAACACCATCACCCAATAAAAGTCCATCGGCATTGCCACAAGATCCGATCGTGCCGGCCTAGGTAGGGTGGAATTGGCTCGAACTTTGGTGGTGGGTTTCTAGTAGCTAATCTAGGTCAGTGATATTGCTAGTTTTCCTCGTAAACATCCCAGGTTGCTCCAGATTCCCTATAGGCCAAAAAAATGTCACAAAACCGACATGGGACAATTTCAGAATTCATGTACCGGGTTCAAATCTCTGTTTTGGTCCTGGAAATCAAAACTAAGGTCTTGTAAACAGTCACTATATGTCACAAGTCCGCACAATCACCAAAAACCCCTCTTAGAATTTCCAAACATCATATACCCAACTAATACAAACTCTAAACTAAACTAGGGTATACTAAACATAATAACTTAACTAAAAGATATGGGTTTTACCTCATTTGGCAACCCAAGAATTTTCTTGAGTTGCACAAAATCTTCAAAATCCAAGCTTGGAAGATCCATAAGGTGTAGGATGAGGTGGGGATCATTTTTAATGAAGGGAGTATAGGGTTTTAGCAAGGTTTTTGAGGTGATCCATGGAGGTAGAGAAGATGGAGGAAGAGATGAAGAAGATGAATGAGGAGTTGAGGAAATAAAAGGAAGAAGAAAGAAATGAAGAAGAGTCAAGGGTTAGCATGCCATCCTCTCTCTCCCTCTCTCATGGCATGCTTTCATACCATGCCTCAAGTCATCATCGTGTCCCCTCTCTCTCTCCCCTCAATCATTCCAGCTTTTTCTTTTCTTTTTCTTTTAAAGACAAATATCAACAAATACAAATGAAACAACATTCAACAAAAATGCAACATGTCATGGTGCACTAACCATGGAAAAATGTAGAAACACGGATTTGGCCTAATTGCGATTAGTAGTGCACTAATCAAGTTTAATTTTAAACTTGCATATAATTAATTATAAAAATGCCAAAATCCGATGAATATATTTTTAAATGAATAAATCATTTTAATCTCGAATTATTTCACAAATATTGGTATATTTTATTACTATTTTACGAAAACCCCAAATTCGCAAATCGAGTAGTTTTCGTAAAATATATTATTTTAATATTAAATTCCAAAAATAATATTTTATATTTCTCAAATGTTACACTGTACTAGGATTACCCCGCGGTGGAATGCACGAATAGCCGAGTTCTAGAGGGCAACGGGTCCGCATCTCATGGCATTGAGACGGGGGGGACCTTACTCTAGAATTGGTGGGCTATTCGCCACACTCGTAGGGGGTATAGGTATGACCCACGGAGGAGCGCTCAAGTTACCGGATTCCGTGAAGTGCCGGGTAGCCTATTAACTTTGTTGAAGGGGGTTGCCTTACTTCTGGTTTTTGTGGGTAACTTGCCGTGCTCGTAGGGGTCTAGGTTTTCATTGCACAGGCTATCTATACGATAGGGAACGTCGGGTATCATTTGCGGCTCAAGTGAAACCCGGGGCTCCAGGATTATCCACCATTCTGTGTTGTTTCTGTGATACTTCTGTGATGTAGCTTTATATCATGCCTAAGAAGATTGTTATATATATTTATATATATACTAGTAGATGTTGTATATGTTTTGCAGCCACGCTAGTCCAGTCCCCGCTCTGCCGTTAGTTAAGTAACCTAACGGGTGATGACGGGACCCAGTGGCAAATGCGGATGGCATATATTTTCGTTCTTTTCTGGTGTGATTAATTGATGGGACTGTATTGATTCTGATCAATGCAACGAAAACAAACCTATATATGATGTTGTCAGAACCAAGTTTTTAAAAACTGATATTACAGACGTTTTCTTTTGCTTTTCACAGTGGTATTCGATTGGGAAAATCCAGCACCTCATTTGACGAGGTTAAGGCCGAGATCCCTTCATCGGGAGTGACCCCTTGAGCAGAAGTTTGCGTCAACGTAATAACTTTACTATAGTCGATTCTTTTGCTTTGCATCGTAGTATTCAGTTTGGAATATCCTGCACCTCATTCGATGAGGAAAGAGCTGAGATCCCTTAACCAGGAGTGACCTCTTTGGCAAAAGTTTTCGCCAGTATAAATTTGTAAAACCACTCGGTTCCTTCAATGATATCAAGTTCATTACATTAAAGTTTTTTCGCCAAAAAGCAGCTGTAGCCCTCCGTCATTTCTTTCAGGTAGTACCTAGTATTCATGCTGCGTTTGATGACCTTTGTCAAGGCATAGTATGAGGTAGCTAGATATTGCTTGTCTGTTGTATTGAGTTGCGATTATCTAGGACAGTTGTATAAGCTTGTTGGCCTTTGTCAAGGGTTTGTACGGGTGGGTCTAGAGTAATCCAGGTGTCATGATCCGAAATTTGGCATGTGACGGCCCTTAAACTACGCAACGTCTACAGGCGTAACGTAATTTAAGTAAGCCGAAAACCTAGC
Organism: Agapanthus africanus; assembly: GCA_030015575.1. Classification (NCBI taxonomy): domain Eukaryota; kingdom Viridiplantae; phylum Streptophyta; class Magnoliopsida; order Asparagales; family Amaryllidaceae; genus Agapanthus; species Agapanthus africanus. The sequence continues at coordinate 284,456,678 of CM057346.1, forward strand.
AATCTAAACCATCAAAAGTAGAAAGTGATAAGAACATTCTTAAAAGTTTTGAAAATCTCAAGTACAAATTCATTAAAGTCCAACTTTAGTTTCTTAAAAATTTTTGCAGCACCTCCTTCGTAAAAACTAACCCCAAAAATGGGTACAACATAAATATAAATAAAGCATCCCCAACAGGAGCAAAATCCACGCCCAAAGGAGGAAACAACCACCACAACAGATATACGACGCCGTAGCGAAGAAATAAAAGATGATATAAATAAAAAAAGCATCATAGACCTCCAAGTCACAAAATAACATACAATATCGTCCTCACATCAAGTCTCTAAGTAATACATGAAAGTGGTAGATAGAGAGTACATGGTACAAAGATAAAAATAATCAACATCGGATAGCCGCAAAACCCACCTAAAGAAAAACTGCGCACAGTCAGCCAAAGCGGTATCCGCTGCAAAAGATGATACGAAAGATTGAAACCCTGCCGCGACTGCCTTGAGGGACTACCTACAGAACACTGTAGCACAACGGGGATGAGTTGCCAACTCGTGAATAGTAAACAACATATGCAGGTAATCGCAAATATGCACGTACAACGCGAATCTAATCAATGCAAGCTGATAGCAATAAATGGCAATATGTATGCAACAGTCATGTAAGATACTCTATCTGGTACTACTAATACATGAACGATAAATGGCAATATGTATGCAACAGTCATGTAAGGTACTCTATCAGGTACTACTAATACATGAACCACAAATGGCAATATATATATGCAACAGTCATTAAAGGTACTCTATTAGGTACAACTAATGCATGAATCAATGCATATCAAATAAATGAGGAGTATAGAATAAAACATGACAGCCTCACGGAATCCTGACCTCGTAGCAGGACCAAAGTCCATCAAGACAATCTAAATCTCAAATTTCCTCAAATCAGCCCCCAAATTGGCTTTCATATCCTGTACGATCATATATCCTGAGTGTCCAATAGAAATTAAATCTTATATGACCAGGATCCAATATCAAGTAAATCTCATATAACCAGTATCCAATATCAAGTATATCTTGTATATCTTGAGTGAGTATATTGCAAGATCATTATGATGATGTATATAAACTAGATATGTATACATATATATTAACGTCCAATTGCACTAATATATATACATATGCATATATAAAATCTCCCCATTCCACTGTTATATATACTTAGGAGTAAAGTATCATGAAAACAAGTGTCTAGCATCGACACATAAATACTGATCTATCAGGCGCTGTCACCATGACTGGCCCTCCTGATAGGTACGTATCATACGCTATCCCGAAAACTCTAGTGCCTAGCTCTGACACTCGAAATTCGACGTATCCATACGTATGTGACTCCGGTCGGTATCCCCACGATAACCGCCGAGTCATAGGTACTGTCACCGGTAGGTATGGTTCCCCCACTAACTCATCGTCTACTCCACGAAATTCTTGCCCCGGGGTACCTCCGGGCCCTACCATATACCCGCACACGGCTCCCTCTGTTCCTCGCATGGGTTATATATATATCAGAACCGATAAATCTCATGGTGGATGCTGAAATATCATATCAAGAGAAACCGGGTTTTTCAAATAATGCATAATTTCATGAAACTACCAAGGTCCTCAAATCCAGAAAACATCATGAAAAATCCATATCTCGATGCGAAAATCCATGAATATAATAAATGCAACATGAAACAGTAATATGAGCATATAAAGGAAAAACCGCTATTTAACTACAACAAGTTAATATATATATCATGCGGTTCATAACTTCTTCAAGTCCATACAACATCAAATAAAGGTGAACATGTAGCTAAAGCCAGGTATGCGTAACCATATTGGCATAGCAAGATATGTGTATCTGCCAATCAATAATGATGTAATACCCTCCAGGTTTGTGAAAGTATGTATGCAAGATGTACATGTAGTTATGTCTCATATGTGTATATACATATCACTAATGGTACAATACCATATAGGTATATGGGTAACTAGCATGTATGCATGTCAAGGCATATATGTGAGCATGTAGGTATACAGGTATGCTATATGTCATATGCACAAGAAAAATAAGGATCATGTCTCAATGTCCCTAAACAATACAATATCACATATGTATAGGTGTTGTGCGTGTCATGGCAATTATCGACGGTGTATGTGTAGCATACAATTAGTGCTCGTGAAATATGAACCGTCAATAATGGTGTTGTGTCTTATTAATACTAAGTCCATGCACAATAGGAAATGAGATATGCAACAAAGGTACACATGCACAATCAATATCCGTATACATCAATCTAATAGTCATATCATTAAATCTAGCCCAGACGCATAACGCCAAGGGGGCGATTCCCCTGTAAATGTTAAATCTACTCACAACAATACTGGTTAAGTAAAGCCAACCACTCGCTTTTCCTTCTTCGCTGCGACCGATGTCCCCGCCTGCGATCCTGAAAGCAAATAACAATATAAAAAGTATATATTAGCACTTGACCAATAACACGTACAAACTACGTTTGACCGACGCACCAATTTCAAGCGTACTCTCAAGTGTTCGTCAAGTAGCTAACGCGCGTAGCGACACTACGAAACCAACTCAAGAGCAAAAGCTACATAAAGACACAAACGACATCGGCACGACCCTAGTTAGGAACACAAAGCGACACAACTACCAAGCCTAGACCCTGATCGTACCGATCGCACATTCACAACACAAGATAAAGCATGGAATCAATATAAATAACGTCGCAACGTCAAAAAAAACCCACGCCTAAATTATCCTAAGATCTAGTAAGCAACTTATCATTTTTTTAGCTCTAACTATAAGTTTTACCAAAAATAGAATTTACAAACATCACAATATAACATGATTAAACCATTCAAACCTTTACTATAATTTTAATCTCACTTAATTATGATTAGTAAAATTTTAGTTTGCTAATTAGCTTAATTATCCAATTAGGAAAATATCAATTAACAAACTAGCAAGTTGGTTTAGTTTTCATTTGTCTAAAATTATCAACTAACCATTTCACTAATCAAAACCCTAATTTGATTAAAAAAAACCTTACTAGAAATTCTAAATATGAAATTAAAAGCTTAAATTAAACATCTAATAAGCTAAATAAGGATTTAACAACTAATAAAGATTAGGGTTAGGGTTTTATACCTCCACAAAATTAGCAACTAGAAAACTAAAGTTAGCCTCCAAAAATCCTAACTTGATGAAGATCCAAGCTTGATTTGTGAAGAAAAATGAAGGGTTTTGGTTTATAAATGACTTTGTGAGAATTATTTATGATTTTTGATGATTTTTATGAAGCAAAATTAGATGAAAATGGATGGGAAAATTAGGGCAGTCAAGGAGAAGTGGCCGGCAATGGAGGAAAATGGTGAAGGCTAAGGAATTTGTGTGGAAAAAAACTAGCTAGAAACAACATTAAATGCTAATTAATGCAAATGCCACCTCTTATCTCTTTCATTTTCAAATTAAAATTTTCTTTAAATCACACAAATATCTAGATATTTTGGATGGATAGGATTAAAGCTTAATCTAGTGATTAACTTAGCATAGCCTCACTTAGTAATAATTAACCCAAGCAAAAATGTAATTACCACTAATTTAGTGCACAAATAAAGCATTAAAATAATATTTTAAATAGGGAAAAATATTAAAATGCACAAAAATTACCAGTGGCTTAAAAAAACCCGCAAACTAGCAATTTTCTAGCTAAAATAGGTGCAGTGCATTCTATACTACAAAAAGATCGCTTCTAGGTTTTACTGAAAATACAATTTATTTAACCTAAAAACGGAAAATTCGCAAAACGATTTCTAAAACATTAAAATTTTCCCCTTAAAGAAAATCGGTCCTCGAATTTAAAATTCATCTACGCGTAACTTCAAAGAGATGAGGGAAAGTCTTCCGCATCTCGCTCGCAGCCACTCAAGAGATCACCTCACTAGACGGCTACGCCAAAGAACCATCGCAGATAGCAAGACCCTTGACCGAAGTCCCTCCACCTACCGATCCACTAAAACTATCAGCTACTGGTGAACGAAAGATCGTGCCCAAGCTAAAACGCCTGATGCTGAATCATGTGAGAACGGTCATGAAGGTAATTGCGAAGTTTGAACACAAGGAATACGGGGTGAGTACTAAAAAATCTGAGCTGAAGTGCCATATTATAGGCAACAGAACTAACTCGCTCGAGGATCTCAAAGGACCAACAATCCTAGGACCAAGCTTCCCAAAACTCAACACACCATTTCATCGGAAAAAATCGTAGGAATACATGATCTCTCACTGCGAACTTATGTCTGCGATAACTACTGTCGGCATAAGACTCCTGTCTGCACTGGGCTGCTCTCATCCTGACCTGAATCAACTAGATCATTTCCATAGTCTCATGACTAGCTGGGGTCCAAAAAATCCTACTCTCACAGAGTCAGTAAAACAGACTGGCGATCGACACTACCTACCAAACAAAGCTTAAAGGTTGCCAATTGGAATGTCTCCTGATAACAGCTATCAAAGAAGAACCCTAACAATGGCAAGTGACGATCCCAACTGCCAACAAACACTTATTACGTACGCATAAGCATAGCTTCCAGAGTCTGTATAGTCCGCTCTGTCTAACCATCAGCCAACGGATAGAAAGCGGAGCTAAAGCTCAACCAGTACCCAAGGCTTCCTGAAGCATCTTCCATCGACGGCTAGAGAACGGGGTGCCTCTATTGGATACAACGCATGAAGGAACTCCGTGCAAATGCACAAACTTAACAAATAACAACTGAGCAAGCTGAGCAAAACCGGACAACAAACACCCAAATAGAGTCATAACCTGACTAAACCTGGGTAGACACCATAACGAAAATTCATAGAGATCTGCTCCCATTCCCACTCCGGAACGGTTAAAGGTTGCAACTCTCCAGGCAGTCTCAAATGCTCAACCTTAGCTCGCAACAAGACAGACACCTTGAAACAAAATCCGAAACTTCACTCTTCAACCCTGCCCACCCGTAACTATCTTACAAGTCATGTCACATCGTGGTGGAACTTGGACAAACACAGAAGGCTGACTGGTGTGCCTTATCTAGGATCTCGTGTCTCTACCCATCAGTATCAAGTACACACAACGCGTCCCTAAACGTAGCACACCCTAGTCCCAATTCAAGGACTCTGAATCTTTACCCTGCTGAACATGCTCAAGTATCACAGACAACGAGCATCGGTAGGCTGTGCCTCATGAAAACGATTAACTAAAAGTGGACGGGCGCGGACATCAGCAAGCTATCCCCTCAATAGAGGCGAACTTATGTTAAACTCCACGATCGCACAAGAACTATAAATCTGCAGAAGACTGTCTCTGAACTGCGCTCAACTGGAACAAGCTGCCCCTTGTCCTATGACTCAAGGCATCAGCTACCACAATCGCCTTGCCACGGGTAACGAGGATCTCATAATCACAATCCTTTACAAGCTCCATCCAACGGCGCTGTCTCAACAATCATAACCCGCTGCAGGAAGATGTACACTAAGCTCTGGTGGTCCGTGAAAATCTGACACGACTCTCCGCAGAAGCAGTGTCTCCAATCTTCAACGCACGACCACCGCGGCCATCTCCAGATCATGAGTAGGATATCCTGCTCGTACTTCCTCTAATTTTCAGGAAGCATGAGTGATAACTCTATCGTGCTACATCAGTACACAATCGAGCCCCACTCGCGAAACATCACAGTTAAACCACAAAGTCGTCCGAACCAGAAAGCAAAGAAAGAACCGGTGCAGTTGTCAACCGAGTCTTCAACTTCCGAAAACTCCGCACGCATGCCTCAGTCTAAAGAAAAAGGAAATCCTTTCCTGGTCAATCCAGTCAACGGTGCAGCGCTACACAAGCAGTCCTGCATGAAAATGCGGTAAAAAAAGGCTAAGCCTAAAAAGCTGTAGACTTCTGTCCCTGCTACAAGTCTGGACCAAAGCTGTACGGCCTCGATCATCCTCGAGTCCATACAAATACCGTCTCCCGTAACTACAAGACCTACGAAGACAACACAATCAAGCCTGAAGGAACACTCCGAAAATTTAGCAAACCGCTGGGGCTCTCCCAATGTCTGCAAATCAAATCCTCAAGTGCTGCTCAAGTTCCTCACGACACATTAGAAAAGACCAGAATGTCATCAATAACACAACAATCAACTGGTTGAGGAACGGCCAGAAGAAACCTGGTTCATCACATCCACGAATGCTGCTAGGGCATTGGTGAGTCCAACGACACCACCAAGAACTCATGCTGCCAGTAGCGCACATAAAGCAGTCTTCGGAATGTCATCACTCCGATCCCGCAACCAATGATGACCCGATCTTAAAGTAAACAGGAAAATGTCTCTCACCCTGGAGCAAGTCGAACAATTCGTCAAAGCGAGGTAAAGGATACCTATCTGCACCGTAACTCGGTTCAATTGATGATCAATCAACACACAACCTCAAACTACCGTATTTCTCCATGACGAACAGAATAGGAGCTCCCCAATGCAAAGCACTTGGATATACAAGTCCCCCAACAAACAACTCTGCAGCTGATCCTTAAGCTCCTGAAGCTCCGCCGGCTCATCTGGAACAACGTCGGAAAACTCTCGCACGATGGAAAGCCGGTCCAGCAAACCCACTGTGGCTTCAGCATCCCGAATGAAAGCCAAGAAACCTTGACATCCTCTCCTCAAAATCCAACTAGCGAAGCAGGCTGAATTCAAGCAGTGTGGGGCGGCACCACTGTCCTCCCGTACAACAAGAACTGACTCGCCGGGAAAACAATACCTGACTGTTTTCTCGCGGCAGTCCATAGACGCCTAGCACGTGTAGGGTTACTAGGCACTATCACAAGGGTCTATAAGGCATCAACTATGCCCGATTTAAATTTTAGACATGCCGAACAACCCTAACCAAGATCTTAGACTAAAGATTAGGCGAAACAAAGCAAGTAAATAACTTAACTTCTAAGAGTTAGGGATTACAACCTTTGTAGTCCATTCCTTCACTTCTAAAGCTCCGTGTTGAGGTCCCTTCGCTGCGATCATCGAATACCCGGACTCAAGAGAGGCTCCATGAAAAGAAAGATGAAAGCTTGCTTCCGATCTTCGATAACAAAGATGATCTACCTTGAAGAAACTCAAGCCCAAGCTTTTGCTACACTAATCAAGTATTAGCAAAGCAAACACCCTAATCTAAGTGGCTAGAATAGATGAGGATGATGAAGTAGGAATTTAGCTCTCATTTGTTTTCTTTAACTCACTCATTTTCATCACTTCATAAAAAGCTAGAAAGCTTTTTCTTGAGAGAAGAACGAAGAAGAAGAACCAATCTCTTTTTGATGAATAATGAAACTCCTAGTGAGGTTAGAAATGCAACCATGGGTTAAGTATGAAAACTTAACCCATGTAGAGAAACAACTATGGTTAAAGGGTTGCGTTGGGATAATGAAATATCACAAAATATCCAAGTCAAAGTCAAAGCTTCAAGAAACTTCTTGAAAGCTTCATGCAAGCTTAACCCTAATCCAAACCATAACCACATTTAAACTCTACAAAACATGTTGCATTTATAACCATAACATATTATAATATTATATATCACATATACAATATTTATTGTAACAAAATAAAATAATACAATTAACATATATCACATATATATCAATGTATTACCCGAGTGAGAAAAAAATCTTTAAGTGTGCTTATATTAGTTAATATAATTTAATATATCAAATATATAATTATACATTAAATTATCGAATCAACACTTGATCCGATAATCCGGCCATTTCACAAATAACCAACTAATATAATCTGTATCAGTTCATCGAATCAACACTTGATCCGATGACCCGGCTATATCACATATACCCAGCCGATATCTCATATCGTGAGAATTTAATACGGTATCACATACATGTATTGTTCTCGGTCCGGCACAAATCACATATGTGCTCCTACTCCATTTTTCCCGAGCCAGGAAACCTCTGTGTAGGACTCTAAAGAATCGTCAATACGCCGGCAGTAGGTGATGATCATATCAAGCACCCACAAGCTCCAAGCGGTCATCTAAACGTAACAACCACCCAGGTATTGAGCGATCAGAAGATCAACAAGGAAGCCTGTACATTCTCCTGCGAATCCAATCTGTAACACTCCCGTACAGTCTGGTTTCTTCGTCTGATATGCCGCATATCTCGCCTAGGGGTGGTAAGCGTCAGACCCCGGTAGCTTGATAAGTTGTGTCGATATGAGGTCCATAACAGTTCGAGAAACTACTGATAACACTTACCAGTAAATCTCAGCAATGCTGGCCAGGGATTTCCAGTTATAGCCAATCGAACACAGCGCAACATCAACTCCCTATACCGGGAAAGACGAAACCCCTCCTATCGCTCATTGCCTCCATGTGATTCGGGACTGTACCTAAAAGCCACCTTTTTGCACGCCCTCTTGGACGTGGTATGATGGAAATCAAAGCACAGTAGGAATCACACAAGACGCTATGACGATCTCGGGTCTACAGACTAACCTATACCAGTGTCACCAGAGAACTGCCGTCTGACGTGAGGTATATTACCATATGCGAGTTCTCGGCGAGTCCGTCCAGTGTACCCAGTCTCCACTGAGCACCAGTATACCTTCTCTGATGTCAAACACCAATGGATATGGGATCATCCATCACCCATCATATGGGTCAAGAAGCGCATACGCTAGTCTACTCTGGTATATCGATGCCCTGTCTCGATACACCTACGACTAGGAACATTTGAAGGATGTACTTGGCGACTACACTGTCCCCACTAGTATGATCTGCATCCTAGTCCTGGTAATCAAGTACTCATCCTAAGGGCTTTATCAACATGTGATATAGAGACAATCAGAGTACATGTTAAGATAAAGTGTAACCAGATAGCATACTATCATGTCGAGCAAGAAAGTCCTCCCTATATATGTCCAAGCATCCACTACAATATACATCGTATGTACAATAATGGCCTCTAGGGCATACATATAACTAACAATCTCCCACTTGAACTAGGGCCATCTTTTGTGGTATCACATACCCAACAATCAGCTGTGGTTGAAGTATCTCATACTCAACCATCCCATAAAAGACTCTGTTGGGAAATAGGCATTTGTGAGTGGATCCGCGCTGTTGTCTTCTGTGTCTACTCTCCTAATCTCGATCTATCTGGAGATCAACCATCTCCATGATCTGGCGATACTGCCTAAGAATATGTCTGGATCTCTGATGGGACGGGGGTTCCTTGGCACAAGCCACAACTCCATTGTCACACAATGGCAGGAACGAAATTCATCTCATGAACTCATATATATCCAGATTGCCTCTTTGGTAACATCCTTGGTAACGATGTATCTTGCCTTTAATCGTCTAGTAAGTCACGGTATCTAGCTTGGAACTTTTCCAACCACTGAGGGTAAAGACAATGCCTGTGACTGACATTCAGTCGTCTTTATCATCCTGGAACATTTCCAGTGATTCTCCCCAGGATCGATTGATACCATCTCACTACAACTAGTGAGAATCCTAACATCCAAATAGATCTATATCATAGATATAAAACCTAGATTTTTGGAGGTATCACTTTGATCCTATATGGAGAATCCATGTGATAAGAGGAGATTGACCGAGCGTAGCATAGAAAACTCCTTTCCTATCAAAAGTATGTCATCCACGTACTCTACGAGGATTACCACCATACTCTCTACTACTTTTTTATATATACAAGGTTCATCTAACATTTTGATGAAGTCAAACTCTTTGACTACCACATCAAAACAGATGTTCCAACTTCGTGATGCCTAATTTATCACATAAATCAACTTGCACACGTTTCCGCTGCTCCCACTGTCTACGAAGCCCTCTGGCTGTGTACTTATAGACGCTCTCTTCCAAATCAACATTTAGAAAAGCTGTCATGATACCCAACCGCCAGATATCGTAGTCATGGTATGTAGCCATGGCAAGTAGGATCTGGATGGACTTAAGCATAGCTCTGAAAGTCTCAACCTTTCCATGTATACCAAGTAATCTTCTCAAGATATACTTGCTCCTGATGGGGATTTAACCCTTCAGATAAAGCAACTAATGTCCATACTTTGTTGGTGTATAAGGATTCCTTCTCAGATCGCTAAGCATCCAGCCATTCTTCCAGAGTCTCACTCCTGATGGCCTGCTCGAAAGTAGTTGGGTCATCATCTCATGATGCAATCATCGCTCCCACTGTCATAGAGAAACCGAAGTATCTCTTAGGTGGGTGAGGAACCCTACCAGATCGGTAGAGAGGCTGAGGTTCATTGGAAACTATTGAATCCTCCGATTCTACCAAATCATCAGCTGCAGTCTGTATATCCAACAAACTACCACAGAATTGACCTTTGCCTCGAGCTTGTCCGGATTTGCTTTTGACATAGGCCGGACAACCCAAAATCTTAACATCTTTAAGAGATAGGCTCTTCCCATACTATATCACATATGGAGTGGTAGGCATCTGATTTGATTGGAACCCTATTCAATAGGTATGCAGCTTCTCAAGCGCATAACTCCCAAAAGGAAATAGGCAACTCAGTAGTACTCATCACAGAGCACACCATATCGCATAGGGTAAGATTGCTCCGCCCCAATACACCGATTTGCTGTGGTGCATTCGGAGGAGTAATGCTGAGAGAGAATCTCATTCTCCTTTAGAATAGTCCAGGAAATTCCGTGCTCAAGTATTCTCCTACTTGATCTCATCAAAGGACATAATACTTATACCCATTTTTGGTTCTCTACTTCTAACTTATATTCAGTGATTATCTCAAAAGTTTCGGACTTGTGTTTCAACAGGAACATATGTCTGAATCTTGAGAGATCATTAGTGAATGTAATGAGTACAAAGAACCGGTCTTGGCATGTATAGACATGGGACCTTACATACATCATCATATATCAATCCCAAGAGTTCATTAACTCTTTCTCTGTTTCCAATAAACAGAGTTGTGGTCATCTTATCTTTGTGACATGACCGGCAAGTTTCACAAGATATAAATTCAAACTAATTTAAATATGCATCTAAATATAACTTCAGCTAGTCGGGTCATATTGATTAGACCTAGTCTATAATACCTCAAGAAGGATCCGTTCATTTCTGAACTCTTCCTCTTGTGTGTGTTCTGTACGTTAAGAACTATAGTTTGATTTAGAACGTCTATGCTTTTAGATAACGTGCCTGAACTGATCGACTTTGATATAGGAAATGTTTAAAACAATATCCAACAATACAAAATTATATCCTTCTTTACTAATAAAGAGACTGATATGATGTTGTATATCAGGTTCGGTATCTAATAACATTCGTTCAGAATCAATGTATTCTGGTAATACAGGGTGATAACTGCCAACAGACTTGGCTGCAACACTTGCATCATTTCCAACTCTTAAAACTTATCACCCGTTCTCAGTTCTCTACCTATCTGTAGCCCATGTAACAGATTACATTTTTGGGATCCTGATCCGGTATCTCATACCCAGGACGTAAAGGATACTGAGAAACAGTTCTCGGTAATGAACACACCCGAAGAAGATGCATCAACATGCACTTTCTTCGTTTGGGTGGCACGGGAATTCTGGTAATCCCCTATTTCCTGCTCTGTCTTATAACAATTATAAGTTGGAGCGGGACCAACGTTCTTTAGCGTAGTATAACAAGCGGGTTCGGTCAATACATCCGTATTATTATCTTGATTAAGGCGTGCCATGGTCGCTACCTGGAGAGAGAGAGAAGAAAACACTCAGCGTGCGCTTTTACAAGATTAGATTGGTTATCAATTTATCTAATCAGGATGTCTCCCACTATTTTAGTCAAATCATCCTTCAAACCCTAAAAGGTAAGACTAGCCGGGATTAATTACACCTTACAAGTTCTCCAATCTTTCATCCAGGCCAGTGACGGTACTTCTAGGGAGGTTCCCCGTGCTTTCGAACGGACCTAATTAAAATAAACCTTGTTTTCCCAGGGGCATAACCCCGTTAACACCTTTCTAGACACCTACTTGATCGGCTAATTATAATGTGTAAAACTCTCCCAGGAGTAACTCTTACTCGCAGCGGGTATTGGGATCCAACTATCTCATAGAAAGTATGCAATCTCATTGCAAATTTCAACAAATGAAATTCCCAATATTATTTTGCCCCTAACGTGCTATGACCTTGACGAATGCCAAACAACCCATAGTCCGCTAGCCAAGTTCAACCCGTACATTTCCTGATTGAATTAAACCCACCCGCACGACCCTTGACGAATGCCAAACAACGCCGTACGAATACCCTAATCCAATCGCATCGTATGCTAGCAGATAAGCACTAGTTAGGTACCGTACACTACGCCTTGACGAATGCCAAACTACCGCAGCATGAATACTAAGTAGTACTTATCTGAAATGAAGGAGGGCTACGACAGGTTTTTAAGCAAACCCTTTGCGTAATGAACTTGATATCGTTGTAGAATCGAGTGATTTTAAATGGAATGTTTTTTAGGCCTTTTCTAGTTTTGCTAAAGAGGTCACTCCCGGTGAAGGGATCACGGCTCTTTCCTCATCGAATTAGGTGCAGGATATTTCGCGAATACCACTATGCAAAGCAAAAACTATAGAAGCAATCAAAAGACAAACCGTGTTTGTAGCATCTGCTAGTTTCACTAAAGAGGTCACACCCGGTGAAGGGATCTCGGCTCTTTCCTTATCGAATAAGGGGCTGGATATTCTACAAGGAATACCGCTATGCAAAGCAACAATTAGAGCTACCAGTTTTTAAACAAGTTTCTACAACATTTTTAGGCTTCTTTTAGATTCATTAATCTTATTAATGAAGTCCCATTTTATTATGCTTCACAAGCATCACATTTGAAACGAAATCTACAATATAACATATATCTCATATATATAATATAAACATTCATCACAGGCAGTAATATGATCTCATCACAGAACATTGCAGCAGAAGAACATATATGAAATATTGGATATACTACGACGTCCGTGTTTTAATAAGAGCCTGTATAAAACACGGATTCCACGGTCGCGATGAATAGCCAAACCCACATCCCTAGACCCCTACGAGAGCGGCAAGCAACACTGCCAATTCTAGGGTTAGGAGACCCGGTCTTGACTCGTCGAGATGGTCTCCCACTGGACCCTAGAACCCGGTTACTTGTGCTCCCCGCCTTGGATCTACCTAATGCGGAAAAGTAAATAATATACAATGGTGACATCGTCCTCAGCCCGGAAGTGCCCCAATAAAAGAATATTACATACAATGAATTTTACATGAATGATAAAGCAAAAACTCTCATCTTACATAAAACCCCTGGCTATCCAAAACACGACGATCCAATATAACATATCACAGCAATACATAATATCACATATCATCAACGTAAGTAAATATGCGTATCCCAATTGTCGTTGATGTATAGCAACGAAACCGGCGATACACCACATATTATACTTACAGTCGAAGAAAAGAAAGTGTAAAACTACAACAGTTGGAATCCACAACCTCCTTAGACATCGCATGCCAAACCAAATGAATTCTTTAGACATCACATGCCTAATAATTATAAACCCCGCATTTTAGTCTCAATATCGAAAACACTTTTCTATATCTAGTCGGGCAATTCAACAAGATTCCCGATATCCTGATCGAATGCTCGTCAAAAACTTTAGTAGACGGCCGAACCCCCGATGATGTCGACGAAGTGCACTAAGGCGGAACACCGCTGCCGCGAGCACCCGAACGGATGCTTTTGGCGGCAGGGTTCTCCTACAGTCACTTGGTCGGGGCTATGGGGCGTGGCTATCTATTAAGTTTACCCGGCGAGTATCCGCGTACGCTACGTGATTGCGACGGACTTTTGATCACATCAAAATCCCGTGGCAACCGATCAAATGAGACTAAACTGCTAGATTTAAAACATTCAAATTAGTTATCTCATAACTACTTGTGGATTCCAAATATTGTATCGCATTCCAGATAAATAGACAAAGTTAAACTTTCCGATCGAATAGACAAACACCCAAGATTTCCCAAATAGCTCAACACTTGAGCGGAGTTCAAAAAGTATCCATCACATGCCACAGTACCAATGGTCCAGCCATAGAAGGGTCAAACCAACGCCTCACATGTGGCAACGCCGTAATGCCCCAAACCCTAAGGTTTCGAGGCTATTCAGATGGTCACATAATCGAGTTAATGTTTGTGTTCTTCTAGAGGGTCCACCGCGTTACTTGCATGATTTTCCGGAAGTTTCAAACTCGAGAAAAAATCCAACACTTGAAAATTTTCCGACAGGGGAAAAGGTGAGTTATTGATATCCGGTCGAACTTTTTAACACGTTCTAAATTATCCGGAAAAAACTTAAACTAAGTTAAACTTTCCGATCGAATCAACGAATACAAAAGATCTCCAGAAAACTCAACAATTGAGTAGAATTAAAATTCCCAGAAGCATGAAAAAGTACCCAAGAATCATACCTTGAAGTACGAGCACCTGACTCCTCATGATGGCCGCGGAACCGCCGCCAAACCCATTGTTTGGCCGCGGTTCCGTGCTCCCATGATGGAGTTGGGGCTTCGTACTTCACAGTAATTCTTAGAATTCCCTTCTTATTTTTCTGAGTATTTTTAATATGAAAAAATCAACATTTTAAAAATTTTTGAGAGAAGACGTAAATCGCGACGTTTTGGGGTTCGATCGGACTTTAAACTTCGTCTAAACTTCTTCTTAAAGCTCTAGCTTGGCTCTGATACCACTGTATGGTTACTAGGCACTGTCACAAGGTTCTATAAGGCATCAACCATGCCCGATTTAAATTTTAGACGTGCCGAACAAGCCTAACCAAGATCATAGACTAGAGATTAGGCGAAACAAAGCAAGTAAACAACTTTACTTCTAAGAGTTAGGGATTACAACCTTTGTAGTCCATTACTTCACTTCTAAAGCTCCGTGTTGAGGTCCCTTCGCTGCGATAATCGAGTACCCGAACTCAAGAGAGGCTCCATGAAAAGGAAGATGCAAGCTTGCTTCCGATCTTCGATAACAAAGATGATCTACTTTGAAGAAACTCAAGCCCAAGCTTTTGCTTCACTAATCAAGTATTAGCAATGCAAACACCCTAATCTAAGTGGCTAGAACAGATGAGGTTGATGAAGTAGGAATTTAGCTCTCATTTGTTTTCTTTAACTCACTCATTTTCATCACTTCATAAAAAGCTAGAAAGCTTTTTCATGAGAGAAGAAGGAATAAGAAGAACCAATCTCTTTGTGATGAATAATGAAACTCCTAGTGAGGTTAGAAATGCAACCATGGGTTATGTATGAAGACTTAACCCATGTAGAGAAACAACCATGGTTAAAGGGTTGGGTTGGGTTAAAGAAATATCACATAATATCCAAGTCAAAGTCAAAGCTTCAAGAAGCTTCTTGAAAGCTTCATGCAAGCTTAACCCTAATCCAAACCTTAACCACATTTAAACTCTGAAAAACATGTTGCATTTATAACCATAACATGTTACAATATTATATATCACATATACAATATTTATTGTAACAAAATAAAATAATACAATTAACATATACCACATATATATCAATGTATTACCCGAGTGAGAAAAAGAATATTTAAGTGAGCTTATATTAGTTAATATAATTTAATATATCAAATATATAATTATACATTAAATTATCGAATCAACACTTGATCCGATAATCCGGCCATTTCATAAATAACCGACTAATATAATCTGTATCAGTTAATCGAATCAACACTTGATCCGATGACTCGGCTATATCACATATACCCGGCCGATATCTCATATCGTGAGAATCTAATACGGTATCACATACATGTATTTTTCTCGGTCCTGCACATATCACATATGTGCTCCTACTCCGTTTTGCACGAGCCAGGAAACCTCTGTGTAGGACTCCAAAGAATCGTCAATACACCGGTAGTAGGTGATGATCATATCAAACACCCACAAGCTGCAAGCGGTCAGCTAAACGTAACAGCCACACAGGTATTGAGCGATAAGAAGATCAACAAGTAAGCCTGTACATTCTCCTGCGAATCCAATCAGTAACACTCCCGTACAGTCCGGTCTCTTCGTCTGATATGTCGCACATCTCGCCTAGGGGTGGTAAACGTCAGACCCCAGTAGCTTGATAAGTCATGTCGATATGAGGTCCATAACAGTTGAAACTACTGATAACACTTACCAGTAAATCTCAGCAACCCTGGCCAGGGATTTCCAATTATAGTCAATCGAACACAGCGCAACATCAACTCCCTATACCAGGTGAGACGAAACCCGTCCTATCGCTCATTGCCTCCATGTGATTCGGGATTGTACCCAAAAGCCACCTTTTTGCACGCCCTCTTAGACGTGGTATGATGGAAATCAAGGCACAGTGGGAATCACACAAGACTCTATGACGATCTCGTGTCTACAGACTAACCTGTACCAGTGTCACCAGAGAACTGCACTCTGACGTGAGGTGTAATACCATCTGGGAGTTCTCGGCGAGTCCGTCCAGTGTACCCAGTCTCCACTGAGCACCTGTATACCTTCTCTGATGTCAAACACCAATGGATATGGGATCATCCATCGCCCATCATATGGGTAAAGAAGCGCTTATGCTAGTCTACTCTGGTATATCGATGCCCTGTCTCGATACACCTACGACTAGGAACATTTGAAGGATGTACTTGGCGACTACACTGTCCCAACTAGTATGATCTGCATCATAGTCCTGGTAGTCAAGTACTCATCCTAAGGGCTTTATCAACATGTGATATAGAGACAATCAGAGTACATGTTAAGATAAAGTGTAACCAGATAGTATACTATCATTTCGAGCAAAAAGTCCTCCCTATATATGTCCAAGAATCTACTACAATATAGATCGTATGTACAGTAATGGCCTCTTGGGCATACATATAACTAACAGCACGTAGCTAACCAGTCTGTGCCCAGGAGAAGGTCAAATCCAACATCTCAAGAAGGATCAAAATGACGGACGAATCTCTATCTCCTATCCGATTAGGACACGACTGAAATACGTGTCGCGTAACAAAAGAATCACTAACAGAAGTTAACACAACAACTGCCGATCTAGCTAACAGGTCTCTCGTCCTAAGCCTCTGCTACTCCCGCGACGTGCACGAAACCTGTCACGGCGACTGAACCTCTGTCACTGGGCTGGTACACCTGCACGAGCCCTCCTCTGTCCTTGAACTCCCAAAGTCTCGAAAAGACGCTCCTCGTCAAATAGGGCTGATAGCAAGGAAGAACTGGGTAACAAGGGTGACAACCGTCGCTGTGCTCGACTGGCCTCAACCCAAGACCACATCGTCTGGCGCAATTCCTGCATCTCTGCCTCCAGCCTAGTGATACGATCTATCGAAGGCGGATCAATCTGCTCCTTTGCAATGAGCGTGCCATCCTGGTCAGTCCTCGTCCCACACGAGTCAACTCTGACCTCGGCCCTCGCTGCACCTCTCTGAGTCCTCATAGTCATAGGCGGTAAAGGCTATAAATGGAAAAAGGATTCGATATGAACACGGAAATCGAATCACAAGGATATGTATCATCAAGGATTGAATTTCAAGCAATTAGTACTAAGGTCACTTTAGGCGGAGTACTGTGTCGTGGTTATGCCGCGGACATACACACACTACGTTACTCTGCTTAAGCTACTTACTCCACCATACCAAGGCCATCCTACACTCCGAAAGGTAAAACCTAGGGCTCTGATACCAACTTTGTCACGACCCGAAAATTGGCACGTTACGGCCCTTAAACTACGCAACGTCTACAGGAGTAACGTAATTTAAGTAAGCCGAAAACCCAGCAATCTAAACTAACAAAAGTAGTAAGCGATAAGAACATTGTTAAAACTTTTGAAAATATCAAATACAAATTCTTTAAAGTCCAACTTTAGTTTCTTAAAAATTTTGGCAGCACCTCCTTTGTAAAAACTAACCCTAAAAATGGGTACAACATAAATATAAGTAAAGCATCCCCAATGGGAGCAAAATCCACGGCCAAAGGCGGAAACAATCACCACAATAGATATATGATGCCGTAGCGAAAAAATAAAAGACGATATAAATAAAAAATGCATAAAAGACATCCAAGTCACAAAATAACATACAATATCGTCCTCACATCAAGTCTCTAAGTCATACATGAAAGTGGTAGATGGAGAGTACATGGTACAAAAATAACAATAATCAACATCGGACAGCCGCAGAACCCATCTATAGCAAAACTGCGCACAGTCAGCCAAAGCGGTATCCGCTGCAAAAGATGATAAGAAACATAGAAACCCTGCCACGAATGCGCTGAGGGACTACCTGCAAAACACTGTGGCACAACAGGGGTGAGTTGCCAACTCGTGAATAGTAAACAACATATGCAGGTATTCACAAGTATGCACGTACAGCGCGAATCTAATGCATGCAAGCTGATAGCAATAAATGGCAATATGTATGCAACAGTCTTGTAAGGTACTCTATCAGGTACTACTAATACATGAGCGATAAATGACAATATGTTTGCAAGAGTCATGTAAGGTACTCTATCAGGTACTACTAATACATGAATAATAAATGGCAATATATATATGTTAGTGTATATGCCCTAGGGGCTATTATTGTATCATACTAGATTGTATATTACTTAATGGAAGCCTGGGATATTCACAGTTGTATATATAGTCTTGCTAAAAATGGTAGTATGCTACTTGGTTTGTGTCTACTTTAATATGTGCATATGTTTCTTGTAACGTATCACTTATACATATTAGTAGAGCCCATAGGTTCTTTGCTTGATTACCAGCGTTGTGATGGCAGTCACACTAGTGGGGGCTGGGTAGTCATAAGCAACAGCCTATACATGTCCCCAGTCATAGGATTATCAAGACAGGGCATCGATACTCCAGAGTAGACTAGTGTGTACGCTTCTTATCCCAGTTGGGGAGATGGTCTGTCCCACAGCCATCAGTACGTCGTACTGGAGATAGTATACAGGTGCTCGTTAGGTTACGGGTACACCGGACAGGACTCACAGGGGAACTGTTGGTTGGTATTATACCCGTCGTTAGTTAACAGTTCCCAGGTGACATGAGTATAGCTTAGTCCGCAGACTTGACACTGCTACTTCTCCTCGAGTGTGTCCTACTGTTCTTAGATTGCTACCCTACCACGGCTCAAAGGAGTCATGCAAACAGGTAGCAGTTGGGTGCAGTCCCGAGCACTTGGAGGCAGTAGTGGTTAGACAGGATTCGTCTCTCCCGGTATTGGGAGATGATATCGCGCTGTGTCAGAGAGCCATTACGCAAAGTCCCTGACCAGGGCAAGCTAGATTTACTGGTAGGTTCTAGTAGTTTCTCAGGGTGTAATAGGCTTCGCTCCGACACGACTTATACCGCTATTAGGGGACTGACGCTTGCCGCCCCCTAGGATCGATAAGCGATAGTCTTAGACGAACAGACCGGACTGTACGGAGATTGTCACCTCAGGCTCAGTAGGAGTTCGGATGGGTTTCCTCATCGACCTTCTTATCGATATCTACCTGGGGACCATTACGTACAGCAAGTGCCGCTTGCGGTCTTTGGTTAAACCCACTGCCAGCATAGTGTCGAGTCTTTAAAGTCCCACACAGAGAGTTTTCCTGCTCCAGGCGAAACGATATAGAGGTCGTATGGTTTTACGACAAGGGTTCGGACGCGTACGTGGGTTTACGCACGTACGACGTTCGGACAGTTTTTACTAGCCGTCTTTGGTTTAAGCCAGATTCTAGTATCGGGTTATTGTATTTATACAGTCTAATGTTTTTCCGTGTTTTCACGGATTGGAGGGGCATTCTCGTAATTTGTCGGGAAGCTTCTAGAAGCATGGTGACTTGGGGGGTAAGGTGGCATTGTCATTAAATGATATTGTGACTCATTATGTGTGATTCATCATGTCATTAATGCATTATTAAATGCTTAATGACTCACATAGTGAATCACTCATAATGCATTTATGTAGCATGATGAATAATATCTTGTTATTCATTTATTCATTATGATTCATATATCAAGTGAGAAACAATATCATTATTCATTCTTATCATCACCTTCTCTCTCCTCAAGCTCTCTCATTCTTGAAACCCTAACCTAACCTCTCATAAGATGAGATCAAGGGTTAGCTAGACTAATACATCCATAACCTCACTCTATATCCCCTAGGTAGCTTAGATTAGCACTTTGAGCAACCTAGTTATCTTAAGTTAGAGATCAAGTTTGGCGTAGGAGCTCTCGGGTGGATCGTCTTTGATTCGAGGAGGCCGTTGAGGTGCCGATGTTCCAAGGAGCCTACGAGGAGTGGAGGACAGCGATGATGACCCGAAGGACATGTAACGTGAGGTATAATTTCGAATCCGAGTAGTTAAACCTCTAGTGGTTTGCTAGTAACGGTTTAGATACGATTCATGCACTTAAGTCCGTGTTACGAAGCTTTGATAATCGTTTTTCATATATTCCGCCTCCCCGCAAGTTCGTAGTGTGCTTGACATGGACTTACAGTGGTATCAGAGTCGACTAAACCATTACTAGCTTGTTAGCAACTAATTAGAAATTCGATCGACGGAAAACACGAAAACGAAACACCCCGAACCCTAACATTTTTTGTAAATTTTAAACGTGTCGAAAAAAATATTTGATATTCCTTAAAATTCACAGCAGGAAAAAATAAGAAAACTGGGAAAATACGAGCTCTCAACTCCTTTAGATGGCCGCGGATCCGCCGCCGAGTTAACTCCGAGTTGACTCGGATTTTCACAGTAATTCATATTTTAGTGTGTTTTGTTTTCCTGTATATTCTGTTTCTACCCAGGTTACATCAGTACATGCTTGCTTTTGGTGTAGACACGAAAAATGGTGATCGATCGATGTTCTAAGATATTTGCTAATTGGGTTTTTATCTGTAATGTTTAATGTGTTCGTAAACCTCCCCTAACTGCTAGTATGTCGGTTGGCAAGGGGTTGCACATTTCTGAAATGTTTACTGTTTGTGTATATGAACTGTATTGGACTGTTGTGATAATTAGCTGGGGTTTTGAGATGTGTTTTATATTCATTCATTCGATATAAATGTAATATGATGTAATATTCTTTTGCGGGGCACATCCAGGTTGCGGTTGTAGCCACCGTTGTATTATTTCATTTTTACTGTTTTTGCTCCTAGGATAGACCCAAGATGGGGTGCACAAACTACCGGGTACGTTGAAGTGTTTTGTGGCCTACTCGTTGTTGAGGGAGACCGCTTCACTTCGGGTACTTGGCGGGTAGTTTGCCGAACCCGTAGGGGTCTAGGGTAGAGTAATGGCTATTCATCACAACTGTGTAATCCGTCTTTTATTCCAGGCTCAAAGTAAATGCGGATTGCTAGTATATCCAATAAAGTTCATCAGTGATCTGGATTGCTTATTATTGTGTCTGACGAATGTACAATATCTATATATGATAGCTATTAGACGTCACTTATGTTTTACACCTGCGCTAGCCCAGCACCCGCTCTGCCGTTAGTTAAGTAACCTAACGGGTGATGATGGGACCCAGTGGCGAATGCTGATGGCATAAGAGGACGTGGTATTTTCGTTATTTTCTGCAATGATAGGTTAAAAGATGGGATGCATTATTATAATGCAAAGAAAATAAACCAAAGTTGAATCGTTGGAACAAATTTAAAAGAAACCGCTCGGTTATTTTAAAAAGAGCAGAATTTTTAATTGCGGAGCTTTAACCACTCCTTTTAAAAAGCTATCAGGTTCCTTCGATTATATCATGTTCACTACGTTCACGGTTTCGCCAAAACCAGTCGTAGCCCTCCGTCATTTCTTATGGATGGTCAGTAGTATTAAAGCTATGTATTTTGACCTAACGCCACGGCATAGTGTTTGGTAACTGCTGGGTATTCATTTGTTGCATAGATAGATGTGTTAGTTTGGGACAGTCGTATTATCATTTTAGCCTAACGTCAAGGATATGTACGGATGGGTTCAAATTAACAAGGATAATGATGGGTAGAATTTGACATGTGACTTATGACATTTTGACCTAACGCTAAGGTCATAAGACCATGGGGCAAAAATCCATATCGGGAATTTCTAAAGAAACTGAAATTTGCAGAGAGAGCATACCATTTTGGAGTTTGATGAATGTTGGTAGGATTCCTTCAACATTATCAAACGATGATATTTTGGATCCCGATCCTATTCTGAGTACATGCTACTTATCAGGAGATTCATCACTTAACGATCAATGCTATAAACCAAGTAGGTGCCTAGAAAAGTGTCAGCGGGGTTACGCCCCCAGAGAAAAAGAGGTTATTTAATTAAGGAACTTCGTGAAAGAGTTGGAAAACCTCCCTCGAAGTATCGACACTAGCCTGACTGAACGGTTAAGCATGTATTTTACGGTGAGAATAGTCCTGGCTAATTCTTCTTTTATGGTTTGATGAAGGATTCGAGAAACAGTGGGAGCCATCCTGTTTAGATAAATTAAAAACCACTCTAAACTTGAAAGAGAATCATGCTAAAATGTTTTCTTCTCTCTTTTAATTGCAGCGACCTTGTGACCACACATAGGTTACATCTAGATAACAATTTGACTGAATCTGACTTATTTGACTGGCTAAGGTCTGTCCAGATATCCATTGCCTATGACAAACTAGACCACCCTATTATTACTCAAGATCCCACCGTCCCAGGTCCAGTTTCCACCGTCACGGATATGGATATCCGACAGACAAGGGAAAAGGATAAAGCGAAAGCCAAGTGCCTCGTGTTAGCTTCAGTTGATGGTGTATACTAGAAGCAGCACGAGAAGATGGACTCAGTTTCTATCTTTCTCCATAACAAAGATTTATATGGAGAGCAATCTCATATCGCAAGATATGAGACCTCGACCGAATTAATTCAAGCGAAGATGGCCGTCGGGTCATTTGTAGGGGACAACGTCCTTACAATGACTAGCTATATTGATGAGCTCCAGGACCTGGAGACCACGTTGGGAAACAGGTCAGATACTGACTTGATTCTACAGTCTCTACCTTCTACCCTGAAGGAAACCAGGGAAGCAGAAGGAAAGAGAAGGGCAAAAGTTTCGGGACTTAATGTAGTAAAAGTGGGTAGTTCCTATTATTATGGGATTGGACATTGGCAGAAAGATTGCAGGGCTTTAGAAGCCAGTAACCAGGATACGAAGCATGTTGTGGCTTCAGCCTCAAGTATGTTTGTTATTGAGAACTGTTTGTCAATTAACTCTACTTCCTGGGTATTAGATACCGGAGCAGGATCTCACATCTGTAATTCATTACATGCTTTGAGAAACCGTAAAGTTATAAAGGTAGGTGATTGGTCTCTCAAAGTTGCTAACGGAATGACAGTGAACGCTGAATCCGTGGGAGAATATCGCCTAGGTTTGACAAGTGGGCATATATTGATTTTACGTAACTGTTTATATATACCTAATATGACTTGTAATATCATATCAGTGTCCTCTCTTTCGAGAAAGGGATATGATTTTACATTCATAAGCGATGTAGTTAACATCCATCTAAATCAAGTTCTGACTGGGTCAGGTACATTAGATAACGGTATATACGTATTAAGTAAAGCTCAGGTTTTCAATGTCCAGAATACACTTAAAAGAAAGTCTCCGGAATTAAATCAAGCTTTCTTATGGCATTGTAGACTAGGTCACATCAATGAGAGAAGGTTGACTATGTTACATAGAGAAGGATATTTGAATCCGTTCGAATATCAAACTTATGCTACTTGTGAATCTTGTCTCTTAGGAAAGATGGCAAAGACTCCGTTTACTGGACACGGAGTAAGAGTAAGCGAGCTCTTGGGACTCGTATACAGTGACGTGTGCGGTCCAATATCTACACATGCGCGAGGTGGTTATTACTACTTCATTACTTTTACAGATGATTTCTCTAGGTATGGATATATCTTCTTAATGAAGCATAAATCCGAGGCCTTTGAGAAATTCCAAGAATACAAGAATGAAGTGGAAAAAAAACCGGCAAAAGTATCAAGACACCTAGATCTGATCGAGGTGGTGAATACTTAAGTGCCGAGTTCCTAGGTTATTTAAAAGAGAATGGAATTCACTCTCAGCTTACTCCTCCATACACACCACAACACAACGGTGTATCAGAAAGGAGGAATCGAACCTTATTGGATATGGTTCGTTCCATGATGAGTAAGGCTGAGTTACCGCGATCATTCTGGGGATATGCACCAGTATCAGCTGCATATCTTTTGAACATAGTTCCTACCAAGACTGTTCCTACCACACCATATCAGATGTGGAGTGGGAAGAAACCCTATCTTCAGTATCTGAAGATTTGGGGATGTCCAGCTTTTGTTAAAAAGCAGCATGCGGACAAGCTCGATGCACGATCAATACAGTGTAAGTTTGTGGGATATCCAAAGAACTCCAGGGGGTATCTATTCTATTACGCAGAGGAACAAAAGGTTTTTGTTTCTCGTAATGCCCATTTTCTTGAACATCAGTTTTTAGAAAAAGAAATAAATGGGAGCGAAATAGAACTGGAAGAAATTCCAGAACCACAAACTGTTACTAAAAGTATGGTAGAACCAGAGGTTTCAGAAGAAAGGGACATCCCGATGCCACTCCGCAGGAGTAGTAGGCAGTCTCATCCGCCCGAGAGATACTACGGTTTTCTCATAGACGGAGATAGAGAGGATTGCACTATTGACTATGATGAGCCTACTAGCTTCCAGCAAGCCATTCAAAGCGGCGACTCGGTAAAATGGCTGGAAGCAATGCGGACCGAGATGGAGTCCATGTACACTAACAAAGTATGGACTTTGGACATTGCTCCAGAAGTGGTAAAACCGTAGAATGCAAATGGATCTTCAGAAAGAAGATTGGTGTAGATGGACAGGTTGAAACCTATAAAGCTAGACTTGTTGCAAAAGTTTTCCGTCAAAGACCTGGTTTGGACTATGACGAAACCATTTCTCCAGTGGCTATGCTGAAATCCATTCGGGTCCTTCTTGCTATTGCTGCCTTCCACGATTATGAGATCTGGCAGATAGACGTAAAGACGGCCTTTCTAAATGGTAATTTGGAAGAGTGCGTCTATATGGATCAGCCAGAGGGATTCATTCAGAGTGGGAGCAGCGGTAAAGTATGCAAGTTGCTTAAGTCCATTTATGGACAAAAGCAAGCATCGCGGAGTTGGAACATCTGTTTTGATGATGCTGTCAAAGAATTTGACTTTATCAAAAATCCAGATGAACCATGCATATACAGAAAGATTGTAGGGAGAGCTTTAGAATTCCTCGTATTATACGTGGATGACATTCTCCTAATAGGAAATGATATTCCTATGTTACAGTCAGTCAAAAGATTCTTATCACAGAAATTCCCCATGAAAGACCTGGGTGATGCCACCTACATTCTGGGGATCCAGATCTATCGTGATAGATCAAAAAGGATGTTGGGACTTTCGCAATCCAGGTACATAGACACCATATTGAAAAGATTCAGTATGGAAGATTCTAAGCGCGGTAACCTACCGGCTTGTCACGGAATCACCCTCTCCAAAGATATGTCTCCGAAGACTGATTTGGAAAGGGATCGCATATCGATTATACCCTACGCTTCAGCGGTAGGCTCTATAATGTATGCGATGTTATGTACCAGACCAGATGTAACATACGCATTGAGCGTAGTAAGCCAATATCAAGCAAACCCAGGGGAGAATCACTGGATAGCAGTAAAGAACATTCTCAAGTACCTGAGGAGGACTAAGGAGATGTTCTTGGTGTATGGAGGAAAAGACCTACAGATTGAGGCCTTTGCCGACTCCGGGTTCCAGAGTGACAAAGATGTCTCCAAGTCCATGTCGGGTTATGTCTTTACCCTCAATGGAGGGGCGGTCTGTTGGAAGAGTTCCAAACAGGAGACCGTTGCTAACTCAACGATGGAAGCGGAGTACATAGCTGCTTGCGATGCCGCAAAAGAAGCTGTCTGGATGAAGAAGTTCCTCACAGAACTTCAGGTGGTTCCTACCAGTGTTGGTCCAATACCTCTGTATTGCGACAACAACGGCGCTATAGCTTTAGCGAAAGAACCCAGGTCCCATCAGAAGTCCTGACACATCTTAAGGCGGTATCACCTGATCAGGGAGATCGTAGATCACCGAGAGATCGAGATAAAGAGAGTAGAGACGGAGAATAACATTGCTAATCCATTCACAAAGGCCATTCCTCAGACACAGTTCAAGAGGATATTCGAGATGATATGTCTACAATATGCCAGCTTATGGCCCAAGTGCAAGTAGGAGATTGTTAGTGTATATGCCCTAGGGGCCATTATTGTATCATACTAGATTGTATATTACTTAATGGAAGCTTGGGATATTCACAGTTGTATATACAGTCTTACTAAAAATGGTAGTATGCTACTTGGTTTGTGTCTACTTTAAAATTTGCATATGTTTCTTGTAACGTATCACTTATACATATTAGTAGAGCCCATAGGTTCTTTGCTTGATTACCAGCGTTGTGATGGCAGTCACACTAGTGGGGGCTGGGTAGTCTATAAGCAACATCCTATACATGTCCCTAGTCGTAAGATTATTGAGACAGGGTATCGATACTCCAGAGTAAACTAGTGTGTACGCTTCTCATCCCAGTTGGAGAGATGGTCTGTCCCACAGCCATCAGTACGTCGTACTGGAGATAGTATACAGGTGCTCGTTAGGTTACGGGTACACCGGACAGGACTCGTAGGGGAACTGTTGGTTGGTATTATACCCGTCGTCAGTTAACAATTCCCAGGTGACATGAGTACAGCATAGTCCGCAGACTTGACACTGCTACTTCGCCTCGAGTGTGTCACACTGTTCTTAGATTGCTACCCTACCACGGCTTAAAAGAGTCGTGCAAACAGGTAGCAGTTGGGTGCAGTCCCGAGCACTTGGAGGCAGTAGTGGTTAGACAGCATTCTTCTCTCCCGGTATTGGGAGATAATATCGCTCTGTGTCAGAGAGCCATTACGCAAAGTCCCTGGCCAGGACAAGCGAGATTTACTGGTGGGTTCCAGTAGTTTCTCAGGGTGTAATGGGCTTCGCTCCGACACGACTTATATCGCTATTAGGGGACTGACGCTTGCCGCCCCCTAGGCTCGATATGCGATAGTCTTAGACGAACAGACCGGACTGTACGTAGATTGTCACATCAGGCTCAGTAGGAGTTCAGATGGGTTTCCTCATCGACCTTCTTATCGACATCTACCTGGGGACCGTTACGTACAGCTAGTGCCGCTTGCGGTCTGTGGTTAAACCCACTGCCAGCGTAGTGTCGAGTCTTTAGAGTCCCACACAGAGAGTTTCCCTGCTCCAGGCGAAACGATATAGAGGTCGTATGGTTTTACGACAAGGGTTCGGATGCGTACGTGTGTTTACGCACGTACGATGTTCGGACAGTTTTTACTAGCCGGGTTTGGTTTAAGCCAGATTCTTGTATCGGGTTATTGGATTTATACAGTCTAAAGTTTTTCCGTATTTTCACGGATTGGAGGGGCATTCTCGTAATTTGTCGAAAAGCTTCTAGAAGCATGGTGACCTGGGGGGTAAGGTGGCATTGTCATTAAATGATATTGTGACTCATTATGTGTGATTCATCATGTCATTAATGCATTATTAAATGCTTAATGACTCACATAGTGAATAACTCATAACGCATTTATGTAGCATGATGAATAATCTCTTTTTATTCATTTATTCATTTATTCATTATGCTTCATATATCAAGTGAGAAACAATATCATTATTCATTCTTATCATCACCTTCTCTCTCCTCATGCTCTCTCATTCTTGAAACCCTAACCCTAACCTCTCATGAGATGAGATCCAAGGGTTAGCTAGACTAATACATCTATAACCTCACTCTATATCCCCTAGGTAGCTTAGATTAGCACTTTGAGCAACCTAGTTATCTCAAGTTAGAGATCAAGCTTGGCGTAGGAGCTCTCGGGTGGATCGTCTTCGACTCGAGGAGGCCGTTGAGGTGCCGATGTTCCAAGGAGCCTACGAGGAGTGGAGGACAGCGATGAAGACCCGAAGGACATGTAACGTGAGGTATAACTTCGAATCCGAGTAGTTAAACCTCTAGTAGTTTGCTAGTAACGGTTTAGATACGATTTATGCGCTCAAATCCGTGTTACGAAGCTTTGAGTATATGCAACAGTCATGAAAGGTAATCTATCTGGTACAACTAATATATGAATCAATGCATATCAAATAAATGAGGAGCATGGAATAAAAAATGTCATCATCACGGAATCATGACCTCGTGGCAGGACCAAAGTCTATCAAGGCAATCTAAATCCCAAATTTCCTCAAATCAGCCCCCAAATTGGCTCTCATATCCTGTAAGATCATATATCCCGACTGTCCAATACCAAGTAAATCTCATATGACCAGTATCGAATATCAAGTAATTCTCATTTGACCAGTATCCAATATCAAGTAAATCTCATATGACCAGTATCCAATATCAAGTAAATCACGTATATCCTGAGTGGGTATAATGCAAGATCATTATGATGATGTATATATACTAGATATGTATATATATATATATATTAGCGTCCCATTGCACTAATATATATACATATACATATTTAACAGCATCCCATTCCACTGTTATATATACTTAGGAGTAAAATATCATGAAAACAAGTGTCTAACATCGACACATAAATACTGATCTATCAGGCGCTGTCACCACGACTGGCCCTACTGATAGGTACGTATCATACTCTATCCCGAAAACTTGAGTGCCTAGCTTAGACACTCGAAATTCGACGTATCCATACGTACATGACTCCGGTCGGTATCCCTACGATAACCGACGAGTCAGAGGTACTGTCACCGGTAGGTATGGTTCCCCTACTAACTCATCATCTACTCCATGAAATTCTTGCCCCAGGGTACCTCTGGGCCCCACCATGTACCCGCACACGGCTCCCTCCGTTCCTCGCATGGGTTATATATATATAAGAACCTATAAATCTCATGGTGGATGCCGAAATATCATATCAAGAGAAACCGGTTTTTTCAAATAATGCATAATTTTATGAAACTACCACGGTACTCAAATCCAGAAAACATCATGAAAAATCCATATCACAATGCGAAAATCCATGAATATAATATATGCAACATGAAACAATAATATGAGCATATAGAGGAAAAACCGCTATTTAACTACAACAAGTTAATATATATATATCATGCGGTTCCTAACTTTTCGAAGTTCATGCAACATCAAATAAAGGTGAATATGTAGCTAAAGCGCGGTATGCGTAACCATATTGGCATAGCAAGATATGTATATCTACCTATCAATAATAATGTAATACACTTCTGGTATGTGTAAGTATGTATGCAAAATGTATATGTAGCTATGTCTCATATATGTATATACCTATCACTAATGGTACAATACCATATAGGTATATGGGTAACTAGCATGTATGCATGTAAAGGCATATGTGTGAGCATGTAGGTATACAGGTATGCTATATGTCATATGCACAAGAAAAATAAGGATAATGTCTCAATGTCCCTAAACAATACAATATCACATATGTATAGCTGTTGTGCGTGTCATGGAAATTATCGACGGTGTGTGTGTAGCATACAATTAGTTCTCGTGAAACATGAACCGTCAATAATGGTGTTGTGTCTAATTAATACCAGGTCCATGCATAATAGGAAATGAGATATGCAACACAGGTACACATGCACAATCAATATCCGTATATATCAAACTAATAGTCATATCATTAAATCTAGCCCACACGCATAACGCCATGCGGGCGATTCCCTGTAGATCTTAAATCTACTCACAACAATCCTGGCTATGTAAAGCCAACCACTCGCTTTTCCTTCTTCGCAGCGCCCGAAGTCCCCGCCTGCGATCCTGAAAGCAAATAACAATATAACAAGTATGTTAGTGTATATGCCCTAGAGGCCATTATTGTATCATACTAGTTTTTATATTACTTAATGGAAGCTTGGGATATTCACAGTTGTATAGACAATCTTGCTCAAAATGGTAGTATGCTACTTGGTTTGTTTCTACTTTAATATGTGCATGTGTTTCTTTTAGCATGTCGCTTATGCATATTAATGGAGCCCTCAGGATCTTTGCTTGATTACCAGCATTGTGATGACAGTCACACTTATGGGGGCTGGGTAGTCTACAAGCACATCCTTATACAGGTCCCTAGTCGTAGGATTATCGAGACAGGGCATTGATACTCCGGAGTAGACTAGCGTATACGCTTCTCATCCCAGCAGGGGAGATGGTCTGTCCCACAGCCATTAGTACGTCGTACTGGAGATAGTATGTCGGTGCTCGTTAGGTTACGAGTACACTGGACAGGACTCGTCGGGAACTGTTGGTTGGTACTGTACCTATCGTCAGATAACAGTTCCCAGGTGACAGGAGTACAGCTTAGTCCGTCGACTTGACACTGCTACTTCACCTCGAGTGTGTTCCCACTGTACTTTGATTACTACCATACCACGGCTTAATGGAGTCATGCAAACAGGTAGTAGTTGGGTGCAGTCCCGAAGCACTTGGAGGCAGTAGCGGTTAGATAGGTTTCGTCTCTCCCGGTATTGGGGGTTGATATCGCGCTGTGTCTAGGAGAGCCATTACACAAAGTCCCTGGCCAGGGCAAGAGAGAATTACTAGAAGTGTTTTCAGTAGTTTCTCAGGGTGTTCTGGGATACACTCCGGCATGACTTGTACCGCTATTAGGGGTCTGACGTTTACTGCCCCCTAGGCCCGACATGCGATACTCATAAACGAATAGGCCGGACTGTACGGAGATTGTCACATTCAGGCTCAGTAGGAGTTCGGATGGGTTTACCTCATCGGCCTTCTTATCGACATCTACCTGGAGACCGTTACGTACAGCTAGTGCCGCTTGCGGTCTGTGGTTAAACCCACTGCCAGCGTAGTGTCGAGTCTTTAGAGTCCCACACAGAGAGTTTCCCTGTACGGGGCAAAAGGTGTAGAGGCTATATGGTTCTACGGCAGGGCTGATGTTCGGGCAGACAATACTAGTGGGCTTCGATTTAAGCCGGATCTTAGTATTGTATAGATGGATTAGTTTTGTCTTCTGTGTATTCGTATTCTACGGAATGCGGATGCGGGTGTGTATGCACAGTTGTGAGGAGCAAAGAAGAAGTTGCCTCATTAGGGTTTCGACTATTGACTTGTTCAAAACCATTGTGAGGTGGGGAAAATGTTTATTAATCTTTTTAATGATAATTGTGTAATGGCTAGTTGGTTTGACAATTTGACCTTGCTTGACCATTTGACCTAGTTGACTATTGTTGACTTGGATATTTTGAGAGCACTAGATCCTTCTTATTGTTTTGGATTACTAAATATATTTTTCTATGCATCATTATCTCTTTGGCTTTCTCTCTCATCAAAAGAGAGCTCCCATGGTTCTTCTTCTTCCTCCTCACTAGAAATTTTTATAGCTTTCATGTGTTGAGAAAAATAGAAACTAAAAAGGCAAACAAATCCATCTTTCTACATCACCTAGGACATCAAGAGTAGCATACTTGTTACCCTAGTTACCTCGGCTTGAGGTGGAGCTCGGACTATAGACTCTCGGGTGGATCGTCTTCGACTCAAGGAGGCCGCAGAGGTGACCAAGATCCGGATTGACCTATGGAGCCTATGGAGACGAGGAGGATAGCGGAGAAGACCCGAAGGACTAGTAGCATGGGGTATAATCTCCTTGCATAGTAGATAGAACCTCATGTAGTTTGTTAGCAATGCTTTGGCAAAGATCATCAAGTTTTTAGTCTATGTTACCTTGTGTTAAAAAATTTGTTTTTTACCTATTCCGCCTCCCCGTAAGTACCGGGTGGGTAACGTAGACTTACAAAGTATATATTAGCACTCGACCAATAAGACGTACAAACTACGTTTGACCGACGCACCAACTCCAAGTGTAATCTCAAGTGTTCGTCAAGTGGCTAACGCGCGTAGCGACACTACGAAACCAACTCAAGAGCAAAAGCTACACAAAGAGACAAACGACATCGGCACGGCCCTAGCTAGGAACGCAAAGCGACACAACTACCAAATCTAGACCCTGATCGTACCGATCGCACATTCACAACACAAGATAAAGCGTGGAATCAATATAAATAACGTCGCAACGTCAAAAGAATCCCACGCCTAAATTATCCTAAAATCTAGTAAGCAACTTATCATTTTTTTAGCTCAAACTACAAGTTTTACCAAAACTAGAATTTACAAATATCACAATATAGCATGATTAAACCATTCAAACCTTTACTATAATTTTAATCTCACTTAATTATGATTAGTAAAAGTTTAGTTTGCTAATTAGCTTAATTATCGAATTAGGAAAATATCAATTAACAAACTAGCAATTTGGTTTACTTTTTATTTGTCTAAGATTATCAACTAACCATTTCACTAATCAAAACCATAATTTGATTACATAAAACCTTACTAGAAATTCTAAATATGAAATTAAAAGCTTAAATTAAACATCTAATAAGCTAAATAAGGATTTAACAACAATTAAAGATTAGGGTTAGAGTTTTATACCTCCACAAAATTAGCAACTAGAAAACCAAAGTTAGCCCCCAAAAATCCTAACTTGATGAAGATCCAAGCATGATTTGTGAAGAAGAATGAAGTTTTTTGGTTTATAAATGTGTTTGTGAGAATTATTCAGGATTTTTGATGATTTTTATGAAGCAAAATGAGTTGAAAATTGAGGGGGAAAATTAGGGCAGCCAAGGAGAAGTGGCCGGCCATGGAGGAAAATGGTGAAGGCTATGGAATTTGTGTGGAAAAAAACTAGCTAAAAACAACATTAAATGCTAATTAATGCAAATGCCACCTCTTATCTCTTTCATTTTCAAATTAAAATTTTCTTTAAATCACACAAATATCTAGACATTTTGGATGGATAGGAATAAAGCTTAATGTAGTGATTAACTTAGCATAGCCTCACTTAGTAATAATTAACCCAAGCAAAAATGTAATTACCACTAATTTAGTGTACAAATAAAGCATTAAAATAATATTTTAAATAGGGAAAAATATTAAAATGCACAAAAATTACCAGTGGCTTACAAAAACCCGCAAACTAGCAATTTCCTAGCTAAACTAGGTGCAGTGTATTCTATACTGCAAAAAGATCGGTTCTAGGTTTTACGGAAAATACAATTTATTTAACCTAAAAACGGAAAATTCGCAAAACGATTTCTAAAATGTTACACCAGGATAATGACGGGTTGAACTTGACTTGTGGTTTATGATTTGTTAGCCTTTGTCAAGGTCATAAACCGCTTGGGGTAAAAATCACATCGGGAGTTTCAAACATACAGGAAACATACCAGGCATGCGCATACCTTCTGGAGTGTGGTGACTTGAATGGTTTCCATCAATTTATCATGCGATGATAGTTAGATCATGATTCCCACTTATGAGTACGATTACCCCTCGGCTGATTTTAGATGATCCCGACTAATTCTCCTTTAGGGTTTGGAGGAGAATTTGAGGAAACAGTGGGAGACATCCTGATTAGATAAAGTGATTAACCATTCTGTTCTAGGTTAGAGTGCACGATGAGTGTTTCTTTTCTCTCTCTCTTTGGTAGCGACTATGGCCCGACCCCTAACTAAAACTCATGAACCAAGTTAACCGAACCTTCTTAAAACACCTTGGCTTTTGGATTTTCATTTAGTCGCATAAATCATTGCTGCTCCTTCTTAACCTTTGCATTTCTCCAGAACACCCCGTATTACTACGAACATCCACTCCTATTGGATAAATCCATCGTATAGTTACATACGAACTCGAAAGAACTTGTTCCAGATTTGAGGATGGATTCTGGTTCTGGAGAGATTGAATAGGATTATTCGGTTGTCTTTTCTCTTTACCTTCTCTCAGGTTGTGAGGGCTCCTTGGATTAGGAGAGTGCTATTGAGCTTATTGGATAGCCTTCTTCCAAACCACAGGCAGGTGCCGAAAGGTAGGGAAGGAAGAAAACCAATTATCCAAAAGGTGGTGTACTGAAGGTAATAAGCAAAGAAATATAAAGGGATTAGAATAACGACAAAGAAAATTGCGACTACTATTATTCACAACAAAATCGTGTATACCCCTGCCACTCCCACAACCACTGTAGATTTCTCCAGAACACTTCGTATCACTACGAACGTCCATAATGCTTGGACATGCCATCGTATAGTTTCATACGAACTTGAAGGAATTCGTTCCAGATTCGAGGATGGTTTCCTGTTCAGGAGAAATAGAATAGGATTATTCAGATGTCTTTTCCCATTACCTTCTCTCAGGTTGCGAGGGCTCCTGGCATAAGGAGTGTACACCTATTACACTTATTGGATAGTCTTCATCCAAACCATAGGCTGGTGCCGAAGGGTAGAGATGGAAGAAAACCAATTAGCCTAAAGAAGGTTTACAGAAGGTAATAAGTAAAGACATAATAAAGGGATTGGAGTGAGGGCAGGTAACTATATGGTTAATGTCAAGAATTAGGATAGTGGAAGAGGCGTTACTAGGAATACCCGGTTACCCCTTCGAAACATTTTCATGTTTCAGTTTCACTGTGCGATGTTAATTGAAAACTGTTTTCCCATTTGGAATCTAACTCCAGGGTATATATTTACCAGATTCGTTTCTTACATCTGTATAGTGTTACAGATGGTGAGTGGGAGTAAGAAATTGGGAATTGGGTGATTAGATCCTCTATATATCGGAATTCTTTGTAATTGGTGATATTTGAGGAAATCATCCGGGTTTTTGCTGGACGGCAAATATTTGGTTTTGAATATCCGTTGTTATGCACCAATTTCAAACTGATATATATGTACGTTTATTTTATAAAGTGAGATATAACTTTTTGAAATTATGTCTATGACATTTACCCATATCAGTTGGTGATTAGGTAAGGTGCATTCAACAGTGGTGTAATTCTTCTTAACCGTAGTACAGTTTTCAACCTACGACGCACAGGGTCTTGAGTTATTGAACTAAGGGGACTTATACAAAATATTGTATGTTTTCCAGTGTCCATTAGGACAATGGGGTTGGTACTCGTACTATATTCTGTTTACTCATGACTTCCTTAGTTTTAGACAGGTATTTTGTTGAAATACAAGGTCTAAATGTCACGACCCGCAGGGTACGGAACGTGACTGGCACTTAAGTTTACGAAACGTCTAAAGACGTCCGTAAAATAAGTAAGCCAAAGCCCAGAAAACAAAACCAATTAAGCAAAAGAGTGAAGAAAACCCAAACATTTGAAAGCAAGTTTATCAAATAAGTCAAGTAAAACCCTTTTTTAAAACAATACTAATTTTTCCGAAAATTTCGGCAGAGTCTCCTTTGTAAATACTGGCCCCCAAAAATGGGTACAACAAGAATATATGTAAATCCAACAAATAAGGCATCCCCAAGCGGGAGCTAGCTCTTCGCCATAAGACGGTCACAAATCCCACGCAATATAAATGACAACAAGCATAATAAAGCATAAGAAAACATCATGTCGACTCAAGTGAGCTCGACCCCAAAATACAGCATAAAAGTCCACAACCTCACAGTCTCATCTCTAGGTCAATATACAATAAATCTGGTAGAAACAGTAGATGGAGTACACTAGATACAAGAATATACAAGGTGGTACAAAATAATAACATAACCCACCTATGAGCAAATCTCGAGCTCAGGCAAAAGAGGCAAAAGGACAAGTGCGCCCGCCGCTACTGAACTGACGGAGCGGACCTGCAAAAGACTGTGGCATAACGGGGGTGAGTTGCCAACTCGTGAGTAATAAATAACATCTATAAAGGCTATCGTATGCATGCACACAAGCATCCTAGCCTCTAAAATACAGGTATGACGGGATGCACTAGCAGGTGTGTATACAACATCAGTGTACTAATATGTATGCAACATGAATATCTGAGGTCTCAATGGGTATATATAAGAAACATTTATCTCTTTTTGTTTTTGAAACTTTTTTAGAATGTCAGCATAATACTCAAAGAATCGACGAGAACCGGTGTCCAGCAACGACACCCAAAAGCTGTCTCAAATCTCATAAATGTATCTCTGGCCTCAGCCGTCCGGCTGACCCATCTCAAATATCAATATCTCATCATCTAGCGGCCACGGTCGGTATCCTCTGGATATCCGCCGTCCCAAACAGTCACCGGTAGGTAATCCGTCCCCTGCCAGGCTCAACGTCATCACCACATTCCTCTTGCCCCGGGGTACCTTACCGGGCCCACCATGTACCCGTGCCGGTTCCTCCACTCCTCGACACGGATTTCCAAATCCACAGCAAACTCATGGTGGACGACACTTACATCACTAGAAAACCGCAATTTACATATTTTAAAAATATAATAAGTTTAGAAATTTTGCGGCTTTCCCCCTGAAATCCAGCAATATCATAAAATCTCAAGAAATCCTCATAAGTGCATATATCAATGATAATGAATGCATATGGTATCAATAATCAAGTTGCGATGTGTGATTAATATATTAAGCATGAACAATTAATATGATGAAGTACATGCACATGAATAGCAATACTACGGTTTCATTTTTAAGGAATTAAAGGCAATAGCACAAGTTTAAGTATCAATTAGTAACAGGTTTAAATTTAATGGTTATCTAGTGTGGTGGCATGGCAATTACCAGGGTGTGTGTGTAAACATGAATAGTGCTCGTGTTGCATATAAAAACCCTGGCAATGGTGCAGGTGTCCTATAAAATGGTTTCGTATAGGTATGTCAATATAATGCATGGATGCAGCAAATAGTCAAATAAGTATTTCACCCCTAATTACTAACATCACTAAGGGTCTTGTAAGTTACTAAAACTATCAGGCGGCTTGCGCCATCCAACGATAGTCCCCCGTAGATATTACATCTACTCACCGGAATCCCTGGCTAGCTGTGTCCAATCACCTCTTTCCCCTTTCGCGCCGCATCTGACGTTTCCGCGACCGAACCTGGAATTAACATCAATACCAAACATAAGATTACATATCAAGAACGATGGAAAACCTAAAAGAAACTACTAACGTTCGCTAGCTAGGTACAACATGCACAAAGTGCGCGGAACACACGCGAAAATCGCAAAAACTGCCAAAAAAAACGCCGATTTGGTCGCCCGGCAAAACTAAAACCCGACTACCCAAAAACCCGCACACACGCATCCTAAACGTCATAGGATAAGCCAACACAATCATCAAGATGTCGAAAATAATCCATCACATAATTTTATAACAAAACTAGTAAGCATTTGCATTCCAAAATCGGTGCAAAAATCGCCGATTTGCGACAAAACGACTACAATCTAGCATAATCACCCAAGTCACACCATTAGATAACCACTACACAAAATTTCAACACATTAACCATGCTCCAAAACCTAAATTCCACAACCAACCCTTTCTTGATTTTTCTCAAAAGCAATTGCAAATCAAAACCATACTAGAACAACTTAACTAACACTAATTTCAAACCCAATTAGCAAGTTAACCTTCTAGATTTAGGTTAGCAAAATACTAGATAGCAAAGTAAATTAATTAACCTAATAATGGATTTCTAAACCCTAATTCAACTCATTTTCTATACATAACCCTTTCTAGATTTTCCTAAAACAACAATTACAACTAAAATCAAACTTTTAAAATTAACTAAATTAGCATAATTGAAGACTACATAAACAAGGTGACCATATAGATTAGTTAATTAACAACTAGATTAACTATAAAACAATCTAATTAACTATCATGGCTTCAAAACCCTAATTTAAACAAACTACTCTTTTTTTAAAAAAAACAAGATTAGAAATTAGCTAACTTTTAACACTAAACCATGCAATTAAAGGAATTTAGCAAAAAAAAAAAAAGAAAGTAACTTGATGGAATTTATACCTCAAGATCTATGGATCAAGCAAGTGATTTGCCTCTAAGGATGGCTTCCTAGCTTCAAGATTCAAGCAAGAATGGCTAAGGATAATGATAGCATAAGGATTTTGTTTGGATTTTTGAATTAATTATGGATTTTGATGTGGTTTTTTGAAGAAAATTGAAGAAAAATGAAAAGAAAAGAGATGAAGAAGAGAGGGTTCAGGTTTCGGCCAGAGGAGGTAAGGGGGAGGGGTGTGGGTGAGTGGGGAAAGTCAATGGTCAAGTCTCCAAAGTCAAATGCACCATACCTTATTCATTATAATTAAAATAAAGCCATAAACTAACTAAATCAACTCAAGAAAGCAACCAAGGAAATGAGGCCAGAAATTTCTGGACTTGCACAAGGTGGGGCTGTCCTAGGGCTGAGGAAAAAGAGAGAGGGGTTTTACAAAAGAAATTTTATGCAAAAAGGCCCCCTACAACTCAAAAATTGCAAGTTTTAGCTCAAAATTCAATAAATTCGTTTCATATCATAAAAATTTGTTAAAAATCAAAATAAATTACTAAAAATTTATGTTACCACTAGATTTTAATTATCATAATTTTAGAGACTAAAATTAGCCCAGAAAAATTTGTATTTATCGCTAATTTAATATATTTTCTTACCGGCTTAAAATAATATTAAAAAATTGAAAAACTAGGGAAAATTTTTAAACGACCAGAATTTCATATTTAACTCATTAGCTACTAAAAACAAGCAATTACCTATCCATTTTAGGTATAATTAGCCCTAAACTGCAAAATAACAAGAAAGACGGTTTTCGGAAAAATACCGAATTTTCACCGAATTTCAGGAAAACACCAAAACGACTTTTCAAGACGCTACAATCTTCCCCCCTTAAATAAATTCGGTCCCCGAATTTAAAAATATAGCTACGCGTACCTTCGAAGAGATAGGGATATTTCTTCCTCATCTCGCCCTCGGTCTTCCAGGTAACCTCCTCGCTGCTCGGGCTACGCCAAAAGACCTTGACGGTTGGTATAATCTTCGACCTCAACTTCTTCACCTGCCGATCCAGGATGGCCACCGGCTGCTCTGCAAAAGAAAGGTCGCGCTCTAGCTGGACTGTCGGGTGCTGAATCGCATGCGAAGGGTCGTGAAGGTACTTGCGGAGCATCGAAACATGGAAGACGGGGTGAACATCGGGAAAGCTGGGAGGAAGAGCCAAACGATAAGCAACAGCGCCAACCCGCTCGAGGATCTCGAAGGGACCTACGAATCTAGGGCTAAGCTTACCCTTTCGCCCAAAACGCATCACGCCCTTCATCGGAGAGACTTTCAGAAAAACATGGTCGCCAACTGCGAACTCTAATCTGCGACGGCGCCTGTCTTCATACGATTTCTGTCTGCTCTGAGCTGCCCTCATCCGGTCTCGGATCAACTGTATCTTCGCTGTCGTCTCCTCAACAAGCTGCGGCCCCAAAATGCTGCTCTCGCTGAGCTCTGTCCAACAAACGGGCGATCTGCATCTCCTCCCATACAATGCCTCGAAAGGTGCCATCTGAATAGTATCCTAGAAGCTGTTGTTGTAGGAGAACTCCACTAGAGGTAAATGACGATCCCAGCTACCACCAAAGTCTAAAACGCACGCTCTGAGCATGTCCTCGAGAGTCTGAATGGTCCGCTCTGACTGTCCGTCTGTCTGCGGATGAAACGCTGTGCTGAAGCTCAAACGAGTTCCCAAAGCCTCCTGAAGTCTCTGCCAAAGTCGGCTGGTGAACTGAGTGCCTCGATCTGACACGATACAAGTCGGTACGCCATGTAGTCGCACGATCTCGTCAATATAGAGCTGAGCATACTGAGCGAAGCTGAAAGTCGTCTTCACTGGCAGGAAGTGAGCCGCTTTCGTCAATCTATCCACGATCACCCAGATGGAGTCGTACCCTCGACTGGTCCTGGGTAGACCCACAACGAAGTCCATCGAAATCTGTTCCCATTTCCACTCTGGAATGGGTAACGGCTGTAGCTCTCCTGCGGGCCTCTGGTGCTCGGCCTTGACTTGCTGACAAGTCAGGCATCTCGAAACGAACTCCGCAATGTCCTTCTTCATCCCGTCCCACCAGTAGGTCTCTCTCATATCATGGTACATCTTGGTGGAACCGGGGTGGACACTATACACTGATCGGTGTGCCTCCTCAAGAATGTCGCGCCGCAATCCCTCAGCATCTGGTACGCATAGTCTAGATCCATATCGTAAAATCCCCTGATCGTCAACCACGAACTCGGAAAATCTACCCTGTCCCATCTGTGCCATGATCTCTGAGCAACGGTCGTCACTGCGCTGTGCCTCATATATACGGTCAAGCAACTGTGGGCGTGCACGAACATGCGCGAGCTGTCCCCCTGTCTGAGTGAACTCGAACTCAACTCGGCTGTCGCATAGCATCTGCCAATCTGCTGACGACTGCCTCTGCACTGCGCGCAAAAAGGATAGACTACCCCCGGGCCTCCTACTCAACGCATCTGCCACCACATTTGCCTTGCCGGGGTGATATAAGATCTCGCAGTCGTAGTCTTTCACCAACTCCATCCAACGACGCTGTCTGAGGTTCAGGTCTCGCTGCTGAAATATGTACTTTAAGCTCTTGTGATCGGTGAATATCTAACACGACTCGCCGTAAAGGTAATGTCGCCAAATCTTCAGTGCAAAGACCACTGCAGCCATCTCCAAATCATGAGTGTTCATGCTTCTTCAACTGCCGAGAAGCATAAGCGATCACCCGGCCATGCTGCATCAATACGCATCCTAATCCCACTCGCAAAGCATCACAGTAGACAACAAATCCGCTTGATCCCGAAGGCAAAGATAATACCGGCGCCGTAGTCAAACAAGTCCGTAGCCGCTGAAAACTGCGCTCGCACTCCTCTGTCCAAACGAAAGGAACTCCCTTCCGGGTCAAACTGGTCAACGGTGCAGCTATACGGGAGAAGTCCTGAACAAAACGCCTGTAGTAGCCCGCCAGGCCTAGAAAACTACGGATCTCAGTAACCGATGTAGGTCGGGGCCACTGCTGAACAGCCTCAATCTTCTTCGGGTCCACACAAATGCCGTCTCTCGTAACCACGTGACCCAAGAATCTGACGCTATCCAGCTAGAATGCACACTTGGAGAACTTCGCGAACAGCTGGTGCTCCCTCAGAGTCTGTAACGTAATCCGCAAGTGCTGCTCGTGCTCCTCTCTGCTCCGGGAGTACACCAAGATATCGTCGATAAACACGATGATGAACAAGTCAAGATACGGCCTGAATGTACGGTTCATCAAATCCATGAATGCTGCTGGGGCGTTGGTGAGTCCGAACGACATCACCAAAAACTCGTAGTGGCCGTAGCGCGTGCGGCAAGCTGTCCTCGGTATATCCTCCTGTCGAACTCGCAGCTGATGGTATCCTGATCGCAAGTCGATCCTCGAAAAATACCCCGCACCCTGAAGCTGGTTGAACAAATCATCAATGCGCGGCAACGGATATCTGTTCCGAACGGTAACTTTGTTCAGCTGGCGGTAGTCGATACATAAGCGCAAACTTCCATCCTTCTTCTTGACAAACAGGACCGGAGCACCCCACGGAGAAACACTCGGTCGAATAAGCCCCTTATCTAACAAATCCTGCAACTGATCCTTCAGCTCTCGAAGCTCTGCCGGGGCCATCCGATAAGGCGGTATAGAAATAGGCCCCGAACCGGGAATCAAATCAATGCAGAACTCAACATCGCGCTCAGGCGGTAGCCCAGGTAGCTCATCAGGGAAAACATCAGGGAACTCACAAACAACCGGGACCCGGTCCAACGGAACCTCTGCAGCTCGAGTATCACAAACAAACGCTAAGAATCCCTGACATCCCTTCCGCAAGAGCTGACCAGCGCGAAGAGACGAAATTAAGCTGGGAAGGGTGACACTGCGGTCTCCCCGAATAACAAGGACTGGCTCTCCCGGAAAGCTAAATCGGACTGCCTTCTCACGGCAGTCCACCGAAGCATAACAAGTGGATAGCCAATCCATGCCCAGAAGCACATCAAAGTCCAACATATCGAGGAGAATCAAATCAACTGATGAATCCCTCTCCCCGATACGAACGGAACACAAACGAAATACAAACCGAGCGACAAACGACTCGCCTACCGGAGTAACAACAACAAGCGGCTGATCTAACGACGACGACTCACGGCCCAACATCGGTGCAAAGTGTGTAGAGACGTACGAATGTGTGGAACCTGGGTCAAATAATACCCGAGCGTCGAAAGAACAAACTGGCAAGGTACCTGTCACAACGGCATTGGATGCCTGCGCATCCTGCGGTGTCAAAGCAAAAACTCGGGCCTGTCCTCCACCGATAGCGGGCTGACCTCGTCCTCGGCCTCTGCCTCCTCGTCCTCTCTGAACAGGACCGCCGCGTCCACGGCCTCTGGGTGCACCTAACTAGCGTGGAGCATCGCCTGGGGTAAGAAGTAGGGCTCTCTGAGGAGGGGGTGGTGATGGTGGTAGGGTCACATGCGGAACTGTCGGTGCTCCCTGTCGTCTCGCCGGACAGTCTCTGACAAGATGGTGCAAACTCCCGCACCCAAAACACCCTGGCGACAGCTGCTGCCCCTGGGGATAAGAACCATATAACTGTCCCCGCCCAAATCCTCTGCCAGGCCTATCTCTCGGAAAGAATCTGGCGCGCTGCCTCTGAGACGGTACATCGGTGCGCATCCTCTTCGGCCCAGAAACGGCCGAAGTCTGTGATATGCATGCCTCCATCCGCAATGCCGTATCCATAGCAGCTGAATAAGTGTCGTAGTGCTGGGCGCCAATGGCAAGATATAGCTGGGCATCAAGTCCCTGTACGAACCTCTTCACCATCTTCACCTCGGTATCCACCAAATACTGAGCATATCGGGATAACTGTGTAAACTGGATGTCATACTCAGACACCGTCATCTCAGGTGTCTTGACTAAGGCCTCGAAGCTACGAGCTCTGGCGTCACGAACGCTCTCTGGAAGGAAACGGGCTAGAAAGACCGCTGTAAACTCGGCCCAAGTCATAGGCGGCAGACCTGCAGCTCGACCTCTCAAGACTGACTCCCACCATGTCTACGCGAGACCCTCTAGTCGGAAACTCGCAAGCTCTACCCATCGATCATCCGAACATCTCAGCGAACGGCAGATCCTGGCTAAACTGTCAAGGAACGTCTGTGGGTCCTCCGCTGTCTCGGTGCCGGTGAATACTGGAGGTCTCAGCCTCATGAAATCCTGTAGTGAAACCGGAATGGCCACGGTGGTAGTAGTAGGAGCAGGTATCATGGTCGTCTGTGATGTAGTAGGTACGTCATCCGGCCTCGGTGTACGACT
This sequence comes from Agapanthus africanus, assembly GCA_030015575.1. Lineage (NCBI taxonomy): Eukaryota > Viridiplantae > Streptophyta > Magnoliopsida > Asparagales > Amaryllidaceae > Agapanthus > Agapanthus africanus. The sequence goes on from CM057346.1 coordinate 284,500,255, forward strand.
GGCTACAACTAGGGATCCTACCATCTGACGTAGCTCCTGCATGCCTCCCATCATCTGTCGCAACTCCTCCATACCGGTCTCGAGCCTATCCATACGGCCTGGGGAAGGTGGATCGGTCTGTCCCTGCGGCGTAGGCATACCGCCCTGCTCAGTCCTAGTCTCGGACGAGCCAGCTCGAATCTCGTCTCTGGCGGCAGCCCTCTGTGCCCTCGTAGCCTTCGGCGGCATAGTGGCTGTTACAGGAAAACGGATAGTAAGGACAGTGCAATAGGATCATAGGATACACGGAATTGAAGAAGGAATTTTTCAAGCAAGTATATCCTAAAGTCACTTAGGCGGAGTTCCGTATCGTAAGTATGCCGCGGACATACGCACGCTACGTTACCCTGCTCAAGTCACTTACTCCATCTACCAAGGGTCATCCTACACTCACAAAGGTAAAACCTATCGCTCTGATACCAACTTTGTCACGACCCGCAGGGTACGGAACGTGACTGGCACTTAAGTTTAGGAAACGTCTAAAGACGTCCGTAAAATAAGTAAGCCAAAGCCCAGAAAACAAAACCAATTAAGCAAAAGAGTGAAGAAAACCCAAACATTTGAAAGCAAGTTTATCAAATAAGTCATGTAAAACCCTGTTTTAAAACAATACTAATTTTTCCAAAAATTTCGGTAGAGTCTCCTTTTTAAATACTGGCCCCCAAAAATGGGTACAACAAGAATATATGTAAATCCAACAAATAAGGCATCCCCAAGCGGGAGCTAGCTCTTCGCCATAAGGCGGTCACAAATCCCACGCAATATAAATGACAACAAGCATAATAAAGCATAAGAAAACATCATGTCGACTCAAGTGAGCTCGACCCCAAAATACAGCATAAAAGTCCACAACCTCACAGTCTCATCTCTAGGTCAATATACAATAAATCTGGTAGAAACAGTAGATGGAGTACACTAGATACAAGAATATACAAGGTGGTACAAAATAATAACATAACCCACCTATGAGCAAATCTCGAGCTCAGGAAAAAGAGGCAAAAGGACAAGTGCGCCCGCCGCTACTGAACTGACGGAGCGGACCTGCAAAAGACTGTGGCACAACGGGGGTGAGTTGCCAACTCGTGAGTAATAAATAATATCTACAAAGGCTATCGTATGCATGCACACAAGCATCCTAGCCTCTAAAATACAGGTATGACGGGATGCACTAGCAGGTGTGTATACAACATCAGTGTACTAATATGTATGCAACATGAATATCTGAGGTCTCAATGGGTATATATAAGAAACATTTATCTCTTTTTGTTTTTGAAACTTTTTTAGAATGTCAGCATAATACTCAAAGAATCGACGAGAACCGGTGTCCAGCAACGACACCCAAAAGCTGTCTCAAATCTCATAAATGTATCTCTGGCCTCAGCCGTCCGGCTGACCCATCTCAAATATCAATATCTCATCATCTAGCGGCCACGGTCGGTATCCTCTGGATATCCGCCGTCCCAAACAGTCACCGGTAGGTAATCCGTCCCCTGCCAGGCTCAACGTCATCACCACATTCCTCTTGCCCCGGGGTACCTTACCGGGCCCACCATGTTCCCGTGCCGGTTCCTCCACTCCTCGACACGGATTTCCAAATCCACAGCAAACTCATGGTGGACGACACTTACATCACTAGAAAACCGCAATTTACATATTTTAAAAATATAATAAGTTTAGATATTTTGCGGCTTTCCCCCTGAAATCCAGCAATATCATAAAATCTCAAGAAATCCTCATAAGTGCATATATCAATGATAATGAATGCATATGGTATCAATAATCAAGTTGCGATGTGTGATTAATATATTAAGCATGAACAATTAATATGATGAAGTACATGCACATGAATAGCAATACTACGGTTTCATTTTTAAGGAATTAAAGGCAATAGCACAAGTTTAAGTATCAATTAGTAACAGGTTTAAATTTAAAGGTTATCTAGTGTGGTGGCATGGAAATTACCAGGGTGTGTGTGTAAGCATGAATAGTGCTCGTGCTGCACATAAAAACCCTGGCAATGGTGCAGGTGTCCTATAAAATGGTTTCGTATAGGTATGTCAATATAATGCATGGATGCAGCAAATAGTCAAATAAGTATTTCACCCCTAATTACTAACATCACTAAGGGTCTTGTAAGTTACTAAAACTATCGGGCGGCTTGCGCCATCCAACGATAGTCCCCCGTAGATATTACATCTACTCACCGGAATCCCTGGCTAGCTGTGTCCAATCACCGCTTTCCCCTTTCGCGCCGCGTCTGACGTCTCCGCGACCGAACCTGGAATTAACATCAATACCAAACATAAGGTTACATATCAAGAACGACGCAAAACCCAAACGAAACTACTAACGTTCGCTAGCTAGGTACAACGTGCACAAAGTGCGCGGAACACACGTGAAAATCGCAAAAACTGCCAAAAAAACGCCGATTTGGTCGCCCGGCAAAACTAAAACCCGACTACCCAAAAACCCGCACACACGCATCCTAAACGTCATAGGATAAGCCAACACAATCATCAAGATGTCGAAAATAATCCATCACATAATTTTATAACAAAACTAGTAAGCATTTGCATTCCAAAATCGGTGCAAAAATCGCCGATTTACGACAAAACGACTACAATCTAGTATAATCACCCAAGTCACACCATTAGATAACCACTACACAAAATTTCAACACATTAACCATGCTCCAAAACCTAAATTCCACAACCAACCCTTTCTTGATTTTTCTCAAAAGCAATTGCAAATCAAAATCCATACTAGAACAACTTAACTAACACTAATTTCAAACCCAATTAGCAAGTTAACCTTCTAGATTTAGGTTAGCAAAATACTAGATAGCAAAGTAAATTAATTAACCTAATAATGGATTTCTAAACCCTAATTCAACTCATTTTCTATACATAACCCTTTCTAGATTTTCCTAAAACAACAATTACAACTAAAATCAAACTTTTAAAATTAACTAAATTAGCATAATTGAAGACTACATAAACAAGGTGACCATATAGATTAGTTAATTAACAACTAGATTAACTATAAAACAATCTAATTAACTATCATGGCTTCAAAACCCTAATTTAAACAAACTACTCTTTTTAAAAAAAAACAAGATTAGAAATTAGCTAACTTTTAACACTAAACCATGCAATTAAAGGAATTTAGCAAAAAAAAAAAAGAAAGTAACTTGATGGAATTTATACCTCAAGATCTATGGATCAAGCAAGTGATTTGCCTCTAAGGATGGCTTCCTAGCTCCAAGATTCAAGCAGGAATGGCTAAGGATAATGATAGCATAAGGATTTTGTTTGGATTTTTGAATTAATTATGGATTTTGATGTGGTTTTTTGAAGAAAAATGAAGAAAAATGAAAAGAAAAGAGATGAAGAAGAGAGGGTTCAGGTTTCGGCCAGAGGAGGTAAGGGGGAGGGGTGTGGGTGAGTGGGGAAAGTCAATGGTCAAGTCTCCAAAGTCAAATGCACCATACCTTATTCATTATAATTAAAATAAAGCCATAAACTGACTAAATCAACTCAAGAAAGCAACCAAGGAAATGAGGCCAGAAATTTCTGGACTTGCACAAGGTGGGGCTGTCCTAGGGCTGAGGAAAAAGAGAGAGGGGTTTTACAAAAGAAATTTTATGCAAAAAGGCCCCCTACAACTCAAAAATTGCAAGTTTTAGCTCAAAATTCAATAAATTCGTTTCATATCATAAAAATTTGTTAAAAATCAAAATAAATTACTAAAAATTTATGTTACCACTAGATTTTAATTATCATAATTTTAGAGACTAAAATTAGCCCAGAAAAATCTGTATTTATCGCTAATTTAATATATTTTCTTACCGGCTTAAAATAATATTAAAAAATTGAAAAATTAGGGAAAATTTTTAAACGACCAGAATTTCATATTTAACTCATTAGCTACTAAAAACAAGCAATTACCTATCCATTTTAGGTATAATTAGCCCTAAACTGCAAAATAACAAGAAAGACGGTTTTCGGAAAAATACCGAATTTTCACCGAATTTCAGGAAAACACCAAAACGACTTTTCAAGACGCTACACTAAATTTTGAGAAGTTATAGGTATATGAATAAAGTAGAGAACCACATGTTGCTAGTATCATAATTCTTCAAGATGATTGAAAATGTAGATACTTGATTTTGGTATTCCGTTGATAGTTATAGTTTTTGAGAACTTGCTTCTCTTTCAGGTTACTCATATATGGATGCACTCCTTTATGAGTAATGTTGATATGACTTTTTCCATTTGGTTGATATGCACTGGAGACAGCTGCATGATTTTGAATCTGGTTCCAATTAAATTAGTGCTTTCGTTTCTATATTGTATATAGAATCGATTCATATATTAACGAGGTTAAGGTATAGGGAGTTGTCTGGCTGATGCTTAAAACAGATCTGAATATACTCAAGGCACATATTAGTAATGGCAGTTTGTGGGTTATCCCGGGCGTGGCGAGGGTTAACTTTCTACCATTAGGAAGATCGATAGCGATATTGGTCTTGACTCGCCACCGTTTTAGTAAAATGGATTTTTTCAGAAGAAAAAAAGTGTGAGTATGGAAGAACTGGAAGTGATTCCTGTTAGTGTATATGCCCTAGGGGCCATTATTGTATCATACTAGATTGTATATTACTTAATGGAAGTTTGGGATATTCACATGTATATAACAGTCTTGCTAAACATGGTAGTATGCTACTTGGTTTTTCTATCTTAATATGTGAGTATACGTATTGATAGAGCTCTTAGGATCTTGCTTGACTACCAGCGTTGTGATGGCAGTCACACTAGTGGGGGCTGGGTAGTCTACAAGCACATCCTTGTTCAGGTCCCTAGTCATTGGATTATCGAGACAGGGCATCGATACTGCGGAGTAGACTAGTGTGTACGCTTCTCATCCCAGTTGGGGAGATGGTCTGTCCCACAGCCGTCAGTACGTCGTACTAGAGATAGTATGCAGGTGCTCGTTGGGTTACGGGTACACCGGACAAGACTCACAGGGAACTGTTGGATGGTTTTATACCAGTCGTCAGTGAACAGTTCCCAGGTGACATGAGTACAGCATAGTCCGCAGACTTGACACTGCTGCTTCGCCTCGAGTGTGTCCCACTGTTCTTAGATTGCTACCCTACCACGGCTTAAAGGAGTCGTGCAAACAGGTAGCAATTGGGTGCAGCCCCGAGCACTTGGTAGCAGTGGCGGTTAGACAGGATTCGTCTCTCCCGGTATTTGGGGTTGATATCGCGCCGTGTCAGAGAGCCATTACGCAAAGTCCCTGGCCAGGGCAAGCAAGATTTGCTGGTAGGTTCCAGTAGTTTCTCAGGGTGTAATGGGCTTCGCTCCGACACGACTTATACAGCTATTAGGGGACTGACGCTTGCCGCCCCCTAGGCCCGATATGCGATAGTCTTAGACGAATGGACCGGACTGTACGGAGATTGTCACATCAGACTCAGTAGGAGTTCGGATGGGTTTCCTCATCGGCCTTCTTATCGATATCTACCTGGGGACCGTTACGTACAGCTAGTGCCGCTTTCCGTCTGTGGTTAAACCCACTGCCAGCGTAGTAGTCGAGTCTCTAGAGTCCTACGTAGAGAGTTCCCTACTCTAGGCGAAACGATATAGAGGTCGTTTGGTTTTACGACAAGGGTTCGGACGCATACGTATGTTTTCGCACATACGACTTTCGGACAGGTTTTACTAGTCGGCTTTGGTTTAAGCCAGTTACTAGTATCCGGTTATTGGATTTATATAGTCTAAAGTTTTTCCGTGTTTTCACGGATAGGAGGGGCGTTCTCGTAATTGCGCGAGAAGCTTCTAGAAGATGGTGACTAAGGAGGTTTAGGTGGCATATACATTGAATGGGATTAGTGAGTCATATGGATGATTCATCCATGTCATTAATGCTTCATAAATGCTTAATGACTCATGGAGATGAATCACCACAAGATATTTATCAAGCATGGCTGTAAATCATTTTCTTTTCTTTTCTTGATTAAATAAAATGCTTGATATATATTATGATAACTCTTTTTCTCTTCTCATTATTATGTTCATCTTCTCTCTCCTCAAGCTCTCTCTCTTCAAACCCTAATCCTCCCCTCTCATGTGTTGAGTACAAGGATTAGTTAGACTACTTAATCCATAACCATACTCTATTTCATCTAGGTACTTTGATTAGCACTTAAAGATACCTAGTTGCCTCAAGTTTAGAGGCAAAGCTTGGAGTTTAGCTCTCGTGGTGGATCGTCTACTACTTGGAGAAGGCCGAGGAGGAGGTGGAGTTCGTAAAGACGAAGGACACGATTCTTTAGGTATAATCCCTTTACATAGTAGTTGTTAACTTCTATGTGTGTTGTTAGTTATCGTTTAGCTTCGATTCATGCGGTTAGTCGATGTTTAGCATATAAACAAGATCGTTTTCCATATTTCCGCCTCCCCGCAAGTCGTTGGGTGTTGTACATCGACTTACAGTGGTATCAGAGCCTCGCTAAACAATAAATAACTCACTTGCAAAATTGTATGAATTTCGAACGAAAAAAAACCAAAACCGGAAAACCCCGATATCATGGTTTCTGTCGATTTTTAAATGAAGTCCAAAAATTTTTCAGGCAGGTTCAGAAAGCCCAAAATGATAGTATTAGAACACCCAAGAAAACTGGGCTCACGAATCGACTAAACCGCCGCGGAACTGCGGCGAATCCCCCCGACCCGCCGCGGTTCCGCCGCCGAGTTGCCGATTCACAAGCCCAATTTTCCTGTGCTGGTTCTCTGTGATATTTGGTATTTTCTGGAATTTTTTATTTTTGCTCAGGTTTCAGATTTACAGAGAAGTATGGGAGCAAAATTAAATGTGTTTAATCGATCGAAATTATATGGTATTTTCTTGTTGGATTATATCTGTGTTTGTATAATGTGTTCGTAAACCTCCCCTAACTGCTAGTATGTCGGTTGGCCGGGGGTTGCACATTTCTGTAATGGATTTTACCTGTTTGTGTATATGAACTGTGTTGGACTATTGTGATGTATAACCGGGGTTATGTGATGGGTTATTATTTAATTCATTTGATGTAAATGTAATTTGTTGTAATATTATTTTGCGGGGCACATCCAGGTTGCGGTTGTAGCCACCGTTGTATTATTTCATTTTACTGTTTTTGCTCCTAGGACAGACCCAAGGTGGGGTGCACAAACTGCCGGGCGGGTAGTTTGCCGTACCCGTTGGTGTCTTGGGTGGGGTAATGGCTATTCATCACAACTGTGTAATCCGTCTTTTGTTGCTGGCTCAAAACAAACACGGATTACTTGCAAATCCAATAAAGTTCATCTGTGATCTGGAATGCCTATTATTGCGTCTGACGAATGTACAATATCTATATATGATAGCTATTTAGACGTCACTTATGTTTTACACCCGCGCTAGCCCAGCCCCCGCTCTGTCGTTAGTTAAGTAACCTAACGGGTGATGACGGGACCCCGTGGCGAATGCGGATGGCATAAGAGGACGTTGTATTTTCGTTTTTTTCTGCAATGATAGGTTAATGATGGGACGCATTATTTATAATGCAAAGAAAATTAACCAAAAAGTTTAATCTTTGGAACAATTTAAAAGAAACCACTCGGTTAATTTTAAAAACAGATATTTTTAAATGCGGAGCTTTAACCACTCCTTTTAAAAGCTATCAGGTTCCTTCGGTTATATCAAGTTCACTACGTTCACGGTTTCGCCAAAACCATTCGTAGCCCTCCGTCATTTCATCTGGGTATTCAGTAGTATTCAAGCTATGTATTTTGGCCTAACGCCAAGGCATAGTGTTTGGTAGCTACTGGGTATTCATTTGTTGCATAGATAGATGAGTTAGTTTGGGACAGTCGTATTATCATTTTGGCCGAACGTCAAGAATATATACGGATGGGTTCAAATTGACAAGATAATGATGGGTAGAACTTGACATGTGACTTATGACATTTTGGCCTAACGCCAAGGTCATAAGAGCATGGGGCAAAATATATATATATATATATATATATCGGGAATTTCTAAAGAAACTGAAATTTGCAAAGAGTTGCATACCATTTGGAGTTTGATGAATGTTGTTAGGATTCCTTCAACATTATCATACAATGATATTTGGATCCCGATCCTACTATGAGTATATGCTACTTATCAGGAGATTCGTCACTTAACGATCAATGCTATAAACCAAGTAGGTGTCGAGAAAGGTGTCAGCGGGGTTACGCCCCCAGAGAAAAGAGGTTATTTAATTAAGGAACTTCGCGAAAGCGTTGGAAAACCTCCCTCGAAGTATCGACACTGGCCTGGCTGAATGGTTAAGCAAGTATTGTACGGTGAGAATAGTCCTGGCTAATTCTTCTTTTATGGTTTGAGGAAGGATTCGAGAAACAGTGGGAGCCATCCAGTTTAGATAAACTAAAAACCACTCTAAACTTGCAAGAGCATGATGCTAAAGAGTTTTCTTCTCTCTCTCCTATTTGCAGCGACCCTGAAAATGACTGGACTTAAGTTACTTTTACAGAAAAATATACTGACAGGGCCAAACTATAAAGATTGGCTACGGAATGTCAAAATGGCTTTGACCTATGACAAATTGGGGTACGTCCTCACCGCTACGGCACCTGCTGTCCCTGGTCCCAAATCCAGTAATGCGGATAAGGAAATCCGCAAAACCTGGGATTTAGATTGCGCGAAAGCCAGGTGCATCGTGCTTGCCTCGATGAACAATGAACATCAGAGGAGGCACGAGGATATAGAACTAGATGGCATATTTCTCCATACAAAGGAACTTTATGGAGAGCAATCTCGTATAGCAAGATACGAGACCTCTAAGAACTTGTTTCGAGCGAGATTGGCTGTCGGGTCATCGGTAGGAGAACATGTCCTAAAGATGATCGGCTATATTGAAGAGCTCGCAGACCTTGGGACGACTTTGGATAATGAGCTCTATACAGACCTTATTCTCCAGTCCCTTCCTCACACCTACGCCCAGTTTATCCTGAACTTCAACATTCAAAGAAAAGAAGTTGAACTTCCGGAACTCCTGAACATGTTAAGGAGTGCAGAGGGCACCTTGCAGAAGACAAGGGAAACACCCGCTATGTTTGTTGGCGGTGCATCTTATTCCGGGTTCAAGGCTAGGGCCAAAGGAAGGAAGAAGAAGGCCGCCACCAAACCTAGAGGAGGTGTTAGTAAGGTGGGAGGGAAGGGAAAGAAAAAGTTTGCGGTACCGGTAGTGGGCCAGGATGAGTGCTTCCATTGTCACAGGAAAGGGCACTGGAAGAAAGATTGCAAGGCGTGGAATGCCAAGAACCTGGAACCGAAGCAAGCTGTGGATTCGACTTCAGGTGTGTTTGTAATTGAGAATTGTCTGTCAATTAACTCTACTTCCTGGGTATTGGATACCGGATCGGGATCTCATATTTGCAATTCATTGCAGGCACTGAGAAACCGTAGAGTGCTGAAGGAAGGTGATATGACCCTAAAGGTTGCTAACGGAGCTAGCGTGGGAGCTTCGTCCGTCGGGGATTATCACCTAGGATTGACGAGTGGACACATTTTGGTTTTACATAACTGTTTTTTTGTACCAAGCTTAACGTGTAATATCATATCAGTTTCCTTGTTATTAAATAAAGATTATGATTTCACGTTTGTAAGAGATGTTGTTAACATCCACCTTAATCATGATTTGATTGGGTCCGGTACACTAAATAACGGTATATATGTTTTAAACCAACTCCAAATTTTCAATGTCCAGAACACATTAAAAAGAAAGTCTCCAGATTTAAATAAAGCTTTCTTATGGCATTGTAGAGTGGGTCACATCAATGAGAGAAGGTTGACTAAGTTACATAGAGAAGGATATTTGGACTCGTTCGAATATCAAACTTATGACACTTGTCAATCTTGTCTCAAAGGAAAGATGACAAAGAATCCATTTACTGGACATGGAGTAAGAGCGAGCGAGCTCTTAGGACTCATACACAGCGATGTATGTGGTCCAATGTCTACGCATGCAAGAGGTGGTTTTTCCTATTTCATTACTTTCACGGATGATTACTCAAGATACAGATTCATTTATCTGATGAAACATAAATCCGAGGCTTTTGAGAAATTCCAAGAGTATAAGAATGAAGTAGAAAACCAAACCGGCAAAAGTATCAAGACACTTAGATCTGATCGAGGTGGTGAATACTTGAGTGCCGAGTTCCTAGGTTACCTAAAAGAGAAAGGAATTCTCTCTCAGCTTACTCCTCCATACACTCCACAGCATAATGGTGTATCGGAGAGACGGAATCGAACCCTATTGGATATGGTACGATCCATGATGAGTAATGCTGAGTTACCGCGATCTTTCTGGGGTTATGCGCTAAAATCAGCGGCATATCTTTTGAACATGGTTCCTACCAAGACTGTGCCTACCACTCCATATCAGATGTGGAGCGGGAAGAAACCCCATCTACAGTATATAAAGATTTGGGGATGTCCAGCTTTTGTTAAAAAGCAGCATGTGGACAAGCTCGAGGCACCATCAGTAAAGTGTAAGTTTGTGGGATATCCAAAGAACTCCAGGGGATATCTATTCTATTACGCAGAGGAACAAAAGGTATTTGTTTCTCGTAATGCCCATTTTCTAGAACATCAGTTTTTAGAAAAGGAATCAAGTGGGAGCGAAATAGAACTGGAAGAAATTCCAGAACCATAAACTAATACTGAAAGTTTGGTAGAACCAGTGGTTCAAGAAGAACAGGACATTCCCGCACCCCTTCACAGGAGTAGTAGGCCGTCTCATCCGCCTGAGAGATACTACGGTTTTCTCATAGATGGGGATAGAGAGGATTGCATCATAGATGATGATGAACCAACTGACTTTCAGCAGGCCATCCAGAGCGGCGACTCGGTACGATGGCTAGATGCAATGCGGACCGAAATGGAGTCCATGTACACCAACAAAGTATGGACTTTGGACTTTGCTCAAGATGGGGTAAAACCCATAGGATGCAAATGGATCTTCAAGAAAAAGATTGGTGTAGATGGACAGGTAGAAACCTATAAGGCTAGACTTGTTGCAAAGGGTTTTCGTCAAAGACCTGGTTTGGACTATGACGAAACTTTTCTCCAGTGGCTATGCTCAAATCCATTCGGGTCCTTCTTGCTATTGCTGCCTTCCATGATTATGAAATCTGGCAGATGGACGTAAAGACGGCTTTTCTGAATGGAAATTTAGAAGAGTACGTCTATATGGAACAGCCAGAGGGTTTCAATCAGAGTGGGAGCAGCGGGAAAGTATGCAAGCTGCTTAAATCCATTTATGGACTAAAGCAGGCATCGCGGAGTTGGAACATCTGTTTTGATGAAACAGTCAAAGAATATGACTTTATCAAAAATCCAGATGAACCGTGCATATATAGTAAAGTTGTAGCCAGAAGTGTCGTATTCCTCGTCTTGTACGTGGATGACATTCTATTGATAGGAAATGACATTCCTATGCTACAATCTGTCAAAGGATTCTTGTCACACAGGTTCTCCATGAAAGACCTGGGTGATGCCTCTTACATTCTGGGGATCCAGATCTATCGTGATAGATCCAAGAGGATGTTGGGACTTTCGCAGTCCAGGTATATCGAAACTGTACTGAAAAGATTCAGTATGGAAGATTCTAAGCGCGGTAATCTACCGGCTTGTCACGGAATCACCCTCTCCAAAGAGATGTCTCCCAAGACTGATTTGGAAAGGGAACGCATGTCTATTATACCCTACGCTTCTGCGGTAGGCTCTATAATGTATGCGATGTTGTGCACCAGACCAGATGTAGCTTACACACTGAGTGTGGTAAGCCGGTATCAGTCAGACCCAGAGGAGAAGCACTGGATAGCAGTAAAGAACATTCTCAAGTACTTGAGAAGGACTAAGGAGATGTTCTTGGTTTACGGCAGAAAAGACCTCAGGTTGGAGGCCTTTGCTGATTCCGGCTTCCAGAGTGATAAGGACGATTCCAAGTCCATGTCGGGTTATGTCTTTACCCTCAATGGAGGGGCGGTGTGCTGGAAGAGCTCCAAGCAGGACACCGTTGCTGACTCGACGATGGAAGCGGAGTATATTGCTGCTTGCGATGCCGCAAAAGAAGCTGTCTGGATGAAGAAGTTCCTAATAGAACTTCAGGTGGTTCCTACCATAGTTGATCCAATACCTCTGTATTGCGACAACAACGGAGCTATAGCTTTAGCGAAGGAACCAAGGTCCCATCAGAAGTCGAGACACATCTTAAGGCGGTATCACCTGATCAGGGAGATCATCGATCGTCGGGAGATCGAGGTTCGGAGAGTTGCTTCTGAAGAGAACATTGCTGATCCATTCACAAAGGCCCTACCTCAGATTCAGTTCGAGAGGCTACTCGAGATCATCGGTCTTCGATATGCCAGTACATGGCCCTAGTGCAAGTAGGAGATTGTTAGTGTATATGCCCTAGGGGCCATTATTGTATCATACTAGATTGTATATTACTTAATGGAAGCTTGGGATATTCACATGTATATAACAGTCTTGCTAAACATGGTAGTATGCTACTTGGTTTTTCTATCTTAATATATGAGTATACGTATTGATAGAGCTCTTAGGATCTTACTTGACTACCAGCGTTGTGATGGCAGTCACACTAGTGGGGGCTGGGTAGTCTACAAGCACATCCTTATTCAGGTCCCTAGTCGTTGGATTATAGAGACAGGGCATCGATACTCCGGAGTAGACTAGTGTGTACGCTTCTCATCCCAGTTGGGGAGATGGTCTGTCCCACAGCCGTCAGTACGTCGTACTAGAGATAGTATGCAGGTGCTTGTTGGGTTACGGGTACACCGGACAGGACTCACAGGGAACTGTTGGATGGTTTTATACCAGTCGTCAGTGAACAGTTCCCAGGTGACATGAGTACAGCATAGTCCGCAGACTTGACACTGCTGCTTCGCCTCGAGTGTGTCCCACTGTTCTTAGGTTGCTACCCTACCACGGCACAAAGGAGTCGTGCAAACAGGTAGCAATTGGGTGCAGTCCCGAGCACTTGGAGGCAGTGGCGGTTAGACAGGGTTCGTCTCTCCCGGTATTGGGGGTTGATATCGCGCTGTGTCAGAGAGCCATTACGCAAAGTCCCTGGCCAGGGCAAGCGAGATTTGCTGGTAGGTTCCAGTAGTTTCTCAGGGTATAATGGGTTTCGCTTCGACACGACTTATACAGCTATTAGGGGACTGACGCTTGCCGCCCCCTAGGCCCGATATGCGATAGTCTTAGACGAACGGACCGGACTGTACGGAGATTGTCACATCAGACTCAGTAGGAGTTCGGATGGGTTTCCTCATCGGCCTTCTTATCAACATCTACCTAGGGACCGTTACGTACAGCTAGTGCCGCTTTCGGTCTGTGGTTAAACCCACTGCCAGCGTAGTAGTCGAGCCTCTAGAGTCCCACGCAGAGAGTTTCCCTACTCCAGGCGAAACAATATAGAGGTCGTATTGATTTACGACAAGGGTTCGGACGCATACGTGTGTTTTCGCACGTACGACTTTCGGACAGGTTTTACTAGTCGGCTTTGGTTTAAGCCAGTTACTAGTATCCGGTTATTGGATTTATACAGTCTAAAGTTTTTCCGTGTTTTCACGGATAGGAGGGGCGTTCTCGTAATTGCGCGAGAAGCTTCTAGAAGATGGTGACTAAGGAGGTTTAGGTGGCATATACATTGAATGAGATTAGTGAGTCATATGGATGATTCATCCATGTTATTAATGCTTCATAATTGCTTAATGACACATGGAGATGAATCACCACAAGATATTTATCAAGCATGGTTGTAAATCATTTTCTTCTCTTTTCTTGATTAAATAAAATGCTTGATATATATTATGATAACTCTTTTTTCTCTTCTCATTATTATGTTCATCTTCTCTCTCCTCAAGCTCTCTCTCTTCAAACCCTAATTCTCCCCTCTCATGTGTTGAGTACAAGAATTAGTTAGACTACTTAATCCATAACCATACTCTATTTCATCTAGGTACTTTGATTAGCACTTAAAGATACCTAGTTGCCTCAAGTTTAGAGGCAAAGCTTGGAGTTTAGCTCTCGTGGTGGATTGTCTACTACTTGGAGAAGGCCGAGGACGAGGTGGAGTTCGTAAAGACGAAGGACACGGTTCTTTAGGTATAATCCCTTTACATAGTAGTTGTTAACTTCTATGTTTGTTGTTAGTTATCGTTTAGCTTCGATTCATGCGGTTAGTCGATGTTTAGCATATAAACAAGATCGTTTTCCATATTTCCGCCTCCCCGCAAGTCGTGGGGTGTTGTACATCGACTTACAATTCCAGAACCACAAACGATCACTGAAGATTTAATTAAACATGAGGATTCAATTGGACTTGATATTCCATTAGCCACTCCGCATATTTGGTGGGTAACCTCAGGCACCCGAGAGGTACTTCGGTCTTCTCAGAGACGGTGATAGAGAGGTTCTTGTTTACTCAGACTTTCCATTGCTGCTGTTCTAGACTATAAGACCCGGCAAGAGGATGAGTAAAGCATCGTTCTAAACTAGCTTTAGAAGCGCACGTGTTTATGACTCTGCCAGAGGGTTGTTGTAGTCAGTTGGAGCAACGGAAGCATAGTGGGCAAGTAGCTTATGTCTATTTATAGACTAAAGCGGGTATAGCGGAAATAGATCATCTATTTTTGATGTGACAATCATAGGCTTTGAATTCATCAGAATAGGAGATGGATCTGGTAAGAAGGTAGTAGGGTGTGATGTCCTGGTATTTGGGATGACATGCACTTTATAGGAAGTGAAATTCCTATACTACGATCGTTTATACAGTAGTTGTCACACAGTTGTTTCTCCACATAGGACATGGATAAAATATCAGTGTTTCTGGTTACTAGATCAATGGTTTTAGATCTAGATTTGGGAAGTATCCCAATTTGGGTACTTGACACTATTCTATAGTTTTTTAGAATGGACGACTCCTACCATGGTAGTGTACCTGTAGGTGATGCAGTCACCCTCTCTAAAGGTGTCTTACAGACTAAAGGGGAGAGGAATCTGCATAATTAGCATATCACATGCTTAGGCAATTGAGCTAATCTTAAAATGTCAAGTACTACACCAGATGTTGTTTTTGCACTAGCTGCAATAAACATATATTAATCCAATCCTGGAGAAATGTAGGGAAGCAGTTTATGAACATAAATGGATGTTCTAGGGATATGGTAACGACGTCCTCCTTCAGGAGACGGTTTTCATTTTAGGCTTCCAAGGTGACCTGGATGACAGAGAGGCTGTCTGAGTTATAATTTTTCCCTCTTCTGAGGGACAATATGTTGGACAGGTGATCCAAGCGGATACTGAGGAAGGCATGGTGCAGGATACTGATTAAATTCAGTGGATGATACAGTCTATGAAATTTGCTGGATTTGGAGTTCATTTGTGAACTGGGTCCCATCAGATATCCAGACAGATTCTAAGACAAGGTATTGCTCATTTCGGGAGATGGTTATTCTCCGTGAAGTTGAGATATAGAGAGGGAAAGATAGAAACAAAGGAGCGGATCTACTCACTAAGGCTATTTCTCTAATACAATAGTTTTAGAAATGAGCTTTGCGAAACTGATTAGTAGAGAAGTTTGGTGTTCGGTATCGCACGGGCTGTGAGTATGCGACATCGCAATAATTGGCCTTAAGTGCAAGTGGGAGATTGTTTGCTATAGTACCCTCAAGGCAATTATCATAGTCGCATGCAGATGATTATGATGATTGAGGGAGGACCTATACCGATAGAACAGTCTTACTCGAGATGATAGTATGCTATCTGGTTTGTCGTTATCATCATGTACATACTTTAGGTGATATTACAGATCACTATTACATGTTGTTAGAGCACATAGGATTCTTGCTTCACCAACAGCATTATGATGGCGACCATATATGTGGGATCTGGGGGTTTATAAGCAAATCCTTAAATGTCCCTAGTCGTTGGAGTTTCGAGACTGGGCATCGATACTCCAGAGTAGACTAGTATATACTGATCGAGACCTCGACGAGGGGCGGTGGCCAGGTCTCACAAGCCATTAGTGTTAGTTTGTTCACCTAAGATAGTATACAGGTGCTCATTGGGTTATGAGTACACTGGACGGACTCGCCGGGAACCTGCTAATTGGTACTATACCTATTGTCAGATAGTAGTTCCCAGGTGACATGTGTACAGGTTAGTCTGTCGATCTGAGATCGTCATTTTTCTCATGTGAGTTCCCACTGTGCTTTGATTACTACACTACCACAGCTCAAAGGAGTCGTGCATACAGGTTTTAGTTGGGTACAGTCCCGAGCCACATGGAGGCAGTGAGCGGATTGTCGGGGATTCGTCTCTCCCGGTATTGGGGGTTGATGTTGCGCAGTGCATGGGTGGCCTTCAACAGAAATCCTTGGCTAAGGTAGTTGAGAATTACCGATCCAGGATCGATAATTTCTTAAGTGGTGATGGGTTTCATACCGACACGAAATGTCGCATTGTTAGGGTTCTGACTTTATCCAACCCCCTAAACTCGATATGCGATACTCTTAGACAAACAGACCAGACTGTACGAATATTATCACTGTCAGGCTCAGTAGGGGTTCAGGATGAGTTTGCCCGTCGGCCTACCTATCGCTCAATACCTGGGAAGCCGTTACGTACAGCTAGTGTCGCTGACGTGCTTATGGTTAAACCCACTTCCAGCGTATTGATGAGTCTTTAGAGTCCCACACAGAGGGTTTCCCTGGTTCTGGAGAAATGATGTATTAGCCGTATTGGATACGTACAGGGTTCCGATCGATTGATGTACTTTGTACCCGGACATTCGATCGGACAGTTGATAATACTAGCCGGCTCGGGTTTGAGCCGGATTATTAAATCAGGTATTGATTTAATAATTTTCGCATATGTATTTCGATACGTATATTCTAGTATTATGTTCTTTGTGTTATTCTATCTCTTTAGGTATTCGTATTTCGTTACGAATGCAGATATGTATATACAGTAGAATGTAATCCGTATTTTATTCGGAAAACATTCTTGAAGGTGGCCACCTCATTTTTGGATTTGATCATTTTTTGAAAATGGTAAATGAGGTGGAAATTGGAAAATGGGGAGTATGGTGGTGACCATGCTTGCCACTACTACAAAGAAGGGTTGCCCCTACAGATTTATTCGTAGGGGCAACCCACTGCCCCTACGGTTATATACGTAGGGGCGAAAAAACACCCCGTAGGTGCAAAGGCCGCAGGTGCAAGTTGAGACCCTGAACTTGCCCCTACGGTTAAATTTTTGCCCCTACGGATATATGTGTAGGTCCATTTTCCCCTACGGATTAAGCCGTAGGGTATAAGATTTTATATTATTTACGGTTTATTTTAATAAATTACTTGGCCCTACGGATATAGCCGTAGGGGCATGTACTACCCCCTACGGATATATTCATAGGTACTTTTACGTAGGGGCACAAATTCAGGATTCCTGATATTTTGCCCCTACGGATAACGCCGTAGGGGAGAGTCAGTGGCCCCTACGGATATATCCGTAGGGGCATTCCCAACCACCTGGCACTGACATCTGGGGGAAATATCAGTTACTGCTGATATTTAGCCCCTACGGATATATCCGTAAGGGTAACATGTGTGCCTACGGATTAATCCGTAGGTACATATTGTCTGTAATTTTTTTTAAAAAATGGGCTGCTTCATTTTTTCCCGCCCTGTGCACAATAATGTATACATCAATCAAATCATATATTGCAGTATTCATAATCACATCTCACGCATATATATAATATACAAAAGAAACACAAAAACTGAATATGATATAAATACAAACCAATATCAATATCGTTTCAAAATGTAGTACAATGTGTATGATATAAATAAATACATGTTTCAAAAAAAAAGAACCAAAAATCTACCCTAGCTCGGTCCAGCTCCACCTCTGAATAACGATAGAATAACGCGCGCCTGCTCCTCGGTCAATAAACTCGGCAATTCGTCGCGAGCGGGAGTCTGAGTGGGCGGTGGAGCTACAGGAGCTGTCTGCGGAACCGCAGCCGATGTAGTGGCTTGCGGAGCCGCAGCCGAAGGAGATGCGTGTGAAGGCTCGGCCGATCTACCCTGTCGCGTCTGGATATAACGTGTGTAAGAAGCGTGTAAGAACTGTTTATTATTCGAATTCGTATCATTATTAAGTTATTTCGAAACCCTGTTTGGATATCTAGTTTGGAAAAGCGTTGCTTATTTCAATTACATATGTATGTATGATTAATAAAACATAAGTCTACAACCAAATAAGCTCAGGCTATGTACTGATATTGGATATGTTGATATCTATAATATGACATTATATTTTACTATTAAGTAGTATATATACCAGCATCTCATTCAACTCCTGAACGATGGCCTTCAAGCTCTCCTGTTCCTGCTGGATACGTCGCTAACTGGAGACGGAGGAAGTAACCACCGGGGTGGAGTCCAACCTCATATGGGCCCTGCTAGAGCCCAGTCCTCGGCCTCTCTCCCAACCTCCGTGGTGTCGTCCGTGTGCGGCGTCCAGGACTGGGGTCAGCAGCCTCGAATGTTGCCTTCCCCCTAGCAACTGTCAGAACATTATATTTAGCACATACTGGTCTATAAAATTGATAAGAAATACCAAAATCAACAAATTCAAAGCCTTACCTACAGAGATAGAAGATGTGCTCCTCTGGTATCTGCATGTATCAAAATTTGAATAATATTAATTAATTTCAGTATATACATACTAACAAGGTAAAGTCGCATATAGCGCTGCTTACACATATGACAGGGAGTGAACAAGCTCTTGTAGATCATCAGGCGCAAATCTAATCTCATCAAGCAGCCCATGATAATGAGTTGGACGACTAAGAGCAAAAGGAATGTGTGTATATTTATGATATAGCATTCTAAATCAATATACATGCCCTATATAATATATAAACATACCTGGAGGAACGGGAGTGGCCTCTGTCCCTGATATGGACGCATCACCAACAACTAGACAATCAAACATTGACAATATAAGTAATTTTGACATAAAGAGGCATGGATATCTATAATATTACATTCAAAATGGATATTAGAGAGCGCACCTGCAGTGAGAAGTGGTAAAAGTATCACCCAACTAGAGTGTAATTTACAGAATCAGTTGAGACTCTTAAAAGTCATAGAAGAACCCGACCTGCACAAATCTGATGTATGCTTTCCATTGGACACTAAGAAGTCTCTAAAGGGAAAAGCCTATGTGAAAGCCATCATTAGTTCATATCAGAAGATTGATGCTGAAACAGAGAACGAGGAATGTCATTTTTTTCTTCTTCCGCCACATTACTGTCTTCTCCTTCTGCCACATTACTGTCTTCTCCTTCTTATTATGTGCGCGTGCAAATTCAATGACTATATTGAGAATATGGATTAATAGTGGGTAGGAAAAGTATTTCTCAAATGGCTTTTGCGTCTTAAAACCATAAACTACTAAGTAATGGCATACATAATTTTTTTAGTATAAAGGTTGTTATTTTAAGTTTTCCCTTATAGAGATATGATCTAACTGCATCTATCAACTATAAGTGTGCAGAAAATTATGATAAGAAATCATAAGAAAGGGTCGTAGCCATGTATAACCTTGAATCTACATACCAAATCATGCAAAAGCATGCACTTATTGTCACCTTGCCTTGGAATATAAAATATCTTGGAAGACTATAAGCGAGCATTTAAATCTTGATAGCTTTTGACTTCAACATATATTTTTCTCAAGTACCATGAAATATACTTGCTCCGTATAAACCGTTTTCAGGAAGATGGATTAATAATGACAAATTATCCATTGTGGCTCACTAGGTTAGCATTTTCTCTTCTATTGACCATCTTTCTAATCTGCTTGGTAAATTTATTCGGAACCGGCTGTGAATCATTAAAAGACATGCATAAGAAAGAAAGCTAAAATACAGATATATAGCATACCGATACATCGAAACTTCATAGTTGCGATGGCAATCCAGAGATATTTATTTCAAGGCAAGGTGACAATAAGTGCATGCTTTTGCATGATTTGGTATGTAGATTCAAGGTTATGAATGGCTACGACCCTTTCTTATGATTTCTTATCATAATTTTCTGCACACTTATAGTTTATAGATGCAATTAGATCATATCTCTATAAGGGAAAACTTAAAATAACAACCTTTATACTAAAAAAATTATGTATGCCATTACTTAGTAGTTTATGGTTTTAAGACGCAAAAGCCATTTGAGAAATACTTTTCCTACCCACTATTAATCCATATTCTCAATATAGTCATTGAATTTGCACGCGCACATAATAAGAAGGAGAAGACAGTAATGTGGCAGAAGGAGAAGACAGTAATATGGCGGAAGAAGAAAAAAATGGCATTCCTCGTTCTCTGTTTCAGCATCAATCTTCTGATATGAACTAATGATGGCTTTCACATAGGCTTTTCCCTTTAGAGACTTCTTAGTGTCCAATGGAAAGCATACATCAGATTTGTACAGTTCGGGTTCTTCTATGACTTTTAAGAGTCTCAACTGATTCTGTAAATTACACCCTAGTTGGGTGATACTTTTACCACTTCTCACTGCAGGTGCGCTCTCTAATATCCATTTTGAATATCGATAATATTACATTCAAAATGGATATCAGAGAGCACACCTGCAGTGAGAAGTGGTAAAAGTACCACCCAACTAGAGTGTAATTTACAGAATCAGTTGAGACTCTTGAAAGTCATAGAAGAACCCGACCTGCACAAATCTGATGTATGCTTTCCATTGGACACTAAGAAGTCTCTAAAGGGAAAAGCCAATGTGAAAGCCATCATTAGTTCATATCAGAAGATTGATGTTGAAACAGAGAACGAGGAATGCCGTTTTTTTCTTCTTCTGCCACATTACTGTCTTCTCCTTCTTCTTCTGCCACATTATTGTCTTCTCCTTCTTATTATGTGCGCATGCAAATTCAATGACTATATTGAGAATATGGATTAATAGTGGGTTGGAAAAGTATTTCTCAAATGGCTTTTGCGTCTAAAAACCATAAACTACTAAGTAATGGCATACATAATTTTTTAGTATAAAGGTTGTTATTTTAAGTGCGCGTGCAAATTCAATGAAAGTTAGATTTGAGGATACCCATGTATGAGTTGTATTCTATATATGTGTGTTTCGATTTATGATTTCGCTTAAGTGTAGGGTTGTTTTTACTTAAAGAAGTATCACCATCTACTATATATAAAAAAATATAGCAAACTAGGATTGGTATTCAAATCCCAGTCCAGATTGGTATTCAAAATTTATTTAATTAGTTTGTGATCTACATCATTTGATTTGTTGCTTGAGGCATCAATGTAGGCACAAATATCGGCGACGAGGAACTCGACGAGGAAGAACGAGGGCGGTGGTGGGCCAAGAACGGAAGGCGGTGGCGGGCTGAGAACGGAGGGCGCGCGGTGGCGACGAAGAGAAAATTGGAGACGCGGGAACGAGAGAAAATTTTGGGAACGAGAGGGAAAGAGATCGAGGCGTAGGGCATTTCTGTGCCTTTTTTTATTAAATTCCCATTTAGATGCCCCTACGGACATAACCGTAGGTTATTGGTTTGCGGCTCCGTAGGGCCAAACAACAAATTAAGATTTAATATTTTTAAATTAAAATGTCGGGCACCGTAGGGACAAAGTGGCGCTTTTAGTTTCATATATGAGTATCGATGGGAATATGAAGGTTTCATATTATCATCGAGTATCATATATTGGTTTTAACCTGAATATCTCGAGTCGCTCTCTAATTATGCGTTTGTTGTGCATTCGTGTTGTATGTGTAACATGATTTTAAACCATTGAGATCAAGATTGATAGAACTGATCATCCTACATTGCAATAGCATTCATCAACCAAAAACTATTATTGCAATGGTATTCATCTATAACAATCAACAATTAAAACTACAAATGTAGGATACTGATATCATAAAGCGTTATACGCAACATTGATAGAACTGATAAATAAAAAAACGAAACACAAACCGTATCAAGATTTAACAACTTTGATTATGTCATATACGCGGGCCGATATTTTCATATTAGCCAATTGGCAAAAATAGATTGCGGTCTGGATAAGGCATATTGGCAGATGTTACCTATATGCATACATGCATGTTGTCTCCCTATTTTTTCATAAATCAAACCAACAACATACATCAAACTAGTCCATGCCACCAATCGGAAACTCCACTATGTTTTTGAATTATTATTTTTCCAAATAGCATTGAGCTCCTATTGATATTGTTCCATCCAAAAAATTTGTTGTGCTTGCCTCGACCTTCATCTAGCTTTCACATGACATACACATTATATGAGTAATATAGTTATAAATTATGGTATTTTGTTGTCATCAATCCACCTAACCCTACCCCCAAGTTGCTTAATAATTCAAGCAATTCAACAGCATTTAGTACCAAATCACTAGCTTTCGGCAACAATACACGTCCAAACTAAAAACATGACATTGGTGTTACTACAGTAATTGTCCCCTCCATACTTACGCTCTAATTCCATGAAACAAACAACCCCTCAGTGGATTTGGATTGGAGTTGGATTTTTGGAATATCAAATCCATAAAAACTTGCCAGTTTTGTATTTGGTTTACAAACTTGATTTTAGGATTGATTGATGCAACTAGGATATTTGGAGCCCTTTCCATTCCGTCGAAAAAAGTAAGGAATTGCAAAAAAATCCATGTCCACAATTTGGGCACAACCAAACAAAAGAATAAGAAACTCGTAAACCATCATCTTTCATTTTCATTTGGTACAAAACAAACAAAAAAGACACATAAATTCATGAATCAACCTTAAGACTTTGAGAATCCATGTGCCCAAGGACACTAATCATCCAACATATTTGATATGAGCCCAAAGAACACTTAACATCCATTTTCAATATGAATCTGACTACAATTTTTTATTTTTTTATTTTTACATATCAAATATGAACAATGCATCTAATATCCAAACAACATCTACAAGAAATAAATGTGATCGGATGATATAACAATGTTTTCAAGGCTACATCAATTGACAACACCAAAGCCAGCACCAAAGCCAGTTTTCAAGGCTACATCAATTGACAACACCAAAGCCAGTTTTGCTACGAATTAGTTGGTGAAAGAATGGTTTACACAGCAGTACACAAGAACACATCTGGGCATCTTGCTATACTAACTAGAGTGTAAGTATACATACTAGAATAATTTTTCAACTCCCCACCACTTAACCCCAACCCAGCCCCAGCCCCGCCCCCAGCCCCAGCCCCACCCCAGCCCAGCCCCAACCTAACCCTAAACCCAGTGCGGCCAGCTAAACCCCAACACCAACCCTAAGGCAAACCCTAACCCCAGCCCCACCCCACAGCAGCTGAACACCAACCCTAACCCTACCCCGACCCCGACCCCGACCCCGACTGCGACCGCGACCCCTGCCCAACCCCAACTCGCGCGCCATGAACCCTAAGCCCAAAATAATCCCAAAAATCTTTAATTTACCTCACCTGAACCCTAATCCCGAAGTAATCCAAAGATTTACTCACCTGAACCGCTGCTGCGCTGGGGCTGGGGCGACGACCTGAACCGCGGTGGCGACGAGAGCTGAGGTGGCGACGAAACCGGCGGTGGCGACAAGGAGAACGACGTTGGCGACGACGGCGTGGCGAATTGGGGAATTTTTTCGCGCGCGATCGAGAGAGATTTCGCGCGCGATCGAGAGAGAGAGAAAGTGAGCGAGCGTAGGCGATCGATCTGGGATTTTGTTAAATCGATATTTACTTGCCCCTACGGATATAGCCGTAGGTCCTTTGTTTGCGGCACCGTAGGGGCAAACACCAAATTAAGAATTAATATTTTTATTCTTGGACGTCTATGCCCGTAGGGGCAACCTTTTAGCCCTACGGATTAATCCGTAGGGCCAAACTTAAATTGCCCCTACGGATGTCAATATCCGTAGGGGCAACCCCTTATTTTACTAGTATGGGTGGTATTTTAAAATGAAAGATATTGTTTTACAAAACCTAGCATGCTTGATTTTCTCTCTCATGGGAGTTTCATTATTTTGAGATGGTTGATTTTCTCTTGAGCATGCTTTGTTCTCATCACCATTTGTGCTTCACTGCTCTCTTGATTTTCCATGGTTGCCTCCACCTTCATTCACCACCTCCTCTCAACCCTCTCATTTGTTAAGAATCATGAGAGGAGGTGAGATGAGATAGACCAACACTTGGATTACACTCACTACATCCTAGGCTTTCTAGAGTAGCATCCTAGAAACACTAGTTGCTTCACTTACATCCATTATGTGGAGCTAGAGCCAAGACAACATCCTTCGGGTGGATCATCTTCGATGCAAGGAGATCGGCGACCAAGCTTGATCAAGGAGCCTCTAGAAGCTTAGGAAGATGGTTGAGGACCGAAGGACACGGATCAACTCGGTATAACCATTCCCAACTCATTTTATGTGCTTGCTAGTATAGGGTGTTAGTTGTATATATGCCCTAGAGGCCATTATTGTACATGAGATGTATATTATATTGGATGCTTGGATATACATAGGGAGGACTTTCTTGCTCGACATGATAGTACGCTATCTGGTTGCTCTTAATCTTAACATGTAAACTTACTGTCTCTCTGTTATATGTTGATAAATCCCTTAGGATTTGTACTTGACTACCAGGATTATGATGCAGATCATAGTAATGGGGCCTGGGTTGTCCATGGGTTCATCCTTCAAATGGTCCTAGTCAAGAGAATATCGAGACATGGCATCGATATTCCAGAATAGACTAGAGTATCACTTCTCGACTCATGTGATGGGAGATGGATGATCCTATATCCATTGGTGTTTGATATCAGAGATGGTATATGGGTGCTCAGTGGAGACTGGATACACTGAATGGACTCACCGAGAACTCCTAGATGGTATTATACTTCACGTCAGATAGCAGTTCTCTGGTGACACTGGTACAGGTTAGTCTGTCGACCCGAGATCGTCATAGAGTCTTATGTGTCTCCCACTGTGCTTTGATTTCCACCTTACCATGGCTCTACTGAGTCATGCAAACAGGTGGTTTTTGTGTACAGTCCCGAGTCACATGGAGGCAATGAGCGATAGGAAGTGATTCGTCTCTCTCGGTATTAGAGGTTGATGTTGCGCTATGCCCGACTGGCCATAACTGGAAATCCCTGGCCATGGTATATGAGATTAACTGGTAAGTGTTATCAGTAGTTTCTCAACCTATTATGGATCTTGCATCGGCATGACTTATCAAGCTATTGGGGTATGACGTTTACTACTCCTACTCGAGATATGCGACGTATCAGACGAAGAGACCGGACTGTACGATAGTGTTACTGATTAGATTCGCAGGAGTATGAGCATGCTTGCATGTTGATCATCTGATCATTCAATACTCGGGTAGCCGTTACCTTTAGCAGGCCTCTTGTGGCTTGTGGGTGTTTGATATGATCATCACATGCTGCCGGCGTATTGATGAGTCTTTAGGGTCCTACACGGAGGTTTCCTGGCTCAGGCGAAACGGAGTAGGAGCACATATGTGATATGTGCGGGACCGAGATTAATACGTGTATGTGATACCGTATTCTATTCTCACGATATGAGATATCGGCCGGTTATATGTGATAAAGCCGGGCTATCGGATCAAGTGTTGATTCGATAAAATGATACATATTATATTTGTCGGTTTTATGTGATATAGCCGGATTATTAAATCAAGAGTTGATTTAATAATTTAATGTATAATTATATATTTGATGTATTAAATTATATTAACTAATATATGCTCACACAAGTATTTATTTTTCTCACTTATTATACATTTAACATATATATGATATATGTTTATTGTATTGTTCTCTTTTGTTCAAGCATTATATATGTGATATATAATAGTGTGACATACTAGGTTATACATGCAACTTGGGTGTTTGAGAATCATACCATGCTATATGATAATGATTAGGTTTTATTTATCTTATTAATTCAAAATTAGTGGAAATTTGTCATGCTTGGAAGCTTGGAGAAGCTTGAAGCATCTTTGACAAAGTCCACTTCTTTTGTTTTATCTAAGATATTTACTAACCTAACCTTAATCAATTAGCTATGGTTTATTCTCTACAAGGGTTAGCCATGTCATATACTATCCCATGGTTGCATTTCTAACCTAACTCTCATTCTCTTCATCACTAGATCATCTTCTTCTTCATTTGCTTCTAGCTCTCTTGATCTTGAGAAAGTGATGAAATATTGTGAGAAAAAGAAATCTAAAGTGAGCCCATTTCCTACTTCACCATCCTCTACTATTAGCCATTTAGTTTAATGTGTTCTCTTCACAAAGTTCATCACCTAGTGAAGAGGTAGCTTGGGTTTGAGTCTTCTCGACGTAGATCATCTTCGGCCTCGAAAACTTTGAGCAAGGTTGTTCATTTCTCCAAGGGAACCCATACTAGAGTTCGGCAGATCACTACCTGCAGCGAATGGACTTCTACATGGAGCTTTAGAACTGAAGAATCGGTCTACAAAGGTTGTATTCCTCATTCACTTGTTGTAATGTTTGATTACATGCTTTATATTGTCTATTCACTCTAGCTAGATCCTAGCTTAGGGTTCTTTAGCATCTTAGAATTTTTGAAATTGGCATACTTGATGTCTTGAAAACCCAGTAGGATGCTGAAGAATCCCAACAGTGGTTTCATAGCGGGGCTAGTGTATTAGACGATGTTTGTTAGATTACGAAACCGAAACTACTTCGAAACTTGAAACATCGAAACCTAATATATGTCGATTTTAAAATGACCTCGAAAAATTATTTAAACAAGTGCAGAATGTTGTATGTGATACAATATGAACACTACCAAAATTTGAGCCCAATTGCTCGGAAAATGGCCGGCCACATTGAGCTAAAAACTGGTGAGTTCGGCCCAATTTTGGAATTTTTGCCTCAAATTTTGATGGTGTTCCAGTCTCTGGGTTTTGCTGTTTCAGGTATTATTTGTTTAGTCCAAAAATTTCATGTGATGTTAATTTGTTAAGGTGCTAATTCGGAGTTTTTCTTATTCGTAATTCTAATATGGTTTCGGGTTTTCACATGTTATCTAGGCGAAGTTAAAAAGTTCGACCGAATGTCAAAAACCCATTTTTCCATGTTTAGGGTATTCGGAAACTCATGCAAGTCATTCTGTCGACCCTCTAGAAGAATGAAAGACTAACTCGATATAATGACTATGGAACCGCTTTCGAACCTTAAGGTTTGTGGCAAATCCGCGGTGCCATTAATGAGGCTTGGGTTTGCCCTTCTACGGTTGGTCCATATGTGTTATGGCATGTTCTGAGTATTTTTGAACTGTGCTCAAGTGTTGAGCTCTCGGAGAATTGTGTGACTTTGATTAATCGATCAAAAAGTGTAACGTCGTCCGGATATTTGTGATGGGATACAAAACTTGGAATCAACAATATTTGAATTTTATAAATCTAGCAATTTAGTCTCATTTGATCGGTTGCCACGGGATTTTGATGTGATCAAAAGTCCGTCGCAATCACGTAGCGTACGCGGATACTCGCCGGGTAACATTACTAGATAGCCACACCCCATAGCCCCGACCAAGTGACTGTAGGAGAACTCCGTTGCCAAAAGCATCCGTCCGGGTGCTCGCGGCCGCGGTGATCCGCCTAAGTGCACTTCGTCGACGGTATCAGGGGTACGGCCGTCTACTAAAGTTTCCGATGAGCATTCGATCAGGGTGTCGGGAATATTGTTGAATTGCCCGACTTGTTATTAGAAAATGTCTTCAATATCGAGACTAAAATGCGAGGTTTATAATTGTTAGGCATGCTATGTCTAAGGAATTCATATTGTTAGGCATGAAATCCGGAATATGAGATATTTTGGTTTTATGATGTCTAAGGAGGTTACGGATTCCAATTGTTGTAGTTTTCACTTTCTTTTCTGCGACCGTAAGTGTAATATGTGGTGTATCGCCGGTTTCGTTGCTATATGTCAACAACAATTGGGATACGCATATTTAATTACGTTGATGACATGTGATGTTATGTGTTGTTGTGATATGTTATATTGGATCGTCGTGTTTGAATAGATGGAGGTTTTTATGTGTGATGAGAGTTTTTCATTTTCATTCATGTAAAAAACTTGTATGTAATATTCTTTTATTGGGGCACTTCCGGGTTGAGGAAGATGTCACCGTTGATGTATATTATTTACTTTTCCGCATTAGGATAGACCCAAGGAGGGGAGCACAAGTAACCGGGTTCTAGAGTCCAGTGGGAGACCATCTCGAGGCGTCGACTCCAGGTCTGCTAACTCTAGAATTGGTAGGGTTGCATGTCGATCTCGTAGGGGTCTTGGGATGTGGGATTGGCTATTCATCGCGACCGTGGAATCCATGTTTCATACCTGTTTAACTTATAACACGGAAATCCTAGTATATCCAATATTTCATATGTTGTCTTCTGCTGCTGATATTCTGTGATGTGATCACTTTATACTCTATGATGGATACATTATAATATATATATGATATATTATAGACGTTGCTTATGTTTTTCACCCGCGCTAGCCCTGCCCCGCTCTGCCGTTAGTTAGCTAACCTAACGGTGCACGACGAGACTTTGAGGAGAATGCAGATGGCATAAGCGTACGTTGTATTTATCTGTGATGCTTAGGTAACTTAAGTGATGGGACATTCATTAATGAGATTAATGAAAGAAAATAAACCTAAAGATGTTGTAGAATCGAATCTGAAACCCACTCGGCTTTTTACGAAAAAGCAAAGTTTCAAAAAGCGGAGCTTAAACCACTCCTTTTAAAATCATTTGATTCTGCAACGATATCAAGTTCAAAGCATTAAAGGTTTTCTCAAAAACCATCCGCAACCCTCTGTCATTTTAGGATGTAGAGTACTTAGTATTCATGCTGCGTATGTTGATCATAGTCAAGACGTAGTGTACGGTAGCTAAGTGATGTCTTCCTACACAGCATATGATGTGATTAATTTGGACAGTCATGTGATTATGTTGATTATAGTCAAGGTTCATATGGGTGGGTCTAATTAATCAAGAAATGATGGGTAGAACTTGACTAGTGCTTATGATATGTTGATCATAAGTGCTAGGGGTAAAAACCATTATCGGGAGCTTCAAGTGTTGAAATTTGCAATTAGATTGCATACCTTCTAAGAGATAGTTGGATCCTGATATCCATTGCGAGTAATTGTTACTCCTGGGAGTGTTTTGCACTTTACAATTAGTCGATCAAGTAGGTGTCTAGAAAGGTGTCAACGAGGTTACGCCCCTGGGAAAACGAGGTTTATTTTAATTAGGTCTATGCGGAAGCACGGGAAACCCCGCTCAAAGTACCGGCACTATCCTGGCAGAAAGATTGGTGAACTTGTAGGGTGTAATTAATCCTGGCTAGTCTTTCCTTTTAAGGTTTGACAGAAGATTTGATAAAAACAGTGGGAGCCATCTTGATTAGATAAAATATATAACCAATCTAATCTTGCAAGAGCGCACGCAGAGTGTTTTCTTTTCTCTCTCTCCAGATAGCGACCATGTCATGCCTTAATCAAGATAATAATATGGATGTATTGACTGAACCCGCTTGTTATACTGTGCTGGGGAACGTTGGTCCCGCTCCACCTTATAATTGTTATAAGACCGAGCAGGAAATAGGGGAATACCAGGATTCCCATGCCGCCCAAATGGAGAAAGTGCATGTTGATGTATCTTCTTCGGGTGTGTTCGTTACAGAAAACCATTTCTCAGTATCATCTACATCCTGGGTATTTGATACCGGATCAGGATCCCGCATATGTAATCTGTTATATGGGCTACAGAAAGGTAGAAAACTGAGATTGGGTGATATGTCTCTAAGTATAGAGAATAGTGCAATTATTGCAGCCAGATCAGTTGGCAAATATCACCTTCTATTACCAAATACATTGATTTTGAACGAATGTTATTAGATACCGAACCTGATATGCAACATTATATCAGTCTCTTTATTTACTAAAGAAAGATATAATTTTGAATTGTTGAATAATGTTTTGAACATTTCCTATATCAAGAATTGATCAATTCAGGCACATTATCTAATGGCATATACATTCTAAATCAAACTGCAGTTCTTAAACGTACATAACACACACAAGAGGAAGGGTTCAGAAATGAACGAATCCTTCTTAAGGCATTGTAGACTAGGTCATATCAATGCGACATAACTAGCTAAGTTATATTTAGATGCATATTTAAATCAGTTTGAATTTACATCTTGTGAAGCTTGCCAGTCATGTCACAAAGATAAGATGACCATAGCTCCGTTTATTGGGAACAGAGAAAGAGTTAGTGAACTCTTGGAATTGATACATGATGATGTATGTAAGTCCCCTGTCTACACATGCCAGGATTGATTCTTTATACTTCATTACATTTACTGATGATCTCTCAAAATTCAGAAATATGTTCCTGTTGAAACACAACTCTGAATCTTTTGAGAAATTCAAAGAATATAAGTCAGAAGTAGAGAACCAAAATGGGTATAAGTATTATGTCCTTTGATAAGATCAGGGAGGAGAACACTTGAGCACGGAATACCTGGACTATTTCAAAAAGAGAATAAGATTCTCTCTCAGCATTACTCCTCCGAATACACCACAGCACAACGGTGTATCGGGACGGAGCAATCGTACCCTATTAGATATGGTGTGCTCTATGATGAGTACTACTGAGTTACATATTTCCTTTTGGGAGTTATGCACTTGAGAAGTTGCATACCTATTGAATTGGGTTCCAATCAAATCAGTGCCTACCACTCCATATGAGATATGATATGGGAAGTGCCCATCTCTTAAGTAAGCTAAGATTTAGGGTTGTCCGGCCTATTTCAAAAGCAAAATCGGGACAAGCTCGAGGCAAGGTCAGTTCTGTGAAAGTTTGTTGGATATCCTAAGCATTTGCAAGGTAATATCTTCTAGCGCACTGAGGAACAAAAGGTGTTTTATTTCTCGCCATGCCACCTTTTGAGGAAAGGAATTTATTTTGGAAAGAAATTTGTGGTCTTGAGGTAGAACTGGAAGGAGTTCCAGCTATACAAACTACAGATGATGATTTGGTAGAACCCGAGAATTCAATAGTTCCCGACGAACCACTGCCTCTCTACCGATCTGGCAGGCTTCCTCATCCGTCTGAGAGATACCTCAGTTTCTCAATGACAGTGGGAGCGAGGATTGCATCATGAGAGATGATGGCCCAACTATTATCGAGCAGGCAATCAAGAGTGGGGACTCTGTATGAATGGATAGATGCTAAGCGATCTGAGATGGAATCTATGTACACCAACAAAGTATGGACTTTGGTTGCTATATCTGAAGGGTTAAATACCCATCATAAGCAAGTATATCTTGAGAAGATTACTTGGTGTAGATGAAAAAGCTGAGACTTTCAAAGCCAGACTTGTTGCAAAAGGTTCTCGTCATCGACCAGGCATGGATAATGATGAAACCTTTTCTCCAGTGGCTATGCTTAAGTCCATCCAGATCCTACTTGCCATTGCTACATACCATAACTACGATATCTGGAGGTTGGGTGTCATGACTACTTTTCTAAATAATGATTTAGAAGAAAGCGTCTATAAGTACAAAGCCAGAGGGCTTCGTAAACAGTGGGAGCAGCAGAAACGTGTGCAAGTTTCTTTACAAGTTAAAGCAGGCATCGCGGAGTTGGAACATCTGTTTTGATGTGGTAGTCAAAGCATTTGACTTCATCAAAATGGTAGATGAACCTTGTATATACAAAAAGGTAGTGGAGAGTAAGGTGGTTATTCTCGTATTGCATGTGGATGACATGCTCTTGATAGTGAAGGTGTTTCCTATGCTACACATGGTCAATCTCCTCTAATCACATTTATTCTCCATATAGGATCAAAGTGATACCTCCTAAATCCTGGGTTTTGGATCTTTGAGATAGATCTAAGTGGATGTTTGGATTCTCACTAGGTGTAGTGAAATGGTATCAATCGATCTTGGGGAGAATCACTGGATAGTTTCCAAGGTGGTAAGGGCGACTAAATGTCAGTCACAAGCATTGTCTTTATCCTCAGTGGAGGGACGGTATGTTGGAATAGTTCCAAGCTAGATACCGGAGCAAACTAGACGATAAAGGCTGGGTATATCGCTACCAACGATGCTACCAAAGAGACAGTCTGGGTGTATATTTGTTCATGAGATGAACTAGGTTCCTACCATTGTGTGACAATGGAGATGTGGCTTTGGTCTAGGAGCCCTGGTCCCATCAGTGACCCAAACAAATTCTATGGCAATATCACCTGATCATGGAGATGGTTGATCTCCAAAAGATCGAGGTTAGGAGAGTAGACTCAGAGGATAACACGGAGGATCTACTCACTGAGGCCTTTCCTGCGAGAGACTTTTATAGGACGTTAGGTATGTTATACTACAACAACCGGCCTTAGTGCAGGTTGGAGATTGTTAGTTGTATGTATGCCCTAGAGGCCATTATTGTACATGAGATGTATATTATAGTGGATGCTTGGACATACATAGAGAGGACTTTCTTGCTCGACATGATAGTACGCTATCTGGTTACTCTATATCTTAACATGTACACTTACTGTCTCTCAGTTACATGTTGATAAAGCACTTAAGATGTGTACTTGACTACCAGGATTATGATGCAGATCATACTAGTGGGGCCTGGGCAGTCCATGAGTTCATCCTTCTGTAACATTTCAGAAAAATAAAATATTATTTTTTGGAATTAAAATAATTAAAATAATAAATATTATGAATTTTTTAAAATGGAGATTAGTTTTAATGTTATGGTAAGATCATATACCAATAAATTGGAAAAATATTGGAAAATTACCTTGAATGTTGATTTTTAAAGAAATTGTGAGATTTAGACATTTTATGAATTATTATATAATTTATTATATACAAGTTTATTTCTAAACTTGATTAATATTTACTAATTATGCATTAAGTATGATTTTGCATGTGACATGCACAATGTCATATTATACACTTGTTACATTTTATTCTACCATGATTCTTTCCTTTATAGAATGGATTTTGTTTTTAAAATGAGATTTAAAAGAAAAGATAAATAAAAGAAAAGAAAATGGAAAATGGAATAAAGAATTGTGGCATGGTGAGGGGTACGGGCAAGAGAGAGAAGAGAGATAGAGGTGAGGGGTCTTCATTGACCTTGGTCATTTTCCCTCCTTCATTTTTTCCTTCACCATTTCTCCCCTCTTCCTCCTTCATAGCTGCCCTCTACCTCCACCATCTCTACCTCCTCACTACACCATCAAATCCACATTAAAACATCTCTTTCCCTTCATTAAAAATGTGCACAAGCTCACTACAACCATGGGGAACCAAGAAAGTTGGGTTTTTGAAGACTTGGGGCAACTCAAGAAAATTCTTGAGTTGCCAAATGAGGTATTTCCTTCAACATTAGAATAGTAATTCATTCCCTTTTGCATCTATATTAGTTTAGAAGTGTTTAGTGAGGTTTTATGACATTTGAAAAATTCAAGACGAGGTTTTGAGGAATTCTTGAGTTGTGATGATGCATGTGAGTGCATTAGTGACTACAAACCCCCTTTGGTGTTAAAACATAGACCAAACCAGAGCTAGAACCCCAAACATGAACTTTAGATATCCAAATATCGGTTTTTGTGAGAATTTAAGGCCTACAGGGAATCTGGAGTGATCCGAGGCCATTACTGGAAAAACTAGCAACACCACTAACCTATATGGACCACTAGAAGACCCCCCTGAAAATACGAACCCATTCCAAGCATCCCAAACCGAGCAGGCTGTTTTTCATAGGAATGTGGCCGGCCTAATTGAGGAGTTAGGGTCTAGGTTTCGTCTGTAGCTCAGTTACTTCATATACAAACCCACTGTACTGCTAGTTTAGCTAAATTTCACCTGAACTAAAATCTGGAGCGAGTTTTCAAAGTTGTTGTTTAGGTTTCGTAGTTTTCAATAACTTGGTTTTGATATTCGAGCTGTAGATTCGATCTTTGGACGTTGTACGTCAACGACGAAGGATTTATGATTGTTTTCGTATGCGTGAGCTATAGGTTCTAACCTATGGGCACCTCGCGTGTCGTTTTGTTTGCGAATCGGACTTTAATGCGATACGATGTGTTATGACATGTAGGTACCCTCATGTGGACTTCGAACGATGAAGAAGAGAATGGCGATATCGACTTTGGCAAGAAAGGATCAAGGTGAGTAGATATATATCTATGGGGGTAGTCGGGTGGATGGCGTATAGCACCCCCGTGATATCGTAATGTAGCATACTAATATGTTATATTTATATATTATTATGTGTATTGTGATTTGTGGGTACTTAGCAAGAGCAGCTCTAGCTGATCATGGGTAAGTTTAGTGTAATTGGAACATAGTGTTTTTAGTTAGTTCTTAGTTGCGAACCATAGAGTAAAGGTACACACACACACACATGCACACACGGGTTACGATTTTGGTGTATATGATATATGTATATGTGTGTGTGTATATATATATTTATATATATATATATGTATATGTGCGTGTTGATGTGTTGATATATATATATATACATACATACATACATACATACATACATATACGTATACATGGGTGATGAGGATAGTTTGTTATACTCGAAAGAGAGTCGATATGATCGGGCATAATGCTGTCAGATTGTGATATGTGTTTGGGTCGTGATATCCTTATACGACATGTTGTTATAGCGGATCGTTGAGCGATGTGTTTTATTCACACGCGGACATATGTTGGATGGTATCGGAATGTAATAGACCTTAGATCAATACCCCTAATACAGGATATGATGATAATGATACCAGATAAATAATGAGTTAGATGTGATAGTTGACCCGTACCCCGATTTTGGGATGTCGTACGATGGGTTTAGCGTATGAGATATAATTATGATAATAGATCCGCACTCTTGACTCGAGCCAACTCTGACCTCGTATCTCGCTATAGCTCTCTGAACCCTCATAGTTTTCAGCGGCATAATGGCTAGAAATAGAAATAGGACTCGATAAGAACACGGAAATCGAATCACAAGGATGTATATAATCACAGAAGGAATTTCAAGCAACAAGTCCTAAGGTCACTTAGGCGGAGTACCGTGTCGTAAGTATGCCGCTGACATACACACGCTACGTCACTCTGCTTAAGCTACTTACTCCATCATACCAAGGTCATCTTACACTCCGAAAGGTAAAACCTAGCGCTCTGATACCAACTTTGTCACGACCCAAAATTTGGCACGTGACTGCACTTAAACCACGTAACGTCTACAGGTGTAACACAATTCAAGTAAGCCGAAAACCCAGAAATCTAAAGCATCAAAAGTAGTAAGTGATAAGAACATTGTTTAAAACTTTTGGGAATCTCAAGTAAAAATCTTTAACTTATGTTGTTTTCATAAAATTTCGGCAGCACCTCCTTTGTAAAAACTAGCCCCGAAACGGGTACAACATAGAATATAAATAAAGCATCCCTAAACGGGAGCAAATCACGCCCAACGGCAGAAACAAACACCACAAGCATAATATACGACGCCATAGCGAAGAAATATAACTGAAAATAGTATAAGGAGATAAAACCACATAGAAAAGGCCGGCTCCCACGAGCACGGCACCTAGAGTCACAAAAAAATAGTACAACATCGATCCTCACAACTCGTCTCTAAGTCAAATAGATGAAGGTGAAAGATGGAGAGTACTAGATCCAACAAAAGATATACAATGTACATAAATGGATAACCGCGAAACCCACCAATAGCAAAGGCCCAAGCCAACCGTAGCGGTATCCGCAGAAAAAGATACAATATGAAGAACCCCTGCCGCGACTGCTTAGAGGGACAACCTGGAAAACACTGTGGCACAATGGGGGTGAGTTGCCAACTCATGAATAGTAAATAATATTATGCAGGTAATCGCAGGTATACATGTACTGTGATAATCTAAAACATGGAATCTGATAGCATAAATATAGCAATATGGATATGCAACAAACTGTTGGATATAGTGCCCTCACAGTCAATTATTGGATCACAGGCACGTGATTGCAATGATTGAGGGAGGACCTATACCGGTAGGACAGTCTTACTCAAGATGATAGTATGCTATCTGGTTTATCTTTATCATCGTGTACTACTTTAGGTGACCTTACAGGTCGCTATTACACGTTGATAGAGCCCTAAGGATTCTTGCTTGACTGCCAGCAGTATGTTGGCGATCATATACGTAGGAGCTGGGGTCTATAAGCACATCCTTAAAGTGGTCCCTAGTAGTGGGAGTTTCGAGACTGGGCATCGATACTCCATTAGTAGACTAGTGTATACAGTTGAGACCCCGACGAGGGGCGGTGGCCAGTCTCACAAGCCATTGGTGTCAGTTGGTTCACCTAAGATGTATACAGGTGCTCATGGGGTTATGAGTACACCGGACAGGACTCGCCGGGAACATGCTAGTTGGTATTATACCTGACGTCAGATAGCAGTTCCTTGGTGACATGTGTACATGTTAGTTCATCGACCTGAGATCGTCATTTGTCTCGTGTGAGTTCCCACTGTACTTTGATTACTACCCTTCCACGGCTCAAAGGATTCGTGCAAATAGGTTTTAGTTGGGTACAGTCCCGATCCACATGGAGGCAGTGAGCGGATCGGCAGGGGTTTCGTTTCTCCCGGTATTGGGGGTGAGATCGCGCTGTGTCTAGGAGAGCCATTACACGAAGTCCTTGGCCAAGGCAGGAGATTTACTGGTAGGCATTCCAGTAGTATCTCAGAGTGTTCTGGGCTACACTCCGACACGACTTGTACCGCTTTTGGGGGTCTGACTTTTACCAATCCCCTAGGCCCGCCATTTGATGCTCATAGGCGAACGGACCGGACTGTACGGCTATTGTCACTAACAGTCTCAATAGGGTGTCAAGATGAGTTCGCTCATCGACCTCCCTTTTGGTCAATACCTGGTAGCCCGTTACGTACAGCTAGTACCATTGACGTTCTAGTGGTTAAATCCGCAGCCAAAGTATTGACAAGTCTTTAGAGTCCCCCAAAGACAGTTTCTCAAGTTTCGGGCGAAACGTTGTAGAGGCCATATGATATATGGCAGGGTTCGATCATATACGTGCAGTAGTGCACGGATTATGATCGGGCAGATCATACTAGTGGGCTTTGGTTTAATCCAGATCGTTGTATTAGATTTGTTGGATTACTTTAGTCTCATCGCATTCGCATTCAGTCGAAATGCGGATGCAGGTATGTATATACAGGTGAGGGGTATCCTTGTGATCCGTCACGAGTTTACTTTAGATGTTACCGTATCTTTTTTATTGTTGTAAACATTTGGATTAATGTTTACAAATGTAAAATGTGAGCTTAATTCATCATTTTGTGTATTAAATGTGACATGGACTTCATCAGTGACTCATGGTCTCTTTTCTTGTGCTAATGTCACATTATGTGATTGATTTGTGGTTTGAATTTAGAGGGAGAGAGAGAAGGGCAGCCATTGTATAGAGTTTGGTCTTGTATTTTTCATTCTCACTCTCTCATTTTATCATAGAAAAAAAGAAATAAAATGGCTCCTCTTCTTCTTCTTCCTCTAGCTCACCACCTCCATTGATGGCTTCATCTTCAACCTCCATCCATACAATGGATGCAAGAGACAAAGTTGTCACACACATTCTTTACTTCACCTTGGACACGTCGGCTAGCGAACTTCGTATCTGAGTTGCTTCGGAAGAAGCGGGAGCCCGTAAAAAGACTCGAAGATGTGGTGCCCTTTCTGATGAGGAGATCGAGATCGGAGATGCCGCGAGGAGCTTGGGATGGTGGCCAATGACCGAAGGACACGGATCGATCGGTATAGCCCTTCCAACCCTTTCTCTAGTTGCTAGTTATAGGTTAATGGTTCGATCCGGATTTATAGAATACGATAGCGCCAGTTTCTAGTTTAGAAAAAGTTTTCGTTTCCCCATTTTGGCCTCAGACCGACGGCAGGGGCGGCCAGGTATGATTCTCACATCTGTATGGTTTTACAGATGACGAGTGGGAGTAAGTTATTGGGAATTAGGTGATCATCCTCATTATATCGGGATTCGTTGTAATTAGTGATATTTGAGGAAATCACCTGGGTTGTTTGCCGGACGACTGATATTTGGTTTTGAATATCCGTTGTAATGCACCAATTTCAAATTGATATATCTGTACATTTATTTTTATAAAGTGAGATATAACTTTTTGAAATTATGTCCGTGACATTTACCTATATTAGTGGATGATTAGGTAAGGAGCATTAAACAGTGGTGTAATTCTTCTTAACCATAAGTATAGTTTTCAACATACGACACACATGATATGGGTTATTAGACTCACGGGACTTATACAGAGTATTGTATTTTTTCCAGTGTCCATGAGGACAGAGGGGTTTGTATTCGTACTATATTCTGTTTACTTATGACTTCTCTAGTTTTTAGACAAGTGTTTTGTAGAAATGCAAGATCTAAGTTTTGAGAAGTTATAGGTATAAGAATAAAGTAGAGAACCAGGTGTTGCAAGTATCAGGATTCTTCAAGGTGATCGAAGATGTAGATACTTGTATTCGGTATTCAGTTGATAGTAATGGTTCTGAGAAACTTGTTTCTCTTTCAGGTTACTCATATCTAGATGCATTCCAAAGTTGAGTAATGTTGATCGGCCTCTCTCCATTTAGTTGACATGCACTGGAGACAGCTTCATGATTTGAATCTGGTTCCAATTAAATCAGTGCCTCTATTTCTATATTGGATATAGAATAGTTCATATCTTAACAATGTTAAAGTACGGGGTGTTGTCCGGCTTATGCTTAAAACCAGACTCTGGATAACTCAAGGCACGTTTCTGTAATGGCTGTTTTTGGGTTGACCCGGGCTATGACGAGGGTTGACTTTCTACCATCTGGAAGATCAATAGTGATAATGTTCTTGACTCGCCACAGTTTTAATAAAAATGGATTTTTTCAGAAAACAGTAGTGGGAGTATGGTAGAACTGGAAGTGATTTCAGAACCGCAAACGATTACTGAAAATTTGATAAGAACCTAAAGATTCAATCTGGATTGACATTCCATTGGCCACTCCACAGATATGGTGGGTAACTTCAAGCGCTCGAGGGGTACGTCAGTATGCTCAAAGACGGTGACAGGGAGGTTCTTGTTTACCCAGACTTGACACTACTGTTGTTCCAGGCTACGAGACCCGGCAAGAGGATGAATATAGCGTCGTTCTAAATTAGCTTTAGAAGTGCACGTATATATTATTCTGCCAGGGGGTTGTCGTAGTCGGTGGGAGCAGCGGAAGCATAGTAGACAAGTGGCTTATGTCTATTTATAGACTGAAGAAAATATAGCAGAGATAGATCATCTATTTCTGATGTGACGGTCATAGGTTTGACTTCATCAGAATAGGGGATGGATCTGTTAAGAAGGTAGTAGGGTGTGATGTCCTGGTATTTGGATAACATACACGGTGTAGGAAGTGAAATTCCTACACTACGATCGGTTATACTTTGGTTGTCACACAGTGGTTTCTCCACAAAGGATTTAGATATAATATCAGACTTTCTGGTTACTAGATCTATAGTTTTAGATCTAGATTTGGGTAGTTTCCGAATCTGGGTACTAAGATAGCATTCTAAAGGTGTTTTAGAAAAGACGACTCCTGGCACGGTAGTATACCTGCAGGTGATGGAGTCACCCTCTCTAAATGTCTCTTACAGACTAAAGGGGAGAGGGATGTGGATGATTGGCAGATCACTTGCTTAGGCAATTGAGTTGATCATGGATGTCAAGTACCACACCAGATATTGTTTTTGCACGAGCTGCAATAAGTTGATATTGATCCAAGAGACACGTTCGGAAGCAGTTTTAGAACATGAGTGGATGTTCTAGGGATATGATAACGGCAGCCTCCTTCGGGAGACGGTTATCATTCCAGGCTTCCAAGGTGACCTGGATGACAGAGTGACTGTCAGAGTTATAGTTTTTACTCTGACGAGGGGCGGTTGTTTGGACAGGAGGTCTAACAGGATACTGCGGGAGATATGGCGCAGGATACTGATTAAGTTCAGTTGACGATACAGTCTAAGAAGTTTGGATTTGGCGTTCTTTTATGAACTAGGTCCCATCAGATATCCAGACATATTCAAACACAGGTATTGCTCATTTCGGGAGATGGCTTTCTCCGCGAACTTGAGATAGAGAGAGACATAGAAAGAAACATCAGGGCGGATCCACTCACTGAGGCTATTCCTCGAACGCAATAGTTTCGCAAACGGGCTTTGTGAGACTGATTAGTAGAGGAGTTGGGTGTTCGGTATCCTACGGGGTGTGAGTATGCAACATCGCAATAATTAGCCTTGAGTGCAAGTGGGAGATTGTTGGATATAGTGCCCTCACAGTCAATTATTGGATCACAGTCATGAGATTGCAATGATTGAGGGAGGACTTATAACGGTAGGACAGTCTTACTCAAGATGATAGTATGCTATCTGGTTTATCTTTATCATCGTGTACTGCTTTAGGTGACCTTACAGGTTGCTATTACACGTTGATAGAGCCCTTAGGATTCTTGCTTGACTGGCAGCAGTATGATGGTGATCATATACGTGGAAGCTGGGGTCTATAAGCACATCCTTAAAGTGGTCCATAGTCGTGGGAGTTTCGAGACTGGGCATCGATACTCCATTAGTAGACTAGTGTATACAGTCGAGACCCCGACGAGAGGCGGTGGCCGGTCTCACAAGCCATTGCTGTCAGTTGGTTCACCTAAGATGTATACAGGTGCTCATTGGGTTATGAGTACACCGGACAGGACTCGCCGGGAACATGCTAGTTGGTATTATACCTGACGTCAGATAGCAGTTCCCTGGTGACATGTGTACAGGTTCGTTCATCGACCTGAGATCGTCATTTGTCTCGTGTGAGTTCCCACTGTACTTTGGTTACTACCCTACCACGGATCAAAGGAATCGTGCAAACAAGTTTTAGTTGGGTACAGTCCCGAGCCATATGGAGGCAGTGAGCGGATCGGCAGGGGTTTCGTCTCTCCCGGTATTGGGGGTGAGATCGCGCTGTGTCTACTAGAGCCATTACACGAAGTCCTTGGCCAAGGCAGGAGATTTACTGGTAGGTATTCCAGTAGTATCTCAGGGTGTTCTGGGCTACACTCCGACACGACTTGTACCGCTTTTGGGGGTCTGACTTTTACCAATCCCCTAGGCCCGCCATTTGATGCTCATAGGCGAACGGACCGGACTGTACGGCTATTGTCACTAACAGTCTCAATAGGGTGTCAAGATGAGTTCGCTCATCGACCTCCCTTTTGGTCAATACCTGGTAGCCCGTTACGTACAGCTAGTACCATTGACGTTCTAGTGGTTAAATCCGCAGCCAAAGTATTGACAAGTCTTTAGAGTCCCCCAAAGACAGTTTCTCAAGTTTCGGGCGAAACGTTGTAGAGGCCATATGATATATGGCAGGGTTCGATCATATACGTGCAGTAGTGCACGGATCATGATCGGGCATTTCATACTGGTGGGCTTTGGTTTAAGCCAGATCCTAGTATTAGATTTGTTGGATTACTTTAGTCTCATCGCATTCGCATTCAGTCGGAATGCAGATGCAGGTATGTATATACAGGTGAGGGGTATCCTTGTGATCCGTCACAAGTTTACATTAGATGTTGCCGTATCTTTTTTTATTGTTGTAAACATTTGGATTAATGTTTACAAATGGAAATTGTGAGCTTAATTCATCATTTTGTGCATTAAATGTGACATGGACTTCATTAGTGACTCATGGTCTCTTTTGTTGTGCTAATGTCACATTATGTGATTGATTTGTGGTTTGAATTGAGAGGGAGAGAGAGAAGAGCAGCCATTGTAAAGAGTTTGGTCTTGTATTTTTCATTCTCACTCTCTCATTTTATCATAGAAAAAAAGAAAGAAAATGGCTCCTCTTCTTCTTCTTCCTCTATCTCACAACCTCCATTGATGGCTTCATCTTCAACCTCCATCCATACAATGGATGC
Organism: Agapanthus africanus; assembly: GCA_030015575.1. Lineage (NCBI taxonomy): Eukaryota > Viridiplantae > Streptophyta > Magnoliopsida > Asparagales > Amaryllidaceae > Agapanthus > Agapanthus africanus. The sequence continues at coordinate 284,542,624 of CM057346.1, forward strand.
AAGAGACAGAGTTGTCACACACATTCTCTACTTCACCTTGGACACGTCGGCTAGCGAACTTCTTGTCCGAGTTGCTTCGGACGAAGCGGGAGCCCGTAAAAAGACTCGAAGATGTGGTGTCCTTTCCGACGAGGAGATCGAGATCGGAGATGCCGTGAGGAGCTTGGGATGGTGGACAAAGACAGAAGGACACGGATAGATCGGTATAGCCCTTCCAACACTTTCTCTAGTTGCTAGTTATAGGTTAATGGTTCGATCCGGATTTATAGTATACGATAGCGCCAGTTTCTAGTTTAGAAAACGTTTTCGTTTCCGCATTTTGGCCTCGGATCGACGGCCGGGGCGCTACCGTACACTTACACAAACATGATCAAGGTACTCCATCCGGTACTACAAATAAAAGAAGCAATGTATATCAAATAAATGCTGAGTATGGGATAAAACATAACATCATCAATGAATCATCATCGTGGAAAATCCTGGTGTCCATCAACAACACGCCAAACCCCAATACCTCAGGCGCTGTCACCCAGATCGGCCCTAAATCTGTAAATCTCATGGAACCTGAGTGTCCAACATCGACACTCGAAACATCATGAAATACTCATGTCCAGAATCGACACATAAATACTTATCTCTCAGGCGCCGCATACCCAGATCGGCCCTCAATATATCTAATGTCATAACTCCCGCAAGGTACCCTCCGGATAGCCGTCGAGTTCTATACTATAACCGGTAGGTAGTGCTCGCCTGCTAGGCTCACCGCCTAACAATACGAGTCTTCTTGCCCCGGGGTAACTCACTGGGTCCACCATGTACCCGCAGACGGTTCCCCCTCACTCCTCGAATCGGGTATCTAACACAAGTCTCAGAACTAAGAAAACTCATGGTGGACGCATCAAAAGATCATATCACGAGAAACCGGGTTTTCAAAACAATACATAATTTCTTGAAATATTCCTACGGTTCTCAAATCCATAAATCACATGAAATCCATATCTCAATCCATAAATCCATGAAATCTGATATATGCAACATAAAACAGCAATATGAGCATATTAAGGGAAATCCGCTCTTTTTTAAATGAATCCAGTTTTATCATATATCATACGGTTCCCAATTCCTCCGAAATCAAGTGCAGCATCATATGAGGTGTACATGTAACTATAGCAAGATATATGTATCTACATGTAAGCATGGATGTATGATGCATTTCATATGCGCAATAGCACAATAATCAACGTCTCAATGTCGATGACAATACAATACCGCATAGTGGTATATGTAGCTATAGAAAGGTATGTGAGTGCAAATGTAACTATAGTAAGGTATGTGGGTGTACATGTAAGTATGTATGCATGATGTATATGTAGCTATAGCAAGGTATATGTGTAAGCATATAGGTATAGCATGTATACTACATTTCATAAGTGCAATAGAATAAGAATCAATGTCTCAAAGGCAATAACCGATACAATATCACATATGTATATATGTTGTGCGTATCATGGCAATTACCGACGGTGTGTGTGTAGCATACAATTTTTGCTCGTGCAACATGAACCGTCAGTAATAGTGTTGTTTCTCATTAACACTATGTCCATATGCAATAGGAAAATGAGTCATGCAACAATGGTACACATGCACAATCAATGTCCATATACTTATAACTTATAACCATGTCATTGAATTTAGCCCAGACGCATAACGCCATACAGGCAATTCCCCTATAGATGTTAAATCTACTCACCAATAATCTTGTGCTAAGTAAAGCCAACCACTTGCTTTCCCTTCTTCGCAGCGTCCGAAATCCCCTCCTGCGATCCTAAAATTTCACAAACACAACACATAGGGCTAAATATCCAGCGCCGACATAAAGATAACGAAACGCAAGGATAACGTCGACAAGATATACACACTGTGCACGTAGTGCACAAAACGTGTATGACATCAGCACAACCCTAGCTAAAATCGCTAAACGACACAACCACCAAGCCTAGACCCCGATCGTACCGATCGCGCATTCACAACACAATATATTTCGTGGAAAATAAAATATATAATATCACAATGTCAATAGAAACCCATACCTAATTTAACCGAAAACCAAGTAAGCATCTTTTAATCATTTTAGCTCAAATCTAGAAGTTTGAACAAATCTAGTGGCCACAATCATCACATAATAGCTTGATTAAGCCACACGAACCCTAACTACAATTTTAATCTCACCCATATAAAATTTAGTAAAAGCTAGTTTGCAATTAAGCTTAATTAGACAATTAGGAAAAATAACAATTAACAATCTCATAACTAGGTTAAGTTTTCCAAGTCTAAACTACTCAATTAACCCTTTCAAACAATCAAAATCTTAACTTGATCTTCATAACCCTTACTAGAAATTCCAAAACATGGTAATTAAAGCCATATTAAAACATCTAAAAACTAGATTAAGGTATTTAAACAACAACTAAAGCTTAGGGTTTGGATTTTATACCTCAAAACTTGATTCTAAACTTGCAAAAAGATTTCCAAAATAACGTCTAAAATGCTAACATTCCTCAAGAACCAAGCAAGATTTAGGTTAAAGAATAATGGGTATGGATTTGTTTTAGAGTTTGTGGGATTATTTGTTGATTTTTGATGAATTTTTGGAGCTTAAAGAAGTGAAAATGGGGTGAGGAAAAAGAGAGGGCAGCCATGGGGGTCGGCCGAGGGTAAGGAAATGGGGAATGTTATGGATAAGTGTGGAAAAGTCTAGGTTAAAACAATTATTAAAGCTCAATAATACACTTCATTATGCCACCACTTAATTCTTTACATAAAATTTTCTTTAATTCCATCAAAATATCTAGATATTTCTAGGATATTTTGCAGGGAAGACAAAATGCTTAATCTTGTGATTAAGTTAGCATAGATTATTCACATTAGCATAATTAACTCAATCCAAATTGTAATTACCACTAATTAAGTGTATAATTAAAAGCTTATAATAATTTGTGAATTAAGAAAAAATATTTAAGTGAACTAAAATTTACAAGTGACTAACTAAATACCGCATACTAGCAATTTCCTTGTTAAACAAGATACAGTTAACTCTATACTGAAAAAATGATCACTTCTAGGTTTTTTTTACGGATAACACAATTTATTTTACCTAATATCGGAAAATTCGCCTAAACGATTTCTAAAACGTTACAATCTTCCCCCCTTACAGAAATTCGGTCCCCGAATTTAAAATTTTATCTACCCGTACCTTCGAAGAGATGAGGGAATTTCATCCGCATCCGCTCACAGGCTCTCAAGTGATCACCTCACTAGACAGCCTACGCCAAAGAACCTTCACAGATGGCATGACCTTTGACCGAAGTTTCTCCACATGCCGATCCAATAAAATTATCGGCTGCTTGGTGAACGAAAGATCGCGTCCTAGTTGAATGGTCTGGTGCTAAATCATGTGAGAAGGGTCATGAAGGTATTTGCAAAGTATCGACACAAGGAATACGGGGTGAACATCCGGAAATCTGGGCAGAAGTGTCAAACGTTAAGCAACGGTACCGACTCGCTCAAGGATCTCAAAATGACCAACAATTTTGGGACTAAGTTTCCTCTTCTTCCCAAAACTCATCACGACCTTCATCGGAGAAATCCATAGGAATAAATGATCCCCCACTGCGAACTCAAGTCTGCGACGACGACGATCGGCGTAAGACTTCTGTCTCCACTAGGCTGCTCTCATCCTGTCTTGAATCAACTGGATCTTCTCTATAGTCTCTTGAACTAGCTGGGGTCTAAAAATCCTGCTCTCGCAGAGTTAATCTAACAGACTGGCGATCGACACAATCTACCATACAAAACCTAAAAAGTTGCCATCTGAATCGTCTCCTGATAACTGTTATTGTAGGAGAACTCCATCAATGGAAAGTGACGATGCCAACTGCCAACAAATTTAAGCACGCACGCACGAAGCATATCCTCCAGAGTCTGTATAGTCCACTCTGACTGACCATCGGTCTATGGATAGAAATCGGTTCTAAAGCTCAAACAGGTACCAAAGGCATCCTAAAGCTTCTGCCAAAGACGGCGAGTGAACAGGGTGCCTCTATTGGATATAATGCATGAAGGAACTTATTGCAAACGCACAAACTTATCGATGTATAACTGAGCATACTGAGCATAACCGAAAGTGGTCTTCACTGAAAAGAAGTGAGCCACTTTTGTTTACCGGCCAACAATCACCCAAATGGAGTCATACCCTTGACTAGACCTGGGTAGACCCACAACGAAATCCATGGAGATTTGCTCCTTTTCCTACTCCGGAATGGTTAAAGGTTGCAACTCTCCTGCCGGTCTCAAATGCTCAGCCTTAGCTCGCTGACAAGTCAAGCACCTCGAAACGAAATCCGAAATATCACTCTTCAGCCCTACCCACCCGTAACTATCTCTCAAGTCATGTTACATCTTGGTGGAACTTGGGTGAACACTAAAAGCTGACTGATGTTCCTGCTCTAGGATCTCGCGTCCCTACCCAACGGTATCTGGTACACACAAGCGAGTCCCGTAACATAGCACACCCTGGTCATCAATCAAGAACTCCGAATCTCTACTCTACCGAACATGCTCAAGAATCTCAGACAAATGGGCATCAGCGGGCTGTGCCTCACGAAAATGATTAAGTAGAAGTGGACAGGCACGAACATGAGCAAGCAGTCTCCCAGAGGAGGTGAACTTATACTGTACTCAGCTGTCGCACAAGAACTGTAAATTTGCAGAAGATTGTTTCTGAACTGCGCTCAACTAGGACAAGCTACCCCCGGGCCTACGACTCAAAGCATCATCTACCACATTCGCTTGCCCGGGTGATAAAGGATCTCACAATCATAAGCCTTCACAAGCTCCATCCAACGGCTCTATCTCAAAATCTGATTCCGTTGCAGGAAGATATACATTAAGCTCTGGTGGTTCGTGAAAATCTGACACGACTCTCCATACAAGTATGTATGTATGATGTACATGTAGCTATATCAAGGTATATGTGTAAGCATGTAGGTATAGCATGTATACTACATTTCATAAGCGCAATGGAATAAGAATCAATGTCTCAATGCCAATAACCGATACAATATCACATATGTATATAAGTTGTGTGTGTCATGGCAATTACCGACGGTGTGTGTGTAGCATACAATTTGTGCTCGTGCAACATGAACCATCAGTAATGGTGTTGTGTCTCATTAATACTATGTCCATATGCAATAGGAAAATGAGGTATGCAACAATGGTACACATGCACAATCAATGTCCATATACATATAACTAATAATCATGTTATTGAATCTAGACAAGACGCATAATGCTATACGGGCGATTCCCCTGTAGATGTTAAATCTACTCACCGATGATCTTGAGCTAAGTAAAGCCAACCACTTGCTTTCCTTTCTTTGCGGCATCCGAAGTCCCCTCCTGGGATCTTAAAATATGTTTTTGCATGCATCGATAGCTACCGAAAGGATTTCCAAAAACGGAGTTATAGTCACAGTATTTACCTACGTGTCCGAGATGACACGAAAATTTTTACAAAGGAAACCCTTCTAAATTATTTTGAAAAACGGCGGGACGTTTATTTTAAACAAAGGATATATGTATAATTATTTTCTTACAATAAACGTCCACTACTTGTGTCGTGATACGCGCATCGCACAGCGACTTGAAAAAGGTTTGGCAAGCTTTTCTTTTCAGATGTTTTGACGAGCTTACAACGATGCGTACTATGTGCATGTTATAGTTTTGATGTATATCATGTTGGTTTTCGTATTGAACTTTAACATTGCTATCTTCACCATAACTCCGATGATTGCGGGATGTTTGACGGAGTTTTGATTTTGAGTTATGTACTCGTTTTTCATGCACATGTATTGCGCTACGATATATTTTATGTATGTATGATTTCGGAGCCCCGACGACTAGATCATTTTACTGAAATGTTTTAATATTTGAGAGGTTTAAATTTAAATTCTAGGACTGAATTTATTTAAGAGGGGAAGACTGTAACATTTCAGAAAAACAAAATATTATTTTTGGGAATTTAAATATTTAAAATAATAAATATTATTAATATTTTAATGAATGGAGATTAGTTTTAATGTTATGGTATGATCATATACCAATAGATTGGAAAAATATTGGAAAATTACCTTGAATGTTGATTTTTAAAGAAATTGTGAGATTTAGACATTTTATGAATTATTATATAACTTATTATATACAAGTTTATTTCTAAACTTGATTAATGTTCACTAATCATGTATTAAGTATGATTTTGCAAGTGACATGCACCATATTATGTTACACACTTGTTACATTTTATTCTACCATGTTCTTTCTTTTATAGAATGGCTTTTGTTTTTAAAATGAGAATTAAAAGAAAAGATAAAGAAAAGAATAGAAAAAGGATAATGGAATAAAGAATTGTGGCATGGTGAGGGGTATGGGCAAGAGAGAGAAGAGAGAGAGAGAGAGAGAGAGAGAGGTGGGGGGTCTTCATTGACCTTGGTCATTTTCCCTCCTTCATTTTTTCCTTCACCATTTCTCCCCTTTTCCTCCTTTATGGCTGCCCTCTCCCTCCACCATCTCTACCTCCTCACTACACCATCAAATCCACATCAAAACATCTCTTTCCCTTCATTAAAAATGTGTGCAAGCTCACTACAAGCATGGGGAACCAAGAAAGTTGGGTTTTTGAAGACTTGGGGCAACTCAAGAAAATTCTTGAGTTGCCAAATGATGTATTTCCTTCACCATTAGAATAGTAATTCATTCCCTTTAGCATCTATATTAGTATAGAAGTGTTTAGTGAGGTTTTGTGACATCTGAAAATTTCAAGATGAGGTTTTGAGGAATTCTTGAGTTGTGATGATGCATGTAAGTGCATTAGTGACTACAAACCCCCTTTGGTGTTAAAACTTAGACCAAACCAGAGGTAGAACCCCAAACTTGAACTTTAGATATCTAAATATCGGTTTTTGTGAGAATTTGAGGCCTACAGGGAATCTGGAGTGATCTGAGACCATTACTGGAAAAACTAGCAACACCATTAACCTATATGGACCACTAGAAGACCCCCTTGGAAATACGAACCATTCCAAGCATCCCAAACCAAGTAGGCCGATTTTCTTGGGTTTGTGGCCGGCCAAGTTGAGGGATTTAGGGTCTAGGTTTGGTCTGTAGCTCAGTTACTTGATATACAAACCCACTGTATTGCTAATTTAGCTAAATTTCACCTGAACTAAAATCTGGAGCAAGTTTTCAAAGTTGCTATTTTGGTTTCGTGATTTTCAATAACTTGGTTTTGGTATTCGAACTGTGGATTCGTGTAACGTTTTAGAAATCGTTATACGAATTTTTCCGTTTTAGGGTAAAATAGTCGGTATTTTCCGTTTTAACCCGATTGTGATCAAACTTCCGTATAAACTTGCCGGCACCTAGTTTAGCTAGAATAAAGCTAGTGCGCGAACTTTGTGGGTCAATGGGAAGTTTTGGTTCACATAAAATTTTTCCCTAATTAAATATTATTTAAAATGGTAATTACATTTTTGGTTTGGGTTAAATTACTTCTAATGAGAATCATTTTAATCTTATCACTAGAATTAGCTTAGAAGCTTCTCTTCAAATATCTAGATTCTTTTGTGCAAAAGGATTTAAGATTTAAAAAGAAAAGAAAAAGAATGAAATGGTGGCATTGCATTTAATGTTGTATTTAATGTTTTAAGCTAGAACTTTCTTCATTTTAATTGAACAAACATCCCCGCCCATCACCCTTGGCCGAGCTCCCCCATTTCTGCCCCAAACATTCCTTAGCTCATTTCTTCATTTTCTTTCACTCAAAAACTCATCAAAAATTCCAAAATAAATCCAAAAAACCCTAAATAAAACTTTAACCATCATTTCCTTTCACTAAACTTTCTTAGTTCTTCATGAAAAACATGATATTTGGAGGCAAAAGTTAATGGAATCTTGTTGCTAGAATTTGTTCTTAAGAGGTATAAATTCTAACCCTAATACTCTTTTGTTATGCTAAATCATTAAGATAGCTAATTAATTGGATTATTATAACTTTAATCTTATGTTTAATTCATTCTTTATAATTTTAAAGAAAATCAAGTTAGGGTTTGTGATGGATAATGGTTAAAATGAGGACTTTGGAAACTTAATCTTGTGAATGATAATTATTAATAATTCCTATGCTATCTAATGAAGCTTTTGCTTACTAGGTTTTAATAAAACCTATTTGGGTTGGTTTAAAATTAAGGAAACTGTAAGTCCATGTCACGCACCCCACGAACTTGCGGGGAAGCGGAATATATGAAAGACGATTATCAAAGCTTCGTAACACGGACTTGAGCGCATGAATCGTTTCTAAACCATTGCTAACAAACAACTAGAGGTTTAACTACTCGGATACGAAGTTATAACTCACGATACTAGTCCTTCGGGTCTTCATCGCGGTCCTCCACTCCTCGTAGGCTCCTTGGAACATTGGCACCTCAACGGCCTCCTCGAATCAAAGACGATCCACCCGAAAGCTCCTACGCCAAGCTTAATCTCAAACTTGAGATAACTAGGTTGCTTAAAGTGCTAATCTAAGCTACCTAGGGGATATAGAGTGAGGTTATGGATGTATTAGTCTAGCTAACCCTTGATCTCAACTCATGAGAGGTTAGGGTTCGGGTTTGAAGAGAGAGTGAGCTTGAGGAGAGAGAAGGTGAAGATGAGAATGAAATGAGATAATGAAGTTACCATAATATATATGAAGCATTATTATTTATCCAAAAATGAAATAATTGAATTAACAACCATGCTTCATAAATATCTATGAGTGATTCATCACCATGAGTCATTAAGCATTTTTGGTGCATTAATGACATGGATGAATCACATAAATGAGTCACTAATCTCATTTATTGCAATACCACCTTAACCCCTTAGTCACCACTCTTCTAGAAGCTTCGCGACAAATTACGAGAATGCCCCTCCAATCCGTGAAAACACGGAAAAACTTTAGACTGTATAAATCCAATAACCCGATACTAGAATCTGGCTTAAACCGAAGCCAGCTAGTAAAAACTGTCCGAAAAGTCGTACGTGCGTAAACATACGTACGCGTCCGAACCCTTGTCATAAAACCATACGACCTCTATATCGTTTCGCCTGGCGCAGGAAAACTCTCTGTGTGGGACTCTAAAGACTCGACACTACGCCGGCAGTGGGTTTAACCACAGACCGCAAGCGGCACTAGCTGCACGTAACGGTCCCCAGGTAGATGTCGATAAAAGGCCGATGAGGAAACCATCCGAACCCCTACTGAGCCTGATGTGACAATCTCCATACAGTCCGGACTGTTCGTCTAAGACTATTGCATATCAAGCCTAGGGGGCGGCAAGCATCAGTCCCCTAATAGATGTATAAGTCGTGTCGGAGCGAAGCCCATTACACCCTGAGAAGCTACTGGAACCTACCAGTATATCTCGCTTGCCCTGGCCAGGGACTTTGCGTAATGGCTCTCTGACGCAGCGCGATATCATCTCCCAATACCGGGAGAGACGAATCCTATCTAACCACTATTGCCTCCAAGTGCTCGGGACTGCACCCAACTGCTACCTGTTTGCACGACTCTTTTGAGCCGTGGTAGGGTAGTAATCTAAGAACAGTGGGACACACTCGAGACGAAGTAGCAGTGTCAAGTCAGCGGACTATGCTGTACTCATGTCATCTGGGAACTGTTAACTGACGATGGGTATAATACCAACCAATCAGTTCCCCTGCGAGTCCTGTCCGGTGTACCCGTAACCTAACGAGCACCTGCATACTATCTCCAGTACGACGTACCGATGGCTGTGGGACAGACCATATCCCCAACTGGGATGAGAAGCGTACACACTTAGTCTACTCCGGAATATCGATGCCCAATCTCGATAATCCAATGACCAGGGACCTGTATAGGATGTTGCTTACAGACTACCCAGCCCCCACTAGTGTGACTGCCATCACGACGCTGGTAATGAAGCAAAGATCCTATGGGCTCTACTAATATGTATAAGTGATATGTTACAAGAAACATATGCACACAAACCAAGTAGCATACTACCATTTTTAGCAAGACTGTATATATAACTGTGAATATCACAAGCTTCCATTAAGTAATATACAATCTAGTATGATACAATAATGGCCCCTAGGGCATATGCACTAACAATCTTCCATTTGCACTAGGGCCATTTGCTGGCATATCGTAGACCTATCATCTCGAATAGCCTCTCGAACTGCGTCTGAAGAAGGGCCTTTGTGAATGGATCAGCAATGTTATTCCCTGTCTCTACTCTTTTCACCTCGATCTCCCGGCGATCTACGATCTCCCTGATCAGGTGATACCGCCTTATGATGTGTCTGGACGGACTTCTGATAGGACCTGGGTTCCTTCGATAAAGCTATAGCACCGTTGTTGTCATAATACAGAGGTATTGGACTAACACTGGAAGGAACCACCTGAAGTTCTATGAGGAACTTCTTCATCCAGACAGCTTCTTTTACGGCATCGCAAGCAGCTATGTACTCCGCTTCCATTGTTGAGTCAGCAACTGTCTCCTGCTTGGAACTCTTCCAACAGACCGCCCCTCCATTCAGGGTAAAGACATAACCCAACATGGACTTGGAGTCATCTTTGTCACTCTGGAAGCCGGAGTCGGCAAAGGCCTCCATCTGGAGGTCTTTTCCGCCATACACCAAGAACATCTCCTTAATCCTTCTCAGGTAGTTGAGAATGTTCTTTACTGCTATCCAGTGCTTCTCCCCTTGGTTTGCTTAATACCGGCTTACAACGCTCAATGCGTATGCTACATCTGGTCTGGTACATAACATCGCATACATTGTAGAGCCTACCGCAGAAGCGTAGGGTATAATCGACATGCAATCCCTTTCCAAATCAGTCTTGGGAGACATCTCTTTGGAGAGGGTGATTCTGTGACAAGCCGATAGGTTACTGCGCTTAGAATCATCCATACTGAATCTCTTCACTATGGTGTCTATGTACCTGGACTGCGAAAGTCCCAACATCCTCTTTGATCTATCACGATAGATCCGGATCCCCAGAATGTAGGTGGCATCACCCAGGTCTTTCATGGAGAATTTATGTGACAAGAATCTTTCGACTGACTGTAACATAGGAATATCATTTCCTATTAGGAGAATGTCATCCACGTACAAGATGAGGAATACTACAGCTCTCCTACAATCTTACTGTATATGCATGGTTCATCTGGAATTTTGATAAAGTCAGATTCTTTGACAGCATCATCAAAACAGATGTTCCAACTCCGTGATTCTTGCTTTAGTCCATAAATGGACTTAAGCAGCTTGCATACTTTACCACTGCTCCCACTCTGAATGAATCACTCTGGCTGATCCATATAGACACTTTCTTCCAAATTACCATTTAGAAAGGCCGTCTTTACGTCCATCTGCCAGATTTCATAATCGTGGAAGGCAGCAATAGCAAGAAGGACCCGAATGGATTTATTCATAGCCACTGGAGAAAAGGTTTCGTCATAGTCCAAACCAGGTCTTTGACGGAAACCCTTTGCAACAAGTCTAGCCTTATAGGTTTCAACCTGTCTATCTACACCAATCTTCTTTTTGAAGATCCATTTGCATCCTACGGGTTTTACCCCATCTGGAGCAATGTCCAACGTCCATACTTTGTTAGTATACAAGGACTCCATTTCGGTCCGCATTGCTTCCAGCCATTTTACTGAGTCACCGCTCTCAATGGCTTGCTGGAAGCTAGTAGGCTCATCATAGTCAATAGTGCAATCCTCTCTATCCCTGTCTATGAGAAAACCGTAGTATCTCTCGGGCGGATGAGATTGCCTACTACTTCTGCGGAGTGGCGTCGGGATGTCCGGTTCTTCTTGAACTTCTGGTTCTACCAAACTTTCAGTAGTAGTTTGCGCTTCTGGAATTTCTTCCAGTTCTATTTCGCTCCCACTAGTTTCCTTTTCTAAAAACTGATATTCTAGAAAATGGGTATTACGAGAAAGAAAATCCTTTTGTTCCTCTGCGTTATAGAATAGATATCCCCTGGAGTTTTTTGGATATCCCACAAACTTACATAGTACTGATCGTGCCTCGAGTTTGTCCGCATGCTGCTTTTTAATATAAGCCGGACATCCCCAAATCTTTAGATACTGAAGATAGGGTTTCATCCCACTCTACATCTGATATGGTGTGGTAGGCACAGTCTTGGTGGGAACCTGGTTCAAAAGATATGCAGCTGATTCTAGTGCATATCCCCAGAATGATCGCGGTAACTCAGCGTTACTCATCATGGAACGAACCATATCCAATACGGTTCGATTCCTCCTTTCCGATACACCATTATGTTGTGGTGTGTATGGAGGAGTAAGCTGAGAAAGAATTCCATTCTCTTTTAAGTAACCCAGGAACTCGGCACTTAAGTATCCACCACCTCGATCAGATCTTAGTGTCTTTATACTCTTGCCTGTTTGTTTTTCCACTTCATTCTTATATTCTTGGAATTTCTCAAAAGCCTCGGATTTATGCTTCATTAAGAAGACATATCCATACCTATAGAAATCATCCGTAAAAGTAATGAAATAGGAATAACCACCTCGCGCATGTGTAGACATTGGACCGCACACGTCACTGTGTACGAGTCCTAAGAGCTCGCTTGCTCTTACTCCGTGTCCAGTGAACGGAGTCTTTGTCATCTTTCCTTTGAGACAAGATTCACAAGTAGCATAAGATTGATATTCGAACGGATTCAAATATCCTTCTCTATATAACTTAGTCAACCTTCTCTTATTGATGTGACCTAGTCTACAATGCCATAAAAAGGCCTGATTTATCTCTGGAGACTTTCTTTTATGAGTGTTCTGGATATTGAAAACCTGAGCTTGACTTAATACGCATATACCGTTATCTAATGTACCTGACCCAATCAGAACTTGATTTAGGTGGATGTTAACTACATCGCTTTCGAATGTAAAATCATATCCCTCTCTTGAAAGTGAGGACACTGATATGATATTACAAGTCATACTAGGTATATATAAACAGTTACGTAAAATCAATATATGCCCACTTGTCAAACCTTGGCGATATTCTCCCACGGATTCAGCGTTCACTGTCATTCCGTTTGCAACTCTGAGAGACCAATCACCTACCTTTATAACTCTACTATTTCTCAAAGCATGTAATGAATTACAGATATGAGATCCTGCTCCGGTATCTAGTACCCAGGAAGTAGAGTTTATTGACATACAGTCTTCAATTACAAACACACTTGAGGTTGAAGCCACAACATGCTTCATATCCTGGTTACTGGCTTCTAAAGCCCTGCAATCTTTCTGCCAATGTCCAATCCCATAATAATAGGAACTACCCACTTTTACTACATTAAGTCCCGAAATTTTTGCCCTTCTCTTTCCTTCTGCTTCCCTGGTTTCCTTCAGGGTCGAAGGTAGAGACTGTAGAATCAAGTCAGTACCTGAGTCGTTCTCCAACAGCGTCTCCAGGTCTTGGAGCTCATCAATACAGCTAGTCATTGTAAGGATGTTGTCCCCTTCAGATGACCCGTGAGCCAACCTCGCTTGAATTAATTCGTTCGAGGTTTCATATCTAGTGATATGAGATTGCTCTCCATATAAATCTTAGTTATGGAGAAAAATGGAAACTAAGTCCATCTTCTCGTGCTTCTTCTGGTATACACCATCAACTGAAGCTAACACGAGGCACTTAGCTTTCGCTTTATCTTTTTCCCTTTTCAGACGGATATCCATATCCGCAACAGTGGAAACTGGACCTGGGACGGCGAGATCTTGAGTAGTAATAGGGTGGTCCAGCTTGTCATAGGCAATGGACATCTGGACAGACCTTTGCCAGTCATATAAGTCAGATTCAGTCAAATTGTTATCTAGATGTAACCTATGTGTGGTCACAAGGTCGCTACAATTAAGAGAGAGAGAAGAAAACATTTTAGCATGATGCTGTTGCAAGTTTAGATTGGTTTTTAATTTATCTAAACAGGATGGCTCCCACTGTTTCTCGAATCCTTCCTCAAACCATAAAAGAAGAATTAGCCAGGACAATTCTCACCGTACAATACTTGCTTAACCGTTCAGCCAGGCCAGTGTCGATACTTCGAGGGAGGTTTTCCAACGCTTTCGCGAAGTTCCTTAATTAAATAACCTCTTTTTCTGGGGGCGTAACCCAGCTGACACCTTTCTAGGTACCTACTTAGTTTATAGCATTGATCGTTAAGTGATGAATCTCCTAATAAGTAGTATATACTCACAGTAGGATCGAGATCCAAAATATCATCGTATGATAATGTTGAAGGAATCCTACCAACATTCATCAAACTCCAAAATGGTATGCAACACTAGCAAATTTCAGTTTCTTTAGAAACTCCCGATATGGATTTTTGCCCCATGCTCTTATGACTTTGACTAAGGGCCAAATATGTCATAAGTCACATGTCAATTTCTACCCGTCATTATCCAGGTTAATTTGAACCCACCCGTATATACTCTTGACTAAGGGCCAAGAAAAGTAATACGACTGTCCCAAACCAACGCATCTATCTATGCAACAAATGAATACCCCAGCAGCTACCAAACACTATGTTTTGACTAAGGGCCAAATATACAAAGCTTGAATACTACTGAATACCCAAATGTAATGACGGAGGGCTACGAATGGTTTTCGCAAAACCGTGAACGTAGTGAACTTGATATAATCGAAGGAACCTGATACTTTTTAAAAGGAGTAGTTAAAGCTCCGCAATTAAAAATTCTGCTCTTTTAAAATAACCGAGTGGTTTCTTTTAAATTTGTTCCAACGATTTGACTTTGGTTTATTTTCGTTGCATTATAATAATGCGTCCTATCATTTATCATATCATTGCAGAAAACAACGAAAATACCACGTCCTCTTATGTCATCCGCATTCGCCACTGGGTCCCGTCATCACCCGTTAGGTTACTTAACTAACGACAGAGCGGGGGCTGGGCTAGTGCGGGTGTAAAACATAAGTGACATCTAATAGCTATCATATATAGATATTGTACATTCGTCAGACGCAATAATAAGCATTCCAGATCACAGATGAACTTTATTGGATTTACTAGCAATCCGCATTTGCTTTGAGCCTGCAATAAAAGACGGATTACACAGTTGTGATGAATAGCCATTACTCCACCCTAGACCCTTACTGGTACGGCAAACTACCCGCCAAGTACCCGAAGTGAAGCGGTCTCCCTCAACAACGTGATTAGGCCACTAAACACTTCAACGTACCCGGTAGTTTGTGTACCCCATCTTGGGTCTATCCTAGGAGGAAAAAACAGAAAAAAGAAATAATAATACAACGGTGGCTACAACCGCAACCTGGATGTGCCCCGCAAAAGAATATTACATCAAATTACATTTACATTGAATGAATGAATATTAAACACATCACAAACACCGGCTAATCATCACAACAGTCCAACACAGTTCATATACACAAACAGTAAACATTTCAGAAATGTGCATCCCCCTGCCAACCGACATACTAGCAGTTAGGGGAGGTTTACGAACACATTAAACATTACAGATACAAACCCAATTAGCAAATATCTTAGAACATCGATCGAATACCATATTCCGTGTCTACCCCAAAAGCAAACCTGCACTGAAGCAACCTGGGTAGAAACAGAGCATACAGGAAACCAAAACACCAATAAATATGAATAACAGAGCAAATCCGAGTCAACTCGGCGTTGACTCGGCGGCGGATCCGCGGCCAAAAGCACTTTCTTACCACGGATCCACGGCCGTCTTGCCGAGTTAGGGGCTCGTATTTTCCCAGTATTCTTATATTTCCCTGCTGTGAATTTTAAGGCATATCAAATAATTTTTTAGACATGTTTAAAATTAACAGAAACTGAAAAGGGGTTAGGGTTTTGTTTTCGTGTTTTCCGTCGATCGAACTTCAAATTAGTTGCTAACAAGCTAGTAATGGTTTAGTTGGCTCTGATACCACTGTAAGTCCATGTCACGCACCCCACGAACTTGCAGGGAGGCGGAATATATGAAAGACGATTATCAAAGCTTCGTAACACGGACTTGAGCGCATGAATCGTTTCTAAACCATTGCTAGCGAACAACTAGAGGTTAAACTACTCGGATACGAAGTTATACCCCACGATACTAGTCCTTCGGATCTTCATCGCGGTCCTCCACTCCTCGTAGGCTCCTTGGAACATCGGCACCTCGACGGCCACCTCGAATCAAAGACGATCCACCCGAAAGCTCCTACGCCAAGTTTAATCTCAAACTTGAGATAACTAGGTTGCTTAAAGTGCTAATCTAAGCTACCTAGGGGATATAGAGTGAGGTTATGGATGTATTAGTCTAGCTAACCCTTGATCTCAACTCATGAGAGGTTAGGGTTCGGGTTTGAAGAGAGAGTGAGCTTGAGAAGAGAGAAGGTGAAGATGAGAATGAAATGAGATAATGAAGTTATCATAATATATATGAAGCATTATTATTTATCCAAAAATGAAATAATTGAATTAACAACCATGCTTCATAAATATCTATGAGTGATTCATCACCATGAGTCATTAAGCATTTATGATGCATTAATGGCATGGATGAATCACACAAATGAGTCGCTAATCTCATTTAATGCAATGCCATCTTAAACCCTTAGTCACCACTCTTCTAGAAGCTTCCCGACAAATTACGAGAATGCCCCTCCAATCCGTGAAAACACGGAAAATTTTTAGACAGTATAAATCCAATAATCCGATACTAGAATCTAGCTTAAACCGAAGCCGGCAAGTAAAAACTGTTCGAAAAGTCATACGTGCGTAAACACACGTACGCGTCCGAACCCTTGTCGTAAAACCATACGACCTCTATATCATTTCGCCTGGAGCAGGGAAACTCTCTGTGTGGGCCTCTAAAGACTCGACACTACGCTGGCAGTAGGTTTAACCACAGACCGCAAGCGGCACTAGCTGTACGTAACGGTCCCCAGGTAGATGTCGATAAGAAGGACGATGAGGAAAACCATCCGAACCACTACTGAGCCTGATGCAACAATCTCCATACAGTCCGGTCTGTTCGTCTAAGAATATCGCATATCAAGCCTAGGGGGCGGCAAGCGTCAGTCCCCTAATAGCTGTATAAGTCGTGTCGGAGCGAAGCCCATTACACCCTGAGAAGCTACTGGAACCTACCAGTATATCTCGCTTGCCCTGGCCAGGGACTTTGCGTAATGGCTCTCTGACACAGCGCGATATCATCTCCCAATACCGGGTGAGACGAATCCTATCTAACCACTACTGCCTCCAAGTGCTCGGGACAGCACCCAACTGCTACCTTTTTGCACGACTCCTTTGAGCCGTGGTAGGGTAGTAATCTAAGAACAGTGGGACACACTCGAGGCGAAGTAGCAGTGTCAAGTCTGCGGACTATGCTGTACTCATGTCATCTGGTAACTGTTAACTGATGATGGGTATAATACCACCTAATCAGTTCCCCTGCGAGTCCTGTTCAGTGTACCCGTAACCCAACGAGCACCTGCATACTATCTCCAGTACGACATACTGATAGCTGTGGGACAGACCATCTCCCGAACTAGGATGAGAAGCGTACACACTTAGTCTACTCCGGAATATCGATGCTTTATCTCGATAATCCAACGACCAGGGACCTGTATAGGATGTTACTTACAGAGTACCCAGCCCCCACTAGTGTGACTGCCATCACGACGCTGGTAATCAAGCAAAGATCCTATGGGCTCTACTAATATGTATAAGTGATACGTTACAAGAAACATATGCACATATTAAAGTAGATACAAACCAAGTAGCATACTACCATTTTTAGCAAGACTGTATATATAACTGTAAATATCCCAAGCTTCCATTAAGTAATATACAATCTAGTATGATACAATAATGGCCCCTAGGGCATATGCACTAACAGAAACAGTTTGGATAACATAGTTAAGCCTCTTTGAATGTTTGGAACCGCTAGAATGGTTTTAGTTCTCGGCTTGTGCTAAATTGAGATAAAATGATATAATCTGCTTACTAGGTTTTCGGTAAAACTTAGACGTGAGTTTTAATGGAAGTTTGGATGACGTGAATATTATTATCGATGATAACTATTGTGTTATAAATGAGTATTGGTACTATTGGGTTTTTGGCGTGGCAGTTTTCATATATAGCGACCTTAGTGAAGGTTTTTGCTATGTTTTCTAGTATTTGGATTTCTTGGTTCTGCGACTGGATATTGTATTTGGTCGTTGGAAGTTTGTACGTCAACGACAAGGGTTGTTTGGTGGTTTTGCATGCTTAGGCGATGGGTTCTAACCTATGAGCGCATCGCGTGCCGTATTGGATTTCGGAACTTGATGTTGATAACTTTGCGATTTGGTATTGATTGTAGGTACCTTCACGTGGATTCCGAGATGACGAAGCACATCGACTTCAGCTAAGTGAGGAGAATTGCTGTGAGTAGATTTAACATCTACAGGGGAATCGCCCACATGGCGTTATGCATCAGGGCTAGATATGATATGATATTAGCTACATCTTTATATTGCACATATAGAGATTGTGCATAAAACTTCATTGCATATTATTACTTCTTGTGCTTAGAATTATACCCTTGGACACTGTACTATTATTGAAGGTTCATTTTCCACGAGCACTGATAGTATGCCACTCACACCATTAATAATTTCCATAACACGCACAACACCTATACATATGTGATATTGTATTGTTTAGGGACATTGGGACATGATCCCTATTTCCTTTTATGCATATGACATATAGCATACATGTATACCTACATGCTTACACATATGCCTTGACATGCTTATATATGTCACGACCCAAAAGTAGCACGTGACTGGCACTTAGAACACGTGACATCTAAAGACATCGACGTAATCTAAGTAAGCCAAAATCCGGAATCTAAACCCTTTTTGAAGATATTGGAGGTAAGGTTTAAATAATCATTCGATAAAATCAAGTTAAAATAACATCTAAATTTAACTAAGTATGTTGAAAAGCATTTATGACGTTTTGAAACTTGTCATCACCTCCTTTGAATTTTTATAAAAACCCGATACAACATAATAAAATAGCATCCGAACGGAAGCTAGTCTCTACGTCCAAACGATGGAGCAACCAATCAATCGAAAGCAGAAGTTGACTCCAAAGAGTGCGACAACTCAAGACACAACTCTAATCCTCGCTTCTATGTCCATAATATATCATTTCTATGTTGATGGAGTTTCCGCTAGATACAAAAATATATGAATAATCAAGAGTGAGTTGGATACAATAACAACTCACTTACCCATCGTCCCACAGCCATCAGTACGTCGTACTGGAGATAGTATGCAGGTGCTCGTTAGGTTACGAGTACACTGGACAGGACTCGTCGGGGATTGTTGGTTGGTATTATACCCAACGTCAGTTAACAGTTCCCAGGTGACATGAGTACAGCTTAGTCCGCTGACTTGACACTGTCACTTCACCTCGAGTGTGTTCCCATTGTTCTTAGATTACTACCCTATCACGGCTCTACTGAGTCGTGCAAACAGGTAGTAGTTGGGTGCAGTCCCGAAGCACTTAGAGGCAGTGCCGGTTAGACAGGATTCGTCTCTCCCGACATTGGGAGTTGATATCGTGCTGTATCTAGGAGAGCCATTACACATTGTCGTCCCTGGCAAGGGCAAGCGAGAATTACTGGTAGGTTTTCCAGTAGATTCTCAAGGTGTTTTGGGCTACACTCCGACACGACTTGTACCGCTGTTAGGGGACTGACGTTTACCGCCCCCTAGGCCTGCCATGCGATACTCTTAGACGAACAGACCGGACTGTACGGAGATTGTCACATTCAGGCTCAGCAGAAGTTCGGGTGGGTTCACCTCATTAGTCTTCTTGTCGGCATCTACCTGGGGACCGTTACGTACAGCTAGTACCGCTTGCGGCCTGTGGTTAAACCCACTGCCAGCGTAGTGTCGAGCCTTTAGAGTCCAACACAGAGGGTTACTTGCCTTTGGGAAAAACAGAGTAGATATCGCATGGTTTTGCGACGGGGTTCGTTCACATCCGCGCTCTTGTGCACGTTTGGTGTCCGGGCAGTTATTACTAGTGGACTTTGGTTTAAGCCAGATCCTAGTATTTGTTTTGGGATTGGTTTTGTCTCATTGTATTCGTGTTCCTCGGAACACGGATGCGGGTGTGTATGTACAGTTGACAGAGGCAGAGACAGAGAATTCTCATTAGGGTTGTTGACCATTTGACTTTGGTTGACTTTTTGACCGTTGACTTTTTCCAAACCCTGATGAGAATAAGGAATATGGTTAATAATATTAAATAAGGATAATTGTGCTATGGTTAGGGTTGTTGACAATTTGACTTTTGTTGACTTGTTGACTTTGTTGATTGGTTGACCATTGTGGACTTGTTGACCATCATCATTTCATTTCAAAGATGCTTCTTGTTCTTTCTAAAATGCGTTAAATGAATGTAATGATAGTGGTCAATCAAAAACTAACCATCACAATTCTTAATTATTATTATTATTATTATCATTATTCCAAAAGATGTGAGCATGGTTGGATTATGAGAGCTCATTCTATCATATTCTTTCTCTCTCTTAAAAGAAAACTCTCCCTCTTCCTCTCTCAAAGTTTAAGTGTTCCATGAGTTGGAAATCATAAACTTTTGAGACAAAACCACCATAACTCTTCTCTACTGATTCTAAGGTTCTATGTTTAGCAAACCAAGCACCTTAGTTATCTCTAGGTTAAGATAGGGGCTCAAGTTCGAGGCCCTCGGGTGGATCCATCTACGGCAAAAAGGAGATGACGAGGAGGAGCCGTTCAAACCACTACAAGGAGCAAGCAAGGAGGAGAACCACAAAAGGAAGAGAAGGAGTTCAAGACCTAGGTATAACCATTCTACAGAGTAGCTAAAACTTGTAGTTTATTTGTTAGTTTTTGTTTAGCAAAGATCCTTCATGGATGGTCCATGTTACCTAGTGAGGAAAAATTTGACTTTTACCTATTCTGCCTCCCCGAAAGTACCGGGGTGACTAACGTGGATCTAACAACTGTGGCACAACGGGGATGAGTTGCCAACTCAGTGAATAAAAGTACATCTAAAGGTAGAAATCGAAATGCAAGACGATACCTAGATCATAAGTATAGTACTATCAAAATCTGTATCTATATACTATATGATATGCAAAGGTGCAATACTAACTATCATGCAATCACAAGTATAATATCTCAATGTCATATGAATCAAAATCATGAATCTATTATCCGTATTGGAATTCCCTTTTTGTCTATGAATGTCTGTACAAATATATGCAGGTACTGTCCCCCAGATCAGTCCTGGTGGAATCCACTAAATACATATCTAACTGTGTACCTCATGATATTGATCACATCAATATACATATAGATGTCCAGCATCGACATTGAAATCCGGAATCTCTCGTGTCCAGCATCGACACGTAAAAACAGATACCGTCGACACTATTTCAACAGATGATCGACACCTTATATCTTGGCTTCGATCAGTATCCCCTGGATATCTGCCGTGCATATTTTTTTATCTCCGGAATCGAGTCACCTCGTTAGGCTCCCCCCACAAATGCGGCTATCCTGCCCCTCGGTCTCGACCGGGTCCACCAGGTATCCAACTGTATCCCCACCGACTCAGTCTGGATAAAATTGTAAATCTGTAATCGTATACCAACCGACTCGGTCCGGATATCCAAATCAGAAAACACAAATCTCCTGGTGGACGTTTACTCATCATATAAAAATATCAAGTGAGGAATAAGAAACTTGCATATGTTGTATTGATGATACATTATATATGTATATACATAACAGTGTCCCATACCATCGCTATATATCATCAGGAGTAAAAATACTCAGAAATCCCAAGAAATCAAATACAGCATATATAGTACTACAACTTGAATAGGAAAAGACTACTTAATAATATCACATAACATAATGATTTCAATTCTAATGTGGCATGGCACTACTAATGATGTGTAGTGTAGCATACGCGTCTGTGCTTGTGCAACATGGAAATCATAAGTATTTGTGCAAGTATTCTACGGTGTAACAATCTATATATTAACATATATATAACAGAACGATTTTACAGTGACATGGCATTACCAATGAGGTGTAGTATGACATATATTAACGTGCTTGTGCATCATAGTACTCATTGCTATTTGTGCAGTGTTATATCAGAGTGCGCGTAACGCAGAAACATATAATATAAATAATATAATGCAAACCTGTAAAGTAGTCTAAACGTACTTATTTTAATTACTTGTTATGAGCTATACCATTATCTTTAGAAATGATCGGAACGTTAAGTTTGAAATAAGGAAGCTGCCTTAGATTTAAAATAGATGTTTGTTTTAAAAACTGGCACGCATCCTGGTAGTTTATTTAAAAGACAACGATCCAGGGTTTTTAAAATAATATAGCTCATACCAGTATTACATCCTAAAACAGAATATAATCTATCTCTACGAGTCAAAGAATAAATTGGTCGTTATTCGGCATACAAAGTTTATCATACCAATATATCCACATCACCTTAAGTACGGCTGATCCCTCGTACAAACTCATCAAATCATACCCATATCGTACGGATCTAATATCACGTATATCTCATTTAAAAACTAGATATGAAACTTTATGAAAAATGAAGTGTATACAAGATGCAATACCATATCAATGTTTTGACGAAAAGCTAAACTTAAGTAAATATCATAATAATAGTTATAAGGTTGCGGGGGTTCTATACGCCATCCACCCGACTTCCCCAGTACATGTAAATCTACTCACCGGAAAGAAGTCGTATCTACTCAGGAATCGCCAATCCATTCCCTTTCCTCGCAGCCTCCAAAGTTCCCGTATTTGAATCTAACATCGAAAATTAACTTGTATAAGGAAACGGTTATTCCGACATGGCAAAAATCAAGGAACACAAGTTGTACGTGCTAATTACATTACGTACGACTATTGCAAACGATCGAACACTTAACCTCACTGAAATCTAACCCAACTCTGCATCGCGACGGAAAACAGATCGCGTTATGTTTTATCCGTGTCGTATTTTATATTTTAGATCCCTTTTTCCGATATTAGCTTTCAGATTTTATACACTGTTAAACTAACTTAAGTAAACAATACCAATTATAATAACACCTACACAGAGACCTACCCTAAAAACCCAAAACACCCATCTCTTCCAAAATTCCGGCGACGCCGGAATTCCCCTATAGGTCGCCGGCCAAAATCCGAGCCCCTTGGTACTTATTTCTAGGGTTTGTTCTAGGTCCAACATAAAATATTTAGGCATTGTTTTGGTAAGTTTATTTTACTCTGAATAATAGCAGATTACTGCAGAGCTAGGTTTTACCAAAAATACGATATTTCGACATTCGATTCCTAATTTTCTTACAACTACATAATTAAAGTCTACCGAGTTTAAGCATTATACCTACAGAGGATATTGGAAAGGCTTCCTTGAAGACACCCAATTCCTTAGCTCCTAACTTGATGTTGGAACTCCTTAGCCATTTTTTCCTTCTCACTTCTCTTTTCTTTTACTATTCTTTTCTTGTTCTAAATTTTCTTTAACTTTTGAAACTTTTTGATTGTTTAACTTGTTAAACTGATCTGAACAACTTAGATAAATGGTGAAGGGAAGTGTGAGGAGTAGGAGGAGGTGTCGCCAAGCAAGATGTGGTGGTTTCATGCTCGGAGGAGGTGTGGGGAGTGTGTTGTGCGTGAAAGGAGGTGGTGGCAATGGATTTCTTTTCCAATTTAATTTATCTTATGATAGAATTCTGAACTAAACCTTATCCCATCTCTTTTCTACTTACACCCTTAGAAATTTTAAATTTGCACAAAGTCCTAAGCTTTACATAACAACCGCTCACAACTTATGTTATTATAAAATACCTTTTTAGTTAAAATGAAGCTAAAATTCTCATTAAAACCCTTATAATTTATTTATGTTGCATACTAAAATTAAAATTTTAATTTGTTTTACATAAACTTATGAAATTGTCTTATTTGGTTTTAATAACTTTTTAATTTGACACTTTATTATTTAATTAATTAATTTTATTTATTTCCAAATTTTCTGAATGTTAGAATATTCCCCTCTTAAGAAAATTCGGTCCCCAAATTTAAAAATTTAACTAGACATACCCTCAAAAGATGTGGAAATCTCTTTCGCATCGCATCCTCGGTCTCCTAAGTAATCTCCTCGTGATTCTTTCCTTGCCAAAGAACCTTTACAGACATAATTACCCTTGCTCTTAGTTTCATTGCCTGCCTGTCTAGAATAGCGACTGGCTGCACTGTGTAGAATAAATCTGACTCAAGCTGTATGATCTGATGCTGGATCACGTGAGAAGGATCGTGAAGATACTTGCGAAGCCTCGAAACGTGAAACACCGGATGCACATCGGGAAAACTCGATGGAAGTGCTAAACGATAAGCTACAGCACCCACTCTCTCCAGAATCTCGTAAGGTCCGACATATCTGGGGCTGAGCTTCCCCTTCTTCCCGAAACGCATTACACCTTTCATCGGAGACACACGAAGAAATACATGATCTCCCACATCAAACTTGAGTTTACGACGTCGTCGATCTGCATATGATTTCTGTCTGCACTGGGCCGCACTCATTCTGTCTCGTATCAGTTGAATCCTTTCCGTTGTCTCCTCTACTACCTGTGGTCCCAAAATGTTACTCTCGCTCAGTTCCATCCAGCAAACAAGCGATTGACATTTTCTTCCATAACAAGCTTCAAAAGGAGCCATCTGGATCGTCTTCTGAAAACTATTGTTGTACGAAAATTTTACCAAAGGTAAGTGACGACCCTAGCTACCACCGAAATCAAGGCTATAAGCCCGAAGCATATCCTCTAAAGTCTGAATAGTCCGCTATGACTGATCATCCATCTGTGGGTGAAAAGCTGTACTAAAACTCAATCGCGTACCAAGTGTTTCTTGAAGTTTCTGCCATAGCCTGTCAGGAAACTGGGTACCCCTATCTGACACTATGCTCGTTGGAACTCCCTGCAATCGAACAATCTCGTCGATATAAATCTGAGCATATTGCGTAAACCCATACGTCGTCTTCACTGATAGAAAGTGAGCTGCCTTTGTCAATCTATCTACAATCACCCAAATGGAATCATACCCTCTGCCAGTCCTAGGTAGACCCACAACGAAACCCATGAAAATCTGTTCCCATTTCCACTCCGGAATGGGTAAGGGCTGCAATTCTCCAGCCGGCCTCTTGTGCTCTACCTTGACTTGCTGACCAATCAAGCATCTCGAAACTAACCCCGCAACGTCCTTCTTCATTCCTTCCCACCAATAAACATCTCTCAAGTCATGATACATCTTGATGGAATCAGGATGAATACTGTATGCTGATCTATGGCCTCTTCTAAGGTCAGTCCATCCGAATCTGGCACACAAAGACGAGTCCCAAAACGTAATGCTCCACGGTCATCTATCACCAACTCCGACTCTCTGCCCTGCCTAATCTGATCCATAATCTCTGACATACGAGCCTCTGCAGCTGTGTCTCCAGAATATGATCCAATAACTAAGGACGGTGCGAACATGTGCTAACTGTCGTCCTGTCGGTGTGAACTCGAACTGTACACGATTATCACGTAAAATCTGCCAGTCTGTAGAAGACTGCCTCTGTAAGGTGCGCAAATGAGATAAGCTACCTCCAGGCCTCCGACTCAAGGCATCTTCCATAACATTTTCTTTGCCTGGATGATACAAGATCTTACAATCGTAATTCTTCACGAGTTCCCTCTATCTACGCTACCTCAGATTTAGATCCCTCTGCTTGAAAATATACTTTAAGTTCTTATGATCTGTGAGAATCTGGCACCACTCTCTATAAGTAATGTCTCTAATCTTCAGTGCGAATACTACAGCAGCCATTTCCAAATCATGAGTGGGGTAGTTCTGCTTGTGGCTCTTCAACTATCGAGAAGCATAAGCTACAACCCAGCCGTGCTGCATCAGTACACAGCCTAACCCACTCGAGAAGCATCACAATATACCATGAACCCACCTGACCCGGAAGGTAAAGATAAGACAGGTGCAGTCGTCAATCGAGTCTTTAACTGCTGGAAACTCTGTTCACCTGTATCTGTCCAAAGAAATGAAACTTCCTTCCTAGTTAATCCGGTCAACGGTGCAGCGATCTGAGAGAAATCCTGTACAAAGCGTCGGTAATAACCTTCCCGACCTAATAAACTTCGAACCTCTATAACTGACACAAGTCTGGGCCAGTGCTGTACCGCTTCTATCTTCTTTGGGTCTATACGTATCCCATCTCTTGCTACTACGTGACCCAAGAAATCCACACTATCTAGCCAGAAAGCACACTTGGAGAATTTCGCAAATCCTTTAATTCTGATACCACATAGAGAAATCTGGCTAATATCACCTTTGAAGATTCGCCCCAATTTGTCGGAGAAAAGCATACTGTACGATCTCCTTCTTGAACTACTTGCACCTGGTCAGAAGAAACTCCATCGGAAAATACATTAATTTCACCGATCTCGTATCAAAGCACCACCACGGATTAAAATCCTAACCATCTCACCTCTGAATGGTTATAAATCCTACTGATCTATCTATACCGGTAACGTCGTCAACCATTTAACTTCATGGACTCGGAAAGCAACATCTTGATAACTTCAGCAATGATTGTTACCATTTTCTAATAATACGTGACACCATGATTTTCAGACAGAAGAAAAATATCACGTCTCAAGTCTGTCTGATCTCTAACAATGACTCTACCATCTGGTGCGGACACCGAAGAACTTGCCCCACTATTGAGCTCAATCATATATGAATAAACGACGTGTCTCTATATCAACGAAAAGTCACCACAGTCAGTCCTTGTCCCAGACAAGTCTGCTCTGACCGGATCTCTAACTGTAACCTTCTCGGCCCCTATAACATGGTGATCGAACAACCAATCATGCACTGACGAAGATAGATCAACGGAAGGAATAGAATGAAGATCTCAAGATATAAATCCTAAGGTAATTTTGGCGGAGTATCATATCGTAAATATACCGCGGAACATATGTACGGTACGTCACACTACTTAGTACCTACTCCATCAACAAAGATCATCCTATATAACGAAAGTTCGGGTATAAGACCCCCAAAGCCAAGTCTAAGTCCTATAAGATCAAGCCCAGGTAACAAAATATATGCCCAGACTCCATATAGTCAACCTAGATTCGAAAAAAGGTTAAACCAAACGCTCTGATACAAACTTTGTCACGGCCCAAATGTAGCACGTGACCGGCACATAAAACACGTGACATCTAAAGACATCGACGTAATCTAAGTATGCCGAAACCCGTAATCTAAACCCTTTTTGAAGATATTGGAGGTGAGGTTTAAATAATCATCCGATAAAATCAAGTTAAAATAACATCTAAATTTAACTAAGTATATTGAAAATCATTTATGACGTTTTGAAACTTGTCATCACCTCCTTTGCATTTTTATAAAAACCCGATACAACATAATAAAATAGCATCCCAACGGAAGCTAGTCTCCACATCCAAACGATGGAGCAACCAATCAATCTAAAGAAGAAGTCGACTCCAAAGAGTGCGACTACTCAAGACACAACTCTAATCCTTGCTTCTAAGTCTATAATATATCATTTCTAAGTTGATGGAGTTTCCGCTAGATACAAGAATATATGAATAATCAAGAGTGAGTAGGATACAATAACAACTCACTTACCTATCAATCCCCAAAAGGATGTGTGCCCAAACCGCTGATAATCCAAGCGGTAAAACCTGCAAGAAACTGTGGCACAACGAGGATGGGATGCCAACTCAGTGAAAAAAGTATATCTAAAGGTAGAAATCGAAATGCAAGACGATACCTAGGTCATAAGTATATTACTATCAAAATCTGTATCGATATATTATATGATATGCAAAGGTGCAATACTAACTATCATGCAATCACAAGTATAATATCTCAATATCATATGAATCAAAATCATGAATCTATTATCCATATTGGAATTCCCTTTTTGTCTATGAATGTCTGGACAAATATATGCAGGTACTGTCCCCCGGATCAGTCCTGATGGAATCCAATAAATACATATCTAACTGTGTACCTCATGATAATGATCACATCAATATACATATAGATGTCCAGCATCGACATCGAAATCCGTAATCTTTTGTGTCCAACATCGACACGTAAAAACAGATACCGTCGACACCAACTCAACAGATGATCGCCACCCGATATCCTGGCTACGATCAGTATCCCCTGGATATCTGCCGTGCTCTTTTTTTTTTATCTCCGGAATCGAGTCACCTCATTAGGCTCCCCCGCCTCAAATGCGGCAATCCTGCCCCTCGGTCTCGACTGGGTCCACCAGGTATCCAACTGTATCCCCACCGACTCAGTCTGGATAAAATTGTAAATCCTTAACCGTATACCCACCGACTTGGTCCGGATATCCAAATCAGAAAACACAAATCCCCTGGTGGACGTTTACTCATCATATAAAAATATCAAGTGAGGAATAAGAAACTTGCATAGGTTGTATTGTTGATATATTATATATGTATATATAACAGTGTTCCATACGACCGCTATATATATCATCAGGAGTAAAAATACTCAGAAATCCGAAGAAATAAAATACAGCATCTATAGTACTACAACATGAATAGGAAAAGACTGCGTAATCATATCACATAACATAATGATTTCAATTCTAATGTATCATGGCACTACTAATGATGGGTAGTGTAGCATACGCGTCTGTGCTCGTGCAACATGGAAATCATTAGTATTTGTGCAAGTGTTCTACGGTGTAACAATCTATATATTAACATATATATAACAGAACGATTCTACAGAGACATGGCAGTACCAATGAGGTATAGTGTAACATATATTTACGTGCTTGTGCAACATAGTACTTATTGGTATTTATGCAGTGTTCTATCAGGGTGTGCGTAACGCAGAAACATATAATATAAATAATATAATGAAAACCTGTAAAGTAGTCTAAATGTACTTATTGTAATTACTTGTTATGAGCTATACCATTATCTTTAGAAATGATCGGAACGTTAAGTTTGAAATAAGGAAGCTGCCTTAGATTTAAAATAGATGTTTGTTTTAAAACCTGGCATGCATCCTGGTAGTTTATTTAAAAGACAACGAACCGGGGTTTTAAAATAATATAGCTCATACCAGTATTACATCCTAAAATATAACATAATCTATCTCAATGAGTCAAAGAATAAATTGGCCGTTATTCGGCATACAAAGTTCATCATATCACTATATCCATATCATCTTAAGTACGACATGATCCCTCGTACAAACTCATCAAATCATGCCCATATCGTACGAATCAAATAACACGTATATCTCATTTAAAAACTATATATGGAACTTTATGAAAAATGAAGGGTATACAAGATGCAATACCATATCAATGCTTTGACGAAAAGCTAAACATAAATAGATAT
This sequence comes from Agapanthus africanus, assembly GCA_030015575.1. Taxonomy (NCBI): domain Eukaryota; kingdom Viridiplantae; phylum Streptophyta; class Magnoliopsida; order Asparagales; family Amaryllidaceae; genus Agapanthus; species Agapanthus africanus. The sequence goes on from CM057346.1 coordinate 284,572,344, forward strand.
CGTAACAATAGTCATATGGTTGCGGGGGTGCTATACGCCATCCACCCGACTCTCCCACTAGATGTAAATCTACTCACCGGAAAGAAGTCGTATCTACTCAGGAATCGCCAATCTTTTTCCTTTCCTCGCAGCCTCCAAAATTCCCATATTTGAATCGAACATCAAAAATTAACTTGTATAAGGAAATGGTTATTCCCACACGACAAAAATCAAGGAACACAAGTTGTACGTGCTAATTACATTACGTACAACTATTGCAAACGATCGAACACTTAACCTCACTGAAATCTAACCCAACTCTGCATCGCGTCGGAAAACAGATCGTGTTATGTTTTATCCGTGTCGTATTTTAGATTTTAGATCCCTTTTTTCGATATTAGCTTTCAGATTTTATACACTGTTAAACTAACTTAAGTAAACAATACCAATTATCATAACACCTACACATAGACCTACCCCAAACACCCAAAACACCCATCTCTTCCAAAATTCCAGCGACGCCGGAATTCCCCTATAGGTCGCGGGCAAAATCCGAGCCCCTTGGTTCGTGCTTCTAGGGTTTGTTCTAGGTCCAACATACAATATTTAGGCATTGTTTTGGTAAGTTTATTTTACTCTAAATAATAGCAGATTACTACAGAGCTAGGTTTTACCTAAAATACGATATTTTGACATTCGATTCCTAATTTTCTTATAACTACATAGTTAAAGTCTACTGAGTTTAAGCATTATACCTACAGAGGATAGTGGAAAGGCTTCCTTCAAGACACCCAATTTCTTAGCTCCTAGCTTGATGTTGGAACTCCTAAGCCATTTTCTCCTTCTCACTTCTCTTTTCCTTTACTATTCTTTTCTTGTTCTAAATTTTCTTTAACTTTTGAAATTTTCTGAATGTTTAACTTGTTAAACTGATCTGAACACCTTAGATAAATGGTGAAGGGAAGAGTGAGGTGTCACCAAGCAAGATGTAGTGGTTTCATGCAAGGAGGAGGTGTGGGGAGTGTGTTGTGCATGAGAGGAGGTGTTGGCAATGGATTTCTTTTCCAATTTGATTTATCTTATGATAGAATTCGGAACAAGCCTTATCCCATCTCTTTTCTACTTACACCCTTAGAAATTTTAAATTTGCACAAAGTCCTAAGCTTTACATAACAACCGCTCACAACTTATGTTATTATAAAATACCTTTTTAATTAAAATGGAGCTAAAATTCTCATTAAAACCCTTATAATTTATTTATGCTGCATACTAAAATTAAAATTTTAATTTGTTTTACATATACCTATGAAATTGTCTTATTTGGTTTTAATAACTTTTTAATTTGACACTTTATTATTTAATTAATTAATTTTATTTATTTCCAAATTTTCTGAATGTTACAACATGCTAGTTACCCGTATATGTATAGGGTATTGTACCATTAGCGATAGGTACATACACACATAATGATATAGCCACATGTACACCTTGCATACATACTTCACTTATATCCGGAGAGTATATTACATCATTACTGATAGGTAGATACATATACTTTGCTATACATTTATGTTTACACATATATCTGGTTGTAGCTACATAGTTACCTTTATTTGATGTTATATAGAATTGGAGAAATTAGGAACCGCATGATATATATATTAACTTGTTGCAGTTAAATAGCGGTTTTTCTTTTGATATGCTCTTATTACTGTTTCATGTTGCATATATTACATTCATGGATTTCATATGATGTTCTCTGATATTTTTACTCCTAAGTATATAACAGTCGAATGGGACGCTGTTATATATGCCTATATATATATATATATTAGTGGAATAGGACGCTAATATATATATGCATTGATTCATGCAGTTATACTTATTAATTACTCGATGTATTTTGGATTTGAGGACCGTGGTGGTTTCATGAAATTATGCAAGTATTTCTTATTCTTTACTTGATATTTGGATGCATCCACTCAAAGATTTGTTATATACCGATACGTGGATCACGGGTGTCAATACCGGACACTTACGATTCGAGGAACATATATACCGATACGTGGATCACGGGTGTCGATACTGGACACTTACGATTCGAGGAACGTATGAATATGAGAAAGACCCATACGTGGATCACGGGTGTCGATACCGGACACCTACGATTCGAAGAACGTATGGATATGAGTATTTATGTGTCGATGTTAGACACTTGTTTCATGATGTTTTTGGGTGTCGATGTTGGACGCTCACCTTATATGAAAATTAATCGATACTGATACTGTACATTCTGGATATGTGGGATCTACTTGATATTGTACATACATGATATATGAGATTTACTTGATATTGGATACAGGATACATGAGATTTACTTGATATTGGATACAGGTTATATGAGATTTACTTGATATTGTATATTCAGGATTTATGAGATTTACATCAAATGAGAGCCAATTTAGAGGCTGAATTGAGGAAATTGGGATTCGGATTGTCTTGATGGATTTTGGTCCTACAATGAGGTCAGGATTCCGTGGGAATGACTTGTTTTATCCCATACTCCGCATTTATTGTTTATGCGCTGCTTGATGTATTAATACTACCTGATAGAGTACCTTCCATGACTGTTGCATTTACATACTTATTTTATATGCATTGCTTCATGTATTAGTTGTACCTGATAGTGTACCTTAAATGATTTTTGCATACAGATTGTCATATTATTGCTTCATGTATTAGTTGTACCTACTAGCGTACCTTTCATGACTATTGCCTACATATAACAATTTTTTGCTATCCGCTTGCATGCATTAGATTCGCGTTGTACGTGGATACTTGCGAATACCTGCATATGTTATTTGCTATTCACGAGTTCGCAACTCAGTTGTTGTTGTTGTTGTGTTGAGTTCGCAACTCACCACCGTTGTGCCACAGTTCTTGCAGGTTGACCGCATGGATCAGTTGCGGCATCGCTGGCACACAGCTGTTTTCGGGTGACTTGCTTGTGGTAGGTGGTACATGTTGGATTGTGCCCCTCTTGTATTCATTATTCATATTGTATCTAGTCACTCCATTAATTCAGAAACTAGAGATTGTATATTTGCAGACTTAGAGGACTTGTAGTTGCGAGACTTGAGCGATGGGTTTTATGTTCGTTTTTGGGGTTGTTGTCTTGCTTTAATTTATTTCCTTATGTGGATCTTCACCATTGGGCATCGTATACTTGTTATTTATACTTGTAGTGGTTGTTTCCGCTGTTGGGTGTAATTCGCTCCCGTTTGGGATGCTTTATTTATATTCTGTGTTGTACCCATTTTCAGGATTAGTTTTTACAAGGGAGGTGCTGCCCAAATTTTCAAAAGACATAACATGATTTACTATACCTTTATTTCAAAGCTTCATCTTTTCATTTCTTAAAAAGTTTTAGATTTCTGCGTTTCAGCTTACCTAAATTATGTTACACCTATAGACGTCGCGTGATTTAAGTGCTGGTCGCGAGCTAATATTTTGGGTCGTGACAAAGTTGGTATCAAAGTTCTAGGTTTAACCTTGTTTTGACTTTAAGTTTGACTATGTGGAGTCTAGGGCATATATATTTTTGAACCTTGGCTTGACCTTACGGAACTTAGACTTAAACAAGAGGGTTTTAGACCCCAACTTTCATTTCATAGGCTGACCCTGATTGATGGATTAGGTAGCTTGAGTAGAGTGACGTACCGTACGTATGTTCCGTGACATATTTACGATACGATACTCCACTTAAGAAACCTTTGGATGTACATATCTTGAGACTTGTGAATCTTTTCATTTCCTTGATTATACACCCATTTGAGATCCTTGATTCTATTTGTTTACATGATCATACTCTCACTGATTCCGTTCCTCCATATGATCATATATTCATTATGGATTTGTTGTTTCATTTCATCACTTGATCTTTTTTCGTCGATATTTGTTTGAGGTTCCTGTCACCATGGTTTGAGCGCAGATTGAGCTGCTGCTGGTGATAAGGTCAGGGCGAGCTCATCGTGGATGAGGACTGACCATCGTGTTTTCTGGTGACAGGGAAACGTATCGATGTAGTGTGGTGTTGTGACATCTTGTTTGAGACGAGTTTGCGGTTTTGTACCGAATGATCGGGCCATTGTTAGAGGCTTCCTACTGTGTGAGGACTGTTGATGTACAGTATACCTCAGAGATTTATGATGTCATCGACCGTGCAAACAGATGACCCAGCTGTTGCTGAGATTGATGTGATGCCGCTTCCAGAGCTTCTGAGATCGCTAGAGCTTTCAGGCAGAGAGGCGACAGGTGATAGCTAGTCTATCCTGAATTGAGAGACGGAGGTGATTCGTCAGATTTGATGGGCCAACACAGGCCCTGTTGAGTTGAAGATTTCCAGTATGGAGAGTCTTACTCAGATCTGGAGTAGATCGATCCAGAGATGGCGTTGTTCATCGGATGTTCCGATGTGAGATCGGTAAGCTGACCAGTTTCAGATAGAGGCCCTCACCGAGATGTGTTGTGAGTTGATCGAGAAACGGATGAGTTTTGAGTATTCCTCCGATTGTTGGGACGAGTTCCTGAGGACGCGTTCGACTGGATATCTTCTACAGAGTGATGAAGATACCGAGTTCAAGATTTCGAGTCCGTGCGAGAGATTCCGGATTGATGTCGCCGAGAACATTTGCAGTACGCAGATAGCATGACATGATGTCAAAGTGGACGATAATAAGGATGAGTGGAACAAGAAGTTCGTGCGTGATGCTGACGAGCTGCTATTACTCCCCGTCGAGATTAGAGATCTGATATGTATGCAGAGGCATTGGGATACGTCCAGTTCCCGAGGAAAAGTTGTTCTGAGAACACAGTTGTCCAGAAAGCGAGAAAAGATTTATAAGTATACCGGCCTCCGTACAGTTCGGTATAGGCGAGATCGGAAGAGACCTTGAGCCAGTTCATTCTAGGACACTGCTGCGATGAGATTGCATCGAGGATTCAGTTGCGTCACGTGTATTCAGAGGGCCAGAGGCCGACGCCAGTGACGTGCTGCTTTCTGAGTGATCATACTAATAGGCCGAGAGTTGACCTAAAGAGTGCCAGAGCGGGATCGTTTCCGTTAGCAAACCTGACCGGGCAGATGAGCTGATAGAGTGCGAGATTGGTGATCCACAGACAAATGAGGACCTAGAGATAGAAGATGCCAGACTGTGAGCAGGAAGGCAAGCGGATGTTCTTGCTCTGCCAGTTTTAGGCGCACCAACTTTTCTTCGACATTGTAGGAGGTGTACCTCAATTTCATTTGTTGCGATTTGCGTAAGTGATCCGAATATCACGCTTATATCGCTTGGACTTGAGTTTTGATGATTGAGTTTCATGATATTGTTTTCGTGCACCATGACTGCACCTACTGGGTATTTACATTTTTGTGCATAGTTATTATACTTGAGATATGTAAGTCTACGGTAGCGCCCCGGCCGTCTTTCCGTGGCCAAAATGCGGAAACAAAACTTTTTCAAAACTTTAAACCGGCGTTATCGTATGCTTAAAACCCGGATCGAACCATTAACCTACAACTAGCTACAAGAGAAAGGGTTGGAAAGCTATACCGATCGATCCATGTCCTTCGGTCTTTTGCCACCATCCCAAGCTCCTCGCGGCAACTCCGGTCTCGATCTCCTCGTCGGAAAGGGCACCACATCTACGAGTCTTTTTACGGGTTCCCGCTTCATCTGAAGTAACACGGACATGAAGTGTGCTAGCCGACGTGTCCAAGGTGTTGTAGAGAATGTTTTTGATCATTTTGTCTCTTGCATCCATTACTTGGATGGAGGTTAGATATGAAGCCATTAATGGAAGCTTTAAGCTAGAGGAAGAAGAAGAAGACAGAGCTTTTTCTTTTCTTTTGTTATGATAGAATGAGAGTGAGAGTTTTCTCTAGCATGAAAAATACAAGACCAAGACTACTCATAAGGCAGCCCCTCTCTCTCTCCTCTTATCATATCAACACAAAACCATCATATAATGTGACATTTACGCACTAAAAGAGACCATGAGTCACCATATATGTCTATGTCACATTTAATGCATTTCATGATGAATTCTAGATCATTATTTCCATAAGCAAACATTAATCCAAATGTTTGCCACAACAAAAAGATATGGCAACATCTAAAGTAAACTCGTGACGGATCAATAGGATACCCCTCACCTGTATATACATAACTGCATCCGCATTCCGACTGAATGCGAATGCGACGAGACTAAATTAATCCAACAAATCTAATACTAGCATCCGGCTTAAACCAAAGCCCACTAGTATGATCTGTCCGATCATGATCCGTGCAATACCGCACGTATAAGATCGAACCCTGTCATATATCATATGGCCTCTACAACGTTTTGCCCGAAACTTGAGAAAGTGTCTGTGGGGGACTCTATAGACTCGTCAATACATTGGCTGTGGATTTAACCACTAGTACGTCAGAGGTACTAGCTGTATGTAACGGGCTACTAGGTATTGACCAAAAGGGAGGTCGATGAGCGAACTCATCCTGACACCCTACTGAACCTGTCAGTGACAATATCCGTACAGTACGGTCCGTTCGTCTATGAGTATCGCATGTCGGGCCTAGGGGGTTGGTAAAAGTCAGACCCCCAAAAGTGCTACGAGTCGTATCGGAGTGTAGCCCAGAACACCCTGAGATACTACTGGAATACCTACCAGTAAATCTCCTGCCTTGGCCAAAGACTTCGTGTAATGACTCTCCTAGACACAGCGCGATCTCACCCCCAATACCGGGAGAGACGAAACCCCTGCCGATCCGCTCACTGCCTCCATGTGGCTCCGGGCTGTACCCAACTAAAACCTGTTTTCATGAGTCCCTTGAGCCGTGGTAGGGTAGTAATCAAAGTACAGTAGGAACTCACAAGAGACAAATAACGATCTCAGGTCGATGAAATAACCTGTATACATGTCACCAGGGAAGTGCTATCTGACGCTAGGTATAATACAAACAAGCATGTTCCCGGCAAGTCCTGTCCGGCATACTCATAACCCAATGAGCACATGTATACATCTTAGGTGATCCAACTGACAACAATGGCTTGTGAGACGGGCCAACGCCCCTCGTCGGGGTCTCGACTGTATACACTAGTCTACTAATGGAGTATCGATGCCCAGTCTCAAAACTCCCACGACTAGGGACCACTTTAAGGATGTGCTTATAGACTACCCAACTCTCACGTATATGATCGCCATCATACTGCTGGTAGTCAAGCAAGAATCCTATGGGCTCTATCAACATGCAATAGTGACCTGTAAGGTCACCTAAAGCAGTACACGATGATAAAGACTAACCATGTTAGCATACTATTCTCCATCAACGTGTAATAGTGAACCATAATGTCACCTAAAGCATGTACACGATGATAGAGACAAACCAGATAGTATACAATCATCCTGAGTAAGATTGTCCTACCGGCATAGGTCCTCCCTCCATCATTGCAATCACGTGCCTGTGATCCTATAGTTGACTCTTAGGGCACTATATCCAACAATCTCCCACTAGCACTCAAGGCTAATTATTGCGTGTCGCATACTCACAGCCCGTATGATACGGAACACCCAACTCCTCTAATGATCAGTCTCACAAAGCCCGTTTGTGAAACTATTGCGTTCGAGGAACAGCCTCAGTTAGTGGATCCGCTCTGATGTTTCTTTCTATGTCTCACTTTATCTCAAGTTCGCGGAGAAAACCATCTCCCAAAATGAGCAATACCTGTCTTAGAATATGTCTGGATATCTGATGGGACCTAGTTCATAAATGAACTCCAAATCCAAACTTCTTAGACTACATCGTCAACTGAAACCTATCAGTATCATGCACCATGCCTCCCTCAGTATCCGCTTGGACCACCTGTCCAAAATACTGTCCCTCGTCAGAGGGAAAGCTATAACTCTGACAGCCACTCTGTCATCCAGGTCACTTTGGAAGCCTGGAATGATAACCGTCCCCCGAAAGAGGCTGCCGTTATCATTTCCCTAGAACATCCACTTATGTTCTAAAGCTGCTTCCTAATGTTTCTCCAGGATTGGATTAATATCAACTTATTGCATTTCGTGCAAAAACAACATCTGGTGTGGTACTTGACATCTCATGATCAACTCAATTGCCTAAGCAAGTGATCTTCCGATCATGAACATCCCTCTCCCCTTTAGTCTGTAAGACACCATTAGAGAGGGTGACTCCATCTCCTGCAGGTACACTACCGTGCCAGGAGTCGTCCATTCTAAAACACCTTTAGAATGCTGTCTATTTACCCAAATTGGGAAATTACCCAAATCTAGATCTAAAACCATAGATCTAGTGACCAGAATGTCTGATATAATATCCAAGCTTTATGTGGAGAAACCACTGTGTGACAACCAAAGCATAACCTATCGTAGTATAGGAGCTTCACTTCCTACTCTGTGTATGTCATCAAATACCAGGACATCGCACCCTACTACCTTCTTAACAGATCCATCCCCTATTCTGATGAAGTCAAACCTATGACTGTCACATCAGAAATAGATGATCTATCTCCACTATTCTTGCTTTGGTTTATAAATAGACATAAGCCACTTGTCCACTATGCTTCCGCTGCTCCCACTGACTACGACAACCCTCTGGCAGAGTCATATACACGTACACTTCTAAAGCTAGTTCAGAACGACGCTATACTCAACCTCCTGCCGGGTCTCACAGTCTGGAACAACAGCAATGGCAAGTCTGGGTAAACAAGAACCTTCCTATCACCGTCCTTGAGGCTACCGGAGTACCTCTCAGGTGCCTGTGGTTACCCACCATATCTGCGGAGTGGCCAATGGAATCTCAAACCAGATCGAATCTTTAGGTTCTTATCAAGTTTTCAGTAATCGTTTGCGGTTCTGGAATCACTTCCAGTTCTACCATACTCCCACTACGGTTTTCTGAAAAATCCATTTTTATTAAAACTGTGGAGAGTCTAGAACAATATAAATATTGATCTTCCAGATGGTAGAAAGTCAACCCTCGTCATAGCCCAGGTCAACCCACAAACAGCCATTACAGAAACATACCTTGAGTTATCCAGAGTCTGGTTTCAAGCATAAGCGGACAACTCCCCGTACCTTAATATCGTTAAGATATGAACCGTTCTATATCCAATATAGAAACAGAGGCACTGATTTAATTAGAACCAGATTCAAATCATGCAGCTGTGTTCAGTGCATGTCAACTAAATGGAAGGATGCCGATCAGCATTACTCAACTTAGGAATACATCCAGATATGAGTAACCTGAAAGAGAAGCAAGTTCTCATAAAACCATTACTATCAACTGAATACCGGATACATGTATCCACATCTTCGATCACCTTGAAGAATCCTGATACTTCCAACACGTGGTTCTCTACTTTATTCTTATACCTATAACTTCTCAAAACATAGACCATGCATTTCTACGAAACACAAGTCTAAAAACTAGAGAAGTCACAAGTAAACAGAATATAGTACGAGTACCAACCTCTCTGTCCTAATGGATACTGGACAACATACAATACTCTTTATAAGTCCCCTGAGTCTAATAACTCATTCCTTGTGTGTCGTAGATTGAAAACTGTACTTATGGTTAAGAAGAATTACACTGCTGTTTAATGCTCCTTACTTAACCATCCACTAATATAGGTAAATGGCATAGACATAATTTCAAAAAATTATATCTCACTTTATAAAAATAAACGTACAGATATATCAATTTGAAATTGGTGCATAACAACGGATATTCAAAACCAAATATTTGCCGTCCGGCAAACAACCCAGGCGATTCCCTCAAATATCACCAATTACAACGAATTCCGATATAATGAGGATGATCACCTAATTCCCAATAACTTACTCCCACTCATCATCTGTAAACCATACAGATGTGAGAATCATACCTGGTAAATACATACCCTGGAGCAAGTGTCTAATTGGGAAATCAGTTTTCTATTAACACTACACGGTGAAACTGAAACATGAAAATGTTTTAGAGGGGTATCCGGGTATTCCTAGTAATGCCTCTTCTATTATCAGATTCACAATTGTAACCGTATATTTCTTTGACATCTCTCCAAATCGCTTTATATGTCTTTAGTCATTACCTTCTGTACATCCCTTTAGGCTAAATGGTTTTCTTCCTTCCCTACCGTTCGGCACCGGCCTATGGTTTGGAAGAAGACTATCCAATAAGCATAATGGGTGTACTCTACTAAACCTAGGAGTACTCGTAACCTGAGAGAAGGTGAAGATAAAAAACAACTGAATAAACCTTATTCCTATTTCTCCTGAACCAGAATCCATCTCCGAACTGGAACAAGTACCTTCGAGTTCGTATATAACGATACGATGGAGTATCCAAATAACTGTGGATCTTCGTAGTGATACGGAGTGTCCTGGATAAATACAAAGGTGAAGTAGGAGTTGCGATGAAACACTTGGTTTAGTCATGAATAGTAGTCACAGTTTACTTTGCTCTCTTTCTAATCCTTTTATTTGTCTTAACTTATTACCTTCTGTACACCATCGTTAGGCTAATTGGTTTTCTTCATTCCCTACCGTTCGGCACCTGCCTATTATTTGGAAGAAGACTATCCAATTAGCGTAATAGGTGTACCATCCTAATCCAAGAAACACTTATAACCTAAGAGAAGGTAAAAGGAAAAGACAACTGAATAATCCTATTCATTTTCTCCAGAACAAGTAACCATCCTCGAATCTGGAACAAGTTCTTTCGAGTTCGTATATAACCAAACGATGGTTTTATCCAATGGAAGTGGACGTTCGTAGTAATACGGGGTGTTCTGGAGAAAAAGGGTAAAAGTAGGAGTGGCAATGAGGTATCCAACTCTGACAATCCAAAAGCCAGTGTTTTAAGAAGGTTCGGTTAACTTGGTCACTCAGTCATAGTATAGGGTCAGGTCATGGTCGCTGCCAAAAAGAGAGAGAAAAGAAACACTCAGCGTGCACTCTAACCAAGATCAGAATGGTTATCACTTTATCTAATCAGGAAACCTCCCACTGTAACCTCAAATTCTCCTGCAAACCTGAAAGAAGAATTAGTCGGGATCACCCCAGGAGTAAACCAACTCATTAGTAGGAATCAGGATCCAACTATCATCGCATGATAATGTGATGGAATCCACTTACGTTATCACACTCTAGAAGGTATGCGCATGCCTGGCAAGTTTCAGTTTCTTCAGAAACTCTCGATGTGATTTTTACCCCATGCTCTTATGACCTTGACGTAGGCCAACATACCATAAGTCACATGTCAAGTTCTACCCATCATTATCCAGGTTAATTTGAACGCACTCATACATACCCTTGACGAAGGCCAAAATAGTAGTATGACTTTCTCAAACTAATGCATCTATCTAGGCAACAGAAAAGTAACAAATAACTGCCATACAGTATGCCTTGACATAGGCCAACATACATAGTATTATTACTAAGTGCTACCTTTCTGAAATGACGGAGGGCTACGAATGGTTTTTGGCGAAAAACTTTTAACGTAATGAACTTGATATCGTTGAAGGAACTGGATAGCTTTTATAAAATATAGTGGCGAAAACCTTTGCTAAAGAGGTCACTCCCGGTGAAGGGATCTCGGCTCTTTCCCCGTAGAATGAGGTGCAGGATATTCCAGCTGAATATCATGAGGCAAAGCAAAAAGTAATCGACTATATTGAAGTTATTACCCTGACGCAAACTTCTGTCCAAGGGGTCACTCCCGGTGAAGGGATCTCGGCCCGTGCCTCGTCGACTGAGGTGCTGGATATTCATAACCGAATACCACTGTGCAAAACAAAAGAGAACGTCCTTGCAATAACAGCTTTTTGAAAAATATTCAAACAACATCAGAATAGGTTTGTTTAGCTTGCATTGATCCGAATCAACGCAGTCCCATCAATTAATCACGCCAATAAAGAACGAAAATATGATGTACGTATATGCCATCCGCATTCGCCACTGGGTCCCGTCATCACCCGTTAGGTTACTTAACTAACGACAAAGCGGGGACTGGACTAGCGCGGGTGTAAAACATATACAACATCTACTAGTATATATATCAATATATAATATTCGCTCAAGGCGTGATAAAATGCAACATCACTGAAATGTATTAAGCATCATAGAACAATACAGATGATCTGGGATCCCCGGGTTTCATAGAGCCGCTACTGAATCCCGACGTTCCCCTGGTCATGTGGATAGCCTGTGCAATGAAATGCTAGACCCCTACGGGCGCGGCAAGTTACCTACCAAAACCTGAAGCGAGGCAGCTCCCTTTAACAACATGAATGGACCACCCAGCACTTCACGGAATCCGGTAACTTGAGCACCCCTCCTTGGGTCAACCTGTACCCCCTACGAGTGCGGCGAATAGCCCGCCAATTCTAGAGTGAATCCCCCTCCGTCTCAAAGCCATGAGATGCGGGTCCATTGCCCTCTAGAACCCGGCTACCCGTGCATAGGACAATCCGGATAGTATACAAACCTCTCGAGTAAGACTGTCCTACCGGTATAGGTCCTCCCTCAATCATTGCAATCACATGCCTATGATCCAATAATTGACTCTGAGGGTACTATATTGAACAAGATATATATATTTTTTACACCGTTGAGTTGATATCGATTTTGTGCCTTAGCTGCACATGTTTATGATTTTCTGGATTTCCTACAGTGGTTATGATATTTCGTGCACTAGATGCATATGATTTGATATTTCGTGCACTAGATGCACATGATTTGATATTTCGTACATTAGATGCACATGATTTGATATTTCGTGCACTAGATACAAATGATTTGATATTTCGTGCGCTAGATGCACAGGATTGATATTTCGTGCACTATATGCACAGGATTTGAATTTCGTGCAGTTGATGCATAGGGTTTGATATTTCGTGCAGTGGATGCACAGGATTTGATATTTCGTGGACTGGATGCACCGGATTCGTATTCAGTTCATTTGTTGCACCTGATTTATGTCTTTGAGCCTTCATTTACCAGATTTGTGTTTTCGTGCGCGTGTGTACTTGATGTTCGTTTCCCGTTCATGTGGGATGCACTTGATTTCGATTTCGTTCGCGCATGACGGATGCACTTGATTTGGACTTTCGCGCATGTTGGGCGCATGGTATGATTTTGTGCACACCTGATGCACTCGATTGGGGTTTTCGTTCGTGCATGTTAGTTGCACTGGATTGAGATTTTCATGCACTTTTGAAGCACTAGATGTTGTTGTCGTGCACACTTGTTGCACTGGACAGGTGCTTTCGTGCACACCCGTTGCACTTAGTTTTGCTTTCGTGCATATTGGTACTTGTAATGGATTTGATTCCCGTGCGCACGAGACGTACGTGATTGTTGGATACGCCTTTTGAGGCTGATTTTGCTTTTGAGCACTTTATTTTCATGATGAGGCCCTATACTTTGTAGTACCCTAGCAGGACTGATACAAGGACAGTGCCTGAGTACTTTGCATGCATAAAAAGTTATCTTGAGGTTTTCAAAAAGGAGCTATAGTCTCGCTATTTCTTACGTGTCTGCGAATGACACGAGCGTTTACAAAAGAAAACCTTTTGGGATATTTTAGAAAAGGTGGAACGCATATTTTGAGCAAAACATATATGAAAGTATATTATTACTTTACAATGAGCGTCCGTCATTTGTGCCGTGAGCTACACATCACACGGCGATTCAGAAAAAGATTTCTGCATATGTTATTTTAGTTTTTGGAGATTTTTTTCAAAAAGGATGTGTACTATATACATATTATAGCATTCGCTTAGTGTATATTGGATTTCAGTAGTGGATTTCGAGATCTGTATCTCCATTCTAACTCTGATGACATGCGTGCGAGTTCGATAATTTGCGTGATGCTTGACGGAGTTCGGTTTTGAGTTTCATTCACGGCTTCAGGCGCATGCGACGCGCTTTGTTATTTCTTTACCTTCCGTTATTTCGAAGCCCCGTTGATTTAGCTGTTATTGAAATATTTTAGCATTTGCGGGTTTAAATTTAAATTCGGGGACCGAATTTCTTTAAGGGGGAAGATTGTAACTTTTTAGAAATCGTTATACGAATTTTTCCGTTTTAGGGTAAAATAGTCGGTATTTTCCGTTTTAACCCGATTGTGATCAAACATCCATATAAACTTGGCGACACCTAGTTTAGCTAGAATAAAGCTAGTGCGCGAGTTTTGGGGGTCAATGGGAAGTTTTGGTTCACATAAAATTTTTCCCTAATTAAATATTATTTTAAGTGGTAATTACATTTTTGGTTTGGGTTAAATTACTTCTAATGAAAATCATTTTAATCTTATCACTAGAATTATCTTGGAAGTTTCTCTTCAAATATCTAGATTCTTTTGTGAAAAAGGATTTAAGATTTCAAAAGAAATGAAAAAGAATGAAATGGTGGCATTGTATTTAATGTTGCATTTAATGTTTTAAGCTACAACTTTCTTCATTTTAATTGCACAAACACCCCCCCATCACCCTTGGCCGAGCTCCCCCATTTCTGCCCCAAACTTTCCTTACCTCATTTCTCCATTTTCTTTCACTCAAAAACTCATTAAAAAATTCCAAAATAAATTCACAAAACCCTAAATAAAACTTTAAACATCACTTCCTTTCACTAAACTTGCTTAGTTCTTCATGAAAAACTTGATCTTTGGAGGCAAAAATTGATGGAATCTTGTTGCTAGAATTTATTCTTAAGAGGTATAAATTCTAACCTTAATCCACTTTTGTTATGCTAAATCATTAAGATAGCTAATTAATTGGATTATTATAGCTTTAATCTAATGTATAATTCATTCTTTATAAATTTAAAGAAAATCAAGTTAGGGTTTGTGATGGATAATGGTTAAAATGAGGACTTTGGAAACTTAATTTTGTGAATGATAATTATTGATAATTCCTAAGTTAACTAATGAACTTTTTGCTTACTAGGTTCTAATAACAGCTAATTGGGTGGGTTTAAAATTATGGAAACTGTTTGGATAACATAGTTAAGCCGCTTTGCGATGTTTGGAACCGCCGGAATTGTTTTAGTTCTAGACTTGTGCTAAATTGAGATAAAATGATATAATCTGCTTACTAGGTTTTCGATAAAACTTAGAAGTGAGTTTTAATGAACGTTTGGATGACGTGAATATTATTATCGACGATAACTATTATGTTGTAAATGAGTATTGGTACTATTGGGTTTTTGGCATCGCAGTTTTCATATATAGCGACCCTAGTGAGGGTTTTGGCTATATTTTCCGATATTTGGATTTCTTGGTTTTGAGACTGGATATTGTATTTGGTCGTTGGACGTTTGTACATCAACGACGAGGGTTGTTTTGTGATTTTACATGCGTAGGCTATAGGTTCTAACCTATGAGCGCATCGCGTGCCGTATTGGATTTCGGAACATGATGTTGATAGCTTTGCGATTTGGTATTGATTGTAGGTACCTTCACGTGGATTCCGAGATGACGAAGCACATCGACTTCGGCTAAGCGAGGAGAATTGTTGTGAGTAGATTTAACATCCACAAGGGAATCGCCCGCATGGCGTTATGCGTCAGGGCTAGATATGATATGATATTAGCCGCATCTTTATATTGCACATATAGAGATTGTGCATAAAACTTCATTGCATATTATTACTTATTGTTCTTAGACTTGTACCCTTGGACACTGCACTATTATTGACGGTTCTTGTTGCACGAGCACTGATAGTATGCAGCTCACACCGTTAATAATTGCCATGACACGCACAACACCTATACATATGTGATATTGTAGTATTTAGGGACATTGAGACATGATCCCTATTTCCTTTTATGCTTATGACATATAGCATACCTGTTTACCTACATGCTTACACATATTCCTTGACATGCTTACTTGCTAGTTACCTGTATACCTATAGAGTATTGTACCATTAGCGATAGGTACATACACACATAATGATATAGCTACATGTATACCTTGCAAACATACTTCACTTATACCCCGAGGGTATATTACATCATTACTGATAGGTAGATACATATACTTTGCTATACCTTTATGTTTACGCATATATCTGGTTATAGCTACATAATTACCTTTATTTGATATTATATAGAATTGGAGAAATTAGGAACCGCGTGATATATATTAACTTGTTGCAGTTAAATAGCGGTTTTTCTTTTGATATGCTCATATTACTGTTTCATGTTGCATATATTACATTCATGAATTGAGACATGTATTGATTCATGCAGTTATACTTATTCATTACTCGATGTTTTCTAGATTTGAGGACCGTGGTGGTTTCATGAAATTATGCAAGTATTTCTTATTCTTTACTTGATATTTGGATGCATCCACTCAATGATTTGTTATATACCGATACGTGGATCACGGGTGTTGATACCGGACACTTACGATTCGAGGAACATATATACCGATACGTGGATCATGGGTGTCGATACTGGACACTTACGATTCGAGGAACGTATGAATATGAGAAAGACCGATACGTGGATCACGGGTGTCGATACCGGACACATACGATTCGAAGAACGTATGGATATGAGTATTTATGTGTCGATGCTAGACACTTGTTTCATAATGTTTTTGGGTGTCGATGTTGGACGCTCACCTTATATGAAAATTACTCGATACTGATATTGTACATTCCGGATATGTGGGATCTATTTGATATTGTACATACATGATATATGAGATTTGCTTGATATTGGATACAGGATACATGAGATTTACTTGATATTGGTACAGGATACATGAGATTTACTTGATATTGGATACAGGTTATATGAGATTTACTTGATATTGTACATTCAGGATTTATGAGATTTACATCAAATGAGAGCCAATTTAGAGGCTGAATTGAGGAAATTGGGATTCGGATTGTCTTGATGGATTTTGGTCCTGCAACGAGGTCAGGATTCCGTGAGAATGACTTGTTTTATCCCATACTCCGCATTTTTTGTTTATGCGCTGCTTGATGTATTAATACTACCTGATAGAGTACCTTCCTTGACTGTTGCATTTACATACTTATTTTATATGCATTGCTTCATGTATTAGTTGTACCTGATAGTGTACCTCACATGATTGTTGCATACAGATTGTCATATTATTGCTTCATGTATTAGTTGTACCTACTAGTGTACCTTTCATGACTATCGCCTACATATGACCATTTATTGCTATCCGCTTGCATGCATTACAATCGCGCTATACATGCATACTTGCGATTACTTGAATATGTTATTTACTATTCACGAGTTGGCAACTCACCCCCGTTGTGCCACAGTTCTTGCAGGTTGGCCGCATGGACCAGTTGCCGCATCGCTGGCACACGGCCGTTTTTGGGTGACTTGCTTGTGGTGGGTGGTACATGTTGGATCGTGCCCCTCTTGCATTCATTATTCATATTGTATCTAGTCACTCCATCAATTCAGAAACTAGAGATTGTATATGTTGCAGACTTAGAGGACTTGTAGTTGCGAGACTTGACCGATGGGTTTTATTTTTACTTTTGGGGTTGTTGTCTTGCTTTACTTTATTTCCTTATGTGGATCTTCGCCGTTGGCCGTCGTATACTTGTTATTTATACTTGTGGTGGTTGTTTCCGCCGTTGGGCGGGATTTGGTCCCTTTTGGGATGCTTTATTTATATTCTGTGTTGTACCCGTTTTCGGGGTTAGTTTTTACAAGGGAGGTGCTGCCCAAATTTTCAAAAGATAAAACATGATTTACTATACCTTTATTTCAAAGCTTCATCTTTTTATTTCTTAAAAAGGTTTAGATTTCTGGATTTCAGCTTACTTAAATTATGTTACGCCTGTAGACGTCGTGTGATTTAAGTGTTGGTCAGGAGCTAATATTTTGGGTCGTGACAATTCGATCGTTGTACGTTTTATGTCAACGACGAGGGATTTATGATTGTTTTCGTATGCGTGGGCTATAGGTTCTAACCTATAGGTACCTCGCTTGTCGTTTTGTTTGCGAATCAGACTTTAATGCGATACGATGTGTAATGATATGTAGGTACTCTCACGTGGACTTCGGACGATGAAGAAGATAATGGCGACATCGACTTCGGCAAGCAAGGATCAAGGTGAGTAGATATATATCTACGGGGGAAGTCGGGTGGATGGCGTATAGCACCCTCACGATATCGTAATATAGCATACGGATATGTTATATTTATATATAATTATGTGTATTGTGATTCGTGGGTACATAGCAAGAGCGACTCAATGTGCTCATGGGTTAGTTTTGTGTAATTGGAAGATAGTGTTTTTAGTTAATTTTTAGTTGCGAACCCTGGAGTAAAGGTATACACAAACACACACGCACACACGGGATACGATTTTGGTGTATATGATATGTGTGTGTGTGTGTGTGCGCGCGCGTGCGTGTTGATGTGTTGATACACACACACACACACACACACACATATACGTATACACGGGTGATGAGGATAGTATGTTATACCTGGAGGAGAGTCGATGTGATCAAGTATGATGCCGTGAGATTGTGATATGTATTTGGGTCGTGATATCACTATGCGACATATTGTTATAGCGGATCGTTGGGCGATGTATTTTATTTACACGCGGACATATGTTGGATATGATGATAATGATACCAAATAAATAATGAGTTAGATGTGATAGTTGACCCGTACCCCTATTTTGGGATGCCGTATGATGGGTTTACCGTACGAGATATAATTATGATAATAGATCCACACTCTTCACTCGAGGATGTCGTATTATATGTTTGTCGTACGTGACGTGTTGGATATATGTATGCCCTAGAGGGCATTATTTAATAGTGGATGTATTTTTACATGTATATATATATATATATTCAGGGGACTTTCTTGCTCGATATGATAGTATGCTATTTGGTTACTCTTTATCTGGACATGTTCACATGATCATGTTTTTATTCATTTTGTGCATGTTGATAAAACCCTGAGGATATTTGCTTGACTATTGTGATTATGATGCAGATCATACTAGCGGGACGTGTGTAGTTTATAAGCATATCCTGAAATGTCCTTAGTCATGGGTGTATCGAGACGGGGTATCGATATTCCAGAGTAGACTAGTGTATACGATTCTTGACCCATGTGATAGGCGATGGATGATCCCATATCCATTGGTGTCTGACACCAAGATTGTATACGGGTGCTCACTAGGGACTGGGTATACTGGACGGACTCGCCGAGAACTCCTATGTGGTATTATATCTATCGTCGGATAGCAGTTCTCTGGTGACACTGGTACAGATTAGTCTATAGACCCGAGATCGTCATAGTGTCTTATGTGTTCTCCCACCGTGCTTTGATTTCCACCCTACCAAGGCTCTACTGAGCCGTGCAAACAGGTGGCTTTCGGGTATAGGCCCGAGACACATGGAGGCAATCAGCGATAGTAGGGGTTTCATCTCTCCCGATATTAGGGGTTGATGTTGCGCTGTGCTCGATTGACTATATCAGCAAGCTCTAGCCAGGGCTGATGAGATTTACTAATAAGTGTTATCAGCAGTTTCTCGATCTGTTATAGGCCATACATCAGCATGACTTATTGAGTTATTGGGGCCGATGATGCCATCCCTAGACTCGATATGTAGCATATCTGACGAAGAGACTGGACTGTACGGTAAGTGTTACCGGTTGGTTCGAGAGGAGTTTTGACAGGTTCTCTTGTTTTTCTTCTGCTCGCTCAATACCCGGGTGGCTGTTACTTTTAGCTGACCGCTTGTGGCTTGTGGGTGTTTGATATGATCATCACTTACTACTGGCGTATTGACGAGTCTTAGAGTCCCACAAAGGGGATTACCAAGCTCAGGCGAAACGATGTGGGGTGCATATGGTGATATGCGAGAGTGCTTGATTAATTACGTATATATGATACAGCATTATGATCCGGCGGTATTCTATTGGTCGGGCCGTATGTGATATGACCGGTTTATTAAATCAATTACTGATTTAATAATATGTGACCATTAGCCTTCTTACTTAATGCCTATTTCTTTATGATGCATGCATTAGTGTATATATATGTTGATATGGATGCACACATACAAGCATAAATGTGTCATGGTTGATGATACATTGGTGGTGGCAATGCAAGACTCACATGATTACATATTTAGATATTTTGATTATTTGAGAAAAGCAAAATGGGATTAAAATCATGGTTGACTATTCAACTCTCTTGAGTTGACAAAAGCCAATGGTTTCATTGCCAATGGTTTTGGCCCATGGTTTTGCTTAAACTCAAGTTACAAAATATCTAGATATTTTGTAACCATAGTTTAGCATGAATGTCTCTCACTTACTCTATTGAGTTTAGAAAAAGTTATCATATTATTCTCTTGAGTCAAGTTTAGCTCCCATCTCCTTCTTCCTCTCTCTCTCCTCAAAGCTCTCTAGGTTTTGAAAAGAAAGAGAAAGAATAAAAAAGAAAAGGCTTTTGAGTGAGATTAAAACCTACATCACCATTCTATTTTAGTCTAGCCCACTAGTGTGGAGTGTTTACTTCATCTTCATCCTTGATCAAGTAGAGCTTGAGCAAAGGAACTCCGGGTGGATCATCGTGGACAACGAAGGATTCAAGCGGACCGGTTCAAACTCTTGTTGTTCCAAGGGGTCTAGCAAGGAGGTCTACAAAGGTTGTATTCTTCTCCACTTAGTGTTTGACACTTGTTATAGTATGTGATACCATTTTGTTACCCTAAATCTCTAGTTTTGATCCTAAGTTAATTTACTTAGCACCTCAAAATTTTAATTGTAGCATGTTTGATGCAAGACAAAGCCTTGTGTGGTGCTAAGAAAACCCAACAGTGGTATCAGAGCCAAGCTAGAAACTCAGACGATGTTAGATTAAAATGAAACCGAAACAACTCCGAAATACGATTTCTAAAGCCCTGCAGAATTTGCTCTCTGTCGAATTTTTAAAGGTCTGTAAAAAAATTTCTAGCAACTGCAGAAGCTTGTTTGTGATGCAAGAAGTGCACAAAAGAAATTTGAGAGAAATTGCTCGGATTTGACCCGAGCACCATACCATCAAAACCGGCCACTTTAACTCCAAAATGTCTTGAATTTCTTCTGTGCTCTGGTGTGTAGATTGTGGGGTTTCAGGTATTGTTTATTGAGTCCAAATTTTAATGTGATGTAAATTTTGATATAGGACTAATACGTAGTGTTTCGAAGTCGTATATTTTTAACATTGTAATGGTAACCTAGATGATGTTTAACACTTCAAACGAGCTTCGAACACTGTCTCATGATCCCCTCTGAAGTTTTCCAAGAGTTGGAATTTTCCAAGTTAAAAATATTCGAATAGTTGTGCAAGTATTCCTATGGACCCTCTAGACGAACAAAACCCTAACTCGAATTTATGACCATTGAACCGCAGCTAAACCTTGGGGTTTGCCGTAGTCTTGTGGTGCCATAAGTGAGGCAAGGGTTGACCCTTCTATGGCTGGTCCATAGACACTGTAGCACACTTTTTGGGTATTTTAACTTTGCTCAAGTGTTGAGCCCTCTCGGGGTAATTTGCGGGTATTTGTTGATTCGATCGAAACGTTTAACATCGTCTTGATATATGATATTTTTTCTGTGATTGTAAGTGTAGTATGTGGGGTATCGTCGGTTTCATTGCTATATGTCAACGACAATTGGGGTACGCATACTTGCTTACGTTGATGACATGTGATGTTAAGTGTTGCTGTGACATGATGTATAGGATCGTCGTGAATGAATGGCCGGGGGTTTTATGTGAGTTGAGAGTTTTTTTTTTCATTCATGTAAAATTCATTGTATGTAATATTCTTTTATTGGGGCACATCCGTGTTGAGGATGATGTTACTGTTGATATATATTAATAACTTTTCCGAATTAGGATAGACCCAAGGTGGGGAGCACAAGTGACCGGGTTCTAGAGTCCAGTGGGAGCCCATCTCGAGGAGTTGGGACCAGGGCTCCTAACTCTAGAATTTCTAGGCTCACTTGCTGCTCTCGTAAGGGTCTAGGGTGTGGGATTGGCTATTCATCATTACCGTAGAATCCGTATTTTCTATCGTTGGCTAAATACAAAATACGGAAATCCTATTATATCTTTTATGTTCATATTTGTGCTTCTGCTGTTGATATTCTGTGATGTGATCACATTATATGATGAGACGAATGGTATTATTATATATATGATATATAATAAGCGTTGCTTATGTTTTACATCCACGCTGGTCCCGCCCCGCTATGCCGTTAGTTAAGTAACTTAACGGTGCATAACGGGACACTGTGGCAAATGCGAATAGCATAAGCGTACGTTCTTTTTTCGTTTCTTTTCTGTGATGTTTTATGAACTTAAATGATGGGACTACATTAATGTGATTAATGTAAAGGAAAATAAATATAAAAAGATGTTGTAGAATCTAATTTGAAACCCACTCGGCTTTTTACGAAAAAGCTACATTTCAAAATTGCAGAGCTTAAGCAACTCCTTTTGAAAACCATTTGATTCTACAACGATATCAAGTTCAAAGTGTTAGGTTTTCTTAAAAACCTTCTGCAACCCTCCGTCATTTTAGAAAGTAGAGTATTTAGTATTCGTGCTGCGTATGTTGATTATAGTCAAGGCGTAGTATACGGTAGCTAAGTGATGTCTTCCTACAGCGCATATGATGCGATTAATTAGGACATTCATATGTTTAGGTTGATTATAGTCAAGGATCATATGAGTGGGTCTGAATAATCAAGAAATGACGGGTAGAACTTGACTAGTGCTTATAATATGATGATTATAGTCAAGGTCATGACTGCTAGGGGTAAAAACCATATCGGGAGTTTTAAGAGTTGAAATTTGCAATGAGAGTGCATACCTTCCATATGATGGTTAGATCCCGATCCCACTGTGAACAAGAGTTGCTCCCAGGAGAGTTTTATACATTACAATTAGCTAACTCATTTGGTGTCTAGAAAGGTGTCTACAGGGCTACGCCTCTGGGAAAACGAGTTTATTTTAATTAGGTCTGTGCGAAAGCACGGCAAACCTCCCTCAAAGTACCGACACTGGCCTGGCTGAATTGTTAGCGAAGTAGTAGAATGTAATTAATCCTGCCTAGTTTTCTTTTTAAGGTTTGAAGGAAAATTTGATAAAGGCAGTGGGAGACATCGATTAGATATGATAATAACCAATCAAATATTTGCAAGAGCTTTCGCTGAGTATATTCTTTTATCCCTCTTAATGGCAGATACCAATGACATGACTTAAGCTTCTACTAGAGAAAAATAAACTGAATGTGACCAATTATAAAGACTGGCTAAGGAACATTAACATTGCCCAAACTTATGATAAGGTATCATATGTCCTCACAGCTCCAACCCCACCCATCCCAGGCCCTGAATCATCAGTTGTGGATCGGGAGATCTGCAAAACATGGGATATTGACTGTGCCACGGCCAAATGCCTCGCGCTTGTATCGATGGATGATACACATCAAAAGCAGCACGAGCAGATGGATGTCCAATCCATCTTTCTCCTTAAAAAAGAGTTGTATGGAGAGCAATCTCGGACCCTCAGATATGAAGTATCTTGAAAGTTGTTTCAGATGCGAATAGATCCTGGCACACCAGTAGGTGACCACGTCTTGAAGATGATAGCTCTTATTGAAGAGCTTGAGGACCTCGAATGGACAATGGAGAACGAAAAATATATAGATATTGTTTTACAGTCTCTCCCTCTGCCTTTGCTGAATTTGTAGTAAACTTCAATATGCACAACATGGAGAAGTCACTACCTGAACTTCTCAATATGTTGAGAAGTGCAGAGTGCACACTCAAAGCTGTGAAGACTCCCACTTTGATTGCCGGGCCATCTTTCTCCTCTCGTCCAAAGGCCAAGTCCAAGGGAAAGATGAAGAAGAAACCCACCAAACCTAGAGGTAGAGTTAAAAAGACTAAGGGAAAAGACAAGTCCACGGTTGGGGAACCGGGGAGAGGGGAATGTTATTACAGCCACAAAGCGGTTCATTGGTGTGGGTTCTTAGGCATAACCACAATATTTCACAGGGCATCAAACAAACTATATTTAAAAATTTAGTGTGCCAAACAACCCTAACCAAGGATCTAACTAGAGTTTTAGGAGCTAAACTAGGAAGTAAACCACTTTACTTCTAAGTGATAACTGAATACAACCTTTGTAGACCGGTCCTTCGCTACAATAGCTCCTTATAGTAGTCCCATCGCTGCGATCATGGAACCCCCGGAAAATTGCATGGCTTCTCAAGGTGAAAGGAACGAACTTTCTTGAAGTCTTTGAGGCCGAAGATGATCTACGTCGAGCAGACAATAACTCAAGCTACTGGTTCACTAATGAGAGATTAGTGAAGCTAACACCCTATACTAAAATGCTAATCTTGTAGAGGATGATGAAGTAGGAAGTGGGCACACTTTAGTTTTATTTTTCTCACAATATTGTCTCATTTGAACAAAATCTAGAGAGCTCATGAGCTTTGAGGAAGAAGATGAAGTCAAGAGATGAGAATGAACTAATGAGGAGAGAGAATCAACCATGAGTGAGTTTGTATCATATAGCTAACTCATGTAGAGACATAACAATGGCTAAATTATAATGGTTAGGTTAATAAATATCTTAAGTAAAATAAAATGAGTGGACTGAGTCAATGCATCCACAAGCTTCTACAAGCTTCATGCATGTGACTAATTATCCACTAATTTGGATTTACTTTAAATATTTAAACCCCACATTTTAATTATTATGGTGTAAGTATCATACACCCATGTAGTGTGTATCAACAACCATGACACAAAAGAAAACACAATTAATATATATCACATATATATTAAGTGTGCACATGTGAGAAAATAAAAGCTTAAGTGAGCTAATATTTGTTAATGTAAACTAGTATATCAAATATACAATTATACACTAAATTATCAAATCAACACTTGATTTAATAATCCAGCTATATCACATATAACCGACTAATATAATATGTACCATCTTATCGAATCAACACTTGATTCGATAACCCGGCTATATCACATATAATCGACTGATACAAATATCACGAGTATAGAATACGGCATCACATACTCGTATTATTCTCGGTCCCGCACATATCGCATATGTGCTCCTAATTCATTTTGCCTAAGCCAGTAAAAGCTCTATGTAGGACTCTAAAGACTCGTTTATACGCCAACAGTAGGTGATGATCATATCAAACACCCACAAGCCGTCAGCGGTACTAGCTGGACGTAACGGCTATCCGAGTATTGAGCAATCAGAAGATCAACAAGAAAGCCCGCTCTAGCCCCTATAAAGCCTGTCAGTAACACTGCCGTACAGTCCGGTCTCTTCGTCCAAGATGTCGCATATCAAGTCTAGGGGTGGTAAACGTCAGACCCCAATAAATCGATAAGTCATGCCGATACGAGGCTCATAACGGGTCGAGAAACTACTGATAACACTTATCAGTAAATCTCTAAATCAGCCCTGGCCAGGGACTTCAAGTTATAACCAATCGAGCACAGCACGACATCTACCCCCAATACCGGGAGTGACAAAATCCCCTCCTATCGCTCATTGCCTCCATGTGACTCAGTACTGTACCCAAAAACTGCTGTTTTGCATGTCCTCTTAAATGTGGTAAGGTGGAAATCAAAGCACAGTGGGAATCACACAAAACTCTATGACGATCTCGGGTCTACAGACTATCCTGTACCAGTGTCACAAGAGAACTGCTATCTGACGTCAGGTATAATACCAACTAGGAGTTCTCGGCGAGTCCGTCCAGTGTACCCAGTCTCCACTGAGCACACGTATACCATCTCTGATGTCAAACACCAAAGCATATGGGATCATCCATCGCCCATCTCATGAGTCGAGAAGCGTATACGCTAGTCTACACTGGTGTATCGATGCCCCGTCTCGATACACCCATGACTAGGAACATTAAAGGATGAACTTATAGACTACCATGGCCCCACTGGTATGATCTGCATCATAATCCTGGTAGTGAAGTACACATCCTGAGGGCTTTACCAACATGTGACCATGAGACAGTATCAAGAGACAAGTACATATGCTAAGATAAATAGCAACTAGATAGCATACTATCATGTCGAGCAAGAAAGTCTTCTCTATATATGTCCAGGCATCCACTATAATATACATCATATGTACAACAATGGCCTCTAGGGCATACATACAACTAATAATCTCCCACTTACACTAGGGCCAGCTGTTGTAGTATCGCATACCCAATGTCCCAATGAGTCTCTCGAACTGTATCTGGGGAATGGCTTTCGTGAATGGATCCGCGGTGTTGTTCTTCGTGTCAACTCTCCTAACCTCGATCTCCCGGCGATCAACTATCTCCCAGCGATCAACTATCTCCCAGATCAGGTGATACCGCCTCAGAATATGTCTGGATCGCTGATGGGACCTGGGTTCCTTGGCTAAAGCCACTGCTCCATTGTTATTACAATACAAAGGTATTGGATACTCAATGGAAGGAACCACTCCAAGTTCAGTTATGAACTTCTTCATCCAGACAGCCTCTTTGGCAGCATCGTTGGCAGTGATGTATTTAGCCTCCATCGTCGAGTCTGCCACGGTTTCCTGCTTGGAACTCTTCCAGCATACCGCCCCTCCATTGAGGGTAAAGACAAATCCCGAGTGCGACTTAGAGTCGTCCTTATCACTCTGGAAGCTCGAATCGGTAAAGGACTCCACTTGGAGTTTTCTGTTACCATACACTAAGAGCATCTCTTTAGTCCTTCTCAAGTACTTGAGAATGCTCTTCACAGCCGTCCGGTGACTCTCTCCTGGATCTGCTTGATACCTGCTCACTACACTTAGTGAGTATGCTACATCGGGTCTGGTACATAGCATCACGTACATGATAGAGCCTACTGCCGAAGCATAGGGTATCCCTTGCATGCGAGCTCTTTCCAAATCAGTCTTGGGAGACATCTTTTTGGAGAGAGTGAGTCCTGAGATCGTGGGTAAAAACCCATGATTGGATTCTTCTGTACTAAACCGCTTTAGTATGGTGTCAATGTACCTCGATTGGACAATCCCAGTATTCGTTTAGATCTATTTTTATAGATCTTAATCCCCAAGATGTAGGAGGCATCACCTAGATCTTTTATTGAGAATCTTTGTGATAAGTAGAGCTTGACCGAGTGCAGCATAGGAATATCATTTCCTATCAAGAGTATGTCATCCACGTACAATACGAAGAAGACAACCTTTCTCGCTGCCAACTTCTTGTATATACAAGGTTCATCTATGTTCTTGATGAAGTCAAACACTTTGACTACCACATCAAAACAGATGTTCCAACTCCGCGATGCCTGCTTTAACCCGTAGATGGATTTAAGCAGGTCGCACACCTTTCCGCTGCTCCTACTGTCTACGAAGCCCTCTGGCTGAGTCATGTACACGCACTCTTCCAAATCACCATTCAGAAAGGCGGTCTTAACATCCATTTGCCAGATTTCGTAGTTATGCAGCAATGGCAAGCATGATCCGGATGGATTTAAGCATAGCCACTGGAGAAAAGGTTTCGTCATAATCCACACCTGGTCGTTGACGAAAACCCTTTGCAACAAGTCTAGCTTCGAAAGTCTCCACTTTCCCATGTACACCAAGTTTTTAATTGAAGATCCACTTGCTCCCAATGGGTTTTACCCCTTCAAGAGCATCTTCAAAAGTCCATATTTTGTTGTTGTACATGGATTCCATCTCGGATCGCATTGCATCCAGCCATTTCACAGAGTCTCCACTCATGATGGCCTGCTTGAAGTTGGGTCATCATCCTCCATGATACAATCCTCGCTTCCACCATCAGTGAGAAAACCGCAGTAACTCTCAGGTGGATGAAGTACCCTACTAGATCGACGGAGAGGATGAGGTTCGTTGGGAGCTATCAAATCCTCTAGTTCTACCAAATCATCTGTCGTAATTTGTATTGCTGGAACTTCTTCCAGTTCTACCTCCTCGCCACTAATTTCTTTTGAAAGAAATTCTTTTTTCTAAAAGGGTAGCATGTTGGTCAACAAACACCTTTTGTTCCTCAGGGTGGTAGAAGATATGTCCACGTGAATGCTTGGGATATCCTACAAACTTGCACAGAACAGACCTTGCCTCGAGCTTGTCCGGATTTTGCTTTTTAACATAGGCCGGGCAACCCCAAATCTTAATAAAATTAAGAAACGGTCTCTTCCACCCCATATCTCATATGGAGTGGTAGGCACGGATTTGGTTAGAACTCTATTCAATAGGTATATGGATGTCTCAAGTGCATACCCCCAAAAGGAAATAGGTAACTCAGCGGTGCTCATCATAGAGCGCACCATATCTAATAGGATGCGATTTCTCCGTTCCGATATACCATTGTGCTGTGGTGTTTATGGAGGAGTAAGCTGAGAGAGATCCCATTCTCTTTTAGAAAGTCCTGGAATTCCGTGCTCAAGTATTCACCTCCTCGATCAGATCGTAGGATTTTAATACTTTTACCCGTTTGGTTCTTGACTTCGGACTTATATTCTCTAAATTTCTTAGAAGCATCAGACTTGTGTTACATCAAGAACACATGTCCGAATCTAGAGAAATCGTCGGTGAATGTAATGAAACTCGAGGAACCATTCCTGGCATGAGTATATATAGGACCACATACATCACTATGTATCAGTCCCAAGAGCTCATTAGCTCTTTCTCCGTGTCCTGTAAACTGAGTTTTGGTCATCATGCCTTTGAGATATGATTGGCAAGCGTCATAAGATGAAAATTCGAACAGATTCGAATATCCATCCTTATGCAACTTAGCTAGTCGTGTCGCATTGATTTGACCTAGTCCACAATGCCATAAGAAGGATTCGTTTACCTCTGAACTCTTCCTTTTATGTGTGTTTGTTATGCTTAGAACTGTTGATTGATTTAGAACATAAAAGCCATTGCACAACGTGCATGATCCAACAATCTTTTGGTTCAGAAAAATGTTCATAACATTATCCTGTAATATAAAATTATATCCCTCTTTACTTAATAAAAAACCGATATAATTTTTCATATCAGGTTCGGCATGTAATAGCATTCGTTTAGAACCAATGTATTGCCACTTGGTAATAAAAGGTGATATTCCCTGACGAATTTAGCTGCAAAAATTGCACCATTTCCAACCCTTATGTCTTTATCACCTTCTCCCGATTCTCTACCTTTCCTTAGCCCATGTAACATATTACATATATGGGATCCTGACCCGTTATCCAATACCCAAGACGTAAAGCAAAGCGAGAAACAGTTCTTTGTAACGAACACACCTGAAGAAAATGCATCATCATATACTTTCTTAAATGGGTGGCATGAGAATCCTGACATTCCCCTATATCCTGTTCAGTCTTATAACTCTTATAAGAAAGAACGGAACCAACGTTCCCCAGCACAGTATAACATGCGGGTTCGGTCAATATATCCATATTATTATCTTGATTAAGACGTGACATGGTCGCTACCTGGAGAGAGAGAGAAGAAAACACTTTAGTGTATGCTCTTGCAAGATCAGATTGGTTATTATTTTATCTAATCAGGATAGCTCCTAGTGTTTTTATCAAATCTTCCTTCGAACCCTAAAAGAAAAGACTAACCGGGATTAATTACACCCTACAATTTCGCCGATCTTTCAGCCAAGCCAGTGCCGGTACTTTGAGGGAGGTTCCCCGTGCTTTTGCACGGACCTAATTAAAATAAACATTGTTTTCCCAGAGGCATAACCTCGTTGACACCTTTCTAGACACCTATTTGATCGGCTAATAGTCTTGTGTAAAACTCTCCCAGGAGTAACACTTACTCGCAGTGGGTATCGGGATCCAACTATCTCATAGAAATTATGCAATCTCATTGCAAATTTCAACACTTGAAATTCCCTATAATATTTTGCCCCTAGCGTCCTATGATCTTGACGGAGGTCAACAAACTATAGGCTGCTAGTCAAGTTCAACCCGTCATTTCTTGATTGAATTAAACCCACCCACACGAAACTTGAAGGAGGTCAACAAGGTCATACGACTACCCTAATCCAATCTGCATCATATGCATAAGCAGATAAATACTAATCAGCTACCGCACACTACGCCTTGACGGAGGTCAACAAACGTAGCACGAATACTAAGTATGGCTTATCTGAAATGACGGAGGGCTACGACAGGTTTTTCTGAAAATATTTTGCGTAATGAACTTGATATCATTGCGTAATCGAGTAATTTTGAAAGGAGTGTTTTTTAGACTTTTCCTAGTTTCGCTAAAGAGGTCACTCCCGGTGAAGGGATCTCGGCTCTTTCCTTATCGAGTAAGGTGCAGGATATATCACATATATCACTATGCAAAGAAAATACTCCAAAAGCAATCAAAAGACAAACCATGTATTGTAGCATATGCCAGTTATAGCTAAAAAGGTCGCTCCCGGTGAAGGGTTCTCGGCTCTTTCATTATCGAATAAGGTACAGGATATAGCACATATATCACTATGCAAAGCAAATACTGTAGCTACCCTTTTTGAAAATTTGATTCCACAATATATTTTAGGTTTCTTTCTTTTCATTAATCTCATTAATGAAGTCCCATCATTTATGCTTCCTAAGCATCACAGAAGAAACGTAAATACAACGTACGTTTATGCCATCTGCATTCGCCACAATGTCCTGTTATGCACC
Organism: Agapanthus africanus; assembly: GCA_030015575.1. Classification (NCBI taxonomy): domain Eukaryota; kingdom Viridiplantae; phylum Streptophyta; class Magnoliopsida; order Asparagales; family Amaryllidaceae; genus Agapanthus; species Agapanthus africanus. Next base: position 284,603,159 of record CM057346.1, read on the forward strand.
GTTAGGCTGCTTAACTAACGACATACCGGAACGGGACTAGCGCGGGTGCAAAAGATAAGAAACATCTACTATATATCTCTTATATAATGTATATCCATTTGTCTCATAATCCACAGTGATCACATCACAAAGCAGCAGAAGAAACATATGAAATATTGGATATACTAGGAGGTCCGTGTTTTATTTTGAGCCTGTATAAAACATGGATTCCACGGTCGCGATGAATAGCCAAACCCACATCCCTAGAGCCCTACGAGAATAGTAAGCAACCTTACCAATTCTAGAGTTAGGAGACCCGGACTCGACTCCTCAAGTTGGTCTCCCACTGGACTCTAGAACTCCGTTACTTGTGCTCCCCTCCTTGGGTCTATCCTAATGTAGAAAAGTAAATAATATACAACAATGGTGACATCATCCTCAACCCGGAAGTGCCCCAATAAAAGAATATTACATACATTGAACTTTACATGAATGAAAATAAAAACTCTCATCTCACATAAAACCCCCGGCTATCCAAAACACAACGATCCAATATAACATATCATAGCAACACATAACATCACATGTCGTCAATGTAAATAAATATGTTTATCCCAGTTGTCGTTGACATACAGCAACGAAACCGACGATACACCACATATTACACTTACGGTCCCAGAAAAGAAAATGTCAAAGTACAACATTTGGAATCCATAATAACCTTAGACATCATAAACACGAAATATCACATATTACGGATTTCATGCCTAATTATATGAATTCCACATATTGGATCATATTCCACAAATAGCTAGATGATGTTAAACCTTTCGATCGAATTAACAAATTCCCAAAATTTCCCAGAAAGCTCAACACTTGAGCAGTATTAAAAATTTCCAGAAGCATGCGCCAGTACCAATGGGCCAACTGTTGAAGTGCCGTCCCTTGCCAACTTAGTAGCGCCGCGGAACCGCCGCCAAAACCATGTTTTGACCGCTGTTCCGCGGTCACTAAAGCGAGTTAGGGACTTGTTCTTCAAGAGGGACCATACAATTACCTGCATGATTTTCTGAGGATTTTTAATGTGAAAAATTCCAACATTTTGAAAAATTTCCAGAAAGTGGGCAATTTCGGGTTTTCGGTGTTCGTTCGAACTGCTAACTTCGCCTAGACAACTCCTAATGCTCTTGTAAGGCATTGATACCACTATGGGGTTCTTAGGCACAACCACAAGGTTTCACAAGATATCAAACATGCTATATTTAAAAATTTAGTGTGCCAAACAACCCTAACCAAGAATCTAAGTAGTGTTTTAGGAGCTAAACTAAAAAGTAAACTACTTTACTTCTAAGTGATAACGGAATACAACCTTTGTAGACCGGTCCTTCACTTCAATAGCACCTTGTAGTAGTCCTTTCGCTGCGATCATGGAACCCCCGGACTCTTGCATGGCTTCTCAAGGTGAAAGGAACGAACTTGCTAGAAGTCTTCGAGGCCGAAGATGATCTACGTCGAGGAGACACTAACTCAAGCTACTACTTCACTAATGAGAGATTAATGAAGCTAACACCCTATACTAAAGTGCTAATCTAGTAGAGGATGATGAAGTAGGAAGTGGGTTTACTTCAGTTTTATTTTTCTCACAATATTGTCTCACTTGAACAAAACCTAGAGAGCTCTTGAACTTTGAGGAAGAAGATGAAGTCAAGAGATGAGAATGAACTAATAAGGAGAGAGAATCAACGATGAGTGAGTTTGTATCATATAGCTAACTCATGTAGAGACATAACCATGGCTAAATTATAATGGTTAGTATAATAAATATCTTAAGTAAAACAAAATGTGTGGACTAAGTCAATGCATCCACAAGCTTCTACAAACTTCATGCATGTGACTAATTATCCACTAATTTGGATTTACAATAAATATTTAAACCCCACATTATAATTAGTATGGTGTAAGTCTCATACACCCATGTAGTGTGTATCAACAACCATGACACAAAAGAAAACGTAATTAATATATATCACATATATATTAAGTGTGCACATGTGAGAAAATAAATGCTTAAGTAAGCTAATATTAGTTAATGTAAACTAGTATATCAAATATACAATTATACACTAAATTATCAAATCAAACTTTATTTAATAATCCGGCTATATCACATATAACCGACTAATATAATATGTACCATTTTATCGAATCAGCACTTGATTCGATAACCCGGCTATATCACATATAACCGACCGATACAAATATCACGAGAATAGAATACTGTATCACATACTCGTATTATTCTCGGTCCCGTACATATCACATATATGCTCCTACTTCGTTTTTCCTGAGCCAGTAAAACCTTTATGTAGGACTCTAAAGACTCGTCAATACGCCGGCAGTAGGTGATGATCATATCAAACACCCACATGCCGTCAGCAGTACTAGCTGGACGTAACGGCTACCCGGGTATGGAGCTATCAGAAGATCAACAAGCAAGCCCGCTTTAGCTCCTGTAAAGCCAGTCGGTAACACTACCGTATAGTCCGGTCTCTTCGTCCAAGGTGTCGCATATCATGTCTACTTGTGGTAAACGTCAGACCCCAATAACTCGATAAGTCATGCCGATACTAGGATCATAACGGGTCGAGAAACTACTGATAACACATATCAGTAAATATCTAAATCAGCCCTGACCAGGGGCTTCCAGTTATAGCCAATCGTACACAGCACGACATCTACCGCCAATACCGGGAGAGACGAAATCCCCTCCTATCGCTCATCGCCTCCATGTGACTGGGGACTGTTCCCAAAAACCACCGTTTTGCACGTCCACTTGAACGTGGTAAGGTGGAAATCAAAGCACGTTAGGAATCACACAAGACTCTATGACGATCTCGGGTCTACAGACTAACCTGTACCAGTGTCACCAGAGAATTGCTATCTAACGTCAGGTATAATACCAATTAGGAGTTCTCAGCTAGTCCGTCCAGTGTACCCAGTCTCCACTGAGCACCCATATTATAGGGTGACCAGGCACTCTCACAAGGGTCTATAAGACATCAACCATGCCCGATTTAAAATTTAGACGTGCCGAACAACCCTAACCAAGATCTTTAAACTAGAGATTATGCGAAACAAAGCATGTTAAACACTTTAACATCTAAGAGTTTGGGATTAAAACCTTTGTATTCCGGTCCTTCACTTCATAAGCTCCGTGTTGAGGTCCTTTCACTGCAATCATCAAGAATCTGGACTGTAGAGAGGCTCCACGAAGAGAAAGATGCAAGCTTGCTTCCGATCTTCGATAACAAAGATGATCTACATTGAAGTTTCATTAACACAAGCTCTCACTTACTAAATGAAGTGAACACCTTAATCTAATTGGTAAGAATAGATTAGGATGATGAAGTAGGATTTATGCTCTCATTTGTTTTCTTTAACTGACTCATTTTCATCACTTAAGAAAAACCTAGAAAGCTTTTCAAAAGCTCAAGGAAGAAGAAGAAGAATAGTAATCCGTTTGTGATGAATAATGAAATTGTAATAATAATTACAAATGCAACCATGGTTCAATATGAGAAGGCTAACCCTTGTAGAGAGTTAACTAGGGTTAAGGGTGTGGTTTGGGTAAGGAAAAAATCTCACAAAATATCCATCATAATATCTTTGCAAGAAAAAAAAAGAAACCTTCTAGAAGGTTCAAGAAAGAACTAACCCAAATCAAACCCTAACCTTGTTTAATCTCCACTAAACATGTTGCATTATTAATCATATCATGTTACAATATTATATATCATATATACAATATTTATTGTAACAAAATAAAATAATACAATTAACAAATATCGCATATAAATCAATGTATTACCCGAGTGAGAAAAAGAATCTTTTAGTGAGCTTATATCGGTTAATGTAATATAATATATCAAATATATAATTATACACTAAATTATCGAATCAACACTTGATCCGATAATCCGGCTATTTCACAAATAACCGACTAATATAATCTGTATCAGTTCATCGAATCAACACTTGATCCAATGACCCGGCTATATCACATATACCCGGCCGATATCTCATATCGTGAGAATCTAATACGGTATCACATATACGTATTGTTCTCGGTCCCGCACATATCATATATGTGCACCCACTCTGTTTTGCCTGAGTCAAGAAACCTCTGTGTAGGACTCTAAAGAATCATCAATACGCCGGCAGTAGGTGATGATCATATCAAACACTCACAAGCTGCAAGCGGTCAGCTAAACGTAACAGCCACCCAGGTATTGAGCTATCAGAAGATCAACAAGCAAGCCTGTACTTTCTCCCGCGAATCCAATCAGTAACACTCCCGTACAGTCCGGTCTCTTCGTCTGATATGTCGCATATCTCGCTTCGGGGTTGTAAACGCCAGACCCCAGTAGCTTGATAAGCGTGTCGATATGAGGTCTATAACAGTTCGAGAAACTACTGATAACACTTACCAGTAAATCTCAGCAACCCTGGCCAGGGATTTCCAGTTATAGACAATCGAACACAGCAAAACATCAACTCCCTATACTGGGAGAGACGAATCCCCTCCTATCGCTCATTGCCTCCATGTGATTCGGGACTTTACCCAAAAGCCACCTTTTTGCACGCCCCCATAGACGTGGTATGATGGAAATAAAAGCACAGTGGGAATCACACAAGACTCTATGACGATCTCGGGTCTACAGACTAACCTGTACCAGTGTCACCAGAGAACTACCATCTGACATGAGGTATAATACCATCTGGGAGTTCTCGGCGAGTCCGTCCAGTGTACCCAGTCTCTACTGAGCACCCATACACCATCCTTGATGTCAAACACCGATGGATATGGGATCATCGATCGCCCATCATATGGGTCAAGATGCATATATGCTAGTCTACTCTGGTGTATCGATGCCCTGTCTCGATACACCCTCGACTAGGACTAGTTATAGGATGTACTCGTCGACTACCGTGGCCCCACTAGTATGATCTCATCATAGTCCTAGTAGTCGTGTACATATCCTAAAGGCTCTATCAACATGTAACATAGAGACAATCAGAGTACATGTTAAGATAAAGTACAACCAGATAGCATACTATCATGTCGAGCAAGAAGGTCCTCCCTATTTATGTCCAAGCATCCACTACAATATACATCGTATGTACAGTAATGGCCACTAGGGAATACATATAACTAACAATCTCCCACTTGCACTAGGGCCATCTTTTGTGGTATCGCATACCCAATAATTAGCTGTGGTTGAAGTATCTCATACTCAACCATCCCAAAAAAGTCTCTACTGGGAAAAAGGCCTTTGTGAGTGGATCCGCGCTGTTGTCCTCTGTGTCTACTCTCCTAACCTCGATCTCCATGGAGATCAACCATCTCCATGATCAGGTGATACTGCCTAAGAATTATATCTGGATTTCTGATGGGACGGGGGTTCCTTGGCATAAGCCACAACTCCATTGTCACACAATGGTAGGAACGAAGTTCATTTCATGAACTTATATATATCCAGATTGCCTCTTTGGTAGCATCCTTGGTAACGATGTATCTTTCTTTTAATCATCTTGTAAGTCACAGTATCTAGCTTGGAACTCTTCCAACATACCGTCCCTCCACTGAGGGTAAAGACAATGCCTGCGACTGACATTCAGTTGTCTTTATTACCCTGGACCTTTTCCAGTGATTCTCCCCAGGATCGATTGATACCATCTCACTACAACTAGTGAGAATCCTAACATCCAAATAGATCTATCTCATAGATCTATAACCCAGGATTTAGGAGGTATATCCTTTATCCTATATAGAGAATCATTGTGATAAGCGGAGATTGACCGAGCGCAGTATAGGAAACTTCTTCCCTATCAAGAGTATGTTATCCACGTACTCTACGAGGATCACCACCATACTCTCTACAATCTTTTCGTTTATACAAGGTTCATCTACCATTTTGATGAAGTCAAACTCTTTGACTACCACATCAAAACAGACGTTCCAACTCCACGATGCCTGATTTATCACATAAAACATCTTGCTCACGTTTTCGCTGCTCCCACTGTCTACGAAGCCCTCTGGCTGTGTACTTATAGACCCACTCTTCCAAATCATCATTTAGAAAAGCTGTCATGACACCCAACCGCCAGATATCGTAGTCATGCTATGTAGCCGTGGCAAGTAGGATCCGGATGGACTTAAGCACAGCTTTGAAAGTCTCAACGTTTCTATGTACACCAAGTAATCTTCTCAAGATATACTTGCTCCTGATGGGGATTTAACCCTTCAGATAAAGTAACCAAAGTCCATATTTTGTTTGTGTATAAGGATTCCATCTCAGATCGCTAAGCATCCTGCCATTCTTACAGAGTCCCACTCCTAATGGCTTGCTCGAAACTAGTTGGGTCATCATCTCATGATGCAATCCTCGCTCCCACTGTTATAGAGAAAACCGAAGTATCTCTCAGGTGGGTGAGGAACCCTACTAGATCGGCGGAGAGGCTAAGGTTCGTTGGAAACTATTGAATCCTTCGGTTCTACCAAATCATCAGCTGCAGTTTGTATAGCTGGAACTCTTTCCAGTTCTACCTCATGACCAATAATTTCTTCACAAGAAATTCCATTTCACAAAGGTGGCATGCTGAGAAGCAAAACATCTTTTGTTTCTCGGTTTGGTAGAAGATATTCCCTTGCGAATGCTTAGGATATCCAACAAACTTCCACAGAACTGACTTTGCCTCAAGCTTGTCCAGATTTTGCTTTTTAGACATAGGCCGGACAACGCCAAATCTTAACAAACTTAAGATATGGGCTCTTCCTTTTCCATATCACATATGAAGTGGTAGGCAACTGATTGATTTGAAACCTATTCAATAGGTATGCAGCTTCTCAAGTGCATAACTCCCAAAAGGAAATAGTAACTCAGTAGTACTCTTCATAGAGCACACCACATCACATAGGGTGTAATTGCTCCGACCGATACACCGAGGTGCTGTGGTGTATTCGGAGGAGTAATGCTGAGAGAGAATCTCATTCTCTTTTAGAATAGTCCAGGAATTCCGTGCTCAAGTATTCTTCTCCTTGATCTCATCAAAGGACATAATACTTATACTCGTTTTTGGTTCTCTACTTCTAACTTATATTCTTTGATTATCTCAAAAGTTTCGGACTTGTGTTTCAACAGGAACCTATGTCTGAATCTTTAGAGATAATCAGTGAATGTAATGAAGTACAAAGAACTGGTCCTGGCATGCGTAGACAGGGGACCTTCATACATCAGCATGCATCAATCCCAAGAGTTCACTAACTCTTTCTCTGTTTCCAATAAACGGAGCTGTGGTCATCTTATCTTTGTGACATGACTGGAAAGTTTTTACAAGATGTAAATCCAAACTAATTGAAATATGCCTCTTTATGTAACTTCAGCTAGTAGGGATGCATTGATATGACCTAGTCTACAATGCCTCAAGAAGGATTCGTTCATTTCTGAACTCTTCCTCTTGTGTGTGTTCTGTACGTTAAGAACTGTGGTTTGATTTAGAATGTCTATTCTTTTAGATAACGTGCCTGATCCGATCAACTGTTGATATAGGAAATGTTCAAAACATTATCCAACAATACAAAATTATATCCTTTCTTTATTTATAAAGAGACTGATATGATGTTGTATATCAGGTTCGGTATCTAATAACATTCGTTCAGAATCAATGTATTCTGGTAATACAGGGTGAAAACTACCAACAGACTTGGCTGCAACACTTGCACCATTTCTATCTCATGAAACTTATCACCCGTTCTCAGTTCTTTACCTATCCGTAGCCCATGTAACAAATTACATATATGGGATCCTGATCCGGTATCAAATACCCAGGACGTAAAGGATATTGAGAAATAGTTCTGTGTAATTAACAAACCCGAAGAAGATGCATCAACATGCACTTTCTTCAATTGGGTGGCACGGGAATTCTGGCAATCCCCTATTTCCTGCCCGGTCTTATAACAATTATAAGTTGGAGCGGGACCAACGTTCCCTAGCGCAGTATAACAAGCTGGTTCGGTCAATACATCCGTATTATTATCTTGATTAAGGCGTGACATAGTCGCAACCAGGATAGAGAGAGAAGAAAACACTCAGCGTACGCTTTTATAAGATTAGATTGGTTATCAATTTATGTAATCAGAATGTCTCCCACTGTTTTAGTCAAATCTTCCTTCAAAACCTAAAAGGAAAGACTAGCCGGGATTAATTACACGCTACAAGTTCGTCAATCTTTCAGCCAGGCCAGTGCCGGTACTTTGAGGGAGGTTCCCCGTTCTATCGCACGGACCTAATTAAAGCAAACATCATTTTCATAGGGGCGTAACCCCGTTAACACCTTTCTAGACACCTACTTATCGGCTAATTGTAATGTGTAAAACTCTTCCAGGAGTAACTCTTACTCGCAGCGGGTATCGGGATCCAACTATCTCATAGAAGGTATACAATCTCATTGCAAATTTCAACACTTGAAATTCCAAATAAATATTTTACCCCTAGCATCCTATGACCTTGACGAAAGCCAACAAAGGATAGGCTACTAGTCAAGTTCAACCCGTCATTTCCCGATTGAATTAAACCCACCTGCACGACCCTTGACGAAAGCCAACAAAGTCGCACGACTACCCTAACTCAATCGCATCATATGCTTATACAGATAAGCATAAAATAGCTACCGCACACTACGCATTGACGAAAGCCAACAAACGTAGTACGAATACTATGAAGTACTTATCTGAAATGACGGAGGGCTACGACAGTTTTTTAAGAAAACCCTTTGCGTAATGAACTTGATATCGTTGTAGAATCAAGTGATTTTAAATGGAATATTTTTGAGGCCTTTTCTAGTTTTGCCAAAGAGGTCACTCCCGGTGAAGGGATCGTCGGCTCTTTCCTTATCGAATAAGGTGCAGGATATTTCACAAATATCATTAAGCAATGCAAAAACTATAGAAACAATCAAAAGACAAGCCGAGTTTGTAGCAGCTGCTAGTTTCGCTAAAGTGGTCACTCCCGGTGAAGGGATCTCAGCTCTTTCCTTATCGAATAAGGTGCTGGATGTTCTTCAAGGAACACCGCTATCCAAAGTAAGAACTAGAGCTACCAGTTTTTAAACAAGTTTCTACAACATCTTTAGGTTTCTTTTAGTTTCATTAATCTCATTAATGAAGTCCCATTTTAATATACTTCACAAGCATCTCATTTGAAACGAAATCTGCAATATAACATATTTCTCATATATATAATATAAACATTCGTCTCAGGAAGTAATATGATCTCATCACAGAACATTGCAGTAGAAGAACATATATGAAATATTGGATATACTAGGAGGTCCGTGTTTTTAATACGAGCCTGTATAAAACACGGATTCCACGGTCGTGATGAATAGCCAAACCCACATCCCTAGGACCCTATGAGAGTGGCAAGCAACACTGCCAATTCTAGGGTTAGGAGTCCCGGTCTCGACTCCTCGAGATGGTCTCCCACTGGACCCTAGAACCCGGTTACTTGTGCTCCCCGCCTTGGGTCTACCTAATGCGGAAAAGTAAATAATATACAATGGTGACATCAACCTCAGCCCGGAAGTGACCCAATAAAAGAATATTACATACAAATGAATTTTACATGAATGAAAATAAAAACCCTCATCTCACATAAAACCCCCGGTTGTTCAGAACGCGAAGATCCAATATAACATATCACAGCAAAACATAATATCTCATATCATCAACGTAAGCAAGTATGCTTATCCCGATTGTCGTTGATGTATGGCAACGAAGCCGGCGATACACCACATACTACGCTTACGGTCGTACAAAAGAAAGTGTAAAACTACAACAGTTGGAAGCCGCAACCTCCTTAGACATCGCATGCCTAACCAAATGAATACCTTAGACATCGCATGCCTAACAATTATAAACCTGCATTTTAGTCTCATTATCGAAAACACTTTTCAATATCAAGTCGGGCAATTCAACAAGATTCCCAACATCCTGATCGAATGCTCGTCGCAAACTTTAGTAGACGGCCGCAGTCCCGGATGCCGTCGACGAGTGCACTAAGGCGGAACACCGCTGCCGCGAGCACCCGAACGGATGCTTTTGGCGACGGGGTTCTCCTATAGTCACTTGGTCGGGGCTATGGGGCGTGGATGTCTATTAAGTTTACCCGACGAGTATCCGCGTACGCAACGTGATTGCGACGGACTTTTGATCGCATCAAAATCACGTGGCAACCGATCGTCTGAGACTGAAGTGCTAGATTTATAACATTCAAATTAGTTATCTCATAACTACTTGTGGATTCCAAATATTGTATCACATTCCAGATAAATAGATAATGTTAAACATTCCGATCGAATAAACAAACACCCAAGATTTCCCAATTACCTCAACACTTGAGCAGAGTTCAAAAGATATCCATCACATGCCACAGTACCAATGGTCCAGCCATAGAAGGGTCAAGCCAACGCCTCAAATGTGGCAGCGCCGTACTGCTCCAAACCCTAAGGTTTGGAGGCAGTTCAGACGGTCACATAATCGAGTTAAGGTTTGTGTTCTTCTAGAGGGTCCACCGCGTTACTTGCACGACTTAGTATGTTCTTAAATTTCGGAAAAATCCAACTTTTGAAAAAATTTCTGACAGGGGAAAAGATGAGTTATTTATATTCGTTCGAACTTTTTAACACGTTCTAAAAATTACCCGGACAAACTAAACGAAGTTAAACTTTCCGATCGAATCAACGAGCTCCCAATACAACCCAGAAAATTCAACACTTGAGTAAATTAAAAATTTCTTAGAAGAATCAGGAATTACATATGGACATTACTGTGCAAAACGCAAGCAATGAGTCTACTGCTTGGCCGCGGAACCGCCGCGCAAGCCATGGTACGGCCGCGGTTCCGCAGCGCTTTAATGAGATTACTGGCACGTATTGAACAGCAATTCTTGTATTTCCCTGCTGACTTTTTTTAGTATTTTTAATGCACAAAAAAACACATTTTGAAAATTTTTCCAGAAACTAGGGTTTTACGAGTATTCGGAGTTCGATCGGACTTTAAACTACGTCTAGACTTCGCCTAAAGCTCAAGCTTGGCTCTGATACCGCTTTAGGGTTACTAGGCACTGTCACAATGGTCTATAAGGCATCAACCATGCCCGATTTAAAATTTAGACGTGCCGAACAACTCTAACTAAGATCTTTAAAGTAAAAATTAGGCGAAACAAAGCATGTTAAACACTTTAACATCTAAGAGTTTGGGATTACAACCTTTGTAGTCTCGTCCTTCACTTCATAAGCTCCGTGTTGAGGTCCCTTCGCTGCGATCATCAAGAATCCGGACTCTAGAAAGGCTCCACGAAAAGAATGATGCAAGCTTGCTTCCGATCTTCGATAACAAAGATGATCTACCTTGAAGTTTCATTAACACAAGCTCTCACTTACTAAATGAAGTGAACACCCTAATCTAATTGGCAAGAATAAATTAGGATGATGAAGTAGGATTTATGCCCTCATTTTTTTTCTTTAACTCACTCATTTTCATCACTTAAGAAAAACCTAGAAAGCTTTACAAAAGCTCAAGGAAGAAGAAGAAGAATAGTAATCCTTTTGTGATGAATAATGAAATTGTAATAATGATTACAAATGCAACCATGGTTCAATATGAAAAGGCTAACCCATGTAGAGAGTTAACTAGGGTTAAGGGTGTGGTTTGGGTAAGGAAAATTTCTCATAAAATATCCATCATAATATCTTTGCAAGAAACAAAAGGAAACCATGTAGAAGGTTCAAGAAAGAACGAACCCAAATCAAGCCCTAACCTTGTTTAATCTCAACTAAACATGTTGTATTAGTAATCATATCATGTTACAATATTATATACCACATATACAATATTTATTGTAACAAAATAAAATAATACAATTAACATATATCGCATATATATCAATGTATTAACCGAGTGAGAAAAAGAATCTTTTAGTGAGCTTATATCAGTTAATCTAATTTAATATATCAAATATATAATTATACATTAAATTATCGAATCAAAACATGATCCGATAATCCGGCTATTTCACAAATAACCGACTAATATAATCTGTATCAGTTCATCGAATCAACACTTGATCCGATGACCGGGCTATATCATATATACCCGGCCGATATCTTATATCACGAGAATCTAATACGGTATCACATACACATATTGTTCTCGGTCCCGCAAATATCATATATGTGCTACTACTCCGTTTTTCCTGAGTCAAGAACCTTTGTGTAGGACTCTAAAGAATCGTCAATACGCCGGCAGTAGGTGATGATCATATCAAACACCCACAAGCTGCAAGCGGTCAGCTAAACGTAACAGTCACCTAGGTATTGAGTTATCAGAAGATCAACAAGCAAGCCTATACTTTCTCCTGCGAATCCAATCAGTAACTTACCCGTACAGTCCGGTCCCTTCGTCTGATATGTCGCATATCTCGCCTAGGGGTGGTAAACGCCAGACCCCAGTAGCTTGATATGACATGTCGATATGAGGTCTATAACAGTTCGAGAAACTACTGATAACACTTACCAGTAAATCTCAGCAACCCTGGCCAGGGATTTCCAGTTATAGCCAATCGAACACAGCACAACATCAACTCCCTATACCGAGAGAGACGAATCCCCTCCTATCGCTCATTGCCTCCATATGATTCGGGACAGTACCCAAAAGCCACCTTTTTGTACGCCCTCTTGGACGTGGTATGATGGAAATCAAAGCACAGTGGGAATCACATAAGACTCTATAACGATCTCGGGTCTACAGACTAACCTGTACCAGTGTCAACAGAGAACTGCCATCTGACGTGAGGTATAATACCATCTGGGAGTTCTCGGTGAGTCCGTCCAGTGTACCCAGTCTCTACTGAGTACCCGTACACCATCCTTGATGTCAAACACCAATGGATATGGGATCATCGATCGCCCATCATATGGGTCGAGATGCGTATACGCCAGTCTACTCTGGTGTATCGATGCTCTGTCTCGATACACCCTCGACTAGGAACAGTTATAGGATGTACTCGTCGACTACCGTGGCCCCACTAGTATGATCTCATCATAGTCCTAGTAGTCGAGCACATATCCTAAAGGCTCTATCAACATGTAACATAGAGACAATTAGATTACATGTTAAGATAAAGTACAACCAGATAGCATACTATCGTGTCGAGCAAGAAAGTCCTCTCTATTTATGTCCAAGCATCCACTACAATATACATCGTATGTACAGTAATGGCCTCTAGGGAATACATATAACTAACAATCTCCCACTTGCACTAGGGCCATCTGTTGTGGTATCGCATACCCAACAATTAGCTGTGGTTGAAGTATCTCATACTCAACCATCCCAAAAAAGTCTCCACTGGGAAAAGGGCACTTATGAGTGGATCCGTGCTGTTGTCCTCTGTGTCTACTCTCCTAACTTTGATCTCCATGGAGATCAACCATCTCCATGATCAGGTGATACTTCCTAAGAATTATATCTGGATTTCTGATAGGACGGGGGTTCCTTGGCATAAGCCATGACTCCATTGTCACACAATGGTAAGAACGAAGTTCATCTCATGAACTTATATATATCCAGACTGCCTCTTTGGTAGCATCCTTGGTAACGATGTATCTTGCCTTTAATCGTCTAGTAAGTCACAGTATCTAGCTTGGAACTCTTCCAACATACCGTCCCTCCACTGAGGGTAAAGACAATGCCTACGACTGACATTCAGTCGTCCATATCACCCTGGAACTTTTCCAGTGATTCTCCCCAGGATCGATTGATACCATCTCACTACAACTAGTGAGAATCCTAACATCCAAATAGATCTATCTCATAGATCTATAACCCAGGATTTAGGAGTTATCACCTTGATCCTAAATGGAGAATCATTGTGATAAGCGGAGATTGACCGAGCGTAGTATAGGAAACTTCTTCCCTATCAAGAGTATGTTATCCACGTACTCTACGAGGATCACCACCATACTCTCTACTACCTTTTTGTTTATACAAGATTCATCTACCATTTTGATGAAGTCAAACTCTTTGACTACCACATCAAAACAGACGTTCCAACTCCATGATGCCTGATATCACATAAAACATCTTGCTCACGTTTCCGCTGCTCCCACTGTCTACGAAGCCCTCTGGCTGGGTACTTATAGACGCTCTCTTCCAAATCATCATTTAGAAAAGCTGTCATGACACCCAACCGCCAGATATCGTAGTTATGGTATGTAGCCGTGGCAAGTAGGATCTGGATGGACTTAAGCATAGCTTTGAAAGTCTCAACTTTTCCATATACACCAAGTAATCTTCTCAAGATATACTTGCTCCTGATGGGGATTTAACCATTCAGATAAAGTATCCAAAGTCCATACTTTGTTGGTGTATAAGGATTCCATCTCAGATCGCTAAGCATCCAGCCATTCTTACAGAGTCCCACTCCTGATGGCCTGCTCGAAACTAGTTCGGTCATCATCTCATGATGCAATCCTCGCTCCCACTGTCATAGAGAAAACTGAAGTATCTCTCAGGTGGGTGAGGAACCCTACTAGATCGGCGGAGAGGCTGAGGTTCGTTGGAAACTATTGAATCCTTTGGTTCTACCAAATCATCAGCTGCAGTTTGTATAGCTGGAACTCTTTCCAGTTCTACCTCATGACCAATAATTTCTTCACAAGAATTTCCATTTCACAAAGGTGGCATGCTGAGAAACAAAACATCTTTTGTTCCTCGGTTTGGTAGAAGATATTCTCTTGCGAATGCTTGGGATATCCAACAAACTTCCAAAGAACTGACTTTGCCTCGAGCTTGTCCGGATATTGCTTTTTAGACATATGACGGACAACCCCAAATCTTAACAAACTTAAGATATGGGCTCTTCCCTTTCCATATCACATATGAAGTGGTAGGCAACTAATTTGATTTGAACCCTATTCAATAGATATGCAGCTTCTAAAGTGCATAACTCCCAAAAGGAAATAGTAACTCAGTAGTACTCATCATAGAGCACACCATATCACATAGGGTGTAATTGCTCCGCCCCGATACACCGAGGTGCTGTGGTGTATTCGGAGGAGTAATGCTGAGAAAGAATCTCATTCTCCTTTAGAAAAGTCCAGGAATTCCCTGCTCAAGTATTCTCCTCCTTGATCCCATCAAAGGACATAATACTTATACTCGTTTTTTGTTCTCTACTTCTAACTTATATTCTTTGATTATCTCAAAAGTTTCAGACTTGTGTTTCAACAGGAACATATGTCTGAATCTTGAGAGATGATCAGTGAATGTAATGAAGTACAAAGAACTGGTCCTGGCATGTGTAGACAGGGGACCTTTATACATCAGCATGGATCAATCCCAAGAGTTCACTACCTCTTTCTCTGTTTCCAATAAACGGAGCTGTGGTCATCTTATCTTTGTGACATTACTGGCAAGTTTTTACAAGATGTAAATCCAAACTAATTTAACTATGAATCTTTATGTAACTTCAGCTAGTCGGGTCGCATTGATATGACCTACTCTACAATGCCTCAAGAAGGATTCGTTCATTTCTGAACTCTTCCTCTTGTGTGTGTTCTGTACGTTAAGAACTGTGGTCTGATTTAGAACGTCTATTCTTTTAGATAACGTGCCTGATCCGATCAACTCTTGATATAGGAAATGTTCAAAATATTATCCAACAATACAAAATTATATCCTTTCTTTACTTATAAAGAGACTGATATGATGTTGTATATCAAGTCCGGTACCTAATAACATTCGTTCAGAATCAACGTATTCTGGTAATACAGGGTGATAACTACCAACAGATTTGGCTGCAACACTTGCACAGTTTCTATCTCATGAAACTTATCACCCGTTCTCAGTTCTCTACCTATCCGTAGCCCATGTAACAAATTACATATGTGGGATACTGATCCGGTATCAAATACCCAGGACGTAAAGGATTTTGAGAAACAGTTCTGTGTAATGAACACACCCGAAGAAGATGCATCAACATGCACTTTCTTCGTTTGGATGGCACTGGAATTCTGATAATCCCCTATTTCCTGCTCGGTCTTATAACAATTATAAGTTGGAGTGGGACCAACGTTCCCTAGCGCCGTATAACAAGCGGGTTCGGTCAATACATCCGTATTATTATCTTGATTAAAGCGTGACATAGTCGCAACCAGGAGAGAGAGAGAGAGAGAAGAAAACACTCTGCGTGTGCTTTTACAAGATTACATTGGTTATCAATTTATCTAATCAGGATGTCTCCCACTGTTTTAGTCAAATCTTCCTTCAAACCCTAAAAGGAAAGACTAGCCGGGATTAATTACACGCTACAAGTTCGCCAATCTTTCAGCCAGGCCAGTGCCGGTACTTTGAGGGAGGTTTCCCGTGCTGTCGCACGGACCTAATTAAAGTAAACCTCGTTTTCCCAGGGGTGTAACCCCGTTAACACCTTTCTAAACACTTACTTGATCGGCTAATTGTAATGTGTAAAACTCTCCCAGGAGTAACTCTTACTCACAGCGGGTATCGGGATTCAACTATCTCAAAGAAGGTATGCAATCTCATTGCAAATTTCAACACTTGAAATTCCCAATAAATATTTTACCCCTGGCATCCTATGACCTTGACGAATGCCAACAAACCATAGGCTACTGGTCAAGTTCAACTCGTCATTTCCCGATTGAATTAAACCCACCTACACGACCCTTGACGAAAGCCAACAAATTCGCACGACTACCCTAACTCAATCGCATCATATGTTTATATAGATAAGCATAAAATATCTACCGCACACTACGCCTTGACGAAAGCCAACAAACGTAGTACGAATACTATGAAGTACTTATCTGAAATGACGGAGAGCAATGACAGGTTTTTAAGAAAACCCTTTGCGTAATGAACTTGATATCGTTGTAGAATCGAGTAATTTTAAATGGAATGTTTTTGAGCCCTTTTCTAGTTTTGCTTGTTAGTTTTATGTATGCCCTAGAGGCCATTACTGTACATAGGATGTATATTGTAGTGGATGCTGGGACATATATAGGGAGGACTTTCTTGCTCGACATGATAGTATGCTATCTGGTAACTCTTTACCTTAACGTGTAGATTGATTGTCTCTCTGTTACATGTTGGTAAATCCCTTAGGATGTGTACTTGACTATCTGGACTATGATGCGGATCATACTAGTGGGGACATGGTAGTCCATAAGTACATCCTTCAAAGTCCCTAGTCGTGGGTGTATCGAGACGGGGCATCGATATACCAGAGTAGACTAGCGTGTACCTTCTCGACCCATACAGATGGACGATGGATGATCCCATATCCATTGGTGTTTGACATCAGAGATGATATACGGGTGCTCAGTAGAGACTGGGTACACTGGACGGACTCGCCGAGAACTCCCAGATGGTATTATACCTTACGTCAGATGGCAGTTCTCTGGTGACACTGGTACAAAGTAGTCTGTTGACCCGAGATCGTAATAGAGTCTTGTGTGGTTCCCACTGTGCTTTGATTTCCACCTTACCACGTCCAAGAGGGCGTGCAAAATGGTGGTTTTTGGGTACAGTCCCGAATCACATGGAGGCAATAAGCGATAGGAGGGGATTCGTCTCTCCCGGTATAGGGAGTTGATGTTGCGCTGTGTTCGATTGGCTATAACCGGAAATCCCTGGCCAGGGTTGCTGAGATTTACTGGTAAGTGTTACCAGTAGTTTCTCGAACTGTTATAGACCTCATATCGACACGACTTATCGAGCTATTCGGGTCTGACGTTTACCACCCCTAGGCGAGATATGCGACATATCAGACGAACAGACCGGACTGTACGGTAAGTGTTACTGGTTGGATTCACAGGAGTATGAGCGGGCTTGCTCGTCGATCTTCTGATCGCTCAATACCCGGGTGGCCGTTACGTTTAGCAGACCGCTTGCGGCTTGTAGATGCTTGATATGATCATCATCTGCTGCCGGCGTATTGACGAGTCTTTAAAGTCCTACACAGAGGTTTCCTGGCTCAAGCGAAACGAAATAGGAGCGCATATGAGATATGTGCGGGACCGAGAATAATGCGTGTATGTGATACCGTATTCTATTCTCGCGATAAATGTATCGATTGGTTGTATGCGATATAACCTAGTTATCGAATCAAGGATTGATTCGATAAGCCGATACATTGGATATTACTCGGTTATATGCGATATGACCGGATCGTTAAATCAAGTGTTGATTTAATGATTTAATGCATGATTATATATTTGACATATTACTTTGCATTAACTAGTATAGGTACACTTTAAATGGATTTTCTCACATGAAGTGTGCAAGTGGTATATGTGATATACTTTTGTGCACTTGATTGTATCATGTTTGATGATACATGTTTACTTGGTTAAGTGTAAAGAATTAAGCCATGGTTAAACAAATGATTAGGGTTTTGTTATTTATTTATTTATTCATTTATTTATTTGTTTATTCATTTTGGAATAGATATGAAAAGAATGGTGGCTTTATTTGTAGTTTTATTGAAGCTTCATGAAGCTTTGACCTAGTCCACCATTCTTGTCTCATGCTTAACCCTAACCATTCCTCTTAACCATGATTCATTCTCTACACTTAACCATGGTTTGAATATGATAAGTATTGATTTTCTTTTCCATTTTTGATTTAACTTATCATATTCTTTCTTCTTCTTCTTTATCTTGAGCAAGAAAGAAAACCTAGCTACCATCAATGGAAACTAGTGAAAATGAGTGAGAAATCCAATTCTAAAGTCTACCCAGTTCCTATTGCTTCATCCTCTACCTCTTGCCAAGTAATAGAGTGTGTTTTCTTAACAAGTTTCATGACTTGGTGAAGTTGGAGCTTGATCTAGTGATGCCTCGACGTAGATCATCTTCAGCATCGAAACCGACGACCAAGCCCGCCCATTTCTCCGATGAAACCGACGCAAGAGCTCGGGATTCTATTTGGACAGCGAGGAGACTTCATCATGGAGATATGGAGGTAGAGGACCGGATCTACAAAGGTTGTATTTCCGTTCTTTTAGTTAAGTTGTTAACTAGTTTCATTGTTTCGCCTAAAATTCTAGTTAACGATCCGTATTAGGGTTTCTCGGCACATGTAAAATTTGAAATTGGCATGGTTGATGCCATGTGAGACCTCATTCGCATGCCTAGGAACCCTACAGTGGTATCAGAGCCTAGCTAGAGCCTTAGGCGATGCGTAGACGAAGTTTAAAACCCGAACGAACCCGAAACCCTAAACCAAACATGCTCTCTGGGCTTTTTCTAAAATCTGGAGTTTTTCGATATTAAAAATATGCAGAAAAATCAGCAGGGAATTGTAAGAATTACTGTGAAGCCCGTACCCATGAATCCACCAAAGTGCGGCGGAACCGCGGCAGAAGCCTGGCTTCTGCGGCGGTTCCGCAGCCGTATGATGATGTCAGCTTCCCATTTTTGCACAGTAATTCCTCTTTTCTGGTGTTGGATTTTCTGGGAATTTTTAATATTTATTCAAGAGTTGAATTTTCTGGGTTGTTTTGGGGATTCGAATGTTCGATCGGATTATCAAATTTTGTCTGTGTGGCTTTCCGGATAATTTTTGAATATGATAAAAAGTTCGACCGGATATAAATACCCAACTTTTCCCCTGTCGGGAAATTTCCAAATGTTGGATTTTTCTGTGGTTTAAAGACGTTCTAAGTAGTGCAAGTAACGCGATGGACCCTCTAGAAGACAACAAGCCTTAACTCGATTATGTGACCGTCTTGAACTGCCCTTTGAACCTTAGGGTTTGGGGCAGTACGGCGTGCCACATGTGAGGCGTTGGCTTGACCCTTCTGCGGCTGGACCGTTGGTACTGAGGCACGAAGTGAATGTTTTTGAACTTATTTCATGTGATGATATGTTTCGGGAAAACTTGGGTATTCGAATGTTCGATCGGAAAGTTTAACATTTTCAATTTATCCGGAATGTGATACAATAATTGGAATTCACAAATAGTTATGAGATAACTAAATAAATGTTATAAACATAGAACTTTAGTCTCACTTGATCGGTTGCCACGGAATTTTGATGCGATCAAAAGTCCGTTGCAACCACGTAGTGTACGCGGATACTCACCGGGTAAACTTAATAGACAGCCTCACTCCATAGCCCCGACCAAGTGACTGTAGGAGAACCCTGTCGCCAAAAGCGTCCGTTCGGGTGCTCGCGGCAGCGGTGTTCCGCCTTGGTGCACTTTGTCGACGGTATAGGGGGTGCGGCCGTCTACTAAAGTTTGCGACGAGCATTCGATCAGAATAACGGGAATCTTGTTGAATTGCCCTACTTGATATTGAAAAGTGTTTTCGATAATGAGACTGAAATGCAGGGTTTATAATTGTTAGGCATGCGATGTCTAAAGTATTCATTTGATTAGGC
Organism: Agapanthus africanus; assembly: GCA_030015575.1. Lineage (NCBI taxonomy): Eukaryota > Viridiplantae > Streptophyta > Magnoliopsida > Asparagales > Amaryllidaceae > Agapanthus > Agapanthus africanus. The sequence continues at coordinate 284,623,661 of CM057346.1, forward strand.
ATGTGATGTCTAAAGAGATTGCGGATTCCAACTGTTGTAGTTTTATACTTTCTTTTCTGTGACCGTAAGTGTAATATGTGATATCGCCGGTTTCATTGCTATATGTCAACGACAATTGGGGTATGCATACTTACTTACGTTGATGACATGTGATGTTATATGTTGCTGGATATGTTATATTGGATCGTCGTGTTTGAATAACCGGGGGTTTTTAATGTGAGATGAGTGTTTTTCATTTTCATTCATGTAAAAACTTGTATGTAATATTCTTTTATTGGGGAACTTCCAGGTTGCGGAAGATGTCACCCTTTGTATATCATTTACTTTTCTGCACTAGGATAGACCCAAGGAGGGGAGCACAAGTAACCGGGTTCTGGAGTCCAGTGGGAGACCAACTCGAGGTGTCGAGTCCGGGTCTCCTAACTCTAGAATTGGTGGGGTTGCTTGCCGCTCTCGTAGGGGTCTAGGGGTGTGGGTTTGGCTATTCATCGCGACCGTGGAATCCGTGTTTTATACTGGCTCGTATTGAAAACACGGACGTCCTAGTATATCCAATATTTCATATGATTCTTCTGCTGCGATATCTGTGATGTGATCATGTGATGTTCTGTGATGGATACTTTATATAGTATATATGATATATTATATAGGCGTTACTTATGTTTTACACCCGCGCAAGCCCTGCCCCGCTCTGCCGTTAGTTACCTAACCTAACGGTGCACGAGGGGACATCGAAGCGAATGCGGATGGCATAAGTGTACGTCGTATTTATCTGTGATGTTTAGGTACTTAAATGATGGGACTTCATTAATGTGATTAATGAAATAAAAGAAACCTAAGATGTTGAAGAATCGAATTTCAAAATAAAACAGGTAGCTACAGTTCTTGCTTTGCACAGAGGTATATGTGATATATCCTGCACCTTATTCGATGAGGAAAGGACCGAGATCCCTTCACCGGGAGTGACTCCTTTAGCAATAACTGGCAGATGCTACACACTCGGTTTGTCTTTTGATTGCTTTTAAGAGCTTTTGCTTTGCACAGTGATATATATGATATATCCCGCACCTCATTCGACGAGGAAAGGACCGACGATCCCTTCACCGGGAGTGACTCCTTTAGCAAAACTAGAAAATCCTAAAAAACACTCCATTTCAAAATTCATTCGATCCTACAACGATATCAAGTTCATTACGCAATAGGTTTTCAGAAAAACCTGTCGTAGCCCTCCGTCATTTCAGATATGTACTGGTTAGTATTCGTGCTGCGTTTGTTGACCTCTGTCAAGGCGTAGTGTGCGGTAGCTGATTAGTGCTTATCTGTATAAGCATATGATGTGATTGATTTAGGGTAGTCGTGCGACCTTGTTGACCTCTGTCAAGGGTCGTGCGGGTGGGTTTACTTCAATCAGGAAATGACGGGTTGAACTTGACTAGCAGCCTATGGTTTGTTGACCTCTGTCAAGGTCATAGGACGCTAGGGGCAAAATATTATCGGGAATTTCAAGTGTTGAAATTTGCAAGGAGATTGCATACCTTCTATGAGATAGTTGGATCCCGATACCCACTGCGAGTAATTGTTACTCCTGGGAGAGTTTTACACATTACAATTAGCCGATCAAGTAGGTGTCTAGAAAGGTGTCAACGAGGTTACGCCTCTGGGAAAACGAGGTTTACATTAATTAGGTTCGTGCGAAAGCACGGGGGACCTCCCTCAAAGTACCGACACTGGCCTGGCTGAAAGATTGGCGAACTTGTAGTGTGTAATTAATCCCGGCTAGTCTTTCCTTTTAGGGTTTGAAGGAAGATTTGATAAAAACCAGTGGGAGCCATCCTGATTAGATAAAATTATAACCAATCTATTCTTGCAAGAGCATACGCTGAGTGTTTTCTTCTCTCTCTCCTGGTAGCGACCATATCACGCCTTAATCAAGATAATAAAACGGATTATTGACCGAACCCGCTTGTTATACTGAGCTGGGGAACGTTGGTCCCGCTCCAACTTATAATTGTTATAAGACAGAGCAGGAAATTGGGGAATACCAGAATTCCCGTGCCGCCCAAACGAAGAGAGTGCATGCTGATACATCATCTTCGGGTGTGTTCATTACAAAGAACTATTTCTCTGTATCCTCTACGTCCTGGGTATGTGATACCGGATCAGGATCCCAGATATATAATCTGTTACAAAGGGCTACAGATAGGTAGAGAACTGAGAACGGGTGATAAGTTTCATGAGGCAGAAAACGGGGCAAGAGTTGCAGCCAAGTCTGTTGGTCACTGTCACCCTGTATTACAATACATTGATTCTGAACGAATGTTATTAGATACCGAACCTGATATACAAAATCATATCAGTCTCTTTATTAGTAAAGAAATGATAAAATTTTGTATTGTTGGATAATGTTTTGAACATTTCCTATATCAAAAGTTGATCGGTTCAGGCACGTTATCTAAAAGCATTGATGTTCTAAATCAAACTACAGTTCTTAGTATACGGAACACACACAAGAGGAAGAGTTCGGAAATGAACGGATTCTTCTTGAGGTATTGTAGACTAGGTCATATCAATGCGACCTGACTGGCTGAAGTTACATATAGATGCATATTTAAAACAGTTTGAATCTACATCTTATGAAACTTGCCAGTCATGTCACAGAGATAAGATGACCACAGCTCTGTTTATTGGAAACAGAGAAAGAGTTAGTGAACTCTTGGGATGATACATGTTGATGTATGTTACATCCCCTGTCTACATATGCCAGGACTGGTTCTTTGTACTTCGTTACATTCTCTGATAATCTCTCAAGATTAAGACATATGTTCCTGTTGAAACACAAGTCCGAACCTTTTGAGATATTCACAGAATATGATTTAGAAGTAGAAAACCAAAACACGGGTATAAGTATTATGTCCTTTGATGAGATCGAGGAGGAGAATACTTGAGCACGGAAATCCTGGATTATTCTAAAGGAGAATGAGATTCTCTCTCAGCATTACTCCTCCGTATACACCATAGCACGATGGTATATCGGGGCGGAGCAATAGCACCCTATATGATATGGTGTGCTCTATGATGAGTACTACTGTGTTTCCTATTTCCTGTTGGGAGTTATGCACTTGAGAAGCTGCGTACCTATTGAATAGGGTTCAAATCAAATCAGTTGCCTACCACTTCATATTTGATATGATAAGGGAAGAGCCTATCTCTTAAGTTAGTTAAGATTTGGGGTTGTCCAGCCTATGTCTGAAAAGCAAAATCTGGACAAGCTCGAGGCAAGGTCAGTTATATAGAACTGGAAAGGTTCCAGCTATACAAACTACAGCAGATGATTTGGTAGAACCAAAGGATTCAGTAGATTCCAACGAACCTCAGCCTCTCCTCCGATCTAGTAGGGTTCCTCACCCACCTGAGAGATACTTCGGTTTCTCTATGACAGTGGGAGCGAGGATTGCGTCATGAGATGATGACCCAACTAGTTTCGAGCTGGCCATCAGGAGTGTGACTCTGTAAGAATGGCTGGATGCTTAGCGATCTGAGATGGAATCCATGTACACCAACAAAGTATGAACTTTGGTTGCTATATCTGAAGGGTTAAATCCCCATCAGGAGCAAGTATATCGTCAGAAGATTACTTGGTGTAGATGGAAACGTTGAGACTTTCAAAGCTAGACTTGTTAAAGCTTTTCGTCATCGACCAGGCGTGGATTATGATGAAACCTTTTCAAGTGGCTATGCTTAAGTCCATCCAGATCCTACTTGCCACGGCTACATACCATGACTACGATATCTGGCGGTTGGGTGCCATGACTGCTTTTCTAAATGATGTTTTAGAAGAGAACGTCTATAAGTACACAGCCAGAGGGCTTCGTAGACAGTGGGAGCAGCGGAAACGTGTGCAAGATGTTTTGTAGGATAAAGCAGGCATCGCGGAGTTGGAACGTCTGTTTTGATGAAGTAGTCAAAGAGTTTGACATCATCAAAATGGTAGATGAACCTTGTATAAACGAAAAGGTAGTAGGGAGTATAGTGACGATCCTCGTAAAGTACGTGGATGGCATGCTCTTGATAGGGAAGGAGTTTCCTAAGCTACGCTCGGTCAATCTCCGTCTATCACAATGATTCTCTATATAGGATCAAAATGATACCTCCTAAATCCTGGGTTTTGGATCTATGAGATAGATCTAATTGGATATTAGGATTCTCACTAGATGTAGTGAGATGGTATCAATCGATCCTGGGGAGAATCACTGGAAGGGTTCCAGGGTGATGAGGACGACTGAATGTCAGTCACAGGCATTATCTTTACCCTAAGTAAAGGGACGGTATGTTGGAAAAGTTCCAAGCTAGATACCGTGGCTAACTAGACGATAAAGGCTGGATACATCGCTACTTAAGATGCTACCAAAGAGGCAGTCTGGGTGTATATTGGTTCATGAGATGAACTACGTTCCAACCATTGTGAGACATTGGAGTTGTGGCTTATGCCAAGGAACGCCGGTCCCATCAGTGATCCAGACATATTCTAAGGCAGTGTCACCTGATCATGGAGATGGTTGATCTCCAGGGTGATCGAGGTTAGGAGAGTAGACTCAGAGGACAACACGGCGGATCCACTCACAAAGGCCTTTTCCCAGAGAGAGACTTTTATGGGATGGTTGTGTATGAGATACTAAAACCACTGCTATCAGATGGCCCTAGTGCAAGTGGGAGATTGTTAGTTATATGTATGCCCTAGAGGCCATTACTGTACATAGGATGTATATTGTAGTGGATGCTGGGACATATATAGGGAGGACTTTCTTGCTCGACATGATAGTATGCTATCTGGTTACTCTTTACCTTAACGTGTACATTGATTGTCTCTCTGTTACATGTTGGTAAAGCCCTTAGGATGTGTACTTGACTATCTGGACTATGATGCGGATCATACTAGTGGGGACATGGTAGTCCATAAGTACATCCTTCAAAGTCCCTAGTCGTGGGTGTATCGAGACGGGGCATCGATATACCAGAGTAGACTAGCGTGTACCTTCTCGACCCATACAGATGGGCGATGGATGATCCCATATCCATTGGTGTTTGACATCAGAGATGATATACGGGTGCTCAGTAGAGACTGGGTACACTGGACGGACTCGCCGAGAACTCCCAGATGGTATTATACCTTAAGTCAAATGGCAGTTCTCTGGTGACACTGGTACAGAGTAGTCTGTTGACCCGAGATCGTCATAGTCTTGTGTGGTTCCCACTGTGCTTTGATTTCCACCTTACCACGTCCAAGAGGGCGTGCAAAACGGTGGTTTTTGGGTACAGTCCCGAATCACATGGAGGCAATGAGCGATAGGAGGGTATTCGTCTCTCCCGGTTTAGGGAGTTGATGTTGCGCTGTGTTCGATTGGCTATAACCGGAAATCCCTGGCCAGGGTTGCTGAGATTTACTGGTAAGTGTTACCAGTAGTTTCTCGAACTGTTATAGACCTCATATCGACACGACTTATCGAGCTATTGGTGTCTGACGTTTACCACCCCTAGGCGAGATATGCGACATATCAGACGAACAGACCGGACTGTACGTTAAGTGTTACTGGTTGGATTCACAGGAGTATGAGCGGGCTTGCTCGTCGATCTTCTGATCGCTCAATACCCGGGTGGCCGTTACGTTTAGCAGACCGTTTGCGGCTTGTGGATGCTTGATATGATCATCATCTGCTGCCGGCGTATTAACGAGTCTTTAGAGTCCTACACAGAGGTTTCCTGGCTCAAGCGAAACGAAATAGGAGCGCATATGAGATATGTGCGGGACCGGGAATAATGCGTGTATGTGATACCGTATTCTATTCTCGCGATGAATGTATCGATTGGTTGTATGCGATATAACCAAGTTATCCAATCAAGGATTGATTCGATAAGCCGATACATTGGATATTAGTCGGTTACATGCGATATGACCGGATCGTTAAATCAAGTGTTGATTTAATGATTTAATGCATGATTATATATTTGATATATTACTTTGCATTAACTAGTATAGGTTCACTTTAAATGGATTTTCTCACTTGAAGTGTGCAAGTGGTATATGTGATATACTTTTGTGCACTTGATTGTATCATGTTTGATGATACATGTTTACTTGGTTAAGTGTAAAGAATTAAGCCATGGTTAAACAAATGATTAGGGTTTTGCTATTATTTATTTATTCATTTATTTATTTGTTTATTCATTTTGGAATAGATATGAAAAGAATGGTGGCTTTATTTGTAGTTTTATTGAAGCTTCATGAAGCTTTGACCTAGTCCACCATTCTTGTCTCATGCTTAACCCTAACCATTCCTCTTAACCATGATTCATTCTCTACACTTAACCATGGTTTGAATATGATAAGTATTGATTTTCTTTTCCATTTTTTATTTAACTTATCATATTCTTTCTTCTTCTTCTTCATCTTGAGCAAGAAAGAAAACCTAGCTACCATCAATGGCAACTAGTGAAAATGAGTAAGAAATCCAATTCTAATGTCTACCCACTTCCTATTTCTTCATCCTCTACCTCTTGCCAAGTAGTAGAGTGTGTTTTCTTCACAAGTTTCATGACATGGTGAAGTTGGAGCTTGATCTAGTGATGCCTCGACATAGATCATCTTCGGCATCGAAGCCGACGACCAAGCCCGCCCATTTCTCCGATGAAACCGACGCAAGAGCCCGGGATTCTATTTGGACAGCGAGGAGACTTCATCATGGAGCTATGGAGGTGGAGGACCGGATCTACAAAGGTTGTATTTCCGTTCTTTTAGTTAAGTTGTTAACTAGTTTCATTGTTTCGCCTAAAATTCTAGTTAACGATCCGTATTAGGGTTTCTCGGCACATGTAAAATTTGAAATTGGCATGGTTGATGCCTTGTGAGACCTCATTAGCGTGCCTAGGAACCCTACATTGCTAAAGCGGTCACTCCCGGTGAAGGGATCGTCGGCTCTTTCATTATCGAATAAGGTGCAGGATATTTCACAAATATCACTATGTAATGCAAAAACTATAAAAACAATCAAAAGACAAGCCGAGTTTGTAGCATCTGCTAGTTTTGCTAAAGTGGTCACTCCCGGTGAAGGGATCTCGGCACTTTCCTTATCGAATAAGGTGCAGGATCATCTTCAAGGAACACCACTATGCAAAGTAAGAACTAGAGCTACCAGTTTTTAAACAAGTTTCTTCAACATCTTTAGGTTTCTTTTAGTTTCATTAATCTCATTAATGAAGTCCTATTTTATTATACTTCACAAGCATCTCATTTGAAACGAAATCTGCAATATAACATATATCTCATATATATAATATAAACATTCGTCTTAGGCAGTAATATGATCTCATCATAGAACATTGCAGCAGAAGAACATATATGAAATATTGGATATACTAGGAGGTCCGTGTTTTTAACACGAGCCTGTATAAAACACGGATTCCACGGTCGTGATGAATAGCCAAACCCACATCCCTAGACCCCTACGATTGTGGTAAGCAACACTGCCAATTCTAGTGTTAGGAGTCCCGGTCTCGACTCCTCGAGATGGTCTCCAACTGGACTCTAGAACCCGGTTACTTGTGCTCCCCGCCTTGGGCCTACCTAATGCGGAAAAGTAAATAATATACAATGGTGACATCATCCTCAGCCCGAAAGTGCTCCAATAAAATAATATTACATACAAATGAATTTTACATGAATGAAAATAAAAACCCTCATCTCACATAAAACCCTCGGCTATTCAGAACGCGACGATCCAATATAACATATCACAGCAACACATAATATCTCATATCATCAACGTAAGCAAGTATGCGTATCCCGATTGTCGTTGATGTATAGTAACGAAGCCGGCGATACACCACATACTACGCTTACGGTCGCAGAAAAGAAAGTGTAAAACTACAACAGTTGGAATCCGCAACCTCCTTAGACATCATATGCCTAACCAAATTGTTAGTGTATATGCCCTAGAGGCCATTACTGTATCATACTAGTTTGTATATTACTTGATGGAAGCTTGGGATATTCACAGTTGTATATACAATCTTGCTCGAAATGGTAGTATGCTACTTGGTTTGTCTCTGTTTTAATATGTGCATGTGTTTCTTTTAGCATATTGCAGATATACATATTAGTAGAGCCCTTAGGATCTTTGCTTGATTACCAGCGTTGTGATGGCGCTCACACTCGTGGGAGCTGGGTGATCTATAAGCACATCCTTATACAGGTCCCTAGTCGTTGGACTATCGAGATAGGGCATCGATACTCCAGAGTAGACTAGCGTATGCGCTTCTCATCCCAGCGTGGGAGACGGTCTGTCCCACAGCCGTCAGTACGTTGTACTTGAGATAGTATACGGGTGCTCGTTAGGTTACGAATACACTGGACAGGACTCGTCGGGAACTGTTGGTTGGTATTATACCTGTCGTCAGTTATCAGTTCCCAGGTGACATGAGTACAGCTTAGTCCGCTGACTTGACACAGTCACTTCGCCTCGAGTGTGTTCCCACTGCACTTTGATTACTACCCTACCACGGCTCAAAGGAGTCGTGCAAACAGATAGTTTTTGGGTGCAGTCCCGAAGCACTTGGAGGCAGTGACGGTTAGACAGGATTCGTCTCTCCCGGTATTGGGAGTTGACATCGCGCTGTGTGCAGGAGAGCCATTACACGAGTAGTCCCTGGCCAGGGCAAGCGAGATATACTGGTAGGTTTCCAGTGTTATCTCAGGGTGTTCTGGGCTACACTCCGACACGACTTGTACCTCTATTAGGGGACTGACGTTCACCGCCCCCGTAGGCCTGCCATGCGAAGTATCAGACGAACAGACCGGACTGTACGGAGATTGTCACATACAGGCTCAGTAGGAGTTCGGATGGGGTTCACCTCGTCAGTCTTCTTATCGACATCTACCTGGGGACCGTTACGTACAGCTAGTGCCGCTTGCGGTCTGTGGTTAAACCCACTGCCAGCGTAGTGTCGAGTCTTTAGAGTCCCACACAGAGAGCTATTCGCCTTTAGGCAAAATGAGTAGAAGTCGCATGGTTTTGCGACAGGGTTCGTTCACATTCGCGCACTTGTGCACGTTTGCTGTCCGGACAGTTTATACTAGCGGGCTTTGGTTTAAGCCGGATCCTAGTATATGATTTGGGATTGGTTTTTCTTATTGTATTCGTGTTCCTCGGATCACGAATGCGGGTGCGTATGCACGGTTGCTTGAGCTTGAGGGAGAGGACCTTGATTAGGGTTAATGACTATTGTCATTTTATTAACCCTAATGCTTATGTGTGTATTATTGTTAATTGATATTAGTTTAATAATTGTGCATGGTTATGGTTGTTGACCATTTGACCCACCTTGACTTGTTGACATTGTTGACACTTTGACCATCATCATTTCATTTGGAAGATGCTCTTTGATCCTTGCAATTTGCATTAAAAATGAAATGATAATGGTCATGTCTTGATTTAGCCATGACAATTATCTCACTAATTATCTAATTACAATAATTCACATATATGAGAGAATGCTTCATATTATTCTCTCATTCTATCATATCCTTTCTCTCTCTTGTTCTTCCTCTCCCTCAAGCTCTCTCCCTCTCATGTGTTGAGAAACACTTGAGCTTGAGAAAAACCCTCTCTTGATCATCTTTACTCTCATCTAGGGTTCAAGGACTAGCACTTCTTGCACCCTAGTTACTTCTAGCTTGGAGTTGAAGCCAAAGGTTGAGGCTTTCGGGTGGATCTTTCTTCGACGTGAGAAGACGACCAAGGTGACCTCCTTCCACCACTCCAAGGAGCAGGGAGAGAAGGACTTAAAGCCCAAAGTATAACCTTTCTAGCACTTAGCTAGTTACTAGTTAGCTTTAGCAAGTTTTTGTTTAGCAAAGATCCTTCTAGCTCTAGTCCATGTTGCCTAAGCTCATAAAAATCCGATTTTTACGACGTTTTCCGCCTCCCCGCAAGCACCGGGATGGGCAACGTGGACTTATAGTGGTATCAGAGCCTAACTAAACATAAACTAGCTAGGTAGTGAAGTGTGTCGAAGTTCGAAACGGAAAAATCGATAAACCAAAACATCAAAACCCTAGTTTTCTGTTAAAATTTTTTCTTGTCAAAACAAAATTTGTTATACTCCAAAAATCATCTCAGGGTTTTGTAAAGATAACCACCAAAAACGATCAAGTGAATCGACCAACGTGCCGCGGTTCCGCGGCAATAGCAAGCTATTGCCGCGCAACCGCGGCCGTCTTGGCTCTTCACTTGGTCGAGTTTGGTGCAGTGTATCTCTGGCTTGGTTTTAGGATTTTTAAGATGGTTTATATGTGCCCGGATTTTCCAGAATAGAAATTTGTTTTTGGGGGCTTATAAATCCGTATTTTTTCCGAACTTCAATACACTTTGACTGAAAGGTTATATCTGTGATGTTTACATGTATTGAACGTCGGCTAATCGCTATATGTCGATTAGTCGGGGTTATACATATCTGTGATCTGTGATTGATACTAGTATGTGTATATGAATGGGTTGGATTGTCGCGGATGAATAGCCGGGGTGGATGTGAGATGAGTGTTGCTTTTTCTTTCATTCATTGTAATATGTAAATTGATGTAATATTATTATTTGTTTGGCCGCACAACCGGGTCGGGGTTGTAGCCGTCATTGTATAATTCTTTTTACTGTTTTTGCTCCTAGGATAGACCCATGGAAGGGATGCATAAACTACCGGGTATCTCGATGTGCCGAGTGGCCTACTCACGGTGGTGAGGGAGGTTGCTTCGCTTCGGGTACTTGGTGGGTATTTTGCCGCACCCGTAGGGGTCTTGGGTGGGGTATTGGCTATTCACCACGACCGTGTAATCCGATTTTCGTTGCAGGCTCGAACGAATTGCGGATTCCTAGTATATCCAATGTATTCATCTGTGATCTGTAATATCTATCATTGCTATATATTTATATATGATTACTATTTAGGCGTTGCTTATGTCTTACAGCCGCGCTAGCCCAGCCCCCGCTCTGTCGTTAGTTAAGTAACCTAACGGGTGATGACGGGGCCCCGTGGCGAATGCGAATGGCATAAGCGTACGTCATATTTTGGTTGTTTTCTGCAATGGTAGGATTAAATGATGGGACGCATTAAAAGAACTAATGCAAGAAAATAAACCAAGTAAAAGTCGATTGGAACACTTTGAAAACCACTCGGTTCTTTTCAAAAACTAAACTTTTAAACGCGGAGCTTGAACCACTCCTTTTAAAAGCTATCTCGTTCCATCGATTAGATCAAGTTCACTACGTTCACGGTTTCGCCAAAACCATTCGTAGCCCTCCGTCATTCCACATGAATAGTCAAAAAGTATTCAAGCTATGTATTTTGGCAAAAGTCAAGGCATAGTGATTGGTAGCTATTGGGTATTCATGTGCAGCATAGATAGATGCATTGGTTTGGGAAAGTCGTGCTGCCATTTTGGCCAAAGTCAAGGGTAGGTACGGGTGGGTCCAAATTAACCAGGAGAATGACGGGTAGAACTTGACATGTGACTTATGATATTTTGGCCAAAGTCAAGGTCATAAGAGCATGGGGCAAAAATCCACATCGGGAGTTTCATAAGTACTGAAACTTGCTAGCGTTGCATACCATTTGGAGTGTGATGATTCTGGTAGGATTCCTTCGGTTTTATCACGCGATGATATTTGGATCCCGATCCTACTGTGAGTATATGCTACTCCTCGGGAAAACTCTCACTTAACGATCAATGCTATAAACTTAGTAGGTGTCTAGAAAGGTGTTAGCGGGGCTACGCCCACAGGGAAAAGAGGTTACTTAATTAAGGAACTTCGTGAAAGCGTTGGAAAACCTCCCTCGAAGTACCGACACTGGCCTGGCTGAACGGTTAAGCAAGTATTGTACGGTGAGATTGATCCTGACTAATCCTTTTCTTTACGGTTTGAGAAGGGATTCGAGAGACAGTGGGAGCCATCCAGTTTAGACAAATTAAAAACCACTCTAAACTTGCAAGAGCATCATGCTAAAGTGTTTCTTTTCTCTCTCCTAATTGCAGCGACCATTCAACATGACCGGACTTAAGTTATTACTAGATAAAAATATATTGACAGGGCCAAACTACAAAGATTGGCTCAGGAATGTCAAGATAGCAATCACTTACGACAAGTTGGGGTATATCCTTACCACCAAAGCTCCCCCTGTCCCAGGTCCCACCTCCAGCGTCGCGGATAAGGAAATCCGTAAGACATGGGAGATAGATTGCGCGAAGGCCAAATGCCTCGTACTTGCCTCGATGGACAACGAACATCAGAGGAGGCATGAGAATATGGACCTTGAGTCCATATTTCTTCATACAAAAGAACTGTATGGAGAGCAGTCTCGTATCGCAAGATACGAATAGTCGAAGAAGTTGTTTTCGGCAAGGTTGGCCGTCAGATCATCGGTAGCGGAACACGTGCTTAAGATGATTGGCTACATTGAGGAGCTCACGGACCTTGGGACCACGTTGGAGAATGAACTCTATACTGATTTAATTCTCCAGTCCCTTCCTTCCACTTACGCCCAGTTTATTCTTAACTTCAACATGCAAGGAAAGGAGGTTGAACTTTCCGAGCTTCTGAACATGTTGAGGAGTGCTGAGGGCACCCTACAGAAGGGTAGGGAGACATCCACTTTGTTTGTAGGAGGATCTTCCTCTTCTAGGTCCATGGCGAAAGCCAAGGGCAAGAAGAAGAAAGCCCCCGCCAAACCAAGAGGTGGTGTCGGTAAAGTGGATACGAAGGGAAAAGGAAAAGCAACAAAGGTAGCGGGAAAGCTGGTGGGGAAGGAAGAATGCTTCTATTGTCACAAAAGTGGTCACTGGAAACAGGATTGCAAGGCTTGGAAAGCCAGAACACAGGATTTGAAGAGAGTTGCAGCTTCAGCTTCAGGTGTGTATGTTATTGAAAACTGTCTATCAATAAACTCTACATCCTGGGTATTGGATACCGGATCAGAATCTCATATCTGTAATTCTTTGCAGGCGTTGAGAAAGCGTAGAGTTTTGAAGGCAGGTGACATGACCCTCAGAGTTGCAAACGGTGCTAGCAAGGATGCTGAGGCCGTCGGGGACTATCACCTGGGATTGTCAGATGGACATTTTTTGGTTTTGCGTAGTTGTTATTATGTACCAAATGCAACTTGTAATATCATTTCTGTATCTTTATTATCTAAAGAAGGTTATGAATTTGCATTTGTAAGTAATGTAGTGAACATTCACCTTAATCAAGTTTTGATTGGGTCTGGTACATTGAACAACAGTATATACGTATTAAACCAGCCACAGATTTTCAATGTCCAGAATACACACAAAAGAAAGTCTCCAGAAATCGATAAAACTTTCTTATGGCATTGTAGACTGGGTCACATCAATGAGAGAAGGTTGACTAAGTTACGTGTAGAAGGATATTTGGATTCGTTCGAATATCAATCGTATGCAACTTGTCAATCCTGTCTCAAGGGAAAGATGACAAAGACTCCGTTCACTGGACACGGAGTAAGAGCGAGCGAGCTCTTGGGACTCATACACAGCGACGTGTGCGGTCCAATATCTACACATGCACGAAGCGGTTATTCTTACTTCATTACTTTTACGGATGACTTTTCAAGATACGGTTATGTCTTCTTAAGGAAACATAAATCCGAGGCTTTTGAAAAATTCCAGGAATATAAGAATGAAGTAGAAAAACAAACAGGCAAAAGTATTAAGGCACTGAGATCTGATCGAGGTGGTGAATACTTGAGTGCCGAGTTCCTGGGTTACTTAAAAGAGAATGGAATTCTCTCTCAGCTTACTCCTCCATACACTCCGCAACATAACGGTGTATCGGAGAGACAGAACCGAACCCTATTGGATATGGTACGGTCCATGATGAGTAATGCTGAGTTGCCGCGATCGTTCTGGGGATATGCGCTAGAATCAGCTGCATACCTTTTGAACCGAGTTCCAACTAAGACTGTGCCTACTACACCATATCAGATGTGGTGTGGGAAGAGACCCTATCATAATCACATTAAGACATGGGGATGTCCAGCTTTTGTAAAAAAGCAGCATGCAGACAAGCTCGAGGCACGCTCAGTACAGTGCAAGTTTGTGGGATATCCAAAGAGCTCCAAGGGATATTACTTCTATTGCGAAGAGGAACAAAAAGTCCTTATTTCTTGCCATGCCCACTTTCTAGAACACCAGTTCATAGAAAAAGAATTAAGTGGGAGCGCAATAGAACTGGAAGAAATTCCAGAACCACGAGCTATTACTGAAAGCTTGGTTGAACCAGAGGGTTCGAAAGATCAGGACATTCCCACGCCACTCCGCAGGAGTAGTAGGCAGTCTCATCCGCCCGAGAGATACTTCGGTTTTCTCATTGACGGGGATAGAGAGGATTGCATCATATACTTTGATGAGCCTACTAGCTTCCAGCAAGCCATTCAGAGCGTCGACTCGGTAAAATGGATGGATGCAATGCGGACCGAAATGGAGTCCATGTACACCAACAAAGTATGGACGTTGGACATTGCTCCAGATGGGGTAAAACCCGTAGGATGCAAGTGGATCTTCAAAAGGAAGATTGGTGTAGATGGACAGGTTGAGACCTATAAAGCTAGACTGGTAGCAAAGGGTTTTCGTCAGCGACCTGGTTTGGACTATGACGAAACCTTTTCTCCAGTAGCTATGCTGAAATCCATTCGGATCCTTCTTGCCATTGCTGCCTTCCACGATTATGAGATTTGGCAGATGGACGTAAAGACAGCTTTTCTAAATGGACATTTAGAGGAGTGCGTTTATATGGATCAGCTAGAGGGTTTCATTCAGAGTGGGAGCAGCGGAAAGGTGTGCAAGTTGCTTAAGTCCATTTATGGACTAAAGCAGGCATCGCGGAGTTGGAACATCTGTTTTGATGAGACGGTCAAGGAATTTGGCTTTATCAAAAATCCAGATGAACCATGCATCTATTGTAGATTTGTAGCGAGAACTGTAGTATTCCTCGTTTTATACGTGGATGACATTCTCTTAATAGGAAATGACATTCCTATGCTACAATCTGTCAAGGGGTTCTTGTCACACAGGTTCTCCATGAAAGACATGGGTGATGCCTCATACATTCTGGGTATCCGGATCTACCGTGACAGATCCAAGAGGATATTAGGACTTTCGCAGTCCAGGTACATCGACACCATACTGAAGAGATTCAGTTTGGAAGATTCCAAGCGCGGTAATCTACCGGCTTGTCACGGGATCACTCTCTCCAAAGAGATGTCTCCCAAGACTGATTTGGAGAGGGATCGCATGTCTATTATACCCTACGCTTCTGCGGTAGGCTCTATAATGTATGCGATGTTGTGTTCCAGACCGGATGTGGCTTATGCACTGAATGTGGTAAGCAGGTATCAGTCAAACCCTGGGAAGAAACATTGGATAGCAGTAAAGAACATTCTCAAGTACCTGAGAAGGACTAAGGAGATGTTCTTGGTGTATGGCGGAAAAGACCTGCAGATTGAGGCCTTTGCTGACTCCAGCTTCCAGAGTGACAAGGATGATTCCAAGTCCATGTCGGGTTTTGTCTTTACCCTCAATGGAGGGGCGGTGTGTTGGAAGAGCTCCAAACAGGAAACCGTTGCTGACTCGACTATGGAAGCCGAATACATCGCTGCATCTGATGCCGCAAAAGAAGCTGTCTGGATGAGGAAGTTCTTGAGAGAACTTCAGGTGGTTCCATCCATTGTTGACCCAATACCTCTGTATTGTGACAACAACGGGGCTATAGCTTTAGCGAAGGAACCCAGGTCCCATCAGAAATCCAGACACATCTTAAGGCAGTATCACCTGATCAGGGAGATCGTAGATCGCCAGGAGATCAAGGTCCGGAGAGTTGCATCAGAGGATAACACTGCAGATCCATTCACCAAGGCCTTGCCCCAGACTCAGTTCGAGCGGCTGATCGAGATGATAGGTCTTCGATACGCAAGTACATGGCCTTAGTGCAAGTGGGAGATTGTTAGTGTATATGCCCTAGAGGCCATTACTGTATCATACTAGTTTGTATATTACTTGATGGAAGCTTGGGATATTCACAGTTGTATATACAATATTGCTCGAAATGGTAGTATGCTACTTGGTTTGTCTCTGCTTTAATATGTGCATGTGTTTCTTTTAGCATATTGCAGATATACATATTAGTAGAGCCCTTAGGATCTTTGCTTGATTACCAGCGTTGTGATGGCGCTCACACTCGTGAGAGCTGGGTGATCTATAAGCACGTCCTTATACAGGTCCTTAGTCGTTGGACTATCGAGACAGGGCATCGATACTCCGGAGTAGACTAGCGTATGCGCTTCTCATCCCAGCGTGGGAGACGGTCTGTCCCACAGCCGTTAGTATGTCGTACTTGAGATAGTATACGGGTGCTCGTTAGGTTACGAGTACATTGGACAGGACTCGTCGGGAACTGTTCGTTGGTATTATACCTATCGTCAGTTATCAGTTCCCAGGTGACATGAGTACAGCTTAGTCCGCTGACTTGATACTGTCACTTCGCCTCGAGTGTGTTCCGACTGCACTTTGATTACTACCCTACCACGGCTCAAAGGAGTCGTGCAAACAGGTAGTTTTTGGGTGCAGTCCCGAAGCACTTGGAGGCAGTGACGGTTAGACAGGATTCGTCTCTCCCGGTATTGGGAGTTGACATCGCGCTGTGTGCAGGAGAGCCATTACACGAGTAGTCCCTGGCCAGGGCAAGCGAGATATACTGGTAGGTTTCCAGTGTTATCTCAGGGTGTTCTGGGCTACACTCCGACACGACTTGTACCGCTATTAGGGGACTGACGTTCACCGCCCCCCTAGGCCCGCCATGCGATGTATCAGACGAACAGACCGGACTATACGGAGATTGTCACATACAGGCTCAGTAGGACTTCGGATGGGGTTCACCTCGTCAGTCTTCTTATCGACATCTACCTGGAGACCGTTACCTACAGCTAGTGCCGCTTGCGGTCTGTGGTTAAACCCACTGCCAGCGTAGTGTCGAGTCTTTAGAGTCCCACACAGAGAGCTATTCGCCTTTAGGCAAAATGAGTAGAGGTCGCATGGTTTTGCGACAGGGTTCGTTCACATTCGCGCACTTGTGCACGTTTGCTGTCCGGACAGTTTATACTAGCGGGCTTTGGTTTAAGCCGGATCCTAGTATATGATTTGGGATTGGTTTTTCTCATTGTATTCGTGTTCCTCGGATCACGAATGCGGGTGCGTATGCACGGTTGCTTGAGCTTGAGGGAGAGGACCTTGATTAGGGTTAATGACTATTGTCATTTTATTAACCCTAATGCTTATGTGTGTATTATTGTTAATTGATATTAGTTTAATAATTGTGCATGGTTATGGTTGTTGACCATTGACCCACCTTGACTTGTTGACCTTGTTGACACTTTGACCATCATCATTTCATTTGGAAGATGCTCTTTGATCCTTGCAATTTGCATTAAAAATGAAATGATAATGGTCATGTCTTGATTTAGCCATGACAATTATCTCACTAATTATCTAATTACAATAATTCACATATATGAGAGAATGCTTCATATTATTCTCTCATTCTATCATATCCTTTCTCTCTCTTGTTCTTCCTCTCCCTCAAGCTCTCTCCCTCTCATGTGTTGAGAAACACTTGAGCTTGAGAAAAACCCTCTCTTGATCATCTTTACTCTCATCTAGGGTTCAAGGACTAGCACTTCTTGCACCCTAGTTACTTCTAGCTTGGAGTTGAAGCCAAAGGTTGAGCCTTTCGGGTGGATCTTTCTTCGACGTGAGAAGACGACCAAGGTGACCTCCTTCCACGACTCCAAGGAGCAAGGAGAGAAGGACTTAAAGCCCAAGGTATAACCTTTCTAGCACTTAGCTAGTTACTTGTTAGCTTTAGCAAGTTTTTGTTTAGCAAAGATCCTTCTAGCTCTAGTCCATGTTGCCTAAGCTCATAAAAATCCGATTTTTATTCCGTTTTCCGCCTCCCCGCAAGCACCGGGATGGGCAACGTGGACTTACACAAATGAATTCCTTAGATATCGCATGCCTAACAATTATAAACCCTGCATTTTAGTCTCATTATTGAAAACTCTTTTTAATATCAAGTCGGGCAATTCAAAAAGATTCTCGACATCCTGATCGAATGCTCGTTGCAATCTTTAGTAGACGGCCGCACCTCCGGATGCCGTCGACGAAGTGCACTAAGGCGGAACACCGCAGCCGCGAGCACCTAAACGGATGCTTTTTGCGACGGGGTTCTCGTATAGTCACTTGGCCGGGGCTATAGGACGTGGCTATCTATTAAGTTTACCCGGCGAGTATCCGCGTACGCTACATGATTGCGATGGACTTTTGATCGCATCAAAATCCCGTGGCAACCGATCATCTGAGACTGAACTGCTAGATTTATAACATTCAAATTAGTTATCTCATAACTACTTGTGGATTCCAAATATAGTATCACATTCCAGATAAATAGATAATGTTAAACTTTCCGATCGAATAAATAAACACCCAAGATTTCCCAATTAGCTCAACACTTGAGCAGAGTTCAAAAAATATCCATCACATGCCACAGTACCAATGGTCCAGCCATAGATGGGTCAAGCCAACGCCTCACATGTGGCAGTGCCGTACTACCCTAAACCCTAAGGTTTGGAGGCAATTCAGACGGTCACATAATCGAGTTAAGGTTTGTGTTCTTCTAGAGGGTCCACCGCGTTACTTGCATGACTAAGGATGTTCTTAAACTTCGGAAAAATCCAACTTTTGAAAAAATTTCCGACAGGGGAAAAAGTGAGTTATTGATATCCGTTCGAACTTTTTAACACGTTCTAAAAATTACCCAGACAAACTAAACGAAGTTAAACTTTCCGATCGAATCAACGAGCTCCCAGTACAACACAGAAAACTCAATACTTGAGTAAATTAAAAATGTCCCAGAAGAATCAGGAATTACATATGGACATTACTGTGCAAAACGCAAGCAATGAGTCTACTACTTGGCCGCGGAACCGCCGTGCAAGCCATGGTACGGCCGCGGTTCCGCGGCGCTTTAATGAGATTAGTGGCACGTGTTGCACAGTAATTCTTGTATTTCCCTGCTGATTTTTTTGAGTATTATTAATGCAGAAAAAATCACATTTTGAAAAAATTTCCAGAAACTAGGGTTTTACGAGTATTCGGAGTTCGATCGGACTTTAAATTTCGTCTAGACTTCGCCTAAACCTCAAGCTTGGCTCTGATACCACTGTAGGGTTACTAGGAACTCTCATAAGGGTCTATAAGGCATCAACCATGCCCGATTTAAAATTTAGACGTGCCGAACAACTCTAGCCAAGATCTCTAAACTAGAGATTAGGCGAAACAAAGCATGTTAAACACTTTAACATCTAAGAGTTTGGGATTACAACCATTGTAGTCCGGTCCTTCACTTCATAAGCTCCGTGTTGTGGTCCCTTCGCTGCGATCATCAAGAATCTGGACTTTAGAGAGGCTCCATGAAAAGAAAGATGCAAGCTTGCTTCCGATCTTCGATAACAAAGATGATCTACCTTGAAGTTTCTTTAACAAAAGCTGTCACTTACTAAATGAAGTGAACACCCTAATCTAATTGGCAAGAATAGATTAGGATGTTGACGTAGGATTTCTGCTCTCATTTTTTTTCTTTAACTCACTCATTTTCATCACTTAAGAAAAACCTAGAAAGCTTTTCAAAAGCTTAAGGAAGAAGAAGAAGAATAGTAATCGTTTTGTGATGAATAATGAAATTGTAATAATGATTACAAATGCAACCATGGTTCAATATGAGAAGGCTAACCCATGTAGTGAACTAACTAGGGTTAAGGGTGTGGTTTGGGTAAGGAAAATATCTCACAAAATATCCATCATAATATCTTTGCAAGAAACAAAAGGAAACAATCTAGAAAGTTCATGAAAGAACTAACCCAAATCAAACCCTAACCTTGTTTAATCTCTACTAAACTTGTTGCATTAGTAATCATATCATGTTGCAATATTATATATCACATATACAATATTTATTGTAACAAAATAAAATAATACAATTAACATATATCGCATATATATTAATGTATTACCCGAGTGAGAAAAAGAATCTTTTAGTGAGCTTATATCAGTTAATGTAATTTAATATATCAAATATATAATTATACATTAAATTATCGAATCAACACTTGATCCGATAATCCGGCTATTTCACAAATAACCGACTAATATAATCTGTATCAGTTCATCGAATCAACACTTGATCCGATGACCCGGCTATATCACATATACCCGGCCGATATCTCATATCGCGAGAATCTAATACGGTATCACATACACGTATTGTTCTCGATCCCGCACATATCATATATGTGCTCCTACCCCGTTTTGCCTGAGTCAAGAAACGTCTGTGTAGGACTCTAATGAATCGTCAATATGCCGGTAGTAGGTGATGATCATATCAAACACCCACAAGCTGCAAGCGGTCAGCTAAACGTATCAGCCACCCAGGTATTGAGCTATCAGAAGATCAACAAGCAAGCTTGTACTTTCTCCCGCGAATCTATTCAGTAACATTCCCGTACAGTTCGGTCTCTTCGTCTAATATGTTGCATATCTCGTCTAGGGGTGGTAAACGCCAAACCCCAGTAGCTTGATAAGTCGTGTCGATATGAGGTCTATAACAGTTCGAGAAACTACTGATAACACTTACCAGTATATCTCAGCAACCCTGGCCAGGGATTTCCTGTTATAGCCAATCGAACACAGCACAACTTCAACACCCTATACCGGGAGAGACAAATCCCCTCCTATCGCTCATTGCCTCCATATGATTCGGAACTGTACCCAAAAGCCACATTTTTCACGCCCTCTTGGACGTGGTATGATGGAAATCAAAGCACAGTGGGAATCACACAAGACTCTATGACGATCTCTGGTCTATAGACTAACCTGTACCAGTGTCACCAGAAAACTGCCATCTGACGTAAGGTATAATACCATCTGCGAGTTCTCGGCGAGTCCGTCCAGTATACCCAGTCTCTACTGAGCACCCGTACACCATCCTTGATGTCAATCACCGATGGATATGGGATCATCGATCGCCCATCATTTGGGTCAAGATGCGTATACGCTAGTCTACTCTGGTGTATCGATGCCCTGTCTTGATACACCCTCGACTAGGAACAGTTATAGGATGTACTCGTCGACTACCATGGCCCCACTAGTATGACCTCATCATAGTCCTAGTAGTCGAGTACATATTCTAAAGGCTCTAGGAACATGTAAAATAGAGACAATCAGAGTATATGTTAAGATAAAGTTGTAGGGTTACTAGGCACACTCATGAAGTTCTACAAGGCATCAATCATGCCAAAATCAAATTTTTATATGTGCCGAGCATCCCGAATCTAGATCGTTTACTAAAGGTAAGGCGAAAGCAAGCAAGTAAACTACTTTACTACTAAATGAAAGGGATTACAACCTTTGTAGATCCGGTCCTTCACTTCTTAGCTCCGTGTTGACGTCCCTTCGCTGCGATCATCGGGATCCCGGACTCTAGCGATGGTTTTTTCGGAGAAATGAGCGGGATAGGTCGTTGACTACGAGGCCGAAGATGATCTACGTCGAGGAGACTCAAGCTCAAGCTCCATCTTCACTTGGTCATGAACTTTGTGAAGAAAACACCCTATACAACATGGCAAGTGGTAGAGAATGAAGAAATAGGAAGTGGGTTCACTTTGGATTTGGATTTCTCACTCTTTTTTTTCACATGAAATTTTTCTAGCAAGCTTTCTTCACTTGAAGAAGATGAAGAAGAAAGAAAAGAATAGAATGAATTATTGAAAATGAATAATCAAGTGAAGTCTTTCATGATGCAACCATGGGTGAGCAAACCAATGTAGAGACTAAACTAGAGTTTAAGTTAATGGTTAGGTTAGTAAAAATCTCATGCAAAACAAAAATGGTGAACTTTGTCAAAGAAGCTTGAAAGCTTCATGAAGCTTCAAGCTAATTCAAAAATAACCACCATTTTTGAATTACTAAATAAATAAATAACCTTTACCATTAACCTAAATATAGTGTAAGTCATACACACACCCAAGTTTGCATGTATCATCAATCTTGATACAAAGTAGTGCACAAACATATATCATATATACAACTTGTGCACATAAAGTGAGAAAGTTAATCTTAAGTGAACAAATACTAGTTAATATAAAGTAATATATCAAATATATAATTATACATTAAATCATTAAATCAATACTTGATTTAATGATCGGGTCATATCGCATATAACCGACTAATATCAAGTGTATCAATATATCGAATCAACATTTGATTCGGTAACCCGGCTATATCTTATACAACCGTCCGATGATACAAATCGTGAGAATAGAATTCAGTATCACATACTGGTATTATTCTCGGTCCTGTACATATCTCATATGCGCTCCTATTTCGTTTCGCTTGAGCCAGGAAACCTCTGTGTAGGACTCTAAAGACTCGTCAATACGCCGGCAGTAGGTGGTGATCATATCAATCACCCACAAGCCGCAAGCGGTCTGCTAAACGTAATGGCCACCCGGGTATTGAGCGATCAGAA
This sequence comes from Agapanthus africanus, assembly GCA_030015575.1. Classification (NCBI taxonomy): domain Eukaryota; kingdom Viridiplantae; phylum Streptophyta; class Magnoliopsida; order Asparagales; family Amaryllidaceae; genus Agapanthus; species Agapanthus africanus. Next base: position 284,646,355 of record CM057346.1, read on the forward strand.
GATCAACAAGCAAGCCCGCTCACACTCCAGCGAATCCAACCAGTAACACTTACCGCACAGTCCGGTCTGTTCGTCTGATATATCGCATATCTCGCCAAGGGGTGGTAAACGTCAGACCCCAGCAGCTTGATAAGTCATGCCATTGTAAGGTCCATAATAAGCATGAAACTACTGATAACACTTACCAGTAAATCAGTGCAATCCAGGCCAGGGATTTCCAGTTATGGCCAGTCGAGCATAGCGCAACATCAACCGCCAATACCGGGAGAGATGAATCCCCTCCTATCGCTCATTGCCTCCATGTGAATCGGGACTGTACCCAAAAACCACTAGTTTGCACGACTCAGTAGAGTCGTGGTAGGATGGAAATCAAAGCACAGTGGGAGACACACAAGACACTATGACGATCTCGGGTCAACAGACTAAGCTGTACCAGTGTCACCAGAGAACTGCCATCTGACGTGAGGTATAATACCATCTGGGAGTTCTCGATGAGTCCGTCCAGTGTACCCAGTCACCACTGAGCACCCGCATACCATCTCTGATGTCAAACACCAATGGATATGGGATCATCCATCGCCCATCACATGGGTCGAGAAGATATACGCTAGTCTACTCTGGAATATCAATGCCCCGTCTCGATATTCCCACGACTAGGAACATTGAAGGATGTACTCATTGACTACCCAGGCCCCACTAGTATGATCTGCATCATAGTCCTGGAAGTCGAGCACACATCCTAAGGGCTTTATCAACATGTAATAGAGAGACAGCAAGTATACATGTTAAGATAAAGAGCAACCAGATAGCGTACTATCATGTCGAGCAAGAAAGTCCTACCTATATATGTCCCAGCATCCACTACAATATACTTCTCATGTACAGTAATGGCCTCTAGGGCATACTTATAACTAACAATCTCCCACTTGCACTAGGGCCATCTGTAGCAGTGGTTGCAGTATCACATACTCAACCATCCCATATAAGTCTCTCTATGGGAAAAGGCCTTTGTGAGTGGATCCGCCGTGTTTTCCTCTGAGTCTACTCTTATAACTTCGATCACCCTGGAGATCAACTATCTCCATGATCAGGTGATGCTGCCTCAGAATATGTCTGGGTCACTGATGGGACTAAGGTTCCTAGGCCAATGCCACACCTCCATTGTCACACAATGGTAGGAACCTAGTTCATCTAATGAACTAATATACACCCAAACTGCCTCTTTGGTAGTATCTTTGATAGCGATGTCACCAGCCTTTATCGTCTAGTCTGCCTCGGTATCTCAGCATGGAACTCTTCCAACATACCGTCCCTCCACTGAGGGTAAAAACAATGCCTGCGACCGACATTCAGTCGTCCTTATCACCCTGTAACCTTTCCAGTGATTCTCCCCAGGATCGATTGATACCATCTCACTATACCTAGTGAGAATCCTAATATCCATTTAGATCTATCTCATAGATCCAAAACCCAGGATTTAGGAGGTATCATTTTGATCCTATATGGAGAATCCATGTGATAAGAGGAGATTGACCGAGCGTAGCATAGGAAACTCTTTTCCTATCAAGAGTATGTTGTCCACGTACAATACGAGGATGACCACCTTACTGTCTACTACCTTTTTGTATATACAAGGTTCATCTACTATTCTGATGAAGTCAAACTCTTTGACTACCACATCAAAACAGACGTTCCAACTCTGCGATGCCTGCTTTATCCTGTAAAGCAACTTGCACACGTTTCCGCTGCTCCCACTGTTTACGAAGCCCTCTGGCTGTGTACTTATAGACGTTCTCTTCTAAATCAATATTTAGAAAAGCAGTCATGACACCCAACCACCAGATATCGCGGTCATGGTATGCAGCAATGGCAAGTAGGATCCGGATGGACTTAAGCACAGCCACTGGAAAAGGTTTCATCATTATCCACGTCCGGTCGATGACGAAAACCTTTAACAAGTCTAGCTTTGAAAGTCTCAACTTTTCCATCTACACCAAGTAATCTTCTCAAGATATACTTGCTCCTGATGGGGATTTAACCCTTCAGATATAGCAACTAGAGTCCATACTTTGTTGGTGTACATAGATTCCATCTCAGATCGCTAAGCATCCAGCCGTTCTTACAGAGTCCCTACTCTCGATGGCCTGCTCGAAACTAGTTGGGTCATCATCTCATGATGCAATCCTCGCTCCCACTGTCATCGAGAAACCGAAGTATCTCTCAGGCAGATGAGGAACCCTGCTAGATCGGCGGAGAGGCCGAGGTTCGTCGGAACCTATTGAATCCTTTGGTTCTACCAAATCATCTGCTGTAGTTTGTATAGATGGAACTCCTTCGAGTTCTACCTCATAACCACTAATTTCTTCATAAGAAATTTCCTTTCACAAAGGTGGTATGTTGAGAAACAAAACATATTTTGTTCCTCTGTTAGGTAGAAAATATTCCCTTGTGAATGCTTGGGATATCCAACAAACTACTACAGAACTGACTTTGCCTCGAGCTTGTCCGGATTTTGCTTTTAGACATAGGCCGGACAACCCCAAATCTTAACAAACTTAAGATATGGGCTCTTCCCATTCCAAATCACATATGAAGTGGTAGGCAATGGATTTGATTGGAACCCTATTCAATAGGTATGTAGCTTCTCAAGTGCATAACTCCAAAAGGAAATAGGAAACTCAGTAGTACTCATCATAGAGCGCACCATATCACATAGGGTGTGATTGCTCCGCCCCGATACACCGACGTGCTGTGGTGTATACGGAGGAGTAATGCTGAGAGAGAATCTCATTCTCTTTTAGAATAGTCCAGGAATCCCGTGCTCAAGTATTCTCCTCCTTGATCTCATCATAGGACATAATACTTCTACCCGGTTTTGGTTCTCTACTTCTAACTTATATTCGGTGATTAACTCACAAGTTTCGGACTTGTGTTTCAATAGGAACATATGTCTGAATCTAGAGAGATCATCAGTGAATGTAATGAAGTACAAAGAACCGGTCCTGGCATGTGTAGACTGGGGACCTTTATATATCACTATGTATCAGTCCTAAGAGTTTACTAACTCTTTCTCTGTTTCCAGTAAACGAAGCTATGGTCATCTTATCTTTGTGACATGACTGGCAAGTTTCATAAGTTGTAAATTTAAACTGATTTAAATATGCATCTAAATGTAACTTAGCTAGTCAGGTCGCATTGATATGACCTAGTCTACAATGCCTAAAGAAGAATTCGTTCATTTCTGAACTCTTTCTCTCGTGTATGTTTTGTATACTAAGAACTGTGGTTTGATTTAGAATGTATATGCTTTTAGATAGCGTGCCTGAACCGATCAACTTTTGATATAGGAAATGTTCAAAACATTATCCAACAATACAAAATTATATCCTTCTTTAATAAAAAGAGATTGATATAATGTTGTGCATCAGGTTCGGTATCTAATAACATTCGTTCAGAATCAATGTATTCTAGTAATACAGGGTGATAACTATCAACAGACTTGGTTGCAACACTTGCACCGTTTCTATCTCATGAAATTTATCACCCGTTCTCAGTTCTCTACCTATCTGTAGCCCATGTAACAGATTACATTTGCGGGATCCTGATCCGGTGTCTAATACCCAGGACGTAGAGGATACAGAGAAACAGTTGTTTGTAATGAACATACCCGAAGAAGATGCATCATTATGCACTTTCTTCGTTTGGGCGGCATGGGAATCCTGGTATTCGCCTAATTCCTGCTCGGTCTTATAACGATTATAAGTTGGAGCGGGGCCAACGTTCCCCAACCCAGTATAACAAGCGGGTTCGGTCAGTACATCCATATTATTATCTTGATTAAGGCGTGACATGGTCGCTACCTGGAGAGAGAGAGAAGAAAACACTCTGCGTGCGCTCTTGCAAGATTAGATTGGTTATATATTTTATCTAATCGGGATGGCTCCAACTGTTTTATCAAATCTTCCTTCAAACCCTAAAAGGAAAGACTAGCCGGGATTAATTACACTCTACAAGTTCGCCAATTTTTTGTAGGGTTCCTAGGCACACTAGTGAGGTCTCACAAGGCATCAACCATGCCAATTTCAAATTTTAACGTGCCGAGAAACCCTAAACTACGGATCGTTTGCTAGAAATCTAGGCGAAAAAGTAATCTAGTTAACAATTAACTAAGGGATACGGATATACAACCTTTGTAGATCCGTTTGTCCACCTCCATAGCTCCATGAAGAAGTCATCTCCGCTGTACAAATCCGAAATCCGGGCTCTTGCGTCGGCTTCATCGGAGAAGAAGCGGGCTAGGTCATCGACGACGTGCCGAAGATGATCTACGTCGAGGCATCGCTAAATCAAGCTCCGACTTCACCAAGTCAAGAAACTTGTGAAGTAAACACACTCTACTACTTGGCAAGAGGTAGAGGATGAAGAAATAGGAGTTGGGTTCACTTTAGAATTGGATTTCTCACTCATCTTCATCAATCACCATTGATGAAGTGGAAGTTTCTTCATGGAAGAAGATGAAGAAGAAGAAGAAAGAATTATGATAAGTTATTTAAAAAGAAAAGAATTTCTAAACTTATCATAATCCTAACTATGGTTATGTGTAGAGAATTAACCAAGGGTTAAAAGAATGGTTAGGGTTAAGGATAAGATAAGAATGGTGGACAAAGTCAAAGCTTCATGAAGTTTCAACTAAACAACAAATAAAGCCACCATTCTTTTCTCTTCTCATTTATTTTCCAAAATGAAATGGATAAATAAATAAGTGAATAAAACAAAACCCTAACCATAATCATGTAACCATGGTTTGATCTTTACACAAAAACCCTAGCATAACATGTATCATCAATCATGATACAATCAAGTGCACAAAAGTATATCGCATATACAATGCGCACATCCGAGTGAGAAAATCCATCTTAAGTGAATCGATACTAGTTAACGCAAAGTAATATATCAAATATATAATTATGCATTAAATCATTAAATCAACTCTTGATTTAACGATCCGGTCATATCGCATATAACCGGCTAGTATCCAATGTATCGGCTTATTGAATCAATCCTTGATTCGATAATTAGGTTATATCGCATACAACCATTCGACACATTGATCGCGAGAATGAAATACGGTATCACATACACGCATTACTCTCGGTCCCGCACATATCTCATATGCGCTCCTATTTCGTTTCGCTTGAGCCAGGAAACCTCTGTGTAGGACTCTAAAGACTCGTCAATACGCCGGCAGCGGATGATGATCATATCAAACATCCACAAGCCGCAAGCGGTCTGCTAAACGTAACGGCCACCCGGGTATTGAGCGATCTGAAGATCGACGAGCAAGCCCGCTCACACTCCAGTGAATCCGACCAGTAACACTACCGTACAGTCCGGTCTGATCGTCTGATATGTCGCATATCTCGCCTAGGGGTGGTAAACGTCAGACCCCAATAGCTCGATAAGTCGTGTCGATATGAGGTCTATAACTGTTCGAGAAACTACTGGTAACACATACCAGTAAATCTCAGCAACCCTGGCCAGGGATTTCCTGTTATAGCCAATCGAACACAGCGCAACATCAACCCCCTATACCGGGAGAGACGAATCCCCTCCTATCGCTCATTGCCTCCATGTGACTCGGGACTGTACCCAAAAACCACCGTTTTGCACGCCCACTTGGACGTGGTAAGATGGAAATCAAAGCACAGTGGGAACCACACAAGACTCTATGACGATCTCGGGTCAACAGACTACTCTGTACCAGTGTCACCAGAGAACTGCCATCTGACGTGAGGTATAATACCATCTGGGAGTTCTCGGCGAGTCCGTCCAGTGTACCCAGTCTCTACTGAGCACCCGTATATCATCTCTGATGTCAAACACCGATGGATATGGGATCATCCATCGCCCATCTGTATGGGTCGAGAAGGTACACGCTACTCTACTCTGGTATATCGATGCCCCGTCTCGATACACCCACGACTAGGGACTTTGAAGGATGTACTTATGGACTACCATGTCCCCACTAGTATGATCCGCATCATAGTCCAGGTAGTCAAGTACAGATCCTAAGGGCTTTACCAGCATGTAACAGAGAGACAATCAGTATACACGTTAAGGTAAAGTTCAACCAGATAGCATACTATCATGTCGAGCAAGAAAGTTCTCCCTATATACGTCCCAGCATCCACTACAATGCACATCCAATGCACAGTAATGGCCTCTAGGGTATACATATAACTAACAATCTCCCACTTGCATTAGGGCCATCTGATAGCAGTGGTTGTAGTATTTCATACTCAACCATCCCATAAAAGTGTCTCTCTCTGGGATCAGGCCTTTGTGAGTAGATCCGCTGTGTTGTCCTCTGAGTCTACTCTCCTAACCTCGATCTCCCTGGAGATCAACCATCTCCATGATCAAGTGATACTGCCTTAGAATAAGTCTGGATCACTGATGGGACCGGCGTTCCTTGGCATAAGCCACAACTCCATTGTCACACAATGGGAGGAACATAGTTCATCTTATGAACCAATATACACCCAAACTGCTTCTTTGGTAGCATCTTAAGTAGCGATGTATCGTGCCTTTATCGTCTAGTATGCCACGGTATCTAGCTTGGAACTCTTCCAACATACCGTCCCTCCACTGAGGGTAAAGACAATGCCTGTGACTGACATTCAGTCGTCTTTATCACTCTGGAACACTTCCAGTGATTCTCCCCAGGATCAATTGATACCATCTCACTACTACTAGTGAGAATCCTAACATCCAATTAGATCTATCTCATAGATCCAAAAACCAGGATTTAGTAGGTATCATTTTGATCCTACTGGAGAATCCTTGTGACAAACGGAGATTGACCGAGCGCAGCATAGGAAACTCTTTCCCTATTAAGAGTATGTCATCCACGTACTCTACGAGGATCGTCACCATACTCCCTACTACCCTTTTTGTTTATACAAGGTTCATCTACCATTTTGATGATGTCAACTTCTTTGACTAATCCATCAAAACAGATGTTCCAACTCCGTGATGCCTGCTTTATCCTTTAAAGCATCTTGCACACGTTTCCGCTGCTCCCACTGTTTACGAAGCCCTCTGGCTGTGTACTTATAGACGCACTCTTCTAAAACATCATTTAGAAAAGCAGTCATGACACCCAACCACCAGATATCGTAGTTATGGTATGTAGCCGTGACAAGTAGGATCTGGATGGACTTAAGCATAGCTACTTGAAAAGGTTTCATCATTATCCACACCTGGTCAATGATGCACACTTTTAACAAGTCTAGCTTTGAAAGTCTCAACTTTTCGATGTACACCAAGTAATCTTCTCAAGATATACTTGCTCCTGATGGGGATTTAACCCTTCAGATATAGCAACCAAAGTCTATACTTTGTTGGTGTATAAGGATTCCATCTCAGATCGATAAACATCCAGCCATTCTTACAGAGTCTCACTCTTGATGGCCAGCTCGAAACTAGTTGGGTCATCATCTCATGATGCAATCCTTGCTCCCACTGTCATAGAGAAACATAAGTATCTCTCAGGTGGGTGAGGAACCCTACTAGATCGGCGGAGAGGCTGAGGTTCGTTGGAATCTACTGAATCCTTTGGTTCTATCAAAACATCTTCTGTAGTTTGCATAGCTGGAACCTTTCCAGTTCTACACAACTAACCTTGCCTCGAGATTGTCCGGATTTTGCTTTTAGACATAGGCCGGACAACCTCCTATCTTAACTAACTTAAGATATGGGCTCTTCCCTTTCCATATCACATATGAAGTGGTAGGCATTGATTTGATTGGAACCTTATTCAATAGGTATGCAGCTTCTCAAGTGCATAACTCCCAAAAAGGAAACAGGTAACTCAGTAGTACTCATCATAGAGCACACCTTATCATATAGGGTGTGATTGCTCCACCCTGATATACCATCGTGCTATGGTGTATACAGAGGAGTAATGCTGAGAGAGAATCTCATTCTCCTTTAGAACAGTCCAGTATTTCCGTGCTCAAGTATTCTCCTCCTTATTCTCATTAAAGGACATAATACTTATACCCGTATTGGTTCTCTACTTCTTACTTATATTCTGTGAATATCTCAAAAGGTTCGGACTTGTGTTTCAACAGGAACATATGTCTGAATCTTGAGAGATTATCAGAGAATATAATGAAGTATAAAGAATCAGTCCTGGCATTTGTAGACTGGGGACCTACATACATCAACATGTATCATCCCAAGAGTTCACTAACTCTTTCTCTGTTTCCAATAAACAGAGCCGTGGTCATCTTATCTTTGTTACATGACTGGCGAGTTTCACAAGATGTAAATTCAAACTGATTTAAATATGTATCTATATGTAACTCTAGCTAGTCGGGTCACATTGATCTGACCTAGTCTACAATACCTTAAGAAGGAATCGTTCATTTCTGAACTCTTCCACTTGTGTGTGTTCCATATACTAAGAACTGTAGTTTGATTTAGAACATCAACGCTTTTAGATAACGTGCCTGATACGATCAACTTTTGATATAGGAAATGTTCAAAACATTATCCAACAATACAAAATTTTATCATTTCTTTACTGATAAAGAGACTGATATGATTTTGTATATCAGGTTCGGTATCTAATAACATTCGTTCAGAATCAATGTATTTGGAATACAGGGTGACAGTGACCGACAGACTTAGCTGCAACACTTGCCCCGTTTTCTGCCTCATGAAACTTATCACCCGTTCTCAGTTTTCTACCTGTCTGTAGCCCTATGTAACAGATTACATATCTGGGATCCTGATCTGGTATCACATACCCAGGACGTAGAGGATACAGAGAAACAGTTCTTTGTAATGAACACACCCGAAGATGATGCATCATCATGCACTCTCTTCGTTTGGGCGGCACGGGAAATCTGGTATTCCCCAATTTCCTGCTCTGTCTTATAACAGTTATAAGTTGGAGCGGGACCAACGTTCCCCAGCTCAGTATAACAAGCGGGTTCGGTCAATAATCCGTATTATTATCTTGATTAAGGTGTGATATGGTCGCTACCAGGAGAGAGAGAGAAGAAAACACTCAGCGTGCGCTCTTGCAAGAATAGATTGGTTATAATTTTATCTAATCAGGATGGCTCCCACTGCTTTTTATCAAATCTTTCTTCAAACCCTAAAAGGAAAGACTAGCCGGGATTAATTACACACTACAAGTTCGCCAATCTTTCAGCCAGGCCAGTGTCGGTACTTTGAGGGAGGTCCTCCGTGCTTTCGCACGAACCTAATTAATGTAAACCTCGTTTTCCCAGAGGCGTAACCCCATTGACACCTTTCTAGACACCTACTTGATCGGCTAATTGTAATGTATAAAACTCTCCCAGGAGTAACTCTTACTCGCAGTGGGTATCGGGATCCAACTATCTCATAGAAGGTATGCAATCTCATTGCAAATTTCAACACTTGAAATTCCCGATAATATTTTGCCCCTAGCTCGCTATGACCTTGACGCATGCCAAACAACCCATAGTCTGCTAGTCAAGTTCAACCCGTACATTTCTTGATTGAATTAAACCCACCCGCACGACCCTTGACGCATGCCAAACAACGCCGTACGAATACCCTAATCCAATCGCATCATATGCTAGCAGATAAGCACTAGTTAGCTACCGTACACTACGCCTTGACGCATGCCAAACAACCGCAGCACGAATACTAACTAGTACGTATCTGAAATGACGGAGGGCTACGACAGGTTTTTCTGAAAACCTATTGCGTAATGAACTTGATATCGTTGTAGAATCAAATGAATTTTGAAATGGAGTGCTTTTGAGGCTTTTCTAGTTTTGCTAAAGGAGTCACTCCCGGTGAAGGGATCGTCGGTCCTTTCCTCGTCGAATGAGGTGCGGGATATATCATATATATCACTGTGCAAAGCAAAAACTCTTAAAAGAAATCAAAAGACAAACCGAGTGTGTAGCATCTGCCAGTTATTGCTAAAGGAGTCACTCCCGGTGAAGGGATCTCGGTCCTTTCCTCATCGAATAAGGTGCAGGATATATCACATATACCGCTGTCCAAAGCAAGAACTGTAGCTACCTTTTTTATTTTGAAATTCGATTCTACATCATCTTAGGTTTCTTTTATTTCATTAATCACATTAATGAAGTCCCATCATTTAAGTACCTAAACATCACAGATAAATACGACGTACACTTATGCCATCCGCATTCGCCTCGATGTCCCCTCATGCACCGTTAGGTTAGGTAACTAACGACAGAGCAGGGCAGGGCTAGCGCGGGTGTAAAACATAAGTAACGTCTATATAATATATCATATATACTATATATGTATCTATCACAGAACATCACATGATCACATCACAGATATCGCAGCAGAAGAATCATATGAAATATTGGATATACTAGGACGTCCGTGTTTTCAATACGAGCCAGTATAAAACACGGATTCCACGGTCGTGATGAATAGACAAACCCACACCCCTAGACCCCTACGAGAGCGGCAAGCAACCCTACCAATTCTGGAGTTAGGAGACCCGGACTCGACTCCTCGAGTTGGTCTCCCACTGGACTCCAGAACCCGGTTACTTGTGCCCTCCTCCTTGGGTCTATCCTAGTGCGGAAAAGTAAATAATATACAAAAGGTGACTACTTCCGCAACCTGGAAGCGCCCCAATAAAAGAATATTACATACAAGTTTTTACATGAATGAAAATGAAAAACACTCATCTCACATAAAAAACCCCGGCGATTCGAACACGACGATCCAATATAACATATCCAGCAACACATAACATCTCATGTCATCAACGTAAGTAAATATGCGCATCCCAATTGTCGTTGACATATAGCAACGAAACCGGCGATATCACATATTACACTTACGGTCACAGAAAAGAAAGTGTAAAACTACAACAGTTGGAATCCGCAATCTGCATAGACATCGCATGCCTAATCAAATGAATACCTTAGACATCACATGCCTAATAATTATAAACCCCGCATTTTAGTCTCATTATCGAAAACACTTTTCAATATCGAGTCGGGCAATTCAACAAGATTCTCGACATCCTGATCGAATACTCGTCGCAAACTTTAGTAGGCGGCCGCACCCCTGATACCGTCGACGAAGTGCACCAAGGCGGAACACCACTACCGCGAGCACCCGAACGGATGCTTTCGGCGACGGGGTTCTCCTACAGTCACTTGGTCGGGGCTATGGAGTGAGGCTGTCTATTAAGTTTACCCGGCGAGTATCCGCGTACGCTACGTGATTGCGACGGACTTTTGATCACATCAAAATTCCGTGGCAACGATCAAGTGAGACTAAACTGCTATGTTTATAACATTCATTCAGTTATCTCATAACAATTTGTGAATTCCAATTATTGTATCACATTCCAGATAATTAGAAAATGTTAAACTTTCCGATTGAACATTCGAACACCCAAGTTTTCCCGATACAGATCAACACATGAAACAAGTCTAACAACATTCCGTTCGTGCCTCAGTACCAACGGTCCAGCCGTAGAAGGGTCAATCCAACGCCTCACATGTGGCACGCCGTACTGCCCCAAACCCGAAGGTTCAAAGGGCAGTTCAACACGGTCACATAATCGAGTTAAGGTTTGTTGTCTTCTAGAGGGACCATCGCGTTACTTGCACTACTTAGAACATCTTTAAACTACGGAAAAATCTAACACTTGGAAAATTCCCGACAGGGGAAAAATTGGGTATTTATATCCGGTCGAACTTTTTAACATATTCTAAAAATTTATCCGGAAAGCCACACAGACAAAATTCGATAATCCGATCGAACATTCGAATCCCCAAAACAACCCAGAAAATTCAACTCTTGAATAATTTTTAAAAATACCCAGAAAACTCAGCATAGTTAAATAGGAGTTACTGTGAAAATAGGTATTGCTGACGTCATTAAGTGGCGGCGGAACCGCCGCACGAGCCATGCTCGTGCCGCGGTTCCACGGCTGTTTAAACTCCAAACAGTGTCGTATTTGCACAGTAATTCTTACAATTTCCTGCTGATATTTCTACATATTTTTAATATTGAAAATCCCTGTTTTTAGAAAAAGTACAGAGAGCACATTTGAGTTGGGGTTTCGGGTTCGTTCGGGTTTCAAACTTCGTCTGGACTTCGCCTAAGGCTCTAGCTAGTCTCTGATACCACTGTAGGGTTCCTAGGCACACTAGTGAGGTCTCACAAGGCATCAACCATGCCAATTTCAAATTTTAACGTGCCGAGAAACCCTAAACTACGGATCGTTTGCTAGAAATCTAGGCGAAAAAGTAATCTAGTTAACAATTAACTAAGGGATACGGATATACAACCTTTGTAGATCCGTTTGTCCACCTCCATAGCTCCATGAAGAAGTCATCTCCGCTGTACAAATCCGAAATCCGGGCTCTTGCGTCGGCTTCATCGGAGAAGAAGCGGGCTAGGTCATCGACGACGTGCCGAAGATGATCTACGTCGAGGCATCGCTAAATCAAGCTCCGACTTCACCAAGTCAAGAAACTTGTGAAGTAAATACACTCTACTACTTGGCAAGAGGTAGAGGATGAAGAAATAGGAGTTGGGTTCACTTTAGAATTGGATTTCTCACTCATCTTCATCAATCACCATTGATGAAGTGGAGGTTTCTTCATGGAAGAAGATGAAGAAGAATAAGAAAGAATTATGATAAGTTATTTAAAATGAAAAGAATTTCCAAACTTATCATAATCCTAACTATGGTTATGTGTAGAGAATTAACCAAGGGTTAAAGGAATGGTTAGGGTTAAGGATAAGATAAGAATGGTGGACAAAGTCAAAGCTTCATGAAGTTTCAACTAAACAACAAATAAAGCCACCATTCTTTTCTCTTCTCATTTATTTTCCAAAATGAAATGGATAAATAAATAAGTGAATAAAACAAAACCCTAACCATAATCATGTAACCATGGTTTGATCTTTACACAAAAACCCTAGCATAACATGTATCATCAATCATGATACAATCAAGTGCACAAAAGTATATCGCATATACAATGCGCACATCCGAGTGAGAAAATCCATCTTAAGTGAACCGATACTAGTTAACGCAAAGTAATATATCAAATATATAATTATGCATTAAATCATTAAATCAACTCTTGATTTAACGATCCGGTCATATCGCATATAACCGGCTAGTATCCAATGTATCGGCTGATCGAATCAATCCTTGATTCGATAATTAGGTTATATCGCATACAACCATTCAACACATTGATCGCGAGAATGAAATACGGTATCACATACACGCATTACTCTCGGTCCCGCACATATCTCATATGCGCTCCTATTTCGTTTCGCTTGAGCCAGGAAACCTCTGTGTAGGACTCTAAAGACTCGTCAATACGTCGGCAGCGGATGATGATCATATCAAACATCCACAAGCCGCAAGCGGTCTGCTAAACGTTACGGCCACCCGGGTATTGAGCGATCTGAAGATCGACGAGCAAGCCCGCTCACACTCCAGTGAATCCGACCAGTAACACTACCGTACAGTCCGGTCTGATCGTCTGATATGTCGCATATCTCGCCTAGGGGTGGTAAACGTCAGACCCCAATAGCTCGATAAGTCGTGTCGATATGAGGTCTATAACTGTTCGAGAAACTACTGGTAACACTTACCAGTAAATCTCAGCAACCCTGGCCAGGGATTTCCTGTTATAGCCAATCGAACACAGCGCAACATCAACCCCCTATACCGGGAGAGACGAATCCCCTCCTATCGCTCATTGCCTCCATGTGACTCGGGACTGTACCCAGAAACCACCGTTTTGCACGCCCTCTTGGACGTGGTAAGATGGAAATCAAAGCACAGTGGGAACCACACAAGACTCTATGACGATCTCGGGTCAACAGACTACTCTGTACCAGTGTCACCAGAGAACTGCCATCTGACGTGAGGTATAATACCATCTGGGAGTTCTCGGCGAGTCCGTCCAGTGTACCCAGTCTCTACTGAGCACCCGTATATCATCTCTGATGTCAAACACTGATGGATATGGGATCATCCATCGCCCATCTGTATGGGTCGAGAAGGTACACGCTAGTCTACTCTGGTATATATCGATGCCCCGTCTCGATACACCCACGACTAGGGACTTTGAAGGATGTACTTATGGACTACCATGTCCCCACTAGTATGATCCGCATCATAGTCCAGGTAGTCAAGTACAGATCCTAAGGGCTTTACCAACATGTAACAGAGAGACAATCAGTATACACGTTAAGGTAAAGTTCAACCAGATAGCATACTATCATGTCGAGCAAGAAAGTCCTCCCTATATACGTCCCAGCATCCACTACAATGCACATCCAATGCACAGTAATGGCCTCTAGGGCATACATATAACTAACATTTTTCAGCCAGGCCAGTGCCGGTACTTTGAGGGAGGTTCCCCGTGCTATCGCACGGACCTAATTAAAATAAACCTCGTTTTCCCAGGGGCGTAACCCCGTTGACACCTTTCTAGATACCTACTTGATCGGCTAATTGTAAAGTGCAAAACACTCCCAGGAGTAACAATTACTCACTGTGGGTATCGGGATCCAACTATCATATAGGAGGTATGCAATCTCATTGCAAATTTCAACACTTGAAACTCCTGATAAAGGTTTTTACCCCTAGCACCTATGACCTTGGCTATGGTCAACAAATCATAAGTACTAGTCATGTTCTACCCATCATTTCGTGCTTAATTAGACCCACCCAAATGACCCTTAACTAAGGTCTACAAATTCACCCGACTGTCCTAACTAATCGCAACATATGCGGTGTAGGAAGACATCACTTAGCTACCGTACACTGTGCCTTGACTATGGTCAACAAACACAGCACCAATACTAAGTACTCTACTTCCTAAAATGACAGAGGGTTGCGGATGGTTTTTAAGAAAACCATTAACGCTTTGAACTTGATCTCGTTGCGGAATCAAATGGTTTTTAATGGAGTGTTTTTGAGGCTTTTACTAGTTTCGTTAAAGAGGTCACTCCCGGTGAAGGGATCTCGGCTCTTTCCTCGTCAAATGAGGTGCAGGATATTTACAATACCACTATGAAAAGTAAGAACTAGAAAAGCAGTCAAAAGACAAACCGAAGGTTGTAGCATCTGCTAATTATTGCTAAAGAGGTCACTCCCGGTGAAGGGATCGTCGGCTCTTTCCTTGTCGAATAAGGTGCTGGATGTTCTATAAGGAACACCGATATGCAAAGCAATAACTAGAGCTACCTGATTTTTTCAAATTCGATTCCACAACATCTTTTAGGTTTATTTTCTTTCATTAATCTCATTAATGAATGTCCCATCATTTAAGTCCACCTAAACATCACAGATAAATACAACGTACGCTTATGCCACCCGCATTCGCCTCGATGTCCCGTCTGCACCGTTTGGTTAGGTAACTAACGGCAGAGCGGGGCAGGACTAGCGCGGGTGTAAAACATAAGCAACGTCTATATAATATATCATATATACTATATACAATATCTATCTGAACAAATCACATGATCACATCACAGATAACGCAGCAGAAAATACCATATGAAATATTGGATATACTAGGACGTCCGTGTTTTATTTTGAACCTGTATAAAACATGGATTCCACAGTCGTAATGAATAGCCAATCTCACACCCCTAGACCCCTACGAGAGCGGCAAGCAACCCTACCAATTCTAGAGTTAGGAGACCCGGTCTCGAGTCCTCGAGGTTGTCTCCCACTGGACCCTAGAACCCGGTTACTTATGCTCCCCTCCTTGGGTCTATCCTAATGTGGAAAAATAAATAATATACAATGGTGACATCATCCTCAACCCGGAAGTGCCCTAATAAAAGAATATTACATACAAGTTTTTTACATGAATGAAAATGAAAAAACACTCATCTCACATAAAAACCCTCGGCTATTCAAACACGACGATCCAATATAACATATCCAGCAACACATAACATCACATGTCATCAACGTAAGTAAATATGCCCATCCCAATTGTCGTTGACATATAACAACGAAACCGGTGATATCACATATTACACTTACGGTCGCAGAAAAGAAAGTGTAAAACTACAAGAGTTGGAATCCACAACATGCTTAGACATCGCATGCCTAACCAAATGAATTCCTTAGACATCGCATGCCTAACAATTATAAACCCCGCATTTTAGTCTCATTATCGAAAACACTTTTCAATATCAAGACGGGCAATTCAACAAGATTCCCGACATCTAGAACGAATGCTCGTCGCAAACTTTAGCAGACGACCGCACCCCCAATACCGTCGACGAAGTGCACTAAGGCGGAACACCGCTGCCGCGAGCACCCGAACGGATGCTTTTGGCGACGGGGTTCTCCTACAGTCACTTGGTCGGGGCTATGGGGCGTGGCTGTCTATTAAGTTTACTGGCGAGTATCCGCGTACGCTACGTGATTGCGACGGACTTTTGATCACACCAAAATCCCATGGCAACCGATCAAATGAGACTAAACTGCTATGTTTATAACATTCAAATTAGTTATCTCATAACTACTTGTGGATTCCAAATATTGTATCACATTCCAGATAAATAGAAAATGTTAAACTTTCCGATCGAATAATCAAACACCCAAGCTTTCCCAAATAGCTGAACACTTGAAATAAGTTTAAAAACATCCACTTCATGCCACAGTACCAACTGTCCAGCCGTAGATGGGTCAAACCAATGCCTCACATGTGGCATGCCGTACTGCCCCAAACCCTAAGGTTCAAAAGGCAGTTCAAGACGGTCACATAATCTAGTTAATGTTTGTTGTCTTCTTGAGGGTCCATCGCGTTACTTGCACTACTTAGACGTTCTTAAACTACGGAAAAATCCAACACTTGGAAATTTTCCGGGTCGGGAAAAAGTGAGTTATTGATATCCGGTCGAACATTTTAACACGTTCTAAAATACCCGGAAAAACAAAATAAACAAAGTTAAATAATCCAATCGAATCATCGAGTCCCCAATACAACCCAAGAAAACTCAACACTTGAGTATAAATTAAAAATTCCCAGAAAACAGAGGAATTACAGAAGGATATTATTGTGCAAACTACGTGCCATGACTCATCTTTATGGCCGTGGAACCGCCGCGCAAGCCAGGGTGGAGCCGTGGTTCCGCGGCGCATTGATCGATTTGGGGGCACTTGATGCACCGTAACTCCTAGAAAACCCTGCTGAATTTTTTGGGATATTTTTAATTTGGAAAAATCCACAGTTTTAAAAAATGTACAGAGAATGGTGTAGTTTAGGGTTTCGAGGTTCGATCAGGTTTCTAACTTCGTCTACACTTCGTCTAAAGCTCTAGCTAGGCTCTGATACCATTGTAGGGTTTCTAGGCACACTCATGAGGTTCTACAAGGCATCAACCATACCAAAATCAAATTTTTATATGTGCCGAGCAACCCTAATCTAGATCGTTTACTAGAGGTAAAGCGAAAGTAAGCAAGTAAACTACTTTACTACTAAGTGAAAGGGATTACAACCTTTGTAGATCCGGTCCTTCACTTCTAAAGCTCCGTGTTGACATCCCTTCGCTGCGATCATCGGGATCCCGGACTCTAGCGATGGTTTCTTCGGAGAAATGAGCGGGCTAGGTCGTTGACTTCGAAGCTGAAGATGATCTACGTCGAGGAGACTCAAGCTCAAGCTCCATCTTCACTTGGTCATGAACTTTGTGAAGAAAACACCCTATACAACATGGCAAGTGGTAGAGAATGAAGAAATAGGAAGTGGGTTCACTTTGGATTTGGATTTCTCACTCTTTTTCTTCACTTGAAATTTTTCTAGCAAGCTTTCTTCACTTGAAGAAGATGAAGAAGAATGAAAAGAATAGAATGAATTATTGAAAATGAATAATCAAGTGAATTCTTTCATGATGCAACCATGGGTGAGCTAACCAATGTAGAGACTAAACTAGAGTTTAAGTTAGTAGTTAGGTTAGTAAAAATCTCATGCAAAACAAAAATGGTGGACTTTGTCAAAGATGCTTGAAAGCTTCATGAAGCATCAAGCTAATTCAAAAATAACCATCATTTTTGAATTACTAAGTAAATAAATAACCTTTACCATTAACCTAAATATAGTGTAAGTCATACACACACCCAAATTTGCATGTATCATCAATCATGATACAAACTAGTGCACAAACATATATCATATATACAACTTGTGCACATAAAGTGAGAAAGTTAATCTTAAGTGAAGAAAGACTAGTTAATGTAAAGTAATATATCAAATATATAATTATAAATTAAATCATTAAATCAATACTTGATTTAATGATCCGATCATATCGCATATAACCGACTAATATCAAGTGTATCAATATATCGAATCAACATTTGATTCGGTAACCCGGCTATATCTTATACAACCGTCCGATGATACAAATCGCGAGAATAGAATTCAGTATCACATACTGGTATTATTCTCGGTCCCGCATAAATCTCATATGCGCTCCTATTTCGTTTCGTTTGAGCCAGGAAACCTCTGTGTAAGACTCTAAAGACTCGTCAATATGCCGGCAGTAGGTGGTGATCATATCAATCACCCACAAGCCGCAAGCGGACTGCTAAACGTAACGGCCACCCGGGTATTGAGCAATCAGAAGATCAACGAGCAAGCCCGCTCACACACCTGCGAATCCAACCAGTAACACTTACCGCACAGTCCGGTCTGTTCGTCTGATATGTCGCATATCTCGCCTAGGGGTGGTAAACGTCAGACCCCAGCAGCTTGATAGTCATGCCGATGTAAGGTCCATAACAAGCAGGAAACTACTGATAACACTTACCAGTAAATCAGTGCAACCCTGGCCAGGAATTTCCAGTTATGGCCAGTCGTGCATAGCGCAACATCAACCCCCAATACCGGGAGAGACGAATCCCCTCCTATTCGCTCATTGCCTCCATGTGAATCGGGACTGTACCCAAAAACCACCTGTTTACACGACTCTGTAGAGTCGTGGTATGGTGGAAATCAAAGCACAGTGGGAGACATACAAGACTCTATGACGATCTCGGGTCAATAGACTAAGCTGAACCAGTGTCACCAGAGAACTGCCATCTGTCGTGAGGTATAATACCTTCTGGGAGTTCTCGGCGAGTCCGTCCAGTGTACCGAGTCACAACTGAGCACCCGCATACCATCTCTGATGTCAAACACCAATGGATATGGGATCATCCATCGCCCATCACATGGGTCGAGAAGATATACGCTAGTCTACTTTAGAATATCGATGCCCCGTCTCGATATTCCTACGACTAGGAACATTGAAGGATGTACTCATTGACTACCTAGGTCCCACTAGTATGATCTGCATCATAGTCCTGGAAGTCGAGCACACATCCTAAGGGCTTTATCGACATGTAACAGAGAGACAGCAAGTATACATGTTAAGATAAAGGGCAACCAGATAGCGTACTATCATGTCGAGCAAGAAAGTCCTACCTATATATGTCCCAGCATCCACTACAATATACATCTCATGTACAGTAATGGCCTCTAGGGCATACATATAACTAACAAAAGTACAACTAGATAGCATACTATCATGTCTAGCAAAAAAGTCCTCCCTATTTTTGTCCAAGCATCCACTACAATATACATCGTATGTACAGTAATGGACTCTAGGGAATACATATAACAAACAATCTCCCACTTGCACTAGGGCCATCTGTTGTGGTATCGCATACCCAACAATTAGCTGTGGTTGAAGTATCTCATAATCAACCATCTCAAAAAAGTCTCTACTGGGAAAAAGGCCTTTGTGAGTGGATCCGCGCTGTTGTCCTCTGTGTCTACTCTCCTAACCTCGATCTCCATGGAGATCAACCATCTCCATGATCAGGTGATACTGCCTAAGAATTATATCTGAATTTCTGATGGGACGGGAGTTCCTTGGCATAAGCCACAACTCCATTATCACACAATGGTAAGAACGAAGTTCATCTCTTGAACTTATATATATCCAGACTGCCTCTTTGGTAGCATCCTTGGTAACGATGTATCTTTCCTTTAATCGTCTAGTAAGTAACATTATCTAGCTTGGAACTCTTTCAACATCCCGTCCCTCCACTGAGGGTAAAGACAATGCCTGCGACTGACATTCAGTCGTCCTTATCACCCTGGATCTTTTCCAGTGATTCTCCCCAGGATCGATTGATACCATCTCACTACAACTAGTGAGAATCCTAACATCCAAATAGATCTATCTCATAGATCTATAACCCAGGATTTAGGAGGTATCACCTTGATCCTATATGGAGAATCATTCTGATAAGCGGAGATTGACCGAGCGTAGTATAGGAAACTTTTTCCCTATCAAGAGTATGTTATCCACGTACTCTACGAGGATCACCACCATACTCTCTATTACCTTTTTGTTTATACAAGGTTCATCTACCATTTTGATGAAGTCAAACTCTTTGACTACCATATCAAAACAGTCGTTCCAACTCCATGATGCCTGATTTATCACATAAAACAACTTGCTCACGTTTCCGCTACTCCCACTATCTACGAAGCTCTCTGGCTGTGTACTTATAGACGCTTTCTTCCAAATCATCATTTAGAAAAGCTGTCATGACACCCAACCGCCAGATATCATAGTCATGGTATGTAGCCGTGGCAAGTAGGATCTGGATAGACTTAAGCATAGCTTTGAAAGTCTTAACTTTTCCATGTACACCAAGTAATCTTCTCAAGATATACTTGCTCCTGATGGGGATTTAACCCTTCAGATAAAGCAACCAAAGTCCATACTTTGTTTGTGTATAAGGATTCCATCTCAGATCGCTAAGCATCCAGCCATTCTTAAAGAGTCCCACTCCTGATGGCCTGCTCGAAACTAGTTGGGTCATCATCTCATGATGCAATCCTCGCTCCTACTGTCTTAGAGAAAACCGAAGTATCTCTCAGGTGGGTGAGGAACCCTACTAGATCGGCGGAGAGGCTGAGGTTCGTTGGAAACTATTGAATTCTTTGGTTCTACCAAATCATCAGCTGCAGTTTGTATAGCTGGAACTCTTTCCAGTTCTCCCTCATGACCAATAATTTCTTCACAAGAAATTCCATTTCACAAAGGTGGCATGCTGAGAAACAAAACATCTTTTGTTCCTCGGTTTGGTAGAAGATATTTCCTTGCGAATGCTTGGGATATCCAACAAATTTCCACAGAACTGACTTTACCTCGAGCTTGCCCGGATTTTGCTTTTTAGACATAGGCCGGACAACCCCAAATCTTAACAAACTTAAGATATGGGCTCTTCCCTTTCCAGATCACATATGAAGTGGTAGGCAACTGATTTGATTTGAACCCTATTCAATAGGTATGCAGCTTCTCAAGTGCATAACTCCCAAAAGGAAATAGTAACTCAGTAGTACTCATCATAGAGCACACCATATCACATAGGGTGTAATTGCTCCGCCCCGATACACCGAGGTGTTGTGGTGTATTCGGAGGAGTAATGCTGAGAGAGAATCTCATTCTCCTTTAGAATAGTCCAGGAATTCCGTGCTCAAGTATTCTCCTCCTTGATCACATCAAATGACATAATACTTATACTCGTTTTTGGTTCTCTACTTCTAATTTATATTCTTTGATTCTGTCAAAAGTTTTGGACATGTGTTTCAACAGGAACATATGTCTGAATCTTGAGTGATAATCAGTGAATGTAATGAAGTACAAAGAACTGATCCTGGCATGTGTAGACAGGGGACCCTCATACATCAGCATGTATCAATCCCAAGAGTTCACTACCTCTTTCTCTGATTCCAATAAACGGAGTTGTGGTCATCTTATCTTTGTGACATGAATGGCAAGTTTTTACAAGATGTAAATCCAAACTAATTTAAATATGCATCTTTATGTAACTTCAGCTAGTCGGGTCGCATTGATATGACCTAGTCTATAATGCCTTAAGAATGATTCGTTCATTACTGAACTCTTCCTCTTTTGTGTGTTCTGTACGTTAAGAACCGTGGTCTGATTTAGAACGTCTATTCTTTTAGATAACGTGCCTGATTCGATCAACTCTTGATATAGGAAATGTTCAAAATATTATCCAACAATACAAAATTATATCCTTTCTTTACTTATAAAGAGACTGATATGATGTTGTATATCAGGTTCGGTATCTAATAACATTCGTTCTGAATCAATGTATTCTGGTAATACAGGGTGATAACTACCAACAGACTTGGCTGCAACACTTGCACCATTTCTATCTCATGAAACTTATCACCCATTCTCAGTTCTCTACCTATCCGTAGCAGATGTAACAAATTACATATGTGGGATCCTGATCTGGTATCAAATACCCAGGACGTAAAGGATATTGAGAAACAGTTCTGTGTAATGAACACACCCGAAGAAGATGCATCAACATGCACTTTCTTCGTTTGGGTGGCACGGGAATTCTGGTAATCCCCTATTTCCTGCTCGGTCTTATAACAATTATAAGTTGGAGCGGGACCAACGTTCCCTAGCGCAGTATAACAAGCAGGTTCGGTCAATACATCCGTATTATTATCTTGATTAAGGCGTGACATAGTCACAACCAGGAGAGAGAGAGAGAAGAAAACACACAGCGTGCGCTTTTACAAGATTAGATTAGTTATCAATTTATCTAATCAGGATGTCTCCCACTGTTTTAGTCAAATCATCCTTCAAACCCTAAAAGGAAAGACTAGCCGGGATTAATTATACGCTACAAGTTCGCCAATCTTTCTGCCAGGCTAGTGCCGGTACTTTGAGCGAGGCTCCCGGTGCTGTCGCATGGACCTAATTAAAGTAAACCTCGTTTTCACAGGGGCATAACCCTGTTAACACCTTTCTAGACACCTACTTGATCGGCTAATTGTAATGTGTAAAACTCTCCCAAGAGTAACTCTTACTCGCAGCGGGTATCGGGATCCAACTATCTCATAGAAAGTATGCAATCTCATTGCAAATTTCAACACTTGAAATTCCCAATAAATATTTTACCCCTAGCATCCTATGACCTTGACGAAAGCCAACAAACCATAGGCTACTAGTCAAGTTCAACCCGTCATTTCCCGATTGAATTAAACCCACCCGCACGACTCTTGACGAAAGCCAACAAAGTCGCACGACTACCCCAATTCAATCGCATCATATGCTTATACAGATAAGCATAAAATAGCTACCGCACACTACGCCTTGACGAAAGCCAACAAACGTAGTACGAATACTATGAAGTACTTATCTGAAATGACGGAGGGCTATGACAGGTTTTTAAGAAAACCATTTGCGTAATGAACTTGATATCGTTGTAGAATTGAGTGATTTTAAATGGAATGTTTTTTAGGCCTTTTCTAGTTTTGCTAAAGAGGTCAGTCCCGGTGAAGGGATCGTCAGCTCTTTCCTTATCGAATAAGGTGCAGGATATTTCACAAATATCACTATGCAATGTAAAAACTATAGAAACAATCAAAAGACAAGCCGAGTTTGTAGCATCTGCTAGTTTCGCTAAAGTGGTCACTCCCGGTGAAAAGATCTTGGCTCTTTCCTTATCGAATAAAGTGCTGGATGTTCTTCAAGGAACACCGCTATGCAAAGTAAGAACTAGAGCTACCAGTTTTTAAACAAGTTTCTACAACATCTTTAGGTTTCTTTTAGTTTCATTAATCTCATTAATGAAGTCCCATTTTATTATACTTCACAAGTATCTCATTTGAAACGAAATCTGCAATATAACATATATCTCATATATATAATATAAAAATTCGTTTCAGGCAGTAATATAATCTCATCACAGAACATTGCAGCAGAAGAACATATATGAAATATTGGATATACTAGGAGGTCCGTGTTTTTAATACGAGCCTGTATAAAACACGGATTCCACGGTCATGATGAATAGCCATACCCACATCCCTAGACCCCTATGAGAGTGGCAAGCAACAATGCCAATTCTAGGGTTAGGAGTCCCGGTCTCGACTCCTTGAGATGGTCTCCCACTGGACCCTAGAACTCGGTTACTTGTGCTCCCCGCCTTGGGATTACCTATTGCGGAAAAGTAAATAATATACTATGGTGACATCATCCTCATCCCGGAAGTGCCCCAATAAAAGAATATTACATACAAATGAATTTTACATGAATGAAAATAAAAACCCTCATCTCACATAAAACCCCCGGCAATTCAGAACGCAACGATCCAATATAACATATCACAGCAACACATAAGATCTCATATCATCAACGTAAGGAAGTATGCGTATCCCGATTGTCATTGATGTATAGCAACGAACCCGGTGATACACCACATAATACGCTTACGGTCACAGAAAAGAAAGTGTAAAACTACAACAGTTGGAATCCGCAACCTCCTTAGACATCGCATGCCTAACAAAATGAATTCCTTAGACATCGCATGCCTAACAATTATAAACCCTGCATTTTAGTCTCATTATCGAAAGCTCTTTTCAATATCAAGTCGGGCAATTCAACAAGATTCCCGACATCCTGATCGAATGCTCATTGCAAACATTAGTCGACGGCCGCACCCCCGGATGCTGTCGACGAAGTGCAATAAGACGGAACACCGCTGCCGCGAACACCCGAACGGATGCTTTTGGCGACAGGGTTCTCCTATAGTCACTTTGTCGGGGCTATGGGGCGTGGCTGTCTATTTAGTTTACCCGGTGAGTATCCGCGTACGCTACGTTATTGCGACGGACTTTCGATCGTATCAAAATCCCCTGGCAACCGATCATCTGAGACTGAACTGCTAGATTTATAACATTCAAATTAGTTATCTCAGAACTACTTGTGGATTCTAAATATTGTATCACATTCCAGATATATAGATAATGTTAAACTTTCCGATCGATTAAACAAACACCCAAGATTTCCCAATTAGCTCAACACTTGAGCAGAGTTCAAAAAATATCCATCACATGCCACAGTACCAATGGTCCAGCCGTAATAGGGTCAAGCCAACGCCTCACATGTGGCTGCGCCGTACTGCCCCAAACCCTAAGGTTTGGAGGCAGTTCAGACGGTCACATAATCGAGTTAAGGTTTGTGTTCTTCTAGAGGGTCCACCGAGTTACTTGCACGATTAAGAATGTTCTTAAACTTCGGAAAAATCCAACTTTTGAAAAAATTTCCGACAGGGGAAAAAGTGAGTTATTGATATGCGTTCGAACTTTTTAACACGTTCTAAAAATTACCCGGACAAACTAAACGAAGTTAAACTTTCCGATCGAATCAACGAGCTCCTAATACAACCCAGAAAACTCAACACTTGAGTAAATTAAAAATTTCCCAGAAGAATCAGGAATTACATATGGACATTACTATGCAAAACGCAAGCAATGAGTCTACTGCTTGGCCGCGGAACCGCCGCGCAAGCCATGGTATGGCCGCGGTTCCGTGGCGCTTTAATGAGATTAGTGGCACGTGTTGCACAGTAATTCTTGTATTTCCCTACTGATTTTTTTGAGTATTTTTAATGCACAAAAAATCACATTTTGAAAAAATTTCCAGAAACTCGGGTTTTACGAGTATTCGGAGTTCGATCGGACTTTAAACTTCGTCTAGACTTTGTCTAAAGCTCAAGCTTGGCTCTGATACCGCTGTAGGGTTACTAGGCACTCTCACAAGGGTCTATAAGGTATCAACCATGCCCGATTTAAAATTTAGACGTGCCGAACAACTCTAACCAAGATCTTTAAAGTAGAGATTAGGCGAAACAAATCATGTTAAACACTTTAACATCTAAGAGTTTGGGATTACAACCTTTGTATTTCGGTCCTTCACATTATAAGCTCCGTGTTGAGGTCCCTTCGCTGCGATCTTCAAGAATCTGGACTCTAGAGAGGCTCCATGAAGAGAAAGATGCAAGCTTGCTTCCGATCTTCGATAACAAATATGATCTACCTTGAAGTTTCATTAACACAAGCTCTCACTTACTAAATGAAGTGAACACCCTAATCTAATTGGCAAGAATAGATTAGGATGATGAAGTAGGATTTATGCTCTCATTTTTTTTCTTTAACTCACTCATTTTTATCACTTAAGAAAAACCTAGAAAGCTTTTCAAAAGCTCAAGGAAGAAGAAGAAGAAGAATAGTAATTCTTTTGTGATGAATAATGAAATTGTAATAATGATTACAAATGCAACCATGGTTCAATATGAGAAGGCTAACCCATGTAGAGAGTTAACTAGGGTTAAGGGTGTGGTTTGGGTAAGGAAAATATCTCACAAAATATCCATCATAATATCTTTGCAAGAAACAAAAGAAAACCTTCTAGAAGGTTCAAGAAAGAACTATCCCAAATCAAACCCTAACCTTGTTTAATCTCCACTAAACATGTTTCATTAGTAATCATATCATGTTACAATATTATATATCATATATACAATATTTATTTCCACAAAATAAAATAATACAATTAACATATATCGCATATATATCAATCTATTACCCGAGTGAGAAAAAGAATCTTTTAGTGAGCTTATATCAGTTAATGTAATTTAATATATCAAATATATAATTATACATTAAATTATCGAATCAACACTTTATCCTATAATTCGGCTATTTCACAAATAACCGACAAATATAATCCGTATCAGTCATCGAATCAACACTTGATCCGATGACCCGGCTATATCACATATACCCGGCCGATATCTCGTATCAAGAGAATCTAATACGGTATCACATACATGTATTGTTCTCGGTCCCGCACATATCATATATGTGCCCCTACTCCATTTTGCCTGAGTCAAGAAACCTTTGTGTAGGACTCTAAAGAATCGTCAATACGCCGGTAGTAGGTGATGATCATATCAAACACCCACAAGCTGCAAGCGGTCAGCTAAACGTAACAGCCACCCAGATATTGAGCTATCAGAAGATCATCAAGCAAGCCTGTACTTTCTCCCGTGAATCCAATCAGTAACACTCCCGTACTGTCCGGTCTCTTCGTCTGATATGTCGCATATCTCGCCTAGGGGTGGTAAACGCCAGACCCCAGTAGCTTGATAAGTCGTGTCGATATGAGGTCTATAACAGTTCGAGAAACTACTGATCACACTTACCAGTAAATCTCAGCAACCCTGGCCAGGGATTTCCAGTTATAGCCAATCGAACAAAGCACTACATCAACTCCCAATACCGGGAGAGACGAATCCCCTCCTATCGCTCATTGCCTCCATGTGATTCGGGACTGTACCCAAAAGCCACCATTTTGGATGCCCTCTTGGACGTGGTATGATGGAAATCAAAGCACAGTGGGAATCACACAAGACTCTATGACGATCTCGGGTCTACAGACTAACCTGTACCAGTGTCACCAGAGAACCGCCATCTGACGTGAGGTATAATACCACCTGGGAGTTCTTGGCGAGTCCGTCCAGTGTACCCAGTCTCTACTGAGAACCCATACACCATCCTTGATGTCAAACACTGATGGATATGGGATCATCGATCACCCATCATATGGGTCAAGATGCGTATACGGTAGTCTACTCTGGTGTATCGATGCCCTGTCTCGATACACCCTCGACTAGGAACAGTTATAGGATGTACTCGTCGACTACCGTGGCCCCACTAGTATGATCTCATCATAGTCCCAGTGGTCGAGTTGTAAGTGCACGGAGGCGCCCCGGCCGTCAATCCGACGCCAGAAACGCGGAAATGAGAAACTTTACAAACTAGTAAACCGGCACCACCGCGCACATTTAACCCGGATCGGGCCATTAACCTAACTACTAGCTAACTACAAGAAGGGAAGAGAGATATACTAAGCGATCCGTGTCCTTCGGTCTTCTCGTCGTCGTCCCGATCTCCCGCGGAATGTCCGGTCTCCACCTCCTCGCCGGAAGGGCACCACGTCGCCTGCTTCTTTTACGGGCTCCCACCTCTGGACCGAGGCAACTCAGGCACGAAGTTGGCGAGCCGACGTGCCCAAGATTTGCTGTAGAATGCTTGTAGTGCTCATGTCTTATTTGGGGTTTTTAGGAAGTTGCTTTTGGTGGAGGAATGATATGACCTTTTTTTTGAGAGGGAACTTGGGGATTTTACAAGCCATAAAAGATCAAAATCCCCACCACAACATTTTGGACAGCCCCCCAAGAGCAAGGCCGGCCAAAAAAAAAAACCAAAAGAGAATAAGAGGGGAGTCAATCAAAAATAGGAGTCAAGTGCAAAAGTCAAGAGGGAGGGAGTGGGTGAATGATAATCCAAGAGAGAGAAGATA
Organism: Agapanthus africanus; assembly: GCA_030015575.1. Lineage (NCBI taxonomy): Eukaryota > Viridiplantae > Streptophyta > Magnoliopsida > Asparagales > Amaryllidaceae > Agapanthus > Agapanthus africanus. The sequence goes on from CM057346.1 coordinate 284,674,675, forward strand.
ATGATGATCAAATATCATTACAACAAACACCACACACCAAAAACCCATCACTCATCTCATCACTAAAGTCAAGCCATCATGAAAGAAGATGTCAAGGTCAAACAAGAGCTATCATGAAGCAACAATATGCAAAGACCACCTCCCACAATGCTTATTTGCACAATTGCAAATAAGCCCTCCTACACCATTTTTCGGCCAATGAAAGATACAAATGAAATATCGCCGAAACGTAAAACAAACTGGCAACTCCAAAAACTGATCCCGTAATAAATTACAGGAAAAACCCCGCTGCTGAATATACATACCCGCATTTGTATTCCGACCGAATACAAATGCACTGAGACAGAATCTACACTGTACAATACTAGGATCCGGCTTAAACCAAAGCCCTCTAGTATTAATTGTCCGATCATGATCCGTGCAATACCGCACGTATCTGATTGAACCCTGCCATATCTGTAAGTCCATGCTACCTCTCCCGGTACTTTTGGGCATGCGGAATTTGGTGAAAAACAATTTTCTTAGAGGTGGTAACATGGACTTAAAACCCGGATCTTTGTTAAACATCTAACTAACAACCTAACTTGGAGTTGTTAACTACTCGGTTATGGGGTTTATACCTTTCTTATCTCAAACTCCTTCGTCTTCAAGCCTCGATGGTTGTCCAAATCGGCTTCTCCCTGTCGTCTCCTTGCGCCGAAGATAGATCCACCTGAAAGCTTCAACCTTTGGATCCTTCTTCGAACTTTGAAGAAACTAGTTCACTCGGATTGCTAAACCTTGTGAACTAGAGTGAGTAGAGAAGAGTTTGTATGGGATTTTATCTATGGTTCTTGGTTCTCAACTCATGAGACAAGTGAACCATAGAGTCAAGAGAGGGAGAGCAAGAGGAGGAGATGAGAGCTCAAGAACAAGAGAGAGAATGAGCATGAAAGAAAATGAGAGAAGGCTTTTCTCATTTGGCTCTCATAATCCAAAACAATCATAACACCACATATCAATCAAGTATTATGTGATGGTTTAAGCAACCATAGCCATATCATTTCATGCACTCATTTTGCACAAAAGAGCAAACAAGCAAAAGTCTTTGCCATGAAATGATAGCTATAGTTATCATGATGGTCAACTAGTCAAGCCTAGTCAACCGGTCAACAAAGTCAACAACTCAACAAAAGTCAACAAGTCAACAAAGTCAATCCCTCAACAACCATGTCACCATAATACTTAATTAATATAATTGTTAATCACATATCATATTCTCATTAGGGTTGAGCAAAAAGTCAATAGTCAACTGTCAACGGTCAACAACCCTAATGAGAATCCTCTACCTCTGTCTCTCCGTCAACTGTGCATACACACCCACATCCGCGTTCCGAGGAACACGAATGCATACTGGATAAAACCAATCCCAAAAGGTACACTAGGATCTGGCTTAAACCAAAGCCCGCTAGTGTGAACTGTCCGGACACTGTACGTACACAAGAGCACGGATGTGACCGAACCCTGTCGCAAAACCATGCGACCTGTCGCAAAACCATGCGACCTCTACTCTTTTGCCTAAAGGCGAATAGCTTTCTGTGTGGGACTCTAAAGACTCGACACTACGCTGGCAATAGGTTTAACCACAGACCGCAAGCGGCACTAGCTGTGCGTAACGGTCCCCAGGGAGATGCCGACAAGAAGACTGACGAGGCGAAACCCATCTGAACTCCTACTGAGCCTGAATGTGACATTCTCCGTACAGTCCGGTCTGTTCATCTGATACATCGCATGGCGGGCCTAGGGGGCGGTAAACGTCAGTCCCCCAATAGCGTTACAAGTCGTGTCGGAGTGAAGCCCAAAACACCCTGAGATAACACTGGAAGCCTACCAGTATATCTCGTTTGCCCTGGCCAGGGACTACTCGTGTAATGGCTCTCCTAGACACAGCGCGATGTCAACCCCCAATACCGGGAGAGACGAATCCTGTCTAACCATCACTGCCTCCAAGTGCTTCGGGACTGCACCCAACTACCACCTGTTTACATGACTCCTTTGAGCCGTGGTAGGGTAGTAATCAAAGTACAGTGGGAACACACTCGAGGCGAAGTGACAGTGTCAAGTCAGCGGACTAAGCTGTACTCATGTCACCTGGGAACTGATAACTGACGATAGGCATAATACCAACTAGTCAGTTCCCGACGAGTCCTGTCCAGTGTACTCGTAACCCAACGAGCACCCGCATACTATCTCAAGTACGACGTACCGACGGCTGTGGGACAGACCGTCTCCCACACTGGGATGAGAAGCGCATGCCCTAGTCTACTCTGGAGTATCGATGCCCTGTCTCGATAGTCCTGCGACCAGGGACCTGCATAAGGATGTGCTTATAGATTACCCAGCCCCACTAGTGTGACTGCCATCACAACGCTGGTAATCAATCAAAGATCCTAAGGGCTCCACTAATGTTATAGGCGATATACTAAAATAAACACATGTACACATTGAAATAGAAACAAACCAAGTAGCATACTACTATTTTGAGCAAGATTGTATATACAAGGTGAATATCCCAAGCTTCCATTAAGTAATATACAAACTAGTATGATACAGTAATGGCCTCTAGGGCATATACACTAACAATCTCCCACTTGCACTAAGGCCATGTACTGGCGTATCGAAGACCTATCATCTCGATCAGCCGCTCGAACTGAGTCTGGGGCAAGGCCTTGGTGAATGGATCTGCAGTGTTATCTTCAGAAGCGACTCTCCGAACCTCGATCTCCTGGCGATCCACGATCTCCCTGATCAGGTGATACCGCCTCAAGATATGTCTGGATTTCTGATGGGACCTGGGTTCCTTCGCTAAAGCTATAGCCCCGTTGTTGTCACAATACAGAGGTATTGGATCAACAATGGATGGAACCACCTGAAGCACTTTCAAGAACTTCCTCATCCAGACAGCTTCTTTTGCGGCATCAGATGCAGCGATGTATTCCGCTTCCATTGTCGAGTCTGCAACGGTTTCCTGTTTGGAACTCTTCCAACACACCGCCCCTCCATTGAGGGTAAAGACAAAACCCGACATGGACTTGGAATCATCCTTGTCACTCTGGAAGCTGGAGTCAGCAAAGGCCTCGATCTGGAAGTCTTTTCCGCCATACACCAAGAACATCTCCTTAGTCCTTCTGAGGTATTTGAGAATGTTCTTTACTGCTATCCAGTGTTTCTCCCCAGGGTTTGACTGATACCGGCTTACCATACTAAGTGCATAAGCTACATCCGGTCTGGTACACAACATCGCATACATTATAGAGCCTACCGCAGAAGTGTAGGGTATAATAGACATGCGATCCCTCTCCAAATCAGTCTTGGGAGACATCTCTTTAGAGAGGGTGATCCCGTGACAAGCCGGTAGGTTACCGCGCTTGGAATCTTCCATACTGAATCTTTTCAGTATGGTGTCGATGTACCTGGACTGTGAAAGTCCTAATATCCTCTTGGATCTATCACGATGGATCCGGATCCCTAGGATGTATGAGGCATCACCCAGGTCTTTCATGGAGAACCTGTGTGACAAGAACCCCTTGACAGATTGTAGCATAGGAATGTCATTTCCTATTAAGAGAATGTCATCCACGTATAAAACGAGGAATACTACAGTTCTCGCTACAAATCTACAATAGATGCATGGTTCATCTGGATTTTTGATAAAGCCAAATTCCTTGACCGTCTCATCAAAACAGATGTTCCAACTCCGCGATGCCTGCTTTAGTCCATAGATGGACTTAAGCAACTTGCACACCTTTCCGCTGCTCCCACTCTGAATGAAACCTTCTGGCTGGTCTATATAGACACACTCCTCTAAATTTCCATTTAGAAAAGCGGTCTTTACGTCCATTTGCCAGATCTCATAATCGTAGAAGGCAGCAATGGCAAGAAGGATCCGAATGGATTTCAGCATAGCCACTGGAGAAAAGGTTTCGTCATAGTCCAAGCCAGGTCTTTGACGGAAACCCTTTGCAACAAGTCTAGCTTTATAGGTCTCAACCTGTCCATCTACACCAATCTTCGTTTTGAAGATCCACTTGCATCCTACGGGTTTTACCCCGTCTGGAGCAATGTCCAACGTCCATACTTTGTTGGTGTACATGGACTCCATTTCGGTCCGCATTGCATCCAGCCATTTTACTGAGTCAACGCTCTGAACGGCCTGCTGGAAGCTAGTAGGCTCATCATAATCTATGATGCAATCATCTCTATCCCCGTCTATGAGAAAACCGTAGTATCTCTCGGGCGGATGAGACTGCCTACTACTCCTGCGGAGCGGCGTAGGAATGTCCTATTCTTTTGAACCCTCTGGTTCCACTAAGCTTTCAGTAATAGCTCGTGGTTCTGGAATTTCTTCCAGTTCTACTGCGCTCCCACTAATTTCCTTTTCTAAGAACTGGTGTTCTAAAAAGTGGGCATTACGAGAAACAAGGACTTTTTGTTCCTCTGCGTGGTAGAAAAGATACCCCCTGGTGTTCTTTGGGTATCCCACAAACTTGCACAGTACTGAGCGTGCCTCGAGTTTGTCCGCATGCTGCTTTTTGACAAAAGCTGGACATCCCCAGATCTTCAGATATTGAAGATAGGGTTTCTTCCCACTCCATAACTCATAAGGTGTGGGAGGCACAGTCTTAGTGGGAACTCGGTTCAAAAGGTATGCAGCTGATTCTAGCGCATACCCCCAGAATGATCGCGGTAACTCAGCGTTACTCATCATGGACCGTACCATATCCAATAGGGTTCGGTTCCGTCTCTCCGATACACCATTATGTTGTGGAGTGTATGGAGGAGTAAGCTGAGAGAGAATTCCGTTCTCTTTTAAATAGTCCAGGAACTCGGCACTCAAGTATTCACCACCTCGATCCGATCTTAGAATCTTGATACTTTTGCCGGTTTGTTTTTCTACTTCATTCTTATATTCCTGGAATTTTCCAAAGGCTTCGGACTTATGTTTCATTAAGAAGACATAACCGTACCTTGAAAAGTCATCTGTAAAAGTAATGAAGTAAGAAAAACCGTTTCGCGCATGTGTAGACATTAGACCGCACACGTCGCTGTGTATGAGTCCCAAGAGCTCGCTCGCTCTTACTCCGTGTCCAGTGAACGGAGACTTTGTCATCTTTCCTTTGAGACAGGATTGACAAGTGGCATACTATTGATATTCGAACGGATTCAAATATCCTTCTGTATGTAACTTTGTCAACCTTCTCTCATTGATGTGACCCAGTCTACAATGCCATAAGAAAGTCTGATTTATTTCCGGAGACTTTCTTTTGTGTGTATTCTGGACATTGAAAATCTGCGGTTGGTTTAATACATATATACCATTGCTCAATGTAGCTGACCCAATCAGAACTTGATTAAAAATAATGTTTACAACATTGCTTACAAACGCAAATTCATAACCTTCTTTAGAAACCAAAGATACAGAAATGATATTACAAGTTGCGTTGGGTACAAAAAAGCAATTACGCAAAACCAAAACATGTCCATCTGACATTCCCAGGTGATAGTCCCCCACGGCTTTAGCATCCATGCTATCTCCATTCGCAACTCTGAGGGTCATGTCACCTGCTTTCAAAACACTACGGTTTCTCAACGCCTGCAAAGAATTACAGATATGAGATCCTGATCCGGTATCCAATACCCAGGAAGTAGAGTTTATTGAAAGACAGTTTTCAATAACATATACACCTGAAGCTGAAGCTGCAACCTGCTTCAATTCCTGTGATCTGGCCTTCCAGGCCCTGCAATCATTCTTCCAGTGTCCTTTCTTATGACAATAGAAGCATTCTTCCTTATCCACAAGCTTCCCCGCTTTCTTTGTTGCTTTAGCTTTTCCCTTCGTATCCACTTTACTAACACCGCCTCTTGGTTTGGCGGGGGCTTTCTTCTTCTTTCCCTTGGCTTTCGCCTTGGACCTAGAAGAAGATGATCCTCCTACAAACAAAGTGGATGTTTCCCTACCTTTCTGTAGGGTGCCCTCTGCGCTCCTCAGCATGTTGAGGAGCTCTGAAAGTTCAACTTCTTTTTCTTGTAAGTTGAAGTTCAGTATAAACTGGGCGTAAGTGGAAGGAAGGGACTGGAGAACTAAGTCCGTATAGAGCTCACTCTCCAATGTGGTCCCTAGGTCCGCGAGCTCCTCAATGTAGCCGATCATCTTAAGCACGTGTTCTGCTACTGATGATCCGACGGCCATCCTTGCCGAAAATAACTTTTTCGATGCTTCGTATCTTGCGATACGAGATTGCTCTCCATACAGTTCTTTTGTATGAAGAAATATGGATTCCAAGTCCATATTCTCGTGCCTCCTCTGATGTTCATTGTCCATAGAGGCAAGTACGAGGCACTTGGCCTTCGCGCTATCAATTTCCCAAGTCTTACGGATTTCCTTATCCGCGACGCTGGAAGTGGGACCAGGGACAGGGGGAGCTTTGGTGGTAAGAAGATACCCCAGCTTGTCGTAAGTGATTGCCATCTTGACATTCCTGAGCCAATCTTTGTAGTTTGGCCCTGTCAGTATGTTTTTATCTAGAAGTAACTTAAGTCCAGTCATGTCGAATGGTCGCTGCAATTAGGAGAGAGAGAAGAAACACTCAGCATGATGATCTTGCAAGTTTAGAGTAGTTTTTAGTTTGTCTAAACAGGATGGCTCCCACTGTTTCTCGAATCCCTCCTCAAACCATAAAGGAAGAATTAGTCGGGATCAATCCCACCGCACAATACTTGCTTAACCGTTCAGCCGGGCCAGTGTCGGTACTTCGAGGGAGGTTTTCCAACGCTTTCGTGAAGTTCCTTAATTAAATAACCTCTTTTCCCTGGGGGCGTAGCTCCGCTAACACCTTTCTAGACACCTACTAGGTTTATAGCATTGATCGTTTAGTGAGAAATTTCCCGAGGAGTAGCATATACTCACAGTAGGATCGGGATCCAAATATCATCGCGTGACGAAACTGAAGGAATCCTACCAGAATCATTACACTCCAAATGGTATGCAACACTAGCAAGTTTCAGTTCTTTTGAAACTCCCAATGTGGATTTTTGCCCCATGCTCTTATAACCTTGGCGTGAGGTCAAAATGTCATAAGTCACATGTCAAGTTCTTCCCATCATTATCCAGGTTAATTTGAATCCACCCGTACCTACCCTTGACGTAGGCCAAAATGGTAGTACGGCTGTCCCAAACCAACGCATTCTATCTATGCAACAGATAAATATCCGGCAGCTACCAATCACTATGCCTTGGCGTGAGGTCAAAATACATAGCTTGAATACTACCGAATATTTAACTGAAATGATGGAGGGCTACGAATGGTTCTGGCAAAACCGTGAACGTAGTGAACTTGATATAATCGATGGAACGAGATAGCTTTTAAAAGGAGTGGCTCAAGCTCCGCATTTAAAAGTTAGTTTTGAAAAGAACCGAGTGGTTTTCCGAAAGTGTTCCAACGATTTTAACTTGGTTTATTTTCTTGCATTAGTTCTTTTAATGCGTGATATTCTTGCATTAGTTCTTTTAATGCGTCCCATCATTTAATCCTACCATTGCAGAAAACAACCAAAATATGACGTACGCTTATGCCATTCGCATTCGCCACGGGGCCCCGTCATTACCCGTTAGGTTACTTAACTAACAACAGAGCGGGGGCTGGGCTAGTGCGGCTGTAAAACATAAGCAACGCCTAAATAATATCATATATAGATATATTGCAATGATAGCCATTTCAGATCACAGATGAACACATTGGATATACTAGGAATCCGCAATTCGTACGAGCCTGTAACGAAAAGCAGATTACACGGTCGCGGTGAATAGCCAATACCCCACCCAAGACCCCTACGGGTGCGGCAAACTACCCGCCAAGTACCCGAAGCGAAGCAACCTCCCTCAACCCGTGAGTAGGCCACTCGGCACTTCGGCATACCCGGTAGTTTGTGCACCCCCTCCATGGGTCTATCCTAGGAGAAAAAACAGTAAAAAGAAATTATACAATGACGGCTACAACCCCGACCCGGTTGTGCGGCCATACAAATAATTATTACATCAATTTACAAATTTACATGAATTGAAAGAAAAGAAAACTCTCGTCTCACAAGCCCCGGCTATTCACCCGCGACAATCCAATGAATTCATATACACATTCCAATAACATTACAGATCACAGATTTGTATAACCCCCACTAATCGACATATAGCGATTAGCAGACGTTCAATACAAATATCACATTACAGAAAAAGCCGTCAGCTAAAGTCTTTTAGAAGTTCGATCAAAAATACGGATTTTTAGGACCCCAAAAATAAAATTTTCGTTCTGGAAAATCTAGGATGAAAATACATATACCAAAATTCCCAAAATAACCCACTGTACAAACTGCAACCAAAATTTCCCACTGCCGAGTCAACTCGGCCGCGGAACAGCGGCGGGAGCACGCTCCCACCGCGTTTCCGCGGCACTTTGATTGGTTTAGTGGACGAAATTTTGTCAGATTGTTATAAAAACCCTGAGCCAAATTTTAAAATATGATTTATCATTTTTGGAACAGAGGAAAAATTCGACAGCAAGCATGATATCGGGGTTCATTTCGGGACTTTTTCTTTGATCGATCTTCTAGCTACTTTGCCAACATGTTAGATAGAGTTTAACTAGGCTCTGATACCACTGTAAGTCCATGCTACCTCTCCCGGTACTTTCGGGCATGCGGAATTTGGTGAAAAACTATTTTCTTAGAGGTGGTAACATGGACTTAAAACCCGGATCTTTGTTAAACATCTAACTAACAACCTAACTAGGAGTTGTTAACTACTCGGTTAGGGGGTTTATACCTTTCTTATCTCGAACTACTTCGTCTTCAAGCCTCGATGGTTGTCCGAATGGCTTCTCCCCGTCGTCTCCTTGCGCCGAAGATAGATCCACCTGAAAGCTTCAACCTTTGGCTCCTTCTTCGAACTTTGAAGAAACTAGTTCACTCGGATTGCTAAACCTTGTGAACTAGAGTGAGTAGAGAAGAGTTTGTATGGGATTTTATCTATGGTTCTTGGTTCTCAACTCATGAGACAAGTGAACCATAGAGTCAAGAGAGGGAGAGCAAGAGGAGGAGATGAGAGCTCAAGAACAAGAGAGAGAATGAGCATGAAAGAAAATGAGAGAAGACTTTTCTCATTTGGCTCTCATAATCCAAAACAATCATAACACCTCATATCAATCAAGTATTATATGATGGTTTAAGCAACCATAGCCATATCGTTTCATGCACTCATTTTGCACAAAAGAGCAAGCAAGCAAAAGTCTTTGCCATGAAATGATAGCTATAGTTATCATGATGGTCAACTAGTCAAGCCTAGTCAACCGGTCAACAAAGTCAACAAGTCAACAAAAGTCAACAAGTCAACAAAGTCAATCCCTCAACAACCATGTCACCATAATACTTAATTAATATAATTGTTAATCACATATCATATTCTCATTAGGGTTGAGCAAAAATTCAATAGTCAACTGTCAACGGTCAACAACCCTAATGAGAATCCTCTGCCTCTGTCTCTCCGTCAACTGTGCATACACACCCGCATCCGCGTTCCGAGGAACACGAATGCATACTGGATAAAACCAATCCCAAAAGGTACACTAGGATCTGGCTTAAACCAAAACCCGCTAGTGTGAACTGTCCGGACACTGTACGTGCACAAGTGCACGGTTGTGACCGAACCCTGTCGCAAAACCATGCGACCTGTCGCAAAACCATGCGACCTCTACTCTTTTGCCTAAAGGCGAATAGATTTCTGTGTGGGACTCTAATGACTCGACACTACGCTGGTAGTGGGTTTAACCACAGACCGCAACCGGCACTAGCTGTGCGTAACGGTCCCCAGGTAGATGCCGACAACAAGACTGACGAGGCGAAACCCATCTGAACTCCTACTGAGCCTGAATGTGACATTCTCCGTACAGTCCGGTCTGTTCATCTGATACACCGTATGGCGGGCCTAGGGGGCGGTAAACGTCAGTCCCCCAATAGCGGTACAAGTCATGTCGGAGTGAATCCCAAAACACCCTGAGATAACACTGGAAGCCTACCAGTATATCTCGTTTGCCCTGGCTAGGGACTACTCGTGTAATGGCTCTCCTAGACACAGCGCGATGTTAACCCCCAATACCGGGAGAGACGAATCCTGTTTAACCATCACTGCCTCCAAGTGCTTCGGGACTGCACCCAACTACCACCTGTTTGCACGACTCCTTTGAGCCGTGGTAGGGTAGTAATCAAAGTACAGTGGGAACACACTCGAGGCGAAGTGACAGTGGCAAGTCAGCGGACTAAGATGTACTCATGTCACCTGGGAACTGATAACTGACGATAGGCATAATACCAACTAGTCAGTTCCCGACGAGTCCTGTCCAGTGTACTCGTAACCCAACGAGCACCCGCATACTATCTCAAGTACGACGTACCGACGGCTGTGGTACAGACCGTCTCCCATACTGGGATGAGAAGCGCATGCGCTAGTCTACTCCGGAGTATCGATGCCCTGTCTCGATAGTCCTGCGACCAGGGACCTGCATAAGGATGTGCTTATAGATTACCCAGCCCCACTAGTGTGACTGCCATCACAACGCTGGTAATCAAGCAAAGATCCTAAGGGCTCCACTAATGTGTATAGGCGATATAATAAAATAAACACATGTACACATTGAAGTAGAAACAAACCAAGTAGCATACTACTATTTTGAGCAAGATTGTATATACAAGGTGAATATCCCAAGCTTCCATTAAGTAATATACAAACTAGTATGATACAGTAATGGCCTCTAGGGCATATACACTAACAATATCTCCATACGGCCTCTACAGCGTTTCGCCCGAAACTTGAGAAACTGGTCTGTGGGGGACTCTAAAGACTCGTCAATACTTTGGTTGTGGATTTAACCACTAGCACGTCAGAGGTATTAGCCTATACGTAACGGGCTACCAGGTATTGACCAAAAGGGACGTCGATGAGCGAACTCATCCTGACACCCTACTGAGCCTGTCAGTGACAATATCCGTACAGTCCGGTCCGTTCTTCTTTGAGCATCGCATGGCGGGCCTAGACGGTTGGTAAAAGTCAGACCCCCAAAAGGGGTACAAGTCGTGTCAGAGTGTAGCCCAGAACACCCTGAGATACTACTAGAATACCTACCAATAAATCTCCTGCCTCGGCCGAGGGCTTTGTGTAATGGCTCTCCTAGACACAGCATGACCTCACCCCCAATACCGGGTGAGACGAACCCCTGAACATCCGCTAACTGCCTCCATGTGGCTCGGGACTGTACCCAAATAAAACCTGTTTGCACGTCTCCTTTGAGCGTGGTAGGGTAGTAATCAAAGTACAGTGGGAACTCACACGAGACAAATGACGATCCTCAGGTCGATGAACTAACCTGTACACATGTCACCTGGGAACTGCTATCTGACGTCTAGTATAATCCCAACTAGCATGTTCCCGGCGAGTCCTGTCCGGTGTACTCATAACCCAATGAGCACCTGTATAAATCTTAGGTGAACCAACTGACACCAGTGGCTTGTGAGACCGGCCACCGCCCCTCGTCGGGGTCTCGACTGTATACACTAGTCTACTCTGGAGTATCGATGCCCTGTCTCGAAACTCCAATGACTAGGGACCTTTTAAGGATGTGCTTATAGACTACCAGCTCCCATATATATGATTGCCCTCATACTGCTGGCAGTCAAGCAAGAATCCTAGGGGCTCTATCAACGTGTAATAGCGACCTGTCTGGTCACCTAAAGCAGTACACGATGATAAAGATAAACCAGATAGCATACTATCATCTTGAGTAAGACTGTCCTACCGGGATAGGTCCTCCCTCAATCATTGCAATCACGTGCCTGTGATCCAATAATTGACTCTGAGGGCACTATCTCCAACAATCTCCCACTTGCACTCAAGGCTAATTATTGCGATGCCGCATACTCACAGCCCGTGTGATACCGAACACCCAACTCCTCTACTTGTCAGTCTCACAAAGCTCGTTTGCGAAAGTATTGCGTTCGAGGAATAGCCTCAGTGAGTGGATCCGCTCTGATGTTTCTTTTTATATCTCTCTATATCTCATGTTCGCGGGGAAAACCATCTCCCGAAATGAGCAATACATGTCTTAGAATATGTCTGGATGTCTGATGGGACCTAGTTCATAAATGAACTCCAAATCCAAACTTCTAGACTCCATCGTCAACTGAACTTAATCAGTATCCTGCGCCATCCTTCCCTCAGTATCCACCTGGACCACCTGTCCAAAATACCGCCCCTCGTCAAAGGGAAAACTATAACTCTGACAACCTCCCTATTATCCAGGTCACCTTGGAAGCCTGGAATGATAACTGTCTCCCGAATGAGGCTGTCGTTATCATATCCCTAGAACATCCACTTATGTGTTAAAACTGCTTCCGATTGTTTCTCCAGGATTGATCAATATCAACTTATTGCATCTACTGCAAGAACAACATCTGGTGTGGTACTTAACATCTCATGATTGACTCAATTGCCTAAGCAAGTGATCTGCCAATCATGCACATCCATCTCCCCTTTAGTCTGTAAGACACCTTTAGAGAGGGTGACACCATCATCTGCAGGTACACTACCGTGCCAGGAGTTGTCCATTCTAAATACTCATAGAATGCTGTCTAAGTACCCAGATTGGGATACTTCCCAAATCTAGATCTATAGATCTAGTAACCAGAATGTCTTGATATTGTATCCAAGTCCCATGTGGAGAAACTACTGTGTGACAACCAAAGTATAACCGATTGTAGTATAGGAATTTCTTTTCCTACTCTGTGTATGTCACCCAATATACCAGGACATCACACCCTACTACCTTCTTAATAGATCCATCCCCTATTCTGATGAAGTCAAACCTATGACTGTCACATCAGAAATAGATGGTCGATCTCCGCTATATCTGCTTTAGTCTATAAATAGACATAAGCTACTTTTCCACCAATGCTTCCGCTGCTCCCATTGACTACGACAACCCTCTGGCAGAGTCATATACACGTACGCTTCTAAAACCTGTTTAGAACGATGCTATACTCATCCTCCTGCCGGGTCTCACAGTCTGGAACAACAGCAATGGAAAGTCTGGGTAAACAAGAACCTCCCTGTCACCGTCTTTGAGGCTAACGGAGTACCCCTCGGGTGCCTGAGGTTACCCACCATATCTGCGGAGTGGCCAATGGAATGTCAAATCAAATTGAATCTTTAGGTTCTTTATCAAATCTTCAGTAATCGTTTGCGGTTCTGGAATCACTTCCAGTTCTACCATACTCCCACTACTGTTTTCTGAATAAAATTCCATTTTTGTTAAAACTGTGGCGAGTCAAGAACAATATCACTATTGATCTTCCAGATGGTAGAAAGTCAACCCTCGTCATAGCCTGGGTCAACCCACAAACAGCCATTACAGAAACATGCCTTGAGTTATCCAGAGTCTGGTTTTAAGCATAAGCCGGACAACTCCCCGTACCTTAACATCGTTAAGATACGAACTGTTCTATATCCAATATAAAACCAGAGGCACTGATTTAATTAAACCAGATTCAAATCATGCAGCTGTCTCTATTGCATGTCAACTAAATTGAAGGAGGCCGATCAGCGTTACTCAACTTAGGAGTATTTCCAATTATGAGTAACCTGAAAAAGATGCAAGTTCTCTTAACCATTATTATCAACTGAATACCATACACAAGTATCTACCTCTTCGATCACCTTGAAGAATCCTGATATTTGCAATACCTGGTTCTCTACTTTATTCATATACCTATAACTTCTCAAACTTCGGACCCTGTTTTTCTATGAAACACCTGTCTAAAAACTAGAGAAGTCATAAGTAAACCGAATATAGTGCGAGAACCAACCCCTCTGTCCTCATGGATGCTGGACAACATACAATACTCTGTACAAGTCCCTTTGAGTCTAATAACACATTCCCTGTGTGTCGTAGGTTGAAAACTATACTTATGGTTATGAAGAATTACACCACCGTTCAATGCTCCTTACCTAATCATCCACTGATATAGGTAAATGTCATAGACATAATTTCAAAAAGGTATATCTCACTCTATAAAAATAGACGTACAGATATATCAATTTGAAATTGGTGCATAACAGCGGATATTCAAAACCAAATATTTGCCGTCCGGCAAACAACCCAGTTGAATTCCTCAAATATCACCAATTACAACGAATTCCGATATAATGAGGATGATCACCTAATTCCCAATAGCTTACTCCCACTCATCATCTGTAAAACCATACAGATGTGAGAATCATACCTGGTAAACACATACCCTGGAGCAAGTGTCTAATAGGGAAATCAGTTTTCTTATAACAGTACACAGTGAAACTGAAACATTAAAATGTTTCGTGGGGTTATCCTGGTATTCCTAGTAGTGCCTCTTCCATTATCCAGATTCACAACTGTAACCGTATATTTCTTTGCCATCTCTTCAAATCCTTCATATGTCTTTAGTCATTACCTTCTGTACACTCCTTTAGGCCAAATGGTTTTCTTCCTTCCCTGCCTGTCAGCACCAGCCTATGGTTTGGAAGAAGACTATCCAATAAGCATAATGGGTGTACTGTCCTAATCCTAGGAGCACTCGCAACGCGAGAGAAGGTGAAGATAAAAGACACCTGAATAAGCCTTATTCCTATTTCTCCTGAACCGGAATCCATCCCCGAACTGGAACAAGTTCCTTTCGAGTTCGTATATAACCATACGATGGAGTATCCAATAATCTGTGGATCTACGTAGTGATATGGAGTGTCCTGGAGAAATACAAAGGTGATGTGGGAGTGGTAATGAAATACGTGGTTTGGTCGTGAATATCAGTCGCAATTTACTTTGCTCTCTTACTAATCCCTTGATATGTCTTTACTTAATACCTTCTGTACACCATCGTTAGGCTAATTGATTTTCTTCATTCCCTACCGGTCGACACCAGCCTAAGGTTTGGAAGAAGACTATCCAATTTGCATAATAGGTGTACTATCTCTTAAACCAAGAAGTACTCGCAACCTGAGAGAAGGTAAAAAGGAAACGACAACTGAATAGTCCTATTCGTTTTCTCCAGAACCGGAAACCATCCTCGAATAAATTCTTTCGAGTTCGTATATAACCATACGATGGTTTTGTCCAATGGAAGTGGACGTTCGTAGTAATACGGGGTTTCCTGGAGAAAAGGGTAAAAGTAGGAGTGGCAATGAGGTTTGCAACTCTGACAATCCAAAAGCCAGTGTTTAAGAAAGTTCGGTCAACTTGGTCACTGAATCATAGTCTTAGGGTCGGGTCAAAGGTCGCTGCCAGAGAGAGAGAAAAGAAACACTCAGCGTGCACTCTAACTTAGATCAGAATGGTTATCACTTTATCTAATCTAGAAACCTCCCACTGTACCGTCAAATTCTCCCCCAAACCTGAAAGAAGAATTAGTCGGGATCATCCGAGGAGTAAACCAACTCATCAGTGGAAATTGGGATCCAACTATCATCGCATGATAAAGTGACGGAATCCGCTCACGTTATCACACTCCAGAAGGTATGCGCATATCTGGCAAGTTTCAGTTTCTTTAAAAACTCCCGATGAGATTTTTGCCCCATGCTCTTATGACCTTGACTAAGGCCAGCAAATCATAAGTCACATGTCAAGTTCTACC
Organism: Agapanthus africanus; assembly: GCA_030015575.1. NCBI lineage: Eukaryota > Viridiplantae > Streptophyta > Magnoliopsida > Asparagales > Amaryllidaceae > Agapanthus > Agapanthus africanus. The sequence goes on from CM057346.1 coordinate 284,690,413, forward strand.
CGTCATTGTCCAGGTTAATTTGAACCCACCCGTACAAGCCCTTGACTAGGGCCAACAAGGCTATACGACTGTCCCAAACCAACGCATCTATCTATGCTACATATGAACACCCAATAGCTACCAAACACTGTGCCTTGACTATGGCCAACAAACACAGCTTGAATACTATTGACTATCCATATGAAACGACGGAGGGCTACGAATGGTTTCTGGCGAATACCTTTAACGTAATGAACTTGATATCGTTGAAGGAACCGGATAGCTTTTTAGAAAAATATAGTAACGAAAACCTTTGCTAAAGAGGTCAATCCCGGTGAAGGGATCTCGGCTCTTTCCCCGTAGAATGAGGTGCAGGATATTCCAACTGAAAACCACGATGCAAAGCAAAAGTAATCTGCTATAGTGAAGTTATTGCCCTGACGCAAACTTTTGTCCGAGGGGTCACTCCCGGTGAAGGAATCTCGGCCCTTGCCTCGTCGACTGAGGAGCAGGATATTCCAACTGAATACCACTGTGCAAAACAAAAGTGAACGTCCTTACAAATAACAGCTTTTTGAAAAATGTTCCAACAACATCTGATTAGGTTTGTTTTTAACTTGCATTGATCCGAATCAACGCAGTCCCATCAATTGATCACACCAATAAAAAACGAAAATAATGACGTACGTATATGCCATCCGCATTCGCCACTGGGTCCCGTCATTGCCCGTTAGGTTAGTTAACTAACGACAGAGCGGGTACTGGACTAGCGCGGATGCAAAACATATACAACATCTACTAGTATATATATCAATATATAATATTTCGCTCAAGGCGTGATAAAATGCAACATCACAGAAATGTACAGCATCACAGAACAATACAGATATCTGGGATCACCGGGTTTCACAGAGCCGCTACTGAAACCCAACGTTCCCCTTGTCGTGTGGATATCCTGTGCAATGAAATCCTAGACCCCTACGGGCCCGGCAAGTTACCCGCAATAACCAGAAGCGAGGCAGCCCCCTTTAGCGATGTGAATGGGCCACCCAGCACTTCACGGAATCCGGTAACTTGGGCATACCACCTGGGTCAACCTGTACCCCCTACAAGTGCGGCGAATAGCCCGCCAATTCTAGAGTAAAGCCCCCTCCGTCTCAATGCCATGAGATGCGGGCTCGTTGCCCTCTAAAACCCGGCTATCCGTACACCCCTCCGCGGGGCAATCCTAGTACAGAAAGTAAAATATACAAACATCGGGTACATCGATCGCAACCTGGTCGTGCCCCAAAAGAATAAAATACAAACGGGCAGTGACGGCAATCCACATGTCGGACGCTCGCCCCGCAATATCAAATGTACATAATACAACAAAAAAACCGTACTAGCATTGCATCCAGGCTATCCCCCACGACCAATCCGCAACATCACAGCACAACACAGAACATCAACGTGAATGTCACGTTCCCAAATCCGTCTAACCGGGCTATAGCAGTTAGACAGGATTTACCGATCGAGTGACATTCACGGTCGCAGATATAATGTAAATATTGTGAACTAATGTGTTTAAAATATTCGATCCATCAAATTTACCCAAGTGGGCCCCAAGCACTACTTTAGCACTCACAAAAATTCTGGGCCCAAAAAGAATGTTCCAAAACCCCTATTTTCAAGTCTAAGGCACTCTGGAAAAGTTTGGCAGAGTAAGGAGTCCAAGTGGCGGCGGAACCGCGGCCCAAGCATGGGTTTGGCCGCGGTTCCGCAACCGAATAGTAAGAACAGGTTACCAAATTTTTCCAGACCTCTTAGAATCCTCTGCGCATGTTTCTGAAACAACCTGAAAAATTTTTCGAGCTAAAAAAATTTCGGCAGAAACCTGATGCATTGAAAACGCGGATTTTGGAATTTTGTTCGATCGAAGATGTAAATACACAAGACAAAGCTAGACTAGGTTAATGGCGAGGCTCTGATACCAATGTAAGTGCACGGCGGCGCCCCGGCCATCAATCCGATGCCGGAAACGCGGAAACGAGAAACTTTACAAACTAGTAAACCGGCACCACCGCGCACTTTTAACCCGGATCGGGCCATTAACCTAACTACTAGCTAACTACAAGATGGGAAGAGAGATATACCGAGCGATCCGCGTCCTTCGATCTTCTCGTCGTCGTCCCGATCTCCCGCGGAATGTCCGGTCTCCACCTCCTCGCCGGAAGGGCACCACGTCGCCTGCTTCTTTTACGGTCTCCCACCTCTGGACCGAGGCACTCGGACACGAAGTTGGCGAGCCGACGTGCCCATGATTTGCTGTAGAATATGTGTAGTGCTCATGTCTCATTTGGGGTTTTTAGGAAGTTGCCTTTGGTGGAGGAATGATATGAACCTTTTTTTGAGAGGGAACTTGGGGATTTTACAAGCCATAAAAGATCAAAATCCCCACCACAACATTTTCGACAGCCCCCCCAAGAGCAAGGTCGGCCAAAAAAAAACCAAGAGAGAATAAGATGGGAGTCAATCAAAAATAGGAGTCATGTGCAAAAGTCAAGAGGGAGGGAGTGGGTGAATGATAATCCAAGAGAGAGAAAATGATAATCATGATCAAATATCATTACAACAAACACCACACTCCAAAAACCCATCACTCATCTCATCACTAAAGTCAAGCCATCATGAAAGAAGAAGTCAAGGTCAAACAAGAGCTATCATGAAGCAACAATATGCAAAGACCACCTCCCACAATGCTTATTTGCACAATTGCAAATAAGCCCTCCTCTACCATTTTTCGGCCAATGAAAGATACAAATGAAATATGGCCGAAACGTAAAACAAACTGGCAACTCCAAAAACTGATCCCGTAATAAATTACAGGAAAAACCCCGCTGCTGTATATACATACCCGCATTTGTATTCCGACCGAATACAAATGCACTGAGACAGAATCTACACTGTACAATACTAGGATCCAGCTTAAACCAAAGCCCTCTAGTATTAATCGTCCGATCATGATCTGTGCAATACCGCACGTATCTGATTGAACCCTGCCATATCTCCATACGGCCTCTACAGCGTTTCGCCCGAAACTTGAGAAACTGGTCTGTGGGGGACTCTAAAGACTCGTCAATACTTTGGTTGTGGATTTAACCACTAGCACGTCAGAGGTATTAGCCTATACGTAACGGGCTACCAGGTATTGACCAAAAGGGACGTCAATGAGCGAACTCATCCTGACACCCTACTGAGCCTGTTAGTGACAATATCCGTACAGTCCGGTCCGTTCGTCTATGAGCATCGCATGGCGGGCCTAGGGGGTTGGTAAAAGTCAGACCCCTAAAAGCGGTACAAGTCGTGTCGGAGTGTAGCCCAGAACACCCTGAGATACTACTGGAATACCTACCAGTAAATCTCCTGCCTCGGACGAGGGCTTTGTGTAATGGCTCTCCTAGACACAGCACGACCTCACCCCCAATACCGGGAGAGACGAACCCCTGAAGATCCGCTCACTGCCTCCATGTGGCTCGGGACTGTACCCAACTAAAACATGTTTGCATGTCTCCTTTGAGCATGGTAGGGTAGTAATCAAAGTACAGTGGGAACTCACACGAGACAAATGACGATCCTCAGGTCGATGAACTAACCTGTACACATGTCACCTGGGAACTGCTATCTGACGTTTGGTATAATCCCAACTAGCATGTTCCCGGCGAGTCCTGTCCGGTGTACTCATAACCCAATGAGCATCTGTATACATCTTAGGTGAACCAACTGACACCAGTGGCTTGTGAGACCGGCCACCGCCCCTCGTCGGGGTCTCGACTGTATACACTGGTCTACTCTAGAGTATCGATGCCCTGTCTCGAAACTCCAACGACTAGGGACCTTTTAAGGATGTGCTTATAGACTACCAGCTACCACGTATATGATCGCCCTCATACTGCTGGCAGTCAAGCAAGAATCCTAGGGGCTCTATCAACGTGTAATAGCGACCTTTCTGGTCATCTAAAGTAGTACACGATGATAAAGATAAACCAGATAGCCTACTATCATCTTGAGTAAGACTATCCTACCGGGATAGGTCTTCCCTCAATCTTTGCAATCACGTGCCTGTGATCCAATAATTGACTCTGAGGGCACTATCTCCAACACGAGTACATATCCTAAAGGCTCTATCAACATGTAACATAGAGATAATCAGAGTACATGTTAAGATAAAGTACAACCAGATAGCATACTATCATGTCGAGCAAGAAAGTCCTCCCTATTTATGTCCAAGCATCCACTACAATATACATCGTATATACAGTAATGGCCTCTAGGGAATACATATAACAAACAATTTCCCACTTACACTAGGGTCATCTGTTGTGGTATCGCATACCCAATAATTAGCTGTGGTTGAAGTATCTCATACTCAACCATCCCAAAAAAGACTCTACTGTGAAAAAGGCCTTTGTGAGTGGATCCGCGCTGTTGTCCTCTGTGTCTACTCTCCTAACCTCGATGTCCATAGAGAACAACCATTTCCATGATCAGGTGATACTGCCTAAGAATTATATCTGGATTTCTGATAGGACGGGGGTTCCTTGGCATAATCCACAACTCCATTGTCACACAATGGTAGGAACGAAGTTCATCTCATGAACTTATATATATCCAGACTGCCTCTTTGTTAGCATCCTTGGTAACGATGTATCTTTCCTTTAATCGTCTAGTAAGTCACAGTATCTAGCTTGGAACTCTTCCAACATACCGTCCCTCCACTGAGGGTAAAGACAATGCCTGCGACTGACATTCAGTCGTCCTTATCACCCAGGAACTTTTCCAGTGATTCTCCCTAGGTTCGATTGATACCATCTCACTACAACTAGTGAGAATCCTAACATCCAAATAGATCTATCTCATAGATCCATAACCCATGATTTAGGAGGTATCACCTTGATCCTATATGGAAAATCATTGTGATAAGCACAGATTGATCAAGCGTAGCATAGGAAAATTCTTCCCTATCAAGAGTATGCCATCCACATACTCTACTAGGATCACCACCATACTCTCTATTACTTTTTTGTTTATACATGGTTCATCTACCATTTTGATGAAGTCAAACTCTTTGACTTCCACATCAAAACAGACGTTCCAACTCCGCGATGCCTGATTTATCACATAAAACATCTTGCTCACGTTTCCGCTACTCCCACTGTCTACGAAACCCTCTGGCTGTGTACTTATAGACGCTCTCTTCCAAATCATCATTTAGAAAAGCTGTCATGACATCCAACCAACAGATATCGTATTCATGGTATGTAGCCGTGGCAAGTAGGATCTGGATGGAGTTAAGCATAGCTTTGAGAGCCTCAACTTTTTCATGTACACCAAGTAATCTTCTCAAGATATACTTGCTCCTGATGGGGATTTAACCCTTCAGATAAAGCAACCAAAGTCCATACTTTGTTGGTGTATAAGGATTCCATCTCAGATCGCTAAGCATCTAGCCATTCTTACAGAGTCCCGCTCCTGATGGCCTGCTCGAAACTAGTTGGGTCATCATCTCATGATGCAATCCTCGTTTCCACTGTCATAGAGAAAACCGAAGTGTCTCTCAGGTGGGTGAGGAACCCTACTAGATCGGCGGAGAGGCTGTGGTTTGTTGGAAACTATTGATTCCTTTGGTTCTACCAAATCATTAGCAGCAGTTTGTATAGCTGGAACTCTTTCCAGTTCTACCTCATGACCAATAATTTCTTCACAAGAAATTCCCTTTCACAAAGGTGGCATGCTGAGAAACAAAATATCTTTTGTTCGTCGGTTTGGTAGAAGATATTCCCTTACGAATGCTTGGGATATCCAACAAATTTCCACAGAACTGACTTTGCCTCGAGCTTGTCCGGATTTTGCTTTTTAGACATAGGCCTGACAACCCCAAATCTTAACAGACTTAAGATATGGGCTCTTCCCTTTCCATATCACATATGAAGTGGTAGGCAACTGATTTGATTTGAACCCTATTCAATAGGTATGCAGCTTCTCAAGTGCATAACTCCCAAAAGGAAATAGTAACTCAGTAGTACTCATCATAGAGCACACCATATCACATAGGGTTTAATTGCTCCGCCCAGATACACCGAAGTGATGTGGTGTATTCGGAGGAGTTATGCTGAGAGAGAATCTCATTCTCCTTTAGAATAGTCCTGGAATTCCGTGCATGTATTACCTTTGCCATTATTAGATGCTTGAGGTTATATATTTTGAGGATATTATTGTATGACCTAGGATAGAGTCATACATGCGATTTCTTTTCGGTGATGTTTTCTACTCATGAGTTGGCAACTCACCCCCGTTATTCGACAGTTTTTTTCAGGTTTTGTTGCGGCTTGCTGACATACTACTTCCTCCCGGGTGATTGCTTTGTCGGTGGGTTCACTTGTATCGTGACCACCGTAGTATTTGTGTTTATTTCAGTTGTATCTAGTAACTCCATCAACCGGACTTTTATTATTGATAGACATAGAAGACCAGTGTCTATTCTTTCGATCTTAGAGTCGCGCTTGTATTATTATGGTTTTTTTTATGGATATTGGTTTTCTTCTAATTTTTTTTCCTCGCCCTTCGGCGTTGTATATTATATTGCTTGCGTGGTTGTGTCCGCCAATTGGCAAAGTGCTAGCACCCGCTTTGGGATCCTTTTATTCATTATGTACATTATTCATGTTTGTACCCGTTTGGAGACAGTATTTACAAAGGTGACTCTGCCGAAATTTTCAGGAAAATATGATGTTGCTTTTAAATGTTTAATGCCATTTATTTTATTTAAACTACTTTCTTTAAACAAGTTTTCCATCACTTCTTATTTAAAATGGTTTAGATTTCTGGGCTTTTGGCTTACTTAAATTAGGTGGGGTCCTATAAACATCACATGATTCAAGTGCCAGTCACGTGCTATTTCGGGTTGTGACACCTTCAATTGTTCCTAGTTAAGGGAATATCAAGATAGGGCATCGATATTCCAGAGTAGACTAGAGTATAGCTTCTCAACCCATGTGATGGGCGATGGATGATCCCATATCCATTGGTATTTGACATCAGAGATGGTATACGGGTGCTCAGTGGAGACTAGGTACACGGAACGGACTCACCGAGAACTCCTAAATGGTATTGATGGTATTATACCTCACGTCAGATAGCAGTTCTCTGGTGATACTGGTATAGGTTAGTCTGTCGACCCGAGATCGTCATAGAGTCTTGTGTGTATCTCACTGTGCTTTGATTTCCATCCTACCACGGCTTTACAGATTCATGCAAACAAATAGTTTTTGGGTACATTCCCGAGTCACACGGAGGCAATGAGCGATAGGAAGGGATTCGTCTATCCCAGTATTGGGGGTTGATGTTGCGCTATGCCCGACTGGCCATAACTGGAAATCCTTGGCCAGGGCAGATGAGATTTACTGGTAAGTGTTATCAGTAGTTTCTTGACCCGTTATGGACCTTGCATCGGAATGACTTATCAAGCTATTGGGGTCTGACGTTTACCACCCCTATGCGAGATATGCGACATATAAGACGAAGAGACCGGACTGTACGGTAGTGTTAATGATTGGATTCACAGGGGTATGAGCATGCTTGCTTGTTGATCTTCCGATCGCTCAATACCAAGACGGCCGTTACATTTAGCAGGCTTCTTGCGGCTTATGGGTGTTTGATATGATCATCACCTGCTGCCGGCATATTGATGAGTCTTTAGAGTCCTACACAGAGATTTCCTGGCTCAGGCGAAACGGGGTAGGAGCACATATGTGATATGTGCAAGACCGAGATTAATACGTCTATGTGATACCGTATTCTATTCTCGCGATATGAGATATCGGCCAGTAATATGTGATATAGCCGGGCTATCAGATCAAGTGTTGATTCGATAAAATGACACATATTATATTAGTCGGTCATATGTGATATAGCCGAATTATTAAATCAAGTGTTGATTTAATAATTTAATGTATAATTATATATTTGATATATTAAATTACATTAACTAATATATGCTCACTCAAGTATTTATTTTTCTCACTTATTATACATTTAACATATATGTGATATATGTTTATTGTATTGTTCTCTTTTGTTCACAAATTATATATGTGATATATAATATTGTGACATGCTAGGTTATACATGCAACTTGGGTGTATAAGAATCATACCATGCTATATGATAATGATTAGGTTTTATTTATCTTATTAATTCAAAATTAGTGGAAATTTGTCATGGTTGGAAGCTTGGAGAAGCTTGAAGCATTTTTGACAAAGTCGACTTCGTTTGTTTTATCTAAGATATTTATTAACCTAACCTTAATCAATTAACTATGGTTTATTCTCTACAAGGGTTAGCCATATCATATACTAACCCATGGTTGCATTTTTAACCTAACTCTCATTCTCTTCATCACTAAACCATCTTCTTCTTCATTTGCTTCTAGCTCTCTTGATCTTGAGAAAGTGATGAAATATTGTGAGAAAAAGAAATCTAAAGTGAGCGCATTTCCTACCTCACCATCCTCTACTATTAGCCATTTAGTTTAGGGTGTTCTCTTCACAAAGTCCATCACCTAGTGAAGAGGTGGCTTGGGTTTGAGTCTTCTCGATATAGATCATCTTCGGCCTCGAAGACTTCGAGCAAGCTTGTTCATTTCTCTAAGGGAACCAATACTAGTGTTCGGGAGATCACTACTTGCAGCGAAGGGGCTTCTACACAGAGCTTTAGAAGTGAAGGACCGGTCTACAAATGTTGTATTCCTTATTCACATGTTGTAATGTTTGATTACATGCTTTATATTGTCTATTCACTCTAGTTAGTTCCTAGGTTAGGGTTCTTTAGCATCTTAGAATTTTTGAAATTGGTATGCTTGATGTCTTGAAAACCCAGTAGGATGCTAAGGAATCCTAACATAGGGTTTACGGTAGATCCGGAAATCAGGTTGTGGTAGCACCGATTTAGAAAAAAAAATTCCGCATTTGGCCACAGTTTGATGGTCGGGGCGCTGCCTTAACCCAACATGGTATCAGAGCCAAAGTTTAAACCCTTAGCTTGCTTGTTTAGACAATGTTAAAGTATCGAAACCGACACGACCCCGAAACTGTGCACTACATATTTCAGGTTCTGTCGAATTTTCAAAGTCTTCAAAATAATTTTTAAGAAACTGCAGAAGATTACTTGGGAGACAACTAGAATACCCAAAAAACGAGACCAAACCACCGGATTTGACCCGACGAGATTGCTTAAAAAACGGGTGAGGCCGGTCCAATGTTGGAGTTTGCTCTTGAATTTTGTATGGTGGTCCAGTCTCTGGAATATTGGTTCAGTGGTATTGCTTGTTTGGCCCATTTTGGATATTATGTTATCTTTCGTTCAGGGGAAATTCGGGTTGTTTCGAAGTCGATAATTTAACACTGTTTAAATGTTTACAGTACATGCAATACTATCTACGACCGTGAATATCATTGGAGCGGTACAACTCATCTAATTGCTATATGTTTTTTTAAACGGGTTTGCGAACATGACATTCACGTTGATGTTCTGTGTTGTGCTGTGATTGTGGTTAGATGTCATGGTGGATAGCTTGGGTGCAATGTTAGTACAGTTTAGTTTTATTTGTACATTTGATATGATAGTTATATGTATGCCCTAGAGGCCATTATTGTACATATGATGCATATTATAGTGGATTCTTGGACATATATAGAGAGGACTTTCTTGCTCGACATGATAGTATGCTATCTAGTTATCTTTGTCTTAACATGTAGACTTGTATTGTGATACTGTCTTGCTGTCACATGTTGATAAAGACCTTAGGATATGTACTTGACTACCAGGACTATGATGGAGATCATACTAGTGGGGCCAGGGTAGTTCCCAAGTACATCCTTTAATTGTTCTTAGTCGAAGGAGTATCGAGACAGGGCATCGAGAATTCCATAGTTGACTAGCGTATACGCTTCTTGACCCATATGATGGGCGATGGATGATCGCATATCCATTGGTGTTTGACATCAAAGATAGTATACGAGTGCTCAGTGGAGACTGGGTACAATGAACAGGACTCGCCGAGGACTCCTATATGGTAGTATACCTATCGTCTGATAGAAGTCCTCTGGTGACATTGGTACAAGTTAGTCTGTAAATCCGAGATCGTCATAGAGTCTTGTGCGGCTCCCACTGTGCTTTAATTTCCTCCCTAACATGCTCAAAGGAGACGTGCAAACAGGTGGATTTTGGGTACAGTCCCGAGTCGTATAGAGGCAATGAGCGATAGGAGGGGTTTCGTCTCTCCCGGTATTGGGGGTTGATGTTGCGCTGTGCTCGATTGGCTATAACTAAAATTCCCTGGCAATGGTTGATATGGAGATTTACTGATAAGTGTTATCAGTAGTTTCTCGACACGTTATGAGCCTCACATCGGCATGACTTATCACGTTACTGGGGTCTGACGATTTCCACCCCTAGACATGATATGTAACATATCAGACGAAGAGACCGGACTGTACGGTAGTGTTACTGATAGGCTTCATGGAGAGTATGGACGAGCTTGCTTGTTGATCTTCATATCGCTCAATACCCGGATAGCCGTGACGTCCAACTAGTACCGCTGAAGGCTTGTAGGTGACTGATGTGATCATCACCTACCGCCGGCGTATTGACGAGTCTTTAGAGTTCCACACAGAAGTTTCCTGGTTCGAGCGAAATGAAGTAGGGCACATATGTGATATGTGTGTGGGCCTAATTAAATACGTGTATATGATACCGTATTGTAATCTGGCAGTTATCTGATATCGGTTAGGTTATATATGATATGGCCGGATTATCGAATCAAGTGTTGATTTGATAATGTGATATTCAGATTAATGATTTTAGTCGGTTATATGTGATATATCGGATTATTAGATCAAGTGTTGATTTAATAATGTGATATATATTATATGTGATATAATTATATCATAACTAATATCATTAGCTCACTAATTACTTTATTTATATATATGTATATATTAATGTATATTTGATATATATATATAAATAAATATATATATATATATTATATGAAGCATTGCATATTTTTCTATTTTTAGAAAATGGAAAAATGAGGTGTAAATTGTGGAGATATTTTGGGTATGGATGACGCATGGGCTTATATGGTTTTTTATTTGTCTTGACTCACTATTCAAGAATGGTTGCAATTTAGAATTGCAATTTATTCCATGCTTGAATGAGTGAGGAGAGAGATGATTCATATTATTGTTTTCTACACTTGCTTCATGCTTGATGCCTTAGCCTCCTTGAGCTTCTTCTTCCTCTTGATCTCTACAATTTCTTCATCTCACCTCCGAGCTCAAACCCTCAAATGAGATGTGAATCATTGAGCTTGTGAGAAACCTAGTGAGTTTATCATATCCCCTACTTCATCATCCCACACCAAACTAGCAATATAGTGTGGTGTGTTTCATACACTAAAGGAGTTTTGTGTAGAGTTAGCTTGATCTAGAGGAACTTCGGGTGGATCGTCTTTGGCGTGAAGATCATGAAGGAAGGTCGTTCAACTCAAAGACGAGCCTTATATAGCCGCGTGGACTTCAACCCGGAGCTTTAGAAGAGAAGGACTCGAACTACAAAGGTTGTATTCTTGTTCTCAACATGTAAAGTAGTTTACATTTAGTATTGTCTAAATCTCTGGTTAAAGATTCTAAGTTTAGAGTTGCTTATCATGACAATTTTTTGAAAATGGCAGGGACGATGCCTCCCTAAACCTTGCTGTCGTGCTAGTTAAGTAACCTAACAGTGGTATCAGAGCCAAGTTAAAGATTTAGACAATGTTTGTTAGATTACGAAACCGAAACTACTCCGAAACTTAAAACACTAAAACACAGTTTCTGTCGATTTTTAAAGTCGTCGAAATTTTTTTTAAACAACTGCAGAATGTTATATGAGATGTAACATGAACATAGAAGAAATACGAACACATTTGGCCGGTTTTTGGCCGAGCACATTGCCCAAAAATCCGAGCAGGTCGGCCCAATTTTGTCTTCTGGGCTTATTATTTTTTCAGTGTTCTGGTCTCTGGGTTTTGGTGTTTCAGGTGTTGTTTGTTTTGCTAAATTTGCATGTGATGTTATCTTTTTTCAAAGACAATTCGGAGTTTTTCATAGTCGTAATTCTAACTATATTTTGTGTTTTTTAGACGGTGTTAAAAAGTTTGAACGGATATCAAATACCCACTTTAACCCTCGCTGGAAAATTTTCCAAGAGTTGGATTTTTTCATAGTTAAAGAACACTCAAATATCATGCAAGTGATTCGATGGACCCTCTAGAAGAATGAAACCCTAACTCGATTCTATGACAGTAAGAACCGCCGCTAAACCCTCGAGTTTGTGGTAATTCTGTGGTGCCATAGGTGAGGCAAGGGTTGGCCCTTCTACGGTTGGTCCATTGGTACTGCGGCATGTTCTGAGTATTTTTAAACTGAGCTCAAGCGTTGAGCTTTTTGGGAAAATTTGGGTGTTTGTTGATTTGATCGGAATGTTTAACATCGTCCAGCTATTTGATGACATGTGATGTTATGTGTTGCTTGTGTATGCTATATTGGATCGTCGTGTTTTGAATAGCCGGGGGTTTTATGTGAGATGAGAGTTTTTATTTTCATTCCTGTAAAATTCATTGTATGTATTATTCTTTTATTGGGGCACTTCCGGATTGAGGATGATGTCACCATTGTTGTATATTATTTACTTTTCCGTATTAGGATAGACCCAAGGCGGGGAGCACAAGTAACTGGGGTCTAGAGTCCAGTGGGAGACCATCTCGAGGAGTCGAGTCCGGGTCTCCTAACTCTAGAATCGGTAGGGTTGCTTGCCACTCTCGTCGGGGTCTAGCAATGTAGGTTTGGCTATTCATCACGACCGTGGAATCCGTGTTTTATACTGGCTTAACATAAAACACGGAATTCCTAATATATCCAATATTTCATATGTTATCTTCTGCTGCTGATATTCTATGATGTGATCACTTTATATGCGTGAGACGAATGCTTTATTATTGTATATATGATATATAATAAACGTTGCTTATGTTTTGCACCCGCGCTAGTCCCGCCCCGCTATGCCGTTAGTTAAGTAACCTAACGGTGCATAAAGGGACACTGTGGCGAATGCAGATGGTATATGCGTACGTTGTATTTTCGTTTCTTCTGTGATGCTTAGGAAGCATAATTGATGGGACTTCATTAATGAGATTAATGAAAGAAAAGAAACCAAAATGATGTTGTAGAATCAAATTTTCAAAAAGGGTAGCTCTATTTTTTGCTTTGCATAGCGGTATTCCTTGTAGAATATCCAGCACCTTATTCGATAAGGAAAGAGTTGAGATCCCTTCACCGGGAGTGACCTCTTTAGCGAAACTAGCAGTTGCTACAACCCACTCGGTTTTGTTTTTAATTGCCTTTTTAGTTCTTGCTATGCATAGCGGTATTCCTTGTAGAATATCCATCACCTTATACGATGAGGAAAGAGCCGAGATCCCTTCACCGGGAGTGACCTCTTTAGCGGAACAAGTAAAAGCCTAAAAAACACTCCTTTTCAAAATCACTCGATTCTTCAACGATATCAAGTTCATTATGCAAAAGGTTTTCTTAAAACCTATCGTAGCCCTCCGTCATTTCAGATAAGTACTACTTAGTATTTGTGCTACGTTTGTTGACTATGTTAAGGCGTAGTGTGCGGTAGCTAATTAGTGCTTATCTGCTAAAGGATGTGATGCGATTGGATTAGGGTAGTCGTGCGACTTTGTTGACTATATTAAGGGTCGTACGGGTGGGTTTAATTCAATCAGGAAATGACGGGTTGAACTTGGCTTGCGCTTATGATTTGTTGCCTATGTTAAGGTCATAAGTTGCTAGGGAAAAAATATGTCATGACCCAAAATTTAGCACGTGAAGGCCCTTAAACTACGTAACGTCTCCAGGCGTAACGTAATTTAAGTAAGCCAAAAACCCAGCAATCTAAACCATCAAAAGTAGTAAGTGATAATAACATTATTAAAATTTTTGAAATCTCAATCAAAATTCTTTAAAGTCCAAATTTACTTCCTTTAAAAATTTGATAGCACTTCCTTTGTAAAACAAAGCCCCAAAAGGGTACAACAAAAGATATAAGTAAAGCATCCCCAAACGGGAGCAAATCCACGCTCAAAGGCGAAAAACAACCACCACAAGCAAATATGCGACGCCGTAGCGAAGAAAAAAGACGATATAAATTGAACAGCATGAAAATCTCCAAGTCACAAATTAATATACAATATCGTCCTCACAACTCGTCTCTAAGTCAATACATGAAAATGGTAGATGGAGAGTACAGGATACAACGAATATACAATGATCAACATCGGATAACCGCAAAACCCACCTATAGCAAAACTGCACACAGTCAGCCGTAGCGGTATCTGCTGCTAAAGATGATACGATAGATGAAACGATAGATGAAAGCCCTGCCTCTGATCGCTCTGGGGGACAACCTGCAAAACCCTGTGGCACAACGGGGGTGAGTTGCTAACTCGTGAATAGTAAATAACATATGCAAGTAATCGCAAGTATGCACGTACTGCGCTAATCTATCACATGCATGCTGATAGCAATAAACAGCAATATATATATATATATATATATATATATATGCAACAGTCATGAAAGGTACTACTAATACATGAAACAATGCATATCAAATAAATGCGGATTACGGAATAAAACATGTCATTCACACATCGGGCACATAGGCCCCTCATATCGGGACATAGGCCCTCACATCGGCCAAATATCGGCCCTCATATCGACCATAATATCAGCCCGGCCATTGAAGCGGTCCAGATATTTAATGAATAAGTATATTTGCATGGATCATTATGATAATATATTATGTAGGTGTATATATATAACGGCATCCTATACCACTGATATATATATATATATATATACGTATTTATACATATGTATATCAGTGTCCCATACCACTGATATATATACGCAGGATTAAAACATCCAGAAAATATCATTTGAAAACCATATCACAATGCGAAATCCATGAAATATAATATATGCAACATGAAACAGTAATATGAGCATATGAAGGAAAAAACGCTATTTAACTGCAACAAGTCATTAAATATATCATGCGGTTCCTAATTTCTCCAAAGTCCAATGCAACATCATATAAGGTGAACATGTAGCTATAGTCAGGTATGCGTAACCATGTCGGTATAGCAAGATATGTGTATCTACCTATCAATAATGATGTAATACCCTCCAGGTATGTGTGTAGCTATATCAAGCTAGGTATGTGTATATACATGTCAATAATGATACAATACCCTCCAGGTATATGTCTAGCTATATCAAGATATACGGGTGCACATATAAGTATGTATGCAAGATGTACATATAAGTATGTATGCAAGATGTACATGTAGATATGTCTCATATGTGTTTATACCTATCACTAATGGTACAATACCATACAGGTATATGGGTAGCTAGCATGTAGTCATGTCAAGGCATATGTGTAAGCATATAGGTATACAGGTATGCTATATGTCATATGCACAATGGAATATGAATCAATGTCTCAATGTCCCTAACCATACAATATCACGTATGTATAGGTGTCAACTATATCTCGTATGTATATGAGTTGTGTGTGTCATGGCAATTATTGACGGTATGTGTGGCATACAATCAGTGCTCGTGCAACATGAACCGTCAATAATAGTGCAGTGTCCAAAGGGTACAAGTCCAAGAACAACAAGTAATAATATGCAATGAAGTTTATGCGCAAACTCTATATGTGCAATATAAACATGCGACTAATATCATATCATATCTATCCCAGACGCATAACGCCATGCGGGCGATTCCACTGTAGATTTTAAATCTACTCACCGAAGATCTTGGGCTAAGTAAAGCCAACCACTCGCTTTCCCTTTTTCGCAGCGTCCGAAGTCCCCGCCTGTGACCCTAAGATCAAAAACAACAATAACAAGTGTATATTAGAAATCGATCAATAACACGCAACCACTACGTTTGACCGACGCATTAACTCCAAATATACTCTCAAGTGTTCGTCTAGTGGCTAACGCGCGTAGCGACACTACGAAACTAACCCAAGAGCAACAGATACACAAAGACACGAACCGTATCGGATAACGTAATGCGCGTAGTTGAAATACTAGAAAAAAAGCAAAGTGATCCCAGATTTTTCTACACAATCAATTTGTAAAAGTTGCACATACCACAAGACCACACACAACCCCAGAGACCCCCAGACCAAAATACAACCCCCCCCAGCCCCCACTCTGGCCGCAAATTGCAGCTAGAACCAATAAAACTGCGGCTTGAAAGAAAGGGAAAGGGCTCGGGTTTTTATGGTAGGTTCTAGGTCACTACACAAGTGTAAGCCCGCGGGGACGCCCCGGCCGTCGATCCGACGCCGGAAACGCGGAAAACAAAAACTTTGCGAACTTTGCAAAACGGCACCACCGTGGACTTTTTACCCGGATCGGGCCATTAACCTAGCTAACTAGCAAATAAAAATACGGGTAGAGAAGTATACCAAGCGATCCGTGTCCTTCGGTCTTTGTCTCCACTCCGATCTCCCGCGGATATATCGTCTGTCACCTCCTCGTCGAAACGGGCACCACATAGCCGGAATCTTTTACGGGCTCCCACCTCTTGACCGAGGCAACTCGGGCGCGAAGTTGGCTAGCCGACGCGTCCAAGACTTGCTATAGATATAGTGTAGAAGCTTGTCTCTTTGGGGTTAAGAGGTTGCCATGTATGGAGGAATTTTGCACAATGAAATTTCATGGATCAAAGCTTGATGAAGAAATGGATCATCCAATCAAAGAAAATGAGCACCTCTTTTAAAAAGAGCTCGGCCAAGAATCGCTCACTGGAAATGGATGTGTGAAGTGTATGTATATCATTAAAACCATGCCAAAAAGGAATAATTAATTCATCATGACCAATGAATGAATTAATCCACACCCACTAAACCACTCCCTCAAAATCAATCAAAAACCCTTGCTGGAATTGTGGTCGGCCCATTAGAAAAATGGGTGTGGGAAATAAAATCAATTAATAAAGAAAAGATAAGAAAGGGAATGAATGAAGGAGAAATAAGTCACACCAATATACAATTCAATCCATTCACAAAACCATCACAATAAATGCAATGGAATGACCATAAAAGAATCTCATGATTATGAAGCCACACTCAAGCAAAGAAACCCCTCACAAAATGTTAATTGCAAACTTGCAATTAACGCCCTCCAACGAAAAGTCCGACCGGGAAGGAAAAAGAGAAAACCGGCCGGAACGGAATGCAAATTGGCAACCCCAGAAAACCGATCCCGTAATAAATTACAGGAAAACCCCGCTACTGCAAATACATGCCCACATTTGTATTCTCACTGAACACAAATACAAAGAGACAAAACTACACTATCAAATACTAGGATCCGGCTTAAGCCAAAGCCGGCTAGTAAAAACCGTCCGATCACAATCCGTGCAATACCGCACGTGTCTGATCGAACCCTGCCATATCTCCATACGGCCTCTACAGCGTTTCGCCCGAAACTTGAGTAACTGTCTGTGTGGTGGACTCTAAAGACTCGTCAATACTATGGCTGTGGATTTAACCACTAGCACGTCAGAGGTATTAGCCATACGTGACGGGCCACCAGCTATTGACCAAAAGGGACGTCGATGAGCGAACTCATCCTGACACCCTACTGAGCCTGTCAGTGACAATATCCGTACAGTCCGGTCCGTTCGTCTATGAGTATCGCATGGCGGGCCTAGGGGGTTGGTAAAAGTCAGACCCCCAAAAGCGGTACAAGTCGTGTCGGAGTGTAGCCCAGAACACCCTGAGATACTACTGGAATACCTACCAGCAAATCTCCTGCCTTGGCCAAGGACTTTTCATGTTCTGGCTCTCCTAGACACAGCACGACCTCACCCCCAATACCGGGAGAGACGAACCCCTGCAGATCCGCTCACTGCCTCCATGTGGCTCGGGACTGTACCCAACTAAAACCTGTTTGCACGACTCCTTTGAGCCGTGGTAGGGTAGTAATCAAAGCACAGTGGGAACTCACACGAGACAAATGACGGTCTCAGGTCGATGAACTAATCTGTACACATGTCACCAGGGAACTGCTATCTGACGTCTGGTATATTCCCAACTAGCAGGTTCCCGGCGAGTCCTGTCCGGTGTACTCATAACCCAATGAGCACCTGTATACATCTTAGGTGAACCAACTGACACCAGTGGCTTGTGAGACCGGCCACCGCCCCTCGTCGGGGTCTCGACTGTAGACACTAGTCTACTCTGGAGAAACGATGCCCTATCTCGAATCTCCCACGACTAGGGACCTTTTAAGGATGTGCTTGTAGACCCCCAGCTCCCACTTATATGATCGCCCTCATACTGCTGGTGGTCAAGCAAGAATCCTAGGGGCTCTATCAACGTGTAATAGCGACTTGTCAGGTCACCTAAAGCAGTACACGATGATAAAGATAAACCAGATAGCATACTATCATCTCGAGTAAGACTGTCCTACTGGGACAGGTCCTCCCCTCAATCATTGCAATCACGTGCCTGTGATCCAATAATTGACTCTGAGGGCACTATCTCCAACAATCTCCCACTTGCACTCAAGGCTAATTATTGCGATGTCGCATACTCACAGCCCGTGTGATACCGAACACCCAACTCCTCTACTAGTCAGTCTCACAAAGCTCGTTTGCGAAACTATTGCGTTCGAGGAATAGCCTCAGTGAGTGGATCCACTTTGATGTTTCTTTCTATGTCTCTCTATATCTCATGTTTGCAGAGAAAACTATCTCCCGAAATGAGCAATACCTGTCTTAGAATGTGTCTGGATGTCTGATGGGACCTAGTTCATAAATGAACTCCAAATCCAAACTTCTCAGACGGTATCAACAACTGAACTTAATCAGTGTCCTGCGCCATGCCTCCCCTCAGTATCCACTTGGACCATCTGTCCAAAATACTGCCCCTCGTCAGAGGAAAAAACTATAACTTTGACAGCCACTCTGCCATCCATGTCACCTTGGAAGCCTGGAATGATAACCGTGTCCTAAAGGAGGCTGCCGTTATCAATTCCTTAGAACATCAACTTGTGTTCTAAAACTGCTTCCGATTGTTTCTCCAGGATTGGATCAATATCAACTTATTGCATCTACTGTAAGAACAACATCTGGCGTGGTACTTGACATCTCATGATTGACTCAATTGCCTAAGCAAGTGATCTGCCAATCATGCACATCCCTCTCCCCTTTAGTCTGCAAGACACCTTTAGAGAGGGTGACTCCATCACCTGCAGGTATACTACCGTGCCAGGAGTCGTCCATTCTAAATACTCATAGAATGCGGTCAAAGTACCCAGATTGGGAAACCACCCAAATCCAGATCTAATACCATAGATCTAGTAACCAGAATGTCTGATATTATATCCAAGTCCTATGTGGAGAAACCACTGTGTGACTACCAAAGTATAACCTATCGTAGTATAGGAATATCACTTCCTACTCTGTGTATGTCATCAAATACCAGGACATCACACCCTACTACCTTCTTAACAGATCCATCCTCTATTCTGATGAAGTCAAACCTATGACTGTCACATCAGAAATAGATGATCTATCTCCGCTATATCTGCTTTAGTCTATAAATAGACATAAGCTAACTGTCCATCAATGCTTCCGCTGCTCCCACTGACTACGACAACCCTCTGGCAGTGTCATATAGACGCGCACTTCTAAAGCTAGTTTATAACGACGCTATACTCATCCTCCTGCCGGATCTCACAGTCTGGAACAACAGCAATGGCAAGTCTGGGTAAACAAGAACCTCTCTGCCACCGTCCTTGAGCATACCGAAGTACCTCTCAAGTGCCTGAGGTTACCCACCTTATCTGCGGAGTGGCCAATGGAATGTCAATCCATATTGAATCTTTAGGTTCCTTATCAAATCTTCAGTAATCGTTTGCGGTTCTGGAATCACTTCCAGTTCTACCATACTCCCACTACTGTTTTATGAAAAAATCCATTTTTAATTAAAACTGTGGCGAGTTAAGAACAATATCACTATTGATCTTCCAGATGGTAGAAAATCAACCCTCGTCATAGCCCGGGTCAACCCACAAACAGCCATTACTGAAACGTGCCTTGAGTTGTCCAGAGTCTGGTTTTAAGCATAAGCCGGACAACTCCCCGTATCTTAACAATGTCAAGATATGAACTGTTCTATATCCAAGAAACAGAGGCACTGATTTAATTGAACCAGATTCAAATCATGCAGCTGTCTCCAGTGCATGTCAACTAAATGGAAGAGAGGCCGATCAGCGTTACTCAACTTAGGAGTACTTCCAATTATGAGTAACCTGAAAGAGAAGCTAGTTCTCTTAATCATTACTATCAACTGAATACCATACATAAGTATCTACATCTTCGATCACCTTGAAGAATCCCGGTACTTGCAATACTTGGTTCTCTACTTTACTCTTATACCTATAACTCCTCAAAACTTAGACCATGTGTTTCTACGAAACACATATCTAAGAACTAGAGAAGTTAAAAGTAAACAGAATATAGTACGAGGACCAACCCCTCTGTCCTAATGGAAACTGGACAATATACAATACTCTGTATAAGTCCGCTGAGTCTAACAACTCATTCACTGTGTGTCGTAGGTTGAAAATTGTACTTTTGGTTAAGAAGAATTACACCGCTGTTCAATGCTCCTTACCTAACCATCCACTGGTATAGGTAAATGTCATAGACATAATTTCAAAAAGATATGTCTCACTCTATAAAAATAGACGTACAGATATATCAATTTGAAATTGGTGCACAACAACGGATATTCAAAACCAAATATTTGCCGATCGGCAAACAACCCAGGTGGCTTCCTCAAATATCACCAATTCCAACGAATCCCGATATAATGAGGAGGGTCACCTAATTCCCAATAACTTACTCCCACTCATCATCTGTAAAACCATACAGATGTGAGAATCCAACCTGGTAAATACATACCCTGGAGCAAGTGTCTAATTGGGAAATCAGTTTTCTGTTAACAGTACACAGTAAAACTGAAACATTAAGATGTTTCGATGGGGTATCCTGGTATTCTTAGTAATGCCTCTTCCATTATCCAGATTCACAACTATAACCGTATAATTCTTTGCCACCTCTCCAAATCCCTTTATATGTCTTTAGTCATTACCTTCTGTACACCACTTTAGGCCAAATGGTTTTCTTCCTTCCCTACCGTTCGGCACCAGCCTATGGTTTGGAAGAAGACTATCCAATAAGCATAAAGGGTGTACTGTCCTAATCCTAGGAGCACTCGCAACGCGAGAGAAGGTGAAGATAAAAGACACCTGAATGTACTTTATTCATAGGTGATTTAGGATTGACAAAGAAGTACATGGTTTGGTCGTGAATAGCAGTCGCAATTTACTTTGCCCTCTTACTAATCCATTGCTTTGTCTGAACTTAATACCTTCTGTACACCGTTTAGGCTAATTGGTTTTCTTCATTCCCTACCGGTCGGCACCAGCCTATGGTTTGGAAGAAGACTATCCAATTTGCGTAATAGGTGTACTACTCCTAAACCAAGGAGTACTCACAACCTGAGAGAGGGTGAAAAGAAAAGACAACTGAATAGTCCTATTCGTTTTCTCCAGAACCTGAAACCATCCTCGAATTCCTTCGAGTTCGTATATAACCATACGATGGTTTTGTCCAATGGAAGTGGACGTTCGTATTAATACGGGATATCCCGGAGAAAAAGGGTAAAAGTAGGAGTGGCAAAGAGGTCTGCAACTCTGACAATCCAAAAGCCAGTGTTAAGAAGGTTCGGTCAACTTGGTCACTGAGTCATAGTCTAGGGTCGGGTCAATGGTCGCTGCCAGAGAGAGAGAGAAAAGAAACACTCAGCGTGCACTCTAACCTAGATCAGAATGGTTACCAATTTATCTAATCTGGAAACCTCCCACTGTAACGTCAAATTCTTCCCCAAACCTGAAAGAAGAATTAGCCGGGATAACCCGAGGAGTAAACCAACTCATCAGTGGGAATCGGGATCCAACTCTCATCGCATGATAACGTGACGGAATCCGCTCACGTTATCACACTCCAGAAGGTATGCGCATATCTGGCAAGTTTCAGTTCTTTTGAAACTCCCGATGTGATTTTTACCCCATGCTCTTATGACCTTGGCGTGAGGTCAAAATATCATAAGTCACATGTCAAGTTCTACCCGTCATTATCCTGGTTAATTTGAACCCACCCGTACTTACCCTTGACGTAGGCCAAAATAGTAGTACGACTGTCCCAAACCAACGCATCTATCTATGCAACAGATAAATACCCGGCAGCTACCAAACACTATGCCTTGGCGTGAGGTCAAAATACATAGCTTGAATACTACCGAATATTTAACTGAAATGACGGAGGGCTACGAATGGTTTCTGGCGAAAACCTTTAACGTAATGAACTTGATATCGTTGAAGGAACGGATAGCTTTTAAAAATATAGTGACGACAACCATTGCTAAAGAGGTCACTCCCGGTGAAGCGATCTCGGCTCTTTCCCCGTAGAATGGGGTGCAGGATATTCCAACTGAATACCACGGTGCAAAGCAAAAGTAATCGGCTATAGTGAAGTTACTGCCCTGACGCAAACTTCTGTCCAAGGGGTCACTCCCGGTGAAGGGATCTCGGCCCTTGCCTCGTCGACTGAGGAGCAGGATATTCCAACTGAATACCACTGTGCAAAACAAAAGAGAACGCCCTTGCAATAACAGCTTTTTGAAAAAGTGTTCCAACAACATCAGAATAGGTTTGTTTATCTTGCATTGATCCGAATCAATGCAGTCCCATCAATTGATCACACCACAAAGAACGAAAATATACTGACGTACGTATATGCCATTCGCATTTGCCACTGGGTCCCGTCATCACCCGTTAGGTTAGCTAACTAACGACAGAGCGGGGACTGGACTAGCGCGGATGAAAAACATATACAACATCTACTAGTATATACAATATATAGTATTTCTCTCAAGGCGCGATAAAAAGCAACACAGAAATGTATAGCAACACAGATCAATACAGATATCTGGGATCCCCGGGTTTCACAGAGCCGCTACTGAAACCCGACGTTCCCCTGGTCGTGTGGATAGCCTGTGCAATGAAATCCTAGACCCCTACGGGCGCGGCAAGTCACCCGCCAAAACCTGAAGCGTGGCAGCCCCCTTCAACGACGTGAATGGACCACCCAGCACTTCACGGAATCCGGTAACTTGGGCACCCCTCCTGGGTCAGCCTGTACCCCCTACGAGTGCGGCGAATAGCCCGCCAATTCTAGAGTGAAGCCCCCTCCGTCTCAACGCCATGAGATGCGGGCTTGTTGCCCTCCAGAATCCGGCTATCCGTGCACCCCTCCGCGGGGTAATCCTAGTACAGAAAGTAAAATATACATACAACGGGTACATCGACCGCAACCTGGTCGTGCCCCAAAAAAATAATACAAACAGGCAGTGACGGCAGTCCACATGTCGGACGCTCGCCCCGCAATATCAAATGTACATATAAAAATAAAACTGTACT
Source organism: Agapanthus africanus (assembly GCA_030015575.1). NCBI lineage: Eukaryota > Viridiplantae > Streptophyta > Magnoliopsida > Asparagales > Amaryllidaceae > Agapanthus > Agapanthus africanus. Next base: position 284,714,120 of record CM057346.1, read on the forward strand.
AACATTGCATCCAGGCTATCCCCCACGACCGATCCGCAACAACACAGTACAATCACAGAACATCAACGTGAAAGTCACGTTCGCAAATCCGTCTAACCGGGCTATAGCAGTTAGACGGGATTTACCGATCAAGTGACATTCACGGTCGCAGATATAATGTAAAAACTGTGAACTAGCATGTTTAAAATATCCGATCGAACAAATTTTATCAAGTGGGCCCCAAGCAGTACTGTGGCACTTACAGAAAATCTGGGCCCAAAAATAATACCACAAAACCCCTATTTCCAAGTATAAGACTTACTGGGAAATTTTAGTGCAATGTTCACATATTCCCACCGCGGAACCGCGGCCAAACCAGGGGTTTGGCCGCGTTTCCGCGGCCGTACTAAGAGATCGTTGCACCAAATTTTACTAGATGTCTTAGAATTTCATGCTTGTGTTTCTGCAGTGACCTGAAAAATTTTAGGAGCTTGAAAAAATTTCGACAGAAACATATGCATGGAAAATACGGATTTTAGGGATTTTGTTCGATCGGGTTTTAAACACACTAGACCATGCTAGGCTAAGTTAATGGCGTGGCTCTGATACCAATGTAAGCCCACGGGGGCGCCCCGGCCGTCGATCCGACGCCGGAAACGCGGAAAACAAAAACTTTGCGAACTTTGCAAAACGGCACCACCGCGGACTTTTTACCCGGATCGGGCCATTAACCTAACTAACTAGCAAATAAAAATACGGGTAGAGAAGTATACCAAGCGATCCGTGTCCTTCGGTCTTTGTCTCCACTCCGATCTCCCGCGGATATATCGTCTGTCACCTCCTCGTCGAAACGGGCACCACATAGCCGGAATCTTTTACGGGCTCCCACCTCTTGACCGAGGCAACTCGGGCGCGAAGTTGGCTAGCCGACGCGTCCAAGACTTGCTATAGATATAGTGTAGAAGCTTGTCTCTTTGGGGTTAAGAGGTTGCCATGTATGGAGGAATTTTGCACAATGAATTTTCATGGATCAAAGCTTGATGAAGAAATGGATCATCCAATCAAAGAAAATGAGCACCTCTTTTAAAAAGAGCTCGGCCAAGAATCGCTCACTGGAAATGGATGTGTGAAGTGTATGTATATCATTAAAACCATGCCAAAAAGGAATAATTAATTCATCATGACCAATGAATGAATTAATCCACACCCACTAAACCACTCCCTCAAAATCAATCAAAAACCCTTGCTGGAATTGTGGCCGGCCCATTAGAAAAATGGGTGTGGGAAATAAAATCAATTAATAAAGAAAAGATAAGAAAGGGAATGAATGAAGGAGAAATAAGTCACACCAATATACAATTCAATCCATTCACAAAACCATCACAATAAATGCAATGGAATGACCATAAAAGAATCTCATGATTATGAAGCCACACTCAAGCAAAGAAACCCCTCACAAAATGTTAATTGCAAACTTGCAATTAACGCCCTCCAACGAAAAGTCCGACCGGGAAGGAAAAAGAGAAAACCGGCCGGAACGGAATGCAAACTGGCAACCCCAGAAAACCGATCCCGTAATAAATTACAGGAAAACCCCGCTACTGCAAATACATGCCCACATTTGTATTCTCACTGAACACAAATACAAAGAGAAAAAACTACACTATCAAATACTAGGATCCGGCTTAAGCCAAAGCCGGCTAGTAAAAACCGTCCGATCACAATCCGTGCAATACCGCACGTGTCTGATCGAACCCTGCCATATCTCCATACGGCCTCTACAGCGTTTCGCCCGAAACTTGAGTAACTGTCTGTGTGGTGGACTCTAAAGACTCGTCAATACTATGGCTGTGGATTTAACCACTAGCACGTCAGAGGTATTAGCCATACGTGACGGGCCACCAGCTATTGACCAAAAGGGACGTCGATGAGCGAACTCATCCTGATACCCTACAGAGCCTGTCAGTGACAATATCCGTACAGTCCGGTCCGTTCGTCTATGAGTATCGCATGGCGGGCCTAGGGGGTTGGTAAAAGTCAGACCCCCAAAAGCGGTACAAGTCGTGTCGGAGTGTAGCCCAGAACACCCTGAGATACTACTGGAATACCTACCAGCAAATCTCCTGCCTTGGCCAAGGACTTTTCATGTTCTGGCTCTCCTAGACACAGCACGACCTCACCCCCAATACCGGGAGAGACGAACCCCTGCAGATCCGCTCACTGCCTCTATGTGGCTCGGGACTGTACTCAACTAAAACCTGTTTGCACGACTCCTTTGAGCCGTGGTAGGGTAGTAATCAAAGCACAGTGGGAACTCACACGAGACAAATGACGGTCTCAGGTCGATGAACTAATCTGTACACATGTCACCAGGGAACTGCTATCTGACGTCTGGTATATTCCCAACTAGCAGGTTCCCGGCGAGTCCTGTCCGGTGTACTCATAACCCAATGAGCACCTGTATACATCTTAGGTGAACCAACTGACACCAGTGGCTTGTGAGACCGGCCACCGCCCCTCGTCGGGGTCTCGACTGTAGACACTAGTCTACTCTGGAGAAACGATGCCCTATCTCGAATCTCCCACGACTAGGGACCTTTTAAGGATGTGCTTGTAGACCCCCAGCTCCCACTTATATGATCGCCCTCATACTGCTGGTGGTCAAGCAAGAATCCTAGGGGCTCTATCAACGTGTAATAGCGACTTGTCAGGTCACCTAAAGCAGTACACGATGATAAAGATAAACCAGATAGCATACTATCATCTCGAGTAAGACTGTCCTACTGGGACAGGTCCTCCCCTCAATCATTGCAATCACGTGCCTGTGATCCAATAATTGACTCTGAGGACACTATCTCCAACAACAAGGCCACTGTGATGGGAACTTTTCCAACAAATACCTGGTTTGATAGCAGATCATCCGTGACCCAAATCTACACTAAAAAATATGATATTTGCACGAAACGAAACTTTACGCGTTCTAAACTGAAACGAATATGCTACGCAACACAATAAGCAACTACTTAATAGAAAGAGATCGTTACCTACTCCCACAAGCAGCTCAAAGATCCTAGCTTTCCAAGCCCCAAGGCATCCAAGAGGCAAAACAAAGTTTATGAAGGGATTTGGTGATGTTTTGATGAAAATTAGTGAAGGTTTTGTGATGAAATGGACAAGTGTTCAGTTGAGTTGAGGGAACGATGAATGATAAGGTGTTGTGAGAGAATGAGAGGGAAATGAGAGAGGGTGAGATGAAAACAGAGAGAGACGTGAGCATAGGGTGAGTGCACCTTGATTGATCGAATGAGTTGTGATGAAATGTAAAGTGTTCACAATCAAAGATATTTATACTGCAATCAATTATCGGTGTCGATGTAGCGCGTTAATGAATACGGATCGTCCACTGAGATGTGTGTTTTGCTCGCTATTGTTTTAGATGAGTGGAAATGAAAAGATGAAAGAAAAATTGCAAGAAAATTGATTCAAGAATTTTGAAATTTAGTTTCAAGAAAAGTAAAGAACTAGATCTAAAGATGAAGAATCAATAAAGTTCCAGAAGATATCCAAATCTATTGAACTATCAAGATTTGTAATGAAGCTCGTAGGAATCGATCGAATCTATAGTGAGGATGAACACTTGTGATTACGTATTCCTATCTATTGATGATTTGTTGCTAGATCGATGATGATCAACGAGGATTAGGGATCTCCTGAAGAAACTATTGTTTCTCCATCATCATCCCTTATCCTTTCGTTGATTATCATTCAAACTCTAGCCTCTAGGAAATTCAATCATCGATCGTTGATCTCTAATTAAGAGCGAAAACATTCAATAAAGCATCACGCTCAAAACTAGGTTGTCGATGGTTCAATTTCCTAAAGTTTACAAAACTCATAAGACTTAAGAATAGTTCAAGAATTTAATCATCATCATCTATCGATTCTCTCGATTCCTCCACGAGCGGAATTTTTACTCAAACATCATAACAAATAAAACAATCAAGAATTGAGATCTCATCATAATGCTCAAATATAAAGATAAGCAAGATAAAGAAATTTCACCATTTATTATTCAACAATTTCGTTACAATTCACTCAAGACTACAAGAATTGAGGAGAGAACTTGATCATCGAATTAGCTTCGCATCGTCTCCGTGAGTCACGGACCGTCTTTGATCACTTGCTCGGTTGAAGATCGGCGTCGCTCCAAAAAGGCTTGATGGCTTCTTGCTTGAATTGGCACTCGATAGATCTTGATTTCGATCAAATTGTATCACTTAATTTGATTTGAATTTTGATTTGGATCTACAATTTTAACTCTCAAATGTTTTCAACAACTTTTCCCTCCAAAAATGAACAACCCCCATACCCTAGATCTTGATATCATTTTATAGCCTCTTCATTTGAATCTTCCCTCCAAAGCTAGTTTGTTAGAGAGAGGCTTCTAGAAGAAGTTTGTTGGAGGGAAGATTCTAGAATAAGGAATATTCTAGGGTAAGGTTGTTAGGCCGAGCCTTCTGGATGAAACCACGAGGAATTTAGGAGTCTTCTGGAAGCATTTGCCATTACGAGAAACCACATGGAGGAATTTGCTGCGATGACGTGTCCAAAGTGCCGCGGATCCGCGGCGGATCGTCCCATTCGGCCGCGGATCCGCGGCCATTTAGGAAGCTTGCTGCATGGAATTTTCTGAGTGATCTTGTGCTGGCTTTAGGGCTATTTCCTGATATCTGGAATATTTCTGTACTCTCTTGTTCACTGCCAGATCACAAGTCTTTGACTTGGCGTATTTTTATCAGCACTTCCGGTTCTTTTCCTGGAATTTCCTGCACACATTCTCGAGACAAGTGTTGCGATATACAAAAGATAATGCATGCAATGATAAACACTCAATTTCCCTCAAAAATGCTGCTTATAATATATAACACAAGTTATTTGGTATTTTACAGATGTTTTGCTAATATGTGCTATATTCATACCGAACACCTTTAGATGAGTGCAAAGAGTAGGGAAATTGATGTGTTAAAAATACAATATTTTCGACTGATCAAATTCCCCCAAACTTATTTTTGGTCCTCTTGAGCAAACTTGTTTTATTAAAAAGAGAAGGAGAAAATATAAGAAAATGAAAAACTAACGAGCACACTTTCGTAGGCAACACGATTGCACTGAGCACGTGCAACAAGCCTTTAAACATCTAGGTGTCCCTAGTAGGAGGAGTGTTGTCTCCTGAGGGTTTTCAGCGGATTGCACCCACAAAATCCCATAATAAAAGAAAGACCGTGAAAGTTACATATAAAGATAAGAATTATAAAAGAAAAACTTTGAAAATTAGATTTTCCAACTAAACTAGCTCTTTAGTTGTCATGAGCCCTATCTTAATAGTCATGAAAAGATGTTAGAAATCACATCATCCCTCAATAAAACATTGTCTTTATTCTTCATTCCTATCTTTCTTCCAAACATCGATCATATAACCCTACGTGTGTGTAAATGACATCCCTACACTCGGAGAATTCAATTCAAGCTATCATACTCTTGTCCATCTACCTCAGTACTTTTTAATCTAATGAATATTTAGATGAATTTGCTCACACATTTTTCATGCGACCGTAATACTTCTTGAGGTACTAACCGACCGATTACTCATATGCTTGCTTATTAGGTGTATTAGTATTTTTCTCATCTTGCACCACCTAAGGCTTAGCAGTGACTTCTAGACCAGTTGGTCTAAGGCACTAGGTGATGAAGCACCCTCACTATGTTTTTTTATTGCTGCCTTGGCGATAACAAAACCAGTGTTCATTTTTCTTCACCATTTTAACTTTTATTTATTTATAACTTCCTTCATACCTTGGCTTTTAGACAAGAGCATTTCAAGGTATCCTCTACTATCCCGAGTTTCAAGACGTGCGTTAGTGCGTATAGTAGGGTATCAACGTTCAAATGTTTGGCTTTCAGAATAGGAACCATTTTTCAGACTTATTTTTATCCTCAGATTAGTGACTTCCTTCATCTTACTAACCCTTGGGACAACGGCTCATAACTACTTATTACTAGTTCGTTTAAGAAAACTTCTAATTTTCTAAGTTTTCTTAAATTTTTCTAATGTTTTGGATGTAATTATTCACTATCTAATCTTTTATTATCTTATTTATGTATAAAAAAAATTTCAAAATTTTTAAATTTTTATATGTTTTATATGTTTTAAATGATATGTTTTGTGCTTATGCAAAGTATGCGAAGTGATACGTAAATAAGCACAAACCTCCCCCAAACTTGTTTTTAACAGTGTCCTCGCTGTTGCTATCTGCTAAACCTCAAAAAACCTGTAAGCTTGGGAGGACATTTATTAACGGGTGCAAAATATATTAAAGTGAAAATCTTCCCCCAAAATTTTTGGCTCTCAATATTGAGGACAACAGTTATTTTCAAGAGCCAAAAATACACCCCCCCTCAAACATGACTTAGACAATTTGAAGCATTTTAAGAGGGGGTGAGTCATTTGGTCAAAGTAAGACTTTACAAAGACCAAAACTTAATACCAACCATTCAAAGATTTTATCAGTGTAGCGTATAGGTCGGTGGAAGAATGTGTTGTATCGAGTCAGGAAAAATTGGGGAAGGGATAAGAGGTGGTCTGGAAAGGGTTTGAATTTTAAATTAGAGAAAAGAAAGAATGAGGATGAATGTGAATGATTAGGAAGAAGGAGTGGTGGCGGTTCAACTTCTATAAGTGGAGGTTGATCAATCACAAAATCCGTATTGTTTAAAAATTCAAGTTTGTCGGCAAAAAGTTCTTCAAAGCTTTTATCAATGGTATGATCGAACATTTTGCTGTCAAAAAGTTTTGTGCCAGAATTTACCATACTTGATTTGTCAAAATATGTGGAGGTGAAAAACTCATCTACCTCATTTTCAAAAATATCCAAATCAAGTTGGCTTTCTGCGATTGTCCAACTTGAACTGTTGGATTGTGATTCATCAACACTCACTATCATTTCAGGGACAGAAGAAGAACCAGAGAGAGTGGAAGATGAAATGGGTAAACGTATTGATGTGTCGAGTGTCGCTAAACCAGATGTGGGAGATGAAGGCTGAATTTCGATCTGATCTTCGGTTATACCATTATCATCAACTTCAAGACGTATTTGGGGTTCGGGAAGAATTAAAGGCTCAAGATGATGACCACAAGGAAGTGAAAGGACCTGATGAATTGGTAGGACAAACTCATCCAAAATTTCGGGTTCATCAATCAATATATCCCCAACGTCAATCACCTCATTCAAGTGAAGGTTAAAATTCTCAAACACCTCATTCAATGAATGGTTTTCAATCAATTTTGGTTCAAGAGTAGAAGTGTAGAGATCATAAGGATTTGGCATGATTTCACTCGAAATGGACCTTTCGCAGTCGGGTAAATCAAACATTGCATTATTACACTACTTGTCATACATTCTATCGTCAATTAGTGAATCCTTTGGTGTACAGATGAATCTGTGAAACTGGAGTTGTAGATTTCAGTTTGGAAAGGGAATGTTTGATTAGGAAAGGTGTACAGCTCTCTCTCACCACCCAAATTCTCTTTTTGTCCCATACCCAAATTATATACTGAAAAATTTTAGGCTGGTTCTTCATATTTAGCCATGGTTCCCTTCCATTCCTCTCTGATGCTGTTCAACATCACTAAACCTTCTTCTAATGTCCGCTCAAGGCTAGACTTGGGTCGATAAGGAGTTCCAGTATAAAATTGAAATTCGGGTGGACAGTTAAAACTCTCTAATGACTGATTAGAAGGACCGTTTAGAGAAGGTGAAAAGGTCGGATTTGATTTATAGGAACAGAATGGTTGTGAAAATTGGGTAAGAGTAGGGTCAACATTGTAATAAGAAGAATTTTGTTATTGGTTCGTCGGTTTGTTGTTGGACATCATACATGCCGTAAACCGATTATGAAATTCTTCTTTAGAAAGTGGAGGTGATGGATGATATTGGTCCGGGTTGAAACTTTGGCCTCTAGCCCTAGCTATATGCTCAGCAATTGACATGTGTCTAGGGGCATCCTCACTCGGAGTATCAACTGAAACGGATGTAGGATTAGGATACGGTTGATATTGGTTCGGATTGAAACTTTGGCTTCTATCCTTAGCTATATGCTCAGCAATGGACATTCGTCTAGGGGCATCCTCACTCGGAGTATCAACTGAAACGGATGTTGGATTAGGATACGGTTGATATTGGTTCGGATTGAAACTTTGGCTTCTAGCCCTAGCTATATGCTCAGCAATGGACATTCGTCTAGGGGCATCCTCACTCGGAGTATCAACTGAAACAGATGTAGGATTAGGATACGGTTGATAAGATCTGGACTGAGGTGGCCAACTATTTCTACCCATTTATTCTATCCGATCTCTTAAGGATATGGAAGAGCCGGACGATATACCGAAGGGATTACGAAAACAAGAAATATCTGCTTGTGGACAACAAAGCTCGGCAAGTGTTTTTCTATTTGGGTCATCCAATATAAGAAGAGAAGAGGGGGGAAAGGGTAAAAGGGGGCAAAAGGGGGGGAGAAATAATTGGTTTGTTTTGAAAAAGGACAGATTTATGAAAATTCACATAAACATGCACAAGCAACCTTATATCTAATGGTCACCTAGGTCAAGTCTCTAGATCGCTCCTAGACTTCCAGAAGACAAATCGCAGGATAAATCCTCTACTGCCTCTTTGCCCCTCCTGTGGCCAGGAAAGTGCCAGGTAAGTGGGAGGTTCTCCACTACGTAAGTAGTGGGCCTAATTAAGTAACCACTTGTCTTAGACACACTTGCCTAGACAGCACAAAAGAAACGCGGATAAGCAATAGATTACCCATGACCTCTTTCTGTCCTAAGTGAGCGCGACGGTCCTTAGAGTCATGTTTAGATATTTTTTAGTTAATGAGGGTGATGCGGATGCAAGTTTGTGATTTCCGGGGGTTAGGAAGGGTAATGAACTCCCCACCTAATCTGAATTTGTTATTTTCCCTTAATTTCCGTATTAAAATATGAACAAAACAACCAATTTCAAGAATCGCAACAAATTTAATTTTTTTTAGTGGCGCTGAATTTTGCAAAGAATCCTGCAAGAAATTGATTATTGGACAAGATCGGAGAGGCGAGGAGAGAACAGAGAGCAGATCTGAGAAATTTGGCGCAATGAAAACCCTAAACGGCGGCGGTTCCGCCGCCAAAACGCCACAATGGCCGCGGATCTGCAGCGCTATGGGGGAATTAGGGTTTGGAAATTTTCCTGTAGGTCCCTGTGCTTCTCTGGATTCTTCAAATCTTCTCTGAATCTTGATCTCATTGCTGAAATGATTCTAGATTCCCTCGCAAAAATTCAAAAACTAATCGTTAAGCACTTGAAGCGAATCTTGAATTAAAATTGGATGGAATAATAATTTTTCAACTCAAATATCAAAAACGAACAAAATAGCACACATCTCCGACAACGGCGCCATTTGATTGATCGAATGTGTTGTGATGAAATGTAAAGTGTTCACAATCAAAGATATTTATACCGCAATCAATTAACGGTGTCGATGAAGAGCATTAATGAATACGGATCGTCCACTGAGATGTATGTTTTGCTCGCTATTGTTTTAGATGAGTCGAAATGAAAAGATAAAAGAAAAATTGCAAGAAAATTGATTCAAGAATTTTGAAATTTAGTTTCAAGAAAAGTAAAGAACTAGATCTAAAGATCAAGAATAAATAATGTTCTAGAAGATATCCAAATCTAATGAACTATCAAGATTTGTAATGAAGTTCATAGGAATCGATCGAATCTATAGTAAGGATGAAGACTTATGATTACGTATTCCTATCCATTGATGATTTGTTGCTAGATCGATGATGATCAAAGAGGATTAGGGATCTCTTGAAGAAACTAGGATTTCTCCATCATCATCCCTTGTCCTTTCATTGATTATCATTCAAACTCTAGCCTCTAGGAAATTCAATCATCGATCGTTGATCTCTAATTAAGAGCGAAAGCATTCAATAAAGCATCTCGCTCAAAACTAGGTTGTCGATGTTTCAATTTCCTAAAGTTTACAAAACTTATAAGACTTAAGAATAGTTCAAAAATTTAATCATCATCATCTATCGATTTTCTCGATTCCTCCACGAGCGGAGTTTTTACTCAAATATCATAACAAAGAAAACAATCAAGAATTGAGATCTCATCATAATGCTCAAATATAAAGATAAGCAAGATAAAGAAATTTCACCTTTTATTATTCAACAATTTCGTTACAATTCGCTCAAGACTACAAGAATTGAGGAGAGAACTTGATCATCGAATTAGCTTCACATCATCTCCGTGAGTCGCGGACCGTCTTTGATCACTTGCTCGGTTAAAGATCGGCGTCGCTCCAAAAAGGCTTGATGGCTTCTTGCTTGAATTGGCACTCGATAGATCTTGATTTCGATCAAATTGTGTCACTCAATTTGATTTGAATTTTGATTTGGATCTACAATTTTTCTTCTCAAATGTTTTCAACAAATTTTCCCTCCAAAAATTAACAACCCCCAAACCCTAGATCTAGATCTCATTTTATAGCCTCCTCATTTGAATCTTCCCACTAAAGCTAGCTTGTTAGAGAGAGGCTTCTAGAAGAAGTTTGTTGGAGGGAAGATTCTAGAATAAGGAATATTCTAGCGTAAGGTTGTTAGGACGAGCCTTCTGGATGAAGCGACGAGGAATTTGGGAGTCTTCTGGAAGCATTTTCCGTTACGAGAAGCCACGTGGACGAATTTGCTGCGATGACGTGTCCAAAGTGCCGCGGATCCACGGCGGATCGGCCCATTCGGCCCCTGATCCGCGGCCGTTTAGGAAGCTTGCTGCATGGAATTTTCTGAGTCATCTTGTGCTGGCTTTAGGGCTATTTCCTGATATCTGGAATATTTTTGTACTCTCCTGTTCACGCCAGATCACAAGTCCTTTGTTAGTTATATGTATGCCCTAGAGGCCATTACTGTACATACGATGTATATTGTAGTGGATACTTGGACATATATAGGGAGGACTTTCTTGCTCGACATGATAGTACGCTATCTGGTTACTTTATATCTTAACATGTACTGTGATTGTCTCTATGTTACATGTTGATAAAGCCCTTAGGATATGTACTCGACTACTGGAACTATGATGAGATCATACTAGTGGGGCCACGGTAGTCGACGAGTACATCCTATAACTGTTCCTAGTCGAGGGTGTATCGAGACAGGGTATCGATATACCAGAGTAGACTAGCGTATGCGCTTCTTGACCCATATGATGGGCGATGGATGATCCCACATCAATTGGTGTTTAACAACAGAGAAGGCATACGGGTGCTCAGTGGAGACTGGGTACACTGGACGAACATGCCGAGAATTCCTAGATGGTATTATACCTCATGTCAGATGACAGTTCTTTGGTGACACTGGTACAGGTTAGTCTGTAGACCCGAGATCGTCATAGAGTCTTGTGTGATTCCTACTGTGCTTTGATTTCCATCATACCTTGTCCAAGAGGGCGTGCAAAATAGTGGCTTTTGTGTACAGCCCCGAATCACATGGAGGCAATGAGCGATAGGAGGGGTTTCGTCTCTCCCGGTATAGGGAGTTGATGTTGCGCTGTGTTCGATTGGCTATAACTGGAAATCCCTGGCCAGGGTTGCTGAGATTTTCTGGTAACTGTTATCACTAGTTTCTCGAACTATTATAGACCTCATATCGACACGACTTATCAAGCTACTGGGGTCTGACGTTTACCACACCTAGGCGAGATATGCGACATATCATACAAAGAGACCGGACTATACGGGAGTGTTACTGATTGGATTCGCAGGAGAATGTACAGGCTTGCTTGTTGATCTTCTGATCGCTCTATACCTGGATAGCTGTAACGTTAACAGACCGCATGTAGCTTGTGGGTGTTTGATATGATCATCACCGACTGCCGGCGTATTGACGATTCTTTAGAGTCCTACACAGAGGTTTCCTGGCTCAGGAAAACGGAGTAGGAGCACATATGTGATATGTGCGGGACCGAGAATAATACGATATGAGATATTGTATTCTATTCTCGCGTTATGAGATATCGGCCGGATATATGTGATATAACCGGGTCATCGGATCAAGTGTTGATTCGATGAAATGGTATATGTTATATTAGTCGGTTATATGTAATATAGCCGGGTTATCGGATCAAGTGTTGATTCGATAATTTAATTTATATTATATATGAGATATATTGCATTGCATTAACTAATATAAGCTCGCTTTATTGATTCATTTTCTCACGGGATAATATATTGATATATATGCGATATATGTTAATTGTATTATTTTCTTTTGTTACAAAATATATTGTATATGTGATATATAATATTGTAACAAGTTAGGGTTACAAATGCAACATGTTTTGTGGAGTTTAAACATGGTTAGGGTTTGGATTAGGGTTATGCTTGGATGAAGCTTCCATGAAACTTTGACTTTGACCTTTGATATTTTGTGAAGATATTCATTACCCAACCCAAAACTTAGCCTCTAGTTAATTCTCTACGAGGGTTAAGCCCTCATGCTTAACCCTTGGTTAGATTTGTAACCACTACAATAATTCATTAGTCATCAATAAAGGATTAGCTCTTCTTCTTGCTTCTTCTTTATTGAAAAGCTTCACTAGCTTTTTCAAAAGTGGTGAATAAAAGAGAGAATTTGAAAACAAAAGAGTGCAATATTCCTACTTCATCATCCTCATCTATTCTAGCCACTTAGATTAGGGTGTTTGCTTTGTTAATACTTGATTAGTCTAGCAAGAGCTTGGGTTTGAGATTCTTCAAGGTAGATCATCTTGGATTAGTGAAGTCTTCAAGCAAGGTGCATCATTCTCTTTATGGAGCCTCTCGAGAGTCAGGAACATGATGATCGCAGCGAAGGGACTTTAAAACGGAGCTTTAGAAGTGAAGGACCGGACTACAAAGGTTGTAATCCCAAACTCTTAGTGTTAAAGTGTTTAACAGGGTTTGTTTCGCCTAATCTCTAGTTTAATATCTTGGTTAGGGTAGTTCGGCACGTCTAAATTTTGAATCGGGCATGGTTGATGCCTTATAGACCCTTGTGAGAGTGCCTAGTAACCCTACAGTGGTATCAGAGCTAAGCTGGAGATTTAGGCGAAGTCTAGATGAAGTTTAAAGTCTGATCAAACTCCGAATACCCGTAAAACCCTGGTTTCTGGAAATTTTTTCGAAAGTTGACATTTTTCATATTGAAAATGCTCAGAAAATTCAGCAGGTGATTTTATGGGTTACTGTGAAAAACGAGACACTAATAACTTTAAAGAGCCACGAAACCGCGGCAAAGAAATGCCTTGCGCGGCGGTTCCGCGGCGGAACAGTAACATTAGTGTTTGGGTTTTATTCAGTAATGTCCGTATGTATTTCCTGATGCTTCTGGGAATTTTTAATTTTACTCGAGTGTTAAGTTTTCTGGGTTGTATTGGTAACTCGTTGATTTGATCGGAAAGTTTAACTTCGTTTAAGTTTTTTCCGGGTAATTTTAGAATGTATTAAAATGTTCGAACGGATATCAATAACTCACTTTTTCCCCTGCCGGAAAATTTCCATGTGTTGGATTTTTCCGTAGTTTAAGAACGTTCTAAGTCGTGCAAGTAACGCGGTGGACCCTCTAGAAGACAACAAACCATAACTCGATTATGTGACCGTCTGAACCGCCTCTAAAGCTTAGGGTTTGTGGCAGTACGGCGTTGCCACATGTGTGGCGTTGGCTTGACCCTTCTAAGGCTGGACCATTGGTACTGTGGCATGTGATGGATGTTTTTAAACTAATTTCAAGTGTTGAGCTTTTTGGGAAAACTTGGGTGTTTGTTTATTCGATCGGAAAGTTTAACATTGTCTATTTATCTGGAATATGATACAATATTTGGAATCCACAAATAGTTATGAGATAACTAATTTGAATGTTATAAATCTAGCAGTTTAGTCTCAAATGATCGGTTGCCACGGGATTTTGATATGATCAAAAGTCCGTCGCAATCACGTAGCGTACGCGGATACTCGCCGGGTAAACTTAATAGATAGCCACACCCCATAGTCTCGACCAAGTGACTGTAGGAGAACCCCGTCGCCAAAAGCATCTGTTTGGGTGCTCGTGGCATCGGTGTTCCGCCTTAGTGCATTTCGTCGACGGCATCCGGGGGTGCGGCCGTCTACTAAAGTTTGCGACGAGCATTCGATCAGGATGTTGGGAATCTTGTTGAATTGCCCGACTTGATATTGGAAAGAGTTTTCGATAATGAGACTAAAATGCGGGGTTTATAATTGTTAGGCATGCGATGTCTAAGGAGTTCATTTGGTTAGGCATGCGATGTCTAAAGAGGTTGCAGATTCCAACTATTATAGTTTTACACTTTCTTTTCTGTGACCGTAAGCGTAGTATATGTGGTGTATCGCCGGCTTCGTTGCTATACATCAACGACAATCGGGATATGCATACTTGCTTACGTTGATGATATGAGATATTATGTGTTGCTGTGATATGTTATATTGGATCGTCGCGTTTTGAATAGCCGGGGGTTTTATGTGAGATGAGAGTTTTTTCTTTTTCATTCATGTAAAATTCATTGTATGTAATATTCTTTTATTGGGGCACTTCCTGGATGAGGATGATGTCACCATTGTATATTATTTACTTTTCCGCATTAGGTAGACCCAAGGCGGGGAGCATAAGTAACCGGGTTCTAGGGTCCAGTGGGAGACCATCTCGAAGAGTCGAGACCGGGTCTCCTAACCCTAGAAGTGGCAGTGTTGCTTGCCGCTCTCGTAGGGGTCTAGGGATGTGGGTTTGGCTATTCATCGCGACCGTAGAATCCGTGTTTTATACAGGCTCGTATTAAAACACGGACGTCCTAGGATATCCAATATTTCATATATGTTCTTCTGCTGCAATGTTCTGTGATGAGATCATATTACTGCCTGAGATGAATGTTTATATTATATATATGAGATATATGTTATATTGCAGATTTCGTTTCAAATGTAATGCTTGTGAAGCATAATTAAAATGGGACATCATTAATGCGATTAATGAAATAAAAGAAACCTAAAGATATTGTAGAAACTTGTTTGAAAACTGGTAGCTCTAGTTCTTGCTTTGCATAGCGGTGTTCCTTGTAGAACATCCAGCACCTTTTTCGATAAGGAAAAAGCCGAGATCCCTTCACCGGGAGTGACCTCTTTAGCGAAACTAGTAGATGCAACAAACTCTGTTTGTCTTTTGATTGCTTCTATAGCTTTTGCTTTGCATAGTGGTATTTGCGAAATATCCAGCACCTTATTCGATAAGGAAAGAGCCAAGATCCCTTCACTGGGAGTGACCTCTTTAGCGAAACTAGAAAAGCCTCAAAAACACTCCATTTAAAAATCACTCGATTCTACAACGATATCAAGTTCATTATACAAAGGTTTTTCTTAAAAACCTGTCGTAGCCCTCCGTCATTTCAGATAAGTACTTCATAGTATTCGTACTACGTTTATTGGCTTTCGTCAAGGCGTAGTGTGCGGTAGCTATTTATGCTTATCTGTATAAGCATATGATGCGATTGAGTTAGGGTAGTCGTGCGACTTTGTTGGCTTTCGTTAAGGGTCGTGCGGGTGGGTTTAATTCAATCGGGAAATGACGGGTTGAACTTGATTAGTAGCCTATGGATTGTTGGCATTCGTCAAGGTCATAGGATGCTAGGGGTAAAATATTATTGGGAATTTCAAATGTTGAAATTTGCAATAAGATTGCATACCTTCTATGAGATAGTTAGATCCCGATACCCGCTGTGAGTAAGAGTTACTCCTGGGAGAGTTTTACACATTACAATTAGCCGATCAAGTAGGTGTCTAGAAAGGTGTTAACGGGGTTACGTCCCTGGGAAAACGAGGTTTATTTTAATTAGGTCCATCCGAAAGCACGGGGAACCTCCCTCAAAGTACCGGCACTAGCCTGGCTGAAAGATTGGCGAACTTGTAGGGTGTAATTAATCCCGGCTAGTCTTTCCTTTTAGGATTTGAAAGAAGATTTGACTAAAACAGTGGGAGACATCCTGATTAGATAAATTGATAACCAATCTAATCTTATAAAAATGCACGCTGAGTGTTTTCTTCTCTCTCTCTCCAGGTAGCGACCATATCACGCCTTATTCAAGATAATAATACGGATGTTTTGACCGAACCCGCTTGTTATACTGAGCTTGGGAACGTTAGTCCCGCTCCAACTTATAATTGTTATAAGACAGAGCAGGAAATTGGGGATTACCAGAATTCCCGTGCCGCCCAAACGAAGAAAGTGCATGATGATGCATCTTCTTCGGGTGTGTTCATTACAGTGAACTATTTCTCAGTATCCTTTACGTCCTGGGTATGAGATACCGGATCTGGATCCCGCAAATGTAATTTGTTACATGGGCTACAGAGAGGTAGAGAACTGAGAACGGGTGATAAATTTCATGAGATAGAAATGGTGCAAGTGCTGCAGCCAAGTCTGTTGGTAGTTATCACCCTGTATTAACAAATACATTGATTCTGAACGAATGTTATTAGATACCGAACCTAATATACAACATCATATCAGTCTCTTTATTAGTAAAGAAGGATATAATTTTGTATTGTTGGATAATGTTTTGAACATTTCCTATATTAAGAGTTGATCGGTTCAGGCACGCTATCTAAAAGCATAGACGTTCTAAATCAAACTACAGTTCTTAGTATACAGAACACACACAAGAGGAAGAGTTCAGAAATGAACGAATCCTTCTTGAGGCATTGTAGACTAGGTCATATCGATGCGACCCAGCTAGCTAAAGTTACATAAAGATGCATATTTAAACTAGTTTAGATTTACATCTTATAAAAGTTGCCGGTCATGTCACAAAGATAACATGACCACAGCTCCGTTTATTGGAAACAGAGAAAGAGTTAGTGAGCTCTTGGGATTGATACATGCTGATGTATGAAGGTCCAATTTCTACACATGCCAAGACAGATTCTTTGTACTTCATTACATTCAATGATGATCTCTCAAGATTCAGACATATTTTCCTGTTGAAACACAAGTCCGAAACTTTTGAGAAAATCACAGAATATAAGCTAGAAGTAGAGAACCAAAAACGGGTATAAGTATTGTCCTTTGATGAGATCAAGGAGGAGAATACTTGAACACGGAATTCCTGGACTATTCTAAAGGAGAATGAGATTCTCTCTCAGCATTACTCTTCCGAATACACCACAGCACGTCGGTGTATCGGGGCGGAGCAATTACACCCTATGTGATATAGTGTGCTCTATGATGAGTACTACTGAGTTTCCTATTTTCTTTTGGGGTTGTGCACTTGAGAAGTTGCATGCCTAATGAATAGGGTTCCAATCAAATCAGATGCCTGCCACTCCATATGTGATATGGTATGGGAAGAGCCCATCTCTTAAAGATGTTAAGATTTGGGGTTGTCCGGCCTATGTCTAAAAGCAAAATCTGGACAAGCTCGAGGCAAAGTCAGTTCTGTGGAAGTTTGTTAGATATTCTAAGCATTCGCAAAGGAATATCTTCTACCAAACCGAGGAACAAAAGTTGTTTTGTTTCTCAGCATGCCACCTTTAGGAAAGGGAATTTCCTGTGAAGAAATTAGTGGTCATGAGGTAGGACTGGAAAGAGTTCCAGCTATACAAACTGCAGCTAATGATTTGGTAGAACCAAAGGATTCAATAATTTCCAACGAACCTCAGCCTCTCCGCCGATCTAGTAGGGTTCCTTACCCACCTGAGAGATACTTCGGTTTTCTCTATGACAGTGGGAGCGAGGATTGCATCATGAGATGATGACCTAACTAGTTTCGAGCTGGCTATCAGGAGTGGGACTCTGTAAAAATGGCTGGATGCTTAGCGATCTGAGATGGAATCCTTATACACCAACAAAGTATGGACTTTGGTTGCTTTATCTGAAAGGTTAAATCCCCATCGGGAGCAAGTATATCTTGAGAAGATTACTTGGTGTACATGGAAAAGTTGAAACTTTCAAAGCTATGCTTAAGTCCATCCAGATCCTACTTGCCACGGCTACATACCATAACTACGATATCTGGCGATTGGGTGTCATGACAGCTTTTCTAAATGTTAATTTGGAAGAGAGCGTCTATAAGTACACAACCAGAGGGCTTCGTAGACAGTGGGAGCAGCGGAAACGTATGCAAGATGTTTTATGTAATAAATCAGGCATCGCGGAGTTGGAACATCTTTTTTGATGTGGTAGTCAAAGAGTTTGACTTCATCAAAATGGTAGATGAACCTTGTATATACAAAAAGGAAGTAGGGAGTATGGTGGTGATCCTTGTAGAGTATGTGGATGACATACTCCTGATAGGGAAGGAGTTTCCTATGCTACGCTCGGTCAATCACCGCTTATCACAAGGATTCTCCATATAGGATCAAAATGATACCTCCTAAATCCTGGGTTTTGATCTATGAGATAGATGTAATTGAATGTTAGGATTCTCACTAGTTGTAGCGAGATGGTATCAATCGATCCTGGGGAGAATCACTGGAAAGGTTCCAGGGTGATAAGGACGACTGAATGTCAGTCGCAGGCATTGTCTTTACCCTCAGTGGAGGGACGGTATGTTGGAAGAGTTCCAAGCTAGATACCGTGACTTACTAGACGATTAAAGGCAAGATAAGTCGTTACCAAAGATGCTAACAAAGAGGCAGTCTGGATAAATATAAGTTCATGAGATGAACTTCGTTCCTACCATTGTGTGACAATGGAGTTGTGGCTTATGCCAAGGAACCCCCGTCCCATCAGAAATCAAGATATAATTCTTAGGCAGTATCACCTGATCATGGAGATGGTTGATCTCCAGGGAGATCGAGGTAAGGAGAGTAGACACATATGACAACAACGCGGATCAACTCACAAAGACCTTTTTCCCAGTAGAGACTTTTATGGGATGGTTGAGTATGAGATACTTCAACCACAGCTAATTGTTGGGTATGTGATACTACAAAAGATGGCCCTAGTGTAAGTGGGTGATTGTTAGTTATATGTATGCCCTAGAGGCCATTACTGTACATACGATGTATATTGTAGTGGATGCTTGGACATATATAGGGAGGACTTTCTTGCTCGACATGATAGTACGCTATCTGGTTAGTGTTTATCATAACATGTACTCTGACTGTCTCTATGTTACATGTTGATAAAGCCCTTAGGATATGTACTCGACTACAGTGACTATGATGAGATCATACTAGTGGGGCCACGGTAGTCGACGAGTACAACCTATAACTGTTCCTAGTCGAGGGTGTATCGAGACAGGGCATCGATATACCAGAGTAGACTAGCATATGTGCTTCTTGACCCATACGATGGGCGATGGATGATCCCATATCCATTGGTGTTTGACATCAGAGAAGGCATACGGGTGCTCAGTGGAGACTGGGTACACTGGACGGACTCGCCGAAAACTCCCACATGGTATTATACCTCACGTCAGATGGCAGTTCTCTGGTGACACTGGTACAGGTTAGTCTGTAGACCCGAGATCGTCATAGAGTCTTGTATGATTCCCACTGTGCTTTGATTTCCATCATACCATGTCCAAGAGGGCGTGCAAAACGGTGGCTTTTGGGTATAGTCCCGAATCACATGGAGGCAATGAGTCTCTCCCGGTATAGGTTGTTGATGTTGCGCTGTGTTCGATTGGCTATAACTAGAAATCCCTTGCCAGGGTTGCTGAGATTTACTGGTGAGTGTTATCAATAGTTTCTCGAACTTTTATAGATCTCATATTGACACGACTTATCAAGCTACTGGGGTCTGACGTTTACCACCGCTAGGCGAGATATGCGACATAACATACGAAGAGACCGGACTATACGGGAGTGTTACTCATTGGATTCGCGGGAGAATGTACAGGCTTGCTTGTTGATCTTCTGATCGCTCAATACCTGGGTAGCTGTTACGTTTAGCTGACCGCTTGCAGCTTGTGGGTGTTTGATATGATCATCTCCTACTGCCGGCGTATTGACGATTCTTTAGAGTCCTACACAGAGGTTTCCTGGCTCAGGCAAAACGGAGTAGGAGCACATATGTGATATGTGCTGGACCGAGAATAATAAGATATGAGATACTGTATTCTATTCTTGCGATATGAGATATCGGCCGGGTATATGTGATATAGCCGGGTCATCGAATCAAGTGTTGATTCGATGAAATGGTACATGTTATATTAGTCGGTTATATGTAATATAGCCGGGTTATCGGATCAAGTGTTGATTCGATAATTTAATGTATATTATATATGAGATATATTACATTGCATTAACTAATATAAGCTCGCTTTATTGATTCATTTTCTCACGGGATAATACATTGATATATATGTGATATATGTTAATTGTATTATTTTCTTTTGTTACAAAATATATTGTATATGTGATATATAATATTTTAACAAGTTAGGGTTACAAATGCAACATGTTTTGTGCAGTTTAAACATGGTTAGGGTTTGGATTAGGGTTAAGCTTGGATGAAGCTTCCATGAACCTTCATGAAGCTTCTACTTTGACCTTTGATATTTTGTGAAGATATTCTTAACCCAACCCAAACCTTAGCCTCTAGTTAATTCTCAACAAGGGTTAATCCCTCATGCTTAACTCTTGGTTAGATTTGTAACTACTACAATAATTTATTATTCATCACAAAAGGATTAGCTCTTCTTCTTGCTTCTTCTTCTTTGTTGAAAAGCTTCACTGGCTTTTTCAAAAGTGGTGAATAAAAGTGAGAATTTGAAGAAAAAAAAAGAGAGCAATATTCCTACTTCATCATCCCCATCTATTCTAGCCACTTAGATTAGGGTGTTTACTTTGCTAATACTTGATTAGTCTAGCAAGAGCTTAGATTTGAGATTCTTCAAGGTAGATCATCTTAGATTAGTGAAGTCTTCAAGCAAGGTGCATCATTCTCTTCATGGAGCCTCTCGAGAGTTGGGAAAATGATGATCGCAGTGAAGGGACCTCAACACGGAGCTTTAGAAGTGAAGGACCGCACTACAAAGGTTGTAATCCCAAACTCTTAGTGTTAAAGTGTTTAACATGCTTTGTTTCTCCGAATCTCTTGTTTAAGATCTTGGTTAGGGTTGTTCGGCATGTCTAAATTTTGAATCGGCCATGGTTGATGCCTTATAGACCTTTGTGAGAGTGCCTAGTAACCCTACATCCTTGACTTGGCGGATTTTTATCAGCACTTCCGGTTCTTTTCCTGGAATTTCCTGCACTCATTCTCGAGACAAGTGTTGCGATATAGAAAAGATAATGCGTGCAATGATAAACACTCAATTTCCCTCAAAAATGCTGGTTATAATATATAACACAATTTATTTGGTATTTTACAGATGTTTTGCTAATATGTGCTTTATTCATACCGAACACCTTTAGATGAGTGCAAAGAGTAGGAAAATTGATATGTTAAAAATGCAATATTTTCAACTGATCACACCTCCATTCATAAATGCAAGCCATGACTCACCTCCTCATCCAAAAAAAACTCAACAAAATATCTCTCCTCAAACAAATATCTAGAGATTAGGGTGAAATACTAGGTTAAGGTTTAAACAAGGCAAGGATTTACTTAAAGGTTGTCATGGTTACTAAACTAAATTAGCAAAAACAAACCCTCACATTAACGTGCACACGTGCGTGTAAGCCATAATAAATAATAATAAATTATTGATTAAATGTTATAAAATATGAGGAACCCAAATTAGTAATCTTTTTACAGAATCCCGCATTATCACTTAATTAACACTAATCGCATTCTAAGGTGTTACAAAATATTATCGGGAATTTCAAGTGTTGAAATTTGCAATGAGATTGCATACCTTCTATACGATAGTTGGATCCCGATACCCTCTGCGAGTAAGAGTTACTACTAGGAGAGTTTTACGCATCACAATTAGCTAATCAAGTAGGTGTCTAGAAAGGTGTTAACTGGGTCATGCCCCTGGGAAAACGAGGTTTATTTTAATTAGGTCCGTGCGAAAGTACGGAGAACCTCCCTTAAAGTACCGGCACTGGCCTGGCTGAAAGATTGGCGAACTTGTCTGGTGTAATTAATCCCGGCTATCTTACCTTTTAGGGTTTGATGGAAGATTTGATAAAAAACAGTACGAGACGTCTTGATTAGATAAGATAATAACCAATCTAATCTTGCAAAGAGCGCACGCTAACGCGTTTCCTTATCTCTCTCTCCGGGCAGCATCCAATGTCACGCCTTAATCAAGATAATAATATAGATATATTAACCGAACCCGCTTGTTATACTGAGCAGGGGAAAATTGGTTCCGCTCCAACTTATAAGTGTTATAAGTCCGAGCGGGAAATATGAACATATCCGGATTCCCACGCCACCAAAACAAAGAATAAGCATGTTGATGCATCTTCTTCAGGTGTGTTAGTCACAGAGAACTATTTCTTAGTACACTCTATATCCTGGGTATTAGATACCGGATCGGGATCTCACATATGCAATTTATTGCATGGGCTAAAGAAAGATAGAGAACTGGGAAAAGGTGATCATTCTCTGAAAGTAGGGAATGGTGCAAGTGTTGCAGCCAAAACAGTTGGTGAATATCACCTTGTATTGCCAACTGGGAATACATTAATCCTGAACGACTGTTATTACGTACCCTCTATGATATGCAATTTAATATCAATTTCTTTATTAGATAAAGAAGGATATAACTTTGTAGTAGAGAATAATGTTATGAACATTTACCTAAATTAAGTGTAGATTGGGTTTGGTGCGTTATGTAACGGATTTACGTTCTGAATCAAAACACAGTTTTTAACGTACAAAACACACACAAGAGGAAAATTTCATAAATGAACGAATCCTTCTTATGGCATTGTAGACTAGGTCATATCAATGCGACACGACAAGCTAAGTTACATAAAGATGGATATTTGAATCCGTTCGAACTTTCATCTTATGAAACTTGCCAGTCATATCTCAAACGCAAGATGACCAAAACTCTATTTACAGGATACGGAGAAAGAGTTACGGAACTCTTGGAACTGATACATAGTGATGTATGCGGTCCTATGTATGCGCATACCAGGAATGGTTTCTCGTACTTCATTACATTTACTGACGATCTCTCAAGATTCGGTCATGTGTTCTTGTTGAAACACAAGTCTGAAGCTTTTGAGAAATTCAAAGAATATAAGTATGAAGTTGAGAACCAGACGGGTAAAAGTATTGAAATCCTTCGATCTGATCGGGGAGGAGAATACTTGAGCATGGAATTCCGTGACTGTCTAAAAGAGATTGGGATTCTTTCTCAGCTTACTCCACCGTATACACCACAGCATAATGGTGTATCGGAGCGGAGGAATCGCACCCTATTGGATATGGTGCGCTCTATGATGAGCACCGCTGAGTTACCTATTTCTTTTTAGGGATATGCACTAGAGACAGCTGCAGACCTATTGAATATGGTTCCCATCAAATCTGTGCTAACCACTCCATATGAGATATGGAAAGGAAAGAGAACATATCTTAATTATGTTAAGATATGGGGTTGTCCGACATGTATGAAAACACAAAATCCGGACAAGCTCGAGGCAAGGTCTTTTCTGTGTAAATTTATTGGATATCCCAAGCATTCGCGAGGGTATATCTTCTACTACACCGAGGAGCAAAAGGTGCATATTTCTCGCCATGCCACCTTTTTAGAAAAGGAATTTCTTACGAAAGAAATTAGTGGCCTTGAAGTAAAACTGGAGGAGGTTCCAGCTACATAAATTACAACAGAAGATTTGGTAGAACTAGAGAATTCGATAGTTCCCAATGAACCTCAGCCTTTCTGCCGATCTAGTAGGATTCCTCATCCACCTGAGAGATACTACAGTTTTCTCATTGATAGTGGGAGCGAGGATTGCATCATGGAAGATCATGACCCAACTAGCTTCGAGCAGGTGTTCACACCAGAATATTGCATTATTATATTCCCCATTCTTATTCTTTTTATAAATAAATAGGTACTTTTGACGCATGTCTGCTATATGTTACAGGTTACAGGTTCTTGGACAGAAAACAGTGAAAACGATATAAAGACGATGAAAAAGTGGACTTTGACCAACAAACAGAAGACTCTTGATCAAGCCGACATAAGGAACAATTCACAAAGCAAGATTCAAGACATCGACTCAAAGCGAACGGGTAAAAGTCCACTACAAATTGTTCAAAGAAGATCTGGAACCAACCTAGAAGCCCAAATGGAAAAAGATATATAGAAATAAGAAGCCAAGTCAACAGAAATCAGCCCTGGAAAACTCATGGCCCAACTCCATCTTTTGGCCGCGGAACCACGGCTAAACCAGGCCTCGGGCCGCGGTTCCGCGGCCATCAAGAGCAAGTAGAAGCTGAAATTTTTATAGTAATTTGTGGCGGCGTTGACTAAATCTTTATAGGGCTATTTTTGTAATTGTAGACATGCGGATCAAAATGTAACCTAGGGTTTCTATTTCCTATAAATAGAACTCTAATCATTGTAATTCTTATGCCTCCCTTCATTAATAAATTTCAGCATTCTTTTGGAGAGCATTATTTTTTGTAAGTAAATTATTTTCCTGTCTTAGTTTAATTTAGTTTAAGAATTTTATTAACTTGCAATAGATGTTTCTTCTCTTTAATAAAATCATGTCTTTCTTCATCCCTTCAATGAGCGAGTAGTTTCTTCGCTTGTTAGGGTTAGGAATAGGGAAGGATTTGAGAGATGAAGATCTCTCATCTCGTTTCTGTTGCCAATTTTTTATGAACATTAGAACTCCATGCATACCTTCTTATTCCGCTCCCTACGGCACTCGACCCTCGAGGTAACGGTGATTCCGTAGTCTAAAGGCCCGGATTCTAAAGTTTTCCATGGAGGTTAGGGTAAAGATTAAGAAAGGAAGGACAAGGATCTAGAGGGAGAATCAATCTTCCCAATCATCCTAATCCTCTTTGTTAAGATTTACCATAACACTAATATGATATATTATATTAAAGGCAATGGAAAGAGATGTAGATCTTTGTTTACCAAATTTTCCTTAAACCTAATCCTAGCAAGTTTCTAATCCTAGTATCATACAACTTCAATTTTTAGATTTAATAATCAATCCGAACACCCTTCGGAATTAACTCGTTAGCGCGATTAGGAAATTCACAATATCCCTGTGGACCGACCCGTACTCACCGGCTAGCTGCAAAGCGACGCCGTTCTTGATTGCGGTTACAAATATTTTTGATCTATCTTTTAGAAAGCGCAAGCACGCTAAATCATTCAATCAAATGGCGTCGTTGCCAGGGATGGCGTAGAACTTTCCTTTTCGCAATTTCGGGTTAATCAAAATTAAAAAAAAATCATAAAAATCTAAAAAAATTCAAAAAAATATAAAAAATATATAATCTGTTATTTTTGGAAGGGATACTTTGTTGTTTGAATTTTGCAGGATATACGAAAATCGGATCTGGAAATCTACAGAGATCAAAACACGAAAAAACAGATCGGAACAACAGAAGATCACAACAAACGAGGAACAGAAGAAATTTGGAGGACCGAGTATACAAGTTAACCGCGGTGATCTGGTCCCAAAAAAAAAAGCGTCCAAACCGACCAAAGCGCGGCGGAACCGCCGCGCTATCCCCCTTACAGCCGTGGAACCGCCGCGCCTTTGTGACATCACCAGGAAAAAAAGGGCAGAAACGCGGTAAAAAAAAAAACAGTTCCGACGCTGAAAATCTCTGTGAGTTTTCTCTCTCCTCCTCTGCAAATCTTGATATATCTTCTGTAAATTTGCCTGTAAGATTTCTTTACGCTCAAAAATATATTCCCTTCCAAATAACGATCTTGTGCAGGATTTTTGGGCCCCGCTTGAAATAAAATAGATTGCAAGTAATATTTTGCTGTTGCATATCTTTTCTATAAAATATTTTGCTGTTACATATCTTTTCTCTAAAATCTTTTTGCAACAAAATTTTTCCAAATAAAGAGAAAGAAAAAATCAATGAAAAACGAAAATAAAAAGGAAAAATATTTTATAGAACTTGCAAAATTTTTTAGCCCCAAATAAATCCTTACACCACCCAACCTTCCTTCTTGTCACCTTTCTTCTTCTAACATGGGTACCCCACACAATAAATCATTAGCCGAACTTTGGTATCCCGAACCTATTTTTGCGTCATATGTTAATTTGTTCGGTCAATTTAAAAACGATCCCTCCATGCCTAAAAAATCTTTGAAAGATCACATAGAGGCATCTAGGAGAAATAGTTTGACTTTTCAACCTACTTTGTGTCAACCGAGTCAACCTTTACCACCTACATATGTTGATACCACTTCTTCAAGTCCTTCTGTCACTCTTAGGCCGATGTCCATTGCTGAGCATATTGCTCAATCTCGCAGTCGATCTTTCTCCCCTCTCCACTCGTCTAGTTCTAGGGATCAACACGACTATTCATCTTTTTATCCATATGTTGACCCTACCCCTGCCCAACCACCCACTTCCTACCAGTCATACCCAACCTTCCCACCTTCACTAGACACCGTTTCTACACAGCCTGTTGGGAGTTTTGCATATCCACGCCATTTTTAATCTTTTACCGAAACCCCCTCACCACTTAAGTCTAGTTTGGAAGAGTCGTTGGAAGCATACATTGCAGCAACGAATAAAATGACTAGGAATGTGGAAACGTCTTTAGCTGCCCTTATGCAACCTACCGAACCGGTAGCTAGTTTCCCGCTAGCTCCAAATTTTTTAATGTATAAGGAGGCGGTTGGACAGAGTGAGAATGAGAGAGGATTTTCAAATCAAACCTACCCTTACCCAATTGAAGCCCACAACTCCTGTTTTCCATCGATTGCCCTAAATGATTCACCTGTTGAAAATAAAAATGAGTTGTGTGATTTTGTAGTGCTTGATTTGCCCAATTGTGAGGAACCCCTTACGAGTGAAACCGCACCTAATCCTTTCGATCTTTACACCTCCACTCTAGAACCTAAATCGATAGATATCCATGCTTTTGATGAGGTGTCCAAAGAAATTGATTTTCACTTGATTGAGGATATAGACGCCGGGAATATTTCGGATGATGAACTTGTCGATTTGCTTGAAATTTTATGTTCAAATCATCATCCTGAGTTGTTAAATGTTTCTCCCGAATCTCATATGCGTCTAGATTTTGATGATAATGGCATGAATGAGTTGAATATTGAGGATAGTATCGAGAAGAGTCTTGAGGATAATATTGAGGTTGAATCATTTTTGTTTGATGTGTCTGATTTTCCAATTCATCCTCCTGAACCTTTGACTGTTATATCACCCTCCCTCCTTCCCATCGTTCCAACCCCGCTTGAAGACTGTGAGCTTGAAAGATTTTCCTTTGAATTCGATACTGTTCTCACAGATAATAACACTTACGAGTGTTTCACTTTTTCGGACGATGTTGATGACTCACCGCCCGAGTTTGAGTCCTTTACATTTTCAGATGAGCCATCAGACTCGGTTGATTATAGTAGTTTCGAACCATTAATGGAATCTTTCAAGTTCGAAACAGTTTACTACGATGAGAAAGATACTATCCCTAATTCACTCCCTTTCGTCTTTCCCATTGTTCCGACCGAACAAATGACCGTTACGCTTTCATCTCCGATACCAAATTCTGCGGACCCATGTTTTCTTGCGAATCTTGAGGGATTTGATCCCATTTCTCGACGAGTAGATAGGTTAGCGCAATCGCTTATAACATATCGGTCATCATATATTGCGCTAATTTATTCACTCAATTTACACCCTCAAGATCGTACTCCACTTCCTTCTTCTTTTCGCCATTCTTCTCCCCTACCGAGACCATATTCTACCATTCTTCTTTCCACACGGTCTCGCGTGCTTCTCATTTTCTTGCACAAACTATACCATTTCCACGATAAGATTTTTGAATGGTTGGTACTAACTTTTGGCTTGTGCAAGGCCAAGCTTAAGTTTGGGGGGGAACCTTGTTGTATATATGTATATATATTTTTGTTTTCTTTTTCTATAAAAAAATAAAAAAAAATTCAAAACATTAAAAAAATATATATAAAAAAATTATAAATAAATAAACAGGGGAGTGCCGGTATTTTGACCCTCTTGGTTTAGCATGACAGTGAGGACACTGTCAAGTTCAAGTTTGGGGGTATGCTCGGTACGTCTTCTTCCTTCGCATTCCTTTGTACATATTTTTGCATTTGCATACTTATTTGAAAACCCATAAAAATTTGAAAAATTTGAAAAATTATAAAAAATTATTGTATTCAATTTTGGCTATATTTGATTTGAGTTTGACAAATAGGTTAACTGACTAGGAACAACTAGATCTTAGACTTAGTAAATTTAAAACCCTAAAAATAACCTTCCTTAAAGTATAACGATAGAAAGTATATGCCTTTGTAGTTTATTTAGAAATAGGAAAATTTTGGGTTCACTTCTTGGGCTAAGTCAAAATGAGGGAAGAGTATTGATGTTCTTATTAGAGTATAAGTTTAAAAAATAGTTCCTAGCTTAAGTCTAGATTCTGAAAACGATATACCTTACAATTTGCACAATCACGCACCTTGAAACTTGAAATAGTATAAGAGACCTTGAAATGCTCTTGTCTAAAGTCCTTAGTGCAATGAAAATAAAAATATATATATCAGTGTGAATAAAGAATAAAAAAATGGATACTGGTTCTTGTGATTACTTAAGGCTGTAAAAATAGAAAAATATTTAGCGAGGGTGCTTCATCACCTAGTGCCTTAAACCAACTGGTTTGGGAGTCACTGCTAAAAGCCTTAGGTGTTCCAAGACTAGGAAGTACGCTTTAATATGCAAACACATCTTGTAATCGGTCGTTGGTACCTCAAGAAGTATTAACGGTCGCATGAAGGATGTGTAAGCAAAATTCAATTAAAAATTCACTAATTAATAAGTGCTTTGGACAATGGACGAGAGTATGATTGCTTGATTTGAATTTCCAAGTGTAGGGGTGATTTATACACACACGTGGGGATATGTGATTGGAGTTTAGATGAGAGAAAGGAATGAAGAATAGAACTTGTAGCTTTAGTAAGGGTTGATAAAAATTCCTAAGTGGAGATGAAACCCTAGAAGGAAAACTTAAGAAATGCCGAAAGCTAAGTAAGTCTATAGGATATATATAATCTTAAGTTAGATGATGAGGAAGTGTGAAGAATGTGGGTGGATAATTTACGGGTCGAAGATAATAGAATTCCTTGTTAGAAGACCTAATTGGAGAACTAAAGTTAATGGGCTGAATTGATAGGATTTTGTGGGTGTAATCCGCTGAAAACCCTCAGGAGACAACACTCCTCCTACTAGGGACACCTAGAGGTTTAACGGCTTGTTGCACGTGCTCAGTGCAATCGCGTTTCCCTGCGAAAGTGCGGCTAGGTTAGATTTTTATCGAGAATAAATAAAATAATAAGTTTGCTCGAGGGCGAGCAAAAGATAAGTTTGCGGGTATTTGTTCACACCAGAATATTGCATTATTATATTCCCCATTCTTATTCTTTTTATAAATAAATAGGTACTTTTGACGCATGTCTGCTACATGTTACAGGTTACAGGTTCTTGGACAGAAAACAGTGAAAACGATATAAAGACGATGAAAAAGTGGACTTTGACCAACAAACAGAAGACTCTTGATCAAGCCGACATAAGGAACAATTCACAAAGCCAGATTCAAGACATCGACTCAAAGCGAACGGGTAGAAATCCACTACAAATTGTTCACAGAAGATCTGGAACCAACCTAGAAGCCCAAATGGAAAAAGATATATAGAAATAAGAAGCCAAGCCAACAGAAATCAGCCCTGGAAAACTCATGGCCCTACTCCATCTTTTGGCCGCGGAACCGCAGCCAAACCAGGCCTCGGGCCGCGGTTCCGCGGCCATCAAGAGCAAGTAGAAGCTGAAATTTTTATAGTAATTTGTGGCGGCGTTGACTAAATCTTTATAGGGCTATTTTTGTAATTGTAGACATGCGGATCAAAATGTAACCTAGGGTTTCTATTTCCTATAAATAGAACTCTAATCATTGTAATTCTTATGCCTCCCTTCATTAATAAATTTCAGCATTCTTTTGGAGAGCATCATTTTTTGTAGGTAAATTATTTTCCTGTCTTAGTTTAATTTAGTTTAAGAATTTTATTAACTTGCAATAGATGTTTCTTCTCTTTAATAAAATCATGTATTTCTTCATCCCTTCAATGAGCGAGTAGTTTCTTCGCTTGTTAGGGTTAGGAATAGGGAAGGATTTGAGAGATGAAGATCTCTCATCTCGTTTCTGTTGCCAATTTTTTATGAACATTAGAACTCCATGCATACCTTCTTATTCCGCTCCCTACGGCACTCGACCCTCGAGGTAACGGTGATTCCGTAGTCTAAAGGCCTGGATTCTAAAGTTTTCCATGGAGGTTAGGGTAAAGATTAAGAAAGGAAGGACAAGGATCTAGAGGGAGAATCAATCTTCCCAATCATCCTAATCCCCTTTGTTAAGATTTACCATAACACTAATATGATATATTTAATTAAAGGCAATGGAAAGAGATGTAGATCTTTGTTTACCAAATTTTCCCTAAACCTAATCCTAGCAAGTTTCTAATCCTAGTATCATACAACTTCAATTTTTAGATTTAATAATCAATCCGAACACCCTTCGAAATTAACTCGTTAGCGCGATTAGGAAATTCACAATATCCCTGTGGACCGACCCGTACTCACCGGCTAGCTGCAAAGCGACGCCGTTCTTGATTGCGGTTACAAATATTTTTGATCTATCTTTTAGAAAGCGCAAGCACGCTAAATCATTCAATCAGCAGGCCATCACGAGTGGGGACTCTGTGAAATGGCTGGATGCAATGCGATCGGAGATGGAATCCATGTACACCAACATATTATGGACTTTGGAAGTTGCTCCCGAAGGGGTAAAACCCATTGGGAGAAAATGGATCTTTAAGAAGAAACTTGGTGTAGATGGAAAAGTTGAGACTTTCAAAGCCAGACTTGTTGCAAAAGGTTTTCGTCAAAGACCACGTATGGATTATGATGAAACCTTTTCTCCAGTGGCTATGCTTAAGTCTATCTGGATCCTACTTGCCATCGCTGCATACCATGGCTATGAAATCTGGCAAATGGATGTTAAGACCGCCTTTCTAAATGGTGATTTAGAAGAGAGCGTGTACATGACTCAGCTAGAGGGCTTCCTAGACAGTGTGAGCAGCGGAAAGGTGTGCAAGCTGCTTAAATCAATTTACGGGTTGGAGCAAGCATCGCGGAGTTGGAACATCTATTTTGATGAGGTAGTCAAAGAGTTTGATTTCATCAAAAACGTAGATGAACCATGTATGTACAAGAAGGTCGCAGAGAGTAAGGTCGTCTTCCTCATATTGTACGTGGATGGCATACTCTTGATAGAAAATGATCTTCCTATGCTGCACTCGGTTAAGCTCTTCTTATCACAAAGATTCTCAATGAAAGATCTAGGTGATGCCTCCTACATCTTGGGGATTAAGATCTATAGAGATAGATCTAAACGGATACTGGGATTGTCCCAATCCAGGTACGTTGACACAATACTAAAGAGGTTTAGTATGGAAGATTCCAAGCGTGGGAACATACCCACGATCTCAGGACTCACTCTCTCCAAACAGATGTCTCCCAAGACTGATTTAGAGAGAGTTCGCATGCAAGGGATACCCTATGCTTCGACAGTTGGCTCTATCATGTACGTGATGCTATGTACTAGACCCGATGTAGCGTACTCACTAAGTGTAGTAAGTAGGTATCAAGCAGATTCAGGAGAGAATTACTGGACAGCTATGAAGAACATTCTCAAGTACTTGAGAAGGACTAAGGAGATGTTCTTGGTGTACGGTAACGGTGAACTCTAAGTGGAGTCCTTTACCGACTCGAGCTTCTAAAGTGATAAGGACGACAGTAAGTCGGTCTCGGGTTTTGTCTTTGCCCTCAACAAAGGGGCGGTGTGTTGGAAGAGTTCCAAGCAGGACACCGTTGTAGACTCAATGATGGAGGATGAATACATTGCTGCCAATGATGCTGCCAAAGAAACTGTCTGGATGAAGAAGTTCATTGCTGAGCTTGGAGTGGTTCCATACATTGAGCATCCAATACCTGTGTATTGTGATAACAATGGGGCGGTGGCTTTGGCCAAGGAACCCAGGTCCCATCAGAGATCCAGACATATTCTGAAGTGGTATCACCTGATCTGGGAGGTAGTTGATCGCCAGTAGATCGAGGTCAGGAGTGTTGAAACGAAGGACAACGTAGCGGACCACTCACAAAGGCCCTCCCCCCGACACAATTTGAGAGACTTTTTGGGATGTTGGGTATGAGATACTACAACACATGGCCTTAGTGCAAGTGGGAGATTGTTAGTTATATTTATGTGATCGCACGCCAAAAGCGTATTGGTTATTTAAAAGTTCTAAAGTTTAACCGCGATCAGGACGGTGTCGCTTTGCAGCTAGCCGCGATGAGCACGGGTCGATCCACAGGGAGACGGAGCGTTTTATGTTCTTGTTCTTACGAGTTAACGCGCGTGGCGGATTTGTTTGTTATCTAACCTATGTGTTATATTCAAGTATAAGGCTTGTTAGGAAACGATAGGATAGTGTAAGTTAATGGATTCCGTATTCAAATACTTTGAGCCGAACTTAACCAATGAAGCTAGAACAATTGGCAACAATGTGGATTAGGGGACTTAAGCACGGTATTCATGGAATCCGGCTTATTGACTCTTGTCCGTCCGTTCTTGTCTCTTGCTTTCGCCTCCGGCCAAACCGAATGCAACCGGTCACGGTTAGGAATCACTTTTACCTTGGTAGGGTAGGGTGCCTAACGGAGCGTTTGCATAAGATTTGGGCGGAGTTTCAAATAGGAAAAGACGGGAAAAGGAAATGAGGAGCGAAATGTTAACTTACAAAATCTTTCTCTTTTCCTAACAACAATATTCACACCATTCACAAAACAAACCAAAAAGAGATAACAAAAGAGAAGAACAAAGAAAAGAAAAGACTACAAACAAGTAATTAAATGACATGGTAATAAATTGCAAGTAATAAAAGACAAGAATGAAAATGCATGTAAGTAAAAGAGCGAGTACGAAAGACTAAGAACCATAGAACCCAAAACAAGACATGGGTTCAATAACCAAATCTTGAACTTGCAAGCTCAATGAAGAGGTTGCAAGATCAAGAAGAGGTAAAGTACTCATGGTGAATGAAGGCACAAAAAGAGATCTTTATTAATCTTTAAGAACGATACAACCCTTTAGATCAATAACCAACCCTTAAACCTTCAAGCTCAATGAAGAGGTTGAAGGATCAAGAGAAGGTTAAGAACTCAAGGGGACTAAGCTATTTACAAGAACAAAATGAAAACAAAAGAGGTTTGGTGAAAAGAATGAAACAATGTAAGCACCATCCAAGACCCTTTCTCCTTTGCCCCATGGTCTGTATTTATAGGCTCCAAAGAATGGAGGGAAATTCGAATTTTTAAATCAACACAAAATCTTTAGCATTGAATGCTCATTACTTCATGTCCATTTGTGACTTGATTCATGGCTGCCCCCATTATGGTCCATGTTGATTTGTCTAGTTGATTTTGGTTTGCACTAATTATTGGAGGGAAATTTGAATCTTTAAATCAACACATAATCTTTAGTATTAAATGCACATTACTTCATGTCTATTTGTGCCTTTATTCTTATCTTCCCCATCATGGTCCATGCTGATTTGTCTATTTGAATTTGATTTGCACTCAGTTTTGGAAGGAAATTTGAATCTTTAAATCACACACATAATCGTCACCATTAAATGCTCATTACTCCATTCCCACATGTGGCTTGATTCATGGCTGCCCCATTATGGCTCATGCTGATTTGTTTGATTCCTTTTGATTTGAACACATGCTTTTTAGTCTTGAATGCATATAAAATCATCTCCTTGAATGCATATAAAATCATATCCACATGTGCTTAAAAGTCTTGTGTACACACTTGTTGTGTTGGACCATTTAGATAAAAAATGTGTACACAACTTGTTGCGTAAAGGAACTGCTGAAGTATTGGTCGGTTTGCGTTTCTGGTCGCAGTGTCTTCCCTCAAGTGATATATCCGTGCTTTTGGATGCAGTTCCAGTATTTTGTCATGAATACCTGCAATCTGTAAAACTGAGTAGACACTGGTTAATAATACCGATAAATACAACAAATAGATAATGAATGGGCGGTATTAGAATGCAGTTTTCTGATATGAACAGTATGCCCTAGAGGGTATTATTATACATATGATGTATATTATAGTGGATGCTTAGACATATATAAAGAGGACTTTCTTGCTCGACAAGATAGTTTGCTATCTGGTTATCTTTGTCATAATATGTAGACTTGTATTGTGATACTGTGTTGCTCTCACATCTTAATAAAGCCCTTAGGATATGTACTTGACTACCAGAACTATGATGGAGATCATACTAGTGGGGCTAAGGTAGTTCACAAGTACATCCTTTAATTGTTTCTAGTCGAGGGAATATAGAGACAGGGCATCGATATTCCAGAGTAGACTAGCGTATACGCTTCTTGACCCATATGATGGGCTGTAACACCTTAGGATTTCGATTAGTGTTAGTTAGAGGTTAATGCGGTTTTTTGGTAAAAAGTTTACTAATTTGGTTTCCTCACATTTTATAATATTTAATTAATAATTTATTTTTATTTTTTATGGCTTGCACACACTTGTGCATGTTAATGTGAGGGTTTGTTTGTGTTAATCTATTTTAGAACCATGACAACTTAACCAAATCCTAATCCTATCCTTGCTTAAC
The DNA here is from genome assembly GCA_030015575.1 of Agapanthus africanus. Classification (NCBI taxonomy): domain Eukaryota; kingdom Viridiplantae; phylum Streptophyta; class Magnoliopsida; order Asparagales; family Amaryllidaceae; genus Agapanthus; species Agapanthus africanus. The sequence goes on from CM057346.1 coordinate 284,749,102, forward strand.
CCTAAACCCTTGATATTTTTGTGTGAGAAAGATATTTGCTTTGTTTTGTTTTGGATTTAGGAGGAGGTCGCATGGTGAGTCATGAGAGGCATGGCTTGTATTAATGTATGAGTTAATGCATGGGGGCACTCACCTCTCTCTCTCTCATTATTTTCACCTCTCTCTCTCTCTCTTTATCCTTCAATCCTCTCATTTCTTCTATCTCTCTCATTATTTCTCATACTCCTCTCACTCTCAACTGAACACTTACCTTTTCCTTAACTAAACCTACACAAAACTTCACAAAAATCTTCACAAATCACTTCTTAAACCATGTTTTGCCTCTTGGATGCCTTGGAGATTGGAAAGCTAGGATCTTTGTGCTTGTGTGGATAGGTAATGATCACTTTCTGTTAAGTAAGTCTTTTTAGTGTTGCGTAGCTTATTAGTCGTACTTTAGAACGCGTAAATTTAAGTTTCGGGTAAATATCGTATTTTTAGTGTAGATTTGGGTCTTGGATGATCTGCTATCAAACCAGGTATTTGTTGGAAAAGTTCCCATCACAGTGACTTTGTGTAGTGACCTAGAACCCACCATAAAAATCTGAGACCATTCCACAAAAACTGGGCCGCAAATAAATTGCTTCTGGCCGTAATTTGCGGCCAGACAGGGGTGTTTGGGTTTGGGTTTTGGTCTGGGGGTCTCTGAGGTTGTGTGTGATCTTGTGGTATGTGCAACTTTTACAAATTTTTTGTGTAGCAAAATCTGGGATCACTTTGCTTGTTTTCTAGTGTTTCGATTACGCGCGTTACGTTATCCGACACGGTTCGTGTCTTTGTGTTGTTGTTGCTCTTGAGTTGGTTTCGTACTGTCGCTATGCACGTTAGCTACTAAGCGAACACTTGAGAGTATGTTTGGAGTTGGTGCGTCAGTCAAACATAGTTTATACGTGTTATTGGTTGATTGCTAATATACACTTGTTATATTGTTGTTTAATGATCTTAGGGACGCAGGCGAGGGCTTCGGACGCTGCGAAGAAGGGAAAGCGAGTGGTTGGATTTACTTAGCCCAAGATCATCTGTGAGTAGATTTAATATCTACAGGGGAATCGCCCGCATGGAGTTATGCATATGGGCTGGATTAAATGATATGATTATTGATATTAAGTATATGGACATTGATTGTACATGTGTACCTTTGTTGCATACCTCATTTTCCTATTTGCATAAAGACAAAATATTAATGAGACACAACACCATTATTGACAGTTCATGTTACACGGGCACTAATTGTATGCTACACACACTCCGTCGATAATTGCCGTGACACGCAAAACCCTTATACATACGAGATTTAGCTGACATTTATACATACGTGGTATTGTATTGGTTAGGGACATTGAGACATTGCATATTCCTTCGTGTATATGACATATAGCTTACATGTATACCAACATGCTTACACATATACCTTGTCGTGTCTACATGCTAGCTACCCAATACCTATATGGTAGTGTATATGCCCTAGGGGCCATTATTGTATAATACTAGATTGTATATTACTTAATGGAAGCTTGGGATATTCACAGTTATATATACAGTCTTGCTAAAAATGGTAGTATGCTACTTGGTTTGTGTCTACTTTAATATGTGCATATGTTTCTTGTAACGTATCACTTATACATATTAGTAGAGCCCATAGGATCTTTGCTTGATTACCAGCGTTGTGATGGCAGTCACACTAGTGGGGGCTGGGTGGTCTGTAAGCAACATCCTATACAGGTCCCTAGTCGTTGGATTATCGAGATAGGGCATCGATATTCCGGAGTAGACTAAGTATGTACTCTTCTCATCCCAGTTGGGGAGATGGTCTGTCCCATAGCCATCAGTACGTCGTACTGGAGATAGTATACAGGTGCTTGTTAGGTTACGGGTACACCGGACAAGACTCGCAGGGGAACTGTTGGTTGGTATTATACCCGTCGTCAGTTAACAGTTCCCAGATGACATGAGTACAGCATAGTACGCAGACTTGACACTGCTACTTCGCCTCGAGTGTGTCGCACTGTTCTTAGATTGCTACCCTACCACGGCTCAAAGGAGTCGTGCAAATAGGTAGCAGTTGGGTGCAGTCCCGAGCACTTGGAGGCAGTAGTGGTTAGATAGGATTCGTCTCTCCCGGTATTGGGAGATGATATCGCGCTGTGTCAGAGAGCCATTACGCAAAGTCCCTGGCCAGGGCAAGCGAGATATACTGGTAGGTTCCTGTAGCTTATCAGGGTGTAATGAGCTTCGCTCCGACACGACTTATACAGGTATTAGGGGACTGACGCTTGCCGCCCCCTAGGCTTAATATGCGATAGTCATAGACGAACAGACCGGACTGTATGGAGATTGTCACATCAGGCTCAGTGGGAGTTCGGACGATTTTTCTTATCGGCCTTCTTATCGACATCTACATGGGGACCGTTACGTACAGCTAGTGCCGCTTGCGGTCTGTGGTTATACCCACTGCCAGCGTAGTGTCTAGTCTTTAGAGTCCCACACAGAGAGTTTCCCTGCTCCAGGCGAAACGATATAGAGGTCGTATGGTTTTACGACAAAAGTTCGGACGCATACGTGTGTTTACACACATATGACTTTTTCGGACAGTTTTTACTAGTCGGCTTTGGTTTAAGCCAGATTCTAGTATCGGGTTACTGGATTTATACAGTCTAAAGTTTTTCCGTGTTTTCACGGATTGGAAGGGCGTTCTCATAATTTGTCGGGAAGCTTCTAGAAGAGTGGTGACTAAGGGGTTAAGGTGGCATTGCTTTAAATGAGATTAGTGACTCATTTGTGTGATTCATCCAATTCATTAATGCATCATAAATGCTTAATGACTCATGGAGATGAATCACTCATAGATATTTGTGAAGCATGGTTGTTAATTCTCTTTTTTGATTTTTGGATAAATAATAATACTTCATATATATTATGATAAGATCATTATCTCATTTCATTCTCATCTTCACCTTCTCTCTCCTCAAGCTCACTCTCTCTTCAAAGCCTAACCCTAACCTCTCATGTGTTGAGTTCAAGGGTTAGCTAGACTAATAAATCCAAAACCTCACTCTATATCCCCTAAGTAGCTTAGATTAGCACTTTAAGCAACCTAGTTATCTCAAGTTTGAGATTAAGCTTGGCGAAGGAGCTTTCGAGTGGATCGTCTTTGATTCGAGGAGGCCGTTGGGGTGCCGATGTTCCAAGGAACCTGCGAGGAGTGGAGGATCGCGATGAAGACCCGAAGGAAAAGTAACGTGAGGTATAACTTCGTATCCGAGTAGTTAAACCTCTAGTAGATAGTTAGCAATGGTTTAGATAACGATTCTTGCGCTCAAGTCCGTGTTACGAAGCTTTGATAATCGTTTTTCATATATTCCGCCTCCCCGCAAGTTCGTGGGGTGCGTGACATGGAGTTACAGTGGTATCAGAGCAAACTAAACCATTACTAGCTTGTTAGCAACTAATTAGAAGTTCGATCGACGGAAAACACGAAAACGAAACCCCGGGATCCCTAAGTTTCTGTTAATTTTAAACATGTCTGAAAAATTATTTGATATGCCTTAAAATTCACAGCAGGGAAATATAAGAATACTGGGAAAATACCAGCCCCTAACTCGGCAAGACGGCCGCGGATCCGCGGCAATAAGGTGCTTTTGGCCGCGGATCCGCCGCCGAGTCAATGCCGAGTTGACTCAGATTTGCTCTGTTTTTCATATTTATTAGTGTTTTGGTTTCCTGTATGCTCTGTTTCTACCCAAGTTACTTCAGTGCAGGTTTGCTTTTGGGGTAGACACGGAATATGGTATTCGATCGATGTTCTAAGATATTTGTTGATTGGGTTTTTATCTGTAATGTTTATTGTGTTCGTAAACCTCCCCTAACTGCTAGTATGTCGGTTGGCAGGGGGTTGCACATTTCTGAAATGTTTACTGTTTGTGTATATGAACTGTGTTGGACTGTTATGATGATTAGCCGGGGTTTGAGATGTGTTTAATATTCATTCATTCAAAGTAAATGTAATTTGATGTAATATTCTTTCGCGGGGCACATCTAGGTTGCGGTTGTAGCCACCGTTGTATTATTATTTCTTTTTACTGTTTTTGCTCCTATGATATAACCCAAGGTGGGGTACACAAACTACCGGGTACGTTGAAGTGTTTAGTGGCCTACTCACGTTGTTGAGGGAGACCGCTTCACTTCGGGTACTTGGCGGGTAGTTCGCCGTACCCGTAGGGGTCTGGGGTGGGGTAATGGCTATTCATCACAACTGTGTAATCCGTCTTTTATTGCAGGCTCAAAGCAAATGCGGATTGCTAGTCTATCAAATAAAGTTCATCTGTGATCTGGAATGTTTATTATTGCGTCTGACGATTGTACAATATCTATATATGATAGCTATTAGACGTCACTTATGTTTTACACCCGCGCTAGCCCAGCCCCCGCTCTGTCGTTAGTTAAGTAACCTAACGGGTGATGATGGGACCCAGTGGCGAATGCGGATAGCATAAGACGATGTGGTATTTTCGTTGATTTCTGCAATGATAAGATTAATGATGAGACGCATTATAATAATGCAAAGAAAATAAACCAAAGATTAATCGTTGGAACAAATTTAAAAGAAACCACTCGGTTATTTTAAATGATCAGAAATTTTAAATTACGGAGCTTTAACCACTCCTTTTAAAAAGTATCAGGTTCCTTCGATTATATCAAGTTCACTACGTTCACGGTTTTGCCAAAACCATTCGTAGTCCTCCGTCATTTCTTATGGATGGTCAGTAGTATTGAAGCTATTTTTGTTGGCCCTTAGTCAAGGCATAGTGTTTGGTAGCTGCTGGGGTATTCATTTGTTGCATAGATAGATGCGTTGGTTTGGGACAGTCGTATTACTTTGTTGGCCCTTAGTCAAGAGTATGTACGGGTGGGTTCAAATTAATCTGGACAATGACGGGTAGAACTTGACATGTGACTTATGATTTGTTGGCCCTTAGTCAAGGTCATAAGAGCATGAGGCAAAAATCCACATCGGGAATTTCTAAAGAAACTGAAATTTAAAGAGAGATGCATACCATTTTGAAGTTTGATGAATGTTGGTAGGATTCCTTCAACATTATCATACGATGATATTTTGGATCCCGATCCTACTGTGAGTACAAGCTACTTATCAGGAGATTCGTCACTTAACGATCAATGCTATAAACCAAGTAGGTGTCTAGAAAGGTGTCAGCGGGGTTACGCGCCCAGAGAAAAGAGGTTATTTAATTAAGGAACTTCGCGAAAGCGTTGGAAAACTTCCCTTGAAGTATCGACACTGGTCTAGCTGAACGGTTAAGCAAATATTGTACGGTGAGAATTGTCCTGGCTAATTCTTCTTTTATGGTTTGAGGAGGGATTCGAGAAACAGTGGGAGCCATCCTGTTTAGATAAACTTAAAACCAATCTAAACTTGCAACAGCATCATGCTAAAATGTTTTCTTCTCTCTCTCATAATTGCAGCGACCTTGTGACCACACCTAAGTTACATCTAGATAACAAATTGACTGAATTTGACTTATATGACTGGCAAAGGTCTGTCCAGATGTCCATTGGCTATAACGAGCTGGACCACCCTATTACTACTCAAAATCCCGCTGTCCCAGGTCCAGTTTCCACTGTCGCGGATATGGATATCCGTCAGACAAGGGAAAAAGATAAAGCGAAAGCTAAGTGCCTCGTGTTAGCTTCAGTTGATGGTGTATACCAGAAGCAGCACGAGAAGATGGACTTAGTTTCCATCTTTCTCCATAATAAAGATTTATATGGAGAGCAATCTCATATCACTAGATATGAAACCTCGAACGAATTAATTCAAGCGAGTATGGCTGACGGGTCATCTGTAAGGGACAACGTCCTTACAATGACTAGCTGTACTGATGAGCTCCAAGACCTGGAGACCGCATTGGGAAACGAGTGAAATACTGACTTGATTCTATAGTCTCTCCTCCTACCCTGAAGGAAAACAGGGAAGGAGAAGGAAAGAGAAAGGAAAAAGTTTCGGGACTGGATATTGATTCCGCGGAACTGTTTTTATGTACCAGGAACAACTTGTAATATCATACCTGTATCCTTACTTTCTAAGGAAGGAAATGATTTTACTTTTGTAAGTGATGTGGTTCACATCCACCTAAATCAAGTTCAGATTGGGTCAGGTACATTACAAAATGGAATATACGTATTAAATCAAGCTCAGATTTTCAGTTTCCAGAACACACTTAAAAGAATGTCTCCAGATATAAATCGGGCTTTCTTATGGCACTGTAGACTAGGTCACATCAATGAGAGAAGGTTGACTAAGTTACATAGAGAAGGATATTTGAATCCGTTCGAATATCAATCTTATGCTACTTGTGAATCTTCTCTCATGGGAAAGATGACAAAGACTCCGTTCACTGGACACGGAGTAAGAGCAAGCGAGCTCTTGGGAATCGTACACAGTGACATGTGCGGTCCAATGTCTACGCATGCGCGAGGTGGTTATTCCAATTCATTACTTTTACAGATGATTTCTCTAGGTATGGATAAGTCTTCTTAATGAAGCATAAATCCGAGGCTTTTGAGAAATTCCAAGAATACAAGAATGAAGTGGAAAAACAAACAGTCAAGAGTGTAAAGACACTGAGATCTGATCGAGGTGGTGAATACTTAAGTGCCGAGTTCCTGGGTTACTTAAAAGAGAATAGAATTCTCTCTCAGCTTACTCCTCCATACACGCCACAACATAACGGTGTATCGGAAAGGAGGAATCAAACCCTATTGGATATGGTTCGTTCCATGATGAGTAACGCTGAGTTACCACGATCATTCTGGGAATATGCACTAGAATCAGCTGCATATCTTTTGAACCAGGTTCCTACCAAAACTGTGCCTACCACAACATATCAGATGTGGAGTGGGAGAAAACCCTCTCTAAAACATTTTAAGACATGGGGATGTCTAGCTTTTGTAAAAAAGCAGCATGCGGACAAGCTCGAGGCACGCTCAGTAAAGTGTAAGTTTGTGGGATATCCAAAGAAATCCAAGGGATATTATTTCTATTACGCAGAGGAACAAAAGGTTTTTGTTTCTCGTCATGCCTGCTTCTTGGAAACTGAATTTTTGGAAAATCAGAAGAGTGGGAGCGTAATAGAACTGGAAGAAATTACAGAACCACAAACTACTACTGAAAGTGTGGTAGAACCAAAAGTTCAAGAAGAACTAGACATTCCCACACCACTCCGCAGAAGTAGTAGGCAGTCTCATCCGCCCGAGAGATACTACGGTTTTCTCATAGACGGGGATAGAGAGGATTGCACTATTGACTATGATGAGCCTACTAGCTTCCAGCAAGCCATTCAGAGCGGTGACTCAGTAAAATGGTTGGAAGCAATGCGGAACGAAATGGAGTCAATGTACACTAACAAAGTATGGACTTTGGACATTGCTCCAGATGGGGTAAAACCCGTAGGATGCAAATGGATCTTCAAAAAGAAGATTGGTGTAGATAGACAGGTTGAAACCTATAAGGCTAGACTTGTTGCAAAGGGTTTCCGTCAAAGACCTAGTTTGGACTATGACGAAACCTTTTCTCCAGTGGCTATGCTTAAATCTATTCGGGTCCTTCTTGCTATTGCTGCCTTCCACGATTATGAAATCTGGCAGATGGACGTAAAAACGGCCTTTCTAAATGGTAATTTGGAAGAAAGCGTTTATATGGATCAGCTAGAAGGATTCATTCAAAGTGGGAGCAGCGGTAAAGTATGCACGCTGCTTAAGTCCATTTATGGACTAAAGCAGGCATCGCGGAGTTGGAACATCTGTTTTGATGATGCTGTCAAAGAATTTGTCTTTTTCAAAAATCCAGATGAACCATATGTAAGATTGTAGGGAGAGCTGTAGTATTCCTCGTCTTGTACGTGGATGACATTCTCCTAATAGGAAATGATATTCCTATGTTACAGTCAGTCAAAAGATTCTTGTCACATAAATTCTCCATGAAAGACCTGGGTGATGCCACCTACATTCTGGGGATCCGGATCTATCGTGATAGATCAAAGAGGATATTGGGACTTTCGCAGTCCAGGTACATAGACACCATAGTAAAGAGATTTAGTATGGATGACTCTAAGCGCGGTAACCTACCGGCTTGTCACAGAATCACCCTCTCCAAAGAGATGTCTCCCAAGACTGATTTGGAAAGGGATCGCATGTCGATTATACCATACGCTTCTGCGGTAGGCTCTATAATGTATGCGATGTTATGTACCAGACAAGATGTAGCATACACATTGAGCGTTGTAGGCCGGTATCAGGCAAATCCATGGGAGAAGCACTGGATAGCAGTAAAGAACATTCTCAAGTACCTAAGAAGGACTAAGAAGATGTTCTTGGTATATGGCGGAAAAGACCTCCACATGGAGGCCTTTACCGACTCCGGCTTCCAGAGTGACAAGGATGACTCCAAATCCATACCGGGTTATGTCTTTACCCTCAATGGAGTGGCGGTCTGTTGGAAGAGTTCCAAGCAGGAGACCGTTGCTGACTCAACGATGGAAGCGGAGTACATAGCTGCTTGTGATGCCGCAAAAGAAGCTGTCTGGATGAAGAAATTCCTCACAGAACTTCAGGTGGTTCCTTCCAGTGTTGGTCCAATACCTCTTTATTGTGACAACAACGGCGCTATAGCTTTAGCGAAGGAACCCAGGTCCCATCAGAAATCCAGACACATCATAAGGAGGTATCACCTGATCAAGGAGATCGTAGATCGCCGGGAGATCGAGGTGAAAAGAATAGAGACAGAGAACAACATTGCTGATCCATTCACAAAGGCCCTTCCTCAGACGCAGTTCGAGAAGCTATTCGAGATGATAGGTCTACGATATGCCGGCTCATGGCCCTAGTGCAAGTGGGAGATTGTTAGTGTATATGCCCTAGGGGCCATTATTGTATCATACTAGATTGTATATTACTTAATGGAAGCTTGGGATATTCACAGTTATATATACAGTCTTGCTAAAAATAGTAGTATGCTACTTGGTTTGTGTCTACTTTAATATGTGCATATGTTTCTTGTACCGTATCACTTATACATATTAGTAGAGCCCATAAGATCTTTGCTTGATTACCAGCGTTGTGATGGCAGTCACACTAGTGGGGGCTGGGTAGTCAGTAAGCAACAGACTATACAGGTCCCTGGTCGTTGGATTATCGAGATAGGGCATCGATATTCCGGAGTAGACTAAGTGTGTACGCTTCTCATCCCAGTTGGGGAGATGGTCTGTCCCATAGCCATCAGTACGTCGTACTGGAGATAGTATACAAGTGCTCGTTAGGTTACAGGTACACCGGACAGGACTCGCAGGGGAACTGTTGGTTGGTATTATACCCGTCGTCAGTTACCAGTTCCCAGATGACATGAGTACAGCATAGTCCGCAGACTTGACACTGCTACTTCGCCTCGAGTGTGTCCCACTGTTCTTAGATTGCTACCCTACCACGGCTCAAAGGAGTCGTCCAAACTGGTAGCAGTTGGGTATAGTCCCGAGCACTTGGAGGCAGTAGTGGTTAGATAGGATTCGTCTCTCCTGGTATTGGGAGATGATATCGCGCTGTGTCAGAGAGCCATTATGCAAAGTCCCTGGCCAGGGCAAGTGAGATATACTTGTAGGTTCCAGTAGCTTCTCAGGGTGTAATGGGCTTCGCTCCGACATGACTTTTACAGCTATTAGGGGAATGATGCTTGCCGCCCCCTAGGCTTGATATGCTATAGTCTTAGATGAACAGACCGGACTGTATGGAGATTGTCACATCAGGCTCAGTTGGAGTTCAGATGATTTTCCTCATTAGCCTTCTTATCGACATCTACCTGGGGACCGTTACGTACAGCTAGTGCCACTTGCGGTCTGTGGTCAAACTCACTGCCAGCGTAGTGTCGAGTCTTTAGAGTCCCACACAGAGAGTTTCCATGCTCCAGGCGATACGATATAGAGGTCGTATGGTTTTACGACAAGGGTTCGGACGCATACGTGTGTTTACGCACGTACGACTTTTTCGGACAGTTTTTGCTAGTCGGCTTTGGTTTAAGCCAGATTCTAGTATCGGGTTACTGGATTTATACGGTCTAAAGTTTTTTCGTGTTTTCACGGATTGGAGGAGCGTTCTCGTAATTTGTCGGGAAGCTTCTAGAAGAATGGTGACTAAGGGGTTAAGGTGGCATTGCATTAAATGAGATTAGTGACTCATTTGTGTGATTCATCCAAGTCATTAATGCATCATTAATGCTTAATGACTCATGGAGATGAATCACTCATAGATATTTGTGAAGCATGGTTGTTAATTCTATTTTTTGATTTTTGGATAAATAATAATGCTTCAAATATATTATGATAAGATCATTATCTCATTTCATTCTCATCTTCACCTTCTCTCTCCTCAAGCTCACTCTCTCTTCAAACCCTACCCCTAACCACTCATGTGTTAAGATCAAGGGTTAGCTAGACTAATACATCCATAACCTCACTCTATATCCCCTAGGTAGCTTAGATTAGCACTTTAAGCAACCTAGTTATCTCAAGTTTGAGATTAAGCTTGGCGTGGGAGCTTTCGGGTGGATCGTCTTTGATTCGAGGAGGCCGTTGAGGTGCCGATGTTCCAAGGAGCCTACGAGGAGTGGAGGACCGCGATGAAGACCCGAAGGACAAGTAACGTGAGGTATAACTTCATATCCGAGTAGTTAAACCTCTAGTAGATAGTTAGCAATGGTTTAGATAACGATTCTTGCGCTCAAGTCCGTGTTACGAAGCTTTGATAATCGTTTTTCATATATTCCGCCTCCCCGCAAGTTCGTGGGGTGCGTGACATGGACTTACACCATTAGTGATAGGTATATACACATATGAGACATAGCTACATGTACATCTTGCATACATACTTACATACACCAGTATGGTATTACGTCATTAGTGATAGGCATATACACATATGAGACTTAGCTAAAGGTACCTTATGCACACATACTTACCTGTACACTCACTTACCTTGCTAGGGTTACATATACCTATGTGGTATTGTTTTGTCGCCAACATGGAGACATTGTTTCTTATGCTATTGCGCATATGAGATGCATCATACAAACATTCGTACATATAGATACACATATCTTACTATACCGATATGGTTACGCATACCTGGCTATAGCTATATGTTCACCTTTATATGATGTTGTATGGATTTTGGAAAAATTAGGAACCGCATGATATATTTAATAACTTGTTACAGTTAAATAGAGGTTTTTCCTTTATATGCTCATATTACTGTTTCATGTTGCATATGTTATATTTCATGGATTTCACATTGATATATGGTTTTCATATGATGGTTTCTGGATGTTTTACTCCTGGGTATATATATCAGTGGTATGGGACGTTGATATATATACATGTATATATATATATATCAGTGGTATGGGATGCTGTTATATATGTACACATATACAATATATATCATCATAATGATGTCTGAAAATACTCTTATTCATTACTTGACGTTTTATGGATTTGAGGACCGTGGTAGTTTTCATGAACTTATGCATTATTTGAAAAACCTGGTTTCTCTTGATATGATATTTCAATGCGTCCACCATGAGATTTCTCGATTATGAGATTTGTGATATATACCCGATGTGAGGAGTGGAGTGGGCCGTATGTGGGTACTTGGTGGAGCCCGGTATGGTACCCCGGGGCAAGAAAGGTATGTCGAAGGATTTGATGATGAGCCTGGCAGGGGATGTGCACTGCCTATCGGTGATAGTATTTTAGACTCGGCGGTTATCGTGGTGATACCGACCGGAGTTATGTACATATGGATACGCATTTCGAGTGTCGAAGCTGGGCACTCGGATTTCCGAGAGGCGTATGATATGTACTTATCAGGGCCAGTCGTGGTGACGGCACCTGATAGAGGAGTATTTATGTGTTGATGCTAGACACTAGTTTTTATGATATTTTCGGGTGTCGATGTTAGACACTCAGGTTTCATGAGACTTACAGGATGTGTTTTATTTCATACTCCGCATTTATTTGATATGCATTGCTTCATGTATTAGTTGTACCAGATAGAGTACCTTTCATGACTGTTGCATATACATATTTCCATTTATTGCTATCAGCTTGCATGTGATAGACCATTACAGTACGTGTATACTTACGATTACCTGCATATGTTATTTAATATTCTCGAGTTGGCAACTCACACCCGTTGTGCCAGAGGGTTGTACAGGTTGTCCCTCAGAGCAGTCAGAGGCAGGGCTTTCATCTATCGTATAATCTTTTGCTGCGGATACCGCTACGGCTGCCTGGGTGATGTTTTGCTATAGGTGGGTTTTGCGGTTATCCGATATTGCTCATTGTATATTCATTGTATCCAGTACTCTCCATCTACCATTTTCATGTATTCACTTAGAGACGAGTTGTGAGGACGATATTGTATATTATTTTGTGACTGTGGGTGTCTTTTATGCAGTTTTATTTATATTGTCTTTTTCTTCACTACGGCGTCATATATATGTTGTGGTGGTTGTTTTCTGCCTTTGGGCATGGATTTGCTCCCGTTTGGGGATGCTTTACTTATATCTTTTGTTGTACCCTTTTGGGGGTCTTGTTTTACAAAGGTGGTGCTGCAAAATTTTAAAGGAAGTAAATTTGGACTTTAAAGAATTTTGATTGAGATTTCAAAAGTTTTTACAATGTTATTATCACTTACTACTTTTGATGGTTTAGATTGCTGGGTTTTCGTCTTACTTGAATTACGTTACGTGGTTTAAGGGCCGTCACGTGCCAAATTTTGGGTCGTAATAAAGTTGGTATCAAAGCGCTAGGTTTTATCTTTCGGAGTGTAGGATGACCTTGGTATGATAGATTAGGTAGCTTAAGCGGAGTGATGTAGCGTGTGTATGTCCGCGGCATACTTACGACACGGTACTCCGCCTAAGTGACCTAAGTACTAATTGCTTGAAATTCCTTCCTTGATGATATATATCCTTGTGATTCGATTTCCGTGTTCTTATCAAATCTTATTTGCATTTATAGCCTTTTGCCGCCGATGACTATGAGGGCTCAGAGAGAGGCAGCGAGGACCGAGGTCAGAGTTGACTCGTTTGGGACGAGGACTGACCAGGACGGTACGCTCGTTGCACAGGAGCAGAATGATCCGCCTTCGATAGATCGTATCGCTAGGCTTGAGGCAGATATGCAGGACTTGCGCCAGACGATGAGGTCGTTGGTTGAGACCAGTCGAACACAGCGACAAGAGGTTATCACCACTGTTACCCAGTTATTCCTTACGATCAGCACACAGCATTGTGTTACTTACACAGCACCAGTGGACGCAGCCTTATTAGCTGAGGAGCGTCTTTCCGAGTCTTTGGGAGTTCGATGACAGAGAAGGGCTCGTGCAGGTGTACCAGCCCAGAGATAGAGGCTTAGTCACCGTGACAAGTTTCGTGCACGTTGCGGGAGTAGCAGAGGCTTCGGACGAGGCCAGTTGATTAGCTCTTATCCCTAGGAGGGTCAGCAATTTTTATCTGGATGTTACCGGTGCGGGAGTTTGGGTCATCGGGTTCGAGATTGTACTGAGCCACGTGAGCGCGAGGCAGCTGTACCATGTGATACCGAATCACCTTCACCTCAGAGAGAGTCGCCTTTTGCGCCTGTTGTCGATCGGCGTCAGACTTTTGTTCAGAGAGGTCGTGGTCGCGGAGGGTTCGTTTCGAGTGTACAGGATGGCAGAGGAGGAGTTCAGCCAGTTGCGGGTAGAGGGCAGACATAAGCGTTTGCTTCTACTCAACGGGACGTGCGGGCGACCAATGCAGAGTTTTCAGGTAATCTTATTCGTATGTTTTCTTTTTGCACTTATTTGTTTAATTCGGGATCTATGCACTCGTTCATTCTACACACTTCGTGTTGAGGTTGGGCCGAGAGTCGTGTATACTAGATCAGCGTTTGTTGTGTTTACTCCTGTTAGCGATCCTTTGGTTGCGCAACACGTGTTTCGGTCATGTGCCAATTGGGTAGGAGATAGAGATTCATTCGTCGATTTGATCCTTCTTGAGATGTCGGACTTTGACGTTCTCCTGGGCATAGACTGGTTAGGTACATACTAGGCGTCTGTAGACTGCCGCGAGAAGACAGTCAGGTTTTTTTTTCTCGACGAGTCTGTTCTTGTAGTGCAGGGGGACAGTGGTGCCGCCCCTCACAGCTTGATTTCATCCTTTTTTGCTAGTCGGCTTTTGAGGAGACGATGTCGAGGATTCTTGGCTTCCATTCGTGATACCGGAGCCACAGTTGGCTCGTTGAACCGGGTTTCTTTTGGGCGAGATTTTCCGACCTTGTTCCAGATGAGCCGGCGGAGCTTAGGGAGCTTAAGGATCTACTGCAGAGTTGCTAGATAGGGGGGCTTGTGAGTCCGAGTGTTTCGCTTTGGGGAGCTCCTACTCTGTTCGTCAAGGAGAAGGACGGCAGTTGAGGTTGTGTATTGATTTTCGTCAATTGAACCGAGTTACGGTGTGGATAGGTATTCTTTATCTCGCCTTGACGATTTCTTTGTTAGCTCCACGGTGCTAGACTTTTTTCTAAGTTTGTTTGGGATCGGGTCATTATTAGTTGCGGGTTCGGAGTGATGACATTCCGAAGACTACTTTTGTGTGTAGTTGAACTCACCAATGCCCTAGCAGCATTCATGGATGTGATGAACCGGATTCTTCAGGCCGTTCCTTGACCAGTGGATTGTTGTGTTATAGATGACATTCTGGTCTTTTCCAAGAGTCGTGAGGAACATGAGCAGCACTTGAGGATTTCATTGCAGACGTCGAGCGAGTACTAGCTGTTTGCTAAATTTCAGTAGTGTTTCCTTCAGGCTTGATAGTATTGACTTCCTAGGTCATGGGGTTACGGGAAACGGTTTTCGTATGGACCCGAGGGAGATCGAGGTCGTACAACTTTGGACCAGACTTGTATCAGGGACAGAGGTCTACAGATTTTTGGGCATAGCCGGTTTTTACCGTCGTTTTGTGCAGGATCTCTTGTGTATTCGCTGCACTGTTGACCGTACTGACAAGGAAGGGGGTTATTTTTCTTTAGACTGGGGCATGCGTGCTGTGTTTTCAGTGGTTGAAGACTTGGTAGACGACTGCACCAGTTCTATCTTTGCTTTCTGGATCGGGCGACCTTGTTACTTTATTGTGATGTTTCGTGAGTGGGACTCGATTGTGTACTGATGTAGCATGATAGAGTTATCTCTTATGCTTCCTGATAGTTGGAGGAAGTACGAGCAGGATTTATCCCACTCATGATATGGAGATGGCCGCGGTGGTTTTGCGTTGGAGATTTGGGGACACTACTTGTACGGAGAGTCATGTCAGATTTTAACGCACCACCAGAGCTTTGTGTACATCTTCGTGCAGCGGGTTTTGATTGTTGAGGCATCGCCGTTGGATGGAGCTCATGAAGGATTGTGATTGTGAGATCCTTCATTTCCCATGGCAAGGCGATTGTGTCACGACCCGAAATTGGCACGTGACGACCCTTAAACTACGCAGCGACTACAGGCGTAACGCAATTTAAGTAAGCCGAAAACCCAGCAATCTAAACCATCAAAAGTAGTAAGTGATAATAGTATTTTCAAAACTTTTGAAATCTCAAACCAAATTCTTTAAAGTCCAACTTACTTTCTTAAAAATTTTGGCAGCGCATTCTTTTGTAAAAACTTACCCCAAAAATTGATACAACATAAATATAAGTAAAGCATCCCCAACGGGAGCAAATCCATGCCCAACGGCGGAAAACAACCACCACAACAGATATACGACGCCGTAGCGAAAAAATAAAAGACGATATATGTAAAACTGTATAAAAGACATCCAAGTCACCAAAATATACAATATCGTCCTCACATCAAGTCTCTAATCATACATATGAAAGTGGTAGATGGAGAGTACAGGATACAACGAATATACAATACGCAACATCGCATAACCGTAAAACCCACAAAGAGCAAAACTGTACACAGTCAGCCGTAGCGGCATCCGCTGCAAAAGATGATACGAAAGATGAAAAGCCTGTCGCGACTGCCCTGAGGGAATACCTGCAAAATACTGTGGCACAACAGGGGTTAGTTGCCAACTCGTGAATAGTAAATAACATATGCAGTTAATCTCAAGTATGCACGTACAGCGCGAATCTAATACATGCAAGCGGATAGCAATAAATGGTCATATGTATGCAGCAGTCATGAAAGGTACTCTAGCAGGAACAACTAATACATGAAGCAATAATATGACAATATGTATATGCAACAGTCATGAAAGGTATACTATCAGGTACTACTAATACATGAAACGATGCATATAAAATAAAAGAGGAATATGGAATAAAACATGTCATTCTCACGGAATCCTGACCTCGTGACAGGACCAAAGTCCATCAAGACAATCTAAATCCCAAATTTCCTCAAATCAGCCCCCAAATTGGCTTTCATATCCTGTAAGTCTCATATATCCTGACTGTCCAGTATCAAGTAAATCTCATATATCATGTATCCAATATCAAGTAAATCTCATATATCCTGTATCCAATACCAAGTAAATCTCATATATCCTGTATCCAATATCAAGTAAATCTCATATATCCTGTATGTACAATATCAAGTAAATCTCACAAATGTACAATATCAAGTCGAACTCACAAATGTATAATATCAGTATCGAGTAAGTTTCATATAAGGTGAGTGTCCAACATCGACACCTAAAACATCATAAAACAAGTGTCCAGCATCGACACAAAAATACCGATCTATAAGGTGCTGTCACCACGACAGGTCCCCTGATAGATACGTATCATACGCTATCCCACAAACTCGAGTGCCTAGCTCCGAAACTCGAAATTCGACGTATCCATACGTACATGACCCCGGCCTGTTTCCCCACGATACCCGTCGAGTCAAAGATACTGGCACCGGTAGTTATGGTTCCCTTGTCATGCCTCATCGGCATGTTACATCGACAACCGTTTCTTGCCCCGGGGTACCTCCAGGCCCTACCTTGTACTCTCACACGGCCTACGGCGCTCCTCGCATGGGGTATATATATCAGAACCGATAAATCTCATGGTGGCTGCTGAAATATCATATCAAGAGAAACCGGGTTTCTCAAATAATGCATAATTTCATGAAATTACCACGGTCCTCAAATCCAGAAAACATCAAGTAATGAATAAGTATAAATGCATGAATCAATACACCTATATTAGCGTCCCATTCCACTAATATATGTATATTGGCATATATAACAGCGTCCCATTCCCATGTTAAATATACTTAGGAGTAAAAATATCAGAGAACATCATATGAAATCCATGAATGTAATATATGCAATATGAAACAGTAATATGAGCATATAAAGGAAAAGCCGCTATTTAACTGCAACAAGTTAATATATATATCATGCGGTTCCTAATTTCTCCAAGTCCATTTAACATCAAATAAAGGTGAACGTGTAGCTATAGCCAGGTGTGCATAACCATGTCGATATAGCAAGATATGTATATCTACCTATCAATAATGATGTAATACCCTCCGGGTATATGTGTAAGCAGGTATGCAAGTTGTACATGTAACAATGTCTCATGTGTGTATATACCCGTCACTAATGGTATGGTACCATATAGGTACATAGGTAACTAGCATGTAGGCATGGCAAAGTATGCTACTATCATATGCGCCAACGCATAAGAATCAATGACCCCACATCAATGACAAAACAATACCACATAGGTAAGTGTAGCCCTAACTAGGTAAGTGAGTATACATGTATGTATGTATGCACGGTGTACACGTAAGTATGTGTGCATAGCATGGCATATGTGTAAGCATGTTGGTATACAGGTATGCTATATGTCATATGCACAAAAGTAAATAGGGATCATGTCTCAATGTCCCTAAACAATACAATATCACATATGTATAGGTGTTGTGCGTGTCATGGCAATTATTGACGGTGTGTGTGTAGCATACAATTAGTACTCGTGAAAGATGAACCGTAAATAATAGTGTTGTGTCTCTTTAATACTAAGTACATACACAAGGAAATGAGATAAGCAACAAAAGTATACATGCACAATCAATATCCGTATATTTCTAACTAATAATCATGCCATTTGATCTAGCCAAGATGCATAACGCCATGCGGGCGATCCCCCTGTAGATGTTAAATTTACTCACCAACCATTCTGGCTAAGTAAAGCCAACAACTCGCTTTCCCTACTTCGCAGCGCCTGATGTCCCCGCCTGCGATCCTGAAAGCTTATAACAATATAACAAGTATATATTAGCAATCGACCAATAACACTTACCAACTACGTTTGACCGACGCACCAACTCCAAATATACTCGCAAGTGTTCTTCAAGTGGCTAACGCGTGTAGCGACACTATGAAACCAACTCAAAAGCAAAAGCTACACAAAGATACGAACGACATCGGCACGACCCTAGCTAGGAACACAAAGCGACACAACTACCAAGTCTAGACCCTGATCGTACCGATTGTGCATTCACAACACACTAATAAACGTGGAATCTAATATAAATAACGTCGCAACGTCAAAATAAACCCACACCAAAAATTCACCAAAACCAACCAAGCAATATATATCAATTTAGCACCAAACTACAAGTTTTTACCAAAACTAGAATTTGCAAACATCACAATATAGTAAGGTTAAACCATCCAAACCATTACAATAATTTTAAATCTCACTTAATTATGATTAGTAAAAGTTTAGTTTGCTAATTATCTTAATTATCCAATTAGGAAAAAATCATTTAACAAATTAGCAACTTGGTTTAGTTTTCATTTGTCTAAAATTATCAACTAACCATTTCACTAATCAAAACCCTAATTTAATTAACAAAATCCTTACTAGAAATTCTAAATATGAAATTAAAAGCTTAAATTAAACATTTAAATAAGCTAATTAAAGTATTAACACCACATAAAGAGATTAGGGTTTGGATTTATACCTTCAAAGAAACACAACTTGCAACAAGAAAATCCAAAGATTAGCCTCCAAAAATCCTCACTTGAATGACGATCCAAGCTAGTTTAAGTGAAGAAGAATGAAGGGTAATGATTATATTTGAATTTGTATGATTTATTTAGGATTTTGATGGATTTATTTGGACTTGGAATGAAGAAATGGGGTGAAATCAAGAAATGGGCAGCAAAGAATAAGTGGCCGGCCAAGCTTGAAAGAGGTGGAGATTTGTGGGATTTTGAAGAAAATTCTAGAAGAAAAATTCAACAATTGCATAATAAAAGAAAAAAGCTTTACGTCATCATTTTCTTTTCTTTAAAATTTCAATTTAAACCACAAATATCTAGATATTTAAGGATGGTTGGATTAACAAAATATCTTGTAATTAGATTAGCAATGATTCAAATTAGAAGTAATTAACCCAACCCAAAATGTAATTACCACTAATTAAGTGCATAAAGAAAGCATTAAAATAATATTTAATTAGGGAAAAATTCTATGTGAACCAAAACTTCCCATTGACCCCCAAAACCCGCGCACTAGCTTCGTTCTAGCTAAATTAGGTGCCGTCAAGTCTATACAGAAGTTTGATCACAATCGGGTTAAAACGGAAAACACCGACTATTTTACCCTAAAACGGAAAATCACCTAAACGATTTCTAAAACGTTACAATCTTCCTCCCTTAAAGAAATTCGGTCCCCGAATTTAAAAATTCATCTACGCGTACCTTCAATGAGATGAGGGAAAGAAATCATCCGCATCTCGCTCCCAGCCGCTCAAGTGATCACCTCACTAGACGACTACGCCAAAGAACCCTCACAGATAGCAAGACCCTTGACCGAAATTGCTCCACCTGCCGATCCACTATAACTATCGGCTGCTGGTGAATGAAAGTTCGCGTCCTAAAGAATGGTCTAATGCTGAATCATGTGAGAAAGGTCATAAAGGTATTTGCGAAGTAACGATACAAGGAAAACGGGTGAATACTCAATAATCTGGGCGGAAGTGCCATATTAAAGAAAGCGAAACTAACTCGCTCGAGGATCTCAAAGGACCAACAATCTGGGGCTAAGCTTCCAAAAACTCAAAACGCCATTTCATTGGAAAAATCCGTAGGAGTACAAGATCTCCCACTGCGAACTCAAGTCTGCGACCACCACGGTCGGCATAAGACTTCTGTCTGCACTGGGCTGCTCTCATCCTGACCTGAATCAACTGGATCTTCTCCATAGTCTCATGACTAGCTGGGGTCCAAAAAATCCTACTCTCGCAGAGTCAGAAAAATAAACTGGCGATCGACACGACCTACCGAACAAAACCTAAAGGTTGCCAATTGGAACGTCTCTTGATAACAGCTATCGAGGGAGAACCCTAACAATGGCAAGTGACGATCCCAACTACCCACAAACACTTACTATGTATGCATAAGCCTATCCTCCAGAGTCTGTATATTCCGCTCTCACAAACCATCGACCTACAGATGGAAAAACGAAGCTAAAGCTCAACCAGTACCCATGGCTTCCAGAAGCTTCTGCCTACGATGGCCAGCGAACAGGATACCACTATTTGATACAACGCATGAAGGAACTCCATGCAAACGCACAAACTTTACAAAGAACAACTGAGCAAACCGAGCATAACCGGACAACAAACACCCAAATAGAGTCACACCCTGTCTAGACCTGGGTAAACACCACAACGAAAATCATGGAGATCTGCTCCCATTCCCACTCTGGAATGGTTAAAGGTTGCAACTCTCCAGCCGGTCTCCAAATGCTCAACCTTAGCTCGCAACAAGACAGACACCTGGAAATGAAATCCGAAACTTCACTCTTCATCCCTGCCCACCCTTAACTATCTCACAAGTCACGTCACATATTGGTGGAACTTGAATGAACACAGAAAGCTGACTGATGTGCCTGCTCTAGGATTTCACGTCTCTGCCCATCAGTATCATGTACAAACAACACGTCCCTAAATGTAGCATACCCAAGTCACAAATCAAGGACTCCGAATCTTTACCCTGCCGAACATGCTCAAGTGTCACAGACAATGAGCATCGATGGGCTGTGCCTTACGAAAACGATTAAGGAAAAGTGGTCGGGCCCGGACATGAGCAAGCTATTTCCCCCCATTAGAAGAGGCGAACTAAGCTATACTCCACGATCACACAAGAACTGTAAATCTGCAGAAGACTATCTCTGAACTGCGCACAACTGGAACAAGCTACCCCCGGGCCTACGACTCAAAGCATCAGCTACCACAATCGCCTTGCCATGGGTAACAAAAGATCTCACAATCACAATCATTCACAAGCTCCATCTAACGGCGCTGTCTCAACAATCAAAACCCGCTGCAGGAAGATGTACATTAAGCCCTGGTGGTCCGTGAAAATCTGACACGACTCTCCACAGAAGTACTGTCCTAAATCTTCAACGCACGACCACCGCGGCCATCTCCAGATCATGAGTGGGATATCCTGCTCGTACTTCCTCCAACTGTCAGAAAGCAAAAGCGATAACTCTAAAATGCCACATCAACGTAAAATCGAGTCCCACTCGTGAAACATCACAGTAAACAACAAAGTCGCCCGATCCAGAAATAAGGAAAGAACTGGTACAGTTGCCAACCGAGTCTTCAACTGCCGAAAACTCCGCACGCATGTCTCTGTCCAAGAAAAGGAACCTCCTTCCCAGTCAGTCCAGTCAACGGTGCAGCGATACGCAAGCAATCCTGCACGAAACGGAGGTAAAAACCCTCTAAGTCCAAAAATCTTCAGACCTCGGTCTCGGATATAACTATAGGCTAAAGCTGTACGGCCTCGATCTTCCTCGGGTCCGTACGAAAATCGTCTCCCGTAACTACATGACCTTAGGAAGTCAACGCAATAAAGACTGTAGGAACACTCCGAGAATTTAGCAAACAGCTGGTACTCTCCCAATGTATGCAAAGCAAAACCTCAAGTGCTGCTCAAGTTCCTTTCGACTCTTGGAAAAGGCCAGAATGTCATCTATAACACAACAATACACTGGTCGAGGAACAGCCTGAAGAAATCCAGTTCATCACATCCACGAATGCTGCTAGGACATTGGTGAGTCCAACGACACCACCAAAACACATACTGCCCGTAGCTCGCACAAAAAGAAGTCTTCGGAATGTCATCACTCCGAACCCACAACTAACGATGACCTGATCCCGAACAAACTTATAAAACGTCTCGCACTGTTGAGCAAGTCGAACAAATCGTCAATGCGAGGTAAAGGATACCTATCCGCAGCATA
Source organism: Agapanthus africanus (assembly GCA_030015575.1). Classification (NCBI taxonomy): domain Eukaryota; kingdom Viridiplantae; phylum Streptophyta; class Magnoliopsida; order Asparagales; family Amaryllidaceae; genus Agapanthus; species Agapanthus africanus. The sequence goes on from CM057346.1 coordinate 284,771,505, forward strand.
ACTTGGTTCAATTGACGATCAATCAACACACAACCTAAAACTGCCGTCTTTCTCCCTGACGAACAGAATAAGAGCTCCCCAAAGCGAAACACTTGGACGTACAAGTCCCCCCTATCTAGCAACTCTGCAGCTGATCCTTAAGCTCCCTAAGCTCCGCCGGCTCATCTGAAAAAAAGTCGGAAACTCCCGCATGATAGGAACCCGGTCCAACGAACCTACTGTGGCTCCGGTAACACGAATGAAAGCCAAGAATCTTCGACATCTTCTCTTCAAAAGCCGACTAGCGAAAAAAGCTGAATTCAAGCTGTGATGGGCGGCACCACTCTCCCCATGCACAACAAGAACAGACTCATCGGGAAAATAAATCATGACTATTTTCTCGATGCAGTCCACAGACGCCTAGCACGTAGCTAACAAGTCCATGCCCAGGAGAACATCAAATCCGATCATCTCAAGAAGGATCAAAAATTACGGACGAATCTCTATCTCCTATCCGATTGGCACACGACTGAAATACGTGTCACGCAACAAAGGAATCACTGATAGAAGTTAACACAACAAACGGCTGATCTAGCTAACATATCTCTCGTGCCAAGCCTCTGGTACTCCCGCGACGTGTGCGAAACCTGTCATGGCGACTGAACCTCTGTCTCGAGGCCGATACACCTGTATGAGCCCTCCTATGTCCTCGAACTCCCAAAGTCTCGGAAAGACGCTCCTCGTCAAATAGGGCTGCGTCCACTGGTGCTGCGTAAGTAACACAAAGCTGAGTGCTGATCGCAAGGAAAAACTAGGTAACAGGGGTGGCAACCTCCTGTCGCCGCCCTCTACTGGCATAAACCAAAGACCTCATCGTCTGGCGCAAGTCCTGCATCTCTGCCTCAAACCTAGCGATACGATCTACCGAAGGAGGATCCATTTGCTCCTATGCAACAAGCGTGCCATCCTGGTCAGTCCTTGCCCCACACGAGTCAACTCTGACCTCGGCCCTCGCTGCATCACTCTGAGTCCCCATAGTCATCGGCGGCAAAGGCTATAAATGGAAATAGGATTCGATATGAACACAAAAATCGAATCACAAGGATACGTATTATCAAGGAAGGAATTTCAAGCAATTAGTACTTAGGTCTCTTTAGGCGGAGTACCGTGATCGTGAGTATGCCGCGGACATACAGACACTACGTTACTCTGCTTAAGCTACCTACTTCATCATACCAAGGTTATCCTACACTCCGAAAGGTAAAACCTAGCGCTCTGATACCAACTTTTTCACGACCCGAAATTGGCATGTGACGGCCCTTAAACTACGCAACGCCTACAGGCGTAACGCAATTTAAGTAAGTCGAAAACCCAGCAATCTAAACCATCAAAAGTAGTAAGTGATAATAGCATTTTTAAAACTTTTGAAATCTCAAACCAAATTCTTTAAGGTCCAACTTTACTTTCTTAAAAATTTTGGCAGCACCTCCTTTGTAAAAACTAACCCCAAAAATGGGTACGACATAAATATATGTAAAGCATCCCCAACGGGAGCAAATCCACGCTCAACGGCGGAAAACAACCACCACAACAGATATACGACGCCATAGAGAAGAAATAAAAGGCGATATAAGTAAAACTGTAAAAAAGACATCCAAGTCACCAAAATATACAATATCGTCCTCATATCAAGTCTCTAAGTCATACACATGAAAGTGGTAGATGGAGAGTATAGATACAACGAATATACAATACACAACATCGGATAACCGTAAAACCCACCTATAACAAAACTGTACACAGTCAGCCGTAGCAGTATCCGCTGCAAAAGATGATACGAAAGATGAAAAGCCTGCTGCGACTGCCCTGAGGGAATACCTGCAAAACACTGTGGCACAACGGGGGTGAGTTGCCAACTCGTGAATAGAAAATAACATATGCAGGTAATCAGAAGTATGCACGTACAGCGCGAATCTAATACATGCAAGCGGATAGCAATAATTGGTCATATGTATGCAAGAGTCATGAAAGGTACTCTAGCAGGAACAACTAATACATGAAGCAATAATATGACAATAAGTATACGCAACAGTCATGAAAGGTACTCTATCAGGTACAACTAATACATGAAGCGATGCATATAAAATAAAAGAGGAATATGGAATAAAACATGTGATTCTCACGGAATCCTGACCTAGTGACAGGACCAAAGTCCATCAAGACAATCTAAATCCCAAATTTCCTCAAATCAGCCCCCAAATTAGCTTTCATATCCTGTAAGTCTCATATATCCTGAATGTCCGGTATCAAGTAAATCACATATATCACGTATCCAATATCAAGTAAATCTCATATATCCTGTATCCAATATCAAGTAAATCTCATATATCCTGTATGTACAATATTAAGTAGATCTCACAAATGTACAATATCAAGTAGATCTCACAAATGTACAATATCAGTATTGAGTAAGTTTCATATAAGGTGAGTGTCTAACATCGACACCCAAAACATCATGAAACAAGTGTCTAGCATCGACACAGAAATACTGATCTATAAGATATTGTCACCACGACTGGCCCCCTGATAGGTACGTATCATACGCTATCCCGAAAACTCGAGTGCCTAGCTCTGACACTTGAAATTCGACTTATCCATACGTACATGACCCCGACCTGTATCCCCACAATACCCATGGAGTCAAAGGTACTGTCACCGGTAGATATGGTTCCCCTGTCAGGCCTCATCGGTATGTTATATCGACAACCCTTTCTTGCCCCGGGGTACCTCCGTGCCCCACCATGTACCCTCATACAGCCCACGACGCTCCTTGCGATGGGTATATATATCCGAACCGATAAATTTCATGGTGGCTGCTGAAATATCATATCAAGAGAAACCGGGTTTTTCAAATAATGCATAATTTCATGAAACTACCACGGTCCTCAAATCCAGAAAACATCAAGTAATGAATAAGTATAAATACATGAATTAATACACATATATTAGCGTCCCGTTCTACTAATATTTGTATATAGGCATATATAACAGCGTCCCATTCCACTGTTATATATACTTAGGAGTAAAAATATCAGAGAACATCATATGAAATCCATGAATGTAATATGTGCAACATGAAATAGTAATATGAGCATATATAAAGGAAAAGCTGCTATTTAACCGCAACAAGTTAATATATATATCATGCGGTTCCTAATTTCTCGAAGTCCATATAACATCAAATAAAGGTGAACATGTAGCTATAGGCAGGTGTGCATAACCATGTCGATATAGAAAGATATGTGTATTGTAACATTTCAGAAGATATAAAATATTATTTTTGGAATTTAATATTAAAATAAAAAATTTATCAAAAACTGTCCGATTTGCGAAATTGGGGTTTTCGAAAAAGGGTATAAATATATACCAATAATTGTGAAATAAATGAAAATTAAAATGATTTATTCATTTAATAATATAATTAAAGGATTTGGCATTTTAAAATTTATTATACGCAGTTTCGATAAAAAACCCGATTAGTACACTACCAATCGCGATTAAGCCAAATCCGCGTTTCTACAGTTTTCCATGGTTAGTGCACCATGTCATGTTCCATTTGGTTACATATTGTTGTATTTGTGTTGTTATATGGGTATTATGTGATTGGTTTTGAATTTTGAAAGAGAAAAGATAAAGTAATGGCAAAAGGGTAATTTAGTGAAAAGGGTATGATTGGAGAGAGAGAGATAGTGTGAATATGTGAGAAAGAGAGGGGGGGCTGCTGCCACTTTATTCCCCCATCATTTTTTTCTTCTCCTTCTTCATCTTCCTCAACCCCACTCCCCTCCATTTCAAACCCTAGATCCATCTCCAAATAATCCCCAGAACCCTACACTCTCTTCACAAAAATTAATCCCCATCTCTTCCTCTTCACTTTGAACCAAGCAAAGTGGGATTTTGATGACATTGAGAAGCTAGGGTTTTCTTGAGTGGCCTTATTGAGGTATAACTTCTTCCCTTTAGATTAGTTTTGTGCGATATCGTGTTTTGAATGTCGTTTTGTGATGTCGCTAACCTTCTGTGACCCCGAGTGTTCACTGTAAAAACAAACAGTGTGGTAGTATTGTACTTGAGACCCTGAGTGTTCACCTAGGACCATAACCCTTTCCCATCGGTTACGGCCGGCGACTATGGGCCAAATCCGGTGACCTTGGGTGGGTAGGAGAGTTAGGGCTTGGATTTTATAGGGTAGTTACCTGAAGGTGTTTAAGGGTGTTTGGTCCTACTAGATTTTTATGTAGTGAAAATAGGTGAAATCTGGGAACAATTAGGAGTGTTTACATGACTATGGTGACACGATTCCTGACCTGAGCCTTGGAGGTGAACCCGATGAACGAACTTAGGAACTCTTCCGTAGCAGTTTTGTTACTTTTAGTGTGCCTACAGGGTACCTGGAGCAACCCATGGAAATTTTGAGAGTAGCAAACAATACTAGGGACCAAATTAAGTCACTAGGAGACCACTCTGACCTGATGAACCCAAACAGAGACCCCTGGGCCAGCGACCTCGGATTTTTGGTGGGAGTGGCCGGCCACTTGGTGAGGGTAGGAGTCTAGGTTGGTTCAGTAGCTCAATTACTCATTATACATCACCCCAGACTTGTTTGCTTGGCTTTATTTGACCTGAGTTAAAATCTAGGTGCTTTTAGTGTGATTTTGGTTATGTTTTCCGTATTTTGAAATGCTAATTCTTGATATTTGGATTTGTATTTGGTTGTTGGATGTTCGTAATCAACAACAGGGGTTGTTCGGTTGATTTTGTACGCGTAAGCTATAGGTTCGAACCTATGAGCAATGCGCGCGCCGTTTTGGATTTTAGAACTTGATTTTAATAGCGTTGCGATATGTGTTTTTATTTTAGGTACCTTCGTGTGGATTACGAGGCAACGGAGCGTGGCGTCAACGACTTCGGCAAGCGAAGACCAAGGTGAGAGGATCTATATCCATGGGGGAAGTCGGGTGGATGGCTTATAGCACCCCCGCAAAGTTTTGGTGGAAACCGATTTGTAGCTTACGGTTAAGGGAACCTAGATTAGGAAACTAGGGTTAGGGCTAAATGATAGTTAGTAAAACCATACTAGAAACTAAGGATAGTTAGAAGTGATATAATACAGCTAATATGTGATGATGGTATTTGAGGATGATATTTGACGATATTGCCGTTTTGGGTACTATAGGACTAGATAGTCGACGTAGATGTGTCATCTGAACCATACATATTTCTAAACTGAAGAATCATAAGCATCTTTTAAACAGTTACCTTGAGGAACGTTACGGATTTTCAAATGATATCTTTTCCTTAAAAACACCGTAACCCCTATTTTCAAAACTACGATTCGCTTCTTTTAAAATCTGCTTGTATGGTTCGGGTGTGTTGATTAGATTAGATACTTATACTTATAGTAGAGATAGATTGTTTATGAAAACTCGACTTGATGTGAGATATAAATGCGATGAAAAGAATATAAGATGAATATGAGGATCTGATGATATGTGGTGTGCGGATGCAAGTAGATTGAGATGATTGATATATTGTCGGTCCCTTGATATGAGATTGTTATGGATGTGACCTGGGACATAGGTGTGTGTGTGTGTGTGTATAGAATGTTGTGAATCAGGGATGATAAGCCGTACGTGATATTAGGTCATACCCTCATTGTCTTATAGGTTGATAGGATCCCTATTAGCTTAATGCCACCGTACGATGATTTTCCGTGTGCGATGAGTTGACTTGATGATTGATCCTTACCCTTGACTAGAGGTTGTCGTACGATGGATTATACGGTACGCGATGTTGTTTAGGCTGGATGCCGATTGATAGATTCACCGACTCGACCATGACAGTTATGTACATACACCTTACAGCTTTTAGCTGACGATTTACCTTATGATGCATTCATGTTATTCGCATTGCATTACTTATACCTGTGTTAGTACACTTATGCCATTATCGATGATGCGTATGTTGCACGTACACAAACGGCTCACACACTTCATCATCGATAATTGCCATGTCACTACAAAGTAGGGTTGCTGCATCATGATTTGCATATTTTACATCCATATTGGCATTTATACATATTGTACCTACATAGATAACCGGTTTATTTGGGAAATTGGGAACCGCATGTTATATTTTAAAAACTGGAATCATTTAAAAGAGAGGTTTTCCCTTAATACGTCATATCATTGTTCCATGTTGCATGATATACAGATATACTTACATTTCTATTTTATGTCGCATACATCATGCTTTATGATTTTACGCATTGAGATATGCTGTTTTCATGAGATTTCTGGATTTGAGAACCGTGGTGATTTCAAAAGAAAGTATGTATTGTTTTAAAAACCCAGTTTCTCTTGATATGATATTTCAGTGCGTCCACAATGTGTTTTCTCGGTTCTGAGAGTGGCATGTGAAACTCGATTCGAGGAGCGGTAGGCACCGTCTGCGGGTACATGGTGGACCCGGTGAGGTACCCCGGGGCAAGAAGACTCGTATATGTTAGACGGTAAGCCTGGCAGGGGAGCACTACCTACCGGTGATAGTATTTGTAGTCGGTGGTTATCCGGAGGATACCGACCGGAGTAGCGAGATGGACATGAGGGCCGACCAGGGTGTGCGGCGCCTGAGTGCCAATCTGAGGATGCGGCACCTGAGGTATATATGGATTTACGTGTCGATACTGGACACGGTTTTCATGATATTTTGAGTGTCGATATTGGACACTCAGGTTCCATGATTTGGAGGTTTCGCGAGGGACACATGTTGATTTATATCCTCATATTTTCATGCATATGTTTTTATGATATTTACAAGCATGGTATTTTTGTGTCATTGGTTGACACGCATGCATACATACATTGATTATATGAGTGGACGAGATCCACATGCATACATGCATTGATATTACTGTTGGATGTTATCCACATGCTTATAGGCATTGACAACCTTGTTGGCACATATACGACCTGGTCACCCAAGATATCATAGTATTACCTTTTTGATATAGTTGACTTAGGAGTCGTTGTCTATTCGATTTCTATCTGTTGATATTTTTCTGCTCATGAGTTGGCAACTTACCCCCGTTGTGCCACAGTTCTTACAGGTTGACCGCTTGGATCAGTAGCTGCTTCGCTGGCACACAGTTGCATTCGGGTGTTTTTCTTTGGTAGGTGGGACATTTGTATCGTACCCACTCTTGTATCTATATTTCATATTGTATCTAGTTAACTCCATCAATCAAAACTAATAAGTTGTATAAGTAATGAGACTTAGTAGGATTGTGGTTGCGATACTTAGAGCGATAAGTTTTCTGCTACTTGTGGTTTTGATGTCTTGCTTATTTCTTTATCTTTTGTGGCGAACTTCGCCGTTGGGCGTCGTATACTTATTTTTACTGCATTGCCTGGTTATGATCCGCCGTTTGGCGAAGTGCTAGCTCCCGCTTAGGGATGCCTTCATCATTATCTTGTATTTGTGGTTTTGGATCAAAATATACAAAGGAGGTGCTGCCCAAATTTTCAAAAAGATGAAGCATGTTTTTAAACTTGCATAATCCACTTGCATTTTCATGTTTCTTTTCTATGCAATAAAAAAGCTTGATTTCATTATACCTTTATTTCAAAACATCACATCCTTTATTTTCTTAAAAAGGTTTAGATTTCTGGGTTTCAGCTTACTTGAATTCCGTTACGCCTTTAGATGTTGCGTGATTCATGTGCTGATCACGAGCTAATATTTCGGGTCGTGACAAAGTTGGTATCAGAGCGTTAGGTTTAACCTTTGTTCGAGTCTATGTTTGACTATGCGGAGTCTAGGGCGGGTATGTATTTCGGAACCTAGACTTGACCTTAGGGAACTTAGACTTGAAGAGGGGGGTATTAGGCCCGAACTTTCGTTTCATAGGTTGACCCTGATTGATGGAGTAGGTAGCTTGAGTAGAGTGGCGTACCGTACGTATATTCCGCGGCATATTTACGATACGATACTCCACTTAAGAAACCTTAGGATGTACATATTTTGAGACCAGTGATTCTCTTCGTATCCATGATTATACATCCATTTGAGATCCTTGATTCTATTCGTTTCCGTGATCATACTCTCGTTGATCTGTTCCTTATTACGATCATGTATCCATTCTGGATCTGTCGTTTCCTTTCAAACCGTTGATCTGCTTTCTTCCATACTCGATTGAGGTTCCTGTCACCATGGTTTGAGCACAGATTGAGCTGCTGCTAGTGTTGCGGTCAGGGCGAGCTCGACAGGTACGAGGGCCGACCATTATATTTTTTGGTGACATGAGAACGTCTCGATGTACTTTTGGTGTTGTGACCTCCTGTTGAGGCGAGTGTTTGGTTTTGCACCTATGATCGGGCCATCAATAGAGCTGCCAGTTGCGAGAGGACTGTTGATGTACAGCATACCTCAGAGATTTTTATGTCGCCTACCGTGCAGACAGATAACGCAGATGTTGCTGAGATTGATGGAATGTCGCTTCCTGAGCTTACAAGCTAAGATTGCCGGAGCTTCCAGGAAGAATGCGACATATGATAGCTAGTCTACCCCGATTTGAGAGGCGAAGGTGATTCGTCAGATTGATGCGCCGACGCAGGCCCAGTTGAGTTGAAGATTCCTGTGTGGAGAGAATCTTCCTCAGACCTAGAGCAGACCGATCCAGAGATGACCGTTTTGTATCGACTTTCCTGGAGGATTGAGGCATTGTTTAGCGTGCGGACCAAGGTGTAGGGTTACTAGGCACTCACATAAGGGTCTACAAGGCATCAACCATGCCCGATTTAAAATTTAGACGTGCCGAACAACCCTAACTAAGATCTTTAAACTAGAGTTTAGGCGAAACAAAGCATGTTAAACACTTTAACATCTCAGAGTTTGGGATTACAACCTTTTTAGTCCGGTCCTTCGCTTCATAAGCTCCATGCTGAGGTCCCTTCACAGCAATCATCATGTTCCCGGATTGTAGAGAGGCTCCACGAAGAGAAAGATGCATTCTTGCTTTCGATCTTCGACAACAAAGATGATCTACCTTGAAGTTTCATTAACACAAGCTCTCACTCACAAATAAAGTGAACACCCTAATCTAAATGGAAAGAATATATTAGGATGATGAAGTAGGAATTTAGCTCTCATTTATTTTCTTTAACTCACTCATTTTCATCGCTTCATAAAAAGCTAGAAAGCTTTTTCATGAAAAGAAGAAGGAAGAAGAAGAACCATTCTTTTTTGTGATGAATAATGAAAATGTAATAATGATTACAAATGCAACCATGGTTTAATATGAGAAGGTTAACCCATGTAGAAACTTAACCTAGGGTTATGGGTTTGGGTTGGGTTAGAAATATCTAGCAAAATATCAAGCATAATATCTTTGCTAGAAACAAAGCAAAAACCTTCTAGAAGCTTCATGAAAGAACTAACCCAAATCAAACCCTAACCATGTTTAATCTCTACTAAACATGTTGCATTAGTAATCATAACATGTTACAATATTATATATCACATATACAATATTTATTGCAACAAAATAAAATAATACAATTAACATATATCGCATATATATCAATGTATTACCCGAGTGAGAAAAATAATCTTTTAGTAAGCTTATATTAGTTAATGTAATTTAATATAGCAAATATATAATTATACATTAAATTATCAAATCAACACTTGATCCGATAATCCGGCTATTTCATAAATAACCGACTAATATAATCTGTATCAGTTCATCGAATCAACACTTGATCCGATGACCCGGCTATATCACATATACCCGGCCGATATCTCATATCGTTAGAATCTAATAAGGTATCACATACATGTATTGTTCTTGGTGCCGCACATATCATATATGTGCTCCTACTCCGTTTTGCCTAAACCAAGAAACCTCTGTGTGGGACTCTAAAGAATCGTCAATACGCCCGCCGTAGGTGATGATCATATCAAACACCCACAAGCTGCAAGCGGTCAGCTAAACGTAACAGCCACCCAGGTACTGAGCGATCAGAAGATCAACAAGCAAGCCTATACATTCTCCTGCAAATCCAATCGGTAACACTCCCGTACAGTCCGGTCTCTTCATCTGATATGTTGCATATCGCGCCTAGGGGTGGTAAACGTCAGACCCCAGTAGCTTGATAAGTCGTGTCGATATGAGGTCCATAACAGTTCGAGAAACTACTGATAACACTTACTAGTAAATCTCAGCAACCCTGGCCAGGGATTTCCAGTTATAGCCAATCGAACACAGCGCAACATCAACTCTCTATACCGGGAGAGATGAATCCCCTCCTATCGCTCATTGCCTCCATGTGATTCGGGACTGTACCCAAAAGCCACCTTTTTGCACGTCCTCTTGGACGTGGTATGATGGAAATCAAAGCACGGTGGGAATCACACAAGGCTCTATGACGATCTCGGGTCTACAGACTAACCTGTACCAGTGTCACCAGAGAACTGCAATCTGACGTGAGGTATAATACCATCTGCGAGTTCTCGGCGAGTCCGTCCAGTGTACCCAGTCTCCACTGATCACCCGTATACCTTCTCTGATGTCAAACACCAATGGATATGGGATCATTGATTGGTAGAGATTCTGCGTGTTTAAGTTTAGTTAATTACCGCAATCAGAACGGTTTCGCTTATAGCTAGCCGGTTGATTACGGGTCGTCCGCAGGGAGATGGGAATCTTTTTCTATGTGCTTTAACGAGTTAAGTCCAATTTTCCAGATTTGTTTGTGATTATCTAAGTGTAAAATGATATGTAAAGAGAGCTTGTTAGGGTTAGGATTAGGTTAGTTTGAGTTAGGAGTCGCTCACTTCTTTCGTTGCCACTCTTAATATCGGTGTTACGGTAATCGGCAACAACGGGGATTAGCACGACTAGGAAGGAACTTGCGAGTATAAGATAGGCTTTCCAACGCTTAAGTTCTTCCTTTTGGTGCTTGTCCGTCCGTTCTTGGCTTTTAGCCATAACCTCCAGTTAATTCAACCACAACCGGTCTCACTACGGAATCACCGCTATCATGTAGGATAGGGTGCCGTAAGGAGCGGATTGTGGTTCAATTAACGGGAGTCGATTTAAGATGTTGGGTAAGGAAAGAGTGAGAGAGATTTCCTTCTCTCAAACTTCCCTTATCCTACCCTAACAAGTACGGAAACTACTCACACATCATAATGAAAAGAAAATAAAACAAAGAGGAAGATAGAAAGAAAGAGATTAGAAGATAACAACTAGCTATTTGCGACCTCACCTTGGCAAGGATCAAGCGTAAGCATCATGGTTGTTTTAAGGATAAAGAAAAAGAGAAAGAAAGAAACAACAATAAATAACAACAACTACTTATCAATTAACGATTACAAGTGATTAAGATAAAAAGAGCAAGACAAGTAAAATAACAAAAGGAACTTCTTTATTCATCATTTTTCACTCACAAAAGCTCACTACAAGTTTTTTAAATGGAGAAGAGATGACGAGAGGAAGAAGAACAAGTATTCTAAACCCTAAAAAATACAAGATTATGCACCCTTGGCTTCACAAGGTTCTGGGCTATTTATAGGCAGGGAACTGGAAATCTAGGGCAAAATTCTGCCTCTACATGCAAATACCAAAATACCCCCAAAGTTTGACATTCTGCCGCCACAGTACGGCCGCGGTTCCGCTGCCTAAGCCTGCTATTGCCGCGGAACCGCGGCACTTTGTTGGAGTTGGTCCATCGTTTTTGGTGGCTTTTCCTATTCTGCTGTGCCCATTAGTCTGGTATATGACTTTTCTCAGAATTGCTTCACGATTTTTCCAGAATTTCTGTTGATCAAAAGGTGATTGGATATGGATCTTTTTGTCATGATTTTCTCGAGCTCCGCGTAGATTTCTTGGATCTTGTGTTGCCATTGAGCCTTGTGCATGAAAGTGACATTGATTTGCCATTTTGTCTCTTAAACTGGTGTGTGGCAACAGACGGATAAAGAGCGGAGATCCGTGTTTTATCTGTGGTTGGCAGGAACCCGGATTTTGTCGTGTTTTTCCATGAATTTCATTGTTAAGAGCCGAGAACCTGTATCCTGCAATTGACTAGCAAACACGGCTCAAGAATACCTACCGATAAGCAATATGATAAAAATTGGGCGGTATAAAAATGCACTAATCTGATATGAACAAATAGTCCCAAACTTATCATTTGCTCGTCCCGAGCAAAGCCAATTTATTCACAAAATATTTTCTAACCTCACTTTCGCAGGGAACGCGATTGCACTGAGCATATGCAACAAGCCGTTAAACCTCTAGGTGTCCCTAGTAGGAGGAGTGTTGTCTCCTGAGGGTTTTCTGCGGATACTACCCACAAAATCCGGTCAAGTTAGTTTTGCAAAATAACTAAGATTCAAACCCTAAAGTTTGTTTCAGAAAATAACAATTCTATTATCCTAATTCTAGACTATCGAACCTTTATTTTTCACAACTCGCTTCTTATTTAACTACAGATTTTATATGTCTTTACGTGCAGTGCAAATAGTGTCGTTTAAGTTTCCAGAAGGATCGAATAAAGTCATCATGTCACACAATAAAGCCCAGATACGAATTTTGAAAGGATCACATAAGTTTTATAAAGAGTTAAGCATTTTTCAAGTTTCGTTTTCCAGTAAAGTTTCAACTTTAGAATTTCTATCTTCCTTAACAGGAAACTAGGTCTTATTTTTTTCACTCCACCTTTTTCTTGTTTTCATTTCATACACACCTCTGTGAACGTGCAATAGTCTTTATCATAGAATAAAACCTTCATATCTCCGCTAATTTTTTTATAAAAGCCTGTCTTTTATCAAGATTATTCTCACACAAAGAACCGTTAGGAATTTTAACTCGGAGAGAACACTTGCTTGACTTTGTTTTAATCTGGACTTTCTAGGCTTCTTAGCGAGCTTTGGGCCAATGCACCCAAACCAGTTGGCTTTAGGGCATTAGGTGCAGAAACACCCCAGCGGACTTAATTACTCAAGTTACTTAGGTCCACAAATAAAAGACAGTTTGGCGTGAAAATCATGATGATTTAATACGAACGGAGATATAGCCGGCAGTTCAATTATTTTTTGGATAAAAGACGTGTTTAGTGGGTTTTGGTGTGTAATCATTCCAATCAAATTCCAGATGGGTTATTTTTCAGATTTAGTTCCAATTAAGGCATCAATAATATCCCTTCATATTCACATCACTTCATAAACTATTCTTGATATTACTTATTTCCGAACAACCCTATTTGATTCTCAGAAAATCATTTATCCATTTAAAAGTTTTTAGACATAAAAAGACTTGTCATCTAATTTCCAAAACTCACGACACGTGTAGTGTGATGTAAAGACGTATATCAGCTATAGTTAACTTCAAAGGAGAGTTATCTTTCAGGTTTTCAAAATCTAAAAATAAGATTTAGTTATTTTTATTTTATCAAACAAAACCGTCGAAATGTTGAATCAGAGTCCTCCCACTAGCGAACTTGACAGAAAAGTTTTTATATTTTTAGAAAAATTTTAGATTTTTATGGATTTTATGGATTTTAATATGCAGATGCAAAATATACATATGAATGCGAAGGTTAGAAATGCGTACCGAGCGTACCCCCAAACTTAAACTGGACAGTGTCCTCACTGTCATTGCATGAAGAGATCATTTGAAGTGTCAAAATTGTCGGTTAGATATACACAAAATTTTTATTTTTATTTTTTATAATTTTTTTTGGTTTTTGGTTTTAAGAAAAAGAAAAAAAAAGAATATCCACAAAAATGTACAAAATGGTATGTACATACCCCCAAACTTATTTGGAACAGTGTCCACTATTCTTGGCTGGATAACAGAAGTTTGGTGGTAGGCAGAGGAAGATTATGCAGGGTAAACCGGCTCCTGTAAGAACAGGAGCTCCTCTGTTGGTTCGGCGCTAAGGTACGGTTTTAGTCGGTGTCCGTTCACTTTGAAAAATGAACCGTCCTTTGGATTCTCCAAATCCACAGCGCCATGCGGATACACATTCCGCACAAAATACGGCCCTTTCCAGCGAGATCTGAGCTTTCCTGGATGGAAGTGTAGTCGGGTGTCGTAAAGCAGTACCTGCTGACCAGGTACGAAGGTTTTGCGCAAAAGGTGTTTATCGTGAAACACCTTCGTTCGGTTCTTAATGACAACCGCGTTATCGTAAGCCTCATCCCTAAGCTCGCTCAATTCGTTCAACTGCAGCTTCCGATGGCTGCCCGCATCTTCGAGAGACAGATTCAGCTCCTTTATCGCCCAAAATGCACGATGCTCTATTTCGACAGGTAGGTGGCAAGCTTTTCCGTACACAAGCCGATAGGGAGACATGCCAAGATCGGTCTTATAAGCGGTTCGAAATGCCCAAAGGGCATCAGTGAGTTTCAGCGACCAATCCTTACGGTTCTTGGAAACCGTCTTCTCCAGTATCTGCTTGATTTGCCGATTTGAAACTTCGGCCTGCCCGCAGGTTTGGGGGTTATGATTAATGGAATATTTCCGCATCAAGGCCTCGAAAGTCTTATTGCAGAAATGACTTCCATTGTCGCTAATGATTGCTCGGGGGTGCCCAAAACGGGAGAAAATGTTTTCTTTAAGAAACCTAACGACAACCTTGTTGTCGTTAGTCCAGCTGGGCACAGCCTCGACCCACTTAGAGACGTAATCAACAGCGAGAAGGATGTACAAGTTCCCAAAAGAGTTGGGAAACGGCCCCATGAAATCTATCCCCCAAACATCGAAATTCTCCACAACCAAGATTGATTGGAGCGGCATCTCGTTCCTCCAGGATATCCGGCCCAAGTGTTGGCACCGGGAGCAAGTCTTGCAATAGTCATGAGCGTCTTTGAAGAGTTGTGGCCAGTAGAAACCACATTGCAAGATCTTCTCAGCTGTCTTTCTGGGGCCAAAATGCCCGCTACACGCTTGATCGTGGCAAAATGACAGCACACTATTGAATTCCTCGTCAGGGACACACCGACGAATAATCTGGTCGGGACAGTACTTGAACAAATAGGGTTCGTCCCAGTAAAAGTGTTTTACTTGGGATAAGAAGCGAAGTCTGTCCTGACTTGACCATTCAGTTGGTAGTAATCCCGTGGCCAAATAGTTCACAATATCTGCGAACCAGGGTTCGCAAGATACTGTCAAGAGCTGTTCATCCGGGAAAACGTCGTTGATCGGAATTGGAAGCGAAGGCGAAGAAGGAAGTCGTGTGAGATGGTCGGCAACTACGTTTTCACATCCTCGTTTGTCCTTAATGGCAAGGTCAAACTCTTGAAGCAAAAGGATCCAACATATTAGCCGAGATTTTGCATCTTTCTTCGCAAAAAGATGGCGCAGAGCAGAATGGTCTGTGTAGACAATGACTGGAGAGCCGATGAGGTAGGGCCTGAACTTTTCTAAAGCAAATACAACAGCCAAGAATTCCTTCTCAGTTGTTGTATAATTGAGTTGGGTGTCGTTCAGGGTTCGGCTTGCATAATAGATTACGTGCGGCATCTTGTTGATGTGTTGTCCAAGGACAGCACCAATGGCAAAGTCGGATGCATCGCACATGATCTCAAATGGGTGCGTCCAGTCAGGTGAAGAAAGAACGGGAGCAGAAGTGAGTGAGCTTTTCAATGACTCGAATGCAGTCACACAGCTCGAGTTGAAGTCGAATGGCGTGTCCTTGGCTAGCAAAAGAGTCAAGGGCCTAGCAATCTTGCTAAAGTCCTTGATGAACCGTCTATAGAAACCGGCATGGCCAAGGAAGGCTCGGATATCTCTGACGCATCGGGGAGGAGGGAGATTGGAAATGACCTCAATCTTCGCTTTGTCGACCTCTATGCCATTTTGCGAGATGATATGTCCTAAGACAATACCTTCGCGCACCATGAAGTGGCACTTCTCCCAATTCAAAGTGAGATTCTTGTCCTTACATCGGGTAAGGACAGCGTCAAGATGCAGCAAACACTCGTTGAAGGAATTGCCGAAGATGGAGAAATCGTCCATGAAGATCTCCAGAAATTTCTCCACCATGTCTGAGAAGATTCCCATCATACACCGCTGGAAGGTAGCGGGCGCATTGCATAACCCAAAGGGCATGCGACGATATGCGAACGTGCCGAAAGGACAAGTGAATGTGGTCTTGTCCTGGTCTTTTTCAGCGATGGGAATTTGATTATAGCCGGAGTAGCCAACAAGAAAGCAGTAGTACTCGTGTCCGGCCAATCGTTCAAGCATTTGGTCAATGAAAGGTAGCGGAAAGTGGTCTTTCCGCGTTGCTGCGTTGAGTTTTCTGTAATCGATGCACACTCGCCACCCAGTTTGGGTGCGAGAAGGGATTAACTCGTTTGCCTCATTAGTGATGACCGTTATACCTGATTTCTTAGGGACAACGTGAATGGGGCTAACCCACTGGCTATCAGAGATAGGGTAAATGATACCACTATCTAGACATTTTACGATCTCCTTCTTCACAGCCTCTTTCATGACTGGATTGAGACGTCTTTGTGGATCCCGGGCTGGTTTGGCATCATCCATCAGATGAATGTGATGTTCAACGATCAGGGGACTAATCCCCTTGATGTCCGCCATGGACCAGCTAAAAGCTTGCCTGTTGCTGTGCAAGACCGTGAGAAGGGCTTTCTCTTGCTCTGGAGCTAGAGAAGCCGAGATGATGACAGGGAGGGTCTCGTTCTCACCTAAGTAAGCGTACTTAAGGTGAGACGGCAAAGGCTTGAGTTCGAGCGTTGGAGGTGAAACGATGGAAGGCAAGATTGGTGAAACGGTCTCGAACTCAAAAGATTCCAGCAAAGGTTCAAAACGAGTGTAAGCGACCGAGTCGGATGGTTCAGGTATCTCATCCGGAAATTCGAAGGATTCAAACTCGGGTTGCGAGCGGCTAAGATCATTCAAGAACGTGAAACACTCGTAGTCGTTATCGGGCGCAGAAACAGCAGCAGGTTCGAGGAGGAACGCACTAGTGGCGTCAAGGCTATCGTGATCAAACAGAAACTCCTCGAATTCACACTCTTCTGGGATGATCTCCTAGATCGAGCAGACGTCCAGTATATGAGCATTAGGTTCGGAGGGCTGATTCCCCAACCTAAAAATGTTGAGTTCAATTGTCATGTTTCCAAAAGAGAGGTTCATCGAACCATTGCGGCAATTGATCACAGCATTTGAGGTTGCAAGGAACGGGCGACCGAGTATCACCGGAATTTGATTCCGGGGGTTAGCTACAGGATGTGTGTCTAATACAATGAAGTCAACGGGGAATATGAAGTCCCCGACTTTTATTAACACATCCTCTAGCTCACCCCTAGGATGGGTGATCGATCGGTCGGCCATTTAGAGAGTGCAGTGTGTGGGTTTCAGCTCTCCTACGCCTAATTGCTCGTATACTGAGTACGGAAGCAGGTTAACACTGGCACCAAGATCTAATAGTGCGCGGTTGATGTTCTTATCCCCAATGGTAATAGAAATCATAGGACAGCCAGGGTCCTTCCGTTTTTGTGGTAAAGATTGGGTAAGGGCATCACTCACAGCACTAGCCAAGAAAACTTTCTTGGGTACCTGAGACTTCCTCTTTTTCGTGCATAAGTCCTTTAAGATTTTCGCGTAGGACGGGACTAGTTGGACAGCATCTAAAAGGGGAATATTAATGTTAACCTGCTTAAATAACTCCAGAATCTTCTCCATTTGTGGATTTTGTTTGGTGGACTTCAACCGGTTTGAAAATGGAATGTTTTTAAAATTGGTTGAGTCCAATGCTGGAGGAGGAGATTGTGGAGTTGGAACGGATCCCAGAACAGGTGTTTTCGTGGAGTGAGAAGTGGGTCCGTTCAGAGCAGAAGAAGAGGAAGGAGAGCCTGTTGAAGAGCGGAGAATAGGCTCAGAAGACGATGAAGCAGGAGAAGAAGAAGAAGAAGAAGAAGAAGCGGCCGGGGTGTCATCGTTGATCCGTGTGCCAATGTTGTTTTGCAGCATCCTTCCCGATCTCAATGTGGTCACGGCACTCACATTATGGTTCTGTTGTTCAAGAGCAACATGTACATTATGTGGGTTACCGGGATTTGGGAGTGGCTGGGACGGGAGCTTCCCCTTCTCTCGCTCGCTTAAGGCCGCATTCAGCTGTGCAATCTGGGCCTCGATGGTCTTGATGCTTTGCCCGTGAGCGGCAGTGTGTTGCACTAAGGACTGAATGGAAGACTGGATGTTGGCAGTGGATTGTGTCGATTGTTTAACGAACGCCTCCAGACTTCGTTCGAGCGAGGAAACCTTATCGTTGTTTGACGGAACAAAGTTGTTTGGTGGAAAAGAATTATTGGGTGCAAAGTTGTTCGTCTGATTTTGAAAAGGTTGGGGTTGGAAGGGCTGCTGAAACTGATGTTGAGTTTGTTGTTGCGCTTGTTGTTGCGGCGGAGGGGGCCTTTGGAAATTGTTTCCCTTGAATTGATTCTGATTCTGATTCCAGGCGAAATTGGGGTGGTTCCTCCAACCGGGATTGTAGGTGGAAGAGTATGGATCATTCCTCGGTCTTTGCTGGAATGCAGCATTAACCTGATCCTGTCCTTGCGATGGTGGATTGTAAGGACACTCTTCGGTTAAGTGAGAAGGATCGGAACAACAAGCGCAAATGGTGCGAAGGGGGAGAACAGGGGTAGGAGCAGGAGAAGAAAATTTGCTCTCTATTGCTTCAAGCTTTCTCGTTATCGCAGCCGTTTCAGCTTTCATCGCAATAGAGACGTCAAGTTGGTGAATTCCTACCCTAGACTGACCGGTAGAAGAGGAGGTAGAAGAAGAAGAAGTCGGTCTGGTGCCCTCCCATTGTAGCGTTTGCTCCGCAAGGTCATCAAAGAATTGCCACGCTTCCTCGTCAGATTTCGATAGGAAGTGGCCCTGACAGATGGTTTCCAACGACTGCTTCGTTGCTGGGTTCAGGCCCTCGTATAAGGTTTGGCAAAGTTGCCATTTCTCTATACTGTGGTGAGGACACTGAACAAGAAGGTCTTTGTACCGGTCAAAGCACTTCCAGAAGGGTTCAGAAGGAAGCTGAGAGAATTGGTTGATTTCATTGCGAATCCTTGCGGTTTTATGATTCGGATAGAACTTTTTGAGAAACGCTTTAACAAACTCGTCCCAACTGGTTATCGAGTGGGAAGCGGTGCTATACAGCCATTTTTCAGCAAGATCGCATAAGGTGAACGGAATGACCCGTAGACGTATAGCATCATCCGACAGTTGGGTAGTTTTCATCATGGCACAAACGTTTTGAAATTTATTGATGAAGATATAGGCATCTTCAGATTCAAGTCCATGAAATCGTGGAAGCATGTTGATGAAGTGGGGCTTAATTTCAAAATTATCCCCATTGGCCGGTGGAAGAGAAAGGCAGGTGGGAAGCGCAGAACGGGTGGGATAGAAACGATCCTGGAGCGCGATTCGCTGCGGTGCTACAACAGGCGATGGTGGTTGGTTATTGGTCTCCGTAGGAGGTGGAGCCAATCCAGGGGTAGTCAAAGAGATGTTCGGATTGAATCCTTACATCGCGGAAGAAGAGGTTGGTGATGGTGAAGGTGAAGATGTATGAACAGAATTCCGGTCAACGTCGGAGTTGGCCGACAAAGGTAAAGGTGAAAGAGGAGTGGATGGAGTTTTGACGTCTGAGTCGATCGCGTAGTCGGTAGCGACTAACGTAACGCGGACTAGGCGGGAGCTAGTGTCCCGAGTCCAAGCGGACATACACTAAATGAGTTTAGTATAGTCAAAGCGGAGAAGGTGAGGGTAATAAAACGTCAATGGAGAAATACGATGGGTGGTAGGTGAAAAATGGATTTGGCGACAAAGGGCAAGTTTTTATAAAAGTTTTGATTTTTTTTATTTTTTATTTTTTAGAAAGAGCTCTACAGAAATAAGTACGGACATACGGCTTTAAGCAATCACAAACAAGGTATGCGCAATCACACCTAGATCCAGGGTCACCTAGGTCTACTAGACAGCTCCTAACTGTTCCAGAGGGCTAGAAATAGGACCTCAAACCGCCTCTTCTCTGTTAAATGCGGCCAGATAAGTGCCAGGTAAGTGGGAGGTTGTCCAACGCTTTCGCGAAGTTCCTTAACTAAATAACCACTTGCCTTCGTCACACTTGCCTAGGCACCGCAAAAGTCAGATAGGATAAACGGCCGATGCCTGTAACTAGTCCTCTGTCCTATTGAGCGTGAAGTCCTTAGGCCTGAGTCTAGTATTTTTTAATTTAACAATGGTCAATGCATATGCTTTTTGTGATTTCTGGGGTCCTGGGAAGGGTGATGAAATTCCCACCCAATCTGAATTGGTTTCAAGCCCCTTAAGTCCGTATTAATGAATGCAAAGCGGTAACAAATCAACTGCAAACAATTTTTATTTTTAGCGCGGCGCAAAGAATCCTGCACAAGAACAGTTTATTGGAAGGGGGAAGAGAATTTGCGCAAAGAATGCTGCAGAAAACACAGTTTATTGGAGTCCAGAGGAGTGGGAGAGAGAAGAGAGGAGCTCATAGAAAGTTTGGCAACCCGAAGGCACGAAATGACCGCGGTTCCGCGGCCTAAGCCTCCTTATGCCGCGGTTCCGCGGCGGTTTGTTAGAGTTGGGCTGCGGAAATTTTTGGGTGTGCTCTTTTGGGTGTCCTCTGCTTGTCTGGATGTGCTGAATGTTGACTTGATTACTGTATCTGCACCAGATTTTTACAGTAGACCGTTTGCTTCGTTTTGATCCGTCGCGGTGTAGCCGCGAAATGTGGGTCTATCTTCCCACGTCTTTGGCACTGAACTTGAATTTCGTATTATACCACGTCTTGGGCACCGAACTCAAACTTCGTATTTTCCTGCACACTTGCACAAAAACTAATCAAAAATAACAAAATGATTTTTTGACAAAGTATATTTTTTTGTTTTGTTTTTCGGTTATATTTATATTCACAAGTTAACCCGAAATTACACAAAGAAATAAACTACCGTCTCCCCGGCAACGGCGCCATTTGATTGGTAGAGATTCTGCGTGTTTAAGTTTAGTTAATTACCGCAATCAAAACGGTTTCGCTTGTAGCTAGCCGGTTGAGTACGGGTCGTCCGCAGGGAGATGGGAATCTTTTTCTATGTGCTTTAACGAGTTAAGTCCAATTTTCCAGATTTGTTTGTGATTATCTAAGTGTAAAATGATATGTAAAGAGAGCTTGTTAGGGTTAGGATTAGGTTAGTTTGAGTTAGGAGTCGCTCACTTCTTTCGTTGCCACTCTTAATATCGGTGTTACGGTAATCGGCAACAACGGGGATTAGCACGACTAGGAAGGAACTTGCGAGTATAAGCTAGGCTTTCCAATGCTTAAGTTCTTCCTTTTGGTGCTTGTCCGTCCGTTCTTGGCTCTTAGCCATAACCTCCGGTTAATTCAACCACAACCGGTCTCACTACGGAATCACCGCTATCATGTAGGATAGGGTGCCGAAGGGAGCGGATTGTGGTTCAATTAACAGGAGTCGATTTAAGATGTTGGGCAAGAAAAGAGTGAGAGAGATTTCCTTCTCTCAAACTTCCCTTATCCTACCCTAACAAGTTTGGAAACTACTCACACATCATAATGAAAAGAAAATAAAACAAAGAGGAAGATAGAAAGAAAGAGATTACAAGATAACAACTAGCTATTTGCGACCTTACCTTGGCAAGGATCAAGCGTAAGCATCATGGTTGTTTTAAGGATAAAGAAAAAGAGAATGAAAGAAACAACAATAAATAACAACAACTACTTATCAATTAACGATTACAAGCGATTAAAATAAAAAGAGCAAGACAAGTAAAATAACAAAAGGAACTTCTTTATTCATCATTTTTCACTCACAAAAGCTCACTACAAGTTTTTTCAATGGAGAAGAGATGAGGAGAGGAAGAAGAACAAGTATTCTGAACCCTAAAAAATACAAGATTATGCACCCTTTGCTTCACAAGGTTCTGGGCTATTTATAGGCAGGGAACTGGAAATCTAAGGCAAAATTCTGCCTCTACATGCAAATACCAAAATACCCCCAAAGTTTGACATTCTGCCGCCACAGTACGGCCGCGGTTCCGCGGCCTAAGCCTGCTATTGCCGCGGAACCGCGGCACTTTGTTGGAGTTGGTCCATCGTTTTTGGTGGCTTTTCCTGTTCTGCTGTGCCCATTAGTCTGGTATATGACTTTTCTCAGAATTGCTTCACGATTTTTCCAGAATTTCTGTTGATCAAAAGGTGATTGGATATGGATCTTTTTGTCATGATTTTCTCGAGCTCCGCGTAGAATTCTTGGATCTTATGTTTCCATTGAGCCTTGTGCATGAAAGTGACATTGATTTGCCATTTTGTCTCTTAAACTGGTGTGTGGCAACAGACGGATAAAGAGTGGGGACCCGTGTTTTATCTGTGGTTGGCAGGAACCCGGATTTTGTCGTGTTTTTCCATGAATTTCATTGTTAAGAGCCGAGAACCTGTATCCTGCAATTGACTAGCAAACACGGCTCAAGAGTACCTACCGATAAGCAATATGATAAAAATTGGGCGGTATAAAAATGCACTAATCTGATATGAACAATCATCCATCGCCCATCATATGGGTCAAAAAGCGCATACGCTAGTCTACTCTGGTATATCGATGCCCTGTCTCGATATACCTACGACTAGGAACATTTGAAGGATGTTCTTGATGACTACACTGTCCCCACTAGTATGATCCGCATCATAGTCCTGGTAGTCAAGTACTCATCCTAAGGTCTTTATCAACATGTAACATAGAGACAATCAGAGTACATGTTAAGATAAAGAGCAACCCGATAGCGTACTATCATGTCGAGCAAGAAAGTCCTTCTTATATATATCCAAGCATCCACTACAATATACATCGTATGTACAGTAATGGCCTCTAGGGCATACATATAACTAACAATCTCCCACTTGCACTAGGGCCATCTCTTGTGGTATCGCATACCCAACAATCAGCTGTGATTGAAGTATCTCATACTCAACCATCCCATAAAAGTCTCTACTGGGAAAAGGCCTTCGTGAATGGATCCGCGCTGTTGTCCTCTGTGTCTACTCTCCTAACCTCGATCTCCCTGGAGATCAACCATCTCCATGATCAGGTGATACTGCCTAAGAATTATATCTGGATTTCTGATGGGACGGGGGTTCCTTGGCATAAGCCATAACTCCATTATCACATAATGGTTGGAACGAAGTTCATCTCATGAACTACTATATATCCAGAGTGCCTCTTTGGTAGCAACCTTGGTAACGATGTATCTTGCCTTTAATCGTCTAGTAAGTTACGGTATCTAGCTTGGAACTCTTCCAACATACCGTCGCTCCATTGAGGGTAAAGACAATGCCTGCGACTGACATTCAGTCGTCCTTATCACCCTGGAACCTTTCCAGTGATTCTCCCCAGGATCGATTGATACTATCTTACTACAACTAGTGAGAATCCTAACATCCAATTAGATCTATCTCATAGATCCATTACCCAGGATTTAGGAGGTATCACCTTGATCCTATATGGAGAATCTTTGTGATAAGAGGAGATTGACCGAGCGTAGCATAGGAAACTCCTTTCCCTATCAAGAGTAAGTCATCCACGTACTCTACGAGGATCACCACCATACTCCCTACTATCTTTTTGTATATACAAGGTTCATCTATAATTTTGATGAAGTCAAACTCTTTGACTACCACATCAAAACGGACGTTCCAACTCCATGATACCTGATTTATCTCATAAAACAACTTGCACACGTTTCTGCTGCTCCCACTGTCTACGAAGCCCTCTGGCTGTGTACTTATAGACGCTCTCTTCAAAATCATCATTTAGAAAAGCAGTCATGACACCCAACCGCCAGATATCGCAGTCATGGTATGTAGCCGTGGCAAGTAGGATCGGGATGGACTTAAGCATAGCTATGAAAGTCTCAACTTTTCCATGTACACCAAGTAATCTTCTTAAGATATATTTGCTCCTTATGGGGATTTAACCCTTCAGATAAAGCAACCAAAGTCCATACTTTGTTGGTGTATAAGGATTCCATCCCAGATCGCTTAGCATCCATCCATTCTTACAGAGTCCCACTCCTGAGGGCCTGCTCGAAAGAAGTTGGGTCATCATCTCATGATGCAATTCTCGCTCCCACTGTCATAGAGAAAACCGAAGTATCTCTTATGTGTGTGAGGAACCCTACTAGATCGGCAGAGAGGCTGAGATTCGTTGGAAACTATTGAATCCTTCGGTTCCACCAAATCATCAGCTACAGTTTGTATAACTGGAACTCCTTCCAGTTCTACCTCATGACCACTAATTTCTTCACAAGAAATTCCCTTTCACAAAGGTGGCATGCTGAGAAAGAAAAACACCTTTTGTTCCCCAGTTTGGTAGAAGATATTCCCTTATGAATGCTTAGGATATCCAACAAACTTCCACAGAACTGACCTTGCCTCGAGCTTGTTCAGATTTTTCTTTTAAACATAGGCCGGACTACCCCAAATCTTAACATACTTAAGATATGGGCTCTTCCCATACCATATCACATATGGAGTCGTAGGCAACTGATTTGATTGGAACCCTATTCAATAGGTATGCAGCTTCTCAAGTGCATAACTCCCAAAAGGAAATAGGAAACTCAGTTGTACTCATCATAGAGCGCACCATATCAAATAGGGTGTGATTGCTCCGTCCCGATACACCGACGTGCTGTGATGTATACGGAGGAGTAATATTGAGAGAGAATCTCATTCTCCTTTAGAATAGTCCAGGAATTCTATGCTCAAGTATCCTCCTCCTTTATCTCATCAAAGGACATAATACTTATACCTGCCTTTGGTTCTCTACTTCTAACATATATTCTGTGAATATCTCAAAAGCTTCGGACTTATGTTTCAACAGGAACATATGTCTAAATCTTGAGAGATCATCATTGAATGTAATGAAGTACAAAGAACCGGTCCTGGCATATGTAGACAGGGGACTTTCATACATTAGTATGTATCAATCCCAAGAGTTCACTAACTCTTTCTCTGTTTCCAATAAACGAAGCTGTGGTCATCTTATCTTTGTGGCATGACCGGCAAGTTTCACAAGATGTAAATTCAAACTAATTTAAATATACATCTAAATGTAATTTCTGCTAGTCGGGTCGCATTGATATGACCTAGTCTACAATGCCTCAAGAAGAATTTGTTCATTTCTGAACTCTTCCTCTTGTGTGTGTTCTGTATGTTAAGAACTGTGGTTTGATTTAGAACGACTATGCTTTTACATAACATGCCTGAACCGATCAACTCTTGATATAGGAAATGGTCAAAACATTATCCAACTATACAAAATTATATCCTTCTTTACTAATAAAGAGACTGATATGATGTTGTATATCAGGTTCGGTATCTAAAAACATTCGTTCAGAATCAACGTATTCTGGTAATACTGGGTGATTACTGCCAACAAACTTGGCTGCAACACTTGCATCATTTCCAACTCTTGAAACTTATCACCCGTTCTCAGTTCTCTACCTATCTGTAGCCAATGTAACAAATTACATTTGCGGGATCCTGAACCGGTATCTCATACCCAGGACGTAAAGGATACTGAGAAACAGTTCTCGGTAATGAACACACCCGAAGATGATGCATCAGCATGCACTTTCTTCGTTTGGGCGGCACGGGAATTCTGGTAATCCCCAATTCCCTGCTCTGCCTTATAACAATTACAAGTTGGAGCGGGACCAACGTTCCCTAGCGCAGTATAACAAGCGCGTTCGGTCAATACAACCATATTATTATCTTGATTAAGGCGTGACATAGTGGCAACCAGGAGAGAGAGAGAAGAAAACACTCAGCGTATGCTCTTGCAAGATTAGATTGGTTATCAATATATCTAATCAGGACGTCTCCCACTGTTTTAGTCAAATCTTCCTTCAAACCCTAAAAGGAAAGACTAGCCGGGATTAATTACACGCTACAAGTTCGCCAATCTTTCAGCCAGACCAGTGCCGGTACTTTGAAGGAGGTTCCCCGCGCTTTCACACGGACCTAATTAAAATAAACCTCATTTTTCCCAGAGGCATAACCCCGTTGACACCTTTCTAGACACCTACTTGATCGGCTAATTGTAATGTGTAAAACTCTCCCAGGAGTAACTCTTACTTGCAGCGGGTATCGGGATCCAACTATCTCATAGAAGGTATGCAATATCATTGCAAATTTCAACTCTTGAAATTCCCAATAATATTTTACCCCTAGTGACTTATGACCTTAACTATGGTTAACAAATCATAAGCACTAGTCTAGTTTTACCCGTCATTTCTTGTTAATTTAGACCCACCCACATGACCCTTAACTATGGTCAACAAAGTCATATGACTGTCCTAATTAATCACATCATATGTTATATAGGAAGACATCACTTAGCTACCGTACACTGTGCCTTAACTAAGGTCAACAAACACAGCACGAATACTAAGTATTCTACTTCCTAAAATGATGGAGGGTTACGACAGGATTTTAAGAAAACCCTTTGCGTAATGAACTTGATATCGTTGTAGAATCGAGTGATTTTAAATAGAGTGTTTTTGAGGCTTTTCTAGTTTTGCTAAAGAGGTCACTCCCGGTGAAGGGATCGTCGGCTCTTTCCTCATCGAATATGGTGCAGGATATTTCACAAATACCACTATGCAAATCAAAAACTATAGAAGCAATCAAAAGACAAACCGAATATGTAGCATCTGCTAGTTTTGCTAAAGAGGTCACTCACGGTGAAGGGATCTCGGCTCTTTCCTTATCGAATAAGGTGCTGGATATTCTGCAAGGAATACCGCTATGCAAAGCAATAACTAGAGCTACCAGTTTCTAAACAAGTTTCTACTACATCTTTAGGTTTCTTTTATTTCATTAATCTCATTAATGAAGTCCCATTTTATTATGCTTCATAAGCATTACATTTGAAACGAAATCTGCGATATAAAATATATCTCATATATATAATATAAAAATTCGTCAAAGGCAGTAATATGATCTCATCACAGAATATTGCAGCAGAAGAACATATATGAAATATTGGATATACTAGGATGTCCGTGTTTTGATACGAGCCTGTATAAAACACGGATTCCACGGTCGCGATGAATAGCCAAACCCACATCCCTAGACCCCTACGAGAGCGGCAAGCAACACTGCCAATTCTAGGGTTAGGAGACCCGGTCTCGACTCCTCAAGATGGTCTCCCACTGGACCCTAGTACCGGGTTACTTGTGCTCCCTGCCTTGGGTCTACCTAATGCGGAAAAGTAAATAATATACAATGGTGACATCAAGCTCAGCCGGAAGTGCCCCAATAAAAGAATATTACATACAAATGAATTTTACATGAATGGAAAAGAAAAACACTTATCTCACATAAAACCCCCGGCTATTCAGAACACGACGATCCAATATAACATATCACAGCAACACATAATATCACATATCATCAACGTAAGGAAATATGCGTATCCCAATTGTCGTTGATATATAGCAACGAAACCGGCGATATACCACATATTACACTTACGGTCGCAGAAAAGAAAGTGTAAAACTACAACAGTTGGAATCCGCAACCTCCTTTGACATCGCATGCCTAACCAAATGAATTCCTTAGACATCGCATGCCTAACAATTATAAACCCCGCATTTTAGTCTCAATATCGAAAACTCTATTCAATATCAAGTCGGGCAATTCAACAAGATTCCCGACATCCTGAACGAATGCTCGTCGCAAACTTTAGTAGACGGCCGTACCCCCGGATGCCGTTGACGAAGTGCACTAAGGCGGAACACCGCTGCCGTGAGCACCCGAACGGATGCTTTTGGCGACGGGGTTCTCCTACAGTCACTTGGTCGGAGCTATGGGGCATGGCTGTCTATTAAGTTTACCCGGCGAGTATCCGCGTACACTACGTGATTGCGACGGACTTTTGATCACATCAAATCCCTTGGCAACCGATCAAATGAGACTAAACTGCTAAATTTCCAACATTCAAATTAGTTATCTCATAACTACTTGTGGATTCCAAATATTGTATCACATTCCAGATAAATAGACAATGTTAAACTTTCCGATCGAATAAATAAACACCCAAGATTTCCTAAATAGCTCAACACTTGAGCGGAGTTCAAAAAGTATCAATCACATGCCACAGTACTAATGGTCCAGCCGTAGAAGGGTCAAACCAACGCTTCACATATGGCGATGCCGTACTGCCCCAAACCCTAAGGTTTAGAGGCGGTTCAGACGGTCACATAATCGAGTTAAAGTTTGTGTTCTTCCAGAGGGTCCACCGCATTACTTGCAAGACTTAGAATGTTCTTAAACGACGGAAAAATCAAACACATGGAAATTTTCCGGCAGGGGAAAAAGTGAGTTATTGATATCCGTTCGAACCTTTTAACACGTTCGAAAATTATCCGGAAAAAATATAAACGTAGTTAAACTTTCCGATCGAATCAATGAGTTCCCAATACAACCCAGAAAACTCAACACATGAGTAGAATTAAAAATTCTCAGAAGCATGCAAGAACACCTACGGAAGTTACTGTAGGAAAAACTAACCATAATTACCCTGTACGGCCGCGGAACCGCCGCGCGACGCATGGTCATGTCGCGGTTCCGCGACACTTTAAGACAATTACGATGTCGTTTTTTACAGTAATCCATAAATTAACCTGCTGAATTTTCTGAGCATTTTTAATATGAAAAATGTCAGCCATTTGAAAAATTTCCAGAAACTAGGTTTTATCGGGTATTCGGAGTTCAATCGGACTTCAAATTTCGCCTAGACTTCGCTTAAAGCTCTAGCTTGGCTCTCATACCACTGTAAGGTTACTAGGCACTCTCACAAGGGTCTATAAGGCATCAAACATGCCCGATTTAAAATTTAGACGTGCCGAACAACCCTAACCAAGATTTTTAAACTAGAGATTAGGCGAAACAAAGCATGTTAAATACTTTAACATCTAAGAGTTTGGGATTACAACCTTTGTAGTCCGATCCTTCGCTTCATAAGCTCCATGTTGAGGTCCCTTCGCAGCGATCATCATGTTCCCGAACTCTAGAGAGGCTTTACGAAGAGAAAGATGCATGCTTGCTTCCGATCTTCGATAACAAAGATGATCTACCTTGAAGTTTCATTAACACAAGTTCTCACTCACAAATGAAGTGAACACTTTAATCTAAATGGAAAGAATAGATTAGGATGATGAAGTAGGAATTTAGCACTCATTTATTTTCTTTAACTCACTCATTTTCATCACTTCATAAAAAGCTAGAAAGCTTTTCCATAAAAAGAAGAAGGAAGAAGAAGAACCATTCTCTTTTGTGATGAATAATGAAAATGTAATAATGATTACAAATGCAACCATGGTTCAATATGAGAAGGCTAACCCATGTAGAGACTTAACCTAGGGTGAAAGGTTTGGGTTGGGTTAGAAATATCTAGCAAAATATTAAGCATAATATCTTTGCTAGAAACAAAGTAAAAACCTTCTAGAAGCATCATGAAAGAACTAACCCCAATCAAACCCTAACCATGTTTAATCTCCACTAAACATGTTGCATTAGTAATCATAACATGTTACAATATTATATATCATATATACAATATTTATTGCAACAAAATAAAATAATACAATTAACATATATCGCATATATATTAATGTATTACCCGAGTGCGAAAAAGAATCTTTTAGTGAGCTTATATTAGATAATGTAATTTAATATATCAAATATATAATTATACATTAAATTATCAAATCAACACTTGATCCGATAATCCGGCTATTTCATAAATAACCGACTAATATAATCTGTATCAGTTCATCGAATCAACACTTGATCCGATGACCCGGCTACATCACATATACCCGGCCGATATCTCATATTGCGAGAATCTAATACGGTATCACATACACGTATTGTTCTCGGTCCCGCATATATCATATATGTGCTCCTATTCCATTTTTCCTGAGCCAAGAAACCTCTGTGTAGGACTCTAAAGAATCGTCAATACGCCGGCAGTAGGTGATGATCATATCAAACACCCACAAGCTGCAAGCGGTCAGCTAAACGTAACAGCCACACCGGTATTGAGCGATCAGAAGATCAACAAGCAAGCCTGTACATTCTCCTGCGAATCCAATCAGTAACACTCCCTTACAGTCGGGTCTCTTCGTCTGATATGTCGCATATCTCGCCTAGGGGTGGTAAACGTCAGACCCCAGTAGCTTGATAAGTCGTGTCGATATGAGGTCCATAACAGTGCGAGAAACTACTGATAACACTTACCAGTAAATCTCAGCAACCCTGGCCAGGGATTTCCAGTTATAGCCAATCGAACACGGCGCAACATCAACTGCCTATACCGGGAGAGACGAATCCCCTCCTATCGCTCATTGCCTCCATGTGATTCAGGACTGTACCCAAAAGCTACCTTTTTGCACGCCCTCTTGGATGTGGTAAGATGGAAATCAAAGCACAGTGGGAATCACACAAGACTCTATGACGATCTCGGTTCTATTGACTAACCTGTACAAGTGTCACCAGAGAACTGCCATCTGACGTGAGGTATAATACCATCTGGGAGTTCTCGGCGAGTCCATCCAGTGTACCCAGTCTCTAATGAGCACCCGTATACCTTCTCTGATGTCAAACACCTATGGATATGGGATCATCCATCGCCCATCATATGGGTCAAGAAGCGCATACGCTAGTCTACTCTGGTATATCGATGCCCTGTCTCGATACACCTACGACTAGGAACATTTAAAGGATGTACTTGACGACTACACTGTCCCCACCAGTATGATCCACATCATAGTCCTGGTAGTCAAGTACTCATCCTGAGGGCTTTATCAACATGTAACATAGAGACAATCAGAGTACATGTTAAGATAAAGAGCAACCAGATAGCGTACTATCATGTCGAGCAAGAAAGTCCTCCCTATATATGTCCAAGTATCCACTACAATATACATCGTATGTATAGTAATGGGCTCTAGGGCATACATATAACTAACATAAGGGTATTCGCATGTCGGCTAGGCAAAGTTAAAAGTTCGAGCGAGTGTTAGAAACCCATTTTCCCAAGTTTAAAGTGTTCGGAGGAACATGCAGGTAATTCTGTGGACCCTCTAGAAGAATGAAGCCCTAACTCGACATGATGACCATGGAACCGCTTTGAACCTTAGGGTTTGTGGCAGTTTAGCGGTGCCATCAGTGAGGCTTGGGTTTTCCGTTCTACGGCTGGTCCAGAGGTGTTGTGGTATGTGTAGGGATCGTAGGCACCCTAATAAGGTCTCACAAGGCATCAACCATGCCAATTTCAAAAAATACGGTGCCGAGAAACCCTAGACTACGGATCGTTAGCTAGATGTCTAGGCGAAAAGCAAACTAGTTAACACTTAACTAAGAGAAACGGAAATACAACCTTTGTAGATCCGGTTCTCCACCTCCATAGCTCCGCAATGAAGTCTCCTCGCTATCCATAACAAGTCCCGGGCTCTAGCGTCGGCTTCATCGGAGAATGGACGGGCTAGGTCATTGATGCCCATGGCGAAGATGATCTACGTCGAGGCATCGCTAAATCAAGCTCCGACTTCACCAATTCAAGAAACTAGTGAAGTAAACACACTCTACTACTTGGCAAGAGGTAGAGGATGAAGAAATAGGAGTTGGGTTCAATTTAGAATTGGATTTCTCACTCTTTATCATCAATCACCATTGATGACCTAAGCTTTTCTTCTTGAGTTCAAGGAAGAAGAAGAAGAAAAGATATGATAAGATGAATAATTATTGAAAAAGAAAATCAATACTTATCATAACATGAACCATGGTCAAGTGTAGAGATTAAACTAGGGTTAATGGAGTGGTTAGGGTTAAGCATGAGACAAAATGGTTACTTAGGTCAAAGCTTCATGAAGCTTCAACTAGAATCCAAAACAAGCCACCATTTTCCTTTATGCTATTCATTTTTCCAAAAAGAATAAATGAACAAATAAATGAATAAGAAAATGTAAACCCTAACCATTACATAACCATGGTTTAAACTTTACACAAAACACAAGTAAACATGTATCATCAAACATGATACAATCAAGTGCACAAAATCATATCGCATATGCAATGCGCACACCCGAGTGAGAAAATCCATTTTAAAGTGAACCGATACTAGTTGATGCAAAGTAATATATCAAATATATAATTATGCATTAAATCATTAAATCAACACTTGATTTAACGATCCGGTCATGACGCACATAACCGACTGGTATCATTAGTAACATCTTATCGAATCAACACTTGATCCGATAACCCGGCTATATCGCATATAACCGATCAATGTCACATCGCGAGAATCGAATACAGTATCACATACTTGTATTATTCTCGGTCCCGCACATATCTCATATGCGCTCCTATTTCGTTTCGCTTGAGCCAGGAAACCTCTGTGTAGGACTCTAAAGACTCGTCAATACGCCGGCAGCGGATGATGATCATATCAAACATCCACAAGCCGCAAGCGGTCTGCTAAACGTAACGGCCACCCGGGTATTGAGCGATCTGAAGATCGACGAGCAAGCCCGCCCACACTCCAGTGAATCCAACCAGTAACACTACCGTACAGTCCGGTCTGATCGTCTGATATGTCGCATATCTCGCCTAGGGGTGGTAAACGTCAGACCCCAATAGCTCAATAAGTCGTGTCGATATGAGGTCTATAACACTTCGAGAAACTACTGGTAACACTTACCAGTAAATCTCAGCAACCCTGGCCAGGGATTTCCTGTTATAGCCAATCGAACACAGCGCAACATTAACTCCCTATACCGGGAGAGACGAATCCCCTCCTATCGCTCATTGCCTCCATGTGACTCGGGACTGTACCCAAAAACCACCATTTTGCACGCCCTCTTGGACGTGGTAAGATGGAAATCAAAGCACAGTGGGAACCACACAAGACTCTATGACGATCTCGGGTCAACAGACTACTCTGTACCAGTGTCACCAGAGAACTGCCATCTGACGTGAGGTATAATACCATCTGGGAGTTCTCGGCGAGTCCGTCCAGTGTACCCAGTCTCTACTGAGCACCCGTATATCATCTCTGATGTCAAACACCAATGGATATGGGATCATCCATCGCCCATCTGTATGGGTCGAGAAGGTACACGCTAGTCTACTCTGGTATATCGATGCCCCGTCTCGATACACCCTCGACTAGGGACTTTGAAGGATGTACTTATGGACTACCATGTCCCCACTAGTATGATCCGCATCATAGTCTAGGTAGTCAAGTACACATCCTAAGGGCTTTACCAATATGTAACAGAGAGACAAACAGTATACACGTTAAGGTAAATATCAACCAGATAGCATACTATCATGTCGAGCAAGAAAGTCCTCCCTATATATGTCCCAGCATCCACTACAATATACATCCTATGTATAGTAATGGCCTCTAGGGCATACATATAACTAACAATCTCCCACTTGCATTAGGGCCATCTGTAGCAGTGGTTGTAGTATCTCATACTCAACCATCCCATAAAAGTCTCTCTCTGGGAACAGGCCTTTGTGAGTGGATCCGCTGTGTTGTCCTCTGAGTCTACTCTCCAAACCTCGATCACCCTGGACATCAACTATCTCCATGTTCAGGTGACACTGCCATAGAATATGTCCGGATCACTGATGGGACCTGCGTTCCTTGGCATAAGCCACAACTCCATTGTCACACAATGGGAGGAACATGGTTCATCTCATGAACCAATATACACCCAAACAGCCTCTTTGGTAGTATCTTAAGTAGCGATGTATCCTGCCTTTATCGTCTAGTATGTCACGGTATCTAGCTTGGAACTCTTCCAACATACCGTCCCTTTACTGAGGGTAAAGACAATGCCTGCGACTGGCATTCAGTCGTCTTTATCACCCTGGAACCCTTCCAGTGATTCTCCCCAGGATCAACTGATACCATCTCACTACAGCTAGTGAGTATCCTAACATCCAATTAGATCTATCTCATAGATCCAAAACCCAGGATTTAGGAGGTATCATCTTTGATCCTATATGGAGAATCATGGTGATAAGCGGAGATTGATCGAGCGTAGCATAGGAAACTCCTTCCCTATCAAGAGTATGTCATCCACGTACTCTACGAGGATCGTCACCATACTCCCTACTACCTTTTTGTTTATACAAGGTTCATCTACCATTTTGATGATGTCAACTTCTTTGACTTATCCATCAAAACAGATGTTCCAACTCCGCGATGCCTGCTTTATCCTATAAAGCATCTTGCACACGTTTCCGCTGCTCCCACTGTCTACGAGGCCCTCTGGCTGTGTACTTATAGACGCACTCTTCTAAATCATCATTTAGAAAAGCAGTCAAGACACCCAACCACCAGAGATCGTAGTCATGGTATACAGCCGTGGTAAGTAGGATCTGGATGGACTTAAGCATAGGTACTGGAAAAGGTTTCATCATTATCCACGCCTGGTCAATGACGAAAACCTTTAACTAGTCTAGCTTTGAAAGTCTCAACTTTTCCATCTACACCAAGTAATCTTCTCAAGATATACTTGCTCCTGATGGGGATTTAACCCTTCAGATATAGCAACTAAAGTCCATACTTTGTTGGTGTACATGGATTCCATCTCAGATCGCTAAGCATCCATCCATTCTTACAGAGTCTCACTCCTGATGGCCAGCTCGAAACTAGTTGGGTCATCATCTCATGATGCATTCCTCGCTCCCACTGTCATAGAGAAACCGAAGTATCTCTCAGGTGGGTGAGGAACCCTACTAGATCGGCGGAGAGGCTGAGGTTCGTTGGTATCTACTGAATCCTTTGGTTCTATCAAATCATCAGCTGTAGTTTGTATAGCTGGAACATTTCCAGTTCTACATAACAGGCCTTGCCTCGAGCTTGTCCGGATTTTGCTTTTAGACATAGGCCGGACAATCCCAAATCTTAACTAGCTTAAGACATGGGCTCTTCCCATTCCATATCACATATGAAGTGGTAGGCTACTGATTTGATTTGAACCCTATTCAATAGGTATGCAGCTTCTCAAGTGCATAACTCCCAAAAAGGAAATAGGTAACTCAGTAGTACTCGTCATAGAGCACACCTTATCAAATAGGGTGTATCTGCTCCGCCCCGATATACCATCGTGCTATGGTGTATACAGAGGAGTAATGCTGAGAGAGAATCTCATTCTCCTTTAAAATAATCCAGAATTTTCGTGCTCAAGTATTCTCCTCCTTGATCTCATCAAAGGACATAATACTTATACCCGTATTTTGGTTCTCTACTTCTAACTTATATTCTGTGAATATCTCAAAAGGTTCGGACTTGTGTTTCAACAGGAACATATGTCTGAATCTTGAGAGATTTATCAGAGAATGTAATGAAGTACAAAGAACCGGTCTTGGCATGTGTAGACTGGGGACCTACATACATCAACATGTATCATCCCAAGAGTTTACTAACTCTTTCTCTGTTTCCAGTAACGGAGTTATGGTCATCTTATCTTTGTGACATGACTGGCGAGTTTCACAAGATGTAAATTCAAACTGATTTAAATATGCATCTTTATGTAACTCTAGCTAGTCGGGTCACATTGATCTGACCTAGTCTACAATACCTCAAGAAGAATTCGTTCATTTCTGAACTTTTCTTCTTCTGTGTGTTCTGTATACTAAGAACTGTAGTTTGATTTAGAACATTGATGCTTTTAGATAACGTGCCTGAACCGATCAACTTTTGATATAGGAAATGTTCAAAACATTATCCAACAATACAAAATTTTATCATTTCTTTACTAATAAAGAGACTGATATGATTTTGTATATCAGGTTCGGTATCTAATAACATTCGTTCAGAATCAATGTATTGGTAATACAGGGTGACAGTGACCAGCAGACTTGGCTGCAACGCTTGCCCCGTTTTCTGCCTCATGAAACTTATCACCCGTTCTCAGTTCTCTACCTTTCTGTAGCCCTATGTAACTGATTACATATCTGGGATCCTGATCTGGTATCACATACCCAGGACGTAAAGGATACTGAGAAACAGTTCTTTGTAACGAACACACCCGAAGATGATGCATCAGCATGCACTCTCTTCGTTTGGGCGGCACGGGAAATCTGGTATTCCCCAATTTCCTGCTCTGTCTTATAACAATTATAAGTTGGAGCGGGAACAACGTTCCCCAGCTCAGTATAACAAGCGGGTTCGGTCAATAATCCGTATTATTATCTTGATTAAGGCGTGATATGGTCGCTACCAGGAGAGAGAGAGAAGAAAACACTCAGCGTGCGCTCTTTCAAGAATAGATTGGTTATTATTTTATCTAATCAGGATGGCTCCCACTGCTTTTTATCAAATCTTCCTTCAAACCCTAAAAGGAAAGACTAGCCGGGATTAATTACACACTACAAGTTCGCCAATCTTTCAGCCAGGCCAGTGTCGGTACTTTGAGGGAGGTCCCCCGTGCTTTCGCACGAACCTAATTAATGTAAACCTCGTTTTCCCAGAGGCTTAACCCCTTTGACACCTTTCTAGACACCTACTTGATCAGCTAATTGTAATGTATAAAACTCTCCCAGGAGTAACTCTTACTCGCAGCGGGTATCGGGATCCAACTATCTCATAGAAGGTATGCAATCTCATTGCAAATTTCAACACTTGAAATTCCCGATAATATTTTGCCCCTAACGTGCTATGATCTTGACGAAAGCCAACAAACCATAGCGCGCTAGTCAAGTTCAACCCGTACATTTCTTGATCGAATTAAACCCACCCGCACGACCCTTGACGAAAGCCAACAAAGCCGCACGACTACCCTAATCCAATCGCATCGTATGCTAGCAGATAAGCAGCATATAGCTACCGCACACTGCACCTTGACGAAAGCCAACAAATGCAGCACGAATACTATATACAACTTATCTGAAATGACGGAGGGCTACGACAGGTTTTTCTGAAAACCTATTGCGTAATGAACTTGATATCGTTGTAGAATCAAATGATTTTAAAATGGAGTGCTTTTGAGGCTTTTCTAGTTTTGCTAAAGGAGTCACTCCCGGTGAAGGGATCGTCGGTCCTTTCCTCATCGAATGAGGTGCGGGATATATCATATATATCACTGTGCAAAGCAAAAACACTTAAAAGCAATCAAAAGACAAACCGAGTGTGTAGCATCTGCCAGTTATTGCTAAAGGAGTCACTCCCGGTGAAGGGATCTCGGTCCTTTCCTCATCGAATAAGGTGCAGGATATATCTCATATACCTCTGTGCAAAGCAAGAACTGTAGCTACCTGTTTTATTTTGAAATTCGATTCTACAACATCTTAGGTTTCTTTTATTTTCATTAATCACATTAATGAAATCCCATCATTTAAATACCTAAACATCACAGATAGATATGACGTACACTTATGCCATCCGCATTCGCCTCGATGTCCCCTCGTGCACCGTTAGGTTAGGTAACTAACGACAGAGCAGGGCAGGGCTAGCGCGGGTGTAAAACATAAGCAACGTCTATATAATATATCATATATACTATATACTGTATCTATCACAGAACATCACATGATCACATCACAGATATCGCAGCAGAAGAATCATATGAAATATTGGATATACTAGGACGTCCGTGTTTTCAATATGAGCCAGTATAAAACACGGATTCCACGGTCGTGATGAATAGCCAAACCCACACCCCTAGACCCCTACGAGAGCGGCAAGCAACCCTACCAATTCTGGAGTTAGGAGACCCGGACTCGACTCCTCGAGTTGGTCTCCCACTGGACCCCAGAACCCGGTTACTTATGCCCTCCTCCTTGGGTCTATCCTAGTGCGGAAAAGTAAATAATATACAAACGGTGACAACTTCCGCAACCTGGAAGTGCCCCAATAAAAGAATATTACATACAAGTTTTTACATGAATGAAAATGAAAAACACTCATCTCACATAAAAACCACCGGCTATTCAAACACGACGATCCAATATAACATATCCAGTAACACATAACATCACATGTCATCAACGTAAGTAAATATGTCCATCCCAATTGTCGTTGACATATAGCAACGAAACCGGCGATATCATATATTACACTTACGGTCACAGAAAAGAAAGTGTAAAACTACAACAGTTAGAATCCGCAACCACCTCAGACATCGCATGCCTGACCAAATGAATTACTTAGACATCGCATGCCTAACAATTATAAACCCCGCATTTTAGTCTCAAAATCGAAAACTCTTTTCAATATCAAGTCGGGCAATTCAACAAGATTCCCGACATCCTGATCGAATACTCGTCGCAAACTTCAGTAGACGGCCGCACCCCCGATACCGTCGACGAAGTGCACCAAGGCGGAACACCGCTACCGCGAGCACCCAAACGGATGCTTTCGGCGACGGGGTTCTCCTACAGTCACTTGGTCGGAGCTATGGAGTGAGGCTGTTTATTAAGTTTACCCGGTGAGTATCCGTGTACGCTACGTGATTGCGACGGACTTTTGATCACATCAAAATTCCGTGGCAACCGATCAAGTGAGACTAAAGTGCTATGTTTATAACATTCATTCAGTTATCTCATAACTTCTTGTGAATTCCAATTATTGTATCCCATTCCAGATAATTAGAAAATGTTAAACTTTCCGATCGAACAATCGAACACCCAAGTTTTCCCGATACAGCTCAACACATGAAATAAGTCTAACAGCATTCAGTTCGTGCCTCAGTACCAACGGTCCAGCCGTAGAAGGGTCAAACCAACGCCTCACATGTGGCACGCCGTACTGCCCCAAACCCGAAGGTTCAAAGGGTAGTTCAAGACGGTCACATAATCGAGTTAAGGTTTGTTGTCTTCTAGAGGGACCATCGCGTTACTTGCACTACTTAGAACGTCGTTAAACTACGGAAAAATCCAACACTTGGAAATTTCCCGACAGGGGAAAAATTGGGTATTTATATTCGGTCGAACTTTTTAACATGTTCTAAAATTTATCCGGAAAGCCACATAGATAAAATTTGATACTCCGATCGAAACACCGAATCCCCAAAACAAACCCAGAAAATTCAACTCTGGAAAAAATATTAAAAATTCCCAGAAAATTCAACTCCAGAAAATAGGAATTACTGTGCAAAGAAAAGTCAATAAATCTACAGTCTCGCCGCGGAACCGCCGCTCCACGTGGGCTTAGGCCGCGGTTCCGCGCCGTCATGACGGAGTTACGGCTCCGTTTTGTACAGTATTTCATAATAAACCCTGCTTGATTT
This sequence comes from Agapanthus africanus, assembly GCA_030015575.1. NCBI lineage: Eukaryota > Viridiplantae > Streptophyta > Magnoliopsida > Asparagales > Amaryllidaceae > Agapanthus > Agapanthus africanus. The sequence goes on from CM057346.1 coordinate 284,810,929, forward strand.
TCTGGATATTTTTAATCTTCAAAAATCCACATTTTTAAAATCTGGACAGAGAGCAAGTTTGATTCGGGGTTTCGGGTTCGTTCGGACTTCAAATTCCGTCTAGACTTCGCCTAAGGCTCTGATACCACTGTAGGGATCCTAGGCACCCTAATGAGGTCTCACAAGGCATCAACCATGCCAATTTCAAAAAATACGGTGCCGAGAAACCCTAGACTACGGATCGTTAGCTAGATGTCTAGGCGAAAAGCAAACTAGTTAACACTTAACTAAGAGAAATAGAAATACAACCTTTGTAGATCCGGTTCTCCACCTCCATAGCTCCGCAATGAAGTCTCCTCGCTGTCCATAACAAGTCCCGGGCTCTAGCGTCGGCTTCATCGGAGAATGGACGGGCTAGGTCATCGATGCCCATGCCGAAGATGATCTACGTCGAGGCATCGCTAAATCAAGCTCCGACTTCACCAAGTCAAGAAACTAGTGAAGTAAACACACTCTACTACTTGGCAAGAGGTAGAGGATGAAGAAATAGGAGTTGGGTTCAATTTAGAATTGGATTTCTCACTCTTTATCATCAATCACCATTGATGACCTAAGCTTTTCTTCTTGAGTTCAAGGAAGAAGAAGAAGAAAAGATATGATAAGATGAATAATTATTGAAAAAGAAAATCAATACTTATCATAACATGAACCATGGTCAAGTGTAGAGATTAAACTAGGGTTAATAGAGTGGTTAGGGTTAAGCATGAGACAAAATGGTTACTTAGGTCAAAGCTTCATGAAGCTTCAACTAGAATCCAAAACAAGCCACCATTTTCCTTTATGCTATTCATTTTTCCAAAAAGAATAAATGAACAAATAAATGAATAAGAAAATGTAAACCCTAACCATTACATAACCATGGTTTAAACTTTACACAAAACACAAGTAAACACGTATCATCAAACATGATACAATCAAGTGCACAAAATCATATCGCATATGCAATGCGCACACCCGAGTGAGAAAATCCATTTTAAAGTGAACCGATACTAGTTGATGCAAAGTAATATATCAAATATATAATTATGCATTAAATCATTAAATCAACACTTGATTTAACGATCCGGTCATGACGCACATAACCGACTGGTATCATTAGTAACATCTTATCGAATCAACACTTGATCCGATAACCCGGCTATATCGCATATAACCGATCAATGTCACATCGCGAGAATCGAATACAGTATCACATACTTGTATTATTCTCGGTCCCGCACATATCTCATATGCGCTCCTATTTCGTTTCGCTTGAGCCAGGAAACCTCTGTGTAGGACTCTAAAGACTCGTCAATACGCCGGCAGCGGATGATGATCATATCAAACATCCACAAGCCGCAAGCGGTCTGCTAAACGTAACGGCCACCCGGGTATTGAGCGATCTGAAGATCGACGAGGAAGCCCGCTCACACTCCAGTGAATCCAACTAGTAACACTACCGTACAGTCCGGTCTGATCGTCTGATATGTCGCATATCTCGCCTAGGGGTGGTAAACGTCAGACCCCAATAGCTCAATAAGTCGTGTCGATATGAGGTCTATAACACTTCGAGAAACTACTGGTAACACTTACCAGTAAATCTCAGCAACCCTGGCCAGGGATTTCCTGTTATAGCCAATCGAACACAGCGCAACATTAACTCCCTATACCGGGAGAGACGAATCCCCTCCTATCGCTCATTGCCTCCATATGACTCGGGACTGTACCCAAAAACCACCGTTTTGCACGCCCTCTTGGACATGGTAAGATGGAAATCAAAGCACAGTGGGAACCACACAAGACTCTATGACGATCTCGGGTCAACAGACTACTCTGTACCAGTGTCACCAGAGAACTGCCATCTGACGTGAGGTATAATACCATCTGGGAGTTCTCGGCGAGTCCGTCCAGTGTACCCAGTCTCTACTGAGCACCCGTATATCATCTCTGATGTCAAACACCAATGGATATGGGATCATCCATCGCCCATCTGTATGGGTCGAGAAGGTACACGCTAGTCTACTCTGGTATATCGATACACCCTCGACTAGGGACTTTGAAGGATGTACTTATGGACTACCATGTCCCCACTAGTATGATCCGCATCATAGTCCAGGTAGTCAAGTACACATCCTAAGGGCTTTACCAACATGTAACAGAGAGACAAACAGTATACACGTTAAGGTAAATATCAACCAGATAGCATACTATCATGTCGAGCAAGAAAGTCCTCCCTATATATGTCCCAGCATCCACTACAATATACATCCTATGTATAGTAATGGCCTCTAGGGCATACATATAACTAACAGTATGTACCAGATATTTTTAGACCACGCTCAGGTGTTGAGCCTTCGGGAAATTTTGGGACCTTGATGACTCGATCGAACCTTGATGACTCGATCGAAAAGTTTGATGTCATCCAGATATCATGTGATAAGAGACCAGTAAGCTGACCAGCTTTAGATAGAGGACCTCACCCAGCTGCGTTGTGAGTTGATCGGGGACGAACGAGTATGGATTATTCCTTTGATGGTTGGGACGAGTTCCTGAGGACGTGTTCGGCCAAATATCTTCTACGGAGAGATGAAGATACCGAGTTCATAACTTCGAGTCCGTGTGAGAGACTTCGGATTGACCGTACCCGAGAACTGTAGTAGTACGTAGACAACATGACGTGATGTCGAAGCAGATGATGATAAGGACGAGTGGAGCCAGAGGTTCATGCGAGATGCTGACAAGCTGTTGTTACTCCCCGTCGAGATTAGGGATCTGATATGCATCCAGCGACGTTTGGATACAGCTAGTTCCTGAGGAAATGTGTGTGGAACACATAGATGTCCATAAAACGAGAAAAGATTATATAAGAGTACCAGCCTCCGTACAGTTCGGCATAGGCGAGATCGAAAGAGACCTTGAGCAGGATTCCTTCCAGGACACTGCTGCAATGAGACTTGCACCCAGGATTAGTGGTGTCATGTGTATTCAGAGGACCAGAGACCGACGCCAATGACGTGCTGCTTTACGAGTGGTCGAGTGGATTCACCGCGAGATGACCAGAGAAGTGCCAGAACGGAATCGTCCCAGTTAGCACACCTGACCGAGCCGATGAGCCGATAGATTGCGAGATTGGTAATCCGCAGAGAAAAGGAAGACCCAGAGATAGAAGACGCCAGACCGTGTGCAGGAGGCGAGCGGATATTCTTGTTCTGCCAGTTTTAGGCACACTGATTCATTTTTTGACATTGTAGGAGTTGTACCTCAATGTCCTTTGTTGCGATTTGCGTTGTGATCCGAGTATCACGCTTATGTCGCTTGGATTTGAGTTTTGAGGATTGAGTTTCATGATGTCGTTTTTGTGCACCATGGCTGCACCTACTGGGTATTTACATTTTGCGCATAGTTGTCGCACTTGACATATATTTTTTACACCGTTGTGTTGATTTGCGATTTGTGCATATCTATTGCATTGATGTCGATTTTGTACTTTCGTAGCATGTGTTTATGATTTCGTGGATTTCATACGGATGATTTGATTTTTTCACTCGGAATAGGTTATATATGCTTGTAGTGCATTGATACGTATTTTGTGCACCACAGTTGCACCTGACTTCGTTTTGATGTCATTTGAGATATTTATTGTTATTTCATGCTTAGGGCATGCATATGATTTGATTTATGCTTTCGGCATAATTTCATGAACTTTTAGTATTTTGATTTGCTTTTGTGCACGCTGATGCACATGATTGTGAGATTATAGGCCACGGTATACCTGATTTGGATTTGGATTGAAAGGTGTTGTATACCGTCGATTACAATTTTGATTTATACACCTTGGTGTACTCGGTGTTGCTTTTTATGCGTTTGAGCTATTGATTGTATTTCATGCATTTGATGCACAAGATGTTGTTTTCGTGCACAATAGGTGCACCAGATATTGTTGTCATGCACACCCGTTGCAGTGGACAGATGCTTTTGTGCACACCCGTTGCACTTAGTTTTGCTTTTTGCGTATCGTAGCACTTGTGTTTGGATTTGATTTCCGTGCGCACCAGACTCATATGATTATTGGATACGCCTTGTGAGGCTGATTTTGCTTTTGAGCACTTTGTTTTCATGATGGGCACTATATTGTGTAGTAGCCAAACAGGACTAATCTAAGGACAGTACCTGAGTAATTTGCATGCATTAAAGGTTTACCAAGATTTTTTTGAAAAAAGAGCTATAGTCTCGCTATTTCCTACGTGTCCGTGAGTGACACGAACGTTTATAAAGGGAAATCTTTTGGGTTATTTTGAAAATGACGGAACGTGTATTTAGGAAAACATATATGGACATATACTACTATTTCACAAATGAGCGTCCGTAACTTAGGCCGTGAGTTACGCGTCACACGGCGATTTAGAAAAGATTTTGCATGAGTTTTATTTAGTTCTTGGATGTTTTCCAAAGATACGTACTATACACGTATTATAGTATTTGACTAGTGTATATTGAATTTCAGTAGTAGATTTCGAGATCTGTATCTCTATTGTAACTCCTAGGATATGCGTGCAATCCAACGATTTGCGTGACGCTTGACGGAGTTCGGTATTTGAGTATTGTACTCGTTTTCATGTGCACTTGACGCACTGTGTTGTTTCGGTATCTTCCGTGTTTTTGGAGCCCCATTGATTTGAGCTGATTATTGAAATGTGTTGGGATTTGGGGGTTTAAATTTAAATTTGGGGACCGAATTTCTTTAAGTGGGGAAGATTGTAACATTTTAGAAAATATAAAATATTATTTTTGGAATTTAATATTAAAATAATATTTTTCCCGAAAACTGCCTGATTTGCGAAATTGGGGTTTTCGAAAAAGGGTATAAATATATACCAATAATTGTGAAATAAATGAAAAATAAAATTATTAATTCATTTAATAATATTATTAAAGGATTTGGCATTTTTAAAATTTGTTATACGCAGTTTCGATAAAAAAACCCGATTAATGCACTGCTAATCGCGATTAAGCCAATTCCGTATTTCTACAGTTTTCCATGGTTAGTGCACCATGTCATGTTCCATTTGGTTACTTGTTGTTGTATTTGTGTTGTTATATGGGTATTATGTGATTGGTTTTGAATTTTGAAAGAGAAAAGATAAAGGAATGGCAAAAAGGTAATTTAGTGAAAAGGGTATGATTGGAGAGAGAGTGTGTGTGTGAATATGTGAGAAAGAGAGGGGAGGTTGCTGCCACTTTATTCCCCCATCATTTTTTTCCTTCTCCCTCTTCATCTTCCTCAACCCCACTCTCCTCCACTTCAAACCCTAGATCCATCTCCAAATAATCCCCAAAACCCTACACTCCCTTCACAAAAATTAATCACCATCTCTTCCTCTACACTTTGAACTGGGCAAAGTGGGATTTTGATGACATTGAGAAGCTAGGGTTTTCTTGAGTGGCCTTATTGAGGTACAAATTCTTCCCTTTTGATTAGTTTTGTAAGATATCATGTTTTGAATGTCGTTTTGTGATGTCGCTAACCTGTTGTGACACCGAGTGTTCACTGTAAAAACAAACAGTGTGGTAATATTGTACTCGAGATCCTGAGTGTTCACCTAGGACCCTAACACTTTCCCATCGGTTACGGCCGGCGATTATGGGGCCAAATTCGGCGAGCTCGGGTGGGTAGGAGAGTTAGGGCTTGGATTTTGTAGGGTAGTTACCTGAAGGTGTTTAAGGTTGTTTGGTCCTACTAGATTTTTCTGTAGTGAAAATAGGTGAAATCTGGGAACAGTTAGGAGTGTTTACATGACCTTGGTGACACGATTCTTGACCTGAGCCTTAGAGGAGAACCCGATGCACGAACTCAGGAATTGTTCCGTAGCAGTTTTGTGACTTTTAGTGTGCCTACAGGGTACCTGGAGCAACCCATGGAAATTTTGAGAGTAGCAAACAATACTAGGGACCAAATTAAGTCACTAGGAGACCATTCTGACTTGATGAACCCAAACAGAGACCCCTGGACCGGCGTCCTCGGATTTTGGGTGGGAGTGGCCGGCCACTTGGTGAGGGTAGGAGTCTAGGTTGGTTCAGTAGCTCAATTACACATTATACATCACCCCAGACTTGTTTGCTTGGCTTTATTTGACCTGAGTCAAAATCTGGGAGCTTTTAGTATGATTTTGGCTATGTTTTACATATTTTGAAATGCTAATTCTTGATATTTGGATTTGTATTTGGTTGTTGGATATTCGTACATCAACAACAGGGGTTGCTTGGTTGATTTTGTACACGTAAGCTATAGGTCCAAACCTATGATCAATGCGCGTGCCGTTTTGGATTTTAGAACTTGATTTTAATAGCGATGCGATATGTGTTGTTATTGTAGGTACCTTCACGTGGATTCCGAGGCTACGGAGCGTGGCGTCAATGACTTCGGCAAGAAGACCAAGGTGAGTGGATCTATATCCATGGGGGAAGTCGGGTGGATGGCGTATAGCACCCCCGCAAAGTTTTGGTGGAAACCGATTTGTAGCTTATATTTAAGGGAACCTAGATTAGGAAACTAGGGTTAGGGTTAAATGATAGTTATTAAAACCATAATAGAAACTAAGGATAGTTAGAAGTGATATAATACGGCTAATATGTGATGATGGTATTTGAGGATGATATTTGGCAATATTGTCGTTTAGGGTACTATAGGACTAGATAGTCGACATAGATGTATCACCCGAACCATACTTACTTCTAAACTGAAGAATCGTATGCATCTTTTAAACAGTTACCTTGAGGAACGTTATGGATTTTCAAATGATATCTTTTCCTTAAAAACACCTTAACCCCTATTTTCAAAACTACGATTCGCTTCTTTTAAAATCTGCTTGTATGGTTCGAGTGTGTAGATTAGATTAGATACTTATACTTATAGTGGAGATAGAATGTTTATGAAAACTCGACTTGATGTGAGATATAAATGCGATGAAAAGAATATAAGACGAATATGATGATCTGATGATATGTGGTGTGCGGATGCGAGTCGATTGAGATGATTGATACCGTGTCGGTCCCCTGATATGATATCGTTAAGGATGTGACCTGGGACATAGGTATATAGATATATATATATATATATATAGAATGTTGTGAATCAGGGATGATAGGCCATACGTGATATTAGGCCGTACCCTCGTTGTCTTATAGGTTGATAGGATCCCTATTAGCTTAATGCCGCCGTACGATGATTTTCCGTGCGCGATGAGTTGACTTGATTATTGATCCTTACCCTTGACTAAAGATTGTCGTACGATGGATTATACCGTACGTGATGTTGTTTAGGCTGGATGTCGATTGATAGATTCACCGACTCGACCATGATAGTTATGTACACCTTACAGCTTTTAGCTAACGATTTACCTTATGATGCATTCATGTTATTCGCATAGCATTACTTATACCTATGTTAGTACACTTACACCATTATCGATGACGCGTATGTTGCACGTACACAGATTTGCCGGCTCACACACTTCATCATCGATAATTGCCATGTCAGTACACAGTAGGGTTGCTGCATCATGATATGCATATTGTACATCCATATTGGCATATATACATATTGTACCTACATAGATAACCGGTTTTTTTATAAAATTGGGAACCGCGTGTTATATTTTAAAAATTGGAATCATTTAAAAGAGTGGTTTTCCCTTAATACGTCATATCATTGTTCCATGTTGCATGATATACGGGTATGCTTGTATTTCTATTTTATGTCGCATACATTATGCTTTATGATTTTACGCATTGAGATATGCTGTTTTCGTGAGATTTCTGGATTTGAGAACCGTGGTGATTTCAAACGAAAGTATGTATTGTTTTAAAAACCCGGTTTCTCTTGATATGATATTTCAGTGAGTCCACCATGTGTTTTCTGGGTTCTGAGAGTGGCATGTGAAACCCGATTCGAGGAGCGGTAGGCACCGTCTGCGGGTACATGGTGGACCCGGTGAGGTACCCCTGGGCAAGAAGACTCGTATATGTTAGACGGTGAGCCTGGCAGGGGAGCACTACCTACCGGTGATAGTATTTGGACTCGGCGGTTATCCGGAGGATACCGACCGGAATAGCGAGATGGATATGAGGGCCGACCAGGGTGTGCGGCGCCTGAGGGCTTATCTAAGGATGCGGTGCCTGAAATATATGAGGATTTACGTTTCGTTGATAGACACGGTTTTCATGATGTTTTGAGTGTCGATGCTGGACACTCAGGTTCCATGATTTGGAGGTGTCGCAAGGGACACATGTTGATTTATATCCTCATATTTTCATGCATATGTTTTTATGATATTTACATGCATGATATTGTTGTGTCATTGGTTGACACGCAAGCATACATACATTGATTATATGAGTTGACGAGATCCACATGCATACATGCATTGATATTACTGTTGGAAGTTATCCACATGCTTATAGGCATTGACTACCTTGTTGGCACATATACGACCCGGTCACCCTAGATATCATTGTATTACCTTTTTTATATAGTTGACCTAGGAGTCGTTGTTTATTCGATTTCTATCTGTTGATATTTTTCTACTCACGAGTTGGCAACTCACCCCCGTTGTACCACAGTTCTTGCAGGTTGACCGCTTGGAACAGTAGCGGCTTCGCTGGCACACAGTTGCATTCGGGTGTTTTGCATTGGTAGGTGGGACATTTGTATCGTACCCACTCTTGTAGCTATATTTCATACTGTATCTAGTTAACTCCATCAATCAAAATTAATAAGTTGTATAAGTAATGAGACTTAGTAGGATTGTGGTTGCGAGACTTAGAGCGAGGGATTTTCTGCTACTTGTGGTTTTGATGTCTTGCTTATTTCTTTATCTTTTATGGTGAACTTCACCGTTGGGAGTCGTATATTATTTATACTGCATTGCGTGGTTGTGATCCGCCGTTTGGCAAAAAGCTAGCTCCCGCTTGGGGATGCCTTCATTATTATCTTGTATTTGTGGTTTTGGATCAAAATATACAAAGGAGATGCTGCCCAAATTTTCAGAAAGACGAAGCATGTTTGTAAACTTGCATAATCCACTTGCATTTTCATGTTCCTTTTCTATGCATTAAGAAAACTTGATTTCATTATACCATTATTTCAAAACTTCACATCCTTTATTTTCTTAAAAAGGTTTAGATTCCTGGGTTTCAGCTTACTTGAATTCCGTTAGGCCTTTAGACGTTGCATGATTCAAGTGCTGGTCACGAGCTAATATTTCGGGTCGTGACATGTATCTACCAATCGATAATGATGTAAAACCCTCCAGGTATATGTGTAAGTAGGTATGCAAGTTGTACATGTAACTATGTCTCATGTGTGTATATACCTGTCACTAATAGTACGATACCATATAGGTACATAGGTAACTAGTATATAGGCATGGAAAAGTATACTACTATCATATGCGCCAACGCATAAGAATCAATGACCCCACATCAATGAAAAAACAGTACCACATAGGTAAGTGTAGCCCTAACTAGGTAAGTGAGTATACATGTAAGTATGTATGGATGGTGTACATATAAGTATGTGTGCATAGCAAGGCATATGTGTAAGCATGTAGGTATACAGGTATGCTATATGTCATATGCACAAAAGTAAATAGGGATCATGTCTCAATGTCCCTAAACAATACAATATCATATATGTATAGGTGTTGTGTGTGTCATGGCAATTATTGACGGTGTGTGTGTAGCATACAATTAGTGCTCGTGAAACATGAACCGTCAATAATGGTGTTATGTCTCTTTAATACTAAGTCCATACATGAGGAAATAAGATAAGCAACAAAGGTATACAGCGCCCGAAGTCCCCGCCTGCGATCCTGAAAGCATATAACAATATAACAAGTATATATTAGCAATCGAGCAATAACATATACTAACGATGTTTGACCGACGAACCAACTCCAAACATACTCTTAAGTGTTCGTCAAGTGGCTAACGCGCGTAGCGACACTATGAAACCAACTCAAGAGCAAAAGCTACACAAAAACACGAACGACATCGGCACGACCCTAGCTAGGAATGCAAAGCGACACAACTATCAAGCCTAGACCCTGATCGTACCGATTGTGCATTCACAACACACTAATAAACGTGGAATCTAATATAAATAACGTCGCAACGTCAAAAGAAACCCACGCCTAAAATTCACCGAAACCTAGTAAGCAATATATATCAATTTAGCACCAAACTACAAGTTTTTACCAAAACTAGAATCGCAAACATCACAATATAGCAAGGTTAAACCATCCAAACCATTACTATAATTTTAAATCTCACTTAATTATAATTATTAAAACTTTAGTTTGCTAATTAGCTTAATTATCCAATTACGAAAATATCATTTAACAAATTAGCAACTTGGTTTAGTTTTCATTTGTCTAAAATTATCAACTAACCATTTCACTAATCAAAACCCGAATTTAATTAACTAAACCCTTACTAGAAATTCTAAATATGAAATTAAAAGTTTAAATTAAACATCTAAATAAGCTAATTAAAGTGTTAACACCACATAAAGAGATTTGGGTTCGGATTTATACCTTCAAAGAAACACAACTTGCAACAAGAAAATCCAAATATTAGCCTCCAAAAATTCTCACTTGAATGAAGATCCAAGCTGGTTTAAGTGAAGAAGAATGAAGGGTAATGATTATATTTGAATTTGTATGATTTATTTAGGATTTTGATGGATTTATTTGGACTTGGAATGAAGAAATGTGGTGAAATCAAAAAATGGGCAGCAAAGAATAAGTGGCCGGCCAAGCTTGAAAGAGATGGAGATTAGTGGATTTTTGTAGAAAATTCTAGAAGAAAAATTCAATAATTGCATAATAAAACAAAAAAGCTTTATGTCATCATTTTCTTTTCTTTAAAATTTCAATTTAATCCACAAATATCTAGATATTTAAGGATGGTTGGATTAATAAAATATCTAGTGATTAGATTAGCAATGATTCAAATTAGAAGCAATTAACCCAACCCAAAATGTAATTACCACAAATTAAGTGCATTAATAAAGCATTAAAATAATATTTAATTAGGGAAAAATTCTATGTGAACCAAAACTTCCCATTGACCCCCAAAGCCCGCGCACTAGCTTCATTCTAGCTAAACTAGGTGTCGTCAAGTCTATACAGAAGTTTGATCACAATCGGGTTAAAACGGAAAATACCGACTATTTTACCCTAAAAACTGAAAATCACCTAAACGATTTCTAAAACGTTACAGATTATAATAGCTGATGCTTGAGTCGTAGGCCCAGTAGTAGTTGTTCCAATTGTGCGCAGTTCAGAGACAGTCTTCTGCAGATTTATAGTTCTTGTGCGACCGTTGAGTACAGCTTAAGTTCGCCTCTACTGAGGGGACAGCTTGCTCATGTCCGCGCCCGTCCACTTTTACTTAATCGTTTTCGTCAAGCACAGCCCACCGATGTTCGTTGTCTGAGATTCTTAAGCATGTTCGGCTGGGTAGAGATTCGGAGTTCTTGATTTATGGCCAGGGTGTGCTACGTTGCGGGACTCGCTGGCGTGTATCCGATACTGATGGTAGAGACACGAGGTCCTAGAGCAGGCATATCCGTCAGCTTTCAGTGTTCACCCAAGTGCTACCGAGATGTAACATGACTTGAGAGTTGGTTACTGGTGGGCAGGGATGAAGAGTGAAGTTTCGGATTTCGTTTTGAAGTGCTTGGCTTGTCAGCGTGCTAAGGTTGAGCATTTGAGGCCGGCTGGAGAGTTGCAACCTTTTTACCGTTCCAGAGTGGGGATGGGAGCAGATCTCCATGTGTAAGTGCACGGCGGCGCCCCGGCCGTCAATTCGACGCCGGAATGCAGAAACGAAAATTTTACGAAGCTTGTAAACCAGCACCACTGCGCACTATAAAACCCGGATCGGGCCATTAACCTACTCCTAGCAAATACGAGAAAGGGTAAAAATCTTTACCGAGTGATCCATATCCTTGGGTCTTCTGCCTCCACTCCGATCTCCTCGCGGAATCTCCGGTCTTCAGCTCCTCGTCGGAACGGGCACCACATCGCCGGGTTCTTTTACGGGCTCCCACCTCTGGACCGAGGCAACTCGGGCACGAAGTTGGCGAGCCGACGTGCCCAAGATTGCTGTAGGCTAGTGGAGAATAGTTTGTCTCTTTGGAGTCATGAAGTTGCCATGGTAATGGAGGAATGAGCAATGGAAATGAATTTTTGGGATTTTTGGTATAAGGAAAAATGATATAAGATGAACATATTGCAACCACCAAAAATGAACCTCTCCCTCTCCCTCAAAAGTGGCCGGCCCTCTCAAATATGGGAGTGCGAAAAAATCCATGAAGGGAGGTGAGTGTAGGGAAGGAAAATGGTGACCACACCTAAAAGCAAGCCTCACATCATTTCTAATCCAAATCCTATCTCATTAATGCAAAAGAATGGATGGAAAAAGAATCTCATGATACTAGTAACCATCATGAAGCCACAAATACAAATAACCCCCTCCATAAAGATAATTTGCACAAATGCAAATTAGTCCCTCCATCAGAAAGTCCGGCCGTGACGGAACAAAGGAAAACTGGCCGGAACGGAATGCAAACTGGCAACTTCAGAAAACTGATCCCGTAATAAATTACAAGAAAACCCCGCGACTGCATATACATGGCCGCATTTGTATTCCTACTGAACACAAATGCAAAGAGACAAAAACTACACTGTACAATACTAGGATCCGGCTTAAACCAAAGCCCACTAGTATTATCCGTCCGATCATGATTCGTGCAATACCGCATGTATCTGATCGAACCCTGCCATATCTCCATACGGCCTCTACAGCGTTTCGCCCGAAACTTGAGAAAACCGTCTGTGGGGGACTCTAAAGACTCATCAATACTTTGGTTGTGGATTTAACGACTAGCATGTCAGAGGTATTAGCCAATACGTAACGGGCTACCAGGTATTGACCGAAAGGGACGTCGATGAGCGAACCCATCCTGACACCCTACTGAGCCTCTTAGTGACAATATCCGTACAGTCCGGTCCGTTCGTCTATGAGCATCCCAAGGCGGGCCTAGGGGGTTGGTAAAAGTCAGACCCCTAAAAGCGGTACAAGTCGTGTCGGAGTGTAGCCCAGAACATCCTGAGATATTACTGGAATACCTACCAGTAAATCTCCTGCCTTGGCCAAGGACTTCGTGTAATGGCTTTCCTAGACACAGCGCGACCTCAACCCCAATACCGGGAGAGACGAACCCCTGAAGATCCGCTCACTGCCTCCATATGGCTCGGGACTGTACCCAACTAAAACCTGTTTGCACGTCTCCTTTGAGCGTGGTAGGGTAGTAATCAAAGCATAGTGGGAACTCACTCGAGACAAATGATGATCTCAGGTCAATGAACTAACCTGTACACATGTCACCTGGGAACTGCTATCTGACGTCTGGTATAATCCCAACTAGCAGGTTCACGGCGAGTCCTGTCCGGTGTACTCATAACCCAATGAGCACCTGTATACATCTTAGGTGAACCAACTGACACCAGTGGATTGTGAGACCGACCACCGCCCCTCGTTGGGGTCTCGACTGTATACACTAGTCTACTCTGGAGTCTCGAAACTCCCATGACTAGGGACCTTTTAAGGATGTGCTTATAGACCCCAGCTCCCACGTATATGATCGCCCTCATACTGCTGGTAGTCAAGAAAGAATCCTAGGGGCTCTATCAACGTGCAATAGTGACATAAGTCACCTAAAGCAGTACACGATGATAAAGATAAACCAGATAGCATACTATCATCTCGAGTAAGACTGTCTTACCGGTATAGGTCCTCCCTCAATCATTGCAATCACGTGCCTGTGATCCAATAATTGACTCTGAGGGCACTATATCCAACAATCTCCCACTTGCACTCAAGGTTAATTATTGCGATGTCGCATACTCATAGCTCGTGTGATACCGAACACCCAACTCCTCTACTAGTCAGTCTCACAAAGCTCGTTTGCGAAACTATTGCGTTCGAGGAATATCCTCAGTGAGTGGATCCGCTGTGATGTTTCTTTCTATGTCTCTCTTTATCTCAATTTCTCGGAGAAAGCCATCTCCCGAAATGAGCAACACCTGTCTTAGAGTATGTCCGGATATCTGATGGGGCCTAGCTCATAAATGAACTCCAAATCCAAACTTCTTAGACTGTAACGTCAACTCAACTTAATCGGTATCCTGCGCCATGCCTCCCTCACTATCCGCTTGGACCTCCTGTCCAAACTACTACCCCTCGTCAGAGGGAAAACTATAACTCTGACAGCCACTCTGTCATGCAGGTCACCTTGAAAGCCTGGAATGATAACCGTCTCCCATGGGAGGCTGCCGTTATCAAATCCCTAGAACATCCACTTATGTTCTAAAACTGCTTCCGATTGTTTCTCCAGGATTGGATTAATATCCTATCTGGAGAAACCACTGTGTGACAACCAAAGTATAACCGATCGTAGTATAGGAATTTCACTTCCTACTCTGTGTATGTCAACCAAATACCAGGACATCACACCCTACCACCTTCTTAACAGATCCATCCCCTATTCTGATGAAGTCAAACCTATGACTGTCACATCAGAAATAGATGATCTATCTCCGCTATATCTGCTTTAGTCTATAAATAGACATAAGCCACCTGTCCACCATGCTTCCACTACTCCCACTGACCACGACAACCCTCTGGCGGAGTTATATAGACATACACTTCTAAAGCTAGTTCAGAACGACGCTATACTCATCCTCCTGCCGGGTCTCACAGTCTAGAACAACAGCAATATCAAGTATGGGTAAACAAGAACCTCCCTGCCACCGTCCTTGAGTATACCGAAGTACCTCTCGAGCGCCTGAGGTTACCCACCATATCTGCGGAGTGGCCAATGGAATGTCAAGCCAGATTGAATCTTTAGGTTCGTATCAAATTTTCAGTAATCGTTTGCGGTTCTGGAATCACTTCCAGTTCTACCGTACTCCCACTACTGTTTTCTGAAAAGTCCTTTTTTATTAAAACTGTGGCGAGTCTAGAACAATATCACTATTGATCTTCCAGATGGTAGAAAGTCAACCCTCGTCATAGCCTGGGTCAACCCACAAGCAGCCATTACAGAAACGTGTCTTGAGTTATCCAGAGTCTGGTTTTAAGCATAAGCCGGACAACTCCCCGTACCTTAACATCGTCAAGATACGAACTGTTTTATATCCAATACAGAAACAGAGGCACTGATTTAATTGAACCAGATTCAAATCATGCAGCTGTCTCCAGAGCATGTCAACTAAATGGAAGGAGGCCGATCAGCGTTACTCAACTTAGGAATGCTTCCAATTATGAGTAACCTGAAAGAGAAGCAAGTTCTCTTAAACATTACTATCAACTGAACACCATACACAAGTATCTACATCTTCGATCACCTTGAAGAATCCCGATACTTGCAACATCTGGTTCTCTACTTTACTCTTATACCTATAACTTCTCAAAACGTGGACCTTGTATTTCTACGAAACACATGTCTAAGAACTAAAGAAGTCACAAGTAAACTGAATATAGTACGAGAACCAACCCCGCTGTCCTAATGGACACTGGACAACATACAATACTCTGTATAAGTCCCCTGAGTCTAGTGACTCATTCACTGTGTGTCGTAGGGTGAAAACTGTACTTATGGTTAAGAAGAATTACACCGCTGTTCAATGCTCCCTACCTAACCATCCACTGATATAGGTAAATGTCATAGACATAATTTCAAAAAGATATATCTCACTCTATAAAAAATAGACGTACAGATATATCAATTTGAAATTGGTGCATAACAACAGATATTCAAAACCAAATATCTGTCGTCCGGCAAACTACCCAGGCGATTTCCTCAAATATCACCAATTACAACGAATCCCGATATAATGAGGATGATTACCTAATTCCCAATAACTTACTCCCACTCATCATCTGTAAAACCATACAGATGTGAGAATCAAACCTGGTAAATACATACCCTGGAGCAAGTGTCTAATTGGGAAATCAGTTTTCTTTTAACAGTACACAGTGAAACTGAAACATTGAAATGTTTCGATGGGGTATCCCGGTATTCCTAGTAATGCCTCTTCCATTATCCAGATTCACAACTATAACTCTATAATTCTTTGCCATCTCTCCAAATCCCTTTATATGTCTTTAGTCATTACCTTTTGTACACCTCTTAGACTAAATGGTTTTCTTCCTTCCCTACCGTTCGGCACCAGCCAATGGTTTAGAAGAAGCCTATCCAATAAGCATAATGGGTGTACTGTCCTATTCCTAGGAGCACTCACAATGCGAGAGAAGGTGAAGATAAAAGACAACCGAATAAATCTTATTCCTATTTCTCCTGAACCAGAATCCATCCCCGAACTGGAACAAGTTCCTTTCGAGTTCGTATATAACTATACGATGGAGTATCCAATAAACTGTGGATCTTCATAGTGATACAGAGTGTCCTGGAGAAATACAAAGGTGAAGTGGGAGTGGTAATGAAATACTTGGTTTGGTCGTGAATAGCAGTCGCAATTTACTTTGCCCTCCTTCTAATCCCTTTCTTCGTCTTAACTTAATACCTTCTGTACACCGTTTAGGCTAATTGGTTTTCTTCATTCCCTACCGGTCGGCACCTGACTATGGTTTGGAAGAAGACTATCCAATTTGCGTAATAGGTGTACTATTGTAACGTTTTGCGAATTTTCCCGTTTTAGGGCAAAATTATCGGATTTTCCCGTTTTAACCCGATTTCGATCAAACGTCCGTATAACCTTACCAGCACTTTTTTTAGCTAATATAAAGCTTGTGCGTGAACTTTAGGGGTATTTGAGAGGTTTTGGTTCAGATAGAATTTTTCCCAAATAAAATATTGTTTTAAGCGGTATTTGGTGCACGTAAATCGGGAAATTTCTTCTCTTGAGAATAAATTATTTTCTTTGTTACTAAAATATTTTGGAAACTTCTTTTTAAATATCTAGATATTTTTTGGAGTGCAAAAGCTTTTATTTTAAAAAGAAAAGAAAATGAATAAATGGTGGCATTTTTGCATTAAATGTGCATTAATTGTTTCCTTTTGCTAGAAAATTCCACACACTTCACCAAAAATCCCCCCATTCTGCCCTTAGCTGGCCCTTCCCTTCCCCTTGCTGCCCTCAATCATTTCCACCCATTTTCAACTCATTTTGCATCAAATAAATCATGAAAAATCCAAATAAAATCACAAAAACTCAAATATATTCATC
Source organism: Agapanthus africanus (assembly GCA_030015575.1). NCBI lineage: Eukaryota > Viridiplantae > Streptophyta > Magnoliopsida > Asparagales > Amaryllidaceae > Agapanthus > Agapanthus africanus. The sequence continues at coordinate 284,828,262 of CM057346.1, forward strand.
TTCCTTCTTTCTTCTTCAAAAAAGTAGCTTGAATCTTCATTCAAAACATCATTTTTGAGGAAAAGATGATGAGTTTGGTTTCTTGGTTTTGATCTTTTGTGGAGGAATAAAACCCTAACCCTAATCCTTTTTGTTGTTTCTAAATTTCTAATTAGTATATTAATTGTTTATTTAAGCTTTTAATTTCATGTTTGAAATTCAAGACTTGATTTTTATGATAATCTAGTTAGTGTAAAACTTGATTTATGTGTTTAATGTTTATTTGAAGTGGTAATTTGTGTTTTGGAGAAGATTAACCTAGTAGAAAATGTTAATTTTTGCTAATGAGCACTTTGTTTATTTATGCAATTTTGCATACTAGATTTTTGCTAAAATTTATTTAGCAAGTGTTAAAAATATAGAAATGGTTTTTAAAGCTTAGTTAAGCTATTTTAAGGTGTTTATAATCGCTAGATATGCGTTAGCTTGAAACTTGTGCGAAATATTGCGATAGGTTGCTTACTAGATTTCGGGGTTTTTCCGACGTGGGTTCGATTGGTCGTTGCGACCTTATATCTATTGTATTCCTCGTAATTTTTATGTTTTGTTGCGCGATCGGGAAGATTGGGGTCTAGACTTGTGTTTTGTATTTTAGCGACCCCAATTAGGGTTTTTGGCCGATGTCGTGCGCGATAGATGCTCTAAGCGTGCAGTGTAATTTTCAAGGCGTCATTCTTGCGTTTCGATGTCTTTTCGTCGATGTAGGATATTTGCTTATGTGTTGTGTTTGTGAAATTTTAGGTTCGCAAGTGGGGACTTCGGACGCAACGACAAGGGAAAACAGGTGGTAGGCTTCACTTAGCCAGGAGCGTTGGTGAGTAGATTTAACATCTACAGGGGAATCGCCCGCATGGCGTTATGCGTCAGGGCTAGAGATTTTATTACTTGTCGCATATTCTATGTAATTGTTAGAATTGCGCCATTACCCTATTACTTAGATGTAGTTGTTCCTGGACTAGTAGTAGTAGGACACTGCACATATTATTGACGATTCATGTTGCACGAGCACTGATTGTATGCTACACACAGTCAATAATTGCCATGTCACACACAAACCACTTATAGATGTTATATTGCTTGGTTGGGGATATTGTGACATTGATTCATACTGCTTATCATATATGGCATTCAGCATACCTGTATTCCTATAGAGTATTGTGCCATTAGTGATAGGTACATACACACTACATGACGTAGGTACAGGTATACCTTGCATATACTGTTCTTATTCCCAGAGGGTATATTACATCTTTTACTTATAGGTAGACACATATATCTGGTGTTAACTACATGTTTACCTTTACTTGATGTTATTTAGAATCGGATAATATAGGAACCGCATGATATTGGTATTAAGTTGATGCAGTTAATTAGCGGTTTTTCTTTTATATACATGCATTTCAGATATGTCGCACATATTATATTCATGGATTTTCGCATTGTTATATGGATTTTTCATGATTTTTTCTAGATTTGGGGACCGCGGGAGTTCATGAAATCATACATTATTTGAAAACCCCGGTTTCCTTGATATGATATTTCAGCAGCCACCATGAGATTTATCGTTTACGATGTGTATACCCCATGCGAGGAAAGGAGGGGTCCGCGTGCGGGTACATGGTAGGGCCCGGAGGTACCCCGAAGCAAGAACGATGTCGTGGTGTCAGGCGATGAGGCTTAGGGGAACCATACTTTCCGGTGACAGGACCAATGACTCAGCAGCTATCATGTGGATACCGACGGGAGTCATGTACGTATGGATACGTCGAGAGGCGAGGGTCAGAGCTAGGCACTCGAGCTTTCGTGATAGCGTATGATACGTACCTATCAAGATGTTAGTCTGGGAGACGGCATATGATAGATCAGTATTTCTGTGTCGATGCTAGGAGCATTGGTTTCATGATATTTCTAATTACTCTTTGTATATATAACAGAGGATTTATCCGCTATTATATATACCCTTACACCAATATTAGTGGAATGGGACGCTAATATATGTGTATTGACCTCATCATATTTATTTACGCCATTATATTTAGGATGTTAGAATTTTGCTGGAGATTTGACTCGGGATATAAGAGATTCATTTGAGATTGGATACTGGATAGATATGTGAGATCTACTTGATATTGTACATTCGAGATATATGAGATCTACTTGCTGTTGTACATTCGAGATATGTGAGATATACTTGATATTGTACATACGAGATATGTGAGATCCACTTGATTTTGTACATTCGATATATACGAGATATACTTGATGATTGTACATTCGATATATGTGAGATATACTTGAGGTTGTACATTCGGGATATATGAGATATACTTGATATTATGCAATTGAGGAGATGTGATACTTAGATAATATGAGAGCCAATTTAGGGGCTGATTTGAGGAATTGGGATTTAAATTGTCTTGCTGGATTGTGATCCTACCACGATGTCAGGATTCCGTGGAAATGACATACTTCACTCCATACCTCACCTTATCTGTTTGTGCACTGCTTCATGTACTTGTAGTACCTGTTAGTGTACCTTTCATGATTGTTGCACATTTACATTCTCATATCCCTATCGCATGATTATTGCATACTGTTGTCATATCATTATTGCTTTATATATATTGGTTGTACCTGCAAGTGTACTTTCCATTATTCTGCATTCATATGACATGTTATTACTGTTAATTGCATATCTTAGATTCACGCTTTACGTGCATACTTGCGATTACCTGCATATGTTATTTACTATTCACGAGTTGGCAACTCACCCCCGTTGTGCCACAGGTGTTACAGAGTGTTCCCCAGAGTAGTCGAGGCTGGCTATTCATCTATCATCTTTTGCTACAGATACCGCATCGGCTCACAGTGTGCTGTTTTGTTCAGGTGGGTTTTGGTGGTTATCTGTATTTTTATTGTATATTCGTTGTATCTTGTACTCTCCATCTACTATTATGTTGTTGACTTAGAGACTTGGTGAGGACGATATTGTATAAATTGTGGATTTGTTGTCTTTTATACAGCTTTCTCTCTATTGTATTTATTTCTTCGCTACGGCGTCGTATATTTGTGGTGGTGATTGTTTTCCGCCTTTGGGCGTGTATTTCCTCCCGTTTGGGGATGCTTTACTTTATATTTATGTTGTACCCATTTTTGGGGCTAGCTTTTACAAAGGAGGTGCTGCCAAAATTTTAAAGGAAATAAAATTGGACTTTTAAAGAATTTGGGTTGTGATTTCAAAGACTTTTAAACAATGTTTCTTATCCTTTCTTGTCGTTTAATGGTTTAGATTTCTGGGTTTTGGCTTTCTTTTACTGCGTTACGCCTGTAGACGTTGCGCAGTATTAGGGCCGTCATGTGCCAATTTCGGGTCGTGACAAAGTTGGTATAAGAGCGCTAGGTTTTTACCTTACGGAGTGTAGGATGACCTTGAAATGATGGAGTAGGTAGTTTAAGCAGAGTAACCTAGTATGTGTATGTCTGCAGCATACTCACGATGCAGTACTCCGCCTAAAGTGACCTAACTATAATTACTTGAAATTCGTTCCTTGATGATTCTTATCCTTTTGATTCGATTTCTGTGTTCATATCGAATCCTATCCCTATTTATAGCCTTTGCCGCCGATGACTATGGGGACTCAGAGAGGTGCAACGAGGGCCGAGGTCAGAGTTGACTTAGGTGGGTTAAGGACTGACCAGGATGGCACGCTCGTTGCACTGGTGTAGACGGATCCGCCTTCGACAGATAGTATCGCTAGGCTTATGGCAGAGATGCAGGACATACGCCAGACGATGAGTTCTTTAGTGGAGACCATTCGAGCGCAGCGACAGGAGGTTGTCACCCCTGTTACCCAGTTGTTCCTTGCGATCAGCATACAGCTTTCCGTCATATACATAGCACCAGTGGATGCAGCCCTAGTTGACGAGACACGTATTCCAGAGACTTCAGGAGTTCCGTGACCGTGGAGGACTCGTACCAGGGTATCAGCTCAGAGACAGAGGCTTAGTCGTCGAGACAGCTTTCGAGACCGTTGCGGGAGTAGCAGAGGTTTGGGACGAGGGGAATCGTGTTAGCTGGATCAGCCGTTTGTTGTGTTAACTTCTGTCAGCGATTCTTTTGTTGCGCGACACGTATTTCAGTCATATGCCAATCGGTTAGGAGATTCATCCATCACTTGATCTTTCTAGAGATGTTGAATTTGACGTTCTCCTGGGCACGGGCTGGTTAGTTACGTGCTAGGCGTCTGTGGACTACCGCGAGGAAACAGTCAGGTTTGTTTTCCCGGCAAGTCAGTTCTTGTTGTGCAGGGGGACAGTGGTGCCGCCTCTCACAGCTCGAATTCAGCCTTTTTCGCTAGTCGGCTTTTGAGGAGAGGATGTCGAGGATTCTTGGCATTCATTCGTGATACCGGAGCCACAGTGGGTTTGTTGGACCGGGTTCTTATCGTGCGAGAGTTTTCCGACGTTGTTCCAGATGAGCCGGCGGAGCTTAGGGAGCTTAAGGATCAGCTGCAGAGTTGTTTGTTGGGGGGCTGGTGCGTCTGAGTGTTTCACGTTGAGGAGCTCCTATTTCTGTTCGTCAAGGAGGAAGACGGCAGTTTAGGTTGTGTATTGATGGATCGCCAATTGAACCGGCTTACGGTGCAGATAGGTATCCTTTACCTCGCATTGATGATTTCTTCGATCGGCTCCAGAGTGCGAGACATTTTCTAAGTTTGTTCGGGATCAGGTCATCATTGCTGCGGGTTCGGAGTGATGACATTCCGAAGACTGCCTTGTGCGTGCAACGGGCTTTGTGTGTTTTTGGTGGTGTCGTTGGACTCACCAATACCCTAGCAGCATTCGTAGATATGATGAACCGGATTTGTTCAGGCCGTTCCTCAACCAGTTATTGTTGTGTTATTGATGACATTCTGGTCTATTCTTTGTGTCTTGAGGGACAGGAGCAGCACTTGAGGATTTTTTTTGCAAACATTGGGAGAGCCCTAGCTGTTTGCTAGATTCTTGGAGTGTTCCTTCAGGCTTGTTTGTGTTGACTCCTCGGTCTTGTAGTTACGGGAGACGGTTTTTCATATGGTCCCGAGGAAGATCGTGGTCGTACAGCTTAGTCCCAGGCTTGTGTTCGGACGGAAGTCCGCAGATTTTTGGGCTTAGCAGGTTTTTGCCGCCGTTTCGTGCAGGATTGCTAGTGTAGTGCTGCACCGTTGACTGGACTGACCTGAAGCAGGTTTCTTTTCGTTGGACTGAGGCATGCGTGCGGAGTTTTTCAGAAGTTGGAGATTCGGTTAACAACTGCACCAGTTCTTTCTTGGTTTTTGATTTGGGCGACTTTGTTGTTTTAACTGTGATGTTTCGCGAGTGGGGCTCGATTGTGTACTGAGGTGACACTATAGAGTTATCGCTTTTGCTTCCCTACATTTGGAGGAAGTACGAGCAGGATATCCCACTCATGATCTGAAGATGGCCGCGGTGGTCTTGCGTTGGAGATTTGGAGACACTACTTGTTCGAGAGTCGTGTCAGATTTTCACGGACTATCAGGGCTTAATGTACATCTTCCTGCAGCGGATTTTGATTGTTGAGATAGTCTTCTGCAGATTCACAGTTCTTGTGCGATCGTTGAGCACAGCTTAAGTTAACCTCTACTGAGGGGACAGCATGCTCATGTCCGCGCCCGACCACTTTTCCTTAATCGATTTCGCAAGACACTGCCCGCCGATGCTCGTTCATCAGAAATACTTGAGCATACTCGACTGGGTAATGATTCGGAGTCCTTGATTTATGACAAGGGTGTGATGAGTTTAGGGATGCGTTTGTGTACCTGATACTATTAGGTAGAGACGTGAAATCCTAGAGCAGGAACATCTGTCAACTCTCTGTACTCATTCAAGTTCCACCAGCATTTGACGTGACTTGTGAGATAGTTACGGGTGGGCAAGGATGTAAAGAGAAGTTTCGGATTTCGTTTCAAGGTGTTTTCTGGTTGTGTGTTTTGGTTGAGCATCTGAGACCGGCTAGAGAGTTGCAACCTTAAACCATTTTGAAGTGGGAATGGGAGCAGATCTCCATGAATATTCGTTGTGGCGTATACCCAGGTTTAGTCAGGGTGTGACTCCATTCGGATGCTTGTTGTCCGGTTATACTCAGTTTGCTCAGTTGTTCTTTGTTAAGTTTGTGTGTTGCACGGAGTTCCTTTATGGGTCGTATCCAATGATGGCACCCTGTTCGCTTGTCGTCTTGGGCAGGAGCTTCAGGAAGCCTTGGGTACTGGTTGAACTTTAGCTCCGTCTTTCCATCCGCAGGATGATGGTTTTGTGAGAGCGGGCTATACCGACTCTAGAGGTTATACTCGTGCATACGTACTAATTGTTGTCGGCAGTTGGGATCGTCACTTGCCATTGTTAGGACTCTACTTTGATAGCACTTATCAGGAGACATTCCAATTGGCAACCTTTAAGTTTTGTTTGTTAGGTGGTGTCGATCTCCAGTCTGTTTTTTTGACGCTGCGTAGTAGGATTTTTGGACCCCAGCTAGTCTAGAAACTTCGGAAATGATCCAGCTGTTTCAGGTGAGGATGATGACAGTCCTGTGCGGACAGAGGTCTTATGCCGACCATGGTGATCGCAGGATCGAGTTCGCAGTGGGAGATCATGTATTTCTACGGATTTTTCCGATGAAGGACGTGTTGAGTTTTGGGAAGCTTACCCAGAATTGTAGATCCTTTCGAGATACTTAAAGTGAGTTAGTTCTGTTCCCTTTAATTTGGCACTTCCGCCCAGATTATTGAGTATTCACCCCGTATTCCTTGTGTCGATACTTTGCAATTATCTTCATGACCTTTCTCACATGATTCAGCACCAGACCATTTAGCTTGGACGTGATATTTTATTCACCAGCAGCCAATTGTGTTAATAGCTAGGCGGGTGGGGAAACTTCGGTCAAGGGTCTTGCCATCTGTGAAGGGTTTTTCTTCGACGTAGCCGTATAGTGAGATAATCACTTGGGAGGCTGCGAACGAGGTATGAGAGTTTAGTAATCCTCTCTTTGAAGGTACGCTTAGTAAAAAATTTTAATTCGGGGACAAATTTTTTTAAGGAGGGAGATTGTAACGTTTCAGAAATCGTTTTGCGAATTTTCCCGTTTTTGGGCAAAATTGTCGGTTTTTCCCGTTTTAACCCGATTTCGATCAAACGTCCGTATAACCTTACCGGCACTTTTTTTAGCTAATATAAAGCCTATGCACGAACTTTAGGGGTATTTGGGAGGGTTTGGTTCAGATAGAATTTTTCCCAAATAAAATTATTTTAAGCGGTATTTGGTTCACGTAAATCGGGAAATTTCTTCTCTTGAGAATAAATTATTTTTTTGTCACTAGAATATTTTGGAAACTTCTTTTTAAATATCTAGATATTTTTTGGAGTGCAAAAGGTTTTATTTTAAAAAGAAAAGAAAATGAATAAAAGGTGGCATTTTTGCATTAAATGTGCATTAATTGTTTTCTTTTGCTAGAAAATTCCACACACTTCACCAAAAATCCTCCCATTCTCCCCTTGGCTGGCCCTTCCCTTCCCCTTGCTGCCCTCAATCATTTCCACCCATTTTCAACTCATTTTGCATCAAATAAATCATGAAAAATCCAAATAAAATCATAAAAACTCAAATATATTCATTTTCCTTCTTTCTTCTTCACAAAAGTAGCTTGGATTTTCATCCAAAACATCATTTTTGAGGAAAAGATGATGAGTTTGGTTTCATGGTTTTGATCTTTTGTGGAGGTATAAAACCCTAACCCTAATCCTTTTTGTTGTTTCTAAATTTCTAATTAGTATATTAATTGTTTATTTAAGCTTTTAATTTCATGCTTGAAATTCAAGACTTGATTTTTATGATAATCTAGTTACGGTAAAACTTGATTTATGTGTTTAATGTTTATTTGAAGTGGTAATTTGTGTTTTGGAGAAGATTAACCTAGTAGAAAATGTAAATTTTTGCTAATGAACACTTTGTTTATTTATGCAATTTTGCTTACTAGGTTTTTGCTAAAATTTATTTAGCAAGTGTTAAAAATATAGAAATGGTTTTTATAGCTTAGTTAATCTATTTTAAGGTGTTTATAATCGCTAGATATGCGTTAGCTTGAAACTAGTGCGAAATATTGCGATAGGTTGCTTACTAGATTTCGGGGGTTTTCCAACGTGGGTTCGATTGGTCGTTGCGAGATTATATCTATTGTATTCCTCGTAATTTTTGTGTTGTGTTGCGCGATCGGGAAGATCAGGGTCTAGACTTGTGTTTCGTAGTTTAGCGACCCCAATTAGGGTTTTTGGCCGATGTCGTGCGCGATAAATGCGCTAAGCGCGCAGTGTAATTTTCAGGGCGTCATTCTTGCGTTTCGATGTCTTTTCGTCGATGTAGGATATTTACTTATGTGTTGTGTTTGTGAAATTTTAGGTTTGCAAGCGGGAACGTCGGACGCTACGACAAGGGAAAACAGGTGGTAGGCTTCACTTAGCCAGGAGCGTTGGTGAGTAGATTTAACATCTAGAGGGGAATCGCCCGCATGGCGTTATGCGTCAGGGCTAGAGATTTTATTACTTGTCGCATATTCTACGTTATTGTTAGAATTGCGCCTTTACCCTGTTACTTAGATGTAGTTGTGCCTGGACTAGTAGTAGTAGGACACTACACTTATTATTGACGATTCATGTTGCACGAGCACTGATTGTATGCTACACACACCGTCAATAATTGCCATGTCACACACAAACCACTTATAGATGTTATATTGCTTGGTTAGGGACATTGTGACATTGATTCATGCTGCTTATCATATATGGCATTTAGCATACCTGTATTCCTATAGAGTATTGTACCATTAGTGATAGGTACATACACACTCCTTGACATAGCTACAGGTATACCTTGCACATACTGTTCTTATACCCAGAGGGTATATTACATCTTTTACTTATAGGTAGACACATACATCTGGTGTTAACTACATGTTTACCTTTACTTGATGTTATTTAGAATCGGATAATATAGGAACCGCATGATATTGGTATTAAGTTGATGCAGTTAATTAGCGGTTTTCCTTTATATACTTGCATTTCAGATATGTCGCACATATTATATTCATGGATTTTAGCATTGTTATATGGATTTTTCATGATTTTTTCTGGATTTGGGGACCGCGGAAGTTCATGAAATTATGCATTATTTGAAAAACCCGGTTTCCTTGATATGATATTTTAGCAGCCACCATGAGATTTTTCATTTGCGATGTGTATACCCCATGCGAGGAAAGGAGGGGTGCGCGTGCGGGTACATGGTGTGGCCCGGAGGTACCCCGAAGAAAGAACGATGTCGTGGTGTCAGGCGATGAGGCTTAGGGGAACCATACTTTCCGTTGATAGGAAAATGACTCAGCGGCTATCATGTGGATACCGACGGGAGTCATGTACGTATGGATACGTCGAGAGGCGAGGGTCAGAGCTAGACACTCGAGCTTTCGGGATAGCGTATGATACGTACCTATCAGGATGTTAGTCTGGGAGACCGCATACGATAGATCAGTATTTTTGTGTCGATGCTAGGCACATTGGTTTCATGATATTTCTAATTACTCTTTGTATATATAACAGGGGATTTATCCGCTGTTATATATACCCTTACACCAATATTAGTGGAATGGGATGCTAATATATGTGTATTGACCTCATCATGTTTATTTACGCCATTATATTTAGGTTGTTAGAATTTTGCTGGAGATTTGATTCGGGATATAAGAGATTCATTTGAGATTGGATACTGGATAGATATGTGAGATCTACTTGATATTGTAAATTCGAGATATATGAGATCTACTTGCTGTTGTACATTCGAGATATGTGAGATATACTTGATATTGTACATACGAGATATGTGAGATCCACTTGATTTTGTACATTCGATATATACGAGATGTACTTGATGATTGTACATTCGATATATGTGAGATATACTTGAGGTTGTACATTCGGGATATATGAGATATACTTGATATTATGCAATTGAGGTGATGTGATACTTAGATAATATGAGAGCCAATTTGGGGGCTGATTTGAGGAATTGGGATTTAAATTGTCTTGCTGGATTGTGATCCTACCACGATGTTAGGATTCCGTGGAAATGACATACTTCACTCCATACCTCACATTATCTGTTTGTGCACTGCTTCATGTACTATTAGTACCTGTTAGTGTACCATTCATGATTGTTGCACATTTACATTCTCATATCCCTATCGCATGATTATTGCATACTGTTGTCATATCATTATTGCTTTATATATATTGGTTGTACCTGCTAGTGTACTTTCCATTATTCTACATTCATATGACATGTTATTACTGTTAATTGCATATCTTAGATTCACGCTTTACGTGCATACTTGCGATTACCTGTATATGTTATTTACTATTCACGAGTTGGCAACTCACCCCCGTTGTGCCACAGGTGTTACAGAGTGTTTCCCAGAATAGTCGAGACTGGCTATTCATCTATCATCTTTTGCTACAGATACTGCATCGGCTCACAGTGTGCTGTTTTGTTCAGGTGGGTTTTGGTGGTTATCTGTATTTTTATTGTATATTCGTTGTATCTTGTACTCTCCATCTACTATTATGTTGTTGACTTAGAGACTTGGTGAGGACGATATTCTATAAATTGTGGATTTGTTGTCTTTTATACATCTTTCTCTCTATTTTCTTTATTTCTTCGCTTCGGCGTCGTATATTTGCGGTGGTGATTGTTTTCCGCCTTTGGGCGTGTATTTGCTCCCGTTTGGGGATGCTTTACTTTATATTTATGTTGTACCCATTTTTGGGGCTAGCTTTTACAAAGGAGGTGCTGCCAAAATTTTAAAGGAAATAAAATTAGACTTTTAAAGAATTTGGGTTGTGATTTCAAAGACTTTTAAACAATTTTTCTTATCCTTTCTTGTGTTTTAATGGTTTAGATTTCTGGGTTTTGGCTTTCTTTTACTGCGTTATGCCTGTAGACGTTGCGCAGTATTAGGGCCGTCACGTGCCAATTTTGGGTCGTGACAACTATCTCCTAATCCAAGGAGCACTCGCAACCTGAGAGAAGGTAAAGGAAAAGAAAACTGAATAATCCTATTCGTTTTCTCCAGAACCAGAAACCAACCTCGAATAAATTCCTTCGAGTTCGTATATAACCATACGATGGTTTTATCCAATGGAAGTGGACGTTCGTAGTAACACGGGGTGTCCTGGAAAAAAGGGTAAAAGTAGGAGTGGCAATGAGGTTTGAAACTCTGACAATCCAAAAGCCAGTGTTTAAGAAGGTTCGGTTAATATTGGTCACTGAGTCATAGTCTAGGGTCGGGTCGTGTTCGCTGCCAAAGGGAGAGAGAAAAGAAACACTCAGCGTGCACTCTAACCTAGATCAGAATGGTTATCACTTTATCTAATCAGGAAACCTCCCACTGTAACGTCAAATTCTTTCCCAAACCTGAAAGAAGAATTAGTCGGGATCACCCCAGGAGTAAACCAACTCAACAGTGGGAATCGGGATCCAACTATCATCGCATGATAACGTGACGGAATACGCTCACGTTATCACACTCCAGAAGGTATGCGCATATCTGGCAAGTTTCAGTTTCTTTAGAAACTCCCGATGTGATTTTTGCCCCATGCTCTTATGACCTTGACGAAGGTCAACAAATCATAAGTCACATGTCAAGTTCTACCCGTCATTGTCCAGGTTAATTTGAACCCACCCGTACAAGCCCTTGACGAAGGTCAACAAGGCTATACGACTGTCCCAAACCAACGAATCTATCTATGCAGCAGAAAGGTAACAAGCAGCTACCATGCACTATGCCTTGACGAAGGTCAACAAACATAGCATTAATACTATGTGCTACCCGTCTGAAACGACGGAGGGCTACGAATGGTTTCTGGCGAAAAACCTTTAACGTAATGAACTTGATATCGTTGAAGGAACCGGATAGCTTTTATAAAAATATAGTGGCGAAAACCTTTGCTAAAGAGGTCACTCCCGGTGAAGGGATCTCGGCACTTTCCCTGTAAAATGAGGTGCAGGATATTCCAACTGAATACCCTGATGCAAAGCAAAAGTAAAGGACTATAGTGAAGTTATTGCCCTGACGCAAACTTCTGTCCAAGGGGTCACTCCCGGTGAAGGGATCTCGGCCCTTGCCTCGTCGACTGAGGTGCTGGATATTCATAAACGAATACCACTGTGAAAAACAAAAGAGAACGCCGTTGCAATAACAGCTTTTTGAAAAATGTTCCAACAACATCAGAATATGTTTGTTTAGCTTGCATTTATCCGAATCAACGCAGTCCCATCAATTGATCACACCACAAAAGAACGAAAATAATGATGTACGTATATGCCATCCGCATTCGCCACTGGGTCCCGTCATCACCCGTTAGGTTACTTAACTAACGACAGAGCGGGGACTGGACTAGCGCGGATGCAAAACATATACAACATCTACTAGTATATATATCAATATATAATATTCGCTCAAGGCGTGATAAAATGCAACATCACAGAAATGTAATAAGCATCACAGAACAATACAAATATCTGGGATCCCCGGGTTTCATAGAGCCGCTACTGAAACCCGACGTTCCCCTGTATGTGTGGTAGCCTGTGCAATGAAATCCTAGACCCCTACAGGCGCGACAAGTTATCCGCCAAAACCTAAAGCGAGGCAGCCCCCTTCAACAACGTGAATGGACCACCCAGCACTTCACGGAATCCGGTAACTCGGGCAACCCTCCTGGGTCAACCTGTACCCCCTACGAGTGCGGCGAATAGCCCGCCAATTCTAGAGTAAAGCCCCCTCCGTCTCAAAGCCATGAGATGCGGACCCGTTGCCCTCTAGAACCCGGCTATCCGTGCACCCCTCCGCGGGGCAATCCTAGTATAGAAAGTAAAATATACATACAACGGGTACATCGACCTCAGCCCGGTCATGCCCCAAAAGAATAATATACAAACAGGCAGTAACGGCAGTCCACATATCGGACGATCGCCCCGCAATATCAAATATACATAAATACCAAAAGTGTACTACCACTGCATCCAGGCTATCCCCACGACAATCCGCAACATCACAGCACAACACAAAACATCAACGTGAATGTCACGTTCGCAAATCCGTCTAAAAGGGCTATAGCAGTTAGACAGGATTTACCGATCAAATGACATTCACGATCGCAGATATAATGTAAATACTGTGAACTAACATGTTTAAAATTTTCGATTGACTGAATTTTCCGAAGTGGGCCCCAAGCACAACTGTAGCACTCAAAAACATCTGAGCCCAAAAAGAATATACCAGAAACCCTATTTCCATGTCAGTAAACCACTGTAGAAATTTGGGCCATTAACCTACTCCTAGCAAATACGAGAAAGGGTAGAAAGCTATACCGAGCGATCTGTGTCCTTCGGTCTTCCGCCTCCACTCCGATCTCCTCGCGGAATCTCCGGTCTTCAGCTCCTCGTCGGAACGGGCACCACATCGCCGGGTTCTTTTACGGGCTCCCACCTCTGGACCGAGGCATCTCGGGCATGAAGTTGGCGAGCCGACGTGCCCAAGATTGCTGTAGACTAGTGTAGAATAATTTGTCTCTTTGGAGTCATGAAGTTGCCATGGTAATAGAGGAATGAGCAATGGAAATGAGTTTTTGGGATTTTTGGTATAAGGAAAAATGATATGAGATGAACATATTGCAACTACCAAAAATGAACTTCTCCCTCTCCCTCAAAAGTGGCCGGCCCTCTCAAATATGGGAGTGGGAAAAAATCCATGAAGGGAGGTGAGTGTAGGGAAGGAAAATGGTGACCACACCCAAAAGCAAGCCTTACATCATTTCTAATCCAAATCCTATCTCATTAATGCAAAAGAATGGATGGAAAAAGAATCTCATGATACTAGTAACCATCATGAAGCCACAAATACAAATAACCCCCTCCACAAAGATAATTTGCACAACTGCAAATTAATCCCTCCATCAGAAAGTCCGGCCGTGAAGGAACAAAGGAAAACTGGCCGGAACGGAATGCAAACTCTCAACTTCAGAAAACTGATCCCGTAATAAATTACAGGAAAACCCCGCGACTGCATATACATGCCCGCATTTGTAATCGCACTGAACACAAATGCAAAGAGAAAAAAACTACACTGTACAATACTAGGATCCGGCTTAAACCAAAGCCCGCTAGTATTATCCGTCCGATCATGATTCGTGCAATACCGCACATATCTGATCGAACCCTGCCATATCTCCATACGGCCTCTACAGCGTTTCGCCCCAAACTTGAGAAAACGGTCTCTGGGGGACTCTAAAGACTCGTCAATATTTTGGTTGTGGATTTAACCACTAGCACGTCAGAGGTATTAGCCAATATATAACGGGCTACCAGGTATTGACCGAAAGGGACGTCGATGAGCGAACCCATCCTGACACCCTACTGAGCCTGTCAGTGACAATATCCGTACAGTCCGGTCCGTTCGTCTATGACCATCGCATGGCGGGCTTAGGGGGTTGGTAAAAGTCAGACCCCCAAAAGCGGTACAAGTCGTGTCGGAGTGTACCCCAGAACACCCTGAGATACTACTGGAATACATACCAGTAAATCTCCTGCCTTGGCCAAGGACTTCGAGTAATGGCTCTCCTAGACACATCGCGACCTCACCCCCAATACCGGGAGAGATGAACCCCTGAAGATCCGCTCACTACCTCCATGTGGCTCGGGACTGTACCTAACTAAAAGCTGTTTGCATGTCTCCTTTGAGCATGGTAGGGTAGTAATCAAAGCACAGTGGGAACTCACACGAGACAAATGACGATCTCAGGTCAATGAACTAACCTGTACACATGTCACCAGGGAACTGCTATCTGACGTCTGGTATAATCCCAACTAGCAGGTTCCCGGCGAGTCCTGTCCGGTGTACTCATAACCTAATGAGCACCTGTATACATCTTAGGTGAACCAACTGACACCAGTGGCTTGTGAGACCGGCCACCGCCCCTCGTCGGGGTCTCGACTGTATACACTAGTCTACTCTGGAGTATCGATGACCTGTCTCGAAACTCCCACGACTAGGGACCTTTTAGGGATGTGCTTATAGACCCCAGCTCCCACGTATATGATCGCCCTCATACTGCTGGTAGTCAAGCAAGAATCCTAGGGGCTCTATCAACGTGCAATAGTGACCTGTAAGGTCACCTAAAGCAGTACACGATGATAAAGATAAACCAGATAGCATACTATCATCTCGAGTAAGACTGTCCTACCGGTATAGGTCCTCCCTCAATCATTGCAATCATGTGCCTGTGATCCAATAATTGACTCTGAGGGCACTATATCCAACACCATGAATTTCATTATGGTGTCTACCCAGGGCTAATCGAGGGTATGACTCCATTCGAGCGATTGTTGTCCGGTTATGCTCAGTTTGCTCAGTTGTTCTTCGGTAAGTTTATGTGTTTGCACAGAGTTCCATCATGTGTTGTATCCGATAGAAGCACCCAGTTCGCTAGCTATCGTTGGCAGAAGCTTCAGGAAGCCTTGGGTACTGGTTGAGCTTTAGCTCTGCTTTTCCATCTGTAGGACGATGGTCAGACAGAGCGGACTATACAGACTCTGGAGGATATGATTATGCGTACGTACTAATTGTTTGTTGGCCGTTGGGATCGTCACTTGCCATTGAAGGACTTCTCCTACGAAGATGGTTATCAGGAGACGTCTCAATTGGCAACTTTCAAGGCTTGTGTGGTAGGTTGTGTCGATCGCCAGTCTGTTTTACTGAATCTGCGAGAGCAGGATTTTTGGACCCTAGCTAGTCGAGAAGCATCGGAGAAGATCCAGTTGATTCAGGTCAGGATGAGAGCAGCCCAGTGCAGAGAGAAGTCTTATGCCGACCGTAGTTGTCGCAGACTTGAGTTCGTAGTGGGAGATCATGTATTCCTACAGATTTTCCGATGAAATGGCGTGTTGAGTTTTGGGTAGCTTAGTCCCAGATTGTAGGTCTTTTTGAGATCCTGAAGCGAGTTAGTACCGTTGTCTATAATTTGGCACCTCCGCCCAGATTTTTAAGTATTCACCACGTTTTCCTTGTGTCGATACTTCGCAATTACCTTCATGACGTTTTCACATGATTTAGCACCAGACCATTTAATTGGGACGCGATCTTTCATTCACCAGCAGTCGATGGTTATAGTGGATCGGCAGGTGGAGAAATTTCGGTCAAGGGTCTTGCCATCTGTGGAGGTTTTTCTTTGGCGTAGCCGTATAGTGAGGAGATCACTTGGGAGGCTGCGAGTGAGATTGGGAGTTTTGCACTCATCTCTTTGAAGGTATGCATAGTGGGAATTTTTAATTCGGGGACGAATTTTCTTTAAGAGGGGGAGATTGTAACACCTTAGGATTTCGATTAGTATTAATTAGACTTTAATGCGGGTTTTTGGTAAAAAGTTTACCATTTTGGTTTCCTCACATTTTATAACATTTAATTAATAATTTATTTTTATTTGTTATGGCTTGCACACACTTGTGCATGTTAATGTGAGGGTTTGTTTGTGTTAATCTAGTTTAGCAACCATGACAACTTAACCTAATCCTAATCCTATCCTTGCTTAACACTAAACCTTTGATATTTTTGTGTGAGAAAGATATTTCCTTTGTTTTGTTTTAGAAATGGGAGGAGGTGGCATGGTGAGTCGTGAGAGACATGGCTTGCATTAATGTGTGAGTTAATGCAAGGGTGCACCCACCTCTCTCTCTCATTATTCTCACATCTCTCTCTCTTTATCCTTCCATCCTCTCATTTTTTCTATCACTCTCATTATTTCTCATACTCCTCTCACTCTCAACTGAACACTTACCCTTTCCTTCACTAATCTTCACTAAACCAACACAAAACTTCACAAAAATCTTCACAAATCACTTCTAAAACCTTGTTTTGCCTCTTGGATGCCTTGGAGTTTGCAAAGCTGGGATCTTTGAGCTTGTGTGGATAGTTAATGATCTCTTTCTGTTAAGTAAGTCTTTTTAGTGTTGCGTAGCTTATTAGTCTTAGCTTAGAACGCGTAAAGTTTAGTTTCGTGTAAATATCATATTTTTAGTGTAGATTTGGGTCTCGGATGATCTGCTATCAAACCAGATATTTGTTAGAAAAGTTCCCATCACAGTGACCTTGTTTAGTGACCTAGAACCCACCATAAAAATCTGAGACCATTCCAAAAATACTGGGCCGCAAATAAATTGCTTCTGGCCGCAATTTGCAGCCAGACTGGGGTGTTTGGGTTTGGGTTTTGGTCTGGGGGTCTCTGGGGTTGTGTGTGTTCTTTTGGTACGTGCAACTTTTACAAATTGTTTGTGTAGAAAAATCTGGGATCACTTTGCTTGTTTTCTAGTGTTTCGATTACGCGCGTTACATTATCCGACACGGTTCATGTCTTTGTGTTACTGTTGCTCTTGAGTTGGTTTCGT
This sequence comes from Agapanthus africanus, assembly GCA_030015575.1. NCBI lineage: Eukaryota > Viridiplantae > Streptophyta > Magnoliopsida > Asparagales > Amaryllidaceae > Agapanthus > Agapanthus africanus. Next base: position 284,845,837 of record CM057346.1, read on the forward strand.
AGTGTCGCTACGCACGTAAGCTACTAAGCGAACACTTGAGAGTATGTTTGGAGTTGGTGCATCGGTCAAACGTAGTTTGTACGTGTTATTGGTCGATTGCTAATATACACTTGTTATATTGTTGTTTTATGATCTTAGGGACGCAGGCGAGGACTTCGGACGCTGTGAAGAAGAGAAAGCGAGTGGTTGGCTTTACTTAGCCCAAAATCATCTGTGAATAGATTTAACATCTACAAGGGAATCGCCCGCATGGTTTTATGCGTCTGGACTGGATTAAATGATATGATTATTAATATTAAGTATATGGACATTGATTGTGTTAGTTATATGTATGCCCTAGAGGCCATTACTGTACATAGGATGTATATTGTAGTGGATGCTGGGACATATATAGGAAGGACTCTCTTGCTCGACATGATAGTATCTATCTGGTTGCTCTTTACCTTAACGCGTATACTGATTGTCTCTCTGTTACATGTTGGTAAAGCCCTTAGGAAGTGTACTTGACTACCTGGACTATGATGCGGATCATACTAGTGGGGACATGGTAGTCCATAAGTACATCCTTCAAAGTCCCTAGTCGTGGGTGTATCGAGACGGGGCATCGATATACCAGAGTAGACTAGCGTATACCTTCTCGACCCATACAGATGGGCGATGGATGATCCCATATCCATTGGTGTTTGACATCAGAGATGATATACGGGTGCTCAGTGGAGACTGGGTACACTGGACGGACTCGCCGAGAACTCCCAGATGGTATTATACCTTACGTCAGATGGCAGTTCTCTGGTGACACTGGTACAGGTTAGTCTGTAGACCCGAGATCGTCATAGAGTCTTGTGTAGTTCCCACTGTGCTTTGATTTCCATCTTACCACGTCCAAGAGGGCGTGCAAAACGGTGGTTTTTGGGTACAGTCCCGAATCACATGGAGGCAATGAGCGATAGGAGGGGATTCGTCTCTCCCGGTATAGGGAGTTGATGTTGCGCTGTGTTCGATTGGCTATAAACGGAAATCCCTAGCCAGGGTTGCTGAGATTTGCTGGTAAGTGTTACTAGTAGTTTCTCGAACTGTTATAGACCTCATATCGACACGACTTATCGAGCTATTGGGGTCTGACGTTTACCACCCCAAGGCGAGATATGCGACATATCAGACGAACAGACCGGACTGTACGGTAAGTGTTCCTAGTTGGATTCACAGGAGTATGAGCGGGCTTGCTCGTCGATCTTCTGATCGCTCAATACCCGGGTGGCCGTTACGTTTAGCAGACCGCTTGCGGCTTGCGGGTGTTTGATATGATCATCACCTGCTGCCGGCGTATTGACGAGTCTTTAGAGTCCTACACAGAGGTTTCCTGGCTCAAGCGAAACGAAATAGGAGCGCATATGAGATATGTGCAGGACCGAGAATAATGCGTGTATGTGATACCGTATTCCATTCTCGCGATGAATGTATCGAAAGGTTGTATGCGATATAACCTAGTTATCGAATCAAGGGTTGATTCGGTAAGCCGATACATTGGATACTAGTCGGTTATATGCGATATGACCAGATCGTTAAATCAAGTGTTGATTTAATGATTTAATGTATAATTATATATTTGATATATTACTTTGCATTAACTAGTATTGCTTCATTTTAAATGGATTTTCTCACTTGGATGTTCAAGTTGTATATGTGATATACTTTTTGTGCATATGATTGTATCATGTTTGATGATACATGCTAACTTGGTTAAGTGTATGATTAAACCATGGTTAGTTGATGGTTAGGGTTTCATTTGATCCACTTATGCTTTTATTTATTTTGTTTTGACAAAAGAAAAAGAAAAATGAAAACAAAAGGGTTGCTTTCAAAGATGAAGCTTGTTGAAGCTTCATGAAGGTTTGACTAAAGTAACCATTTTGTCTTCATGTCTTAACCCAACCATTCACTAACCCTTGTTAATTCTCTACACCTAACCATGGTTGTATTATGATAAGTATTATTTTTCTTTTCTATTTTAATGATTCATATCATAACACTTATCATAATATTATCTTCTTCTTCTTCATCTTCTACTTGAAGAAAACCTTGCCTCCTTCAATGGCAAAGTGAGAAAATGAGTGAGAAATCAAATTCTAACGTGAACCCACCTCCTATTTCTTCATCCTCTACCTCTTGCCAAGTAGTAGAGTGTGTTTTCTTCACAAGTTTCATGACTTGTTGAAGTGGGAGCTTGATCTTGTGATGCTTCGACGTAGATCATCTTCGGCACGAAGCCGACGACCTTGCCCGCCCATTTCTCCGATGAAGCCGACGCTAGAGCCCGGGATTGCATTTGGACAGCGGAGAGGACTTCATCACGGAGCCGTGGAGGTGGAGAACCGGATCTACAAAGGTTGTATTTCCGATTAATCTTAGTAAAGTTGTTTACTAGTTCTAGTTTTCGCCTATATTTCTAGTTAACGATCTAGTCTAGGGTTTCTCGGCACCGTAAATATTGAAATTGGCATGGTTGATGCCTTGTGCGACCTCATTAGAGTGCCTAGCAACCCTACAGTGGTATCAGAGCCTAGCTAGAGCCTTAGGCGACGCGTAGGCGAAGTTTGAAACCCGATCGACCCGAAACCCTAACATCAAAGTGCTCTTTGGACTTTTTCTAAAAAATGGGTTTTTTCCAGATTAAAAATTCTTAAAAAATTCAGCAGGAAAAAATAAGAATTACGATGCAAAATTTTTCGAGTGAAGCTGCTACAGTGCGGCGGAACCGCGGCAGAAGCTTGGCTTCTGCGGCGGTTCCGCGGCCAATATATCTTATCACTGTTTAATTTTTGCACAGTAATTCATGTTTTCAGGTGTAGAGTTTTCTGGGAATTTTTAATATTTATTCAAGAGTTGTATTTTCTGGGGTTGTTTTGGGGATTCGATGAATCGATCGGATTATTTAACTTTTTCTATTTGGCTTTCCGGATAATTTTTGAATATGTTAAAAAGTTCGACCGGATATAAATACCCAATTTTTCCCTGTCGGGAAATTTCCAAGTGTTGGATTTTTCCGTGGTTTAAAGACGTTCTAAGTAGTGCAAGTAACTCGATGGACCCTCTAGAAGACAACAAACCTTAACTCGATTATGTGACCGTCTTGAACTGCCCTTTGAACCTTCGGGTTTGGGGCAGTACGGCGTGCCACATGTGAGGCGTTGGCTTGACCCTTCTACGGCTGGACCGTTGGTACTGAGGCACGAACTGAATGTTTTTAGACTTGTTTCATGTGTTGATCTGTATCGGGAAAACTTGGGTGTTTGACTTTTCGATCGTAAAGTTTAACATTTTCTATTTATCTGGAATGGGATACAATAATTGGAATTCACAATAAGTTATGAGATAACTGAATGAATATTATAAACATAGCAGTTTAGTCTCACTTGATCGGTTGCCACGGAATTTTGATGTGATCAAAAGTCCGTCGCAATCATGTAGCGTACGCGGATACTCGCCGGGTAAACTTAATAGACAGCCTCACTCCATAGCCCCGACCAAGTGACTGTAGGAGAACCCCGTCGCCGAAAGCATCCGTCCGGGTGCTCGCGGTAGCGGTGTTCCGCCTTGGTGCACTTCGTCGGCGGTATCGGGGGTGCTGCCGTCTACTAAAGTTTGCGACGAGCATTCGATCAGGATGTCGGGAATCTTGTTGAATTGCCCGACTTGATATTGAAAAGTGTTTTCGATAATCGGACTAAAATGCGGGGTTTATAATTGTTAGGCATGCGATGTCTAAGGAATTCATTTGGTGAGGCATGCGATGTCTGAGGAGGTTGCGGATTCCAACTGTTGTAGTTTTACACTTTCTTTTCTGTGACCGTAAGTGTAATATGTGATATCGCCGGTTTCGTTGCTATATGTCAACGACAATTGGGATGCGCATATTTACTTACGTTGATGACATGTGATGTTATGTGTTGCTGGATATGTTATATTGGATCGTCGTGTTTGAATAGCCGGGGGTTTTTATGTGAGATGAGTGTTTTTCATTTTCATTCATGTAATAGCTTGTATGTAATATTCTTTTATTGGGGCACTTCCAGGTTGCGGAAGATGTCACCCTCTGTATATTATTTTCTTTTCCGCACTAGGATAGACCCAAGGAGGGGAGCACAAGTGACCAGGTTCTAGGGTCCAGTGGGAGACCAACTCGAGGAGTCGAGTCCGGGTCTCCTAACTCTAGAATTGGTAGGGTTGCTTGCCGCTCTCGTAGGGGTGTAGGGGTATGGGTTTGGCTATTCATCACGACCGTGGAATCCGTGTTTTATACTGGCTCGTATTGAAAACATGGACGTCCTAGTATATCCAATATTTCATATGTTTCTTCTGCTGCGATATCTGTGATGTGATCATGTGATATGTTCTGTGATGGATACTTTATATAGTATATATGATATATTATATAGACGTTACTTATGTTTTACACCCGCGCTAGCCCGGCCTCGCTCTGCCGTTAGTTACCTAACCTAACGGTGCACGAGGGGACATCGAGGCGAATGCGGATGGCATAAGTGTACGTCGTATTTATCTGTGATGTTTAGGTATTTTAAATGATGGGACTTCATTAATGTGATTAATGAAAATAAAAGAAACCTAAGATGTTGTAGAATCGAATTTCAAAATAAAACAGGTAGCTACAGTTCTTGCTTTGCACAGAGGTATATGTGATATATCCTGCACCTTATTCGATGAGGAAAGGACCGAGATCCCTTCACCGGGAGTGACTCCTTTAGCAATAACTGGCAGATGCTACACACTCGTTTTGTCTTTTGATTGGTTTTAAAAGTTTTTGCTTTGCACAGTGATATATATGATATATCCCGCACCTCATTCGACGAGGAAAGGACCGACGATCCCTTCACCGGGAGTGACTCCTTTAGCAAAACTAGAAAAGCTTCAAAAACACTCCATTTTAAAATCATTTGATTTTACAACGATATCAAGTTCATTACGCAATAGGTTTTCAGAAAAACCTGTCGTAGCTCTCCGTCATTTCAGATAAGTACTAGTTAGTATTCGTACTGCGGTAGTTTGGCCTCCGTCAAGGCGTAGTGTACGGTAGCTAACTAGTGCTTATCTGCTAGCATATGATGCGACTGGATTAGGGTATTCGTACGGCGTTGTTTGGCCTCCGTCAAGGGTCGTGCGGGTGGGTTTAATTCAATCAGGAAATGACGGGTTGAACTTGACTAGCGGACTATGGGTAGTTTGGCCTCCGTCAAGGTCATAGGACGCTAGGGGCAAAATATTATCAGGAATTTCAAGTGTTGAAATTTGCAATGAGATTGCATACCTTCTATGAGATAGTTGGATCCCGATACCCGCTACGAGTAAGAGTTACTCCTGGGAGAGTTTTACACATTACAATTAGCCGATCAAGTAGGTGTCTAGAAAGGTGTCAACGAGGTTACGCCTCTGGAAAAACGAGGTTTACATTAATTAGGTTCGTGCGAAAGCACGGGGGACCTCCCTCAAAGTACCGACACTGGCCTGGCTGAAAGATTGGCGAACTTGTAGTGTGTAATTAATCCCGGCTAGTCTTTCCTTTTAGGGTTTGAAGGAAGATTTGATAAAAACAGTGGGAGCCATCTTGATTAGATAAAATAATAACCAATCTGATCTTGCAAGAGCGCACGCTGAGTGTTTTCTTCTCTCTCTCTCCAGGTAGCGACCATATCACGCCTTAATCAAGATAATAAAATGGAATATTGACCAACCCGCTTGTTATACTGAGCTGGGGAACGTTGGTCCCGCTCCAACTTATAATTGTTATAAGACAGAGCAGGAAATTGGGGATTACCTGAATTCCCGTGCCGCCCAAATGAAGAGAGTGCATGCTGATGCATCATCTTCGGGTGTGTTCGTTTCAAAGAACTGTTTCTCAGTATCCTCTGCGTCCTGGGTATCTGATACCAGAACAGGATCCCAGATATGTAATCTGTTTCATAGGGCTACAGAAAGGCAGAGAAATGAGAACGGGTGATAAGTTTCATGAGACAGAAAATGGGGTAAGTGTTGCAGCCAAGTCTGTTGGTCACTGTCACCCTGTATTCCAAATACATTGATTCTGAACGAATGTTATTAGATACCGAATCTGATATACAAAATCATATCAGTCTCTTTATTAGTAAAGAAATGATAAAATTTTGTATTGTTGGATAATGTTTTGAACATTTCCTATATCAAAAGTTGATCGGTTCAGGCACGTTATCTAAAAGCATTGATGTTCTAAATCAAACTACAGTTCTTTAGTATACGGAACACACACAAGAGGAAGAGTTCAGAAATGAACGAATCCTTCTTGAGGTATTGTAGACTAGGTCAGATCAATGCGACCTGACTAGCTGAAGTTACATGTAGATGCATATTTAAATCAGTTTGAATTTACATCTTATGAAAACTTACCAGTCATGTCACAAAGATAAGATGACCATAACCCTGTTTATTGGAAACAGAGAAAGAGTTAGTAAACTCTTAGGATGATACATGTTGATGTATGTAGGTCCCCTATCTACAAGACAGGTTCTTTGTACTTCATTAAATTCTCTGATGATCTTTCGAGATTCAGACCTATGTTCCTGTTGAAACACAAGTCCGAACCTTTTGAGATATTCACAGAATATGATTTAGAAGTAGGGAACCAAAATACGGGTATAAGTATTATGTCCTTTGATGTGATCAAGGAGGAGAATACTTGAGCACGAAAATCCTGGATTATTCTAAAGGAGAATGAGATTCTCTCTCAGCATTACTCCTCCGAATACACCATAGTACGATGGTATATCGGGGCGGAGCAGATACACCCTATTTGATATGGTGTGCTCTATGATGAGTACTACTGAGTTACCTATTTCCTTTTGGGAGTTATGCGCTTGAGAAGCTGCATACCTATTGAATACGGTTCCAATCAAATCAGTTGCCTACCACTTCATATGTGATATGGAAAGGGAAGAGCCCATATCTTAAGATGGTTAAGATTTGGGGTTGTCCGGCCTATGTCTAAAAGCAAAATCCGGACAAGCTCGAGGCATGATCTGTTATGTAGAACTGGAAAGGTTCCAGCTATACAAACTGCAGCTGATGATTTGAAAGAACCAAAGGATTCAATAGTTACCAACGAACCTCAGCCTCTCCGCCGATCTAGTAAGGTTCCTCACCCGCCTGAGAGATACTTCGGTTACTCTATGACAGTAGGAGCGAGGATTGCATCATAAGATGATGACCCGACTAGTTTCGAGCTGGCCATCACGAGTGGGACTCTGTAAGAATGACTGGATGCTTAGCGATTTGAGATGGAATCCATGTACACCAACAAAGTATGGACTTTGGCTGCTATATCTGAAGGGTTAAATCCCCATCAGGAGCAAGTATATCTTGAGAAGATTACTTTGTGTAAATGGAAAAGTTGAGACTTTCAAAGCTAGACTTGTTAAAGCTTTTCGTCATCGACCAGGCGTGGATAATGATGAAACCTTTTCAAGTGGCTATGCTTAAGTCCATCCAGATCCTACTTGCCACGGCTACATTCCATAACTACGATATCTGGCGGTTGGGTGCCATGACTGCTTTTCTAAATGATGTTTTAGAAGAGGACGTCTATAAGTACACAGCTAGAGGGCTTCGTAGACAGTGGGAGCAGCGGAAACGTGTACAAGATGCTTTATAGGATAAAGCAGGTTTCGCGGAGTTGGAACATCTGTTTTGATGTAGTAGTCAAACAGTTTGACATCATCAAAATGGTAGATGAACCTTGTATATACAAAATGGTAGTAGGGAGTATGGTGATGATCCTCATAGAGTACGTGGATGACATACTCTTGATAGGGAAGGAGTTTCCTATGCTACGCTCGGTCAATCTCCGCTTATCACAATGATTCTCCATAAAGGATCAAAGTGATACCTCCTAAATCCTGCGTTGTGAATGTATGATATAGATCTAATTGGATGTTAGGACTCTCGCTAGTTGTAGTGAGATGGTATCAATCGATCCTAGGGAGAATCACTGGAAGGGTTCCAGGGTGATAAAGACGACTGAATGTCAGTCGCAGGCATTGTCTTTACCCTCAGTAAAGGGACGGTATGTTGGAAGAGTTCCAAGCTAGATACCGTGGCATACTAGACGATAAAGGCTGAATATGTCGCTACTTAAGATGCTACCAAAGAGGCTGTCTGGATGTATATTTGTTCATAAGATGAACTTGGTTCCTCCCATTGTGTGACAATGGAGTTGTGACTTATGCCAAGGAATGTCCGTCCCATCAGTGATCCAGACATATTCTAAGGCAGTGTCACCTGATCATGGAGATAGTTGATCTCCAGGGTGATCGAGGTTAGGAGAGTAGACTCAGAGGACAACACGGCGGATCCACTCATGAAGGCCTATTCCCAGAGAGAGATTTTTATAGGATGGTTGAGTATGAGATACTGCAACCACTGCTACAGATGGCCCTAGTGCAAGTGGGAGATTGTTAGTTATATGTATACCCTAGAGGCTATTACTGTACATAGGATGTATATTGTAGTGGATGCTGGGACATATATAGGAAGGACTCTCTTGCTCGACATGATAGTATGCTATCTGGTTGCTCTTTACCTTAACGCGTATACTGATTGTCTCTCTGTTACATGTTGGTAAAGCCCTTAGGATGTGTACTTGACTACCTGGACTATGATGCGGATCATACTAGTGGGGACATGGTAGTCCATAAGTACATCCTTCAAAGTCCCTAGTCGTGGGTGTATCGAGACGGGGCATCGATATACCAGAGTAGACTAACGTATACCTTCTCGACCCATACAGATGGGCGATGGATGATCCCATATCCATTGGTGTTTGACATCAGAGATGATATACGGGTGCTCAGTGGAGACTGGGTACACTGGACGGACTCGCCGAGAACTCCCAGATGGTATTATACCTTACGTTAGATGGCAGTTCTCTGGTGACACTGGTACAGGTTAGTCTGTAGACCCGAGATCGTCATAGAGTCTTGTGTAGTTCCCACTGTGCTTTGATTTCCATCTTACCACGTCCAAGAGGGCGTGCAAAACGGTGGTTTTTGGGTACAGTCCCGAGTCACATGGAGGCAATGAGCGATAGGAGGGGATTCGTCTCTCCCGGTATAGGGAGTTGATGTTGCGCTGTGTTCGATTGGCTATAACCGGAAATCCCTGGCCAGGGTTGCTGAGATTTACTGGTTACTAGTAGTTTCTCGAACTGTTATAGACCTCATATCGACACGACTTATCGAGCTATTGGGGTCTGACGTTTACCACCCCAAGGCGAGATATGCGACATATCAGACGAACAGACCGGACTGTACGGTAAGTGTTACTAGTTGGATTCACAGGAGTATGAGCGGGCTTGCTCGTCGATCTTCTGATCGCTCAATACCCGGGTGGCCGTTACGTTTAGCAGACCGCTTGCGGCTTGTGGGTGTTTGATATGATCATCACCTTCTGCCGGCATATTGACGAGTCTTTAGAGTCCTACACAGAGGTTTCCTGGCTCAAGCGAAACGAAATAGGAGCGCATATGAGATATGTGCAGGACCGAGAATAATGCGTGTATGTGATACCGTATTCCATTCTCGCGATGAATGTATCGAAAGGTTGTATGCGATATAACCTAGTTATCGAATCAAGGGTTGATTCGGTAAGCCGATACATTGGATACTAGTCGGTTATATGCGATATGACCGGATCGTTAAATCAAGTGTTGATTTAATGATTTAATGTATAATTATATATTTGATATATTACTTTGTATTAAGTAGTATTGGTTCATTTTAAATGGATTTTCTCACTTGGATGTACAAGTTGTATATGTGATATACTTTTTGTGCATATGATTGTATCATGTTTGATGATACATGCTAACTTGGTTAAGTGTATGATTAAACCATGGTTAGTTGATGGTTAGGGTTTCATTTGATCCACTTATGCTTTTATTTATTTTGTTTTGACAAAAGAAAAAGAGAAATGAAAACAAAAGGGTTTCTTTCAAAGATGAAGTTTGTTGCAGCTTCATGAAGGTTTGACTAAAGTAACCATTTTGTCTTCATGTCTTAACCCAACCATTCACTAACCCTTGTTAATTCTCTACACCTAACCATGGTTGTATTATGATAAGTATTATTTTTCTTTTCTATTTTAATGATTCATATCATAACACTTATCATAATATTATCTTCTTCTTCTTCATCTTCTACTTGAAGAAAACCTTGCCTCCTTCAATGGCAAAGTGAGAAAATGAGTGAGAAATCAAATTCTAAAGTGAACCCACCTCCTATTTCTTCATCCTCTACCTCTTGCCAAGTAGTAGAGTGTGTTTTCTTCACAAGTTTCATGACTTGTTGAAGTGGGAGCTTGATCTTGTGATGCTTCGACGTAGATCATCTTCGGAACGAAGCCGACGACCTTGCCCGCCCATTTCTCCGATGAAGCCGACGCTAGAGCCCGGGATTGCATTTGGACAGCGGAGAGGACTTCATCACGGAGCCGTGGAGGTGGAGAACCGGATCTACAAAGGTTGTATTTCCGATTACTCTTAGTAAAGTTGTTTACTAGTTCTAGTTTTCGCCTATATTTCTAGTTAACGATCTAGTCTAGGGTTTCTCGGCACCGTAAATTTTGAAATTGGCATGGTTGATGCCTTGTGCGACCTCATTAGAGTGCCTAGCAACCCTACAGATTGTGCATGTGTACCTTTGTTGCATACCTCATTTTCCTATTTGCATATAGACATGGTATTAATGAGACACAACACCATTATTGACGGTTCATGTTACACGAGCACTAATTGTATGCTACACACACTCCGTCGATAATTTCCATGACACGCACAACCCTTATACATATGAGATATAGCTGACATTTATACATACGTGGTATTTTATTGGTTAGGGACATTGAGACATTGATTTATATTCGTTTGTGCATATGACATATAACATACCTGTATATCTACATGCTTACACATATGCCTTGCCATGCCTACATGCTAGCTACCCTATACCAATATCGTATTGTACCATTAGTGATAGCTATATACACATATGAGACATAGCTACATGTACATCTTGCATACATACTTACATACACCAGTATGGTATTACATCATTAATGATAGGTATATACACATATGAGACTTAGCTACAGATACCTTATGCACACATACTTACCTGTACACTCACTTACCTTGCTAGGGTTACATATACCTATGTGGTATTGTTTTGTCACCAACATGGAGATATTGTTTCTTATGCTATTGCGTATATGAGATGCATCATACATACATGCTTACATATAGATACACATAGCTTGATATACCGACATGGTTACGCTTACCTGGCTATAGCTACATGTTCACCTTTATATGATGTTGTATGGATTTTGGAGAAATTAGGAACCACATGATATATTTAATAACTTGTTGCAGTTAAATAGCGGTTTTTCCTTTTTATGCTCATATTACTGTTTCATGTTGCATATATTATATATCATGGATTTCGCATTGATATATGGTTTTCATATGATATTTTCTGGATGTTTTACTCCTGGGTATATATATATATGTGGTTTGGGACATTGATATATATATATGTATATATATATATATATATCAATGGTATGGGACGCTGTTATATATGTACACCTATATAATATATATCATCATAATGATCTCTGCAAATACTCTTATTCATTACATGATGTTGTCTGGATTTGAGGATCGTGGTTGTATTCATGAAATTATGCATTATTTGAAAACCCCGGTTTCTCTTGATATGACATTTCGATGCATCCACTATGGGATTTCTTGGTTCTGAGATTTGTAATATATACCCGATGCGAGAAGTGGAGTGGGTCGTATGCGGGTACATGGTGGAGCCCGGTATGGTACCCCGGGGCAAGAAAGGTATGTCGAAGGATTTGCCGATGAGCGTGGTAAGGGATGTGCACTGCCTACCGGTGATAGTATTTTAGACTCGGCGGTTATCATGGTGATACCGACCGAACTTATGTACGTATGGATACGCGGAATTTTGAGTGTCGAAGCTGGACACTCGGGTTTCCGAGAGACGTATGATTCGTATCTATCAGGGCCAGTCGTGGTAATGGCAACTGATAGAGGAGTATTTATGTGTCGATGCTAGACACTAGTTTTCATGATATTTTTGGATGTCGATGTCAGACACTCAGGTTTCATGAGACTTACAGGATGTGTTTTATTTCATACTCTGCATTTATTTGATACGCATCGCTTCATGTATTAGTTGTACCTGATAGAGTACCTTTCATGACTGTTGCATATACATATTGCCATTTATTGCTTTCAGCTTGCATGTGATAGACCATCGCAGTACGTGCATACTTGCGATTACCCGCATATGTTATTTACTATTCACGAGTTGGCAACTCACCCCCGTTGTGCCACCGGATTGTACAGGTTGTCCCTCAGAGCAGTCAGAGGCAAGGTTTTCATCTATCGTATAATCTTTTGCTGCGGATACCGCTACGGCAGACTGGGTGCAGTTTTGCTATAGGTGGGTTTTGCGGTTATCCGATGTTGCTCATTGTATATTCATTTTATCCAGTACACTCCATTTACCATTTTCATGTATTAACTTAGAGACGAGTTGTGAAGACGATATTGTATATTATTTTGTGACTCTTGGTGTCTTTTATGCAGTTTTATTTATATCGTCTTTTTCTTCGCTCCGGCGTCGTATATATGTTGCGGTGGTTGTTTTCCGCCTTTGGGCGTAGATTTGCTCCCGTTTTGGGATGTTTTACTTATATCTTTTGTTGTACCCTTTTTGGGGGCTTGTTTTACAAAGGAGGTGCTGCCAAATTTTAAAGGAAGTAAATTTGGACTTTAAAGAATTTTGATTGAGATTTCAAATGTTTTAACAATGTTATTATCACTTACTACTTTTGATGGTTTAAATTGCTGGGTTTTTGGCTTACTTGAATTACGTTACACCTGGAGACGTTACGTCGTTTAAGGGCCGTCACGTGCCAAATTTTGGGTCATGACATGGGCGATGGATGTGTAAGGTTTGTGTAGCACCCTATGAAGAGTTTTGAAGAATCACATGTCCAAAAGTTTAAATTTTTATGGTGCTAAACGAACATGCAAAAGAATCGATCCTAGAAAATTAGGGTTTCGAAATTTAAAGCGAACTAATCTAGGGTTTCGAGACTACAACCTTTGTAGCTCCCTTTCGCTGGACTCCTTGGTCTCTTGGGTGTTGAATGGAAGTCCTCTTGAAGTCCTCTTGTGTCCACGACGATCCACCACGGAGTTCTCCGTCCAAGCTCGCAACTTCGTAAAACCGAAGAGAACACTCTAAACAAGTTGGCTAAACTTGTGTAGAATGAAGTTGTGGTTCAGATTCTCACTTCAAAAACCTTTCTTTAAGTGTGATTTACTCACTAGAAAAAACTAGAGAGCAAATGAGAAAGAGGAAGAAGATGGTGGCAATATTTTTCACAAGAGGTAATAAGATAAAGATCACTCTCTAGAAGAAAAAGAAATATATCAATATATATTTTATTTCTTCTTACTATGAACCATGGTTAAAGTGATGGAGACATTATTTAACTTGAGTTTTAAATGATAAAGAGAAGGATAACTCAAGTTAAGAGGTAGGTAAGCATGGTTAGGTCAAAGGAAGAATGTAGAAGCTAAAATGATTATCCTTTCCTTTTTCATTTTGTTTTAAAAGCAAAATTAAATAATAATCCATAATTTAATCCATGGTGTGAGTCTTATATTTCCACCATTTCCATATGCTAACAACCATGATGGATGGGCGTATGTATGTATGCATGTATGCACATCCACATGTGCATGAAACTAGAATGAAAGAAAGAAACACATGCATGCATGCATACATCCATCAAACCCTAGAAAGGTTTCAAGTGAGAAAAGTAATGGTTAGATGATAAATCAACACTTAATTTATCAATCCGGTCATATCTCATACGACCCCACCAAAAGCAGGCCACCCGATCAATGTTCGGTATCAAATACGCACATTTTAATCGGGTGCATGCGCATATCGCATACGCGCACCACAACGTTTCGCCTGGACTGGGTAACTCCTTTGTGGGACTCTAAGACTCGTCAATACGCCGGCAGAGGGTGATGATCATATCAGGTACCCTCAAGCCGTAAGCGGTCATCTAAACGTAACGGCCACCCGGGTATTGAGCGATCAGAAGAAAACAAGCGAACCTGCTACAACTCCCGTCGAGCCATCCGGCAACACTACCGTACAGTCCGGTCTCTTTGTCAGATATGCTGCATATCGAGCCTAGGGATGGTCACGTCGACCCTAATAACTCAATAAGTCGTGCCGGTGAATGGTCTATAACAGATCGAGAAACTACCGATAACACTTATCAGCAAATCTCAGCAGCCCTGGCCAGGGACTTACTGATATAACCAGTCGGGCACATCACAGCATCAACCCCCAATACCGGGAGAGACGAAACCCCTCCTATCGCTCATTGCCTTCGTGTGTCTCGGGATTGTACCCAACGGCCACCTGTTTGCACGACTCAGTAGAGCCGTGGTAGGGTGGCAATCAAAGTACAGTGGGAGAACACACAAGACTCCATGACGATCTCGGGTCTACAGACTAACCTGTACCAGTGTCACCTGAGAACGGCTATCCGACGATAGATATAATTCCATATAGGAGTTCTCGGCGAGTCCGTCCAGTTTACCCAGTCACCACTGAGCACCCGCATATGATCTTGATGTCAAACACCAATGGATATGGGATCATCCATCGCCCATCACATGGGTCTAGTATCATATACGCTAGTCTACTCTGGTATATCAATGCCCCGTCTCGATATACCTACGACTAGGGACTTTCCAGGATATGCTTATAGACTACAGATGTCCCACTAGTATGATCTCCATCATAATCAGAGCAGTCAAGCCAATATCCTCAGGGCTTTATCAGCATGTATGAGTGAATAACAAGCATTATCAAATCAACATTTCAGATAAAGAAGAACCAGATAGCATACTATCATGTAGAGCAAGAATGCTTACTGAATATATATATATATATATATACATGTATAGATACATCCACTATCACATAATGGCCTTTAGGGCATACATATATCCAACAATCTCCCACTTGCACTAAGGCCAGTTATTGGCGTATCTCATACCCAACTTCTCAAAAAGTCGCTCATGCTGTGGCTGAGGGAGGGCCTTGGTGAATGGATCCGCGGCGTTATTCTTTGTGTCTACCCTCCTAATCTCGATCTCGCGGTGATCTACAATCTCCCGGATCAAATGAAAACGCCTCAGGATGTGTCTGGACCGTTGATAGGATCTGGGCTCCTTGGCTAACGCCATAGCCCCATTATTGTCACAATACAAAGGTATTGGATCAATAATGGTTGGAACTACTCCTAGCTCCGAGACGAACTTCTTCATCCAGACGGCTTCCTTGGCGGCATCATTTGCAGCAATATACTCAGCTTCCATCGTAGAGTCTGCAACGGTATCTTGTTTGGAACTCTTCCAACTCACCGCCCCTCCATTGAGGGTAAATACAAACCCAGAGATAGATTTGCTGTCGTCCTTATCGCTCTGGAAGCTCGAATCGGTAAAGGCCTCCATTTGGAGATCTCCATTACCATACACCAAGAACAATTCTTTAGTCCTTCGCAAGTACTTAAGAATGTTCTTCACTGCTGTCCAGTGATTCTCCCCTGGGTTGGATTGATACCTGCTTACAACACTAAGTGCGTAAGCTACATCTGGGCGTGTACATAACATCGCATACATTATAGATCCTACCGCCGAAGCATAGGGTATAATACTCATGCGAGCTCTCTCTTCATCGGTCTTTGGACAAGAATCCTTAGAGAGAGTGACCCCATGGCAAGCGGGTAAGGCACCCCGTTTGGAGTCTTCCATACTAAACCTTTTTAGGATGGTGTTAATGTACCTGGTTTGGGACAATCCCAATAACCTTTTGGATCTATCCCTATAGATCCTTATGCCCAGAATGTACGTGGCATCACCCAGGTCCTTCATGGAGAACCTCAGTGATAAGAAAGATTTGACCGACTGTAGCATAGGAATATCATTTCCTATCAGAAGAATGTCGTCCACGTACAATACGAGGAATGTGACAGCTCTCCCTACAGCCTTCTTATAAACACAAGGTTCATCTGGATTTTTGATGAAATCAAACTCTTTGATGACATCATCGAAACAGATGTTCCAAATCCGTGATGCCTGCTTTAACCCATATATGGATTTAAGCAATTTACATGCTTTCCCGCTGCTCCCACTGTCAATGAAACCCTCTGGCTGATCCATATAAACGCATTCTTCCAAATTTCCATTTAGAAATGCGGTTTTAACGTCCATCTGCCAGATTTCATAGTCGTAGTGAGCAGCAATAGCAAGTAGGATCCGAATGGATTTAAGCATGGCTATGGGAGAAAAAGTCTCGTCATAGTCCAAACCTGGTCTTTGATGAAAACCCTTCGCCACAAGTATTGCCTTATAGGTCTCCACCTGCCCATCTACACCAATCTTTCTTTTAAAGATCCATTTGCACCCTACAGGTTTTACCCCAGGGGGTACAACGTCCAAAGTCCACACTTTGTTGGTGTACATAGACTCCATTTCGGATCTCATGGCATCCAGCCACTTCACAGAGTCTTTACTCGTGATAGCTTGCTGAAAACTGGTAGGATCATCATCATCCATGATGAAATCTTCTCCGTTACCATCAATGAGGAAACCGTAGTACCTCTCTGGTGGGCGAGAAGTCCTACCAGACCTACGGAGTGGCCGAGGTTCTTCAGTTTCTGCTGCAACAGCCGGTTCAACCAAATCGTCATTTGTAGTTTGTGTCTCTGGAACCTCTTCTAGATCCACCACCTTGCCATCATCTTTGTCTGTGAAAAACTCTTTTTCCAAGAATGTGGCATGTTGAGAAACGAACACTTTTTGTTCCTCTTTGTGGTAGAATAGATATCCATAAGAATTCTTTGGATATCCCACAAAGTTACACATGACCGACCTTGTCTGGAGTTTGTCCGGATTCTGCTTTTTAACATAGGCTGGGCAACCCCAAATATTAATTCTCTTAAGAGATGGTCTCTTCCAATGCCATATCTCATATGGTGTGGTGGACACGGCTTTGGTTGGAACCATGTTCAGTAGAAACGCTGCAGTCTCCAATGCATGCCCCCAAAACGAGACGGGTAACTCAGCGTCACTCATCATGGACCGAACCATATCTAATAGGGTCCTATTCCTTCGTTCTGACACACCGTTGTGCTGTGGTGTGTAAGGAGGAGAGAGCTGAGAGAGAATCCCATTCTCTTTCAAGAAGTTTGCAAATTCTGCACTGAGATACTCACCACCTCGATCTGATCGAAGCATCTTGATACTCAAGCCGGTTTGTTTTTCTACTTCTTGTTTATATACAATGAATTTCTCGAAAGCTTCGAACTTGTGCTTTAATAAAAATACATGACTGAATCTTGAGAAATCGTCAGTGAACGTAATGAAGTATGAAAAACCGCCTCTGGCCTGTGTAGACATTGGCCCACATACATCACTATGTATGATGCCCAGGAGCTGAGTAGCTCTTTCTCCGTGTCCGGTAAACGGAGTTTTGGTCATTTTACCCTTGATACAAGACTGGAAAGTCGCATAAGATTTATATTCAAAAGAGTTTAAATATCCATCTTTGTGTAACTTGTTTAGTCTTGTTTCGTTAATATGACCAAGTCTACAGTGCCAAAGAAAAGCTTCATTTAATTCTGAAAATTTTCTTTTATTAGTGTGTTGTATACTGAAAACTGTGTGTTGATTTAGGACATATATTCCGTTGTTAAGCGTACCATACCCAACCAACATTTGATTCAGGTTAATGTTCATAACATTATTCTGCAATACAAAATTATACCCTTCATTGTCCAATAAAGAAACGGATATTATATTACATATCATACTTGGTACAAAATAACATGGATTCAAAATCAAAATACATCCAGATGGCAACCCCAAGTGATACTCTCCCACTGCGACTGTATGTACATTGGAACCATTTCCAACGCGGAGAGTATGGTCACCTGTCCTCAAAACCTTGCTATTTCTCAGCCCCTGCATAGAATTGTAAATGTGAGAACCTGAACCGGTATCCAATACCCAGGAAGCAGAGTTTATAGAAAAACAGTTTTCAGTCACAAACGCACCTGAAGCAGAAGCATCACCATGCTTCTTCTTGAGAATTAAGTACTCCGTGCAATTGCGCTTCCAATGTCTTGTCTTGTGGCAGTGAAAACATTCGCCCTTCCCCGAGTCTCCAGCCTTGGACTTTCCCTTTCCCTCCACCTTTTTAACTCCGCCCTTAGGATTAGTGGGTTTCTTCTTTTTCTTTCCCTTGGCCTTGGCTTTCGGGCGAGAAGAGGAAGACTGTCCAATAGTCATAACGGGAGTTTTTGCTAACTTCATAGTGCTCTCTGCACTCCTTAACATATTAAGGAGTTCAGGGAGGTCCTTCCCCATGCCATACATGTTGAAGTTCACTATGAACTGAGCAAAGGTGGAGGGGAGGGACTGCAGAATAATATCTATATATTGTTCATTATCCATCGTCCATCCAAGGTCCTCAAGCTCTTCTATAAGAGCTATCATCTTCAGAACATGGTCTCCTACTGGTGTGCCAGGGGCCATTCGCATCTGAAACAATTTTTTTGATGCTTCGTATCGTAATACGCGGGATTGCTCCCCATACAACTCCTTTGTATGGAGCAATATACCGTGAATGTCTATGTCCTCGTGCTGCTTTTGATGTGTGTTATCCATCGATGCAAGCGCGAGGCATGTGGCCGTGGCACAGTCAGCGTCCCATGTCTTGCGGACTTCAATGTCCGCAACTGAGGATTTTGGACCAGGGACGGGCGGGCTGAAGCCGTGAGGACATATGATACTTTATCATAAGTCAAGACGATTTTCAGATTCCTCAGCCAGTCTTTATAGTTGGTCACATTCAGTTTGTTTTTATCTAGTAAAAGCTTGAGTCCAGTCATTGGTATCTTCCATTAAGAGAGAGAAAAGAATACACTTAGCGAAAGCTCTTGCATAGATCAGATTGGTTTATTATCTTGTCTAATCGATGTTTCCCACTGCTTTTATCGAGTTTTTCTTTCAAACCTTAAAAAGAAAAACTAGCCAGGATTAATTACAGTCTACAACTTTGCTAACCGTTCAGCCAGGCCAGTGTCGGTACCTGAGGGAGGTTCCCCGTGCTTTCGCACGGACCTAATTAGAGTAAACCTCGTTTTCCCAAAGGCGGAGCCCCGTTAACACCTTTCTAGACACCTAATGAGTTAGCTAATTGTAAACTGTAAAACTCTCCTAGGAGCAACTATTGCCCACAGTGGGATCGGGATCCAACCATCACATGGAAGGTATGCAATCTCATTGCAAATTTCAACTATTGAAATCCCCGATGTGGTTTTTACCCCTAATACTCGTGACCTTGGCTAAGGTCAACAAATCATGAGCACTAGTCAAGCTCAACCCGTCATTTCTTGATTAATTAGACCCGTTCACATGACCCTTGGCTAAGGTCAACAAAGTCATATGCCCGTCCAAATTAATCTGCATCATATGCATTTGTAGGAAGACATCACTTAGCTACCGTACACTACGCCTTGGTTAAGGTCAACAAACGTAGCACGAATACTAAGTACTCTACTTCCTAAAATGACGGAGGGTTGCGGATGATTTTTAAGAAAATCTTTAACGCTTTGAGCTTGATATCGTTGTAGAATCAAGTGGTTTTAAAAAAGGAGTGGCTTAAGCCCCGCAGTTTTTGAAATATAGCTTTTTCATAAAAAAAGCCGTGGTTTTTCAAATCCGATTCTACAACATCTTTTTAGGTTTATTTTCTTTACATTAATCACATTAATGTAATCCCATCATTTAAGTCCTAAAGCCAATCACAGAAAAGAAACGAAAATAACACGTACGCTTATGCCATCCGCATTCGCCGCAATGTTCCGTTATGCACCGTTAGGTTACTTAACTAACGGCATACCGGGACGGGACTAGCGCGGGTGTAAAACATAAGCAACGTCTACTATATATCATATATATAATATGCCATTCGTCTCAGATATCACAGAACACAGGCAGCAGAAATATAGATATAACGTGGGATATACTAGGACGTCCGTATTTAGTATTTAGCCAGAATAGAAAATACAGATTCCACAGTCGCGATGAATAGCCAAGCCCACACCCTGGACCCCTACGAGAGCGGCAAGTGACCCTACCAATCCTGAAGTTTAGGAGACCCGGTCTCGACTCCTCGAGATGGCCTCTCACTGAACCCCAGAACCCGGTCACCTGTGCTCCCCTCCTTGGGTCCATCCTAATACGGAAAAGTAAATAATATACAACACAGGTGGCAGCAACCTCAACCCGGAACTGCCCCAAATAAAAGAATATTACATTACATATGAATTTACATGAATGAAAATACAAAAACTCTCATCTCACATAAAAAACCCCCGGCTATTCAATCGCGACAATCCTGCACATCGTATCACAGCAACACATAATATCTCATATCATCAACGTAAGTAAGTATGCATACCCCAATTGTCGTTGATGTATAGCAACGAAATCGGCGATATCGTACATACTACACTTACGGTCACAGAAAAGAAAGTGTAAAACTGCAATATCTGGAATCCACATTCTCTTTAGACATCGCAAATGCAAAATATCACATATTCCGTATTTCATGTCTAGTAATATGAATTCCACACATTGCATCACATTCCTGATAAACAGACAGTATCGAAGTTTTCGAACGAACGATCAAATACCCAGGATTCACTAAAGCCCAACACTTGAGCAGAGTTCAAACACCTGGAGTGTGACATACTAGTAGCGGTCAAGCCGTAGAAGGGTCAAGCCAACGCCTCACATGTGGCACGCCGTACTGCCCCAAACCCTAAGGTTCAAAGGGCAGTTCAAGACGGTCACATAATCGAGTTAAGGTTTGTTTTCTTCTAAAGGGACCACCACAAAAAGACTTGCACGTATTTCCAAAACATTTAAACCCCGTGAATAGTGAGCAAATGATACTCGTTCAAACACTTCAATACTTTCTTATTTACCCGGAAAAGCTACGAAATGAAAATTCCGATCGAATCGACGAGTCCAAAATCATCTCCAGAATTTTTCAAAACTAAATACATATTAAAAATACCCAAAAATTTATACAAGCAGATTCAAAAATTACAGTAAAAAAATTATCCGATAATTCATATATACGGCCCCGGAACCGCGGCCTGAGCAAGCTTAGACCGCGTTTCCGCGGCAACAATCACTGTTCATTGGAAAATTTTTGTACCGTAATCCTTAGATTTATCTGCTGATATTTTTAGATATTTTTAATTCTGAAAGATGTCAAATTTTAGAAAATTTCCAGAGAGCACCCTAAAATACCGTATTTCGGTTCGATCAGAGTTTTAACTTCGTAAAAAGGTCGCCTAATGTTCTAGGTTGGCTCTGATACCATTGTAAGGTTTGTGTAGCACCCTATGAAGAGTTTTGAAGCATCACATGTCCAAAAGTTTAAATTTTTATAGTGCTAAACGAACATGCAAAGGAATCGATCCTAGAAAATTAGGGTTTCGAAATTTAAAGCGAACTAATCTAGGGTTTCGAGACTACAACCTTTGTAGCTCCCTTTCGCTGGACTCCTTGGTCTCTAGGGTGTTGAATGGGAGTCCTCTTGAAGTCCTCTTGTGTCCACGACGATCCACCACGGAGTTCTCCGTCCAAGCTCGCAACTTCGTAAAACCGAAGAGAACACTCTAAACAAGTTGGCTAAACTTGTGTAGAATGAAGTTGTGGTTAAGATTCTCACTTCAAAAACCATTCTTTAAGTGTGATTTACTCACTAGAAAAAACTAGAGAGCAAATGAGAAAGAGGAAGAAGATGGTGGCAATATTTTTCATAAGAGGTAATAAGATAAAGATCACTCTCTAGAAGAAAAAGAAATATATCAATATATATTTTATTTCTTCTTACTATGAACCATGGTTAAAGTGATGGAGACATTATTTAACTTGAGTTTTAAATGATAAAGAGAAGGATAACTCAAGTTAAGAGGTAGGTAAGCATGGTTAGGTCAAAGGAAGAATGTAGAAGCTAGAATGATTATCCTTTCCTTTTTCATTTTGTTTTAAAACCAAAATTAAATAATAATCCATAATTTAATCCATGGTGTGAGTCTTATATTGCCACCATTTCCATATGCTAACAACCATGATGGATGGGTGTATGTATGTAAGCATGTATGCACATCCACATGTGCATGAAACTAGAATGAAAGAAAGAAGCACATGCATGCATGCATACATCCATCAAACCCTAGAAAGGTTTCAAGTAAGAAAACTAATGGTTAGATGATAAATCAACACTTAATTTATCAATCCAGTCATATCTCATACGACCCCACCAAAAGCAGGCCACCCGATCAATGTTCGGTATCAAATACGCACATTTTAATCGGGTGCATGCGCATATCGCATACGCGCACCACAACGTTTCGCCTGGACTGGGTAACTCCTTTGTGGGACTCTAAGACTCGTCAATACGCCGGCAGAGGGTGATGATCATATCAGGTACCCTCAAGCCGCAAGCGGTCAGCTAAACGTAACGGCCACCCGGGTATTGAGGGATCAGAAGAAAACAAGCGAACCTGCTACAACTCCCGTCGAGCCATCCGGCAACACTACCGTATAGTCCGGTCTCTTCATCAGATATGCTGCATATCGAGCCTAGGGATGGTCACGTCGACCCTAATAACTCAATAAGTCATGCCGGTGAATGGTCTATAACAGATCGAGAAACTACCGATAATACTTATCAGCAAATCTCAGCAGCCCTAGCCAGGGACTTACTGATATAACCAGTCAGGCACAGCACAGCATCAACCCCCAATACCGGGAGAGACGAAATCCCTCCTATCGCTCATTGCTTTCGTGTGTCTCGGGACTGTACCCAACGGCCACCTATTTGCACGACTCAGTAGAGCCGTGGTAGGGTGGCAATCAAAGTACAGTGGGAGAACACACAAGACTCCATGACGATCTCGGTTCTACAGACTAACCTATACCAGTGTCACCTGAGAACTGCTATCCGACGATAGATATAATTCCATATAGGAGTTCTCGGCGAGTCCGTACAGTGTACCCAGTCACCACTGAGCACCCGTATATGATCTTGATGTCAAACACCAATGGATATGGGATCATCCATCGCCCATCACATGGGTCTAGTATCATATACGCTAGTCTACACCGGTATATCAATGCCCCGTCTCGATATACCTACGACTAGGGACTTTCCAGGATATACTTATAGACTACAGATGTCCCACTAGTATGATCTCCATCATAATCAGAGCAGTCAAGACAATATCCTCAGGGCTTTATCAGCATGTATGAGTGAATAACAAGCATGATCAAATCAACATGTCAGATAAAGAAGAACCAGATAGCATACTATCATGTCGAGCAAGAATGCATACTGAATATATATATATATATATATACATGTATAGATACATCCACTATCACATAATGGCCTCCAGGGCATACATATATCCAACAGGATGATCCCACATCCATTGGTGTTTGACATCAAAGATGGTATACTGGTGCTCAATAGAGACTGGGTACACTGAACAGGACTCACCGAGGACTCCTATGTGGTAGTATATCTATCGTCAGATAGCAGTCCTCTGGTGACACTGGTACAGGTTAGTCTGTAGACCCGAGATCATCATAGTCTTATGCGGCGATTTTGGGTACAGTCCCGAGTCGTATGGAGGCAATGAGCGATAGGAGGGATTTCGTCTCTCTCGGTATTAGGGGTTGATGCTGCGCTGTGCTCGATTGGCTATAACTGGAAGTCCTTTGTTACGACCCGAAATGTACGGAACATAACCGGCACTTAAATTACGAACATCTCGAGACGTACGTAAACTAAGTAAGCCCAAAACCCAGAAATCAAAACCAAAGAAGCAGTAGAGTGAAGGAAAAACCAATTTAAAGCAAGTAATTTTAATCAACATAGGCCAAAATAAGTATTTTTAAAATCCAAGTATTTTCTGAAAATTTCGGCAGAGTCTCCTTTGTAAATACTGGCCCCAAACGGAATACAACATGAATAGTATACGAAATCAATAAAAAGGAATCTCCAAGCAAGAGCTAGCTCTTCGTCATTCGACGGTCATAACCACGCAAGCAATATAATATACAACGCCAAGGGCGAGGATCAAAACTCAAAAGAAAACCCAAAATCAACAAGAAAACCCAAAATTATACAACGCGCGACTCTAAGGTCTAAAGAATAACAAATCGGGTCTTCTATCTCTCTCAAATATACAATTTGGTTGATGGAGTTTCTAGATACAACTGAAATAATAATAAACAATGGTGGTCCTGATACAAAAAACCCACCTGCCAAAGCAATCACCCGGGAAGAATAGTGTGCCAGCAAAGCCGCAAAGAACCTGTACAGCAAAACCTGCAAGGAACTGTGGCACAACGGGGGTGAGTTTCCAACTCGTGAGTAGAAAACATCTACGAGTAGAAATCGCATGCATAACCCTATCCTAGGTCATATAATGAAATATCCTCAATAAAATCCTGGTCCAGCTATGCATAGTGTAATACTACATGCTCGTGTCAGAGCCTCGGATAGCAACATATCAGATATAGGATGTATGAATGCATTACGAATTTAAACAGAATATATCATGAATGAAACAACTGTTTTCTTTAATCAATGAGATTTCTATATATATATCAATCAAGTATCATCAATGAATGCAACAGAGAAATCAGTGTCAAGTATCGACACAAAACATATGTCTCAGTATCACAATATCAAATCTCAATATCTCAAATATCAAATCAAGTCTCAAATATCAATACCTCAGGCATCCGTTTCATCTGCGGAATCGACCCGCGGGGTCCAGCAAAACGGATCAGCCTATAACCATCTCATGACTCCGGCCGGTATTCTCCGGATAACCGACGAGTCCAAATAATATCACCGGTAGGTAGTGCTCCCCTGCCAGGGTCATCGAATACAACTCGAGCTTCTTGCCCCGGGGTACCATACCGGGCCCACCATGTACCCGAGACGGTTCATCCAGCTCTTCGAATCGGGTCTCGAAATCCAACAAAAATCATGAAAACTCATGGTGGACGACTCATACATCATGAGAAAAGCGCAATTTGCATTCTAAAATGATGATACTAAGTTTTTATTAAATTCTTGCGATTTTCCCCCAAATCCAGAAATCTCATGTAAATCCGAAATCATCAAAATCATGATTCCAATAAACGGTGAATATAGGCATAAATCTCCATAATACTGCATAACCAATGAATATATGAATGCACCTAATATCATTCAATTAATGCAATATTTAAATTAGCATATGCAAGTTATAACATATTGCGACTACCAATTATCAAGCTATGTCAATGAAAAGGTATTTTCTAAAGTGTATGTGACATGGCAATTACCGATGAAGATGTGTGTGAGCCGGCAAGCGAGTGTACGTGGAGCATACGCGTCATCGGTAATGGTGCTGGTGTCCTAACAGCATGGTTTCATAATTACTACGTACACAATAACATGCAATAAGGCGATGACAACATAATAAGGAAAATGAATAGTAAATACAACGATAATATGCGGAACATGAATAATAACGTAACAACAAGGAATCTACCTTACTACACATGTGTTATACTGTTTTGCCGTTTGAAATAGTATGAATTGTGGTGTTTAGAAAATAGGGGCTACGGTGTTTTTAAGTAAAAGGTACGTCTTTCAAAATATCCGTAGTATCCCTTGGCATGTCTTTAAAAATTCTCACGATTCTTCAATTTTGGAAATATGTATGACTTGGGTCCAGTCTGACATCTACTAGGTAAACTACAGGTCTAACTATCAACCAATCAAAAGGGGTATGGAAACCAACTAAATCTGGGTCGATATATATATACATGTATAATAGTCGGTAATCCGCCTCAATAATATCACGTACGATACAACATATCATATGACATCCTCGAATTAAGAGTGCGGATCTATCGTCAATATATAGCTCGTACGGTAAATCCGACGTACGGCCTCCCAAATCTGGGTACGGGTCAAATGTCACATCTATCACATTAATCATCTGGTATCCTCGTTTTCGAACATCATGATCGGGGTACTGATCTACGTCTAGTACAATACTGATACCATCCATGAAATGCATGTGTGTGTATGAAAACACCACGCCTAAAGAACCTGCTAACATATCATGTCGTATCTCAAATACGGACCATATCACATCACCGGTCTCATGGCCTCAAGCCCAATCTCATCGACTCATCTCCAAATATCATACAATATCGTCAACATTCATGCATGTGCATATGAATGTATATATGCATAGTCCCATATCCATGCGTATATACATATATACATGTTCCCATATACGCACAAGAAGATAATATATGCAAGTGTATATGTGTGCGTGTATGCAGATCCTTACTCTAGGTTTTGTGACTAAGAAATCCGCTAAGTCCTTCTTCAATTTTCGCTAACCCTAAACCCATAAGCTCCTAAGGCTTATCTTATTCGTTATTCATATCTCCTATTAACATATAATAGTATATCATTAACACATCACCTCATTCCTCATAATTTTGCGGGGGTGCTATACGCAATCAACCCGACTTCTCCCCGTAGATATAAATCTACTCACCTGATCTTCGCTCGCCGGTGCCGACGTCGCCACGCGCTTGCTTGTCGTCTCGAAGTCCGCATGGGGTACCTACATATCATAACGCACCGTATCGCATTAAAATCCGACTCATGACCAAAACGACACACGAATCTCACATAGGTCAAAACCTATGGTTTGCTTTCACAAATCAACACAAAAACCCTCGACATCGGCGTACAAACGCCGATTGATCGAGAAAAACACCAAACGTACCAATCATGGCTTCAAAACTCACTAACTGTATATGAATTGGGTTTAATTCATCAAAACCATAAAATTAAACAAATTGTTTTATTTCCTAGAAACCTAGTTAGCACAAATTCCCATTTCGGTTCAAAACTTGATGTTTTAACCAATCTACATATTTTAACGATTCAAATGGCCACAATGCTCATTAAATATCATAATTAGGTCATACAAACCATTTCCACAATTTAATCTCATCAATTTGCATTAATTCCAAATTCCTAATTTGCAAAAATAACCGATTTTAACACTTTTTAAAGCAAAATTCACAATTTAAAAATTAACCTAGGTTTTGCATAACCCTAATGTGTTAAACTACACATTATATTGTTAACGAGGTGATAAAAACCCTAACCATAATTTTAATCCCACATTTTAATTCAATTTCAAAAACCTAGTAAGCATGAAAATAGAAAATTTGCGCAAACATCGCGGATTTGCGACAAAAGTGATCACATCATCGCACAAACATCCAACCACACAACTAGTTAGCCACAATCACTTAAATTCAACTCATTTACCATGCTTCAAATCCTATTTTCCATAAACAATCCTTTCATGATCTTATAAACTAGCACTTCCAAACCAATTTAACACTAGAAAAACCTAGATTAACACTAATTTAAAGCCCAAATAGCAAGTTAACCTCTTAGATTGAGGTTAGCAAAAAAACTAGATAGAAAAATAGAATTAATTAACTTAGTAATGGTGTGCTAAAACCCTAGTTCAAATCAAGCTACTCTCTTTAAAACCTAGATTAGAAATTAACAATAATTTAACATTTCAAAGTTCTAATTTAGCACACATAAACTACAAATTACCCAATTGATTAGAAATTATACCTCACAAGTTCAACCCTAGCTTTCTCTAGCCTCCCAAGATGCTAGCTTTCTCCTTATTTTAAACTAATATGGGTGTGAGAAGAGGTAGATTAGGGATTAGCCTTGAATTAGTAAAGAAATTATCGATTTTGAAGGAATTTAGAAGCAAAATGAGAAGGAGAATTTGGGGGGAAATAGGGACAGCAGCTGGGGAAGCTCTCAGCCTGGAGAGATGGGGGAGAATGAGAGAGAGTGGTGTAGAAAATTTCAAAGTCAAAGACCCCCATATCACCTAATACCCATACTCAAATTAATATATTTAAATCCCTTTCAAACCATAACTTTTTACATGAGTTGAAGGCCAAAAAGGAAGGGACGTTTCCTGCTATCGTGGGGCCAGCCAAGGAGGGGTGAGGGATTTGTTAGAGAATGTATAAAAAATTCTATACAAAAAGACCCCCCACAAGCTCAAAAATTGCAAGTTTTAGTTTAATTATTTAAATTTTAGTTTTCCCTTAATTATAACCAATTAGAACTTAAAATAAATTGCTAAAAATTTATATTACTAACTAGATTTTAGTTGTCATGGTTCTATAGTGTGTAATTAGCCTATTCAAATTTGTATTTATCGCTAATTTAATGTATTTTTGACGGCTTAAAATAATATTAAAATAATTAATTTAGGAAAAATTTTCAGAATATTAGAAATTTTACCAGTGGCTCAATAAACACCCAATACTAGCAATTACATAGATAGAATATATATATTTAATTTTATAATAAAAATATTTATATTTTGACATTTTACAGAAAACCACCTTATTTTACCGATTTTCCGAAATTTCTCCGAAAAGATTTTCAAAACGTTACAATCTTCCCCCTTAAAGAAATTCGGTCCCCGTATTTAATTTAAAACTCCCCCCAAATACTAAAACATTTCAGGAAAACCATCAAGTCGTCGGGGCTCCGAAATCATAAATACATAAAACATATATCATCCGAATAAAGTCGTGTATAACTCAAAATCGAAACTCCGTCAAGCATCCTGCAATCATCGGAGTCATGGGGAAGACATCAATGTCCAAATCCAATATGATATACATCATTAAAGCTTCTGGAAGCAATGCATGCCAAACCTTTTTCAAATCGCTGTGCGATGTGTGTATCACTGCAAAGTAGCGGACGTCCAAAATAACTAGATATATATATATATATATATATCCTTTGTTTAACATACACGTCCCTCCGTTTTGAAAACAATATAGAAGGGTTTCCCTTTTTAAACAGTTTTGTGTCATCACTGACACGCAGGTAAATACTGAGACTATAGCTCCTCCTTGGAAATCCCTTCGATAACTATCAATGGATGCAAAATATACTCAGGTATAACTATCAATGCATGCAAAATATACTCAGGTACTGTACTCTGACTAGTCCTGCTCAGTACTAAACCAAATAGCAAACATCATAAAATATACAGCTCTAAAATAAATCAATCCCAAAATATATGAATGCCACACGCACCCGGTGCGCACGGAAATCGAAATCCTTGAATGTGCCATACATGTGCACAAAACCAAATCTAAGTGCAACGGGTGTGCACGAAAACACCTGTCAAGGGCAACGTGGTGGCTGACAGCAAAACCAGGTGCATCTGATATGCACGAAAAATCTCGATTTAGTGCATCTGGTGTGCACCTAAATCGTATCAAGTGCTTTAGGTATGCGCAAAATCCAAATAAAGTGCACAATGTGCACGAAAACGAATATCGAATATCACACTCGAAATCGACGGTATACGACACATTTCAATCAAAATCCCAACCAGGTACACCGTGGTATAATGTCTCACCATCCTGTGCATCGGCGTGCACATAAGCAAATCAAAATAATAAAAGTGCATGAAAACTATGCCGAAAGTATAAGTCAAATCATATGTATGTCCTAGGCATGAAATCACATATCATGAAACTCGGTCATCAAAACTCAATCATGAAATAAATCACCCAAAAATACTGAAATTCAAAGTGACGGATACGTGATAGTCAATCACAAAATCACAACTCATAAATACTGTCGTCGATATGTCCGTCCTCCAAAGTCGAGAAGGTGGTGGTGCATCCAATACTAGCAGAGCAAGGTATCTACTTGCTTTCTGACCATGGCCTGTCGCCTAGTGTCCTTAGGCTCTCGTCTCTCACTACAGATTGCTCAGTACATAGCTCCTCAGCTCAACGGTCCAATATAGAAATGATAACGGAGCAGTCCGCTTTGACACATCCTCTAAAGATCTCTGGCCAACTGTCATGGCCACTCATAACATGTCTCGTCGACGATGCCGAACTCTGGCCTGCTGGTGTGCGTAAAATGACCACTCCTGGGTCCAAGTCTTCTCGTGCATTATTCCAGAAAGCGCCTTTCGAGGTCTCTCCTAAATCTCATCTCTGCCGAACTGTCCGGAAGTTATCACCCTACACTGGATCTGTTTCTTGTTCCGGAATGGCTGCATACTCATCGCGACTCCTTCTGGAAGATATATCTATATACAACGCCTCTGCATGCGTATCACATCTCTGATATCGGCGGAGTGGAACGTCATCTCATCAAGATCTCGTACGAACCTCTTACTCCACCTTTCTCTACTGTCGACTGCTTCGGACTCGTCTCATCGTGGCTGCATGGACTGCGCTCCAACGGCTATACTCGTATCTGGAGTTTCCTAAGCAATGCATCTCACCACATAGCATCCGAATAAAGTCGAACCATTCGATCGACTCGTCAAAACCTCATAATCCCCCAAGAGCTCAACATCTTGGGTACAGTTTAATAGTATCAAGTACATACAACAGCATCGGTGGACCAGCCGTAGAAGGGCAAACCCAAGCCTCACTAATGGCACCGCGTAACCGCCGCAAACCCTAAGGTTCAAAGGCTTTCACACGGTCATTATGTCGATTTAGTGTTTCATTCTTCTAGAGGGTCCATAGAATTGCTTGCATGTCTTTCCGAATACTTTAAACTTGGAATATGGGTTTCTGACATTCGATCGCCTCTATCGACTCTCAACGCACCTGCGTGAAGTCGTCTCTAGCTGGAATCAATCTACCTGATGACCTCGCATCGGGGTAAGCGAACGAACCACATGTCCTAGTCATTCATCCTCGGATGACTAGCGACCTTCTATCATATCTCTAAGTACAACTCATGCAGCAATAGCTCGAAGCATCTGGGGTGATATCTCATCCTTCGCAGCAGCAACTGGCTCATTCGTCCGCACGCTGAACAATGCCTAAATCTGTAGGGTTCCTAGGCACACTAGTGAGGTCTCACAAGCCATCAACCATGGCAATTTCAAAAATTCTAGGTGTCGAGAGACCCGACTACGGATCGTTTGCTAGAAAACTAGGCGAAAAGATAACTAGTTAATACTTAACTAATGGGATATCGGAAATACAACCTTTGTAGATCCGGTGCTCCACCTCCATAGCTCCGCAACGAAGTCGTCTCCGCCTTCCAAAAAGAATCCGGGCTCTAGCGTCGACTTCATCGGAGAATAAGCAAGCTAGGTCGTCGATGTCCATGCCGAAGATGATCTACGTCGAGGCATCGCTAAATCAAGCTCCGACTTCACCAAGTCAAGAAACTTGTGAAGAAAACACACTCTACTACTTGGCAAGAGGTAGAGGATGAAGAAATAGGAAGTGGGTAGACTTTAGATTTGGATTTCTCACTCTTTTTCATCACTTGCCATTAATGCAGCAAGCTTTCTTCATGTCAAGAAAATGAAGAAGAAGAAGAAGCTAATTATGATGAGAATAATAAAAATGAGAAAAGAAATTCATTCTTATCATAATTGAACCATAGTTAGGTGTAGAGAATCAATCATGGTTTAGTGGAATGGTTAGGTTAAGCATGAGACAAAATGGTCAAGAAGTCAAAGTCTTCATGAAGGTTCATGAATGAACAAAAGAAAGCAACCATTTTCCTCATTTTGCCTTTTCTTTTTCCAAAAAGATAAATGAATAAAATGAAATTAAAAACCCTAATTATCCACTTAACCATGGTTTAATTCTTTACACTTAACCAAAATGTATGTATCATCAAACATGATATAATCTAGTGCACAAAATCATATCGCATATGTAATGCACACATCCGAGTGAGAAAATCCATCTTAAAGTGAACCGATACTAGTTAATGCAAAGTAATATATCAAATATATAATTATGCATTAAATCATTAAATCAACACTTGATTCAATGATCCGGTCATGTCGCACAAAACCGACAGGTATCATTAGTAACAACTTATCGAATCAACACTTGATCCGATAACCCGGCTATATCGCATATAACCGATCAATGTCACATCGCGAGAATTGAATACAGTATCAAATACCGGTATTATTCTCGGTCCCGCACATATCTCCTATGCGCTCCTATTTCGTTTCGCTTGAGCCAGGAAACCTCTGTGTAGGACTCTAAAGACTCGTCAATACGCTGGCAGAAGATGATGATCATATCAAACATCCACAAGCCGCAAGCGGTCTGCTAAACGTAACGGCCACCCGGGTATTGAGCGATCTGAAGATCGACGAGCAAGCCCGCTCACACTCCAGTGAATCCAACCAGTAACACTACCGTACAGTCCGGTCTGATCGTCTGATATGTTGCATATCTTGCCTAGGGGTGGTAAACGTCAGACCCCAATAGCTCGATAAGTCGTGTCGATATGAGGTCTATAACAATTCGAGAAACTACTGGTAACACTTACCAGTAAATCTCAGCAACCCTGGCCAGGGATTTCCTGTTATAGCCAATCGAACACAGCGCAACATCAACCCCCTATACCGGGAGAGACGAATCCCCTCCTATCGCTCATTTCCTCCATGTGACTCGGGACTGTACCCAAAAACCACCGTTTTGCACGCCCTCTTGGACGTGGTAAGATGGAAATCAAAGCACAGTGGGAACCACACAAGACTCTATGACGATCTCGGGTCAACAGACTACTCTGTACCAGTGTCACCAGAGAACTGCCATCTGACGTGAGGTATAATACCATCTGGGAGTTCTCGGCGAGTCCGTCCAGTGTACCCAGTCTCTACTGAGCACCCGTATATCATCTCTGATGTCAAACACCGATGGATATGGGATCATCCATCGCCCATCTATATGGGTCGAGAAGGTATACGCTAGTCTACTCTGGTATATCGATGCCCCGTCTCGATACACCCACGACTATGGACTTTGAAGGATGTACTTATAGACTACCATGTCCCCACTAGTATGATCCGCATCATAGTCCAGGTAGTCAAGCACACATCCTAAGGGCTTTACCAACATGTAATAGAGAGACAATCTGAGTACACGTTAAGGTAAAGAGCAACCAGATAGCATACTATCATGTCGAGCAAGAAAGTCCTCCCTATATATGTCCCAGCATCCACTACAATATACATCCAATGTACAGTAATGGCCTCTAGGGCATACATATAACTAACAATCTCCCACTTGCACTAGGGCCATCTGTAGCAGTGGTTGTAGTATCTCATACTCAACCATCCCATAAAAGTCTCTCTTTGGGAACAGGCCTTTGTGAGTGGATCCGCTGTGTTGTCCTCTGAGTCTACTCTTCTTACCTCGATCCCCTGGAGATCAACTATCTCCATGATCAGGTGACACTGCCTTAGATTATGTCTGGATCACTGATGGGACCGGCGTTCCTTGGCATAAGCCACAACTCCATTGTCACACAATGGGAGGAACAAAGTTCATCTCATGAACAAATATACATCCAGACTGCCTCTTTGGTAGCATCTCAAATAGCGATGTATCCAGCCTTTATCGTCTAGTATGTCACGGTATCTAGTTTGGAACTCTTCCAACATACCGCCCATTTACTGAGGGTAAAGACAATGCCTGTGACTGACACTCAGTCGTCTTTATCACCCTGGAACACTTCCAGTGATTCTCCCCAGGATCGATTGATACCATCTCACAACAACTAGTGAGAATCCTAATATCCATTTAGATCTATCTCATAGATCCAATACCCAGGATTTAGGAGGTATCATTTTGATCCTATATGGAGAATCATGGTGATAAGCGGAGATTGATCGAGCGTAGCATAGGAAACTCTTTTCTTATCAAGAGTATGTCATCCACGTACTCTACGAGGATCAACACCATACTCCCTACTACCTTTTTGTATATACAAGGTTCATCTACCATTTTGATGATGTCAAACTCTTTGACTAATCCATCAAAACAGATGTTCCAACTCCGCGATGCCTGCTTTATCCTATAAAGCATCTTGCACACGTTTCCGCTGCTCCCACTATTTACGAAGCCCTCTGGCTGTGTACTTATAGACGCTCTCTTCCAAAACATTATTTAGAAAAGCTGTTATGACACCCAACCACCAGATATCGTAGTCATGGTATGTAGCCGTGGCATGTAGGATCTGGATGGACTGAAGCATAGTCACTTGAAAAGGTTTCATCATTATCCATGCCTGGTCGATGACGAAAAGCTTTAACAAGTCTAGCTTTGAAAGTCTCAACTTTTCCATATACACCAAGTAATCTTCTCAAGATATACTTGCTCCTGATGGGGATTTAACCCTTCAGGTATAGCAACCAAAGTCCATACTTTGTCAGTGTATAAGGATTCCATTTCAGATCGCTAAGCATCCAGCCATTCTTACAGAGTCCCTACTCTCGATGGCCTGCTCGAAACTAGTTGGGTCATCATCTCATGATGCAATCCTCGCTCCCACTGTCATAGAGAAACCGAAGTATCTCTCAGGTGGGTGAGGAACCATACTAGATCGGCGGAGAGGCCGAGGTTCGTTGGAATCTACTGAATCCTTTGGTTCTATCAAATCATCAGCTGTAGTTTGTATAGCTGGAACCTTTCCAGTTGTACATAACTGACCTTGCCTCGAGCTTGTCCGGATTATGCTTTTAGACATAGGTCGGACAACCCCAAATCTTAACTATCTTAAGAGATGGGCTCTTCCCTTATCATATCAAATATGAAGTGGTAGGCAACTGATTTGATTCGAACCCTATTCAATAGGTATGCAACTTCTCAAGTGCATAACTCCCAAAAAGGAAATAGGTAACTCAGTAGTACTCATCATAGAGCACACCTTATCATATAGGGTGTGATTGCTCTGCCCCGATATACCATCGTGCTATGGTGTATACGGAGGAGTAATACTGAGAGAGAATCTCATTCTCCTTTAGAAAAGTCCAGGAATTCCGTGATCAAGTATTCTCCTCTTTGATCACATCAAAGGACATAATACTTTTACCCGTATTTTGGTTCTCTACTTCTAACTTATATTCTGTGAATATCTCAAAAGGTTCGGACTTATGTTTCAACAGGAACGTATGTCAGAATCTTGAGAGATTATCAGAGAATGTAATGAAGTAAAAGAACCGGTCTTGGCATGTGTAGACAGGGGACCTACATACATCAACATGTATCATCCCAAGAGTTCACTAACTCTTTCTCTGTTTCCAGTAAACGGAGCTATGGTCTTCTTATCTTTGTGACATGACTGGCGAGTTTCACAAGATGTAAATTCAAACTGATTTAAATATACATCTAAATGTAACTTCAGCCAGTCGGGTCGCATTGATCTAACCTAGTCTACAATGCCTTAAGAAGGATTCGTTCATTTCTGAACTCTTCCTCTTGTGTGTGTTCTGTATACTAAGAACTGTAGTTTGATTTAGAACATTAATGCTTTTAGACAACGTGCCTGAACCGATCAACTTTTGATATAGGAAATGTTCAAAACATTATCCAACAATACAAAATTATATCGTTTCTTTACTGATAAAGAGACTGATATGATTTTGTATATCAGGTTCGGTATCTAATAACATTCGTTTAGAATCAATGTATTGGTAATACAGGGTGACAGTGACCAACAGACTTGGCTGCAACACTTGCCCCGTTTTCTGCCTCATGAAACTTATCACCCGTTCTCAGTTCTCTACCTTTCTTTAGCCCTATGTAACAGATTACATATCTGGGATCCTGATCTGGTATCACATACCCAAAACGTAAAGGATACTGAGAAACAGTTCTGTATAATGAACACACACGAAGATGATGCATCAGCATGCACTCTCTTCGTTTGGGCGGCACGGGAAATCCGGTATTCCCCAATTTCCTGCTCTGTCTTATAACAATTATAAGTTGGAGCGGGACCAACGTTCCCCAGCTCAGTATAACAAGCGGGTTCGGTCAATATTCCGTATTATTATCTTGATTAAGGCGTGATATGGTCGCTACCTGGAGAGAGAGAGAAGAAAACACTCAGCGTGCGCTCTTGCAAGAATAGATTGGTTATTATTTTATCTAATCAGGATGGCTCCCACTGATTTTTATCAAATCTTCCTTCAAACCCTAAAAGGAAAGACTAGCCGGGATTAATTACACACTACAAGTTCGCCAATCTTTCAGCCAGGCCAGTGTCGGTACTTTGAGGGAGGTCCCCCGTGCTTTCGCACGAACCTAATTAATGTAAACCTCGTTTTCCCAGAGGCGTAACCTCTTTGACACCTTTCTAGACACCTACTTGATCGGCTAATTGTAATGTATAAAACTCTCCCAGGAGTAACAATTACTCGCAGCGGGTATCGGGATCCAACTATCTTATAGAAGGTATGCAATCTCATTGCAAATTCCAACACTTGAAATTCCCGATAATATTTTGCCCCTAACCTCCTATGACCTTGACAAAGGCCAACAAACCATAGGATGCTAGTCAAGTTCAACCCATCATTTCCTGATTGAATTAAACCCACCCGCACGGCCCTTGACAAAGGTCAACAAGGTCGCACGAATACCCTAACTCAATCTGCATCATATGCATAAGCAGATAAGCACCAGTTAGCTACCGCACACTGTGCCTTGACAAAGGCCAACAAATGCAGCACGAATACTAACTACTACTTATCTGAAATGACGGAGGGCTACGACAGGTTTTTATGAAAACCTATTGCGTAATGAACTTGATATCGTTGTAGGATCGAATGAATTTTGAAATGGAGTGTTTTTTAGGCTTTTCTAGTTTTGCTAAAGGAGTCACTCCTGGTGAAGGGATCGTTGGTCCTTTCCTCGTCGAATGAGGTGCGGGATATATCATATATATCACTGTGCAAAGCAAAAACTCTTAAAAGCAATTAAAAGACAAACCGAGTGTGTAGCATCTGCCAGTTATTGCTAAAGGAGTCACTCCCGGTGAAGGGATCTCGGTCCTTTCCTCATCGAATAAGGTGCAGGATATATCACATATACCGCTGTGCAAAGCAAGAACTGTAGCTACCTGTTTTATTTTGAAATTCGATTCTACAACATCTTAGGTTTCTTTTATTTCATTAATCACATTAATGAAGTCCCATCATATAAATACCTAAACATCATAGATAGATATGACGTACACTTATGCCATCCGCATTCGCCTCGATGTCCCCTCGTGCACCGTTAGGTTAGGTAACTAACGACAGAGCAGGGCAGGGCTAGCGCGGGTGTAAAACATAAGTAACGTCTATATAATATATCATATATACTATATACTATATCCATCACAGAATCACAACACAGATATCGCAGCAGAATGAACATATGAAATATTGGATATACTAGGACGTCCGTGTTTTCAATACGAGCCAGTATAAAACACGGATTCCACGGTCGTGATGAATAGCCAAACCCACACCCCTAGACCCCTACGAGAGCGGCAAGCAACCCTACCAATTCTGGAGTTAGGAGACCCGGACCCGACTCCTCGAGTTGGTCTCCCACTGGACTCCAGAACCCGGTTACTTGTGCTCCCCTCCTTGGGTCTATCCTAGTGCGGAAAAGTAAATAATATACAAAGGGTGACAACTTCCGCTACCTGGAAGTGCCCCAAAAAAAGAATATTACATACAAGTTTTTACATGAATGAAAATGAAAAACACTCATCTCACATAAAAAAACCCCGGCTATTCAAACACGACGATCCAATATAACATATCCAGCAACACATAACATCACATGTCATCAACGTAAGTAAGTATGCATACCCCAATTGTCGTTGACGTATAGCAACGAAACCGGCGATATGATCATACTACACTTACGGTCACAGAAAAGAAAGTGTAAAACTACAACAATTGGAATCCGCAACTGCTTTAGACATCACATGCCTAAACAAATGAAATACTTAGACATCACATGCCTAACAATTATAAACCCCGCATTTTAGTCTCATTATCGAAAACACTTTTCAATATCAAGTCGGGTAATTCAACAAGATTCCCGACATCCTGATCGAATGCTCGTCGCAAACTTCAGTAGACGGCCGCACCCCCGATACCGTCGACGAAGTGCACCAAGGCGGAACACCGCTGCCGCGAGCACCCGAACGGATGCTTTCGGCGATGGGGTTCTCCTACAGTCACTTGGTCGGGGCTATGGAGTGAGGCTGTCTATTAAGTTTACCCGGCGAGTATCCGCGTACGCTACGTGATTGCGACGGACTTTTGATCACATCAAAATTCCGTGGCAACCGATCAAGTGAGACTAAACTGCTATGTTTATAACATTCATTCAGTTATCTCATAACTTCTTGTGAATTCCAATTATTGTATCCCATTCCAGATAAATAGAAAATGTTAAACTTTCCGATCGAACAATCGAACACCCAAGTTTTCCCGAAATAGATCAACACATGAAACAAGTCTAACAACATTCAGTTCGTGCCTCAGTACCAACGGTCCAGCCGTAGAAGGGTCAAGCCAACGCCTCACATGTGGCACGCCGTACTGCCCCAAACCCGAAGGTTCAAAGGGCAGTTCAAGACGGTCACATAATCGAGTTAAGGTTTGTTGTCTTCTAGAGGGACCATCGCGTTACTTGCACTACTTAGAACATCGTTAAACTACGGAAAAATCCAACACTTGGAAATTTCCCGACAGGGGAAAAATTGGGTATTTATATCCGGTCGAACTTTTTAACATATTCTAAAATTTATTCGGAAAGCCACACAGACAAAATTTGATACTCCGATCGATACACCGAATCCCCAAATCAATCCCAGAAAATTCAACTCTTGAATAACTATTAAAAATTTCCAGAAAATCCAGCATTATTAATTATGAGTTACTG
This sequence comes from Agapanthus africanus, assembly GCA_030015575.1. Taxonomy (NCBI): domain Eukaryota; kingdom Viridiplantae; phylum Streptophyta; class Magnoliopsida; order Asparagales; family Amaryllidaceae; genus Agapanthus; species Agapanthus africanus. The sequence continues at coordinate 284,884,997 of CM057346.1, forward strand.
TGTAAAAAATATTTAATAAAGTGTCCGTACCGCCACGGAACCGCCGCACGAGCGTTGCTCCTGCCGCGGAACCGCGGCAGTTTGATGGAGATAGGGGCACGAATTTCACAGTATCTCTTAAATTCACCTGCTGAATTTTCTGAATATTTTTAATGTTGAAAAACTCACTGTTTTCAAAAAAGGACAGAGAGCATGTTAGAAATGGGTTTTCGGGTTCGTTCGGACTTCAAACTCCGTCTAGACTTCGCCTAAGGCTCTAGCTAGGCTCTGATACCACTGTAGGGTTCCTAGGCACACTAGTGAGGTCTCACAAGCCATCAACCATGGCAATTTCAAAAATTCTAGGTGCCGAGAGACCCGACTACGGATCGTTTGCTAGAAAACTAGGCGAAAAGATAACTAGTTAACACTTAACTAATGAGATATCGGAAATACAACCTTTGTAGATCCGGTGCTCCACCTCCATAGCTCCGCAACGACGTCGTCTCCGCCGTTCAAAAAGAATCCGGGCTCTAGCGTCGACTTCATCGGAGAATAAGCAAGCTAGGTCGTCGATGTCCATGCCGAAGATGATCTACTTCGAGGCATCGCTAAATCAAGCTCCGACTTCACCAAGTCAAGAAACTTGTGAAGAAAACACACTCTACTACTTGGCAAGAGGTAGAGGATGAAGAAATAGGAAGTGGGTAGACTTTAGATTTGGATTTCTCACTCTTTTTCATCACTTGCCATTAATGGAGCAAGCTTTCTTCATGTCAAGAAAATGAAGAAGAAGAAGAAGCTAATTATGATGAGAATAATAAAAATGAGAAAAGAAATTCATTCTTATCATAATTGAACCATAGTTAGGTGTAGAGAATCAATCATGGTTTAGTGGAATGGTTAGGTTAAGCATGAGACAAAATGGTCAAGAAGTCAAAGTCTTCATGAAGGTTCATGAATGAACAAAAGAAAGCAACCATTTTCCTCACTTTGCCTTTTCTTTTTCCAAAAAGATAAATGAATAAAATGAAATTAAAAACCCTAATTATCCACTTAACCATGGTTTAATTCTTTACACTTAACCAAAATGTATGTATCATCAAACATGATACAATCTAGTGCACAAAATCATATCGCATATGTAATGCACACATCCGAGTGAGAAAATCCATCTTAAAGTGAACCGATACTAGTTAATGCAAAGTAATATATCAAATATATAATTTTGCATTAAATCATTAAATCAACACTTGATTCAATGATCCGGTCATGTCGCACAAAACCGACAGGTATCATTAGTAACAACTTATCGAATCAACACTTGATCCGATAACCCGGCTATATCGCATATAACCGATCAATGTCACATCGCGAGAATTGAATACAGTATCAGATACCGGTATTATTCTTGGTCCCGTACAAATCTCATATGCGCTCCTATTTCGTTTCGCTTGAGCCAGGAAACCTCTGTGTAGGACTCTAAAGACTCGTCAATACGCCGGCAGCAGATGATGATCATATCAAACATCCACAAGCCGCAAGCGGTCTGCTAAACGTAACGGCCACCCGGGTATTGAGCGATCTGAAGATCGACGAGCAAGCCCGCTCACACTCCAGTGAATCCAACCAGTAACACTACCGTACAGTCCGGTCTGATCGTCTGATATGTCGCATATCTTGCCTAGGGGTGGTAAACGTCAGACCCCAATAGCTCGATAAGTCGTGTCGATATGAGGTCTATAACAATTCGAGAAACTACTGGTAACACTTACCAGTAAATCTCAGCAACCCTGGCCAGGGATTTCCTGTTATAGCCAATCGAACACAGCGCAACATCAACCCCCTATACCGGGAGAGACGAATCCCCTCCTATCGCTCATTGCCTCCATGTGACTCGGGACTGTACCCAAAAACCACCGTTTTGCACGCCCTCTTGGACGTGGTAAGATGGAAATCAAAGCACAGTGGGAACCACACAAGACTCTATGACGATCTCGGGTCAACAGACTACTCTGTACCAGTGTCACCAGAGAACTGCCATCTGACGTGAGGTATAATACCATCTGGGAGTTCTCGGCGAGTCCGTCCAGTATACCCAGTCTCTACTGAGCACCCGTATATCATCTCTGATGTCAAACACCGATGGATATGGGATCATCCATCGCCCATCTATATGGGTCGAGAAGGTATATGCTAGTCTACTCTGGTATATCGATGCCCCGTCTCGATACACCCACGACTAGGGACTTTGAAGGATGTACTTATAGACTACCATGTCCCCACTAGTATGATCCGCATCATTGTCCAGGTAGTCAAGCACACATCCTAAGGGCTTTACCAACATGTAAAAGAGAGACAATCTGAGTACACGTTAAGGTAAAGAGCAACCAGATAGCATACTATCATGTCGAGCAAGAAAGTCCTCCCTATATATGTCCCAGCATCCACTACAATATACATCCAATGTACAGTAATGGCCTCTAGGGCATACATATAACTAACAAAATCATCAAAATACGGTGCATTAACTGTCATCACATTTTGCCTAGCCTCTAGCGGTAGCCCAACCCTCTGGTGCTGATCTACACGTCCGAGAAATCTCGTAAGAGCGAGCCATCAAACGCTCATAGCGCAAAAACACAATAAAACGATGCCTCCCTATGCAACCGTATGTCCATGGAACCACGCCCTGGTCAGTCCTCGTTCGTGACGACCTCGTGCTGACCGCAACCCTAACTGTAGCTCTCTCTGCCCGTACAACCATGGTAACAAAACCATAACTGGTACCGATGAGGCTAGATCATAGGAAGGAATATAAAACTGTGTAAGGAAATGTACATCGTAAGGCTTCTTAAGTGGAGTAGTGCATCGTAAGTATGCCGGGGAACATACGTATGCTACGTCACTCTACTCAAGCTACCTACTCCATCAACCAAGGGTCATCCTACACTCCGAAGGTAAAACCTAACGCTCTGATACCAAGTTTGTCATGACCCGAAAAGTACGGAACAAGACCGGCACATAAATTACGAACGTCTCGAGACGTACGTAATCTAAGTAAGCCCAAAACCCAGAAATCAAAACCAAAGAAGCAGTAAAGTGAAGGAAAAACCAATTTAAAGAAAGTAGTTTTAATCAACATAGGACGAAATATGTATTTTTAAAATCCAAGTATTTTCTAAAAATTTCGGTAGAGTCTCTTTTGTAAATACTGGCCCCAAACAGGATACAACATGAATAGTATACGAAATCAATAAAAAGACATCCCCAAGCGGAAGCTAGGTCTTCGTCAATCGACGGTCAAAACCACGCAAGCAATATAATATACAACGCCAAGGGCGAGGATCAAAACTCAAAAGAAAACTCAAATCAACAAGAAAACCCAAAATAATACAACGCGCGACTCTGAGGTCGAAAGAATAACAAATCTGGTCTTCTATCTCTCTCAAATATACAATTTGGTTGATGGAGTTTCTAGATACAACTAAAATAATAATAAACAATAGTGGTCCTGATGCAAAGAACCCACCTGCCAAAGCAATCACCCGGAAAGAAAAGCAAGCCAGCAAAGCCGTAAAGAACCTGTACGGCAAAACCTGCAAGGAACTGTGGCACAACGGGGGTGAGTTGCAAACTCGTGAGTAAAAAACATCTACGAGTAGAAATCGCATGCATAATGCTATCCTAGGTCATATCATGAAATATCCTCAATAAAATCCTGGTCCAGCTATGCAAAGTATAATACTACATGCACGTGTCAGAGCCTCAGATAGCAACATATCAGATATATGATGTATGAATGCATTACGAATTTAAACAGAATATATCATGAATGAAACAATTGTTTTCTTTAATCAATGAGATTTCTATATATATATATATATATATATATCAATCAAGTATCATCAATGAATGCAACAGAGAAATCAGTGTCAAGCATCGACACAAAACATAAGTCTCAGTATCACAGTATCAAATCTCAATATCTCAAATCTCAAACCAAGTCTCAAATATCAATACCTCAGGCATCCTATCATCTGCGGGATCGGCTCGCGGGCTCCGGCAGAACGGATCAGCCTATAACCATCTCATGACTCCGGCCGGTATCCTCCGGATAACCGACGAGTCCAAATAATATCACCGGTAGGTAGTGCTCCCCTGCCAGGCTCATCGAATACAACTCGGGCTTCTTGCCCCGGGGTACCATACGTGGCCCACCATGTACCCGAGACGGTTCATCCAACTCCTCGAATCGGGTCTCGAAATCCAACAACAATCATGAAAACTCATGGTGGCGACTCGTACATCATGAGAAAACCGCAATTTGCATTCTAAAATGATGATACTAAGCTTTTATTAAATTCTTGTGATTTTCCCCCAAATCCATAAATCTTAGGTAAATCCGAAATCATCAAAATCATGATACCAATAAACGGTGAATACCGGTATAAATCTCCATAATATTGCATAACCAATGAATATATGAATGCACCTAATATCATGCAATGAATGCAATATTTAAACTAGCATATGGAAGTTATAACATATTGTGACTATCAGTTATCAAGCTATGTCAATGAAAAGGTATTTTCTAAAGTGTACGTGACATGGCAATTACCGATGAAGATGTGTGTGAGCCGGCAAGCGAATGTAGGTGGAGCATACGCGTCATCGGTAATGGTGCTGGTGTCTTAACAGCATGATTTCATAATTACTACGTACACAATAACATGCAATGAGGCGATACCAACATAATAAGGAAAATGAATAGTAAATACAACAATAATATGCAGAACATGAATAATAACGTAACAACAAGGATCTACCTTACTACACATGTGTTATACTGTTTTGCCGTTTGAAATAGTACGAATCGTGGTGTTTAGAAAATAGGGGCCACGGTGTTTTTAAGAAAAATATACGTAGTATCCCTTGGTATGTCTTTAAAAATTCTCACAATTCGTCATTTTTGGAAATAGGTATGACTCGGGTCTAGTCTGACATCTACTAGGTAAACTACAGGTCTAACTATCAACCAATCAAAAGATGTATGGAAACCACCTAAATTTGGGTCGATATATATACAAGTATATTAGTCGGTGATCCCGCCACAATAATATCACATACGATACAACATATCATATGACATCCTATAATCAAGAGTGTGGATCTATCGTCAATATATTGCTCGTACGGTAAATCCGTCGTACGGCCTCCCAAATCTGGGTACGGGACAAATGTCACATCTATCACATTAATCATCTGGTATCCTCGTTTTCGAAAATCATGTTCGTGGTACTGATCTACGTCTAGTACAATACTGATACCATCCATGAAATGCATGCGTGTGTATGAAGACACCACGCCTAAAGAACCTGGTAACATATCATGTCGTATCTCAAATACGGACCATATCACATCACCGATCTCACGGCCTCAAGCCCAATCTCATCGACTCATCTCCAAATATCATACAATATCCTCAACATTCATGCATGTGTATATGAATGTATATATGCATAATCTCATACCCATGCGTATATACATATATACACGTTCCTATATACGCACAAGAAGATAATATATGCAAGTGTATATGTGTGTGTGTATGCAAATCCTTACTCTAGGTTTCATGTCTAAGAAATCTGCTAAGTCCTTCTTCAATTTTCGCTAACCCTAAACCCATAAGCTCCTAAGTCTTCTCTTATTCGGTATTCATATCACCTATTAACATATAAAAGAATATCATTACCACATCACCTCATTCCTCATAATTTTGCGGGGGTGCTATACGCCATCCACCCGACTTCTCCCCGTTGATATAAATCTACTCACCTGATCTTCGCTCGCCGGTGCCGACGTCGCCACATGCTTTCTTATCATCTCGAAGTCTGCATAGGGTACCTACATATCATAACACACCGTATCGCATTAAAATCCGACTCATGACCAAAACGACACACGAAACTTACATAGGTTAAAACCTATGGTTTGCTTTCACAAATCAACCCAAAAACCCTCGATATCGGCGTACAAACGCCGATTGATCGAGAAAAACACCAAACGTACCAATCATGGTTTCAAAACTCACTAACTGTACAAGAAATAGGGTTTAATTCAACAAAACCATAAAATTAAACAAATTGTTTTATTTCCCAAAAACCTAGTTAGCACAAATTCCCATTTTGGTTCAAAACTTGATGTTTTAACCAATCTACATATTTTAACGATTCAAATGGCCAAAATGCTCATTAAATATCATAATTAGGTCATACAAACCATTTCCATAATTTAATTAAATCAATTTGCATTAATTCCAAATTCCTAGTTTGCAAAAATAACCGATTTTAACACTTTTTAAAGCAAAATTCACAATTTAACAATTAAGCTAGGTTTTGCATAACCCTAAAGTGTTAAACTACATATTATATTGTTAATGAGGTGATAAAAACCCTAACCAAAATTTTAATCCCACATTTTAATTCAATTTCAAAAACCTAGTAAGCATGAAAATAGAAAATTTGCGCAAATATCGCGGATTTGCGACAAAAGTGATCACATCATCGCATAAACATCCAACCACACAACTAGTTAGCGACAATCACTTAAATTCAACTCATATACCATGCTTCAAATCCTATTTTCCATAAACAACCCTTTCATGATCTTATAAACTAGCACTTCCAAACCAATTTCACACTAGAAAAACCTAGATTAACACTAATTTAAAGCCCAAATAGCAAGTTAACCTCTAAGATTTAGGTTAGCAAAACAACTAGATAGCAAAATAGAATTAATTAACTTAGTAATGGTGTGCTAAAACCCTAGTTCATATCAAACTACTCTCTTTACAACCTAGATTAGAAATTAACAATAATTTAACATTTCAAAGTTCTAATTTAGCACACATAAACTACAAATTAACCAATTGATTAGAAATTATACCTCACAAGTTCAACCCTAGCTTGCTCTAGCCTCCCAAGATGCCATCTTTCTCCTTGTTTTAAACTAATATGGGTGTGAGAAGAGGTAGCGTAGGGATTAGCCTTGAATTAGTAAAGAAATTATCGATTTTGAATAGATTTAGATGGAATTTAGAAGAAAAATGTAAGGAGAATTTGGGGGAAAATAGGGACAGCAGCTGGGGAAGCTCTCGGCCTTCGAAGATGGGGGAGAATGAGACAGAGTGGTGTAGAAAATTTCAAAGTCAAAGACCCCCCATATAACCTAATACCCATACTCAAATTAATATATTTAAATCCCTTTTAAACCATAACTTTTTACATGAGTTGAAGGCCAAAAAGGAGGGGACTTTTCCTGCTGTGGTGGGGCCAGCCAAGGAAGGGTGAGGGAGTTGTGAGAGAATGTATAAAAAATTCTATTCAAAAAGACCGCGCATAAGCTAAAAAATTGCAAGTTTTTGTTTAATTATTTAAATTTTAGTTTTCCCTTAATTATAACCAATTAGAACTTGATATAAATTGCTAAAAATTTATATTACTAACTAGATATTAGTTGTCATGGTTCTATAGTGTGTAATTGGCCTATTCAAATTTGTATTTATCGCTAATTTAATGTATTTTTGACGGCTTAAAATAATATTAGAATAATTAATTACGGAAATTTTTTCAGAAAATTAGAAATTTTACCAGTGGCTCAATAAACATCAAATACTAGCAATTACATAGCTAGAATATGTATATTTAATTTTATAATAAAGATATTTATATTTTGACTTTTTACAGAAAACCCCTTTATTTTACCGATTTTCCGAAATTTCACCGAAACGATTTTCAAAACGTTACATCCTTGGCCAGGGCTGATATGGAGATCTACTGATAAGTGTTATCAGTAGTTTCTCGACACGTTATGAGCTTCACATCGGCATGACTTATCACGTTACTAGGGTCTGACGATTTCCACCCCTAGACATGATATGCGACATATCAGATGAAGAGACCGGACTGTACGGTAGTGTTATTGATAGGCTTCATGGAGAGTATGGACGAGCTTGCTTGTTGATCTTCATATCGGTCAATACCCGGGTAGCCGTTACGTCCAGCTAGTACCACTGACGGCTTGTAGGTGACTAATGTGATCATCACCTACTGTCGGCGTATTGACGAGTCTTTAGAGTCCCACATAGAAGTTTCCTGTTCGAGCGAAATGAAGTAGGGCAAATATGTGATATGTGCATGGGCCTGATTAAATACGTGTATGTTATACCGTATTGTAATCTGGCAGTTATCTGATATCGGTTAGGTTATATATGATATGACCGGATTATCGAATCAAGTATTGGTTTGATAATGTGGTATTCGGATTAATGATATTAGTCGGTTATATATGATATAACCGGATTATTAGATCAAGTGTTGATTTAATAATGTGATATATATTATATGTGATATAATTATATCTTAACTAATATCATTAGCTCACTAATTGCTTTATTTATATATATGTATATATTAATGTATATCTGATATATATATATTTGATATATATATATATATATATATAATGTGAAGCATGGCATATTTTTCTATTTTTAGAAAATGGAAAAATGAGGTGTAAATTGTGGAGATATTTTGGGTATGGATGAGGCATGGGCTTATATGATTTTTTATTAGTCTTGACTCACTATTCAAGTATGGTTGCAAGTTAGAATTGCAATTTATTCCATACTTGAATGAGTGAGGAGAGGGATGATTCATAATATTGTTTTCTACACTTGCTTCATGCTTGATGCCTTAGCCATTTTTCCTTGAGCTTCTTCTTCCTCTTGATCTCTACAATTTCTTCATCTCACCTCCAAGCTCAAATCCTCACATGAGATGTGAATTTTTGAGCTTGTGAGAAACCTAGTGAGTTTATCATATCCCCTACTTCATCATCCCACACCAAACTAGCAATTTAGTGTGGTGTGTTTCATACACTAAAAGAGTTTAGTGTAGAGTTAGCTTGATCTAGAAGAACTTCGGATGGATTGTCTTTGGCACGAAGATCATGAAAGAAGGTCGTTCAACTTAAAGAGGAGCCTTGTAGAGTCGCGTGGACTTCAACCCGGAGCTTTAGAAGAGAAGGACTCGAACTACAAAGGTTGTATTCTTGTTCTCAACATGTAAAGTAGTTTACATTTGGTATTGTCTAAATATCTACTTTAAGATTCTAAGTTTACAGTTGCTTAGCATGACAATTTTTTGAAAATGGCATGGACGATGCCTCCCGAAACCATGCTGTCGTGCTAGGGAACCTAACATGATATTGCAGAGCGAGCGTCCGACCTGTGGACTGCCATCTCTGCCAGTTTGTATATTATTTGTTTGGGGCATGACCTAGTTGAGGTCGATGTCACCCTTGTACATATTATTTTCTTTTCTGTACGTCACGACCCGAAACATTTTAGCTCGTGACCGGCACTTAAATCACGCAACGTCTAAAGGCGTAACATAATTCAAGTGTGCCGAAACCCAGAAATCTAAACCTTTTTAAGAAAACAAAAGAGGTGAAGTTTTGAAATAAAGGTATGATGAAATCAGGTTATACTTTAATGCATAGATAATGAAACATGAAAATGCAAATGGATGATATTGTAGTGGAAACATTTTTTGTCTTTAAAAATTTTAGGCAGCACCCCCCTTGTATATTTTGATCCAAACCACATATACATAACAACAATAAAGGCATTCTCAAGCGGGAGCAAGCTCTTCACCAATCGGCGGAATCACAACTACGCAAGTCAGAAATATATGTATACAACGCCCAACGGCGAAGATCAACACAAAAGGATAGTGAATAAAGCAAGACATCAAATCCACCAAGTGAACATATAACCCATCGCTCTAAGTCTCGCAACCACAACTCTTTCTAAGTCTTACTATTTATACAAATACTAGTTTCTGATTGATGAAGTTGACTAGATACAACAGGAATAATAATAAAAGAGTGGGCATGATCCAATATGTCCCACCTATCAAAGCAAGTCACCCGAATGTAAGATGTGTGCCAGCGATAGCGCTACTGATCCATGTGGTCTGTAACACCTTAGAATGTGTTTTGTAGCTAATTATATTTTAAAATATAGTTTTTAATAAAAAGTTTACCAAATTAAGTTTTAAATATTTTATCCTATTTATTGTGTATTTTATTAGAATTTTGTTAGGCTTGCACACACTTGTGCATGATAACTAGGGTTTAGAGATGGGGTTAGACCATATTTAGCAAGCATGATAGATTAACCCATTCTCTTTAAGTTATTAATTATTGTATTAAGTGTTTTGGGTTTAATAGTGATGGTTGTTTTAAAAGTGAAAATGAATTTAAATAGGCTTTTTAAATTAGCTTCATGGTTGACTTTAGGGGAGAGAGAGGGCATGGGGCATCATGGCATGAGCCATGCCTCATTTAATGATGAGAGAGAAGGAGAGAGGGAGGGGTTCTAGCCTTACCCTCATTTTCTCACTCTCATATCACTCATCTCTCACTCTCTCTCACACACACACACTCACTCACTCAGAGCACAGCAGCAGCAGCAGAGACAACAACAACAACAAGTGATGTAGCAGCAGCAGAAGAGGCAACAGCAGCATCAGCATCACTAGCAGCAGCAGCAGCAACAGCAGACGGCAGCAGCAGCAACAGCAGGAGCTCCAGCAACTTGGAGCAGCTCCTCTCACTTCTTCTCCTGCTTCTTGAGATCCTTGTAGGTATATTTCCTTAACCCAATCCCTAGTTTTCTTAGTTATATGTTAGTTTAGCTTCGGTTGTGTTAATTTGTTAGATTAGTGCTAAATTATGGTACATTGTCGTTTTTAAGCGATATATTGGATTTTTGAGATCTGCTATGGACCCGGACCTCACAGAGTGAAATTGAGAAGACTGGGACATGCTCACTAGGTATGGACACCACCACCAGAACACGAGCCCCTAACCCCATAGTTTGGCCGCCGATTAATTCAATCTGGCCACAATTTGCGGCCAGGAATAGGAGTTAGATGTTGGGGTTTTGTGTAGGGTAGTCTGCAGTGTTGTGTAGTGTTTTGGCATGTATAGTTTTGTAATATTCTACCTGTAGGAAAATCTGGGGTCATATGTCGTGTTTGGTGTCCGTTGTGTTTGCGCGATACGCGCGATACGTGAGTGGGTTCTGTGATCCAGCATATCGCGGCGTGTCGCGATGGTTTAGACGCGTACACACACACGATTCAGCGTATCGTGCACACGCGAGTTTCTCGTTTTGGTTCGATATCGCGTTTCGCGGAATATTTGGCTTATATGTGATTTCCATGTCTTATTGCAGGTTTGCAGACGGGACTACGGACACGGCTACAGGGGGAGCAGATGGTAGGATTCACCTAGCGTAGGGCGTAGGTGAGTAGATTTAACATCTACAGGGGAATCGCCCGCATGGCATTATGCGTCTGGGCTAGGATTCATATACCTGTCGCGCATTCTACGTTATTGTTAGAATTGCGCCCTTATGTTATTTCCTTGATATAGTTGTACTGTGACTAGCAGCCGTAGGACACTGCACATATTATTGACAGTTTATGTTGCACGAGCACGGATTGTATGCTACACACACACCGTCAATAATTGCCATGTCACACATAACCCTTTATTGATACTATATTGCTTATCATACTTGACATCTAGCTTATGGTATACCTATAGTGTATCATACCTTTAGTGATAGGTACATATACACCTTGCGATACAGCTACAGGTATACCATGCACATATTTTATTTATACCGGGGGGAGTTTCCTACATATGTTACTTATACCCAGGGGGGTATACGGCATCTTTTACTTATAGGTAGATACCTATACTTGGCTGTACTTTATTGATTTTGCATACATGTGGTCCAGCTATATACTTTTGTTTACCTGCTCGCATTCAGATATATCGCATATATTCATTCCTGGATTTGCGCATTGTTTATTTTGATTTTATATGATGTTTTCGGGATTTGGGAACCGCGGGGGTTCATGAAATTATGCATACATTGAACAACCCGGTTTCCTTGATATGATATTTGCGCGTCCACCATCAGTTTTATCGGTGCTGATTATATGCTCCATACGTGGTGTGGTTGCCGTATGAGAGTACATGGTGGGGCCCGGTATGGTTCCCCTCGGCAAGAAGATCGATGGGTTTGCCGATTGAGCCTGGAGGCGGGCGAGTAACTACCGGTGATTGGTTGGACCTGGCAGTTGTCCGGAGGATACTGGCCAGAGTCGAGAGATGGATGCGGGATGATCTGTACTGCCGGGGCCGAGGGCCGACACCGCAGACGGACCCCGTGGGCCGATCCGGACTGACGGAGCCCGATATACGAGAATTTCTGTTTTGATGCTTGGCACACTGTTTCCATGATATTTCTTTTAATACCTTTGTATATATAACAGGGGATTTAGCCGTTCTTATATATATCTTTACACCAATATTAATGGAATGGGACGCTAATATATGTGTATTGCCCCCATCATATTTATTTCTGCATATACATATATACCTGTGGGATGTTAGGTTTTACTTGAGATTTGACTTGGGATAGTAGGTGATTCATTGAGATTGGATATTGGATATGAAAGAGATGGTTGATTTGTACATTCGAGATATAGGAGAGCTATTCGATATTGTACTTGAGGTGATGTGAGATCTATGTGATATGAGAGCCCAGTTTGGGGGCCGTTTTGACGATTTGGGATGTAAGTGTCATGATGGATTGTGATCCTACCACGATGTCAGGTTTCCGTGGGAAATGACATATTCCCCCTATACCTCACCCTTACCTACCTTATGCACAGATTCATATAGTGATAGTACCCGTTGTGTACCCTTATGATAGTTGCACATCCACATTTTTATATCCTTATTGCATAGTTACCGCATATTACTGTCATGTTACTATAGCTTCACATTTTGATTGTACCGGATACTGTACTTTCCTTATTTCAGCATTTGCATGGCATGTTATTACTGTAATCGAATATCTTAGATTCATGTTGTACGTACATTCCTGCGATTACCTGCATATGTTATCTTCTATTCACGAGTTGGCAACTCACCCCCGTTGTGCCACAGGTGTTTCAGGTTGTTCCCCAGAGTAGTCGAGGCAGGCTATTCCTCCATTCAGCTATCCAGCTATCATCTTTTGCTACAGATACCGCATCAGCTCACAGTACCTTTTTGCTTAGGTGGGTTAGATGATTATTTGTATTTCATATTGTACATTCGTTGTATTTTGTACTCTCCATCTACTATTGTATTGTTGACTTAGAGACTTGGTGTGGACGTTATGTGTATCTTTGTGGGTTTGATGTCTTTTATATACAGCTTTTTTCTATTGTCTTTATTTCTTCGCTACGGCGTCGTATATTCTGTTGTATTCATCTTGATTAGTCTTTACAAAAAGGGGGTGTTGCTAAAATTTTAAAGAAAGAAAGTAGACCTTTTCAAAGAATTTGGGTTGCGATTTCAAATGTTTCAAAAATTTATATTATCTTTTTCTGTATTCTCATGGTTTAGATTTCTGGGTTTGGCTTTCTTTTACTACGTGGCGTCATTAGGCGTTGCGTAGAATTAGGGCCGTCACGGGCCAATTTTGGGTCGTGACAAAGTTGGTATCAGAGCGTTAGGTTTTACCTTTCGGAGTGTAGGATGACCTTAGTATGATGGAGTAGGTAGCTTAAGCAGAGTAACGTAGTGTGTATATGTCTGCAGCATACCCACGATGCGGTACTTCGCATTAAGTGACCTAAGTACAAATTGCTTGAAATTCCTTCCTTGATATTCCTATCCTTAAGATTCGATTTCCTTATTCTCGTCGGATCTTATATCTATTTATAGCCTTGCCGCCGATGACTATGGGGACTCAGAGTGATGCAGCGAGGGCCGAGGTCAGAGTTGGCTCGGGTGAGACGAGTACTGACCAGGATGGCACTCTAGCTGCACAGGTGCAGACGGATCAGCCTACGATCTATACTATGGATAGACATTTAGTAGAGATGCAGGACTTCCGCCAGACAATGAGTTCTTTGGTTGATGTCGTTCAGGAGCTACGACAGGAGGTTGTCACCCCTGTTACTCAGCTGTCCCTTACGATCAGCATGCGGCAGTCCGTCACCTACATAGCACCAGTGGTTGCAGCTCCAGTTGACGAGGCGCATATTCCAGAGGCTCAGAGAGTTCCAGGATAGTGGAGGACTCGTACCAGCATACCATCCCACAGACAGAGGTTTGGTCGTCGAGACAGATTTCGTGGCCACCGCGGGAGTAGCAGAGGCATAGGACGAGGACAGTCGTTCAGCTCTTATCTCCAGGATGGTCAGCAGTCAGCGCGTGGATGTTTTCGATGCGGAAGCCTTCAGCACTTCGTCAGGGATTGTTCTTTAGCACCTCGTCAGAGTCGTATTCAGAGAGGCCGTGGACGTGGAAGATTCGCTCAGAGGGCTCAATCTACCAGAGGAGTTCATCCAGCTGCGAGTAGAGGGCAGACACAGGAGTTTGCTTTTACTCATCTGGACGCACAGACGTCCAATGTGGAGTCTTCAGGTATCTTTATTTATATGTTCTTTTGATGTATTCGTTTGTCTTCTTGCTTGTACCGTTGTCGGGTAGATTAGTAGTAGTTGTTTTAACTTCTGTAGGCGATCCTTTGTTGTGCGACACGTATTCAGTTGTGTGCCAATCGGATAGGAGATAGAGATTCGTCCGTCGTTTAGATCCTTCTAGAGATGTTGGATTTGACGTTCTCCTGGGCACGGACTGGTTAATTACGTGCTAGGCGTCTGTGGACTACCGTGAGGAAACAGTCAGTTTGTTTTTCCCTGTAGGTCAGTTCTTGTTGTGCAGGTGGATAGTTGTGCCGCCTTTCACAGCTTGAATTCAGCCTTTTTTGCTAGTCGGCTACTGAGGAGATGTCGTGGATTCTTGGCGTTCACCCGTGATACCGGAGCCACAGTGGGATTGTTGGACCGGGTTCTTTTCGCGCGAGAGTTTTTCCGACGCTGTTCCAGATGGGTCGGCGAAGCTTGGGAGCTAAAGGATCAGCAGTAGAGTTGTGGTTTGGGGAGTTTTGTGTGTCTGAGTGTTTCGCTTTTGGAGGCTCCGATTTCTGTTCGTCAATGAGGAAGACGACAGTTTGAGGTTGTGTATCGACGGATCGTCAATTGAACCGGCTTACGGTGCGGATAGGTATCCTTCACCTCGCTGTGACGATTTCTTCGATCAGCTCCAGAGTGCGAGACATTTTCTAAGTTTGTTCGGGATCAAGTCATCATTATTGCAGGTTCGGAGTGATGGCATTCCGAAGACTACCTTGTGCGTGCTACGGGCTTTGTGTGTTTTGTGAGTCGTTGGATTCACTGTTACCCTAGCAGCATTCGTAGATGTGATGAACCAGATTTCTTCAGGCCGTTCCTCAACCAGTTTTTGTTGTGTTATTTACGACATTCTGGTCTATCTAAGGTGTCTTGAGGAACATAAGCAGCACTTGAGGATTTGTTATGCAGATACTGGGAGAGCACCAGCAGTTTGCTAAATTCTCGAAGTGTTTCTTCAGGCTAGTTTTGTGTTGACTCCTAGGTCTTGTAGTCACGGGAGACGGTTTTGTATGGTTCCGAGGGAGATCGTGACCGTACAGCTTAGGTCCAGACATGTGTGCAGGACGGAGATCCGCAGATTCTTGGACTTAGCAGGTTTTTACCGCCGTTTCGTGTAGGATTACGAGAGTAGTGCTGCACCGTCGACTGAATTGACCAAGATGGAGGTTTCTTTTCCGTGGACTGAGGCATATGTATGGAGTTTTCGGCAGTTGGAGATTCTGTTAACAACTGCAGCAGTCCTTTCTTTGCTTTTAGTTCGGGCGACTTTGTTGTGATAGTCTTCTGCAGATTTACAGTTCTTGTATGATCGTTGAGTACAGCTTTAGTTCGTCTCTACGGAGTGAACAACTTGCTCATGTCCGCGCCCGACAACCTTTCCTTAAGACGTTTTCACGAGACACTGCCGCCGATACTCGTTCGTCAGTGATACTCGAGCATACTCGGCAGGGTAATGATTCGGAGACCTTGATTTGTGAAAATGATGTGCTAATTTAGGGACGCGTTTGTGTACCTGGTTTCATCGGGTAGAGATGTGAAACCCTAGAGCATGCACATCTGTCAACTCTCTAGGTGCATTCAAGTTCCGCCAATAGTGACGTGACTTGTGAGATGGTTACAGGTGGACAGGATGTAAAGAGATGTTTCAGGTTTCGTTTCAAGGTATCTGTCTTGTTGTGTGCTTGAGTCGAGCATCTGAGGCCGGCTGGAGAGATGCAACCTTTTACCGTTCCGAAGTAGGAGTAGGAGCAGATCTCCATGAATTTCGCTATGGTTTCTACCAAGTTTAGTTAGGGTGTGACTCCATTCGGATTCTTGTCGTCCGGTTAGTCTCAGTTTGCTCAGTTGTTTTATTAAAGTTGTGTGTTTGTGCTTTTGTTGACAGCGGTTGGGGATCATCACTCGCCATCGTTAGGGTTCTCCTTCGATAGCCGTTATAAGGAGACACTCCAATTGGCCACCCTTAGGCTTAAGGGTTAGGTCGTGTCGATCACTAGTCTGTTGTTCTTCTGACTCCGCGTAAGTAGGAGTTGGGACCCCAGCTAGTCTAGAAACTTCGGAGATAGTCCAGTTGTGTTAGGTCAGGATGGGAATTGTGCATTTCGAACTAAGGTCTTATGATGACTGTGTTGGTCATAGACTCGAGTTCGCAGGGACAGATTATGTACTCCAACGGACTTTCCGATGAATGATGTGTTGGATTTTAGGAAGTTGTCCCAGGATTTAGGTCCTTCCGAGATCCTATAAATGAGCTAGTTTCGTTGCCTTTAATTTGGCACTTCTGCCCAGATTATTGGATTTTCACCCCGTATTCCTTGTGATGATACTTTACAACTACCTTCTTGACCTTTCTCACGTTCTTTGGCACCAGACCATTTAGCTTAGACGCGATCTTTCGTTCACCAGTAGCCAATTGTGTTAATGGCTCGGCAGGTGGTGGAACATCGGTCAAGGGTCTGGCCATCTGTGAAGGGTTTTCTTGGACGCAGCCGTATAGTGAGATAGTCACTTGGGAAGCTGCGAACGAGATCTGAGAGTCGTAATCTTCTCTTTGAATGTACGCGTATCGGTATATTTTTAAATTCGGGGACGAATTTCTTTTAAGGGGGGAGATTGTAACACCTTAGAATGTGTTTTGTAGCTAATTATATTTTAAAATATAGTTTTTAATAAAAAGTTTACCAAATTAAGTTTTAAATATTTTATCCTATTTATTGTGTATTTTATTAGAATTTTGTTAGGCTTGCACACACTTGTGCATGATAACTAGGGTTTAGAGATGGGGTTAGACCATGTTTAGCAAGCATGATAGATTAACCCATTCTCTTCAAGTTATTAATTATTGTATTAAGTGTTTTGGGTTTAATAGTGATGGTTGTTTTAAAAGTGAAAATGAATTTAAATAGGCCTTTTAAATTAGCTTCATGGTTGACTTTAGGAGAGAGAGAGAGAGGGCATGGGGCATCATGGCATGAGCCATGCCTCATTTAATGATGAGAGAGAAGGAGAGAGGGAGGGGTTCTAGCCTTACCCTCATTTTCTCACTCTCATATCACTCATCTCTCACTCTCACACACACACACACCCTCACTCACTCAGAGCACAGCAGCAGCAGCAGAGACAACAACAACAACAAGTGATGTAGCAGCAGCAGAAGAGGCAACAACAGCATCAGCATCACTAGCAGCAGCAGCAGCAGCAGCAGACGTCAGCAGCAGCAGCAGCAGGGGCTCCAGCAACTTGGAGCAGCTCCTCTCACTTCTTCTCCTGCTTCTTGAGATCCTTATAGGTATATTTCCTTAACCCAATCCCTAGTTTGCTTAGTTATATGTTAGTTTAGCTTCGGTTGTGTTAATTTGTTAGATTAGTGCTAAATTATGGTAAATTGTCGTTTTTAAGCGATATATTGGATTTTTGAGATCTGCTATGGACCCGGACCTTACAGAGTGAAATTGAGAAGACTGGTACATGCTCACTAGGTATGGACACCACCACCAGAACACGAGCCCCTAACCCTATAGTTTGGCCGCCGATTAATTCAATCTGGCCGCAATTTGCGGCCAGGAATAGGAGTTAGGTGTTGGGGTTTTGTGTAGGGTAGTCTGCAGTGTTGTGTAGTGTTTTGGCATGTCTAGTTTTGTAATATTCTACCTGTAGGAAAATCTGGGGTCATATGTCGTTTTTGGTGTCCGTTGTGTTTGCGCGATACGCGCGATACGTGAGTTGGTTCTGTGATCCAGCGTATCGCGGCTTGTCGCGATGGTTTAGACGCGTACACACACACGATTCAGTGTATCATGCACATGCGCGTTTAGTTCGCGACGCGAGTTTCTCGTTTTGGTTCGATATCGCGTTTCGCGGAATATTTGGCTTATATGTGATTTCCATGTCTTATTGCAGGTTTGCAGACAGCGACTACGGACACGGCTACAGGGGGAGCAGATGGTAGGATTCACCTAGCGTGGGGTGTAGTGAGTAGATTTAACATCTACAGGGGAATCGCCCGCATGGCGTTATGCGTCTGGGCTAGGATTCATATACCTGTCGCGCATTCTACGTCATTATTAGAATTGCGCCCTTATGTTATTTCCTTGATATAGTTGTACTGTGACTAGCAGCCGTAGGACACTGCACATATTATTGACGGTTTATGTTGCACGAGTACGGATTGTATGCTACACACACACCGTCAATAATTGCCATGTCACACACAACCCTTTATTGATACTATATTGCTTATCATACTTGACATCTAGCTTATGGTATACCTATAGTGTATCATTCCTTTAGTGATAGGTACATATACACCTTGCGATACAGCTACAGGTATACCATGCACACATTTTATTTATACCGGGGGGAGTTTCCTACATATGTTACTTATACCCAGGGGGGTATACGGCATCTTTTACTTATAGGTAGATACCTATACTTGGCTGTACTTTATTGATTTTGCATACATCTGGTCCAGCTATATACTTTTGTTTACCTGCTCGCATTCAGATATATCGCATATATTCATTCCTGGATTTGCGCATTGTTTATTTTGATTTTATATGATGTTTTCGGGATTTGGGAACCGCGGGGGTTCATGAAATTATGCATACATTGAAAAACCCGGTTTCCTTGATATGATATTTGCGCGTCCACCATGAGTTTTATCGGTGCTGATTATATGCTCCATACGAGGTGTGGTTGCCGTATGAGAGTACATGGTGGGGCCCGGTATGGTTCCCCTCGGCAAGAAGATCGATGGGTTTGCCGATTGAGCCTGGAGGCGGGCGAGTACCTACCGGTGATTAGTTGGACCTGGCTGTTGTCCGGAGGATACTGGCCAGAGTCGAGAGATGGATGCGGGATGATCTGTACTGCCGGGGCCGAGGGCCGACACCGCAGACGGACCCCGTGGGCCGATCCGGACTGACGGAGCCCGATATACGAGAATTTCTGTTTCGATGCTTGGCACACTGTTTCCATGATATTTCTTTTAATACCTTTGTATATATAACAGGGGATTTAGCCGTTGTTATATATACCTTTACACCAATATTAGTGGAATGGGACGCTAATATATGTCTATTGCCCCCATCATATTTATTTCTGCATATACATATATACCTGTAGGATGTTAGGTTTTACTTGAGATTTGACTTGGGATAGTAGGTGATTCATTGAGATTGGATATTGGATATGAAAGAGATGGTTGATTTGTACATTCGAGATATAGGAGAGCTATTCGATATTGTACTTGAGGTGATGTGAGATCTATGTGATATGAGAGCCCAGTTTGGGGGCTGTTTTGACGATTTGGGATGTGAGTGTCATGATGGATTGTGATCCTACCACGATGTCAGGTTTCCGTGGGAAATAACATATTCCCCCTATACCTCACCCTTACCTACCTTATGCACGGATTCATATAGTGATAGTACCCGTTGTGTACCCTTATGAGAGTTGCACATCTACATTTTTATATCCTTATTGCATAGTTACTGCATATTACTGTCATGTTACTATAGCTTCACATTTTGATTGTACCGGCTACTGTACTTTCCTTATTTCAGCATTTGCATGACATGTTATTACTGTAATCGCATATCTTAGATTCATGCTGTACGTACATTTCTGCGATTACCTGCATATGTTATCTTCTATTCACGAGTTGGCAACTCACCCCGTTGTGCCACAGGTGTTTCAGGTTGTTCCCCAGAGTCGTCGAGGCAGGCTATTCCTCCATTCAGCTATCCAGCTATCATCTTTTGCTACAGATACCGCATCAGCTCACAGTACCTTTTTGCTTAGGTGGGTTAGATGATTATCTGTATTTCATATTGTACATTCGTTGTATTTTGTACTCTCCATCTACTATTGTATTGTTGACTTAGAGACTTGGTGAGGACGTTATGTGTATCTTTGTGGGTTTGATGTCTTTTATATACAGCTTTTCTCTATTGTCTTTATTTCTTCGCTACGGCGTCGTATATTCTGTTGTATTCATCTTGATTAGTCTTTACAAAAAGGGGGTGTTGCTAAAATTTTAAAGAAAGAAAGTAGACCTTTTCAAAGAATTTGGGTTGCGATTTCAAATGTTTCAAAAATTTATATTATCTTTTTCCGTATTCTCATGGTTTAGATTTCTGGGTTTGGCTTTCTTTTACTACGTGGCGTCTTTAGGCGTTGCGTAGAATTAGGGCCGTCACGGGCCAATTTTGGGTCGTGACATGGTCAACCTGCAAAAACTGTGGTGCAACGGAGGTGAGTTGCCAACTCGTGAGTAAAAAACATCTGCAGGTAGAAATCGAATAAAACAATGATTCCTAGGTCAACTATATCATGAAGGTAATACTATGATTTCTAGGGTGACCGTGTCTGCATATATGCCAACAATAATCAATGCATGTATACATGTGGATATCATCCACGTGTCCATCAATGACACAACAACATGAAAACATATGCATATAAATATGAGAATATCAACCAACGTGTGTCCATCAACGACACATCAAAATCGTGAAACCTGAGTGTCCAACATCGACACTCGAAACATCATGAAACCCGTGTCCAACATCAACATGTAAATCCTCATATCTCGGGCTCCGTCAGTCCGGATCGGCCCACGGGCTCCGTCAGTCCGGATCGGCCCATATCATCTCACGACTCCGGTCGGTATCCTCCGGATAACCGCCGAGCTCAATACTATCACCGGTAGGTAGTAGTCCCTCTGCCAGGCTCATCGTCTACTGCACAACATACCTTTCTTGCCCCAGGGTACTATATCGGGTCCACCATGAACCCGCAAACGGATCATCCATCTCCTTGAATCGGGTTTCACAAACTAATCTCAGAACCAAGAAAACTCATGGTGGATGTCTCGAAATATCATATCAAGAGAAACCGTGTTTTTAAAACAATACATAATTTCCTTTGAAATATAACCATGGTTCTCAAATCCAGAATCTCATGAAAACAACATCTCAATGCGTATAATCATAAAGCATGATGTATGCAAACATAGAACAGAAATGTAAGAATATCAAGTATATCATGCAACATAGTGTAATGATGTGAGCATAGCAATATATCATGCCAACGAGTCATGTGACAATACTGAACAATTAAGAGTAATAGCATGATGTAGCAATTCTACTGTGTAAGTGACATAACAATTATCGATGATGAAAGTGTGTGAGCCGGAAAATCTGTGTAAGTGTAACATACACATCATCGATAATTATGTAGGTGTACTAGCAGAGATATATGTAATGCAAAGAGAATATTATGAACGTAGCAGAAAGGAAATTGTGAGCGCAATGATATAAGGTATACGTATCTAATCCAACATCTACGTAAAGGCTAAACTAAGCGGTGTAGACAGGGATTAAATATCTATAACATATCCGAAAAATAAGAATACAAAGAGATAAAATAATCCAAGAATATAATACTAGGATCGGACTTAAGCAAAAGCCCGCTAGTATTATCCGCCCGAACATCGTACGTGCACAAGTGTACGTGTGTGATCGAACCCTGCCGTAAAACCATACGGCCTCTTCATCGTTTCGCCCGAAGCAGGGAAACCCTCTGTGTGGGACTCTAAAGAATCAACAGTACGCTGGCAGTGGGTTTAACCACAAACATGTCAGCGGCACTAGCTATACGTAACGGCTACCCGTATACCTGTCGAAAAGTAAGGCCGACGAGCAAACTCGTCCAAACTCCTACTGGGCCTCTCCATGACAATCTCCGTACAGTTCGGTCTCTTCGTCTAAGAGTATCGCATACCGGGTCTAGGGGGTGGTATACGTCAGACCCTAATAACCCGATAATTCGTGCTGATGTGGCTCAGGACCAATCCAAGAAACTACTGATCAACTTATCAGTAAATCCCAACTGTCTTGGCCAAGGTCTTATGGTCCTGACCAATCGATCACTGGGCGATATCAACTCGCAATACTGGGAGAGACGAATCACCAACAATCACTCAGTGCCTCCATGTGGCTCGAGACCGTACCCAACCAAAACCTATTTGCACGAATCAGTAGAGCCGTGGTAGGGTAGTGATCAAAGCTCAGTGGGAACTCACACGAGACAAATGCCGATCTCAGGTCCGAAGACTAACCTGTACACATGTCACCTGAGAACTTCCATCTGACGATAGGTATAATACCATCTGGAAGTTCTCGGCGAGTCCGTCCAGTGTACTCACACCCAGTGATCACCTGTATACGATCTTAGGTGCATGAGACCAATGGCTGCAGGACCAACCATCCTCCGACGGGGCTAGAAACGTATACACTAGTCTACTCTGGAGTGTTAATGCCCAGTCTCGATACTTACGCGATTAGGGACCATTTAAGGATGTGCTTATGGACTACCCTGCTCCCACAAGTATGATCGCCATCACAACACAGGTAGTCAAGCAAGATCCTACGGGCTTTATCGACATGTAACCGCAATATGTAATAATGAGTATAACATATGTTATGTTAAGATAAAGACAAACCATAATAGTACACTACCATATCATATCTTTATCAATATGTGCAAGCGGGATAAAGCATCAATAAAAACAAATACACATATCAGATAAAGACAACTGAAATAACATACTATAAAACTGAGCAAGATTGTCCTGTACATACATATCCCTAGCATCTATATGTATACATATACAATACTGACCTCTAGGGCATACATATCCAACAGTTTATTCTGGAATGAGGCTTATAAATTCTAGATCAATGGTCATGGGGAGGGGATATATACTTTTTCTTTATTTTTGCTTTAGAACACTTGTAATTTGTAACTTGCTTTTCCTTTGACTTCATGAGCTCTTGCCCCTTTGTCTTAATGTAACACCTTAGAATGCGATTAGTGTTAATTAAGCAATAATGCGGGTTTTTAGGAAAAAGTTTACCAAATCGGTTTCCTCACATTTTATAACAGTTAATTAATATTTTATTATTATTTAGTATGGCTTGAACACACATCTGCATGTTAATGTGAAGGGTAGTTAGTGTTAATCTTGTTAAGCAACCATAACACCTTAAGCTAATCTTTAATCCATGCCTTAATATAACCTTGCCTAGGATATTTTGTGTGAGAAATATCTTTGTTTGGATTGAGAGAGAGAGAGAGGTGGCTAGGTGAGTCATGAGAGCATTAATGAGAGCATTGATGGAGGTGAGGGAGAGAGTAAGGATAAGGCTTTGACTCATCCTACACTCACCTCTTACCATTTTGATCTCTCACTCTCTCATTCTTCTCTCATTTCAATTATTCTTCATCCTCTCCACACTCAAACTGAAACCCTCACTACCTCTTCACAAATCTTTGCAAAACTTCACAAAAATTCCATTAAAACACTTCAAAAGTCTTGATTTAGCCACTAGGTTGCCTTGGAGCTTGGAAAGCTAGGATTTTTTAGCAAGAGTAGCTAGGTAATGACCTCTAACTGATATTTAGGTATTTAATTTGTTGTGATGCCTCATAGTTATGGTTTAGAACACTAAAGCTTTAGTTTTGTGCAAATATCGTATTTTTAGTGTCAGCTTGAAGTCTTTATGATGTGCTGTAGAACCAAGTGTTTGTTGGAAAAGTTCCTATCGCAGTGACCTAGTGTTGTGAGTTAGAATCCACCATAAAAACCTGAGACCCATCCCTCTCTTCGTGGCCGCAGATTTAATGGTTCTGGCTGCAAATTGCGGCCAGAGTGGGGGCTAGGATGTTGATTCTTAGTCGTGGGGTCTCTGGGGTTGTGTGTAGTCTCGTGGAACTTGCAACTTTCACTAATTGTCTGTGTAGCAAAATCTGGGATCACTTTGCTATAATCTGGTGTTTTGAATACGGGTGTTACGTTATCCGACAAGGTTCGTGATCTTGTTTAGCTGCTGCACTTGGGTTGATTTTGGTGTATCGCCATGCACGTTAGCTATTAGACGAACACTTGTGAGTTGGATTGGAGTTGGTGCGTCGGTCAAACGTAGTGCATACGTGATATTGATCGATTTCCGAGATTTTCACTTGCTATGTTTTGTGTTAATAGGATCGCAGGCGGGGACTTCGGACGCTGCGAAGAAAGGCAATCAGGTGATTGGATTTACCTAGCCCGCGATTGTCGGTTAGTAGATTTAACATCTACGGGGAAAACGCCCATATGGCGTTAAGCGTGAGGGATAAATATGATATGATATTAGCCGCATGTTTATATGCACATTTTGAGATGGTGCATGAACTTCATTGCATATAGTTACTTGTTGTGCCTGAACTTGTACCCATTATACATTGCACTATTATTGACATTCTATGTTGCATGAGCACTCATTGTATGCTACACACACTGTCGGTAATTGCCATGATACGCACAACACAAATATTCATATGATATACCTTGTTATTGGTTAGCGACATTGAGGCATTGATTCTTGTGCGATGGCGCATATGAAATATAGCATACCTGTATACCTATATGCTTATATATATGCCTTGCTATACCTATGTGCTTACACATATACCTTGCTATAGCTATATGTTCACTGTTATATGATGTTGTGTTGGATTTGGATAATTAGGAACCGCGTGATATATTTAATGACTTGATGCAATTAAATAGCGGATTTTCCCTTGATATGCTCATATTGTCGTTCTATGTTGCATACATCATATTACATAGATTTGCGCATTGAAATATGGATTTCATGTGATTTTCCGGATATGAGAACCGCGGGGATATTTCAAGAAATGTGTATTGTTTTGAAAACCCGGTTTCTCTTGATTTGGGGATTTCGAGTGTTGATGTTGGGCATTTATGTTCCGAGAGATATATGGATTTGGAGATTTCGAGTGTCGATTTTGGGCACTTATGTTCTGAGAGATATATGGATCTGGGGATTTCGAGTGTCGATGGTGGGCACTTATGTTCCGTAAGATATATGGATATGGGGATTGCGAGTGTCGAGGTTGGACATTCAGGTTCCGAGGATTTTGAGTGTCGGGTTTGACACTTAGGTTCCATGTGATATACATATACGATATGTGGATTTATGTGTCGATATTGGACACGGGTATTTCATGATGTTTTCAGGTGCTGATGTTGGGCACTCAGGTTCCATGAGACTTACAGGTTATGAGGGCCGATCTAAGGGCCGATTTGAGGAATTTGGGAATTTGATTGTCTTGATGGACACGGGTCCTGCCACGATGAGGATTCCGTGAGGATGACATGTTTTATCCCATACTCCGCATCTATTTGATATGCCTGTGTTTCATGTAGATGTAGTACCCTGGTGGTGTACCTTGATCATGATAGTTGAATATTCATATTGCCATACTAATGCTATCAGATTACATGTGATAGATTATCTCTGTTAGTGCATACTTGCGATTACAGTATGATGTTATTTTCTATTCATGAGTTGGCAACTCACCCCCGTTGTGCCATAGTGTTTTGCAGGTATGATCATCTGAGTAGTCGCGGAAGGGTGCCTTTTTATCTTTACTTTTGCGGATACCGCCATGGTTGGTTATGAAGCCGTTTGCTATAGGTGGTTGCAGTTATCCGATGATGTACATTGTATATCTTCCATATCTAGTACTCTCCATCTACCACCTTCATATATTGACTTAGAGACGAGTTGTGAGGAACGATGCTGTATATTCTTATGACTCTGGTTGTCGTGCTCATGTGAGTCGGCCTTTATTTATGTGGATTATCTCAATTCTTCGCTACGGCATCGTATATCTGTTGTGGTGGTTGTTTCTGCCGTTGGGCGAGATTTGCTCCCGTTTGGTGATGCTTTACTTATATCTTATGTTTGTACCCATTTCGGGGCTAGCTTTTACAAAGGAGGTGCTGCTGGAATTTTTATGAAAACAAACTTAAGCTTAAAGTTTTGCATCGAGTTTTTTTTAAAGTGTTCTACTTTCTACTTTTTCCTTCTTGTATTAGTTTAGATTGTTGGGTTTTCGGATTACTTAAATTGCGTTACGCCAGTTGACGTTACGTAGTCTAAGTGCCTGTCATGTGCCTAAATTGGGCTGTGACACTTGACTTTGCAACTTTTTCATTGAACTTGCAAGCTTACGATTTAGGTTCTTGAATTCAAGATTAGTTGTATCTTGTTTGAAATTCAATAAAAGTTCTCATTTCATTTCATGTCTTGCTTTCTATATACATTAAACTTGTGAAATTCTTGCTTTACTTTAATCTTGCAACCTCTTAATTGAGCTTGCAGCCTTAAAGTTTGGTATTTGGATTTCACATTGGTACGGGATTAAAGAACAGTTGAAGAAATTTGCACATTTGATTTATCGGTTCTCTCTTTGTCTTTCTTTTTCAAGCAATTTTTTGTTATGTTGCGTTATTGTTTTCTTTTTATTTTATTGTAAATATGTGTGAGTAATTGATTTACTTATTAAGATTAGAATATGGTTAGTTTGTGTTAAGAGATGTGTTTGCTAAAACATTAAAAACCTTAACTTTGCAATTTGAAACTCCGAGCAAACCACTCACAATTCCGCTCTGTTAGGTACCCTATCCTACCACAGTAGCGGTGAATCCTAATCCTGACCGGATTACGAATGGTTTGCCGAAGGCTAAGGTCAAGAGACAACAATGGAAGGACAAGGGAAAAGGAATACGGATTTAACTCAAAATCATAAATACTGTATTTCAAGTTCCCTAATCCACATTGTTGCCTATTGCCTTAGAGTCAATATCAAAATTAAGTCTATAAGAAAACGGCAAACATCATCCTCGCACAAGCTAACCTAAAATTAACCTTAACAAGTCTTTTTATTGAACATATCATAGTTACGACACTTTGTATAAACAACAACTTAAGATACGTCATTAACTCGTTAAAACAAGTTAAAAAGTCTACCATCTCTCTGCGGACAACCCGTACTCATCGCGGTTAGCTACACGCGACGCCGTCTTTCATTGTGGTAATTTCAAATTCTTTCTGAATTCGACACGGTCAAAACGTATCAATCAAATGGCATCGTTGCCGGGAAGACAGTAATGCTTTTACACTTGTAGTCTCAGGTTAATTTGTGAATATTTTGTACAAAACTAACTTTCTAACAGATTCAACGGATAAAACACATTCTTTTAAACCGACACGAGAACTAAAAACAATGATGTTCTCTAGATTTTTCGATCTGCTGTCACCCAGTGTTTTAACATGAAAATCAAAGTATAAAAGTGGAATACTATTATTACATAGAGAAAACACACAAAATTTGAGCACCAAACTTGCAAATTTGGCCGGCGAAGACTTGGCATTTCCTGACGTTGCCGGTTATCTGGTGGGGTTTTGAAAATTGGTATTTTGTGTTGCCTCTAGTGTTCTGATAGTATCCCATTTTGTCACGACCCGAAAGGTACGGAACGTGACTGACACTTAAATTACGAAGGTCTCAAGGCGTACGTAATCTAAGTAAGCTAAAGCCCAGAAATCAAAACCAAATAAGCAGTAGAGTGAAGGAAAACAAATTTATTGAAAGCGATTTTAATCAAATAAGTCATATCAAGCATTTTAAAAGCAACATCCACTTTTCCGAAAATTTCGGCAGAGTCTCCTTTGTAAATACTGGACCCCAAACGGGTACAAAATAGGAATATATCAATAACATGAAATAAGGCATCCCCAAGCGGGAGCTAGCTCTTCGCCCCAAGACGAACACAAATCCCACGCAATATAAATCAGCAATGTGCAAAATAAGCATAAAAAGGCACAAGTAATAAGCAACATGTCGGCTCAAGTCAGCGCGACCCAAAGAAACAATATACATGCCCACAAATCTCACTGTCTCTTCTCTAAGTCAACATACAACAAAACTGGTAGATGATCGTGTAGATGGAGTACACTAGATACAATGAATATACAAGGTGGAAACAAAAATAATCATATAACCCACCTACGAGCAAAAGCCTCAAATCCAGGAAAAAGGAGGAAGTGCGTCTGCCGGTACAGTACTGATGGATCGGACCTGCAAAATAGATGTGGCACAATGAGGGTAAGTTGACAGCTCGTGAGTAATATGTATCATCTATAAAGACTATCGTAAGCATGTACGCAAAGTGTCACAATTCTACAATATTGCTATGGTATGATATGCTAGCAGCCATGTATGCAACATGAATGCAATTTAACACGTGATCAGAGTATGTTTTTATATCATAAGTTATTAATTTCATCTTAGGAAAATTCCTGTGAAATATCTGAGGAAATATCATATGAAATCAACAGAAATCCATGCCCAGCATCGGCACCTCAAATAAATATCTCAGTATCCCAAAGTATCGGTATCCAACATCTCGGCCCCAGCCATTCGGCTAGTCCATCTCAAAATATCAATATCTCAACATCTCACGACCACGGTCGGTATCTTCTGGATATCCGCCGCACCAACAATCATCCTTCCGGCTAGTCCATCTTAAAATTTCAATGATGATGAATGCCTATGGTATCAACAATGTGAACTGCAATATATGACTAAAAGACTATGTATGATCGAATGATGTAATGAGGTACATGCATCTGACTAGCAATTCTACATGTTCATCTTACGGAATTTACTATATTAGTACTGGTTTAAATGTCATATATGTTGAAATTATTCTAAATTTCGGTTTAAACAAGTTATCTAGTGTTTGTGGCATAGCAATTACCAAGGCGTGTGTGTTTGCATGAATAGTGCTCGTGCAGCATAAAACCCTGGTAATGGTGCAAGTGTCCTATGCGATGAAGTTGCACAATTATATATAATGAATTAAGCAAGTCAATTATTTCCTGTGTCGCATATCTCATTTAATGGTTTCAATGGTTTTATACGATGAATTTAACACAAATATGGATATACAGGTCATGCAGTGCCGTAAAATAGGTAAATAGGAACTATATGCAACAAGCTGGTATTACTAGAAATTCTAAATTATCGGGCGCCTCGCGTCATCCAAACGATTCTCCCCGTAGATGTATACATCTACTCATCGGAAATCCCCAGCTATCTTTGTCCAATCACCGCTTTCCCTTTTCGTTCCGCGTCCGAAGTCTCCGCGACCGATCCTGGAATTCGCACAACTCAAAACATAAGGTTACACATCATGAAATGACGCATGTCACGAAATGAAAGGGTCAACGTCAATGAGGTAGGCACAACGTGCACAAGGTGCGCGGAACACACACGAAAAACACTGCAAGCTTAACTAAAATTGTCGTTTCGGACCAACCGCCAAAACTAAATCCGATCAAACCAAGTTTTGCAATCTCCTACCCTAAAAGTCATAGGAGTTGCCGATAATATCATCAAGATATCACAAATAATTCATCACATAATTTTATAAAAACCTAGTAAGTACTAAAATTCCAAACTCGTGCAAACATCGTAGATCAACAACAAAATGACTACTAACAAGCATAATCACCCAAGTTAAACCATTAGATAGCCACTATACTAAATTTTAACCCATTAGCAATGCTTCAAACCCTATTTCCAACATCAAACCCTTTCTTGATTTTCATAACTATCAATCTAAAACCATTTCATACATGGAAAAACTAAATTAAGACCAATTGAAACCCACTTAAGCAAATTAACCTCTTAGATTAGGTTAGTAAAACAACTAGATAGCAAAATAGATTTAATTAACCTAGTAATGGTGTGCTAAAACCCTAGTTCAAATCAAACTACTCTCTTTAAAAAAAACTAGATTAGAAATTAGCAATAAAATTAGCATTTCAAAGTTCTAATTTAGCACACTAAAATTACAAATTAACCATTGATTGAAATTATAGCTCACAAGTTCAAACCCTAGCTTGCTTTAGCCTCCCAAGATGCCTCCTTTCTCTAAGTCTTGAATTAAATTGGGTTTGAGAAGAGATGGAATAAGGGTTTGCTTTGAATTTGTGAAGCAATTTGTTGATTTTTTATGGATTTTGATGGAAATTTTGAAGCAAAATAGATGGGGAAAATAGTGGGCTGCTGCAGGTGGGGTTTTGGCCTATGGAGGGATGGGGGAAAGTGTGAGGGAATGGTGTGGAAAAATCCAAAGTCAAAGCTCTCTCATATCACTTAAAACCCATACCCAATTTAATATATTAAACCTTTTCATATTACATTTCTTTTCACAAGAGTTGAAGTCAACAAGAGGGGGAGAAAAAAGGGGCTGCTGTTGGTGGTGGGGCTGGCCAATAAGAGGGGTGAGGTTGTGGGAGAGCGTACAAAGAAAATTCTATGTATAAAGAACCCCTCATGTTACAAAATTGCATGTTTTAGTTTAATTTATTTAATTTTAATTTTCCCTTTGATTATAACTAATTAGAACTTGGAATAAAATGCTAAAAATTCATATTACTCACTAGATTTTAGTTGTCATGGTTCTAAAGCATGTGATTAGCCGATTCAAATTTGTACTTATCGCTAATTTAATGTATTTTTAAAAGCTTAAAATAATATTAAAAATAATAAATTAGGGGAAAATTTTTAAACAACAAGAAATTTATAAGTGACTCATTAGCTACTAAATACTAGCAATTTCCTATCTAAATTAGGTATAATTAGGCTTATATTGAAAAATAATTATAATGACGATTTACGGAAAAGTACCAAATATTTACCGATTTTCGAGAAAACACCAAAACGACTTTTCAAGGCGTTACAATCTTCCCCCCTTAAAGAAATTCGGTCCCCGAATTTAAAAATCTAGCTACGCATACCTGCAAAGTGATGGGGATATTTCTTGCTCATCTCGTCCTCGGTCTCCCAGGTGACCTCCTCGCTGCTCGGGCCATGCCAAAGGACCTTGACGGTCAGTATAACCTTCGATCTCAATTTCTTCACCTGCCGATCCATGATGACCACCGTCTTCTCTGTAAAAGAAAGGTCGCGCTCTAGTTGGATCGTCGGGTGCTGAATCGCATGAGAAGGGTCGTGAAGGTACTTGCGGAACATTGAAACGTGGAAGACGGGGTGAACATCAGGAAAGATGGGTGGAAGAGCTAAACGATACGCAACTGCGCCGACACGCTCGAGGATCTCAAAGGGACCCATAAATCTAGGACTAATCTTTCCTTTTCGTCCAAACCTCATCACGCCCTTCATAGGTGAGACCCTCAGAAAAACACGATCGCCAACTGCGAACTCTAATCTGCGACGGCGTATGTCCGCATACGATTTCTGCCTGCTCTAGGCCGCTCTCATCCAATCTCGAATCAACTGTATCTTCTCGATCGTCTCCTGCATGATCTGTGGCCCCAAAATACTGCTATCGCTGAGCTCTGTCCAATAGACGGGCGATCTGCATCTCCTCCCATACAAGGCCTCGAAAGGTGCCCTTTGAATAGTATCCTGGAAGCTGTTGTTATAGGAGAACTCCACTAAGGGTAAATGATGATCCCAGCTACCTCCGAAGTCTAAAACGCATGCTCGAAGCATGCCCTCTAGAGTCTGAATAGTTCGCTCTGACTGGCCGTCGGTCTGCGGATGAAATGCTGTGCTGAAACTCAAACGGGTGGCCAACGCCTCCTGAAATCTCTGCCATAGTCAGCTGGTAAACTGGGTTACTCGATCTGAAACGATACAATTCGGGACGCCATGCAACCATACGATCCCGTCGATGTAAATCTGGGCATACTGAGAAAATCCGAAAGTGGTCTTCACTGGCAGGAAGTGAGCCACTTTCGTCAATCGATCCACGATCACCCAAATGGAGTCATACCCTCCAATGGTCCTGGGTAGACCCACGATGAAGTCCATAGAAATCTGCTCCCATTTCCACACCGGAATGGGCAAAGGCTGCAACTGTCCCGCGGGCCTCTGGTGCTCAGCCTTGACTTGCTGAGAAGTTAGGTATCTCGACACGAAGTCTGTGAAGTCCCTCTTCATTCCGTCCCACCAGTAAACATCTCGCAAGTCATGGTACATCTTGGTGGAACCGGGATGAACGCTATACATCGATCTATGTGCGTCTTCAATAATCTCGCGCCGCAGTCCCTCAGAATCTGGTACGCACAATCGAGTCCCAAATCGCAGTACCCCCCGATCATCGATCATGAACTCGGAAACTCTGCCCTGCCGAACCTGCTCTATGATCTATGAAAGATGGTCATCACTGGGCAGTGCCTCTCGAATACTGTCAAGCAACTTCCGATGTGCACGAACATGCGCAAGCTGTCCTTCTGTCGGAGTGAACTCGAACTCAACTCGGCTGTCGCATAAAATCTGCCAATCTGCTGACGACTGCCTCTGTAGGGCGCTCAAACAAGATAAACTACCTCCGGGCCTCCTACTTAAAGCATCAGTCACTACGTTCGCCTTGCTCGGATGGTAAAGGATCTTGCAATCATAGTCTTTCACCAACTCCATCCAACGACACTGTCTTAGATTCAGGTCTCGCTGTTGAAATATGTACTTCAAGCTGTTGTGGTCCGTAAATATCTGGCACGACTCGCCGTATAGATAATGTCTCCAGATTTTGAGTGCAAACACCACTGCAGCCATCTCTAAATCGTGCGTAAGATAGTTATGTTCATGTGTCTTCAGCTGCCGAGAAGCATACGTGATAACTCTATCGTGCTGCATCAACACGCAACCTAGTCCTACTCGAGAAGCGTCACAATAAACCACGAATCCGCCCGATCCCGAAGGTAATGACAACACTGGTGCAGTAGTCAGACGAGTCTTCAACTGCTGGAAGCTATGCTCGCACGCCTCGGTCCAATCAAAAGGAACTCCCTTCCGGGTCAACCCGGTCAATGGTGTAGCAATACGGGAGATGTCCCGAACAAATCGCCGACAGTAGCCAGCCAAGCCTAAGAAACTGCGGATCTCCGTAACTGATGCTGGTCTGGGCCAATGCTGAACGGCCTCGATCTTCTTCGGGTCCACACATATGCCATCTCTCGTAATCACGTGACCCAAGAAATCAATGCTGTCGAGGCGAGTCATATCGGGGAGTCGTTTGTCGCTTGTTGTTATTACTCCGGTAGGCGAGTCGTTTGTCGCTCGTTTTGTGTTTCGATTGTGTTCCGTTCGTATCGGGGAGAGGGATTCCTCCGACATATCGATGAGAATCAAATCAACCGAGGAATCCCTCTCCCCGATACGAATGGAACACAATCGAAACACAAAACGAGCGACAAACGACTCGCCTACCGGAGTAATAACAACAAGCGGCTGATCTAACGACGATACTCCGCTTAGGTGACTTTAAGATATACTAGCTTGAAAATTCCTTCTTCAATTCCGTGTATCCTATAATTCTATTGCACTGTTCTTATCATCCTGTTTCCTGTACCAGCCACTATGCCGCCGAAGGCTATGAGAGCGCAGAGGGCTGCCACCCGAGATGAGATCCGAGCAGGCTCGTCCGAGATGAGGACTGAGCAGGGTGGCGTACCTATGCCTCAGGGACAGACTGATCCGCCTTCCCCAGGCCGCATGGATAAGCCAGAGTCTGGTATGGAGGAGTTACGACAGATGATGGGAGGTATGCAGGAGTTACGACAGATGGTGGGATCCTTAGTAGAGGCCAGGCGGTAGCCCGGCAGCTCATCAGAGAAAACATCAGGGAACTCACTAACAATCGGGACCTGGTCCAAAGGAACCTCTGTGTTTCGAGTATCACAAACATAAGCTAAGAATCCCTGACATCCCTTCCGCAAGAGCTGACCAGCGCGAAGAGATGAAATCAAGCTGGGAAGGGTGACGCTGCGGTCTCCCGGAATAACAAGGACTGGCTCTCCCGGAAAGCTAAATCTGACTGCCTTCTCATGGAAGTCTACAGATGCATAACAAGTTGCCAGCCAGTCCATGCCCAGAAGCACATCAAAGTCCAACATATCGAGGAGAATCAAATCAACCGAGGAATCCTTCTCCCCGATACGAACGGAACACAATCGAAACACAAAACGAGCGACAAACGACTCGCCTACCGGAGTAATAACAACAAGCCGCTGATCTAACGACGATGACTCACGGCCCAACATCGGTGCAAAGTGTGTAGATACATACGAATGTGTGGAACCCGGGTCGAATAATACTCGCGCGTCAAAAGAACATACTGGCAAGGTACCTGTCACAACGACATTGGATGCCTGCGCATCCTGCGGAGTCAAAGCGAATACTCAGGCATGTCCCCCACCAATAGCTGGCTGTCCTCGGCCTCGGTCTCGGCCTCCTCATCCTCTCTGAATAGAACCGCCACGTCCACAGCCTCTGGGGCGCCTAACTGACGTGGAGCATCACCATAGGCAGAAAGTAGAGCTCTCTGAGGACGTGGTGAAGGTGGTAAAGTCACGTGTGGAACTGTCGCCGCTCCCTGTCGTCTCACCGAACAGTCTATGATATGATGGTGCGGACTCCCACACCCAAAACATCCTGGCGACGCCTGCTGTCCCTGTGGATAAGAACCAAATAGCTGACCCCGTCCAACTCCTCTGCCGCCACCATCTCTTGGAAAGAATCTGGCACAATGCCTCTGAGCTGGCATATCAGTATGAATCCTCTTCGGCCTAGAAACGGCCGAAGTCTTTGAAATGCGCGCCTCCATCCGTAAGGTCGTGTCCATAACAACTGCATAAGTGTCAAAGTCCTGGGCGCCGATGGCAAGAGATAACTGTGTGTCGAGTCCCTGCACAAACCTCTTTACCCACTTCTCTTCAGTATCAACTAAGTACAGAGCATATCGGGACAACTGAGTAAACTGGATATCATACTCGGACACTGTCATCCCTGGAGTCTTGATCAAAGCCTCAAAACTATGAGCTCAAGCATCACGAACTTTCTCTGGAAGGAAATAAGCTAGAAATACTGCTGTGACTCGGCCCAAGTCATAGGAGGTTGACCTGCAGCTCGACCTCTCTCGACTGACTCCTACTATGTCTGCGCAAGGCCCTCCAGACGGAAACTCGTAAGATCAAACCATCTATCGTCGGAACATCTGAACGAACGGCAAATCCTAGCTAAATTGTAAAGGAATGTCTGCGGATCCTCCGCTGCATCAGTGCCGGTGAAGACTGGGGGCCTCAGTCTTATGAAATCCTGTAGTGATACTGGAATAGCCACTGTAGTAGTAGGAGCAACTGTCTGAATAGCAGGTACTATCATAGTCTGTGCTGTGGTAGGTACGTCCTCCGATCTCGGTGTACGACTGGCCTCTACTAAGGATCCCACCATCTATCGTAACTCTTGCATACCTCCCATCATCTGTTGTAACTCCTCCATACCAGACTCTGGCCTATCCATGCGGCCTGGGGAAGGCGGATCAGTCTGTCCCTGAGGCATAGGTACGCCACCCTGCTCGGTCCTCGTCTCGGACGAGCCTGCTCGGATCTCATCTCGGGCGGCAGCCCTCTGCGCTCTCATAGCCTTCGGCGGCATAGTGGCTGGTACAGGAAACAGGATGATAAGAACAGTGCAATAGAATCATAGGATACACGAAATTGAAGAAGGAATTTTCAAGCAAGTATATCTTAAAGTCACCTAAGCGGAGTATCGTATCGCATGTATGCCGCGGACATACACACGCTACGTTACCCAGCTTAAATCACTTACTCCATCTATCAAGGGTCATCCTACACTCAGAAAGGTAAAACCTATCGCTCTCATACCATCTTTGTCATGACCCAAAAGGTACGGAACGTGACTGGCACTTAAATTACGAACGTCTCAAGGCGTACGTAATCTAAGTAAGCCAAAGCCCAGAAATCAAAACCAAATAAGCAGTAGAGTGAAGGAAAACCAATTTATTGAAAGCGATTTTAATTAAATAAATCACATCAAGCTTTTTAAAAGCAACATCCATTTTTCCGAAAATTTCGGCAGAGTCTCCTTCGTAAATACTGGCCTCCAAACAGGTACAAAACAGGAATATATCAATAACATGAAATAAGCCATCCCCAAGCGGGAGCTAGCTCTTCGCCCCAAGGCGGACACAAATCCTACGCAATATAAATCAGCAATATGCAAAATACGCATAAAAAGGCAAAAGTAATAAGCAACATGTCGGCTCAAGTGAGCGCAACCCAAAAAAACAATATACATGCCCACAAATCTCACTGTCTCGCCTCTAAGTTAACATACAACAGTACAGGTAGATGATACAGTAGATGGATTACACTAGATGCAATGAATATACAAGGTGGAAACAAAAATAATCATATAACCCACCTACGAGCAAAAGCCTCAAATTCAGGAAAAAGGAGGAAGTGCGTCCGCCGGTACAGTACTGATGGATCGGACCTGCAAAAAGGCTATGGCACAACGGGGGTAAGTTGACAGCTCGTGAGTAATATGTAACATCTATGAAGACTATCGTAAGTATGTACGCAAAGTGTCACAATTCTACAATATTGCTATGGTATGATATGCTAGCAGCTATGTATGCAACATGAATGCAATTTAACACGCGATCAGAGTATGTTTGATATGATACGTTATTAATTTCATCTTAGGAAAATTTCTGTGAAATATCTGAGTAAATATCATCTGAAATCAACAGAAATCCATGCCCAGCATCGGCACCTCAAATAAATATCTCAGTATCCCAAAGTATCGGTATCCAACATCTCGGCCCCAGCAGTCCGGCCAGTCCATCTCAAAATATCAATATCTCAACATCTCACGACCACGGTCGGTATCCTATGGATATCCGCCGCGCCAACAATCACAAGTAGGTAGTTTGCCCCTGCCAAGCTCATCGTCTACTACTCGAACATCTTGCCCCGGGTACCTTACCGGGCTCACCATGTAACCGAGACAGTTCATACTACTCGTCGAAACGGGTCTCGAAAACTAACATAAAACTCATGGTGGATGACACAAGTATCATATCTCGAGAAAACCGCAACTTGCAATATTTAAAAATGATATCAGTTTTATTAAATCCTTGCGGTTTCTCCAAAACCTCTTAAATCTCAAATGCTTAAATCCTCAAGAAAGAAAGTACCACAAGTACACATGTCAATGATGATGAATGCCTATGGTATCAACAATGTGAACTGCAATATATGACTAAAAGACTATGTATGATCGAATGATGTAATGAGGTACATGCATCTGACTAGCAATTCTACATGTTCATCTTACGGAATTTACTATATTAGAACTGGTTTAGATGTCTTATATGTTGAAATTATTCTAAATTCCGGTTTAAACAAGTTATCTAGTGTTTGTGGCATAGCAATTACCAAGGCGTGTGTGTTCGCATGAATAGTTCTCGTGCAGCATAAAACCCTGGTAATGGTGCAAGTGTCCTATGCGATGAAGTTGCACAATTATATATAATGAATTAAGCAAGCCAATTATTTCCTGTGTCGCATATCTCATTTAATGGTTTCAATGGTTTTATACGATGAATTTAACACAAATATGGATATACAGGTCATGCAATGCCGTAAAATAGGTAAATAGGAACTATACGCAACAAGCTGGTATTACTAAAAATTCTAAATTATCGGGCGCCTCGCGCCATCCAAACGATTCTCCCTATAGATGTATACATCTACTCATCGGAAATCCCTAGCTATCTTGGTCCAATCACCGCTTTCCCTTTTCGTGCCGCGTCCGAAGTCTCCGCGACCGATCCTGGAATTTGCATAACTCAAAACATAAGGTTACACATCATGAAACGACGCATGTCACAAAATGAAAGGGTCAACGTCAACGAGTTAGGCACAACGTGCACACGGTCCGCGGAACACACACGAAAAACACTACAACCATAACTAAAATTGTCGTTTCGGACCAACCGCCAAAACTAAACCCGATCAAACCAAGTTTCGCATTCTTATACCCTATAAGTCGTAGGAGATGCCGATAATATCATCAAGATATCACAAATAATTCATCACATAATTTTATAAAAACCTAGTAAGCACTAAAATTCCAAATTCGTGCAAACATCGTAGATTAACAACAAAATGACTACTAACAAGCATAATCACCCAAGTTAAACCATTAGATAGCCACTACACTAAATTTTAACCCATTAGCAATGCTTCAAATCCTATTTCCAACATCAAACCCTTTCTTGATTTTCATAACTATCAATCTAAAACCATTCTATACATGAAAAAACTAAATTAACACCAATTGAAACCCACTTAAGCAAATTAATCTCTTAGATTAGGTTAGTAAAACAACTAGATAGCAAAATAGATTTAGTTAACCTAGTAATGGTGTGCTAAAACCCTAGTTCAAATGAAACTACTCTCTTTAAAAAAAAATTGATTAGAAATTAGCAATAAAATTAACATTTCAAAGTTCTAATTTAGCACACTTAAACTACAAGTTAACCATTGATTGAAATTATACCTCACAAGTTCAAACCCAAGCTTGCTCTAGGCTCCAAATATGCCTCCTTTCTCCAAGTTTTGAACTAAATTGGGTTTGAGAAGAGATGGAATAAGGGTTTGCTTTGAATTTGTGAAGCAATTTGTTGATTTTTGATGGATTTTGATGGAAATGTTGAAGCAAAATAGATGGGGAAAATGGTGGGCTACTGCAGGTGGGGTTTTGGCCTGTGGAGGGATGGGGGAAAGTGTGAGGGAATGGTGTGGAAAAATCCAAAGTCAAAGCTCTCTCATATCACTTAAAACCCATACCCAATTTAATATATTAAACCTTTTCATATTACATTTCTTTTCACAAGAGTTGAAGTCAACAAGAAGGGGAGAAAAAAAGGGGCTGCAGTTGGTGGTGGGGCCGGCCAATAAGAGGGGTGAGGTTGTGAGAGAGTGTACAAAGAAAATTCTATGCAAAAAGAACCCCTCAAGTTACAAAATTGGAAGTTTTAGTTTAATTTATTTAATTTTAATTTTCACTTTGATTATAACTAATTAGAAATTTGAATAAAATGCTAAAAATTTATATTACTCACTAGATTTTAGTTGTCATGGTTCTAAAGCATGTGATTAGCCCATTCAAATTTGTATTTATCGCTAATTTAATATATTTTTAACAGCTTAAAATAATATTAAAAATAATAAATTAGGAAAAAAAATTTAAACAACAAGAAATTTATAAGTGACTCATTAGCTACTAAATACTACCAATTTCCTATCTAAATTAGGTATAATTAGGCCTATATTAAAAAATAATTATAATGACGATTTACGGAAAAATACCAAATATTTACCGATTTTCAGGAAAACACCAAAACGACTTTTCAAAGCGTTACAAATTTTTATTGTTTGATTTTCTTAATTATTTGTGTTCATAATTTTGGCTATCTATATCGTTTTCTTGCTCAAATATCCATATTTTTCGACATTTGCAGATTTGACGGATTGACAAGCAGCGATCGTGCTGAGCAAAGAGGCGTTTTCAAATATAGAGGGATTGACCACTTTGTGCCAAAGATCCGGGTAGTTTGACCCGCGCAAGCATACCATTCAAACACATGGAGACAATATCGACACGAGTTTCTTAAACTCAACTCTTTTGGCATGCTTTTTATTCTAAAATTCCTCTTCTCAAACCCGACGCTCTAATATTCTTGTCTTTGCAGGATTCTTCGCAACATTAATACGAACTTAAGGGGCTATAACACCAATTCAGATTGGGTGGGGATTTCATCACCATTCTTAAGACCCCGGAAATCACTAATTGCATAAGTGTCACCTCAAGCTTAATAACAAAAAATATCTAGTCTCAACCAACTAAGGACTTTTCGCGCTCAATAGGACAAAGGAAGATTGTAGGCAATCGGTCGTTTATTTAAACATTACTTTTATGGTGCCTAGGCTAAACAAGTAAGGAGGTAACTTTAAAAGGCCCGTCTCACGGTGATTCATGAGCGGAACCCTCCTTACCTCACTTGTGCTTACATGGCCACAACTGGTTGTGAAGAGGCGATTTGAAGGTTATCTCACAATTTGTGGCTTTGGAACAGTTAGGAACAGGTTGTAACACCTTAGAATGCTATTAGTGTTAATTAAGTGATAATCCGGATTTTTAGTAAAAAGTTTACCAAAATAGTTTTCTCATATTTTATAAAAATTAATTAATATTTTATTATTATTTATTTTTGGCTTGCACACACATATGCATGTTAACCTAGGGTTAACCATGCTTAAGTAGCCATGGCACCCTAACCTAAATGGAATGCCATTTATTTTATGTAATTATCTAAATTAATTTAGTTTAAATGAAGTTTGAATTTTTAGTTGACTTGACAGAGAGAGGGAGAGAGGGTGGCATGGGAATCATGAGGCATGGGCAGGCATGGCATGCACTAAATAAGGAGAGAGAAGAGGGAGGCATGGCATACACTAAACTCACACCCTCATTCCTTCATCCCTCACTCATACATACACTCTCATTTCCCTCACTCTCTCATTCACA
Organism: Agapanthus africanus; assembly: GCA_030015575.1. Classification (NCBI taxonomy): domain Eukaryota; kingdom Viridiplantae; phylum Streptophyta; class Magnoliopsida; order Asparagales; family Amaryllidaceae; genus Agapanthus; species Agapanthus africanus. Next base: position 284,925,943 of record CM057346.1, read on the forward strand.
ACTCTCTCATTCTCATATTTTCTTCACCTTATTATCTCCCTCACTCCCTCAACTGAAACCCTATCCAAAACCTTCACAAATATTCACAAACCCAAACAAAATCTTCACAAAACTCACTAAACCCTTCATTAAACTTGATCTAAAGCCTATGGGGATCACTTGGAGTATGGAAAGCTAGGGTTTTGAGCAAGTGTGGATAGGTAATGATCTCTTACTATTAATTAGGTTCTTTTATTGTTGTGTAGCTTAGTAGTCGTTGTTTAGAATGATAAAGATGTAGTTTTGAGCCTATATCATATTTTAGTGTCATTATAGGGTGTCTGTGATTTGCTGTGACCCCGAGTTGTTACTGGAAAATCTAACGATGTAGTGGTGTTGTACTAGTTGCCCTGATTGCTCACCTGAAGCACGAACCCCACCTAACCGTTTTTGGCCGGCGACACTTGATGGAATTCCGGCGAGCTCAACCGTGGAGGGGACTGGGGTGTTGTGTTTTTGTGGGTAGCTGTCTGCAGTTGTTTTAGGGTGTTTGGTACTGCTAGATTTTTAGGTTCTGACGGTATGTAAAATCTGGGATCAAATTGCTAGTTTTTAGTGTTTCGACTACGCGCGTTACGGTTGTTCCGATGTAGTTTCAGTGTTTCGGGTAGCTTGCTGTCGTGGGTTTGTTTTGGTGATGTCGCCACACTCGTTAGCCACTAAGAGAAAACTTGAGAGGCTGTTGGAGTCGGTGCGTCAATTTAAACGTAGTTTGTACGTATTATTGGTCAATTTCTGAGTTGCACTTGCTATGTTTTGGGTGATATTAGAAGCCAGTACGGCGACTTCGGACGCTACGAAGAAAAAGAAGCAGGTGGTCGGATTTACCCAGCTCGAGATCATCGGTGAGTAGATTTAACATCTACGGGGAAATTGCCCGTATGACATTATGCGTCAGGGCTAGATATGATATTATAGCCGCATGATTATATTCATATATATTGATTGTGCATCATTACATACCATTACTTGTTGTGCCTTGACATAGTATCTGTTAGTTATATGTATGCTCTAGAGGCCATTACTGTACATGTGATGTATATTGTAGTGGATGCTTGGGTATATATAGGGAGGACTTGCTTTCTCGATATGATAGTATGCTATCTGGTTGCACTTTATCTTAACATGTTGACTTGTATAAGTGATGTTGTCTTGCTCTCACATGTTGATAAAGCCCTTAGGATGTGTACTTGACTACCAGGACTATGATGGAGATCATACTAGTAGGGCCAAGTGTAGTCCACAAGTACACCCTATAATTGTTCCTAGTCGTAGGAGTATCGAGACAGTGCATCGATACTCCAGAGTAGACTAGCGTATGTGCATCTTGACCCATATGATGGGCGATGGATAATCCCACATCTATTGGTATTTGACATCAAAGATGGTATACGGGTGCTCAGTGGAGACTGGGTACACTGAACGGACTCGCCGAGAACTCTTAGATGGTATTATACCTATCGTCAGATAGCAATTCTCTGGTGACACTGGTACAGGTTAGTCGGTATACCCGAGATCGTCATAGAGTCTCGTGTGATTACCATTGTGCTTTGATTTCCACCATACCACGGTCAAGAGATCGTGAAAAAAGGTGGTTTTTGGGTACAGTCTCGAGTCAAATGGAGGCAATGAGCGATAGGAGGGGATTCGTCTCTCCCGGTATTGGGAGTTGATGTTGCGCTATGCTCGATTGGCCATAACAAGAAATCCCTGGTCAGGGTTGCTAAGATTTGCTCATAAGTGTTACCAGTAATTTCTCGAACCGTTATGAACCTTGCATCGGCATGACTTATCAGGCTATTAGGGTCTGACATTATACCACCCCCGGGCCGTTGATATGCGATATATCAGACGAAGAGACCGGACTGTACGGTAGTGTTTCTTATTGGATTCAAATGAGTACGAGCAGGCTTGCTTGTTGATCTTCTGATCGCTCAATACCCGAGTGGCCATTACGTTTAGCAGATCGCTTGCGGCTTGTGGGTGTTTGATATGATCATCACCTACTGCCGGCGTATTGACGAGTCTTTAGAGTCCTACACAGAGCTTTCCTGGTTCATGCGAAACGAATTAGGAGCACATAAGTGATATGTGCGGGACCAAAATTAATGCGCGTATGTGATACCGCATTCTTTTCTCGCGATATGTGATATCGGTCGGTTATATGTGATATAGCCGGGTTATTGGATCAAGTGTTGATTCGATAGATTGTTACATTTGATATTAGCCGGTTGTATATGATATAGCCGGATTATTAAATCAAGTGTTGATTTAATAATTTAATGTACAATTATATGTGTGATTGATCGTCTAAGTTGTGTTTTGAAAAGTAATCACAATCAAAGAATTTATAACCGCAATCAATAACGGTAACGATGTAGTTTCGTTAATGAGAACGGATCGTCCACTGAGATGAAAGTATTTATTCGATCTTGTTTTAGACGAGTTGAAAGAAAATATTAAAGAAAAGATAATTCAAGAAGATTAATCAAGATTTAGTTGAAGAAATATTTTTAATAAACGTCATGAAAGAGTTTAAGATTTGTAATCAAGAAAGTATCCAAATTCAATTTAAGTTATCATGAAAGTGATGAATAACTTGTAGGAATCGATAGGAATTCGTAGCAATGATGAGTAATAAAAATTATTAATCTTATCTATTGATGAATTATAGCTAGAACGATGGAGATGAATGAGGATTAGGGATCTATTGAAGAAACTAGGGTCTCTCCTTCACTATCCCTCGTCTTTTCACTGATCATCCTTCAAATCTAGCCTTTAGCGAAGAGAATCATCAATCATTTAATCCCTAATTTGCAACGAAATTATCAAGAACGGTGATCTCGCACCAAATTAAGTCATTGATGGTTCTTTTTCCTAAAGTTCACAATTCTCATAAGATTTAAGATTTAGTTTAGGATTTCATCATCAATTGAACTACCGAATTCCTCGATTCCTTAGCAAGCGAAGATTTACTCACACATTATGAAAATAAAAGAATCAAGAATTGGAAATTTCATAATGCAAGAATTTGAAGAAAGCAAGAATTAATAATTGATCACCTTTATTAAATCTTCTTCAAATTTACATCTCTCAATTCGAGGTTATAACACTAGCTCTCGATCGCTCCATTGAAAAGAGAATTTGTCGTTGATTTTTGCTTGGCTCGATAACCGTGAGACGTAGATCGATCGCGGATCTCTTGCTCTTGATGACGACCGACGTTGTGATAAAAGATCTTCGATGTCGTCACATGATAATGCTCTCAATTGATTCTTGATTTTGGATTTGGATCTTTAATTGATTTGGATTTGGGTTTGGATAAAGCTTTGTCACTAAGATTCAATCACCTTTCAACAACCTAATCAACAACTATTCAACAACCTCTTAACATTAGCCCTAGATCCCCTTTTATAGCCCTTAATCAAGCTTCCCTCATAAGCTAGGTTGTTTCAAGGAGTCTTCTAGAATAAGCTAGGTAGTTATGAAGCTTGATCAACAAGCTAGGTTGTTGTAGAGAAGTTTCCAGAAGAAGGTTGTTACACTGAAGCGTCTTGAAGAATCTAGGAGGTTGCAAAGAAGATTCTGGAGAAGTCTCGTCCCCGGTGCTCGCAACTCGGCTGCGGATCCGCTGCGTATCGGGCTGAATCAGCCGCGGATCCACGGCGGTTTGAAAAGCTCACTGTATCATTTATCTTGGGTTATCTTGGTGTTGGTCTACATGTATTCAGGTGATATCTGGAATCCTATTTTCTCTTCTGAATCTCTTCCAGATTCTAAGTCTTTGACTTGGTGCGTTTTATCGGAAAATTTGCGATTCCGGTTCTTTGACCTGAATAATTTTCTGCATAAAATCTCGATGAAATGTGTTGAGATATACAATATCATGCATGGAGTAATAACCACACAATTTCCCTCCAGAATGTTGATTATATACATAACACGTGGAATTTGAAATTTTCCAGACGAATTTGCAATACATGTTATATTTACAACAAACACCCTTAGGTGATTATGAAGAGTAAGGAAATTGATGTGTTAAGAATGCAATATTTTCGATTGAACAAATTCCCCCAAACTTAATTTTGATCGTCTCGAGCAAACTTCTTTTATTTAAGAGAATGAGAAAATAAAGAAAAAGAAAAACTAACTAGCATACTTTCGTAGGCAACACGATTGCACTGAGCACGTGCAACAAGCCTTTAAACCTCTAGGTGTCCATAGTAGGAGGAGTGTTGTCTCCTGAGGGTTTTCAGCGGATTGCACCCACAAAATCCTATAATAAAAGGAAGACTGTGAAAGTTACATCTAAAGATAGGAATTATAAAAGAAAGACTTTGAAAATCAGAGTTTCCAACTATACTAGCTTTTCGGTTGTCATGAGCCCTTTCTTAATAGTCATGGAAAGGTGTTATAAATCACGTCATCTCTCAATAAAACATCGTCTTTATTCTTCATCCCTACATTTCTTCCAAACACCGATCATATATCCCTATGTTTGTGAAAAGACATCCCTACACTCGGAGAATTCAATTCAAGCTATCATACTCTTGTCTATCTGCCACAGTACTTTTTAGTCGATGAATATTTAGATGGAATTGCTCACACATTCTTCATGCGACCATTAATACTTCTTGAGGTAATAACCGACCGATTACTAAATGTGCTCACATATTAGGCATAATTAGTATTTTACTCGTCTTGCAACATCTAAGGCTTAGCAGTGACTCCCAAACCAGTTGGTCTAAGGTACTAGGTGATGAAGCACCCTTGCTATATTTTTTTATGCTGCCTTGGTGATTACAAAACTAGTGTTCATTTTTCTTCACCATTTTATCTTTTGTGTTTCATTTAAATTTTCTTCGTACTTTGGCTTTCAGACAAGAGCATTTCAAGGTAAACTTTACTATCCCGAGTTTCAAGACGTGTGTAAGTGCGTATAGTAGGGTATCAACGTTCAAATGTTTGGCTTCCAGAATAGATGATATTTTTCAGACTTATTTTTATCCTGAGATTAGTGACTTCTTTCATCTTACTAACCCTTGGGACAACGGCTCATAACTACTTATTACTAGTTTCGTTTAAGAAAACATCTAATTTTCTTGGTTTTCTTAAATTCTTCCAATCTTCTAAATGTAATTTTTCACTTTCTAATCTTTTATTATAAAAGATTAAATATATTTTTTTATTATTATTATTTTATTTTTTAAATATTTTTTTATATGTGCTTATGCAAAGTATGATGCAAAGTGATGCGTAAATAAGCACAAACCTCCCATAAACTTGTTTACAACAGTGTCCTCACTGTTGCCATCTGTTAAATCTCGGAAACCTATAAGCTTGGGAGGAAAAGTTATTAAAGGGGACAAGAATGAATGTACGTGAAAATCTCCCCCAAACTTATTCTTTATTACTCACCTCCATTCTATAAGTGAGACAATATTATCAAGACATGGAGGGTGAGACGGAGGAAATTTAGTCATGATAAAGCGGCTCCTGTATAAATAGGAGCTCCTCCATGGGGTCAGTGGAACAATACGGTTTTAATCTATGTCCATTCACTTTGAAAATTGAACCGTTTTAAATATTTTCAGCCTCAACTGCCCCGTGCGGGTACACATACCGCACAACAAATGGTCCTTTCCAACGAGATCGTAGTTTACCCGTATGAAGATGGAGAAGGGAATCGTAAAGAAGGACTTGTTGACCTGGGGTAAAAGTTTTTCTCAAAATATTTTTATCGTGAAATACCTTAGTCTGGTTCTTTACTATCACTGCATTATCGTAAGCTTCATCGCGGAGTTCGCTTAGCTCGTTTAATTGCAGCTTCCGAAAGTTGCAGGCTTGATTTAAGTCAAAGTTCAATTCTTGAATAGCCCACATTGCTTTGTGTTCAATCTTGACCGGAAGATGGCAAGCCTTACCAAATACTAGACGATAAGGAGACATACCGAGATCAGTCTTATAAGCGGTACGAAATGCCCAAAGAGCATCCGTCAATTTGGTTGACCAATCTTTCTGGTTTTTAGAAAATGTTTGTTGGATATAATACCCTCAAAGTCAATTATTGGATCGCAGGCACGTGGTTGCAATGATTCAGGGAGGACCTATACCGGAAGGACAATCTTACTTGAGATGATAGTGTGCTATCTGGTTTGCCTTTATCATCGTGTACATAGTTTAGATTACATTACAGATCACTATTACACATTGATAGAGCCCTTAGGATTCTTGCTTGACTACCAGCAGTATGATGGCGATCATATACGTGAGAGTTGGGTAGTCTATAAGCACATCCTTAAAGTGTCCCTAGTCGTGGGAGTTTCAAGACCGGGCATCGATCCTCCATGAGTAGACTAATGTATACAGTCATGACCGTGACGAGGGGCGGTGGACGGTCTCACAAGCCATTGGTGTCAATTGGTTCACCTAAAATGTATAAAGGTGCTCATTGGGTTATGAGCACACCGGATGGACTCGATGGGAACATGCTAGTTGGTATTATACCTAGCGTCCGACAGCAGTTCCCTGGTGACATGTGTACAGGTTAGTCTATCGACCTGAGATCGTCATTTGTCTCGTGTGAGTTCCCACTGTGCTTTGATTACTACCCTACCATGGCTCAAAAGAGTCGTGCAAACAGGATTTAGTTGGGTACAGTCCCGAGCCATATGGAGGCAGTGAGTGGATCGGCAGGTGATTCGTCTCTACCGATTTTGGGGGTGAGATCGCGCTGTGTTTAGGAGAGCCATTACACGAAGTCCTTGGCTAAGGCAAGTGAGATTTACAGGTACGTATTCCAGTAGTATCTCAGGGTGTTCTGGGGTACACTCCGACATGACTTATACCGCTATTTGGGGTCTGACGTTTACCAGCCCCCTAGGCCCGATATACGATACTCATAGACTAATGGACCGGACTGTACGGATATTGTCTCTGACAGGCTCAGCAGGGTTTCAGGATGAGTTCGCTCATCGGCCTCCCTTTTGGTCAATACCTGGGCGGCCGTTACGTATAGCTAGTACTACTGACGTGCTTGTGGTTAAACTTACTGCCCGTGTATTGACGAGCCTTTAGAGTCCCCCACAGAAATCTTCCCAAGTTTGGGCGAAACGTTGTAGAAACCGTATGGTTTTATGGAAGGGTTCGATCATATACGTCCACTTGTGCATGGATCATGATCGGACGGATCATACTAGTGGGCTTTGGTTTAAGCCGAATCCTAGAATTAGATTGTTGGATTACTTTCGGCTTATTGTATTCGTATTCAGTCGGAATACGGATGCAGGTATGTATATACAGATGAGGGGTATTCTTGTGATACGTCACGAGTTTACTTTAGTTAATGCCATATCTTTTTATTGGATTAAACATTTAGTTTAAATGTTTAGTGGTGGAAAATGTGAGTGCAAGTTTTGTCCATATGCATCATTTCATGCCACATGCATCTGGTGACTCATGGTCTTGGTTTATGTGACCATTATTGTGACATGGATTGATTTTGGGGCTAATTATGATGAGTGGGGATATTTTGGAGAGAGAGGGGCAGCCATGTAGAGGCTTGGGGGTTTGATTATTGAAATATTTCTCTCTCTCAAAATATCTCATATAACATACAAGCCATTTTACTTCTTCTTCTTCTCTTGAGCTCACATCTTCCTCTAATGGTTTTTTCTTCAACCTCCATCCATACTATCTCATGTGTTGAGAATCAATGGATGTATTGAGACAAAGTTATCACACACATTCTCTACTTTATCTTGGACATGTCGGCTGGCAAACTTCATGTCCGAGTTGCTTCGGTTTTTAAGCGGGAGCCTGTAAAAAGATTCCTTGATGTGGTGCCACTTCGACAAGGAGACAGGAGATCGAGCGAGATCGGAGATGCCGCGAGGAGCTTTGGATGGTGGCTAAAGACCGAAGGACACGGATCGATCGGTATAGCCATTCTAACTTCTTGTAGTTAGCTAGTTTAGTGTTAATGGTACGATCCGGGTAAAATCCTACGTTAGTGCCAGTTTCTATAAAAAAAAATTGTTCCGCGTTTGGCCTCGGAATGACAACCGGGGCGCTACCGTATACTTACACTGTTTTCTCTAAAATTTGTTTGATTTGCCTGTTGGAAATCTCAGCTTGCCCGCTCGTTTAGGGATGTTAGGGAGTGGAAAGTTTATGGTTGATTGAATATTTCTGCATTAAAGTCTCGAAAGGCCGATTACAGAAATGCGTCTCGTTGTCGGTAATGATAGCGCGAGGGTGTCCAAATCGCGAAAAGATATTTTCTTTAAGGAACTTAATGACAACCTTGTTGTCATTAGTGCGACAAGGAATAGCTTTCACCCATTTCGAGACGTAATCAACCGCTAACATGATGTACAAATTCCCAAAGGAGTTGGGAAAAGGACCCATAAAATCAATACCCCAAACGTCGAAAATTTCAACCACCAAGATTGGTTGAAGTGGCATCTCATTTCTCCGAGAAATCCGACCCGTGTGTTGAAACTGTGGACAGGTTTTGCAATGATCAAATGCATATTTGAATAATGTCGGCCAAATAAAACCGCATTGCAAAACCTTTTCCGCCGTCTTTCGTGGACCAAAGTGACCACCACATGCCTGATCATGACAGAAAGATAGAACGCTCTTGAATTCATCATTAGGGACACATCTGAGAATGATTTTGTTAGGACAATATTTAAACAAATAAGGGTCATCCCAGTAAAAATGCTTTACTCGGGATAGAAATAGATGTTTGTCCTGTTTAGACCATTCGCTAGGAATAAGTCTCGTTGCAAGATAATTCATAATATCCCCGAACCAAGGTTTGCCGGATACGTTCAAGAGCTGTTCGTCAGGAAAAGTGTCGTTAATTGCCAGGGTAACAGTTGGTGAAGAAGAGATGCACGAGAGATGGTCGGCTAGTACATTTTCACATCCTTTCTTATCTTGAATGACGAAATCAAATTCTTGTAATAATAGGATCCAACTTATTAACCTGCCTTTAGCATCCTTCTTCGATAGAAGATGTTTTAAGGTGGAGTGATCAGTGTAAATCACAATCGGTGAGCCAATCAAGTAAGGCCTGAATTTTTCTAATGCAAATACAACTGCCAAGAGTTCTTTCTCGGTAGCTGTATAATTAATTTCGGCGTCATTCAAGATCTTACTTGCGTAATAGATCGCGTGTGGCATCTTATCAATGTGCTGTCCTAAGACTGCACCAACAGCAAAATCTGATGCATCATACATAAGCTCAAACGGGTGGTTCCAATTAGGAGATGATAGAACTTGGGCTGTACTGAGTGAATTTTTAAGCGAGTCAAATGCAGCCTCACAGTCCGAATCAAAGTGAAAGGTTATGTCCTTGGCCAAGAGAAGAGTTAAAGGTCCAGCAATTTTGCTAAAATCCTTAATGAATCTCTTATAAAATCCTGCATGGCCTATCTTTGACGCATTTAGGATGAGGAAGGTTATGAATGACATCTATTTTAGCTTTGTCGACCTCAATGCCTTTTCGTGAAATGACATGTCCAAGTACAATTCCCTCTTGGACCATGAAATGGCATTTTTCCCAATTAAAAGTTATGTTCTTATCTTTACAACGAGTAAGAACTGCGTCAAGATGAGATAGGCTGTCATCAAAAGAATCTCCGAATATCGAGAAATCGTCCATGAAAATCTCCAGAAAATTCTCGACCATGTCTGAGAATATCCCCATCATACACCGCTGGAATGTAGCGGGAGCGTTGCATAACCCAAACGGCATGCATCTATAAGCAAAAGTACCGAAAGGACAAGTAAATGTGGTTTTATCTTGATCCTTTTCGGCAATAGGGACCTGGTTATAGCCAGAGTATCCGTTCATGAAACAATAATATTCATGTCCAGCTAAGCGTTCCAACATCTGGTCAATGAAAGGTAGAGGGAAGTGGTCTTTCCTCGTTGCAGCATTGAGTTTTCTATAATCTATAATTACACGCCACCTAGTTTGAGTGTGTGTCTAGATCAACTCATTAGCCTCATTAGATATGACCATGATGCCGGAATTCTTAGGAACTACATGAATAGGACATACCTATTGGCTATCAGAGATTGGGTAAATGATACCATTGTCAAGGCATTTGACGATTTCTTTCTTTACCGCCTCCTTCATGACGGGATTTAACCGTCTTTGTGGTTCTCAGGTTGGCTTAGCTTCATTCATTAAATGTATATGATATTCAACAATCATGGGACTAATCCCTTTGATGTCAGTAATTTTCCAACCAAAGGCCTGCCTATTAGATCTCAAGACCATGAAAAGAGCTTTCTCTTGCTCTAACGCTAGAGAAGAGGATATGATCACGGGCAAAGACTCATTCTCACCTAAATATGCATATTTAAGATGAGAAGGTAATAATTTGAGATCTAATGTCGGCGGAGAGAAAATAGAAGGTGGGGTAAGTGAATGACATTCTGATTCCCGAAGAAGCTCAAATCCTGCAAAGGATACAGACTCGAAAAGTGATGAGTCAAAATGTTTAGAATCGGGAGTGGACTCGTCAAAAGTGTCCTCACTAAGATGTGCAAGATCAAACAGTGACGTGCTAATGTCGTCGAGATCATCAAAGAAAAGTTCATTAACCTTGCATCTTTCGGAAGCTATCTCGTGGACAGAACAGACATCAAGAATGTGAGCAGAGGGTTCAGATGGCTGACTTCCAATCTTGTAAATATTAAGCACAATTGTCATTTTCCCGAAAGATAGGTTCATGGAACCGTTTCGACAATTAATGACAGCATTGGAAGTGGCTAGGAAGGGTCGACCAAGAATCACCGGAATTTGGTTCCGTGGGTTTGTTACAGGCTGTGTATCTAGAACAATAAAGTCCACAGGGAATATAAATTCTTTGACTTTTATCAACACATCCTCAAGCTCACCCCTAAGTTTGGTGATGGATCGGTCTGCCAAATGGAGAGTACAATGAGCTGGTTTCAACTCTCCAATCCCTAATCGCTCGTAGACAGAGTATGGAAGCAGGTTAACACTTGCGCCAAGGTCAACTAAAGCTCGATTAATGTTTTAATCCCCAATAGAAATCGAGATTGTAGGACAGCCGGGGTCCTTGTATTACGTTGGTAATTGTGGGGTAAAAGCTGTGCTAACATTATTAATCATGAATACCTTTTTTGGCACTTGAGTCTTCCGCTTCCTAGTGCAAAAATCCTCGAGGATTTTCGCATAAGCAGGAACTTGTTGTATAGCATCTAGGAGAGGGATGTTGAAGTTAACCTGTTTAATCATTTCCATAATCTTCTCCATATGTAGACTTGATTTGTTTCCCCTTAACCGATTTGGATAAGGAGCTTTAGCAATAAGAGCTGGGTCCAACATTAGAGAAGGTTGTGTGGGTGGAACAGATCCCAGAATTGAAGTGGGGATCGAGTGAGGTTGACTAGAAGAAGTGGGTTGAGGGTTCGAGCCATAGGGAAAAGGAAGAATAGACTCGCAAGAAGATGGTAGTGTGACGAACTAGGGTCAGAAGTGGAAGCCAGGGTGTTATTGATAGACTCATCATTATCAATCTCTTCACCGACTTGGTTATTCAGCACTCTTCCAGATCTCAACGTTATAATGGCACTTACATTGTAGTGTTGTGAATGCTCAGGATTCAGTAGGGGTTGAGATGGAAGTTTCCCTTTCTCTTTTGCACTCATTTCGGCATTTAATAGTGCAATTTGCGCTTCTATCGATTTAATACTCTCACCGTGGGAGGCGGAGTCTTTCTTTATTGTATCGACAGAAGACTTTATTTCAGCCGAAACTTGCAGGAAATTTTTCAGAAGAAAATTCATGGTTTGTTCGAATGAAGAGGTGTTATCAGTACCGGCCAGTTGCAAAGAATTATTATACGGTGCAAAAGTGTTCACCGGATTTTGAAAATTTTGTGGTTGATAGGGGTGCTGACTCGGTTGTAGTGGTTGCTGTTGTCGTGGAGGGACCCTTCGAAAATTGTTTTGGTTTGGAACCGTGTTTTGAGTTTGGTGTTGGTTCCAAGAAAAATTTGGGTGATTCCTCCAACCCTGATTATAAGTGGAAGAATATGGAGCGTTTCTAGGTCGTTGCTGAAAAGCAGCATTAGTGTGCTCTTGACCTTGAAACAGAGAATTCAAAGGACATTCTTCCGTCAAATGTGATAGATCAGAATAGCATTCACAAGCAGTTTTAGGGAGTTTCATTTGATTTAGGGAGACTAATAAAAATTTGTGTTCCATAGCATCAAGTTTCTTTTGCATTGCTGCCATTTCAGCTTTGACTACTATGGAAACATCCAGTTGATGAATACCACCTCTAGACGATGGTTGACTTACACTCTCCCATTGCAAAGTTTTTTCAGCGAAATCTTCCAAGCTTCACCATCGTCTTTAGACATGAAGTTGCCTTGACACATGGATTCAAGTATCTGTTTCGTTGTTAGATTAATGCCCTCATATATGATTCTATAGAGATCCCACCAATGGATTCCATGATGAGGACATTGAACTAACAGATCCTTGAAGCGTTCAAAACACTTCGAAAATTGTTCATTGGGAAGCTGGGTAAATTGATTTATTTCGCTACGGACTCGGGCGGTCTTATGATTGGGATAGAATTGCTTAAGGAAAGCTATGACGAATTCATCCCAGTTTGAAATAGAATGTGCAGCTGTTTTATAAAGCCACTTCTCGGCTAAATCGCACAAAGTGAACGGGAGAAGACGTAGACGCATAGCATCCACAGAAAGCTATGAAGTACACATCATAGCACATATGTTTTCAAATTTGGTAATAAAAACATATGCGTCTTCAAACTTGAGACCGTGAAATTTCGGTAAAAGATTGACGTAGGGAGGTTTGATTTCGAAATTGTCCCCATTGGCTGGTGGAATGGAAAGACAAGTAGAAAGAGGACCACGTATCGGGTAACATCTCTCTTGGAAAGACATACGCGGTAGGTTCTGCTCACCTGCTAGTGGTGGAAAAATGGTGTTATGAAAGTTCGATGGAGATCCATCCATCGTTGTGGATGTGGTGTGTGGTGAGGAAAAAGAAGATGTATAAATACCGACTACGGAGCCGATAGGAGAAACACGGACAAGACGGGCACTAGAATCCCGTGTCCAGCCAAGCATGCACTAAATGGTTTAGCACAAGTGACAGCGTAAATGATAATTAGAGAAAATGTTGGTTTGGTGTTTGGTTTGAAAAAGACGGATTTTGAAAAATCACATAAAAATGCACAAGCAACCCGAGATCTAATGGTCACCTAGGTCAAGTTACTAGACCGCTCCTTGTATTCCAAAAGACAAATCGCAAGATAAATCCTCCACTGCCTCTTTATTCCTCCTGTGGCCAGGTAAGTGCCAGGTAAGTGGGAGGTTCTCCGTTACGCAAGTAGCAGGCCTAATTAAGTAGCCAATTGCCTTAGACACCATAAAAGAAATGCAGATAAGCAATAGATTACCCACAAACTTCTTCTGTCCTAATTGAGCGCGACGGTTCTTAGAGTCTTGTCCAGATATTTTTTTATTTAATGAGGGTGATGCGGATGCAAATTTTATGGTTTCCGGGGCTTAGGAAGGGTAATGAACTCCCTATCTAATCTGAATTTGGTCATTGCCCCTTAATTTCCGTATTAAAAATATGCAAAACAACCAACATCAAAACACGCAACAGATTTTTATTTTAGCGGCGCTGTTTTTGCAGAGAATCCTACAGAAAATGGTTATTGGACGAGAGCAGGGGAGAGATAAGAAAGAAAAGAATATACCACAGAGAGCAGGAATCCCAATTCAATAATACCGCCGTGTTTCCGCGACGAATGCAAGCTAATGGCCGCGGTTCCGTGGACAGTTTACTTGATCTCTGCACAAAAATAATTCCTGGTGCTCTTGTTACTCCACTGGCCTTCTTGAATGCTCTAGAATCTTGATCTCACTGCTCCAGTAATTCCAGATTCCCTTGCAAAATTCACACAATAATCGTTAAGTACTTGATTCGATTTTGATTCAAAATTTTGATGGAATAATAAAATTTCAACTCAAAAAACAAGAACGCACAAAATAGCATGCATCCCCGGCAACGGGACCATTTGATTGATCATCTAAGTTGTGTTATGAAAAGTAATCACAATCAAAGAATTTATAACCGCAATCAATAACTGTGTCGATGTAGTTTCGTTAATGAGAACCGATCGTTCACTGAGATGCAAGTATTTATTCGATCTTGTTTTAGATGAGTTGAAAGAAAATATTAAAGAAAAGAAAATACAAGAAGATTAATCAAGATTTAGTTGAAGAAATATTTTCAAGAAACATCATGAAAGAGTTTAAGATTTATAGTCAAGAAAGTATCCAAATTCAATTTTAGTTATCAAGAAAGTGAAGAATAGCTTGTAGGAATCGATAGGAATTCGTAGCAATGATGAATACCAAAAATTACTAATCTTGTCTATTGATGAATTATAGCTAGAACGATGTCGATGAATGAAGATTAGGGATCTATTGAAGATACTAGGGTCCCACCTTCACTATCCCTTGTCTTTTCATTGATTATCCTTCAAATCTAGCCTTTAGCAAAGAGGATCATCAATCATTGAATCCCTAATTTGCAACGAAATTATCAAGAATGGTGATCTCGCTCCAAATTAAGTCATTGATTATTCTTTTTCCTAAATTTCACAATTCTCATAAGACTTAAGATTTAATTTAGGATTTCATCATCAATTGAACTACCAAATTCTACGATTCCTTAGCAAGCGGAGATTTACTCACACATTATGAAAATTAAATAATCAAGAATTGGAAATTTCATAATGCAAGAATTTAAAGAAACTGAGAATTAACAATTGATCACCTTTATTAAATCTTCTTCAAATTTACATCTCTCAATTCGAGGTTACATGACTCTCGATCGCTCCATTGAAAAGAGAATTTGTCGTCGATTTTTGCTTGGCTTGATCGCCGTGAGACGTGGATCGATCACGGATCTCTTACTTTTGATGACGATCGGTGTTGCGATAAAAGATCTTTGAAGTCGTCGCTTGATAATGCTCTCAATTGATTCTTGATTTTGAATTTGGATCTTGAATTGATTTGGATTAGGTTTTGGATGAAGCTTTGTCACTAAGATTCAATCACCTTTCATCAACCTAATCAACAACTATTTAACAACCTCTTAACATTAGCCCTAGATCCCCTCCCTCATAAACTAGGTTGTTACAAGGAGCCTTCTAGAATAAGCTAGGTAGTTATGAAACTTGATCAACAAGCTACATTGTTGTAGAGAAGTTTCCAAAAGAAGGTTGTTACACTGAAGCGTCTTAAAGAAGCTAGGAGGTTGCAAAGAAGATTCTGGAGAAGTCTCGTCCCCGGCGCTCGCAACTCGACCGCGGATCCGCGGCGGATCGGGCTGAATCGACCGCGGATCCGCGGCCGTTTGAAGAGCTCACTGTATCATTTCACTTGGGTTATCTTGGTGTTGGTCTACATGTATTCAGGTGATATCTGGAATCTTATTTTCTCTTCTGAGTCTCTGCCAGATTCTAAGTCTTTAACTTGCTGCGTTTTATCGGCAAATTTGCGATTCCGGTTCTTTGACCTGAATAATTTTCTGCATAAAATCTCGGTGAAAAGTGTTGAGATATACAATATCATGCGTGGAGTAATAAACACACAATTTCCCTCCAGAATGTTGATTATCTACATAACACGTGGTATTTGATATTTTCCAGACGAATTTGTAATACGTGTTATATTTACAACAAACACCCTTAAATGATTAAGAGGAGCAAGGAAATTGATGTGTTAAGAATGCAATATTTTCGACTGAACAATATATGATATATTAATTTACATTAACTAATATTAGCTCACTTAAACATTTCTTTTTCTCACTTGGTACACTTAGTATATATGTGGTATATATTAATGTACAACTTTTGTGTCATACTAGATGCCACATGTGAAATGGGTATATGAGACTTACACCATACTTATAATAATGGAATGGTTTTATTTACTTAAGTTTAATCAAAATTAATGGTAATTAGTCACATGCTTGGAAGTTTAGAGAAGCTTGTAGCATCTTTGACTTAGTCCACTAATTTTGCTTTACTTGTAGATATTTATTAACCTAACCATTATTGTAACCCATGGTTTATTATCTACATGAGTTAGTGTATGACACTAACTCACCCATGGTTGCTATTCTCACCTTATGAGTTCATTCTCTCATTATTCACTTGAGATTCTTCTTCCTCATGAGAGAAAAAGCTTGTTAGCATTTTCTAAGGTGAGAAAATATTGTGAGAAAAAGAAAACTAAAGAGAGCTTATTTCCTACTTCATCACTCTCTACTATTAGCCATTTAGTTTAGGGTGTTTGCTTCACTAACCTACCATTAGTGAAGAGGTAGCATGAGCTTGAGTCTCCTCGACGTAGATCATCTTCGGCCTTGAAGACTTCGAGCAAGCTTGTTCATTTCTCCGGGAGAACCCTTTCTAGAGTTCGGGTGTTCATGACTTGGAGCGAAGGGACTACTACATGGAGCTTTAGAAGTGAAGGACTGGTCTACAAAGGTTGTATTCCCCATTCACTTGAATGTTAAGATGTTAACATTGCTTGATTGATTAAAACTCTAGTTAAAAATTCTAATTTTGGGTTCTTTAGAACGGCAAAAATTTGAAAACGGCATGGATAATGCCTCCCGAAACCTTGCTGCCGACCTAGGGAACCCTACAGTGGTGTCAGAGGCAAGCTAGAGATTTAAACAATGTTTGTTAGATTACGAAACCGAAACTGCTCCGAAACTTGAAACATATAATCATAGTTTCTGTCGTTTCTTATTTGGCCTCTAAATGTTTTTTAAGCAACTGCAGAATGTTATATGAGATGTAACATGAACACCATATAAATTTGAAGCAATTTGAGCAGAACTTGGTCGGCCACATAGGCATTTTTTCCGAGCAGGCCGGTTCTTCTATGTCCTCTGGGCTTCAAATTTGCACTGTGTTTCAGTCTCTGGGTTTTGGTGTTTCAGGTATTGTTTGTTTTTACTAAATTTACATGTGATGTTAACATTCTGCAAAATCAGCTCCAAGTGTTTCGTAGTCGTAATCCTAACATGTATTCAGGTTATTTAGACGATATTAAAAAGTTTGAACGGATATCAATAACCCAATTTTTCTCCGCTGGAAATTTTCCAAGTGTTGGATTTTTTCCAAGTTTAAAATCTTCAGAAAATAATGCAAGCGATTCTGTGGACCCTATAGAAGAACGATACCCAAACTCGACTTTTTGGATCGCGGAACCGCGGTGATACCCTAAGGTTTGCCGTAGTTCCGTGGTGACATCAGTGAGGCATGGGTCGGCCCTTCTACGGATGGTTCATAGGAGCTGTGGCATATTCTGGGTACTTTTTGAACTCCACTCAAGTGTTGAGCTTGTTGGGAAATTTTGGGTGCTTGCTTATTCGATCGAAAAGTTTAACTTCGTCTAGCTATCTGTGATTGTGATACGATATTTGGAATCCACATAATTAGTTATGAGATACCTAGTTTGAATTTTATAAATCTAGCAATTTAAGTCTCATTTGATAGGTTGCCACGGGATTTTGATGTGATCAAAAATCCGTTGCAATTACGTAGTGTACGCGGATACTCACCGGGTAACCTTACTAGATAGCCATGCCCTATAGCCCCGACCAAATGACTGTAGGAGAACCCCGTCGCCAAAAGCATCCGTTCGGGTGCTCGCGGCAGTGGTGTTCTGCCTTAGTGCACTTCGTCGACGACATCGGGGGTGCGGCCGTCTACTAAAGTTTTCGACGAGCATTCGATCAGGTTATCGGGAATCTTGTTGAATTACCCGACAGGTTATTGAAAAGTGTTTTCAATATCGAGACTAAAATGCAGGGTTTATAATTGTTAGGCATGTGATGTCTAAGGAATTCATTTGTTAAGCATGAAATCCAAAGTATGTGATACGTTGGGCTTATGATGTCTAAGGTAGTTGCGGATTCCAATTGTTCTAGTTTTTCACTTTCTTTTCTGCGACCGTAAGTGTAATATGTGGTGTATCGCCAGTTTCGTTACTATATGTCAACGACAATTGGGATACGCATATTTACTTAGGTTGATGACATGTGATGTTATGTGTTGCTGTGATATGTTATATAGGAACGTCGTGTTTTGAATAGCCAGGGATTTTATGTGAGATGAGAGTTTTTCATTTTCATTCATGTAAAAGCTTGTATGTAATATTCTTTTATTGTGGCACTTCTGGTTTGAGGATGATATCACCATTGATGTATATTATTTACTTTTCCGCATTAGGATAGACCCAAGGAGGAGAGCACAACTAACCGGGTTCTAGGTTCTAGTGGGAGACCATCTCAAGGAGTCGAGACTGGGTTTTCTAACTCTAGAATTGGAAGGGTTGCTTGCTGCTCTAGTAGGGGTCTAGGGAAGTGAGTTTTTCTATTCATCGCGACAGTGGAATCCGTGTTTTATACGGGCTTAAATTAAAATAAGGAATTCCTAGTATATCCAATATTTCATATGTGTTCTTCTGCTGCCGATATTCTGTGATGTGATCACTTTATATGTTGAGATGAATGGTTATATTATATATATATGATATATAATAAATATTGATGCTTTCGTTTCTTTTGTGATGCTTAGGAAGCATAAAATTGATAGGATTTCATTAATGAGATTAATGAAAGAAAGAAAAAGAAACCTAAAGATGTTGTAGAAACTTGTTTTAAAAACTGGTAGCTTTAGTTCTTACTTTGCATAGAGGTATTCCTTGTAGAATATCCAGTACCTTATTCGATAAGGAAAGAGCCGAGATCCTTTCATCGGGAGTGGCCTCTTTAGCGAAACTAGCAGATGCTACAAACTCGGTTTGTCTTTTGATTGCTTTTATAGTTTTTGCTTTGCATAGTGGTATTTGTGAAATATCATGCACCTTATTCGATAAGGAAAGAGCCGAGATCCCTTCACCGGGAGTGACCTCTTTAGCAAAACTAGTAAAAGCCTAAAAAACACTCCTTTTAAAAATCACTTGATTCTACAACGATATCAAGTTCATTACACAAAAGGTTTCTTAAGAACCTGTCGTAGCCCTCCGTCATCTCAGATAAGTACTAATTAGTATTCGTGCTACGTTTGTTGACCATATTAAGGCGTAGTGTGCGGTAGCTAATTAGTGCTTATCTGCTTAAGCATGAGATGTGATTGGATTAGGGTAGTCGTGCGACTTTGTTGACTTTGTTAAGGGTCGTGCGGGTGGGTTTAATTCAATAAAGAAATGTACGGGTTGAACTTGACTAGCACTTATGATTTGTTGACTATGTTAAGATCATATAGCTGCTAAGGGCAAAATATTATCGAGAATTTCAAGTGTTGAAATTTGCAATGAGATTGCATAACTTCTATGAGATAGTTGGATTCCGATACCCACTGCGAGTAAAAGTTACTCCTGGGAAAGTTTTGCACATTATAATTAGCCGATCAAGTAGGTGTCTAGAAAGGTGTTAACGGGGTTACGCCCTTGGAAAAACGAGGTTTATTTTAATTAGGTCCGTGCGAAAGCACGGGGAACCTCGCTCAAAGTACCGGCACTGGCTTGGCTGAAAGATTGGCGAATTTGTATGGTGTAATTAATCCCGACTAGTCTTACCTTTTAGGGTTTGAAGGAAGATTTGAAAAAAACAGTGGGAGCCATCCTGATTAGATAAAATAATAACCAATCTAATCTTTCAAAGAGCGCACGGAGAGTGTTTTCTTCTTTCTCTCTCCTGGTAGCGACAATGTCACGCCTTAATCAAGATAATAATATAGATGCATTGACCGAACCTGCTTATTATACTGAGCTAGGGAACATTGGTTCCATTCTTTCTTATAATAGTTATAAGTCTGAACAGGAAATAGAGGAATATCCGGATTCCCATGCCGCTCAAACTAAGAAAGTGCATGATGATTCATCTTCTTCGGGTGTGTTCGTTACAGAGAATTGTTTCTCAGTATCCTCTACGTCCTGGGTATGTGATACCGGATCAGGATCCCGTATATGTAATTTGTTACATGGGCTACAGAAAAGTTGAGAACTGGGAATGGGTGATATGTCTCTGTTAGTGTGATATGCCCTAGAGGCCATTATTGTATAGTACTAGTTTGTATATTACATTTTGGAATCTTGGGATATATACACGGATTGACATTCTTGCTCAATATGGTAGTATGCTACTTGGTTTGTATCTATCTTAATATGTGTATGTATTTCTTTTGACATATTGCTAATACAAATTGATAGAGCCTATAGGATCTTTTGCTTGACTACCAGCGTTGTGATGGCAGTCACAATAGTGGGGGCAGGCTAGTCTATAAACACATCCTTATACAGGTCCCTGGTCGTAGGATTATCGAGACAGGGCATCGATACTCCAGAGTAGACTAGTGTATACGCTTCTCATCCCAGGAGGGGAGATGGTCTGTCCCACAGCCATCAGTACGTCGTACTGGAGATGGTATGCAGGTGCTCGTTAGGTTACGAGTACACTGGATAGGACTCGTTGGGAACTGTTGCTTGGTATTATACCTATCGTCAGTTATCTGTTCGCAGGTGACATGAGTGTTAGTTATATGTATGCCCTAGAGGCCATTACTGTACATATGATGTATATTGTAGTGGATGCTAGGACGTATATAGGGAGGACTTTCTTGCTCGACATGATAGTATGCTATCTGGTTGATCTTTAGCTTAACGTGTACACTGATTGTCTCTCTGTTACATGTTGGTAAAGCCCTTAGGATGTGTACTTGACTACATGGACTATGATGCGGATCATACTAGTGGGGACATGGTAGTCCATAAGTACATCCTTCAAAGTCCCTAGTCGTGGGTGTATCGAGATGGGGCATCGATATACCAGAGTAGACTAGCGTGTACCTTCTCGACCCATACAGATGGGCGATGGATGATCCCATATCCATTGGTGTTTGACATCAGAGATGATATACGGGTGCTCAGTAGAGACTGGGTACACTGGACGGACTCGCCGAGAACTCCCAGATGGTATTATCCCTCACGTCAGATGGCAGTTCTCTGGTGACACTGGTACAGAGTAGTCTGTTGACCCGAGATCGTCATAGAGTCTTGTGTGGTTCCCACTGTGCTTTGATTTCCATCTTACCACGTCCAAGAGGGCGTGCAAAACGGTGGTTTTTGGGTACAGTCCCGAGTCACATGGAGGCAATGAGCGATAGGAGGGGATTCGTCTCTCTCGGTATAGGGAGTTGATGTTGCGCTGTGTTCGATTGGCTATAACAGGAAATCCCTGGCCAGGGTTGCTGAGATTTACTGGTAAATGTTACCAGTAGTTTCTCGAATTGTTATAGACTTCATATCGACACGACTTATCGAGTTATTGGGGTCTGACGTTTACCACCCCTAGGCGAGATATGCGACATATCAGACGATCAGACCGGACTGTACGGTAGTGTTACTGGTTGGATTCACTGGAGTGTGAGCGGGCTTGCTCGTCGATCTTTTGATCGCTCAATACCCGGGTGGCCGTTACGTTTAGCAGACCGCTTGCGGCTTGTGGGTGTTTGATATGATCATCACCTGCTGCCGGCGTATTGACGAGTCTTTAGAGTCCTACACAGAGGTTTCCTGGCTCAAGCGAAACGAAATAGGAGCGCATATGAGATATGTGCGGGACCGAGAGTAATGCGTGTATGTGATACCGTATTACATTCTCGCGATAAATGTATCGATTAGGTTATATGCGATATACCCTAATTATCGAATCAAGGATTGATTCAATAAACCAGTACATTGGATACTAGTCGGTTATATACGATATGACCGGATCGTTAAATCAAGTGTTGATTTAATGATTTAATGCATAATTATATATTTGATATATTACTTTGCATTAACTAGTATCGGTTCACATTAAGATGGATTTTCTCACTCGGATGTGCGCATTACATATGCGATAAGATTTTATGCACTTGTTTGTATCATGTTTGATGATGCATGTCTTTTTGGTTAAGTGTAAAGATTTAAACCATGGTTAATTGGATAATTAGGGTTTTACATATTCATTTATTAATCTTTTTCTTTTTGGAAAAAGGAAAAGATATGAGAAGAAATGGTGGCTTTTATTTGTTTGCACTTGAAGCTTCTTGAAGCTTTCATAAAGTAACCATTTTTGTCTCATGCTTAACCCTAACCATTCCACTAAATCATGATTCACTCTCTACACCTAACCATGCTTCTATTATGATAAGAATTGATTATTCTTTTCATTTTGGAATTAACTCATCATAACATTCTTCTTCTTCTTCCTTGAACTCAAGAAGAAAACCTTGCATCCATCAATGGTGATTGATGAATTAGAGTGAGAAATCCAATTCTAAAGTCAACCCACTTCCTATTTCTTCATCCTCTACCTCTTGCCAAGTAGTATAGGGTGTTTCCTTCACAAGTTTTCATGGCTTGGTGAAGGTGGAGCTTGATCTAGCAATGCCTCGACGTAGATCATCTTCGGCATGGACATCGACGACCTAGCTCGCCATTTCTCCGACGAAGCTGACGCTAGAGCCCGGGAATTCATTTGGACAGCGAGGGGACTTCGTTGCGGAGCTATGGAGGTGGAGCACCGGATCTACGAAGGTTGTATTTCCGTTTAAACTTTAGTTAAGTTGTTAACTAGTTTCTTTTTCGCCTAAACATCTAGCCGACGATCCGTTCTAGGGTTTCTCGGCACCGTTAAAATTTGAAATTGGCATGGTTGATGCCTTGTGAGACCTCATTAGGGTTCCTAGGAACCATACAGTGGTATCAGAGCCTAGCTAGAGCCTTAGGCAAAGTCTAGACGCAATTTGAAGTCCGAACGAACCCGAAATCCAATTCCAAACATGCTCTCTGTCCTTTTTTGAAAATTGTGGATTTTTCGAAATTAAAAATATGCAGAAAATTAAGCAGGGTTTTGTAGGAATTACTGTAAATTTCGTGGACCTAATTCATCTAAACCGCCGCGTTTCCGCGGCATGAGCATGGCTCATGCGGCGGATCCGCGGCCGTACGGTCGATTCACACAGTAAAAGTTTCACAGTAATTCCTCCATAGTTGTGCTGTATTTTCTGGGATATTTTAATATTTATTATAGAGATGAGTGTTTTGGGGCTGTTTTGTGGATTCGGTGTTTCGATCGGAATATCAGATTTTATCTATGTGGCTTTCCGGATAAATTTTAGAATATGTTAAAATGTTCGACCGGATATAAATACCCAATTTTTCCCCTGTCGGGAAATTTCCAAGTGTTGGAATTTTCCGTAGTTTAACGACGTTCTAAGTAGTGCAAGTAACGCGATGGTCCCTGTAGAAGACAACAAACCTTGACTCGATTATGTGACCGTCTTGAACTGCCCTTTGAACCTTCGGGTTTGGGGCAGTACGGCATGCCACATGTGAGGCGTTGGCTTGACCCTTCTACGGCTGGACCGTTGCTACTGAGGCACGAACTGAATGCTGTTAGACTTATTTCATGTGTTGAGCTCTATCGGGAAAACTTGGGTGTTCGACTGTTTGATCGAAAAGTTTAACATTTTCTATTTATCCGGAATGTGATACAATAATTGTAATTCACAAGAAGTTATAAGATAACTGAATGAATGTTATAAACATAGCAGTTTAGTCTCAATTGATCGGTTGCCACGGAATTTTGATGTGATCAAAAGTCCGTCGCAATCACGTAGCGTACGCGGATACTCGCCGGGTAAACTTAATAGATAGCCTCACTTCATTGCCCCGACCAAGTGACTGTAGGAGAACCCCATCGCCGAAAGCATCCGTTCGGGTGCTCGCGGTAGCGGTGTTCCGCCTTGGTACACTTCGTCGACGGTATCGGGGGTGCGGCCGTCTACTGAAGTTTGCGACGAGCATTCGATCAGGATGTCGGGAATCTTGTTGAATTGCCCGACTTGATATTGAAAAGAGTTTTCGATTTTGAGACTAAAATGCGGAGTTTATAATTGTTAGGCATGCGATGTCTAAGTAATTCATTTGGTCAAGCATGCGATGTCTGAGGAGGTTGCGGATTCCAACTGTTGTAGTTTTACACTTTCTTTTCTGTGGTCGTAAGTGTAATATGTGATATCGCCGGTTTCGTTGCTATATGTCAACGAAAATTGGGATGGACATATTTACTTACGTTGATGACATGTGATGTTATGTGTTGCTGGATATGTTATATTGGATCGTCGTATTTGAATAGCCGGGGGTTTTTATGTGAGATGAGTGTTTTTCATTTTCATTCATGTAAAAACTTGTATGTAATATTCTTTTATTGCGGCACTTCCAGGTTGCGGATGATGTCACCTTTTGTATATTATTTACTTTTCCGCACTAGGATAGACCCAAGGAGGAGAGCACAAGTAACCGGGTTCTGGAGTCCAGTGGGAGACCAACTCGAGGAGTCGAGTCCGGGTCTCCTAACTCTAGAATTGGTAGGGTTGCTTGCCGCTCTCGTAGGGGTCTAGAGGTGTGGGCTTGGCTATTCATCACGACCGTGGAATCCGTGTTTTATACTGGCTCGTATTGAAAACACGGACGTCCTAGTATATCCAATGTTTCATATGTTTCTTCTGCTGCGATATCTGTGATGTGATCATGTGATGTTCTGTGATAGATACAGTATATAGTATATATGATATATTATATAGACGTTACTTATGTTTTACACCCGCGCTAGCCCTGCCCTGCTCTGCCGTTAGTTACCTAACCTAACGGTGCACGAGCGGACATCGAGGTGAATGCGGATGGCATAAGTGTACGTCGTATTTATCTGTGATGTTTAGGTACTTAAATGATGGGACTTCATTAATGTGATTAATGAAAGAAAAAGAAACCTAAGATGTTGTAGAATCGAATTTCAAAATAAAACAGGTAGCTACAGTTCTTGCTTTGCACAGCGGTATATATGATATATCCTGCACCTTATTCGATGAGGAAAGGACCGAGATCCCTTCACCGGGAGTGACTCCTTTAGCAATAACTGGCTGATGCTACACACTCGGTTTGTCTTTTGATAGCTTTTAAGTGTTTTTGCTTTGCACAGTGATATATATGATATATCCCGCACCTCATTCGACGAGGAAAGGACCGACGATCCCTTCACCGGGAGTGACTCCTTTAGCAAAACTAGAAAAGCCTCAAAAACCGCTCCATTTTCAAAATCATTTGATTCTACAACGATATCAAGTTCATTACGCAATAGGTTTTCAGAAAAACCTGTCGTAGCCCTCCGTCATTTCAGATAAATGGTAGTTAGTATTCGTGCTATGTTTGTTGGCCTGCGTCAAGGCGTAGTGTGCGGTAGCTAACTAGTATTTATCTGCTTATGCATATGATGCAGATTGGATTAGGGTAGTCGTGTGACTTTGTTGGCCTGCGTCAAGGGTCGTGCGGGTGGGTTTAATTCAATCAGGAAATGACGGGTTGAACTTGACTAGCGCACTATGGTTTGTTGGCCTGCGTCAAGGTCATAGGACGCTAGGGGCAAAATATTATCGGGAATTTCAAGTGTTGAAATTTGCAATGAGATTGCATACCTTCTATGAGATAGTTGGATCCCGATACCTGCTGTGAGTAATTGTTACTCCTGGGAGAGTTTTATACATTACAATTAGCCGATCAAGTAGGTGTCTAGAAAGGTGTCAACGGGGTTACGCCTCTGGGAAAACGAGGTTTACATTAATTAGGTTCGTGCGAAAGCACGGGGGACCTCTCTCAAAGTACCGACACTGGCCTGGCTGAAAGATTGGCGAACTTGTAGTGTTTAATTAATCCCGGCTAGTCTTTCCTTTTAGGGTTTGAAGGAAGATTTGATAAAAAGCAGTGGGAACCATCCTGATTAGATAAAATAATAACCAATCTATTCTTGCAAGAGCGCACGCTGAGTGTTTTCTTCTCTCTCTCTCCAGGTAGCGACCATATCACGCCTTAATCAAGATAATAATACGGAATATTGACCGAACCCGCTTGTTATACTGAGCTGGGGAACGTTGGTCCCGCTCCAACTTATAAATGTTATAAGACAGAGCAGGAAATTGGGGATTACCAGAATTCCCGTGCCGCCCAAACGAAGAGAGTGCATGCTGATGCATCATCTTCGGGTGTGTTCATTACAGAGAACTGTTTCTCAGTATCCTTTACGTCCTGGGTATGTGATACCAGATCAGGATCCCAGATATGTAATTTGTTACATAGGGCTACAGAAAGGTAGAGAACTGAGAACGGGTGATAAGTTTCATGAGGCAGAAAACGGGGCAAGAGTTGCAGCCAGGTCTGTTGGTCACTGTCACCCTATATTACCAATACATTGATTCTGAACGAATGTTATTAGATACCGAACCTGATATACAAAATCATATCAGTCTCTTTATTAGTAAAGAAATGATAAAATTTTGTATTGTTGGATAATGTTTTGAACATTTCCTATATCAAAAGTTGATCGGTTCAGGCACGTTGTCTAAAAGCATTGATGTTCTAAATCAAACTATAGTTCTTTAGTATACAGAACACACACAAGAGGAAGAGTTCAGAAATGAACGAATCCTTCTAGAGGCATTGTAGACTAGGTCATATCAATGCGACCCGACTAGCTGAAGTTACATATAGATGCATATTTAAATCAGTTTGAACTTACATCTTGTGAAACTTGCCAGTCATGTCACAAAGATAAAATGACCATAGCTCCGTTTATTGAAAACAGAGAAAGAGTTATGTAAACTCTTGGGATGATACATGTTGATGTATGTAAGTCCCCTGTCTACATATGCCAGGACTGGTTCTTTATACTTCATTACGTTCTCTGATGATCTTTCGAGTTTCTGACCTATGTTCCTGTTGAAACACAAGTCCGAACCTTTTGAGATATTCACAGAATATAAGTTAGAAGTAGAGAACCAAAATGAGGGTATAAGTATTATGTCCTATGATGAGATCAAGGAGGAGAATACTTGAGCACGGAATTCCTGGATTGTTCTAAAGGAGAATAAGATTCTCTCTCAGCATTACTCCTCCGTATACACCATTGCAAGATGGTATATCGGGGTGGAGTAGATACACCCTATTTGATATGGTGTCCTCTATGATGAGTACTACTGAGTTACCTATTTTCTTTTGGGAGTTATGCACTTGAGAAGTTGCATACCTATTGAATAGGGTTCGAATCAAATCAGTAGCCTACCATTTCATATGTGATATGGAAAGGGAAGAGCCCATGTCTTAAGCTAGTTAAGATTTGGGGTTGAACGGCCTATGTCTGAAAGCAAAATCCGGACAAGCTCGAGGCAAAGTCTGTAATGTAGAACTGGAAAGGTTCCAGCTATACAAACAACAGCAGATGATTTGGTAGAACCAAAGGATTCAGTAGATTCCAACGAACCTCAGCCTCTCCGCCGATCTAGTAGGCTTCCTCACCCACCTGAGAGATACTTCAGTTTCTCTATGACAGTGGGAGCGAGGATTGCATCATGAGATGATGACCCAACTAGTTTCGAGCTGGCCATCAGGAGTGGGACTCTGTAAGAATGGCTGGATGTTTAGCGATCTGAGATGGAATCCTTATACACCAACAAAGTATGGACTTTGGTTGCTATATCTTAAGGGTTAAATCCCCATCAGGAGCAAGTATATCTTGAGAAGATTACTTGGTGTACATCGAAAAGTTGAGACTTTCAAAGCTAGACTTGTTAAAAGTTTGCATCATTGACAAGCATGGATAATGATGAAACCTTTTCAAGTAGCTATGCTTAAGTCCATCCAGATCCTACTTGCCACGGCTGCATACCATGACTACGATATCTGGTAGTTGGGTGTCATGACTGCTTTTCTAAATGATGTTTTAGAAGAGTGCGTCTATAAGCACACAGCCAGAGGGCTTCGTAAACAGTGGGAGCAGCGGAAACGTGTGCAAGATGCTTTATAGGATAAAGCAGGCATCGCGGAGTAGGATCATCTGTTTTGATGGATAAGTCAAAGAAGTTGACATCATCAAAATGGTAGATGAACCTTGTATAAACAAAAAGGTAGTAGGGAGTATGGTGACGATCCTCGTAGAGTACGTGGATGACATACTCTTGATAGGGAAGGAGTTTCCTATGCTACGCTCGATCAATCTCCGCTTATCACAATGATTCTCCAAATAGGATCAAATTCATACCAACTAAATCCTAGGTTTTGGATCTATGAGATAGATCTAAATGGATGTTAGGATTCTCACTAGTTGTAGTGAGAAGGTATCAATCGACCCTGGGGAGAATCACTGGAAGTGTTCTAGGGTGATAAAGACGACTGAATGTCAGTCACAGGCATTGTCTTTACCCTCAGTAAAGGGACGGTATGTTGGAAGAGTTCCAAGCAAAATACCGTGACATACTAGACGATAAAGGCAGGATACATCGCTACTTAAGATGCTACCCTAGAGGCTGTTTGGGTGTATATTGGTTCATGAGATGAACTACGTTCCAACCATTGTGAGACAATGGAGTTGTGGCTTATGCCAAGGAACGTCCGTCCCATCAGTGATCCAGACATATTCTAAGGCAGTGTCACCTGATCATGGAGATGGTTGATCTCCAGGGTGATCGAGGTTTGGAGAGTAGACTCAGAGGACAAACACAGCGGATCCACTCACAAAGGCCTGTTCCCAGAGAGAGATTTTTATGGGATGGTTGAGTATGAGATACTACAACCACTGCTATCAGATGGCCCTAGTGCAAGTGGGAGATTGTTAGTTATATGTATGCCCTAGAGGCCATTACTGTACATATGATGTATATTGTAGTGGATGCTAGGACGTATATAGGGAGGACTTTCTTGCTCGACATGATAGTATGCTATCTGGTTGATCTTTACCTTAACGTGTAAACTGATTGTCTCTCTGTTACATGTTGGTAAAGCCCTTAGGATGTGTACTTGACTACCTGGACTATGATGCGGATCATACTAGTGGGGACATGGTAGTCCATAAGTACATCCTTCAAAGTCCCTAGTCGTGGGTGTATCGAGATGGGGCATCGATATACCAGAGTAAACTAGCGTGTACCTTCTCGACCCATACAGATGGGCGATGGATGATCCCATATCATCGGTGTTTGACATCAGAGATGATATACGGGTGCTCAGTAGAGACTGGGTACACTGGACGGACTCGCCGAGAACTCCCAGATGGTATTATACCTCACGTCAGATGGCAGTTCTCTGGTGACACTGGTACAGAGTAGTCTGTTGACCCGAGATCGTCATAGAGTCTTATGTGGTTCCCACTGTGCTTTGATTTCCATCTTACTACGTCCAAGAGGGCGTGCAAAACGGTGGTTTTTGGGTACAGTCCCGAGTCACATGGAGGCAATGAGCGATAGGAGGGGATTCGTCTCTCCCGGTATAGGGAGTTGATGTTGCGCTGTGTTCGATTGGCTATAATAGGAAATCCCTGGCCAGGGTTGCTGAGATTTACTGGTAAGTGTTACCAGTAGTTTCTCGAATTGTTATAGACCTCATATCGACACGACTTATTGAGCTATTGGGGTCTGACGTTTACCACCCCTAGGCGAGATATGCGACATATCAGACGATCAGACCGGACTGTACGGTAGTGTTACTGGTTGGATTCACTGGAGTGTGAGCGGGCTTGCTCGTCGATCTTCTGATCGCTCAATACCCGGGTGGCCGTTACGTTTAGCAGACCGCTTGCGGCTTGTGGGTGTTTGATATGATCATCACCTGCTGCCGGCGTATTGACGAGTCTTTAGAGTCCTACACAGAGGTTTCCTGGCTCAAGTGAAACGAAATAGGAGCGCATATGAGATAAGTGCGGGACCGAGAGTAATGCGTGTATGTGATACCGTATTACATTCTCGCGATAAATGTATCGATTAGGTTATATGCGATATACCCTAATTATCGAATCAAGGATTGATTCAATAAACCGGTACATAGGATACTAGTCGGTTATATACGATATGACCGGATCGTTAAATCAAGTGTTGATTTAATGATTTAATGCATAATTATATATTTGATATATTACTTTGCATTAACTAGTATCGGTTCACTTTAAGATGGATTTTCTCACTCGGATGTGCGCATTACATATGCGATATGATTTTGTGCACTTGTTTGTATCATGTTTGATGATGCATGTCTTTTTGGTTAAGTGTAAAGATTTAAACCATGGTTAAGTGGATAATTAGGGTTTTACATATTCATTTATCAATCTTTTTCTTTTTGGAAAAAGGAAAAGATATGAGAAGAAATGGTGGCTTTTATTTGTTTGCACTTGAAGCTTCTTGAAGCTTTCATAAAGTAACCATTTTTGTCTCATGCTTAACCCTAACCATTCCACTAAACCATGATTCACTCTCTACACCTAACCATGGTTCTATTATGATAAGAATTGATTATTCTTTTCATTTTGGAATTAACTCATCATAACATTCTTCTTCTTCTTCCTTGAACTCAAGAAGAAAACCTTGCATCCATCAATGGTGATTGATGAATTAGAGTGAGAAATCCAATTCTAAAGTCAACCCACTTCCTATTTCTTCATCCTCTACCTCTTGCCAAGTAGTATAGGGTGTTTCCTTCACAAGTTTTCATGGCTTGGTGAAGGTGGAGCTTGATCTAGCGATGCCTCGACGTAGATCATCTTCGGCATGGACATCGACGACCTAGCTCGCCATTTCTCCGACGAAGCCGACGCTAGAGCCCGGGAATTCATTTAGACAGCGAGTGGACTTCGTTGCGGAGATATGGAGGTGGAGCACCGGATCTACAAAGGTTGTATTTCCGTTTAAACTTTAGTTAAGTTGTTAACTAGTTTCTTTTTCGCCTAAACATCTAGCCGACGATCCGTTCTAGGGTTTCTCGGCACCGTTAAAATTTGAAATTGGCATGGTTGATGCCTTGTGAGACCTCATTAGGGTGCCTAGGAACCCTACAATGAGTACAGCTTAGTCCGTTGACTTGACACTGTCACTTCGCCTCGAGTGTGTTCCCACTGTTCTTAGATTACTACCCTACCACGGCTCAAATGAGTCGTGCAAACATGTAGTAGTTGGGTGCAATCCCGAAGCACTTGGAGGTTGTAATGGTTAGACAGGATTCGTCTCTCCCGGTATTGGGAGTTGATATCGTGTTGTGTCTAGGAGAGCCATTACACAAAGTCCCTGGCCAGGACAAGCTAGATCTACTGGTAGTGTTTCCAGTATTCTCTCAGGGTGTTCAGGGCTACACTCCGACACGACTTGTACCGCTATTAGGGGATTGACGTTTACCGCCCCCTAGGCCCGACATGCAATACTCTCAGACGAACAGACCGGACTGTACGGAGATTGTCACATTCAGGCTCAGTAGGTGTTCGGATGGGTTCACCTCATCGGTCTTCTTATCGGCATCTACCTGGGGACCGTTACATACAGCTAGTACCGCTTGCGTCCTGTGGTTAAATCCACTTCCAGAGTAGTGTCGAGTATTTAGAGTCCCACACAGAAGGTTGTTCGCATTTGGGCAAAACAGAGTAGAGGTCGCATGGTTTTGCGACGGGGTTCGTTCATATATGCGCACTTGTGCACGTTTGGTGTCCGAGCAGTTATTACTAGCGGGCTTTGGTTTAAGCCAGATCCTAGTATTTGTTTTGGGATTGGTTTTGTCTCATTGTATTCGTTTTTCTTCAGAACATGAATGCGGGTACGTACGTACAGTTGACAGTGGCGGAGAGGGAGAAACCTCATTAGGGTTTTTGACCGTTGACTTTTTCTAAAACCTAATGAGAATGAGAAATATGATTAGTAATGTTAAATACGGATAATTGTGCCATGGTTAGGGTTGGGTTGACCATTTGACTTGTTGACTTTTGTTGACCTTGATATTTTCTTTTGCAAAAGATACTTCTTGAAGCTTACATTAGCATTAAATGTGAAATGATAATGGTCAAATCAACTAACCATCACAATTTTCTTAATTATTATTATTATTCTCATATATCTCTCATATGAGAGAAAGGTTGAATTTAGACTCTTATTCTCTCATGCTCTTTCTCTCTCTTGCATTGCTCTTCCTCTTCATCTCTCTCAAAAGCACTCTTGTTTCATACGTTGAAAAATATGAGCTTTATGAGATAAAACCATCAAAAACCTCTCTACTCATTGTAGGGTTCTTTTTCTAGCAAGCCAAGCACTTTAGTTACTTCTTGGTTGAGGTAGGAGCTCAAGGTAGAGGCCTTCGGGTGGATCTTTCTTCGGCAAAGAGATGACGAAGAGGAGGATCCTTCTACACCACTCCAAAGAGCTAGCAACAAAGAGGACCACAACAAGAAGAGAAGGAGTTCAAGAACTTGGTATAACCATCTTACCTAGTAGCTAAAACTCCGTATTAGTTTGTTAGTTTTTGTTTGGCAAAGATCCTTCATGGTTAGTCTATGTTCCCTTGTGATAAAAATTTTGATTTTTACTCTTTCCGTCTCCCCATAAGTACCGGGGTGGGTTACATAGACTTACAGTGGTATCAGAGCCTAGCTAAACAACAACTAACTTGTTAGCAAAGTGTTTAGAACTTCAATCCGAAAAAAATCGCAAATTACATCAAAAATCAGTGTTTTCTGCCGATTTTAAAAACAGGTCTAAAAATATTTCCAGAGACCTGAAAAATACGAGCTGGGTTTTCTAGGAACACCCAAGAAAAACGAGCTCATGACTTGGTCAGACTGCCGCGGAAGCACGGAGAAACCAAGCGTTTCGCCACGGATTCGCGGCCGTGTCGACTCGGAGTCAACTCATTTTTCCTGCATTATGTCCAGATTGATGTTTTATGATTTTTTAGATGCTTTGTTTCTGCCCAGATTCTTCAGAGAACAGTATTGTATTTGGAGTAGTTTCAAATTGGAAAATTGATCGAAATTCTCTAAACTTTAGCTAATTGATTATATCTGTAATGTGACATATGTACTGAACGTCGACTAATCGCTATATGTCAATTAGTGGGGGTTGTACATATCTGTGGTATGTGATGTTGGATTGTGTATATGAACTTGTTGGATTGTCACGGATGAATAGCCGGGGTTGTGAGATGAGTGTTTATTTATCTTTCATTTGATGTAAATTGTAAATTGATGTAATATTATTTTTATGGTCGCACATCCGGGTTAAGGTTGTAGCCGCCATTGTATATTATTTCTTTTACTGTTTTTGCTCCTAGGATAGACCCAAGGTGGGATGCACAAACTACCGGGTACTTTGAAGTGCCGAGTGGCCTACTCACGTTGTTGAGGGAGGTTGCTTCACTTCGGGTACTTGGCGGGTAGTTTGACGCACCCATAAGGGTCTAGGGTGGGGTTTGGCTATTCATCGCGACCATGTAATTCGTCTTTCGTTGCAGGCTCGAACGAAACACAGATTCCTAGCATATCCAATGTGTTCATCTATGATCTGGAATGGCTATCATTGCGTCTGATGAATGTATATATCTATATATGATATCTAGTAGGCATTGCTTATGTTTTGCATTCGCGCTAGTTCATCCCCCGCTCTGTCGTTAGTTAAGTAACCTAACGGGTGATGATGGGCCCCGTGGCGAATGCGGATGTCATAAGCGTACGTCATATTTTCGTTTTTTCTACAATAGTAGGATTAATTGATGGGACGCATTAAATTAATGCAAAGAAAATAAGCCAAAGTTAAATCGTTGGAACAATTTCAAAACCACTCGGGTTTTTTTCAAAACAGAAAACTTTTAAAAACGCGGAGCTTAAACCACTCCTTTTAAAAGCTATCAGGTTCCTTCGATTTTATCATGTTCACTACGTTCACGGTTTCGCCAAAACCATTCGTAGCCCTTCGTCATTTCATATGGATAGTCAATAGTATTCAAGCTATGTTTGTTGGCCAAAGTCAAGGCAGAGTGATTGGTAGCTATTGGATAGTCATATGTAGCATAGATAGATTCGTTGGTTTAGGACAGTCGTACTGCCTTGTTGGCCAAAGTCAAGGGCAGGTACGGGTAGGTTCAAATTAACCTGGAAATTGACGGGTAGAACTTAACATGTGACTTATGATTTGTTGGCCAAAATCAAGGTCATAAGAGCATGGAGCAAAAATCCACATCGGGAGTTTCTAAAGAAACTGAAACTTGCTAGTGTTGCATACTATTTGGAGTGTGATGATTTTGGTAGGATTCCTTCAGCTTTATCACACGATGATATTTGGATCCCGATCCTACTGTGAGTATATGCTACTCCTCGGGAAACTTTCTCACTTAACGACCAATGCTATAAACCAAGTAGGTGTCTAGAAAGGTGTTAGCGGGGCTTCGGCCACAGGGAAAAGAGGTTATTTAATTAAGGAACTTCACGAAAGCGTCGTAAAACCTCCCTCGAAGTACCGACACTGGCCTGGCTGTACGGTTAAGAAAGTATTGTACGGTGAGATTGATCCTGACTAATTCTTCTTTTATGGTTTGAGGAAGGATTCGAGAAACAGTGGGAGCCATCCTGTTTAGACAAACTAAAAACTACTCTAAACATGCAAGAGCATCATGCTAAAGTGTTTCTTCCCTCTCTCCTAATTGCAGCGACTAAACATCATGACCGGCCTTAAGTTATTACTAGATAAAAATATACCGACAGTGCCAAACTACAAAGATTGGCTCAGGAATGTCAAAATGGCAATCACTTATGACAAGTTGGGGTATCTCCTTACCACTAAAGCCCCCGCCGTCCCAGGTCCAGAATCTAGTGTCGCGGATAAGGAAATCCGTAAGACCTGGGAGATTGACTGCACGAAGGCCAAGTGCCTCGTGCTTGCCTCTATGGATAATGAACATCAGAGGAGGCACGAGAATATAGACCTTGCATCCATATTTCTCCATACTAAGGAACTATATGGAGCGCAATCCCGTATCGCCAGATACAAAACCTCGAAAAAGTTATTTTCAGCGAGGTTGGCCGTCAGATCATCTATAGCGAAACACGTGCTGAAGATGATTGGCTACATTAAGGAGCTCGCGGACCTTGGGACCACGTTAGAGAACGAGCTCTACACTGACTTGATTCTCCAGTCCCTTCCTTCCACTTACGCCCAGTTTATCCTGAACTTCAACAAGCAAGGAAAAGAAGTTGAACTTCCGGAACTTCTCAACATGTTGAGGAGTGCAGAGAGCACCCTACAGAAAGTCGGGGAAACACCCGCTTTGTCTGTTGGAGGAGCTTCCTCTTCTAGGTCCAAGGCGAAAGCCAAAGGAAAGAAGAAGAAGGCCCCCACCAAACCAAGGGGCGGTGTTAGTAAAGTGGATGGCAAGGGAAAGGCAATGATAGCAAAGGTAGCGGGACAGATTGTGGGGAAGGAAGAATGCTTTTATTGTCACAAAAAAGGACACTGGAAGAAAGATTGCAGGGCTTGGAAGGCCAAGAACCAGGACCCGAAGCAAGTTATGGCTTCGGCTTCAGGTGTGTATGTTATTGAAAATTGTCTATAAATCAACTCTACTTCCTGGGTATTGGATACCGGTTCGGGATCTCATATCTGTAATTCTTTGCAGGAACTGAGAAGGCGTAGAGTTTTGAAGGCAGGTGATATGACCCTCAGAGTTGCAAACGGAGTTGGCATGGATGCTGAGTTCGTGGGGGACTATCACTTGGGATTGACAGATGGACATGTTTTCGTTTTGCGCGACTGTTATTTTGTACCCAGTGAGACTTGTAATATCATATCTGTATCTTTAATGTCTAAAGAAGGTTATGATTTTGCATTTGTAAGCAATGTTGTAAACATTCACCTTAATCATGTTTTGATTGGGTCGGGTACATTAAGCAATGGTATATACGTATTGAACCAACCGCAGATTTTCAATATCCAGAATACACACAAAAGAAAGTCTCCAGAAATAAATCATGCTTTCTTATGGTATTGTAGACTGGGTCACATCAATGAGACAAGGTTAACTAAGTTGAATAAAAAAGGATATTTGGATCCGTTCGAATATCAATCATATGCAACTTGTCAATCGTGTCTCAAAGGAAAGATAACAAAGACTCCGTTCACTGGACACGGAGTAAGAGCGAGCGAGCTTTTAGGACTCGTACACAGCGATGTATGTGGTCCAATGTCTACACATGCGTGAAGTGGTTAATCTTTCTTCATTACTTTTATGGATGATTTCTCAAGGTATGGACATGTCTTCTTAATGAAGCATAAATCCGAGGCTTTGAAAAATTCCAGGAATATAAAAATGAAGTAGAAAAACAAACCGGCAAAAGTATCAAGACACTGAGATCTGATCGAGGTGGTGAATACCTAAGTGCCGAGTTCCTGGACTATATAAAAGAGAATGGAATTCTCTCTCAGCTCACTCCTCCATACACTCCACAACATAACGGTGTACCGGATAGATGGAACCGAACCCTATTGGATATGGTACGTTCCATGATGAGTAACGCTGAGTTACCATGATCTTTCTGGGGATATGCACTAGAATCAGCTGCATATCTTTTGAACCGAGTTCCAATTAAGTCAGTGCCTACCACACCATATCAGATGTGGAGTGGGAAGAAACCCTATCTTAAACACATTAAGACATGGGGATGTACAGCTTTTGTCAAAAAGCAGCATGCGGACAAACTCGAGGCACGCTCAGTACAGTGCAAGTTTGTGGGATATCAAAAGAACTCCAAGGGATATTTCTTCTATTACGCAGAGGAACAAAAGGTATTTGTTTCTCGTCATGCCTGCTTCTTGGAAACTGAATTTTTAGAAAATCAGATAAGTGGGAGCGCAATAGAACTGGAAGAAATTCCAGAACCACAAGCTATTACTGAAAGCTTAGTAGAACCAGAAGGTTCAAAAGGACAGGACATTCCTGCGCCACTCCGCAGGAGTAGTAGGCAGTCTCATCCGCCCGAGAGATACTACAGTTTTCTCATAGACGGGGATAGAGAGGATTGCATCATTGATAATGATGAGCCGACTAGCTTCCAGCAGGCCATTCAGAGCACTGACTCGGTAAAATGGCTGGATGTAATGTGGACCGAGATAGAGTCCATGTACACCAACAAAGTATGGACTTTGGACGTTGCTCCAGAAGGGGTAAAACCCGT
The DNA here is from genome assembly GCA_030015575.1 of Agapanthus africanus. NCBI lineage: Eukaryota > Viridiplantae > Streptophyta > Magnoliopsida > Asparagales > Amaryllidaceae > Agapanthus > Agapanthus africanus. Next base: position 284,963,167 of record CM057346.1, read on the forward strand.
AGGCTGCAAATGGATCTTCAAAAGGAAGATTGGTGTAGATGGACAGGTTGAGACCTATAAGGCTAGACTTGTTGCAAAGGGTTTTCGTCAAAGACCTGGTTTGGACTATGACGAAACCTTTTCTCCAGTATCTATGCTCAAATCCATTCAGATCCTTCTTGCCATTGCTGCCTTCCACGATAATGAGATTTGGCAGATGGACGTAAAAACTCCTTTTCTCAATGGAAATTTAGAGGAGTGTGTCTATATGGACCAGCCAGAGGGTTTCATTCAGAGTGGGAGCAGCGGGAAGGTGTGCAAGTTGCTTAAGTCCATTTATGGACTGAAGCATGCATCGCGGAGTTGGAACATCTGTTTTGATGAGACGGTCAAAGAATTTGCCTTTATCAAAAATCCAGATGAACCATGTATTTATAGTAAGATTGTAGCACGAACTGTCGTATTCTTTATTTTATACGTGGATGACATTTTCTTGATAGGAAATGACATTCCTATGCTACAATCTGTCAAAGGGTTCTTGTCACACAGGTTCTCCATGAAAGACCTGGGTGATGCCTCTTACATTCTGGGGATCAGGATCTATCGTGATAGGTCCAAGAGGATATTAGGACTTTCACAGTCCAGGTACATCGACACCATGCTTAAAAGATTCCGTATGGAAGATTCCAAGCGCGGTAATTTACCGGCTTGTCACGGGATCACTCTCTCCAAAGAGATGTCTCCCAAGACTAATTTGGAAAGGGATCGCATGTCTGTTATACCCTACGCCTCTGCGGTAGGCTATATAATGTATGCGATGTTGTGTACCAGACCAGATGTAGCTTACGCACTGAGTGTAGTAAGCCGGTATTAGTCAAACCCTGGGGAGAAGCACTGGATAGCGGTAAAGAACATTCTGAAGTACCTGAGAAGGACTAAGGATATGTTTTTCGTTTACGGCGGAAAAGACCTCCAGATCGAGGCCTTTGCTGACTCCAGCTTCCAGAGTGACAAGGATGACTCCAAATCAATGTCGGGTTATGTCTTTACTCTCAATGGAGGGGCGGTGTGTTGGAAGAGTTCCAAACAGGAAACCGTTGCTTATTCAACGACGGAAGCGGAATATATCGCAGCATCTGTTGCCGCAAAAGAAGCCGTCTGGATGAGGAAGTTCTTGACAGATCTTCCGGTGGTTCCGTCCATTGTTGATCTAATACCTCTGTATTGTGACAACAACGGGGCTATAGCTTTAGCAAAGGAACCTAGGTCCCATCAGAAGTCCAGACACATCTTAAGGCGGTATCACCAGATCAGGGAGATCGTGGATCGCCGGGAGATCGAGGTTCGGAGGGTTGCTACAGAAGATAACACTGCAGATCCATTCATAAAGGCCATTGCTCAGACGCAGTTCGAGCGGCTATTCGAGATGATAGGTCTGCGATATGCCAGCACATGGCCTTAGTGCAAGTGGGAGATTGTTAGTGTGATATGCCCTAGAGGCCATTATTGTATAGTACTGGTTTGTATATTAAATTTGGAAGCTTGGGATATATACACGGATTGACATTCTTGCTCAATATGGTAGTATGCTACTTGGTTTGTATCTATCTTAATATGTGTATGTGTTTCTTTTGACATATTGCTAATACATATTGATAGGAGCCCTTAGGATCTTTTGCTTGACTACCAGCATTGTTATGGCAATCACACTAGTGGGAGCTGGGTAGTCTATAAGCACATCCTTATACAGGTCCTTGGTCGTAGGATTATCGAGACAGGGCATCGATACTCCAGAGTAGACTAGTGTATACGCTTCTCTTCCCAGGAGGGGAGATGGTCTGTCCCACAGCCATCAGTACGTCGTACCGGAGATAGTATGCAGGTGCTCGTTAGGTTACGAGTACACTGGACAGGACTCGCTGGGAACTTTTGGTTGGTATTATACCTATCGTCAGTTATCAGTTCCCAGGTTACATGAATACAGCATAGCCCGTTGACTTGACACTGTCACTTCACCTCGAGTGTGTTCCCACTGTTCTTAGATTACTACCCTACCACAGCTCAAATGAGTCATGCAAACAGGTAGTAGTTGGGTGCAGTCCCGAAGCACTTGGAGGCAGTGACGGTTAGACAGGATTCGTCTCTCCCGGTATTGGGAGTTGATATCGCGCTGTTTCTAGGAGAGCCATTACACAAAGTCCTTGGCCAGGGCAATCTAGATCTACTGGTAGTGTTTCCAGTATTTTCTCAGGGTGTTCTCAGCTACACTCTAACACGACTTGTACCGCTATTAGGGGAATGACGTTTACCGCCCCCTAGGCCCGACATGCGATACTCTCAGACGAACAGACCGGACTGTACGGAGATTGTCATATTCAGGCTCAGTAGGAGTTTGGATGGGTTCACCTCATCGGTCTTCTTATCGGCATCTTCCTGGGGACCGTTACGTACAGCTAGTACCGCTTGCGGCCTGTGGTTAAACCCACTGCCATCGTAGTGTCAAGTCTTTAGAGTCCAACACAGAGGGTTGTTCGCCTTTGGGCAAAACAGAGTAGAGGTCGCATGGTTTTGCGACGGGGTTCGTTCACATATGCACACTTGTGCACGTTTGGAGTCCGAGCAGTTATTACTAGCGGGCTTTAGTTTAAGCCAGATCCTAGTATTTGTTTTGGGATTGATTTTGTCTCATTGTATTCGTGTTTCTTCGGAACACGAATGCGAGTAAGTACGTACAGTTGACAGAGGCCGAGAGGGAGAAACCTCATTAGGGTTTTTGACCGTTGACTTTTTCTAAACCCTATTGTGAATGAGAAATATGATTAATAATGTTAATTAAGGATAATTGTGCCATGGTTAGGGTTGGGTTGACCATTTGACTTGTTGACTTTTGTTGACCTTGATATTTTCTTTTGGAAAAGATGCTTCTTGAAGCTTACATTTGCATTAAATGTGAAATGATAATGGTCAAATCAACTGACCATAACAATTTTCTTAATTATTATTATTATTCTCATATATCTCTCATATGAGGGAAAGGTTGAGTTTAGACTCTCATTCTCTCATGCTTTTTCTCTCTCTTGCATTGCTATCCCTCTTCATCTCTCTCAAAAGCTCTCTTGTTTCATGAGTTGAAAAACATGAGATATGTGAGATAAAACCATCAAAAACCTCTCTACTCATTCTAGGGTTCTTTGTCTAGCAAGCCAAGCACTCTAGTTACTTCTTGGTTGAGGTAGGAGCTCAAGGTAGAGGCCTTCGGGTGGATCTTTCTTCGGTAAAGAGAAGACGAAGAGGAGGAGCCGTCTACACCACTACAAAGAGCTAGCAACAAAGAGGACAATAACAAGAAGAGAGGGAGTTCAAGAACTAGGTATAACCATCTTACCTAGTAGCTAAAACTCCGTATTATTTTGTTAGTTTTTGTTTGGCAAAGATCCTTCATGGTTAGTCTATGTTGCCTTGTGATAAAAATTTGATTTTTACTCTTTCCGCCTCCCCGTAAGTACCGGGGTGGGTTACATAGACTTACAGTCTCTAAATGTTAGAGAATGGTGCAATTGTTGCAGCCAAGTCAGTTGGCAAATATCACCTTGTATTAAATACATTGATTCTGAATGAATATTATTACATACCGAACCTGATATACAACATTACATCGGTTTCTTTAATGAGTTAAAGAAGGATGTAATTCTGTATTGGAGGATAATGTTGTGAAATTTTTTCTGAATCAAGAATTGATTCAATCAGGCACGTTATATAATAGCATATACGTTCTAAATCAAACCACAGTTCAAAGTATATAGAACACACACAAGAGGAGTAATTCAGAAATGAACGAATCCTATTTGTGGCATTATAGACTAGGTCATACCAATGGGACACGACCAGCTAAGTTACATAAGGATGAATATGAGAATCTGTTCGAATTTTTCATCTTATGCTACTTGTCAGTCTTATTTCAAAGGTAAAATGACCTATACTCCGTTTACTAGAAACAGAGAAAGAGATACTGAACTCTTGGGACGGATACATGATGATGCATACGGTCCTATGTCTATAAATGCCAAGCTTGGTTCTTTGTACTTCATTATATTCATCGACTATCTCTCAAGATTCGGACACGTGTTCCTGTTGAAACACAATTCTGAAACTTTTGAGAAACTCATGGAATATAAGCTTGAAATTGAAGAACCAGATGGGTAGAAGTATTAAGTCCTTCGATGTGATCGGATAAGAGAATACTTATGCATGGAGTTCCTGGAGTTTCTAAAAGAGGAATGTGATTCTCTCTCAACTTACTCCTTCGTATACACCACATCATAACGGTGTATCGGGGTGAAGGTATCGCACCCTATGAGATATGGCGCGCTCTATGATGAGTATTACTAAGTTACATGTTTCCTTTTGGTGTTATGTACTTGAGAAGCTGCATACCTATTGAATGGGGTTCCAACCAAATCAGTGCCTATCACTACATATAAGATATGGAATGGGAAGAGACCATGTCTTAAACGAGTTAAGATATGAAGTTGTCCGGCCTATGTTGGAAGGCAGAATCCGGACAAGCTCCAGGTAAGGTCAGTTCTATAAGTTTGTTAGGATATCCCAAACATTTGTGAGGGAATATCTTCCACCACTCTGAGGAGCAAAAGGTGTTTTGTTTCTCAGCATGCCACTTTTTTAGAAAAGGAATTTCTTGTGAAGAAATTTGTTGTCATGAGGTAGAACTAGAAGGAGTTCCAGCTAGACTAACTAACAGCTGATGATTTGGTGAAACCAAAGGATTCAGTAGTCTCCAACGAACCTCGGCCTCTCCGCGAATCCAGTAGGGTTACTCATCCACTTTAGAGATACTACGGTCTTCTAGGTGACAGTGGGAGCGAGGAATGCATTATGGTAGATGATGGCCCAACTAGGTTCAGGCAGGCCATCACGAGTAGGGACTCTATGAAATTGCTGGATGCTATGCGATCAAAGATGGAATCCATGTACACCAACAAAGTATGAATTTGCATGTTGCACCTGAAGGGGTAAAACCCATTGGGATCAAATGGATCTATAGAAGATTCTTGGTGTAGATGGAAAAGTTGAGACTTTCAAAGCTATGCTTAAGTCCATCAGGATCAATGCAAGCATCGCGGAGTTGGAATATTTGTTTTGATGTGGTAGTCAAAGAGTTTGACTTCATCAAAATAGTAGATGAACCTTGTATATACAAGAAGGTTGTAGAGAGTAAGGTTGTCTTCCACGTATTGTACTAAATGACATACTCTTGATAGGAAATGGTTTCCTTTGCTACACTCGGTCAAGCTTCTCTTATCACGAGGATTCTTAATATAAGATCTGGATGATACCTACTATATCTTATGGATTATGATCTATGGTGATAGATCTAAATGGATGTTGGGATTGTCCCAAATCTAGGTACATTAAAACCATGCTAAAGGGGTTTAGTATGGAGGATTCTAAGCACGGTGGTTCGCCCACTACCTCTGGAATCACTCTCTCCAAAAAGATGTCTTCCGAGACTGATTTGGAAAGAGCTCGCCTATAAGGGATATCCTATGCTTCGGCAGTAGGCTCTATCATTTATGCGGTGTTATGTACCAGACCAGATGTGGATGACTCACTAGGTGTAGTGATTAGGAATCAATCGGATCTTGGGAGAAGCACTGGATAGCTGTGGAGGACAATCTTAAGTACTTGAGAAGCACTAAAAAAAAGTTCTTAGTTCGAGCTTCCAGAGTGATAAGGATGACTGAAAGTCAGTCACAGGCATTGTCTTTACCCTCAGTGGAGGGAAGGTATGATTGGAAGAGTTCCAAGCTAGATACCGTGGCATACTAGATGATAAAGGATGAATACATTGCTACCAACGATGCTACCAAAGAGGTTGTCTAGACATTTCTTGTTCATGAGATGAACAAGGTTCCTACCATTGAGCGTCCAATAAGTGTTATTATGACAACAATTGAGTTGTGGTTTTGGCCTAGGATCACCGGTCCTATCAGCAATCCATACATATTCTGAAGACAGTATCACCTGATCAGGGAGATGGTTGATCTCCAAAGAATTGAGGTAAGGAGAGTAGATTTTGAGGTTAACAGGGCGGATCCACTCACCAAGGCCTACTTCCCCAAATACTATTTGAGATATTTTGGGATGGTTTAGTATAGGATACTACAATCACTACTAAACTGTTGACTATGAGATACTGCAACAAATAGCCTTAGTGCAAGTGGGAGATTGTTAGTTATATGTATGCCCTAGAGGCCATTACTGTACATGGGATGTATATTGTAGTGGATGCATGGACATATATAGGGAGTACTTTCTTGCTCGATATGATAGTATGATATCTGGTTGCACTTTATCTTAACATGTTGACTTGTATAAGTGATGTTGTCTTCCTCTCATATGTTGATAAAGCCCTTAGGATGTGTACTTGACTACCAGGACTATGATGAAGATCATACTGGTAGGGCCAAGGGTAGTCCATAAGTACACCCTATAATTGTTCTTAGTCATGGGAGTATCGAGACAGGGCATCGATACTCCAGAGTAGACTAGCATATGCGCATCTTGACCCATATGATGGGCGATGGATGATCCCATATCCATTGGTGTTTGACATCAAAGAGGGTATACGGGTGCTCAGTGGAGACTGGGTACCTTGAACGGACTCGCCGAGAACTCCTAGATGGCATTATAACTATCGTCAGATAGCAGTTCTCTGGTGACACTGGTACAGGTTAGTCTGTCGACCCGTGATCATTATAGAGTCTTGTGTGATTCCCACTGTGCTTTGATTTCCACCATACAAAGGTCAAGAGATCATGCAAAAAGGTGGTTTTTGGGTACAGTCCCGAGTCACATGGAGGCAATGAGTGATAGGAAGGGATTCATCTTTCCCGGTATTGGGAGTTGATGTTGCGCTATGCTCGATTGGCCATAACAGGAAATTCCTGACCAGGGTTGCTGAGATTTACTGGTAAGTGTTATCAGTAGTTTCTTGAACCATAATGGACCTTGCATCGGCATGACTTATCAAGCTATTGGGGTCTGATGTTATACCACCCCCAGGCTATTGATATGCGACATATCAGATAAAGAGACCGGATTCTACGGTGGTGTTACTGATTGGATTCGCAGGAGTACGAGCAGGCTTGCTTGTTGATCTTCTGATCGCTCAATACCCAGGTGGCCATTACGTTTAGAAGCCCGCTTGCGGCTTGTGGATGTTTGATATGATCATCACCTACTGCCGGCGTATTGACGAGTCTTTAGAGTCTTACACAGAGGTTTCTTGGTTCATGCAAAATGAAGTATGAGCACATAGGTGATATGTGCGGGACCGAGATTAATACGAGTAAGTGATACCGCATTCTATTCTCATGATATGTGATATCGGTTGGTTATATGTGATATAGCCGGGTTATCGAATCAAGTGTTAATGTACAACTTTCGTGTCATGCTAGATGCCACATGTGAAATGGGTGTATGAGACTTACACCATGCTTATAATAATGGAATGGTTTTATTTATTTAAAGCTAATTAAAATTAATGGTAATTAGGCACATGCTTGGAAGCTTGGAGAAGCTTGTAGCATCTTCGACTTAGTCCGCTAATTTTGTTTTACTTGTAGGTATTTATTAACCTAACCATTATTATAACATATGGTTTATTCTCTACATGAGTTAGTGTATGACACTAACTCACCCATGGTTGCTATTCTCACCTCATGAGTTCATTCTCTCATTATTCAGTTGAGCTACTTCTTCCTCATGGGAGAAAAAAGCTTTCTAGATTTTTCTAAGCTGAGAAAATATTGTGAGAAAAAGAAAACTAAAGAGAGCCCATTTCCTACTTCATCATCCTCTACTATTAGCCATTTAGTTTAGGGCATTTGCTAACCTACCATTAGTGAAGAGGTAGCATGAGCTCGAGTCTCCTCGACATAGCTCGTCTTCGGCCTTGAAGACTTCGAGCAAGCATGTTCATTTCTCTGGAGTTCGGGTGTTCATGACATGGAGCGAAGGGGCTACTACATGGAGCTTTAGAAGTGAAGGACCGGTCTACTAAGGTTGTATTCCTCATTCACTTAGATGTTAAGATGTTAACATTGCTTGATTGTTTAAAACTCTAGTTAAAGATTCTAAGTTAGGGTTCTTTAGAACGGCAAAAATTAGAAAACGGTATGGATGATGCCTCCCGAAACCTTGCTGCCGACCTAGGGAACCCTACAGTATCTTGTGGACACTGCACCATTATTGACGGTTCATGTTTGCACGAGCATTAAATTGTATGCTACACCCACACCGTCGGAAATTGCCATGACACGCACAACCTATACACATATGCAGTATTGTATTGTTATTGATATTGACACATTGATTCTTGTTCTATTGCGCATATGAAGTACATCGTGCATACATACTTACATGTATACACCTATACTTGCTATAGTTACATGTACACCTTTATATGATGTTGGATTTGATTTTGGAGAAATTGGGAACCGCATGATATATTTACAAACGTGATTCATTTAAAAGAGCGATTTTCCCTTGATATGCTTATATTACTGTTTTATGTTGCATATATCATATTTCATGGATTTACGCATTGATATATGGATTTCATGTGATTTATGGATTGGAGAACCCTGGTATTATTTAAAGAAAGTATGCATTATTTTGAAAACCCGGTTTCTCTTGATATGATATTTCAGTGCGTCCACAATGAGTTTTCTCGGTTCTGAGACTTGTGTTAGAAACCCGATTCTAGGAGCTGGATGATTCGTTTACTGGTTCATGTTGGACCCGGTATGGTACCCCGGGAAAAGAAAGGGTTGTTGTGCAGTAGACGATGAGCCTGGCAGAGGGACTACAACCTACCGGTGATTGGTTGGACCTGGAAATTATCCGGAGGATACTGACCGGAGTCGAGAGATGGATATGGGCTGATCCGGACTGATGGAGCCCGTAGGCCGATCCGGACTGACGGAGCCCGATATATATATATTTGCGTGTCGATATTGGACACGAGTTTTCATGATGTTTTCGACTACCGATGTTGAGCTCTCAGGTTCCATGAGACTTACAGGATATAAGGGCTGATCAGAGTGACAGCGCTTGAAGTATTGGGATTTGGGGTGTCGTTGATGGACACCGGGTTTTTCCACGATGATGATTCGTTGATGATGACATATTTTATCCCATACTCAGCATTCATTTGATATGCATTGCTTCATGTATTTGTAGATTGCTGCATATCCATATTAGCATATTGATACTATCAGACTGCATGTGATAGATTATCGTTGTATGTGCATACCTGCGATTATCTATACGATATTACTTACTATTCACGAGTTGGCACCTCACCCCTGTTGTGCCACAGTGTTTTGCAGGCTTGACCCTCAGAGTAGTCATGGCAGGGATTCTTATTGTATCTTTTTGCAGCGGATACCACTACGGTTGGCTGTGAGCTGTTTTCCTATAGTTGGGTTTTGCGGTTATCCGTATATATTCATTGTATATCTCTCATTGCATCTAGTACTCCCTATCTACCACCTTTATGTATTGACTTAGAGACGAGTTGTGAGGACGATATTGTATATTTTGTGATTTTGGGTGTCGAGCTCGTGTGAGCCGGCTTTTATTATGCATTTTTTTTTATCTCTTTATGTTGTTTTCACTTATATTGTCTATTTTTTCGCTACGGCGTCGTATATATGCTTGTGGTGGTTGTGTCAAGACCCGAAATAGCCCGTGATTGGCCCTTGAATCATATGAAGTCTATAAGACCTCATCTAATTCAAGTAAGCCAAAAGCCCAGAAATCTAAAACCATTTTAAGGAGTAAATAAAGAAAACTATTTTTTAAGAAGTAAGAAAACAAGTTAAAAAGCAAGGTTTTTAAATAAGTAAGCCGAATATGAATTTTTAAAATCCCTCGTCTTTTTCTGAAAGTTTCGGCAGAGTTTCCTTTGTAAATACTGGCCCCGAACGGGGTACAACAAGAATAATATATATACAATGATAAAAGGCATCCCCAAACGGGAGCTAGCTCTTCGTCAATCGGCGGTCACAACCACGCAAGCAGTATATTATACAACGCCGAAGGGCGAGGATCAAAACTCAAAAGAAACTCAAAAAGCAGCATGAAAACCATAATACTACAACGCGTGACTCTAAGGTCGAAATAATACACAACTAGTTTTCTAAGTCTGAAACAATATACAAGTTTGGTTGATAGAATTACTAGATACAACTGAATAAAATAAATAGAAGGGTGGTCACGATGCGAGTGAACCCACCTACCAAAGCAAACACCCAGAAAGGAAGCAATGTGCCAGAAAAGCCGCAATGGAACCTGTATGGCAAGACCTGCAAGAACTGCGGCACAACGGGGGTGAGTTGCCAACTCGTGAATAGAAAACATCACAGAACAGAAATCGTATGAATGACTCAATCCTAGGTCAATACGATCAGATATATATATAAAGCTCAAATGAATAAGTCTGAAGTATGATAAGGTGGCAAAGGTAAACATCTATACATAAGTGTAGTACCAAGTGCTCGTGCCAGTGCCTCAGGTAACAACATATCGTAATATGAGGTATGATCAATGTAATCAGTGTCAACTATATGTATGCGAGTAGATCTTCTAGTCGGGCAGCTGTGTATGCATGTGTGTGGATCTCGTCCACGTGTCACCCAATGACAATAAGCATCATGCATGTAAATATCATAAAACATATGCATGGAAGTATGATGATGGAATCAACATATGTCGCTCGCGACATCTCAAAATCATAGAACCTGAGTGTCTAGCATCGACACTTGAAAACATCATGAAACCTGAGCCTAGCATCCGCACGTAAATCCTCATATTTATATAGGGCTCTGTCAGTCCGGATCGGCCCACGGGCTCCGTCAGTCCGGATCGGCCCGTCTCATTTCTTATCTCCGGTCGGTATCCTCTGGATATCTCGAGCTCAAATAGAATCACCGGTAGGTAGTACTCCGCTGCCAGGCTCACCGTCTAACATATACGAGTCTTCCTGCCCCGGGGTACTTCACCGGGTCCACCATGTACCCGCAGATGGTGCCTACCGCTCCTCGAATCGGGTTTCATATGCCACTCTCAGAACCGAGAAAACACATGGTGGATGCACTGAAATATCATATCAAGGGTTACCGGGTTTTTAAAACAATACATATTCTCTTTTGAAATACCCACGGTTCCCAAATCCTGAAATATCATGGAAACAACATATCTCAATGCGTATAATCATAAGGCATGATGTATGCGACATGTAAAAGAAATGTAAGCATATCAGTATATCATGCGACATAAAACAGTAATATGCATATAGCGAGGGAAGACCGCTCCTTTGAAACGAATCAGTTTTAAAATGTATCTTGCGGTTCCGAAATCTCAAATCAAGCCAGAATCATCTATGCATGTGCAAATACGTATGTATGCAAGAATGAGTGTACAATAGGTATGTGCACAAGTATGAGTGTACAATATGTAAGTACACAAGTATGAGTGTACAATAGGTGTGTGCACAAGAATGAGTGTACAATATGTAAGTACACAAGTATGTGCACAAGTATGAGTGCACAATATGTATGTACACAAGTATGAATGTACAATAGGTATGTGCACAAGTATGAGTGTACAATAGGTATGTGCACAAGTATGAGTGTACAATATGGGTCATATCCTGAATGCAACAGTCCTACAGTGTAGTGACATGGCAATTATCGATGATGAAGTGTGTAAGCCTGCAAGCAGGTGTACATGAAACATATGCATCATCGATAATGGTGCTGGTGTCCTAACAGCATGGTTTGATATAACAATAAACATATTTAAACATGCAATGCGATGCGGACAGCAAGATTATGAGGCAAATGTATAATAAACACAGCAGTACAGAATCTACATCAATGTATCTATGTCATACTGTTTTGCCATTTAAAAGAAGACGAATACACATTTTAGGAAAATAAGGGCTACGATGTTTTTAAGAAAAGATGCGTCTTTTGAAAATATCCGTAGAATCCCTTTACCTGTCTTTAAGATACTTCCGATTCGTTAGTTTTTGAAATAGGTATGACATCAGCCTAGCCTAACATCTACCAAGCAAACTACAGATCTAACTAACAAGTCAATCGGGAGGGGTATGGAAACCACCTAAATCTGAGTCGATATATATATATATATATATATAATAGTTGGTGATCCCGCTTCAAAGGTACCGCGTACGATACAATATCATATGACATCCTCGAGTCATGAGTGCGGATCATATCATCAAATAAAGCTCGTACAGTAAATCAGCGTACGGCATCCTAAATCTGGGTACGGGTCAATATCACATCCATCTCATCAATTATCTGGTATCCTTATCGTCATATTTCATGAACTGGGGTACTGATCTAAGTCTAGTACAACTGATACCATCTATATAAATGCGTGTGTAAAACACACGTCCCAAGGCCCGCTAAAATCTCATGTCGTATACCAAATACGAACCACATTATATCACCGATCCCATGGCACTATGCCCAATCTCAACGACTCGTCTCCAAATATCATCCACTATCCTCATCATCCAGGTATAAGTATAACAAATAAGCATGTGTGTGCGTGTGGGTGCAAACCTATTCTAGGGTTCGCAACTAGGAAACTATTCTAGTTTACTTCTAAACCCTAATCTATCCATAGTACACCTAATCACATCTATAATATCCATATCACACTTAACGCTATCATATATATATATAGTATATATATATTATACTAAACATCGAACTGCGGGGGTGCTATACGCCAACCACCCGACTTCCTCCGTAGATATAATCTATTCACTTTGCATCGTGCGTGTCGGTGTCGGTGTCGCCTTCATCTTCTTCGTCATATGAAGCCCTCGTGAAGGTACCTACAAAGATAACACAATCGCAAACGCACATTAAAATCACATCGGAAAACCAAAACGACACGCTAAGGCCTATAGGTTAGAACCTATAGACTACGCTTTCAAAACCATCAAACAACCCTCGATATCGTTGTACAAACGTCAAGTGATCGAGGTAAAACTCAAATACAAGAATCCAAAATTCAAAATACGTAAAACGAAACTCTGAATCAAAACAGCAACTCAGGAAAAAGGTCTCAGATTTCACCCTAGGTCAAATTGGCCAAATCTGCATATACCAAGGGTCTAGTTTACATGAGATAAAGCTACAGAACCAACACGAATCAATTCCAACATGATCTGGCCACAAATTGCAGCCAGAATGATTAAATCTGCGGCCAAGTAGAGGGTGTAGGGGCTGGGGTCTTTAGCGTATGTTCTAAATCACCTACATGTATCACTGTCCTTGCAAAATAATTTTCAGGTAGCCCGAGTGTTAGCAGATTTCATTTTACATCCACAGAATCCATAATTTTTCGATATCGGCTTTTCGAAATCCATATTTCGGGGTTCTACTCTCTGCTTTAGGCCTGAATTCTAGCACTAGGGGGTTTGTATGGCCTCTACTGAGCTTAATTACCCAACACCGCTCAAGAATTCCAAAACCCTTAACTAGAATTTTCAAGGTTTACCCAAACCACACAATATCGGTTCTAATCTAACATGGGGGTAAAAGTAATGGAAAAACTATGCTAAAGGTCCAGAAAATATCTCATTTGGCAACTCAAGAAAATTCTTGAGTTGCCCCAAGTGTCCAAAGTTTGAATTTTTTTCTTGGTCCAAAGTGCTTCCCTTGAGCTTGTGCATCTTTTTAATGAAATGGGATTTGGGTTTTGAGGTGTTATTCATGGAGTTTTAGGGGAGGTGAAGATGGAGGAGGAGGGGGCAGCAGCAGGAGCAACAAAAGAAAGAGAGGGAGAGGATAATGATGAAGAGAGATGAGAGGAAAAGATAATGGTCAAGGTCAAATACCCCTCTCACCTTTCTCTCTCTCACCCATACTTAATACTTTATTCTTTTTCCCTTTTCTTTTATATTTTCTTTCTCTCCTCAATAGTAACCCAAAAACAATAGCCATGCACCCAAACATGTAGTAAAATGCAACAAGTGTTAATAAAAAGATATGGTGCATGTTTGCACAAAATACTCTTAAAATGCAACAAGTGTTAATATTTTATTTTTTTGAAATGTTACAGGTTGTTTCCGCCTTTGGACGTGATTTTCTCCCGTTTGGGGATGCTTTATTTATATCATATGTTGCTTTACTTATATCTTATGTTTGTACCCATTTCGGGGCAAGTTTTTACAAAGGAGGTGCTGCCGAAATTTTTAAGAAAATAAACTTAAGTTTAAGGATTTTTACTTGAGATTTCCAAATGTTTTTAACAATGTTTTTATCACTTACTACTTTTGATGGTTTGGATTTCTGGGTTTTCGGCTTACTTAAATTGCGTTACGCCTGTAGACGTCACGTGGTTTAAGTGCCGGTCACGTGCCAAATTTTGGATCGTAACAAAGTTGGTATCAGAGCGCTAGCTTTTACCTTTCGGAGTGTAGGATGACCTCGGTATAATGGAGTAGGTAGCTTAAACAGAGTGACGTAGCGTGTGTATGTTCCAAGGCATACTTACGACACGGTACTCTGCCTAAGTGACCTTAGGACTTGTTGGTTGAAATTCCTTCCGTGATATATACATCCTTGTGATTCGATTTCCGTGTTCATATCGAATCGTATTTTCATTTCCACCCATTATGCTGCCGAAGACTACGAGGGCGCAAAGAGCGGCCGCGAGAGCCGAGATCAGAGTTCGCTCGTCGGAGACGAGGACAGACCAGAGCGGTACGCCCGTTGTTCAGGAGTATGTTGATCCACCTTCGATGGATCGTATTACTAGGTTAGAGGCCGGTATGTAGGATTTGCGCTAGATGATGTGGTTGTCGGTGGAGGCCAGTCGAGCGCAGCGACAGGATGTTGTCCCACTTGTTACGGGGACCGCGATGGTGCGTACTGTTTCGACAGCCGTACCTGCAGCTACAGAGGTTATCACCGTATCGTTATCTGAGTTCATGAGGCTGAAGCCTCCGGTTTTCACCAGCACTGATACAACTGAGTATCCGCTGTCGTTTAGCGATCGAATGGCCAAGATCTGTCTTTCACTGAGATGCTCCGAAGCGAGATGGGTAGAGTTCGTGAGTTTTCGTCTAGAGGGTCTTGCCCAGACTTGGTGCGAGTCTTTAGAGAGGGGCAGAGCCACAGGTCTTTCTCCTATGACCTGGGCTGAGTTCGTGGCGGTGTTTCTTGCCCGTTTTCTTCCGCAGAGCGTCAGGGATGCTTGAGCTTGCAGTTTCGAGTCGTTACGCCAGACTACGGGTATGACGGTGGGAGAGTACGATGTGCAGTTTACCCAACTATCTCTGTATATTCCGTATTTGGTGGACAATGAGGAGATGCGGATCAAGATTTTTGTACGAGGCCTGATTACCCAGTTGTTCCTCGCTATCAGCGCACAGCATTGTCATACATATGCAGCAGTAGTGGACGCAACCCTATTGGTTGAGGAGCGTATTTCCGAGACGTCGGTCGTTCCGGAACTGAAGAGGGTTCGTACTGGTGTATCAGCCAGAGGAAGATGTTAAGACACCGCGACAGATTTCGTTCAGGTCGTGGGATTAGCAGAGGCTTGGGACGAGGCCAGTTGTTTAGCTCTTATTCCCAAGAGGGTCGGCAGTCATCGTCTGGATGTTTCCGGTGCGGGAGTTTTTATCATCGCGTTCGAGATTGTACTGAGCCACGTGAGGACGAGACATCCGCACCACATGTTACCTTACCACCTTCTCCACCTCAGAGTGCGTTGCCTCTTGCGCTTGTTGTTGCTCCGCGTCAGACTTATGCTCAGAGAGGTCATGGTCGCAGAGGGTTTGTTCATAGAGTACGGGGTGGCGGAGGGGGAGGACAGCCAGTCGCAGATAGAGGACAGGCATGGGTATTTTCTTTGACGCATTAGGACACGCAGGCGTCCAATGCAGTGGTTTCAGGTACTCTTTCAGTAGGTTCCTTCAATGCACATATTTTGTTTGATCAGTGATCTACGCACTCGTATGTTTCTACACACTTCATGCCGAGGTTGGACCGAGAGTCGTGTTTGCTAGATCAGCCGCTTGTTGTGACTACTCCTGTTGGCGAGTCATTTGTTGTGTGAAACGTGTTTCGGTCGTGTGTCGTCCGTATTGGAGATAGAGATTCTTCTGTCGACTTGATCCTTCTTAAGATGTTGGACTTCGACATTCTCCTGGGCATGGACTGGTTAGCTACTTGCTATGCATCTGTAGACTGCCGCGAGAAAACAGTAAGGTTTGGTTTTCCCAGCGAGTCAATTCTTGATGTGATGGGGACCGTGGTGCCGCCCCTCACAGATTGATTTAAGCCCTTTGCACTGTCGGTTTTGAGGAAAGGATGTCGGGGATTCTTAGCTTTCATTCGTGATACCGGAGCCACGGTAGATTCATTGGACTGGGTTCCTATCGTGCGAGAGTTTTCTGACGTATTTCCCGATGAGTTACTTGGATTGCCGCCAGAGCGTGAGATTGAGTTTTGCACTGATCTAATCCCTGGAACGGAGCCTATTTCTATACCGCCATACCGGATGGCCCCGGCGAAGCTTAAGGTGTTAGTTATATGTATGCCCTATGTTAGTTATACATATGCCCTAGAGGCCATTGTGGTACATATGATGTATATTATAGTGGATGCTTGGTGATCAGTCAAAAATATTGTATATTTTAGCCGGCAATTTCCCCATCTTTTGCATACATTTAGAAGTGTTCGGTATTCATATTTCACATATTAGCAAATCAATCGTAAAATACCAGATTGCATGTATTAGACTTTTAAACCGACATTTTAAGGGAAATTAACCGCATTTCATGGCATCGCATCATTTCTGTATTTGCGCAACACTTGTCTTGAGTCTGTGCAGGAAATACGGAAGAAAAGCAAAAGAGCTGATCAAAAATACGCCAACTAAATCATTTCAGATTTGGTAGCAATTCAGAAGGAATTATACAATTCTATATATCAAACCAAGGCCCATACAACAGCCCAAGACCACACCAGAGAGCCCAAGCCCCAACTCACCAAAAGCGCCGCGGATCCGCGGCGGGAGCCTGTTTGAGCCGCGGATCCGCGCCTCTTCTGCCACGTCATCCGTCCAATTTCAGTGCAGAATCTCAATCTCTGGGCCCATATTCATTTCTGATAGGTCAAATTCCATAATTCTCTCGAAGCTACTGCCAGATCAGCAAAGAAGATTAAGCAAGGCTAATCCTAATTAAGCTCCTAACTAATCTCTTCTAGAAGCTCCCTCCTAACTAATCACACCTAGAAGCTTCTCCTCTAACTAACTTTTGGAGGGAAATTTGAATTTCCTCAACAAACTTTAGGAGGGAAACGTAGAATTCGAAATCCTAGATCTAGGGTTAGTTATCTATAAATAGGAGCTTAGATCTAAGGGTTGAGGTGGTTCATTAGTTGTTAATCTTCATTAGTTAATCTTTCCCTCTTTCATCATCTTCTTCCACAAGTCTAGTGACAAGGCTTGTGCGAAACCCTAACCCTAACTCCACTCCAAATCCAAGATCTTGAGTACCAAATCAAGGGAGAAGCCTTCAACCTTTTAGGGGCCGAGCCGATCTTCAATCGGGTAAGTGATCCAATCCGATCCGTGATCCACGGAGACGAGCGAAGCCAAATCGACGATCAAGTTCTTCCTCTTGTAGTTCTTGAGCGAATGTAACTAAATTGTTGATATAAATAAAAGGTGAAATTCTTTAATCTTGCTTTCTTTTAATTCTTGCATCATGATTAGATCTCAATTTGTAATTGTTGTTATTGTTGTGATGTTTGAGTAAAACTCCGCTCGTAAAGGAGTCGAGACGATTGTAGAATGATGATGTAACAAATCTTAATACGATTTTTAAGTCCTACGAGTTTTGTAAACCCTAGCAAGTTCAAGAATCGATGACCTAGTTTCGTAGCGATGCTTTCTTGATTGTGATCGCTCGAAATTAGGGATCTACGATCGTTTCTTGAATTTACTAGAGTCTAGAATATGAATGATATCAATGAAAGAACAAGAGATAAGATGAAACCCTAGTTTCACAAGAAGTCTCTAATTCTCATCGATCATCATCGATCTAGTATCAATTCATCGAAGGATAAGAATACGTAATTGTAAGATTACATCACATCTATAGATCCGATCGATTCCTACGAGCCTCATTTCAATTCTTGAGATTTGGTTTGGAAAAATCAACAAACTATCAATTCTTGATTCTATCTTTTTCTTGTTATTAGATCTATATTTTCTCATTCTTGAACTTCAATTTTAAATCATGAATTGTTTTGTTTTCTTTTCATTAAAGTTTCAACTCATCTAATTCAAAAGACGAACGATTACACTGTCCCTGTGGACGATCCGCACTCACTTACAATCTACAATCCGACACCGTAGTTGATTGCGGTCAAATAATTTTTGGTTGTGATTTCTTTACAATTTTCCATTCACACAATCCGAAATCTTATAACAATCAAATGGCGCCGTTGCCGGGGATAGTGCGCTAATAGTTCTTATTTTGAAATTTGAGTTGAACAATTTATTCCATCATAATTTTTAGATCTAAACTCGTACAAACCCTAATACGTGTTTTGTGATTTGATTGCGAGAAAATCTGGGATCATTGGAGGTGGATAAAAAAATTTCTGAAAATTCCAGAGGACTTAGCAGCTGAACAGAAGCTCTCTGTAAAAATCTTGTGCAGTGATCTCACCACCCAAGCGCGTTTCCGCGGCAAAACACCCTCTTATGCGGCGGATCAGCGGCTTTCCTAGCTCTTCACTGCACCAATTTTCCTCTGTGAGTCCCTAACTTTCTTATCTTCTTCTCTGTCTACTCCAATTAACACTTTGCTGCAGGTTTCTTTGCAAAATAATCGCTGCGCCGCAAAAGCAAAATAAAAATTTGTGCGTGTTTTGATTCTCTTGGTTGTTTGCATATTAATACGGAAATTAAGGGGCACGACCAAATCCAAATTAGGTGGGGATTTCATTACCCTTCCTAGGCCCCGAAAACCACAAAACTTGCATCCGCATTTACCCTCATTAACTAAAAAATATCTAGAGATGACTCTAAGGACCGTCGCGCTCAATTAGGACAAGAGAAGGCCGTGGGTAATTCATTGCTTATCCGAGTTTTCTTGTGGTGCCTAAGGCGAGTGTGTCTAAGGCTAGTGGTTTTTAATTAGGCCCACTACTTACGTAGTGGAGTACCTTCCCACTTACCTGGCACTTATCCGGCCACAGGGGGACAAAGAGGCAGTGGAGGATTCTATCCTGCGACTTGTCTTTTGGCAGTTAGGAGCGGTCTAAAGATTTGACCTAGGTGACCCCTAGATTTTAAGGTTTTGTGTGTTGCATTTGTTGTGTTGCATCATATTTTCAAAAATCCGTATCTTTTCAAAACAAACACCGCATTCACTTCATTTCCCCTAATTATAAATTCACGCTGCCACTTGTACTAACCCTTTTTAGTACAAGATAGGCTGGACAACAGGTTTCTAGTGCCCGTTAGTCCGCGTTTCCCCGATCGACCCTAAAGTCGGTATTTCTACACTTACCTTTTCTTTACCCACCACCACACCCACATCGATGGATCCATCTCCATCGAACTTCTTTTCCACTACCCTGCCGCCGCCCGTTGGTGCGCAGAATCCACCTCGCATCTCTCTCCAAGAGAGATGCTATCCTACACGAAGTCCACTTTCCACTTGTCTTTCCATTCCACCAGCCAACAGGGAAAATTTTCAAATAAAACCCCAATTCATCAACCTTCTACCAAAATTTCACGGTCTCGAGTCTGAAGACGCATACGTGTTTATCACGAAATTTGAAAATGTATGCGCAATGATGGGTACTTCACAGCTTTCTGTGGATGCTTTCCGTGTTCGTCTTCTCCCATTTACCTTGTGTGATTTAGCCGAGAAGTGGCTATATAACACTACCGCACATTCCATTTCAAATTGGGACGAATTCGTCAAAGCATTCCTTAAGAAATTCTACCCACATCAAAAGACAGCTCGAGTCCGCAGCGAAATCTATCAATTCACCCAGCTTCCAAATGAAACATTTTCAAAATGTCTTGAACGTTTCAAGGATCTGTTACTCCAATGTCCACATCACGGCATCCCGAAATGGGAATTATGCCGAATCATTTATGAGGGCATTACTCCTTACACAAGACAGACCCTTGAATCCATGTGTCAAGGCAACTTCATGACTAAAGATGATGGGGAAGCCTGGAATTTTCTAGAAGATTTCGCTGAAAAATCTTTACAGTGGGAGGGTGTGAGTCAATCGTCTAGGGATGGCAATGATATTTCCATAGGAGTTAGAGCTGACATTGCAGCTATCAATAAGAAACTCGAGAATATGGAAAATAAATTTTTAGCCGCCGCCCTAAGTCAAATATCACTCTCCAAAACTGTATGTGGTTGCTGTTCTGATCCGTCTCACTTGACGGAAGAATGTCCGTTTCAAGGTCATGAGCATACCAATGCCGCATTTCAAAGACCTAGAAATGATCCATCTTCATCCACATATGATCAGGGTTGGAGGAATGACCCTAACTTTGCTTGGAACCAATTCCAATTTCAAAACACGGTTCCAACCCAACACAATTTCCAAGGGGCCCCTCCACCACAACAGCACCCACAACTTCAATTGAGTCAGCACCCCTTCCAGTCACAAAACTTCCAAAATCCGGCCAACACTTTTGCACCGTCTAGTACTTTGCAATTGACCGGTACAGATAATACCTCTGCACTAGCACAAACCTTGGATACTTTCATGAAACAATCCATCCAAGGGACGGCAAGTTTGCAATCTTCCGTCGAGAATGTCATGAAGATCATTATCTCTCAAAATGAGAACATCAAATCGATGGAAGAACAAATTGCACAACTAAAAGCCGAAATGAGTGCACGAGAGAAAGGGAAACTTCCAGCTCAACCTTTACCCAATCTTGGCTATTCACATCCTGTGGATACAATCACGTTGAGATCTGGAAGAGTGCTTGACACTCACGTTGGGGAAGAGTTTGATGACACTGATAAATCAATCAATAACACCCCGGCTGAGACCTTTCCTCACACACACCCTTCTAATTCTGACCCCAGTTCTTCTACCCCACCACCTTCTCACGAGCCTATTCTTCGTTTCCCAAAAGGCTCGCCACTACAGCCCACCTCTTTTACCCCTCCACGGACAATCCCCACTTCTATTCTGGGATCGATTCCACACACACTTTCTTCTCCTATGATGGACCCAGAGCTTATTGCTAAAGCACCTTATCCTAATCGGCTAAGGGCTAATACACCGAGTCCACATATGGAGAAGATTATGAACACTTTTAAGCAAGTAAACACCAACATCCCTCTCCTAGATGCCATCCAACAAGTTCCTTCCTATGCGAAAACTCTTAAGAACTTGTGCACTAGGAAGAGGAAGACTCAAGCGCCCAAAAAGATATTCATGGAAAAAACAATAGACACGGCTTTCCCCCAACAATTACCGAGGAAACGTAAGGATCCAGGATATCCTACTATTTCCGTTTCTATTGGGGAAAAACACATTAACCGTGCTCTACTAGACCTTGGCGCTAGTGTTAACTTGCTTCCATACTCAGTCTATGAGCAATTAGGGATCGGAGAGTTGAAGCCAACTAATTGCACTCTCCAGATGGCTGACCGATCAATCACCAAACCTAGGGGTGAACTGGAGGATGTGTTAATAAAAATCGGAGAATTTATATTCCCGGTAGATTTTATTGTAATTGATACACAGCCTGTAACGAACCCACGGAATCAAATTCCGGTGATTTTAGGTCGCCCCTTTTTGGCCACTTCCAATGCTATTATCAACTGTCGTAACGGTTCTATGACCCTATCTTTCGGGAATAGGTCAATAGAGCTGAACATTTACAAGTTGGGAAGTGTACCCTACGAACCTATTGCTCAAGTATGTTCTGTCGACTTAATGGATGTCGACAGCAGCGAATTTGATGATCCTCCTGTTATCGATCTTGACTCTTTTCATATGTTGTTGTTTGACCCAACAATGTATCATACACATACGGACTCTTCCACTGAGATGTCCGGGTCAACAATTAACACTGATTATGAACTGCTTTTAGAGTCTGAAGATCACCCCGCACTTTGTGATGACATTATTCATCGGGGTATTGATGGAACATTTGAGGAAATTTTCGCTGAAGAACTCGCATTTTTAAATGACACGGGTGTTGAGATGAATCATCTCCCAATCACTGAAATTGAACCTCCACCCCTTCTTTTGACTTGTAAAAAGAATGCGAGTAATCCATCACATTCACTGCATCGTCTCTCCAAAATGAGACGCACACACATTCTATTCCACCACTTGACCTTTCCCCATTTTTTCTTCCACCAACCAGAGCACTGCATTGATAAAATTTTTGAATGGTTGGTGTTGACATTCGGTCTTTGCAAAGCTTGGCATCGACCAATGATTTTTGACCCCCTCATATGATTTTGAAAGATTGACATTGCATAAGTTTGGGGGGGGGACATTTTTCTGGCTCTCGAAAAGAAAATTTTACAAAATGATGAGCCAAAAATAAGTTTGGGGGAGGATCTTCACTTAAATATTTTGCCCCCACTAATAAATTCCTCCCAAGCTTACAGGTTTTTCGAGATTTAGCGGAAGGCAACAGTGAGGACACTGTTGAAAACAAGTTTGGGGGAGGTTTGTGCTTATTTTCGCATCATTTGCATATCATTTGCATAAGCACAAAACATTTTTTTTTTGAAAACCTATAAAAATTTAAAAATTTTCAAAACTATAAAAATATTTTTTGTACATAAATAAGATAATAAAAGTTTAGATAGTGAAAAATTGCATCCATGAGATTAGAAAAATTTTAGAAAACTAAGAAAATTAGAAGTTTTCTTATACGAACTAGTAATAAGTAGTTATGAGCCGTTACCCCAAGGGTTAGTAAGATGAAAGACGTCACTAATCTGAGGATAAAAATAAGTCTGAAAAATAGTTTCTATTCTGGAAGCCAAACATTTTGAACGTTGATACCCTGCTATTCGCACTTACACACGTCTTAAAGCCTGGGATACTAGAGGATACCTTGAAATGCTCTTGTCTTAAAGCCGATGTATGAAGGAAATAAAAAGAAAAAAATGAATAAAGAAAATATAAAGTGGTGAGAAAAATGAACACTGGTTTTGTTATCACCGAAGGCAAGAAAAATGTATAGCGAGGGTGCTTCTTCACCTAGTGCCCTAAGGCCAACTGGTCTGGGAGTCACTGCTATGTCTGAGGTGGTGCAAGACGAGGAAAATACACCAAATAAGCAAGCACATGAGTAATCGGTCGGTTAGTACCTCAAGAAGTATTAACGGTCGCATGAAAGTGTGTGAGCAATTTCGTCTAAATATTCATTGATTAAAAAGTACTGAGGCTGATGGGCAAGAGTATGATAGCTTGAATTGAATTCTCCGGGTGTAGGGATGTCCTTTACACACACGCAGGGCGATATGATCGATGTTTGGAAAACAGATAGGAATGAAGAATAAGACGATGTTTTATTGAGGGAGGACGTGATTTCTAACATCTTTTCATGACCATTAAGATAGGGCTCATGACAACCGAAAAGCTAGCTTAGTTGGAAACCCTAATTTTCAAAGTCTTTCTTTTACAATTCTTGTCTTTAAATGTAATATTCATAATCTTCGTTTTATTATTGGATTTTGTGGGTGCAATCCGCTGAAAACCCTCAGGAGACAACACTCCTCCTACTAGGGACACCTAGAGGTTTAAAGGCTTGTTGCACGTGCTCAGTGCAATCGTGTTGCCTACGAAAGTGTGCTAGTTAGTTTTTTCTCTTTCTTTATTTTCTCCTTCTCTTTTTAATAAAACATTCGCTCGAGACGATCGAAATTAAGTTTGGGGGTATTTGATCAGTCGAAAATATTGTATATTTTAGCCGGCAATTTCCCCATCTTTTGCATACATTTAGAAGTGTTCGGTATTCATATTTCACATATTAGCAAATCAATCGTAAAATACCAGATTGCATGTATTAGACTTTTAAACCGACACTTTAAGGGAAATTAACCGCATTTCATGGCATCGCATCATTTCTGTATTTGCGCAACACTTGTCTTGAGTCTGTGCAGGAAATACGGAAGAAAAGCAAAAGAGCTGATCAAAAATACGCCAACTAAATCATTTCAGATCTGGTAGCAATTCAGAAGGAATTATACAATTCTATATATCAAACCAAGGCCCATACAACAGCCCAAGACCACACCAGAGAGCCCAAGCCCCAACTCACCAAAAGCGCCGCGGATCCGCGGCGGGAGCCTGTTTGAGCCGCGGATCCGCGCCTCTTCTGCCACATCATCCGTCCAATTTCAGTGCAGAATCTCAATCTCTGGGCCCATATTCATTTCTGATAGGTCAAATTCTATAATTCTCTCGAAGCTACTGCCAGATCAGCAAAGATGATTAAGCAAGGCTAATCCTAATTAAGCTCCTAACTAATCTCTTCTAGAAGCTCCCTCCTAACTAATCACACCTAGAAGCTTCTCCTCTAACTAACTTTTGGAGGGAAATTTGAATTTCCTCAACAAACTTTAGGAGGGAAACTTAGAATTTGAAATCCTAGATCTAGGGTTAGTTATCTATAAATAGGAGCTTAGATCTAAGGGTTGAGGTGGTTCATTAGTTGTTAATCTTCATTAGTTAATCTTTCCCTCTTTCATCATCTTCTTCCACAAGTCTAGTGACAAGGCTTGTGCGAAACCCTAACCCTAACTCCACTCCAAATCCAAGATCTTGAGTACCAAATCAAGGGAGAAGCCTTCAACCTTTTAGGAGCCGAGCCGATCTTCAATCGGGCAAGTGATCCAAGCCGATCCGCGATCCACGGAGACGAGCGAAGCCAAATCGACGATCAAGTTCTTCCTCTTGTAGTTCTTGAGCGAATGTAACTAAATTGTTGATATAAATAAAAGGTGAAATTCTTTAATCTTGCTTTCTTGCATCATGATTAGATCTTAATTTGTAATTGTTGTTCTTGTTGTGATGTTTGAGTAAAACTCCGCTCGTAAAGGAGTCGAGACGATTGTAGAATGATAATGTAACAAATCTTAATACGATTTTTAAGTCCTACGAGTTTTGTAAACCCTAGCAAGTTCAAGAATCGATGACCTAGTTTCGTAGCGATGCTTTCTTGATTGTGATCGCTCGAAATTAGGGATCTACGATCGTTTCTTGAATTTACTAGAGGCTAGAATATGAATGATATCAATGAAAGAACAAGAGATAAGATGAAACCCTAGTTTCACAAGAAGTCTCTAATTCTCATCGATCATCATCGATCTAGTATCAATTCATCGAAGGATAAGAATACGTAATTGTAAGATTACATCACATCTATAGATCCGATCGATTCCTACGAGCCTCATTTCAATTCTTGAGATTTGGTTTGGAAAAATCAACAAACTATCAATTCTTGATTCTATCTTTTTCTTGTTATTAGATCTATATTTTCTCATTCTTGAACTTCAATTTTAAATCATTAATTGTTTTGTTTTCTTTTCATTAAAGTTTCAACTCATCTAATTCAAAAGACGAACGATTACACTGTCCCTGTGGACGATCCGCACTCACTTACAATCTACAATCCGACACCGTAGTTGATTGCGGTCAAATAATTTTTGGTTGTGATTTCTTTACAATTTTCCATTCACACAATCCGAAATCTTATAACAATCACTTGGATATATATAGAGAGGACTTTCTCGCTCGATATGATAGTATGCTATCTGGTTATACTTTGTCCTAACATGTTGACTTGTATTGGGTTACTGTCTTGCTCTCACATATTGATAAAGCCCTTAGGATATGTACTTGACTACTAGGACTATAATGCAGATCATACTAGTGGGGCCACGGTAGTCCACAAGTAAATCCTATTGTAACGTTTTGAAAATTGTTTCGATGAAATTTCGGAAAAAACGGTAAAATAAGGGGTTTTCTGTAAAAAGTCAAAATACAAATATTTTTATTATAAAATTAAATATACATATTCTAACTATGTAATTGCTATTATTTAGTGTTTATTGAGCCACTGGTGAAATTTCAAATTTTCTGAAAAAAATTATTTTAATATTATTTTTAAGCCGTCACTGATACATTTAATTAGGGAAAATTACAAATTGGAATGAGTTGAAACAAATTTTATGCATCATAACACATTAAACAAAATTTTAACATGTTGTTTTTGAAATGAAATGGTTTGCCAAAATGGTTAAGAAATTATTGAAGAAAAAAAAGGCTTTTTTGGTGAAATTAGTGTTAATGGAATTGGGGTATAACATTTATCATTTTTCCCTCACCCACACTCACTCACACCCTCTCGCCCCTCTCCAAATCAGCAGCCCCCACTTCAACTCTTCCCCACTTAAATATTTGGAGAGAAAAGCAAAAGAAAAGAAAGGAAAAGAAAAGAATAATGAGAGAAGAAGTTGGTGTGTTGACTTGGGGGTATTTTATCTTGACTTGGACTTTCTTTTCCATACCCCACACACTCCACACCCTCCCCCACACCTGCTGGCCGAGCCCCCATCCTCCTTCAGCAGCAACCCCTTCCAATTCCCTTCTCATTCTCTTGAAAAAAAATTCACAAAAATTGCCTCAAAATCCATTAAATAAATCCCAAAATCCAAATCCAACTCCTACCCATTTCTCATTAGCCAAACTTGCATGGATCTAGGGAACAAGTTGGCATTTTAGAGGCTTTGATTTCCATATTTGATCTCTTGATCATGAGGTACCCCATGTGGACTTCGAGACGACAAGTAAGTGCGTGGCGACGTCGGCACCGGCAAGCGAGGACCAGGTGAGTAGATTTATATCTACGGGGAGAAGTCGGGTGGATGGCGTATAGCACCCCCGCAGTCCGTAGTATAGTTCATATATATAAGTTTATATAGGTGTTTTATGATACGAGAATGTTCATTCATGATATGATTATGTGTTCATGGATTAGCTTAAGGTTAGTTGCGAAACCCTAGAGTAGTTGTTATACCCACATACGCACACACAGACTTGCATACATTACTTCTTATGCGTAGATGGGGATGTGTATATATATATATATACGCGTGGGTATGGGACTATGCATATATACATTCATATACACATGCATGGATGACGAGGATAATACTTGGGATTTGAGATGAGTCGATGAGATTTGATTTGAGGCCGTGAGATCGGTGATATGGAAGGGTTCGTATTTGAGATACGACATGACGTTATAGCGGGTCCTTGACGTAGTGTTTCACACACGTGCATGCATACTTAGGCGGTATCAGTATTGTACTAGACGTAGATCAGTACCTCGATCATGATATCTGATAAAGAGGATACCAGATGAATAGTATGATGAATGTGATATTGACCCGTACCCAGAGTTGGGATGCCGTACGACGGATTTACGTACGAGCTATATATTGATGATTGATCAGCACTCTTGACTTGGGATGTCTAATTATAGATATGGTATCGGATATGATATTATTGAGGCTGGATCACCGGCTATACATATACAGGTATGTATATGTATCGACTCAGATAATAGGCGGTTTCCTTATCGGTAGTTCAGCTTGTTAGTTCAGCCGTATAGTTTAGTGTAGTTGTTAGATTAGATTAGACTCCTACCTATTTCAAAACTAGCGGATCGTGGGTATTTTAAAAGACAGGTCAAGGGATCTACGGATATTTCAAAAGACGTATCCTTTCTTAAAACCACCGTAGCCCTTATTTTTAAAACCCCACTATTCGTGTTATTTCAAATGGCACCATTGTTTAATATTTAGCTCCCGCTCATTATAGCTGCTCGCTCCGCATCGCATACTTACATTGTTATTTCATATTGCATTGTTGATATTATGCTGTTAGGACACCAACACCATTACCGATGATGCGTATGTACCACGTACACTTACCTGCCGGCTCACACACATCTTCATCGGTAATTGCCATGTCACGTACACCTTAGAAAATATTATGTCTTAACTTAGCTTGATAGCTAGTAGTTTGACATAATATTAGTGTACTTACCTTATATGCCAGTTTAGATATTGTAGTTATTACTTGTCACTTCATGCATACTGTTATTCATGGTTTTACATACTATTGATGATTTGGATTCGGATTTCCATGAGATTTTCTGGATTTGGGGGAAAACCACAAAACTTGTATAAGCTTCTTTCCTCTCTTTTAAATAAAAAGTGCGGTTTTCCCATGATGTATGAGTCGTCCACCATGCGTTTGCTGATGGATTTCGAGACCCGATTCGAGAAGATGGATGAACCATTTCGGGTACATGGTGGGCCCGGTGCGGTACCCCGGGGCAAGAAGATCGTGTTGTTGACGTTGAGCCTGTGCAGGGGAGCACGACCGACCGGTGATATTACCCGACGCGTCGAATATCCGGAGGATACCGTCGTAGTCTTGAGATGGATGGTAAGGGCCGGTCTAGACTGACGGCGCCCTAGATATTGAGATTTGAGACATTGAGATTTCGAGATATTGAGGTACTGAGATTTGATGATCCAGGTCAGTCCAGGTAGCCGGAGCCTGAGATATTGAGATATGTGGATTTATGTTTTTGTGTCGATGTTAGACACGGTTTATACTGATTTCCTTATGATACCTCATTTTTAAAAATACAGAAATCTCATTGAATTATGAAAGCAGTTTCTTCAGTACATGTACTCTGTTTTCATGCATTCATACATCATCCATATGATATATTGCTGTTTGAGGCACTGACACGAGCACTTGGTATTACTGTTGTTTAGAGGTATACCCTAGCCATTGTTATAGGCTGCTGGTTATATATTTGAGGATATATATTGGTCGTATGACCTAGGATTGTGTCATACATGCGATTTCTATTCGTAGATGTTTTTCTATTCACGAGTTGGCAACTCACCCCCGTTGTGTCCCAGTTTCTTGCAGGTTTGCCATACAGGTTTCATTACGGCTTTGCGGGTACAGTTTTGTTCGGGTGACTTGCTAGTAGGTGGGTTTATTTGTATCGTACCCATCATTATACATTGTATATTATTATTCAGTTGTATCTAGAAGTTCCATCAACCAAACATGTATTTATCTCAGATAGAGACCAATGATGTTTATTCTTTCGACCTTAGAGTCGCGCGTTGTATTTCTATGGATTTCTTGCTGTTTTGAGTTTCCTTTTGAGTTTTGATCCTCGCCCTTGGCGTTGTATATTATATTGCTTGTGTGGTTGTGACCGTCGATTGACGAAGAGCTAGCACCCGCTTGGGGATGCCTTTTTATTGATTTCGTATACTATTCATATTGTATCCCGTTTGGGAGCCAGTATTTACAAAGGAGACTCTACCGAAATTTTCAGGAAATATTTGATGTTTTTAAAACCGCATAATTCGGCTTATGCTATTAAAACTACTTGATTTTAAATTGGTTTTCCTTCACTCTACTACTTTTCTTGGTTTGGATTTCTGGGTTTTCGGCATACTTAGATTACGTACGCCTCGAGACGTTTCATAGTTTAAGTGCCGGTCATGTTCCGTACTTTCGGGACGTGACACCTATAATTGTTCCTAGTCGTAGGTGTATCGAGATAGGGCATCGATACTTCAGAGTAGACTAGCGTATACGCATCTTGACCCATATGATGGGCAATGGATGATCCCACATCCATTGGTGTTTGAAATCAAAGATGGTGTATGGGTGCTCAGTGCAGATTGGGTACACTGAATGGACTCGCCGAGAACTCCTAGATGGTATTATACCTATTGTCAGATAGCAGTTCTCTGGTGACACTTGTACAGGTTAGTCTGTAGACCCGAGATCGTCATAGAGTCTTGTGTGATTCCCACTGTGCTTTGATTTCCACCTTACGACATTCATGAGAATGTGCAAAACGGTGGCTTTTGGGTACAATCCCAAATCATATGGAGGCAATGAGCGATAGGAGGGGTTTCGTCTCTCCCAGTATTGGGGGTTGATGTTGCGCTGTGTTCGATTGGCTATAACTGGAAGTTCCTGGCCGGGGCTGATATGGAGATCTACTGGTAAGTGTTATCAGTAGTTTCTCGACCCGTTATGAGCCTCACATCGACACGACTTATCGGTTACTGGGGTCTGACGTTTACCACCCCTATACTGGATATGCGACATATCAGACGAAGAGACCAGACTGTACGGTAGTGTTACTGATTGGATTCACAGGAGTATGTACAGGCTTGCTTGTAGATCTTCTGATCGCTCAATACCCGGTTGGCTGTTACGTTTTGCTGTCCGCTTGCATCTTATGGGTGTTTGATATGATCATCACCTACTGCCGGCGTATTGACGAGTCTTTAGAGTCCTACACAGAGGTTTCCTGGCTCAGGAGAATTGGTGTAGGAGCACATATGTGATATGTCCGGGACCGAGATTGATACGTATATGTGATACCGTATTCTATTCTCGTGATATATGATATCGGCCGGTTATATGTGATATAGCCGGGTTATCGGATCAATTGTTGATTCGATAAAAAGATACATGTTTTATTGGTCGTTTATATGCAATATAGCCGGATTATTAAATCAAGTATTGATTTAATAATTTAATATATAATTATATATATTTGATATATTAAATTACATTAACTAATATATTCTCACTTAAGTATTTCATTTTCTCACATTTGGATACATTTAACATATATGTGATATATGTTTAATGTATTCTTTTCTTTTGTTACAAAATTATATATATGTGATATGTATAATTGTGACATGCTAGGTTATACATGCAACTTGGGTGTATGAGAATTACACCATGCTATTGTGATAAATGTTGAGTTTATATTTATTTTAGCAAAATTCAAAATTGTGGAGAATTAGTCATGAAGCTTGTAGCACATTGACTAAGTCAACCAATTTTGTTCTGGTTAAGATATTTATTAGCCTAACCCTAATCACTTTGACCATGGTCTATTCTCTACAAGGTTTTATGGTTGGATTTATATTTATTTTGGTAATTCAAATTGAATGGATTTAGTCATGGATGATCTTTGTAGAAACTTCATGATGCTTTGACTAAGTCCACTCTTTTGGATATTTCTCAGATATTTATTAAGCTAACCCTAACCCTAGCTCAAGGTTAAGTCTTTACATGGGTTAAGCATGTCATGCTTGACCCATGGTTGCATTTATAACCTTATCAATAATTCATTCATTCATCTCACTTCATTTTCTTCTTCCTCTTCATAAAACCTTTCTAGCTTTTCAATTTGTGATGAATGATTGTGAGAAAAAGAAAAAAAAAAAGGAGCAAAATTCCTACTTCATCATCCTCTTCTATACTAGCCATATAGATTAGCGTGTTTGCTTCACTAATACCTCATTAGTGAAGTGAAAGCTTGGGTTTGTGTTTCTTCGACGTAGATCATCTTGGATTGTGAAGACTACAAGCAAAGATGCCCCATTCACCTCATGGAGCCTCTCTATAGTCCGGGAGCATGATGATCGCAGCGAAGGGACTTCAACTAGGAGCTTATGAAGCGAAGGAACGGACTACAAAGATTGTAATCCCTATCACTTAGTAGTAAAGTTGTCTGCTTTATGTTTTTAACCTTAATTCTCTAGTAAAGATCTTTTCTTAGGTTGATTGGCACTTGAAAATTTTAAATACGGCATGTTTGATGCCTTATACAACATTGTTCTAGTGCTTAAGAACCTTATAGTGGTATCAGAGCCTAGCTAGAGCATTAGGCGTTATGTAGGAGAAATTAAAAGTCCGAACGAACTCCGAATAACAGAATTTTCCCACTTTCTGGAAATTTTTTCAAAAGTTGAAATTTTTCATATTAAAAATATTCAGAAAATCGTGCAGGTAATTATATGGACCCTCTTAAAGAACGAGTCCCTAACTCTCTTTAGTGACCGCAGAACCGCAGTCAAAACATGGTTTTGGCGGCGGTTCCGTAGCGCCACTAAGGAGGCAAGGGACGACACTTCAACGGTTGGTCCATTGGTACTGGGGCATGCTTCTGGGAATTTTTAATAGTGCTTAAGTATTGAACTCTCTGGGAATTTTAGGAATTCGTTGATTCGATCAAATTGTTTAACGTCATCTATCTTTCTGAATTGTGATACATTATGTGGAATTCATAAAGTTAGGCATGAAATCCGTAATTTGTGATATTTCGGGTTTATGATGTCTAAGGTTATTATGAATTCCAAATGTTGTAGTATGATATTTTCTTTTCTGCGACCGTAAGTGTAATATGTGGTGTATCACTGGTTTTGGTGCTATATGTCAACGACAATTGGGATACACATATTTACTTACGTTGATGACATGTGATGTTATATGTTGCTGTGATATGTTATATTGGATCGTCGTGTTTAGAATAGCCGGGGTTTTATGTGAGATTAGGGTTTTTATTTTCATTCATGTAAAATTCATTGTATGTTTATTGGGGCACTTCCGGGTTGAGGATGATGTCACCATTGTATATTATTTACTTTTCCGCATTAGGATAGACCTAAGGTAGGGAGCACAAGTAACCGGGTTCTAGGGTCCAGGGGGAGGCCATCTCGAGGAGTCGAGACCGGGTTTCCTAACCTTAGAATTGGGAGGGTTTCTTGCCGCTCTCGTAGGGGTCTAGGGATGTGGGTTTGGCTATTCATCACGACCGTGGAATCCTTGTTTTATACAGGCTCAAAATAAAACACAGACCTCCTAGTATATCCAATATTTCATATGCTATCTTCTGCTGCTGATATTATGTGATGTGATCATATTATATACGTGAGACGAATGCTTTATTATTGTTTATATGATATGTAATAAATGTTGCTTATCTTTTACACCCGCGCTAGTCCCGTCCCAGTATACCGTTATTTAAGTAACCTAACGGTGCATAACGGGACACTGTGGCGAATGCGGATGGCATAAGCATACGTTGTATTTTCGTTTCTTCTGCGATACTTAGAAAGCATAATTGATGGAACTTCATTAATGAGATTAATGAAAGAAAAAGAAACCTATAAGATGTTGTAGAATCAAATTTATAAAAATGGTAGCTCTAGTTTTTGCTTTGCATAGCGGTATTCCTTGTAGAATATCCAGCGCCTTATTCGATAAGAAAAAAGCCGAGATTCCTTCACCGAGAGTGACCTCTTTAGCAAAACTAGCATATGCTACAACTCATTCGGTTTTTGATTTTGATTGCTTCTTCTAGTGCTTGCTTTACATAGCGGTATTTGTGAAATATCCTGCACCTTATTCGATAAGGAAAGAGCCGAGATCCCTTCACCGGGAGTTACCTCTTTAGCGAAACTAGTAGAAACCTCAAAAACACTCCTTTTCAAAATCACTTATTTCTACAACGATGTCAAATTCATTACGCAAAAGGTTTTTTTATGAAAACCTATCGTAGCCCTTCGTCATTTCAGATAAGTCCTACTTAGTATCATGCTGTGTTTGTTGAACTTGTCAAGGCGTAGTGTACGGTAGCTAATTAGTATTTATCTGCTAAAGCATGAGATGCGATTGAATTAGGGTAGTCGTACGGCCTTGTTGACCTTGTCAAGGGTCGTGCGGGTGGATTTAATTCAATCATGAAATGTACAGGTTGAACTTGACTTGCGATTTATGGTTTGTTGACCTTGTCAAGATCATAAATCGCTAGGGGCAAAAAGATTATCGGAAATTTCAAGTGTTGAAATTTGCAATGAGATTGCATACCTTCAATGAGATAGCTGGATCCCGATACCCACTGCGAGTAAGAGTTACTCCTGGGAGAGTTTTACACATGACAATTAACCGATGAAGTCGGTTTCTTGAAAGATGTTAACGGGGTTATGCCTCTTGGAAAACAAGGTTTATTTTAATTAGGTCCGTGCGAAAGCACGGGGAACCTCCCTTAAAGTACCAACACTGGCCTGGCTGAAAGATTGGCGAACTTGTAAAGTGTAATTAATCCCGGCTAGTCTTACAATTTAGGGTTTGAAGGAAGATTTGATGAAAACAGTGGGAGCCATCCTGTTAAGATAAGTTAATAACCAATCTAATCTTGCAAGAGCATACTCTAAAGTGTTTTCTTCTCTCTCTATCCAGGTAGCGACAGGTAGCGACCATGTTAGGCCTTAATCAAGATAATAATATGGATGTATTGACTGAACCCGCTTGTTATACTGAGCAGGGGAACGTTGGTTCCGTTCTTTCTTATAACTGTTATAAGACTGAACAGGAAATATGGGAATATCCGGAATCCCACACGACCCAAACAAAGAATAAGCATGTTGATGCATCTTCTTCGGGTGTGTTTATTATCGAAAACTGTTTCTCAGTTCACTCTACGTCCTGGGTATTGGATACCGGATCAAGATCCCACATATGTAACATGTTGCATGGGCTAAAGTGAGGTAGAGAACTGGGAATGAGTGATCATTCCGTAAAAGTAGGGAATGGTGCAAATGTTGCAGCCAAAGCAGTTGGCAAATATCACCTTGTATTACCAAGTGGTAATACATTGATTCTGAACGAATGCTATTAAATACCGAACATGATATGCAACATTATATCAGTTTCTTTATTAAGTAAACAAGGATATAATTTTGTTGTACAGGATAATGTTATGAACATCTTCCTGAATCAAAAGTTGATTGGATCAGGCTCGTTAAATAATAGCATATACATTCTAAATCAAACTAGAATTCTTAATGTACAAAACACACACAAGAGGAAGAGTTCAGAAATGAACGAATCCTTCTTGTGGCATTGTAGACTAGATCATATCAATGCAACACGACTAGTGTCATGACCCGAAATATTAGCTCATGAACAGCACTTAAATCACGTAACGTCTAAAGGCGTAACGTAATTCAGGTAAGCTGAAACCCAGAAATCTAAACCTTTTGAAGAAAAATAAAGGAGGTGAAGTTTTGAAATAAAGGTATAATAAAATCAAGTTTTCTTAATGCATAGAAAAAGATCATGAAAATGCAAGTGGATTATGCATGTTTTAAAAACATGTTTCGTCGTTTTGAAAATTTGGGCAACACCTCCTTTATATATTTTTGACCCAAAACCACAAATACATAATAAGAATAATGGTATCCCCAAGCGGGAGCTAGCTCTTCGCCAAACGGTGGATCACAACCACGCAAGACAGTAAATATAATTATATGACGCCCAACGGCGAAGTTCACCACAAAAGATAAAGGAAAGAAAGACATAAATACCATAAGTAGCAAAAAAACCTCGCTCCAAGTCTCGCAACCACAATCCCACTAAGTCTCATTTCTTATACAATTTACTAATTTTGATTGATGGAGTTAACTAGATACAATATGAAATATAGATACAAGAGTGGGTATGATACAAGTGTCCCACCTACCAACGCAAAACACCCGAATGCAACTGTATGCCAGCGAAGCCGCTACTGATCCAAGAGGTCAACCTGCAAGAACTGTGGCACAATGGGGGTGAGTTGCCAACTCGTGAGTAGAAAAATATCAACAGATAGAAATCAAATAAACAAAGACTCCTAGATCGACTATACCATAAAGGTAATACTATGATATCAAGGGTGACCGGGTCGTATATGTGCCAACAAGGTAGTCAATGCCTATAAGCATGTGGATAACATCCAACAGTAATATCAATGGATGTATGCATGTGGATCTCGTCCACCTATATAATCAATGTATGTATATATGTGGATCTCATCCACGTATCAACCCATGACACAACATCAAGCATGAAAATATCATAAAAGCGTATGCATGAAAGTATGAGGATATAAATCAACATGTGTCCTTCGCGACACCTCCAAACCATGGAACCTGAGTGTCCAGCATCGACATTCGAAACATCATGAAAACCGTGTCCAGCATCGACACGTAAATCCTCATATATCTCAGGCGCCGCATCCTCAGATTGGCCCTCAGGCGCCGCACACCCTGGTCGGCCCTCATATCCATATCGCTACTCCGGTCGGTATCCTCCGTATAACCGCCGAGTCCAAATATTATCACTGGTAGGTAGTGCTCCCCTGCCAAGCTCACCGTCTAACATATACGAGTCTTCTAGCCCCGGGGTACCTCACCGGGTCCACCATGTACCCGTAGATGGTGCCAATCGCTCCTCGAATCGGGTTTCACATGCCACTCTCAGAACCGAGAAAACACATGGTGGACGCACTGAAATATCATATCAAGAGAAACCGGGTTTTTAAAACAATACATACTTTCTTTTAAAATGACCACGGTTCTCAAATCCAGAAATCTCATGAAAACAGCATTTCTCAATGCGTAAAATCATAAAGCATGATGTTTGCGACATACGATGAAATGTAAGCAAATCCGTATATCATGCAACATGGAACAGTTATATATCATATTAAGGGAAAACCGCTACTTTAAATAATTTCAGTTTTGAAAATATGTCTTGCGGTTCCCAATATCTCCAAAGTCAAATGCAACATCGTATAAAAGTGCACAAGTAACTATAGCAAGTAAATTATGCAAAGAGTCATATCATGATGCAGCAATCCTACTGTGTAGTGACATGGCAATTATCGATGATGAGGTGTGTGAGCCGGCAAATCTGTGTACGTGTAATATACGCATCAACGATAATGGTGTAATACAGGTATATGCAATGCAATAATAATATCATGAATTCAACATAAGGTAAATCTTCAGCTAAAAGATATAAGGTATACGTAAGTATCATATGTCTGAGTCGGTGAATCTATCAATCGGCATCTAGCCTCACAGCACCACGTATGGTATAATCCATCGTACGGCATCCTCTAGTCAAGGGTATGGATCAAACCTCAAGTCAAACTCATCACGTACGGAAAATCATCGTACGGCGGCATTAAGCTATCAGGGATCCTATCATCCTATAAGGCGAGGAGGGTACGGACCTAACGTCTCGTACAGCTATCATTCATGATTCACAACATATATAAATATCTCTATATATACCTATGTCCCAGGTCGCATCTGCAATAATCTCATATCCGGGGGACCGACAGGGTATAATTCATCTCAATCGACTCGCATCCGTATACCATTATACCATCAAATCATCATATCAACATATCCGTCTTATATTCTTTCATCGCATTTATAGCTCACATCAAGTCGAGTTTACATAAACATTTTATCTCTACTAAGTATAAGTATCTAATCTAACATACACACCCAGACCATACAAGCAGATTTTGAAAAGAAGCGAATCGTAGTTTTGAAAATAGGGGTTACGGTGTTTTTAAGGAAAAGATATCGTTTGAAAATCCACAACGTCCCTCAAGGTAACTGTTTAAAAGATGCATACGATTCTTCAATTTAGAAATATGTATGGTTCGGATGACACATCTACATCAACTATCTAGTCCTATAGTACCCTAAACGGCAGTATTATCAAATATCATCCTCAATTCCCGTCATTTCATATCAACCGTATCATATCACTTCTAACTGTCATTTTGCTTCTAATATAGTTTCACTAACTATCTTTTAACTCTAACCCTAGTTTCCTAATCTAGGTTCCCTTAACCATATTCTTTAAATCAGTATCCATCAAAAGTTTACGGGGGTGCTATACGCCATCCACCCGACTTCCCCCGTAGATATAGATCCACTCACCTTGGTTCTTGCTTGCCGAAGTCGATGACGCCACTCTCCGTCGCCTCAGAATTGACATGAAGGTACCTACAATAATACACAATTACAATGCGTGTTAAAATCAAGGCGGAAAACCAAAACGGCACACGTTTCGCTCATAGGTTAAAACCTATAGCCCACGCATGCAAAACTAACAAATTACACCTAGCCATTGATGTACAAACATTCAACAACCAAATATCAAGAATTAGCATTTCAAAATACGGAAAACACAGCTAAAGTCACACTAAACTGCTCCCAGATTTTGACTCAGGTCAAATAAAGCCAAGAAAACAAGTATAGGGTGATGTATAATGTGTAATTGAGCTACTGAACCAACCCCAACACCCCAGACAACCAAGTGGCCGGCCCCGTCCCTAGAAATTCCGGCGAGCCCGGCCCCCCATGCTCAGTTGGGTCTCGTTTTGTCATGGTGGTCTCCTCTGGTCTAAAATTGGTCTCTGGTATTGTTTGCTACTCTCAAAATTTTCCTGGGTTGCTCCAGATTCACTGTAGGCACACTAAAAGTCACAAAATCGATATGGAACAAAATCCTAAGCTCGTGCATCGGGTTCAAATCTATGGCTCAAGTTAGGAAACATGTCACCATGGTCATGTAAACACTCCTAACTATTCCCAATTTTCACCTATTTTCACAACAGAAAAATCTAGTAAGACCAAACATCACAAAACCACTTCAAACAGCTACCCTAGAAATTACAACCCCCCAGTACCCTACAGGGCGGAGGATGTCGTATTTGGCCCCAAAGTCGCCGGCCAAAACCGGTGGGAAATGGTTAGGGTCTTAGGTGAACGCTTAGGGACTCGAGTACAATACAACCACACTGTTTGTTTTTACAGTGAACACTCGAGGTCACAGCAGGTTAGCGACATCATAAAACGACATTCAAAACACGATATCTCACAAAACTAATCTAAAGGGAAGAAGGTATACCTCATTAAGGCCACTCAAGAAAACCCTAGCTCCCCAATGTCATCAAAATTCCATTTTGCTTGGTTCAATGTGTAGAGGAAGAGATGGGGATTAATTTTTGTGAAAGGGGTTTTGGGTTTTGGGGATTATTGGGAGATGGATTTAGGGCTTGAAGTGGAGGGATGTGGGGTTGAGGAAGATGAAGAGGGAGAAGAAAGATGATGGGGGAAAAGTTATGCAGCAGCCACCCTTTCTTTCTCACTTATTCACTCTCTCTCTCTCTCCAATCATACCCTTTTTTCACTAAATTACCCTTTTGCCATTTCTTTATCTTTTCTCTTTCAAATTTCATAACCAAATCACATAATTATCACGACCCGAAATTGGCACGTGACGGCCCTAATACTACGCAACGTCTACAGGCGTAACGCAGCAAAAGAAAGCCAAAACCCAGAAATATAAACCAATAAAAGACAAGAAAAGATAATAAACATTGTTTAAACTTTTGAAAATCTCAAGTATAAATTCTTCAAGTCCAATTTATTTTCTTGAAAATTTCGGCAGCACATCCTTTGTAAAAACCAACCCCAAAAATGGATACAACATAAATATAAGTAAAGCATCCCCAACGGGAGCAAATCCACGCCCAACGGCAGAAAACAACCACCACAACAGATATACGATGCCGTAGCGAAGAAATAAAAGACGATATAAGTAAAACAGCATAAAAGACATCCAAGTCCCCAAAATATACAATATCGTCCACACATCAAGTCTTTATGTCATACAAGATAATTGTAGATGGAGAGTACAGGATACAAAGAATATAGAATAAACAACCTTGGATAACCGCAAAACCCACCTAGGCAAAACTGCACGCCGTGAGCCGAAGCGGTATCCGCTGCAAAAGATGATGTGATAGATGAATAGCCTGCCTCGACTACTCTGGGAAACAACCTGCAAAACCCTGTGGCACAATGAGGTTGAGTTGCTAACTCGTGAATAGTAAATAACATATGTAGGTAATCGCAAGTATGCACGTACAACGCGAATCTAACATATGTAAGCTAAAAGCAGTAAAAGGTTATATGAATGCGATAATTATGAAAGGTACACTAGCAGGTACAACTAATACATGAAGCAATAATATGACCATCTGTATGCAACAATCATGTAAGGTACTAAATCAGGTACTACTATTACATGAAGTAATGATATGACAGTGTATATATGCAACAGTCATGAAAAGTACCCTAACAAGTACAACTAACACATGAAGAAATGCATATAAATAAAGGTATGTAAATGCAACAGTCATGAAAGGTACTCTATCAGGTACAACTAATACATGAAGCAGTGCATAAACAATAAATGTGGAGTATGGAATGAAACATGTCATTTCCACGGAATCCTGACATCGTGGTAGGATCACAATCCATCAAGACAATCCAAATCCCAATTCCTCAAATCAGCCACCAAATTGGCTCTCATATCATGTAGTTCTCACAAATCCTGAATGTATAATATCAAATAAATCTCATATATCCTGAATCCAACATCAAGTGAATCTCATATATCCTGAATGTATAATATCAAATAAATCTCATATATCCTGAATCCAGAAAGTTTCATATAAAGTGAGTGTCCAACATCGACACCCAAAAACATCATGAAACAAGTGTCAAGTATCAACACAGAAATACTCAAACCCATACGTTCATCGAATTGTAAGTGCCCGGCATCGACACCCATGATCCACGTATCGGACTTTCTCATATTCATACGTTCCTCGAATCGTAAGTGTCCGGTATCAACACCCGTGATCCACGTATCGGTATATACGTTTCTCGAACGTAAGTGTCCGGTATCGACACCCGTGATCCACGTATCGGTATAAAACAAATCTCTGAGTGGATGCATCCAAATATCAAGTAAAGAATAAGAATACTTGCACAATTTCATGAAACAACCAAAGTCCTCAAAATCCAGAAAATATCAAGTAATGAATAAGTATAAATGCATAAATCAATACACATATATTAGCATCCCATTCCACTAATATATGTGTATAGGCATATATAACAGCGTCCCATTTCACTGTTATATATACTTAGGAGTAAAAATATAAGAGAACATCATATGAAATCCATAGATGTAATATATGCAAACATGAAACAGTAATATGAGCATATAAAGAAAAACCGCTATTTAACTGCAACAAGTTATTAAATATATCAAGCGGTTTCTGATTTCTCCGAAATCAGATGCAACATCATATACAGGTGAACATGTAGCTATAACAAGGTAAGCGTAACCATGTCGGTATAGCAAGATATGTGTGTCCATATGTAACTATGTATGATGTAAAAGTATTTGTAGCAAGGTATGTCTCTATACCTATCCATAATACCCTCCAGGTATATATATGTATGCCAGATGTACATGTAGCTATGTCTCATATATGTATATACCTATCACTAAAGGTACACTATACTATAAGTATATGGGTAACTAGCATGTAAGCATGTCAGGGCATATGTGTAAGCATGTAGGTATCCAGGTATGCTATATATATATCATATGCGATAAGAAATATGAATCAATGTCCCAATGTTCCTAACAAGACAATATCACATCTATAAGAGGGTTGTGCATAACATGGCAGTTATTAACGGTGTGTGTCATACAATCAGTGCTCGTGCAACATGAGCCGTCAATAATTGTGCAGTGTCCTAAGGATACTAGTCCAAGCACAACAATTAACTAAGCAGTAGGGTGAATGCGCAATTCTAAATATGAAATAGAATATG
The DNA here is from genome assembly GCA_030015575.1 of Agapanthus africanus. NCBI lineage: Eukaryota > Viridiplantae > Streptophyta > Magnoliopsida > Asparagales > Amaryllidaceae > Agapanthus > Agapanthus africanus. Next base: position 285,004,724 of record CM057346.1, read on the forward strand.
CGACAAGTCAACTTATTTCTAGCCCAGACGTATAACGCCATGCGGGCGATTCCTTTGTAGATGTTAAATCTACTTTCCAACGCTCCTGGCAAAATGAAGCCTACCACCTGTTTTCCCTTTGTCGTAGCGTCCGAAGTCCCCGCCTGCGAACCTAAAATTTCACAAACATATCACATAAGCTAAATATCCTATATCGATGAAAAGACAACGAAACGCAAAGAAAACGGCCAGAAAATTACACTGCGCACTTAGCGCATCTAACGCGCACGACATCGGTCAAAAACCCTAACTATGGTCGCTAAACTACGAAACACCAAGTCTACACTCCGATCGCCTCGAGTGCGTAACACAACACAATTAAATGCGTTGAATAAAATAGATATAACCTCGCAACGACTAATTGATTCCACGTCGGAAAAACCCCGAAACCTAGTAAACAACTTACCGCAATATTTCGCACTAGTTTCAAGCTAACGCATATCTAGCGATTACAAACACCTTATAATAGCTTAACTAAGCTATCAAAACCATTTCTATATTTTTAACACTACCTAATTAAGTTTTAGCAAAAACCTAGTAAGAAAAAATCCTTAATTAAACAAAATATTCATTAAAAATAATTAGCATTTTCTACTCGGTTAAGCTTTTCCTAATCACAAATTAACACTTCAATTAAACATTAAACACTTAAATCATGCTTTAACCCTAACTTGAATTTCTAAAACCATTTCTAGAATTTTGAACATGAAATTAAATAACTTAAATTTAACAACTAATAGCTAATTAAAGTATTTAAAACAAGACTTAAGCATTAGGGTTAGGGTTTTATACCTCTAAAAGATTCAAAAACTTGCAACAAGAAAACCAAGATTAGCCTCCTAAATCAAGACTTCATGAAGGACAAAGCATGGTTTAGGGTTAAGGAAATGAAGGAAAATGATTATATTTGAATTTTTGTGATTTTATTTGGATTTTTGATGACAAGTAAAATGAGATGAAAATGGAGTTGGAAAAATGAGGGCAACAAGGAATGAGGGAAGGGCCGGCCAAAATGAAGGGAGAAGGTATTTTGTGGAAATTGTGGAGAAGTTTCTTGCAAAAAAAATCATTTAATGCAAAAATGACACCTTTTCTTTCTTTTTAAAATTAAATTCCATTGACCAAAAAAAATCTAGATATTTAAAAAGAAGGTTCTAAAATAAATGTAATGATGATTTCTAATGATTCTCATTTAGAATAAATTTCTCGATTTACGTGCATATTTTACCTGCTAAAATAATATTTTATTTGGGAAAAATTATATCTGAACCAAAACCTCCCAAATACCCCCAAAGTTCGCGCACTAGCTTTATTTTAGCTAAAATAGGTGCCGGCAATTTTCTACGGACGTTTGATCGAAATCGGGTTAAAACGGACAATACCGACAATTTTGCCCTAAAACGGAAAAATTCGCGAAACGATTTCTAAAACGTTACAATCTCCCCCCTTATAAAAATTCGTCCCCGAATTTAAAATTTTCACTAAGCGTACCTTCAAAGAGAAGATAACAAAACTCCCAAATCTCCCTCGCAGCTTTCCAAGTGAGCACCTCACTATAAGGCTACGTCCAAGAAAACCCTTCACAGATGGCAAGACCCTTGACCGAAGTTTCTACACCTGCCGAGCCATTAACCCAATTGGCTACCGGTGAACGAAACGATCACATCCAAGCCAAATGGTCTGATGCTGAATTATGTGAGAAAGGTCATGAAGGTAATTGCAAATGACCGATACAAGGAATACGGGGTGAACACTCAATAATCTGGGTGGAGTTGCCAAATCAAAGGCAACGGAACTAACTCGCTTTAAGGATCTTAAAAGGACCTACAATTCTGGGATAAGCTTCCCAAAACTCAACACGTCATTCATCGAAAAAATCCGTAGGAATACATGAGCTCCCACTGCGAACTCAAGTCTGCGACCACAACGGTCGACATAAGATCTCTGTCTGCATTGGGCTGTCATCATCCTGACCTGAACCAACTGGATCATTTCCGAAGCCTCTAAACTAGCTGGGGTCCAAAAATCCTAATCTCGCAGAGTCAGAAAAACAGACTAGAGATCGACACCACCTAACAAACAAAACTTAAAGGTTGCCAATTGGAGTGCCTCCTGATAACAACTATCGAAGTAGAATCCTAACAATGACAAGTGACAATCCCAACTGTTGACAATAATTAATACGTACGCACAAGCATATCCTCCAGAGTCGGTATAGCCCGCTCTCACAAAACTATTATCTTGCGGATTGAAAAACGGAGCTAAAGCTCAACCAGTACCCAAGGCTTCCTGAAGTTCTTGCCCAAGACGGCAAGTGAATAGGGTGCCTTATTCGGATACGACCCATGAAGGAACTCCGTGCAACGCACAAACTTAACCAAGGACAACCGAGCAACCCGAGTATAACCGGACAACTAGCATCCGAATGAAGTCACACCCAGACTAAACCTGGGTAGACGCCACAACGAATATTCATGGTGACCTGCTCCCATTCCCACTCCGGAACGGTTAAAAGTTGCAACTCTCCAGCCGGTCTCAGATGCTCAACCTTAACACACAACAAGACAGACACCTCGAAACGAAATCTGAAACTTCTCTTTACATCCCTGCCCATCTGTAACTATCTCACAAGTCACGTCAAGTGCTGGAACTTGAATGAGTACAGAGAGTTGACAGATGTGCCTGCTCTAGGATTTCACGTCTCTACCCAATAGTATCAGGTACACAAACGCGTCCCTAAACTTAGCACAGCCTTATCACAAATCAAGGACTCCGAATCATTACCCAGCCAAGTCTGCTCAAGAATCTTTGACGAACGAGCATCGGCGGGCAGTGCCTCGCGAAAGCGATTAAGGAAAAGTGGTCGGCCGCGGACATGAGCAAGCTGTCCCCTCAGTAGAGGCGAACATAAGCTGTACTCAACGATCGCATAAGAAATGTAAATCTGCAGACGACTGTCTCAACAATCAAAACCCGCTGCAGGAAGATGTATATTAAGCTCTGGTGGTCTGTGAAAATCTGACACAACTCTCGAACAAGTAATGTCTCCAAATCGCCAACGCAAAACCACCGCAGCCATATCCAATTCATGAGTGGGATATCCTACTCATACATCCTCCAGATGTAGGGAAGCAAAAGCGATAACTTTATAGTATCACCTCAGTAAACAATCGAGCCCCACTCGCGAAACATTACAGTTAAACAATAAAGTCGCCCGAACCAGAAAGCAAAGAAAGAACTGATGCAGTTGTTAACCGAGTCTTCAACTGCTGAAAAACTCCGCACGCATGCCTCAGTCCAAAGAAAAGAAACCTCCCTTCCGGTCAGTTCAGTCAACGGTGCAGCACTACACTAGCAATCCTACACGAAACAGCGGTAAAAAAACTGCTAAGCCCAAAAATCTGCGGACCTCTGTCCGTACCCAAGTCTGGGCCAAAGCTGTATGGCCTCGATCTTCCTCGGAACCATACGAAAACTATCTCCCGTAACTACAAGACCTAGGAGGCAATACAAACAAGCATGAAGGAACACTCTGAGAATTTAGCAAACAGCTGGGGCTCTCCCAATGTCTGCAAAGCAAATCCTCAAGTGCTGCTCCTGTCCCTCACGACACATTGAATAGATCAGAATGTCGTCAATAACACAACAATAACTGGCCGAGAAAAGGCCTGAAGAAATCTGGTTCATCACCTCTACGAATGCTGCTAGGGCATTGGTGAGTCTAATGACACCACCAAAACACACAAAGCCCGTAGCACGCACAAGGCAGTTTTCGGAATGTCATCACTTCAAACCTGCAACAATGATGACCTGATCCCAAACAAACTTAGAAAATGTCTCGCACTCGGAAGCTGATCGAAGAAATCGTCAATGCGAGGTAACGGATACCTATCCGCACCGTAAGTCAGTTCAATTGACGATCAATCAATACAAAACTTCAAACTGCCGTCTTTCTCCTTGACGAACAGAAATAGGAGCTCCCCAATGCGAAACACTCAGACACATAAGCCCTACCTATCTAGAAACTCTGCAGCAGATCCTTAAGCTCCCTAAGCTTCGCCGGCTCATCTGGAACAACGTCGGAAAACTCTCGCATGAAGGAAAGCCGGTCCAACAAGCCCACTGTGGCACCGGTATCATGAATGAGTACCAAGAATCCTCGACATCCTCTCATAAAAAGCCGACTAGCGAAAAAGGCTGAATTCAAGCTGTGAGATGCGGCACCACTGTCCTCCCGCACAACAAGAACTGACTCGCCGGGAAAACAAAACCTGACCGTTTTCTCGCGGCAGTCTACAGACGCCTAGCACGTAGCTAACCAGTCCGTGCCCAGGAGGACATCAAATCCACCATCTCTAGAAGGATCACAACGACGGACGAATCTCCTAACCGATGGGCACATGACTGAAATACGTGTTGCGCAACAAAAGAATCACTGACAGAAATTAATACAACTAACGGCTGATCTAGCTAACACGACTCTCCTCGTTCCAAGCCTTTGTTAATCCCACGACGGTCACGAAAGCTGTCTCGACGACTAGGCCCCTGTCTCTGGGCTGGTACACCGGTACGAGTCCTCTACGGTTCCGGAACTCCCAAAGTCTCTGGAATATGTGCCTCGTCAACTGGGGCTGCATCCACTGGTGCTATGTAGGTGACAGAATGCTGCATGCTGATCATAAGGAACAACTGGGTAACAAGGGTGACAACCTCCTGTCGCTGCTCTCGAATGGCCTCAACCAAAGAACTCATCGTCTGGCGCAAGTCCTGCATCTCTGCCACAATCCTAGCAATACTATTTGTCGAAAGAGGATCCATCTTCTCCTGCGAAACGAGCGTGCCATCCTGGTCAGTCCTTGACCCACCCGAGTCAACTATGACCTCGGCCCTCGCTGCATCACTCTGAGTCCCTATAGTCGTCGTCGGCAAAGGCTATAGATAGATATAGGATTCAATATGAACACGGAAATCGAATCTCAAGGATATGTCATCAAGGAAGGAATCTCAAGCAATTTGTACTTAGGTCACTTTAGGCGGAGTACCGCATCGTGAGTATGCCGCGGACATACACACACTACGTTACTCGGCTTAAGCTAACAACTCCATCTACCAAGCTCATCCTACACTCCGAAAGGTAAAACCTAGCACTCTGATACCAACTTTGTCACGACCCGAAATTGGCATGTGACGGCCCTAATAGTACGCAACGTCTACAGACGTAACGCATTAAAAGAAAACCAAAACCCAGAAATCTAAACCATTAAAAGACAAGAAAAGATAAGAAATATTGTTTAAACTTTTGAAAATCTCAAGTATAAATTCATCAAGTCAAATTTATTTTCTTGAAAATTTCGGCAGCACTTCCTTTGTAAAAACCAACCCTAAAAATGGATACAACATAAATATAAGTAAAGCATCCCCAACGGGAGAAAATCCACACCCAACGGCGAAAAACAACTACCACAACAGATATACGACGCCGCAGCGAAGAAATAAAAGACGATATAAGTAAAAGTGCATAAAAGACATCCAAGTCCCCAAAATATACAATATCGTCCTCACATCAAGTCTCTAAGTCATACAAGATAATAGTAGATGGAGAGTACAGGATACAACGAATATAGAATAAACAACCTTGGATAACCGCAAAACCCACCTAGGCAAAACTGCATGCCGTGAGCCGAAACGGTATCCGCTGCAAAAGATTATGTGATAGACGAATAGCCTCCCTCGACTACTCTGGGGAAACAACCTGCAAAACCCTGTGGCACAACGGGGGTGAGTTGCCAACTCATGAATAGTAAATAACATATGCAGGTAATCGCAAGTATGCACGTACAGCGCGAATCTAACATATGTAAGCTAAAAGCAGTAAAAGGTCATATGATTGCGATAATCAAGAAAGGTACATTAGCTGGTACAACTAATTCATGAAGCAATAATATGACCATCAGTATGCAACAATCATGTAAGGTACTAAATCAGGTACTACTAATACATGATGTAATGATATGACAATGTATATATGCAACAGTCATGAAAGGTACTCTAACAGGTACAACTAACACATGAAGAAATGCATATAAATAAAGGTATGTAAAGGCAGTAGTCATGAAAGGTACTCTATCAGGTACAACTAATACATGAAGCGGTGCATAAACAATAAATGTGGAGTATGGAATGAAACATGTCATTTCCATGGAATCCTGACATCGTTGTAGGATCACAATCCATCAAGACAATCCAAATCCCAATTCCTCAAATCAGCCCCCAAATTGGCTCTCATATCATGTAAGTCTTACAAATCCTGAATTTATAATATCAAATAAATCTCATATATCCTGAATCCAACATCAAGTGAATCTCATATATCATGAATGTATAATATCGAATAAATCTCATATATCCTGAATCCAGTAAGTTTCATATAAAGTGAGTGTCCAACATCGACACCCAAAAACATCATGAAACAAGTGTCAAACAACGACACAGAAATACTCAAATCCATACGTTCCTCGAATCGTAAGTGCCCGGTATCGACACCCGTGATCCATGTATCGGTCTTTCTCATATTCTTACGTTCCTCGAATCGTAAGTGTCCTGTATTGACATCCGTGATCCACATATCGGTATATACGTTCCTCGAATCGTAAGTGTCAGTATCGACACCCGTGATCCACGTATCGGTATAAAACAAATCTCTGAGTGGATGCATCCAAATATCAAGTAAAGAATAAGAATACTCGCATAATTTCATGAAACAACCACAGTCCTCAAATCCAGAAAACATCAAGTAATGAATAAGTTTAAATGCATGAATCAATACACATATATTAGCGTCCCATTCTACTAATATATGTGTATAGGCATATATAACAGCGTCCCATTCCACTGTTAAATATACTTAGGAGTAAAAATATCAGAGAACATTATATGAAATCCATGGATGTAATATATGCAAACATGAAACAGTAATATGAGCATATAAAGGAAAACCACCATTTAACTGCAACAAGTTATTAAATATATTATGTGGTTCTTGATTTCTCCGAAATCAGATGCAACATCATATACAGGTGAACATGTAGCTATAACAAGGTAAGCGTAACCATGTCGGTATAGCAAGATATGTGTATCCATATGTAAGTATGTATGATGTAAAAGTATTTGTAGCAAGGTATGTCTCTATACCTATCCATAATACCCTCCAAGTATATATATGTATGCCAGATGTACATGTAGCTATGTCTCATATATGTATATACCTATCACTAAAGGTACACTATCCTATAAGTATATGGGTAACTAGCATGTAAGCATGCCAGGGCATATGTGTAAGCATGTAGGTATCCAGGTATGCTATATATATATATCATATGCGATAAGAAATATGAATCAATGTCCCAATATTCCTAACCAGACAATATCACATCTATAAGTGGGTTTTAAGTGACATAGCAGTTATTGACGGTGTGTGTGGCATACAATCAGTGCTCGTGCAACAAGAGCCGTCAATAATTGTGCAGTGTCCAAAGGATACTAGTCCAAGCACAACAATTAACTAAGCAGTAGGGTGAATGCGTAATTCTAAATATGATATAGAATATGCGACAAGTCAAGTCATTTCTAGCCCAGACGCATAACGCCATGCGGGTGATTCCCCTGTAGATATTAAATCTACTCTCCAACGCTCCTGGTTAAGTGAAGCCTACCACCTATTTTCCCTTTGCCATAGCGTCCGAAGTCCCCGCCTGCGAACCTAAAATTTCACAAACATATCACATAAGCTAAATATCTTATATCGATGAAAAGACAACGAAACGCAAAGAAAACGGCCAGAAAATTACACTGCGCACTTAGCGCATCTAACGCGCACGACATCGGTCAAAAACTCTAACTAGGGTCGCTAAACTACGAAACACCAAGTCTAGACTCTGATCGTCCCGATTGCGCAACATAACACAATTAAATGCCAGGAATAAAATAGATATAATCTCACAACGACTAATTGAATCCACGTTGGAAAAACCCCGAAACCTTGTAAACAACTTACCGCAATATTTCGCACTAGTTTCATGCTAACGCATATCTAGCGATTACAAATTTCTTATAATAGCTTAACTAAGCTATCAAAACCATTTCTATATTTTTAACACTACCTAATTAAGTTTTAGCAAAAACCTAGTAAGAAAAAATCCTTAATTAAACAAAATATTCATTAACAATAATTAGCATTTTCTATCAGGTTAAGTTTTTCCTAATCACAAATTAACACTTCAATTAAACATTAAACACTTAAATCAAGCTTTAACTCTAACTTGAATTTCTAAAACCATTTCTAGAATTTTAAACATGAAATTAAATAAATTTAATTTAACAACTAATAGCTAATTAAAGTATTTAAAACAAGAATTAAGCATTAGGGTTAGGGTTTTATATCTCCAAAAGATTCAAAAACTTGCAACAAGAAAACCAAGATTAGCCTCCAAAATCAAGATTTCATGAAGAACAAAGCATGGTTTATGTTTAAGGAAATGAAGGAAAATGATTTTATTTGAATTTTTGTGATTTTATTTGGATTTTTGATGAATTTTTCAAGTAAAATGAGATGAAAATGGAGTTGGAAAAATGAGGGCAGCAAGGAATGAGGGAAGGGCTGGCCAAAATGAAGGGAGAAGGTATTTTGTGGAAATTGTGGAGAACTTTCTAACAAAAAAAATCATTTAATGCACATTCAATGCAAAAATGACACCTTTTCTTTCTTTTTCTTTTCATTTTAAAATTAAATTCCATTGACCAAAAAAAATCTAGATATTTAAAAAGAAAGTTCTAAAATAATTGTAGTGATGATTTCTAATGATTCTCATTTAGAAGAAATTTTCCAATTTACGTGCATATTTTACCTGCTAAAATAATATTTTATTTGGGAAAAATTATATCTGAACCAAAACTTCCCAAATACCCCCAAAGTTCATGCACTAGCTTTATCTTAGCAAAAATAGGTGCCGGCAAGTTTCTACGGACGTTTGATCGAAATCGGGTTAAAACGGAAAATACCGACAATTTTGCCCTAAAATGGAAAAATTCGCAGAACGATTTCTAAACCGTTACAATAATACCCATAAGACAACACAAATACAACAACAAGTAACCAAATGGAACATGACATGGTGCACTAGCCATGAAAAACTGTAGAAACACGCATTTGGTTTAATCGCGATTAGCAGTGCACTAATCGGGTTTTTATCGAAAATGCGTATAATAAATTTTAAAAATGCCATATCCTTTAATTATATTATTAAATGAATAAATCATGTTAATTTTCATTTATATCACAATTATTGGTATATATTTATACCCTTTTTCGAATACCCCCAATTTCGCAAATCGGGCAGTTTTCGGGAAAAATATTATTTTAATATTAAATTCCAAAAATAATATTTTATATTTTCTGAAATGTTACAATCTTCCCCCCTTAAAAAAATTCGGTCCCCGAAGTAAAATTTAAACCCCCAAAATCTAAAATATTTCAATAATCAGCTCAAATTAACAGGGCTCCGAAATCACGGAAGATACAGAAACAACACAGCGCATCAAGTGCGCATGAAAACGAGTACAAAACTCAAATCGAACTTCGTCAAGCGTCACGCAAATCATTGGATTTGCATGCATATCCTCGGAGTTACAATAGAGATACAGATCTTGAAATCTACTACTGAAATCCAATATATACTAGTCAAATACTATAATACGTGTATAGTACGCATCTTTGGAAAACATCCAAGAACTAAATAAAACTCATGCAAAAATCTTTTCTAAATCACCGTGTGATGTGTAACTCATGGCCCAAGTGACGGACGCTCATTTATGAAATAATAGTATATGTCCATATATGTTTTCCTAAATACACGTTCTGTCGTTTTCAAAATAACCCAAAAGGTTTTCCTTTATAAACGTTCGTGTCGCTCACGGACACGTAGGAAATAGCGAGACTATAGCTCTTTTTCAAAAACCTCTTAATAAACTTTTAATGCATGCAAAGTATTCTGGTACTGTCCTCAGATCAGTCCTGTTCGGCTACTTCATAATATAGTGCCTATCATGAAAACAAGGTGCTCGAAAGAAAAATCAGCCTCAAAAGGCATATCCAACAATCACGGGCTTCTGGTGCACATGGAAATCAAACCCAAATAAAGGTGCTACAATATGCATAAAAGCCAAAACTACGTGCAACGGACGTGCACGAAAGCATCTATCCAGTGCAACGGGTGTGCACAACAACATCATCTAGTGCACCCAGAGTGCACGAAAATCTAAATCCGGTGCAACTAACATACACGAATGAAAAATCCCAAATCGAGTGCATCCGGTGTGCACAAAATACTAAATATACAGTGCATCCTGTGCACAAAATACTGATCAATAACTCAAATGCATGAACAGCAACATCGAGTGTACCAAGGTGTATAAGATCATAAACGTGTGCAACTGCATGCACAAAACACATATCAATGCACTACAAGCACATATAAGCTATACCGAGTGCAAAAATCAAATCGAGCGCGTACCACACGCACAAAAATCGAATCAACTGTATGAAATCCACGAAATCATAAACATGTGCAGCCAAGGCACAAAACCGATATCAAGTGCAATAAATATGCACAAATCAAAAACCAACACAATGGTGTATAAAAACATATCTCAAGTATAATAACTATGCACAAAATATAAATACCCAGTAGGTGCAGCCATGATGCACGAAATCAATATCAGGAACTCTTCATCAAAACTCAAATCCATGCGATATAAGAGTGATACTCAGATCACTAACGCAAATAGAAACAAAGAACATTGAGGTACACCTCCTACAATGTCGAAAAAAAAATCGGTGCGCCTAAAACCTGAAGAACAAGAATATCCGCTTGCCTCCTGCTCACGGTCTGGCGTCTTCTGTCTCTGGATCCTTATCTTCTCCGTGGATTTACCAATCTCGCAATCCATCGGCTCATCGGCCCAGTCAAGTGTGCTAACGGGGACGATTTCGTTCTGGCACTTCTCTGGTCATCTCTCGGTCAATCATCACGACCACTCTTAAAGCAGCACGTCACTGGCATCGACCTCTGACTCTCTGAATACACATGACACATCTGATCCTTCGTGAAAATCTCATTGAAGCAGTGTCCTGGAAGGAATCCTGCTCAAGGTCTCTTCCGATCTCGCCTATCCCGAATTGTACGAAGGCTGGTACTCTTATATAATCTTTTCTTGTTTTCTGGACATCTGCGTGTGCTACATATATTCCACGGGAACTGGCCGTATCCCAACGACTCTGTATGCATATCAGATCTCTAATCTCGATGGGGAGTAGCAACAGCTCGTCAGCATCGCGCATGAACCTCTGGCTCCACCCGTCTTTATCATCGTCCGCTTCGACGTCACGTCTTGCTATCAGCGTACTGCTACTGTTCTCGGCCACGGTCAATCCGTAGTCTCTCACACGGACTCGAAATCGCGTACACTGTATCTTCATCACTCTGTAGAAGATATCTGGCCGAACACATCCTCGGGAACTCATCCCAACCATTGGAGAAATACTCAATACTCGTCCGTCCTCGGTCAACTCACACGCATCTGGGCGAGGTCCTCTATCCGAAGCTGGTCAGCTTAATGGTCTCTTATCACATGATATCTGGACGACGTCAAACTTTTCGACCGAGTCATCGAGGTCCCAAAATTTCCCGAAGGCTCCACACCTGAGCACAGTCTAAAAATATCCGGTACATACCACAGCACCTCTGGACCAGCCGTAGAAAGGCAAACCCAAGCCTCACTGATGGCACCGCTAAACTGCCACAAACCCTAAGGTTCAAAGCGGTTCCATAGTCATCATGTCGAGTTAGGGTTTCATTCTTTTAGAGGGTCCACAGAATTACCTGCATGTTCCTCCGAACACATTAAACTTGGCAAAAATGGGATCTTGACACTCGTTCGAACTTTTTAACTTCACCTAGCCGACATGCGAATACCCTCCGTCCGCACGCTAAACAATGCCCCAATCTTCCAGGAAAGGCGATATATCAGCGGCCATCTCTGGATCGGTCTGCTCTAGATCTGAGTAAGACTCTCCATACTGAAAATCTTCAACTCAATCGGGCCTGCGTCGGCGCATCAATCTGATGAATCACCTTCGTCTCTCAACTCGGAATAGACTAGCTAACATCTGTCGCATCTCTGCCTGGAAGCTCCGGCGATCTCAGCTTGGAAGCGCTAAACAATGCCTCAATCCTCCAGGAAAGGCGATACATCAGCGGCCATCTCTGGATCGGTCTGTTCTAGATCTGAGTAAGACTCTCCATACTGAAAATCATAAACTCAACCGGGCCTGCGTCGGCGCATCAATCTGACGAATCACCTTCGTCTCTCAACTCGGAATAGATTAGACATCATCTATCGCATCTCTGCCTGGAAGCTCCGGCGATCTCAGCTTGTAAGCTCTTGAAGCGACATCCCATCAATCTCAGCAATAGCTGGGTCTTCGGTTTGCACGGTAGGCGACATCACAACTCTGAGCTATGCTATACATCAACAGTCCTCTCGCAACTGGCAGCTCTATCAGTGGCCCGATCATCCGGTGTAAAACCAAGCACCCGCCTCTACAAGAAGTCACAACATAACACTACATCGAGACGTTCCCATGTCGCTAAAAAACACAGTGGTCAGCCCTCGTACCAGATGAGCTCGTCCTGACCGCAACACTAGCAGCAGCTCAATCTTCGCTCAAACATGGTGACCGGAACCTCAATCGAGTATCGAAGGAAGCAGATCAACAGCATGAAAGGAAACGACAGATCCAGAATGGATACATGATCATAAGAAGGAACAGCATCAATGAAAGTATGATCATGGAACAAATAAAATCAAGGAAACGAAGAGAATCACAGATCACAAAATATGTACATCCTAAGGTTTCTTAAGTGGAGAATCGTATCGTAAATATGCCGCAGAACATACGTACAGTACGTCACTCTACTCAAGCTACCTACTCCATCAATCAGGGTCAGCCTATGAAATGAAAGTTCGGGTCTAATACCCTCCCCCCCACCCGTTCAAGCCTAAGTTCTGTAAGGTCAAGCCTAGGTTCCGAAATACATACCCGTCCCAGACTCCGCATAGTCAAACATAGACTCGAACAAAAGTTAAACCTAACGCTTTTTTACCAACTTTGTCACGAACCGAAATATTAGCTCGTGACCAGCACTTAAATCACGCAACGTCCAAAGGCGTAACTTAATTCAAGTAAGCTGAAACCCAGAAATCTAAACCTTTTTAAGAAAAATAAAGGAAGTGAAGTTTTGAAATAAAGGTATAATGAAATCAACTTTTCTTAATGCATAGAAAAGGAACATGAAAATGCAAGTGGATTATACAAGTTTTAAAAACATGTTTCGTCTTTTTGAAAATTTGGGCAGCACCTCCTTTGTATATTTTTTTACCCAAAACCACAAATATATAACAAAAATAATGGCATCCCCAAGTGGGAGCTAGCACTTTGCCAAACGGCGGATCTCAACCATGCAAGACAGTAAATATAAGTATACGATGCCCAACGGCGAAGTTCACCACAAAAGATAAAGGAAAGCAAGACATAAATACCACAAGTAGCAAAAAAAAACCTCGCTCCAAGTCTTGCAACCACAATCCCACTAAGTCTCATTACTTATACAATTTACTAATTTTGATTGATGGAGTAAACTAGATACAATATGAAATATAGATACAAGAGTGGGTACGATACAAGTGTCCCACCTACCAACGCAAAACACCCGAATGCAACTGTGTGCCAGCGAAGCCGCTACTGATCCAAGCGGTCAACCTGCAAGAACTGTGGCACAACGGGGGTGAGTTGCCAACTCGTGAGTAGAAAAATATCAACAGATAGAAAGCGAATAAACAACGACTCCTAGGTTGACTATATCATAAAGGTAATACTATGATATCAAGGGTGACCGGGTCGTATATGTGCCAACAAGGTAGTCAATGCCTATAAACATGTGGATAACATCCAACAGTAATATCAATGCATGTATTCTTGTGGATCTCATCCACCTATATAATCAATGTATGTATATATGTGGATCTCGTCCACGTGTCAACCCATGACACAACATCATGCATGAAAATATCATAAAAGCATATGCATGAAAGTATGAGGATATAAATCAACATGTGTCCCTCGTGACACCTCCAAACCATGGAATCTGAGAGTCCAGCATCGACACTCGAAACATCATGAAAACCGTGTCCAGCAACGACACGTAAATCCTCATATATCTCAGGCGCCGCATCCTCAGATCGGCCCTCAGGTGCAGAACACCCTGGTCGGCCCTCATATCCATCTCGCTACTCCGGTCGGTATCCTCCAGATAACCGCCGAGTCCAAATAGTATCACCGTTAGGTAGTGCTCTCCTGCCAGGCTCACCGTCTAACATATACGAGTCTTCTTTCCCTGGGGTATCTCACCGGGTCCACCATGTACCCGCAGATGGCGCCTACCGCTCATCGAATCGGGTTTCACATGCCACTCTCAGAACCGAGAAAACACAAGGTGGACGCACTGAAATATCATATCAAGAGAAACCGGGTTTATAAAACAATACATACTTTCTTTTAAAATGACCGCGGTTCTCAAATCCAGAAATTTCATGAAAACAGCATATCTCAATGCGTAAAATCATAAAGCATGATGTATGCGACATATGATGAAATGTAAGCATATCCGTATATCATGCAACATGGAACAGTGAAATATCATATTAAGGGAAAACCACTCCTTTAAATAATTCCAGTTTTGAAAATATGTCTTTCGGTTCCCAATATCTCTAAAATCAAATGCAACATCGTATAAAAGTGCACATGTAACTATAGCAAGTAAATTATGCAAAGAGTCATATCATGATGCAGCAATACTACTGTGTAGTGACATGGCAATTATCGATGATGAAGTGTGTGAGCCAGCAAATTTGTGTACGTGTAATATACGCATCATCGATAATGGTGTAAGACAGGTATATGCAATGCAATAATAATATCATGAATGCAGCATAAGGTAATCATCAGCTAAAAGCTATAAGGTATACATAACTATCATATGTCTGTGTCGGTGAATCTATCAATCGACATCTAGCCTCACAGCACCACATACGGTATAATCTATCGTACGACATCCTCTAGTCAAGGGTATGGACCAAACCTCAAGTCAAACTCATCACGTACGGAAAATCATCGTACGGCGGCATTAAGCTATCATGGATACTATCATCCTATAAGACGAGGAGGGTACGGACCTAACGTCTCGTACGGCTATCACTCATGGTTCACAACATGTATAAATATCTCTATATACCTATGTCCCAGGTCGCATCCGCAATAATCTCATATCCGGGGGACCGACAGGGTATAATTCATCTCAATCGACTCGTATTCGTATACCATCATACCATCAAATCATCTTATCATCATATCCGTCTTATATTCTTTAATCGCATTTATATCTCATATCAAGTCAAGTTTACATAAACATTTTATCTCTACTAAGTATAAGTATCTAATCTAACATACACACCCAGACTATACAAGCAGATTCTGAAAAGAAGCGAATCGTAGTTTTGAAAATAGGGGTTACGGTGTTTTTAAGGAAAAGATATCGTTTGAAAATCCGTAACGTCCCTCAAGGTAACTGTTTAAAAGTTGCATATGATTCTTCAGTTTAGAAATATGTATGGTTCGGATGACACATCTACGTCGACTATCTAGTCCTATAGTACCCTAAACGGCAGTATCATCAAATATCATCCTCAATTCCCGTCATTTCATATCAGCCGTATCATATCACTTCTAACTGTCATTTTGATTCTAATATAGTTTCACTAACTATCTTTTAACTCTAACCTTAGTTTCCTAATCTAGGTTCCATTAACCATATTCTATAAATCAGTCTCCATCAAACGTTTGCGGGGGGTGCTATACGCCATCCACCCGACTTCCCCCGTGGATATAGATCCACACACCTTGGTTCTTGCTTGCCGAAGTCGATGACTCCACGCTTCGTCGCCTCGGAATCCACGTTAAGGTAACCTACAATAATACACAATCACAATGCGTGTTAAAATCAAGGTGGAAAACCAAAACGGCACACATTTCGCTCATAGGATAAAACCTATAGCCCACGCATGCAAAACCAACAAATTACCCCTAGCCGTAGATGTACAAACATTCAACAACCAAATACAAAACTAAATATCAAGAATTAGCATTTCAAAATACGGAAAACATAGCTA
The DNA here is from genome assembly GCA_030015575.1 of Agapanthus africanus. NCBI lineage: Eukaryota > Viridiplantae > Streptophyta > Magnoliopsida > Asparagales > Amaryllidaceae > Agapanthus > Agapanthus africanus. Next base: position 285,021,104 of record CM057346.1, read on the forward strand.
AAGTCACACTAAACTGCTCCCAGATTTTGACTCAGGTCAAATAAAGCCAAGCAAACAAGTATAGGGTGATGTATAATATGTAATTGAGCTACTGAACCAACCCCAACACCCCAGACAACCAAGTGGCCAGCCCCGTTCCGGCGAGCCCGGCCCCTCCATGCTCAGTTGGGTCTCGTTTTGTCATGGTGGTCTCCTCTGGTCCAAAATTGGTCTCTGGTATTGCTTGCTACTCTCAAAATTTTCCTGGGTTGCTCCAGATTCACTGTAGGCACACTAAAAGTCACAAAATACTAAGCTCGTGCATCGGGTTCAAATCTATGGCTCAGGTCAGGAAACGTGTCACCATCGTCATGTAAACACTCCTAACTGTTTCCAGATTTCACCTATTTTCACAACAGAAAAATCTAGTAGGACCAAACATCACAAAACCACTTCAAACAGCTGCCCTAGAAAATACAACCCCCCAGTCCCCTACAGGGCCGAGGTCGCCGGATTTGGCACCAAAGTCGCCGGCCAAAACCGGTGGGAAAAGGTTAGGGGCTTAGGGGAATGCTCAGGGTCTCGAGTACAATACTACCATACTGTTTGTTTTTACTGTGAACACTCGGGGTCACAGCTGGTTAGCGACATCACAAAACGACATTCAAAACACGATATCTCACAAAACTAATCTAAAGGGAAGAAGTTATACCTCATTAAGGCCACTCAAGAAAACCCTAGCTCCCCAATGTCATCAAAATTCCACTTTGCTTGGTACAATGTGTAGAGGAAGAGATGGGGATTAATTTTTGTGAAAGGGGTTTAGGGTTTTGGGGATTATTTGGAGATGGATATAGGGCTTGAAGTGGAGGGATGTGGGGTTGAGGAAGATGAAGAGGGAGAAGAAAAATGATGGGGGAAAAGTTAGGCAGCAGCCCCCCTCTCTTTCTCACTTATTCACTCTCTCTCTCTCTCCAATCATACCCTTTTTCACTAAATTACCCTTTTGCCATTTCTTTATCTTTTCTCTTTCAAATTTCAAAACCAAATCACATAATACCCATAAGACAACACAAATACAACAACATGTAACCAAATAGAACATGACATGGTGCACTAGCCATGGAAAATTGTAGAAACACGGATTTGGCTTAATCGCGATTAGCAGTGCACTAATCGGGTTTTTATCGAAACTTCGTATAATAAATTTTAAAAATGCCAAATCTTTTAATTATATTATTAAATGAATAAATCATTTTAATTTTCATTTATATCACAATTATTGGTATATATTTATACCCTTTTTCGAAAACCCCAATTTCGCAAATCGGACAGTTTTCGGGAAAAATATTATTTTAATATTAAATTCCAAAAATAATATTTTATATGTTCTGAAATGTTACAACTAGCTAAGTTACATAAAGATGGATATTTGAATCCGTTCGAATTTTCATCATATGACACTTGCCAGTCATGTCTCAAAGGTAAAATAACCAAAACACCGTTTAGTGGACACGGAGAAAGAGTTACGGAACTCTTGGGACTGATACATAGTGATGTATGTGGTCCCATGTGTTGGATATAGTGCCCTCAAAGTCAATTATTGGATTGCAGGAATGTGATTGCAATGATTGAGGGAGGACCTATGCCGGTAGGACAGTCTTACTCAAGATGATATTATGCTATCTGGTTTATATTTATCATCGTGTACTGCTTTAGGTGATATTACATATCACTATTACACGTTGATAGAGCCCATAGGATTCTTGCTTGACTACCAGCAGTATGATAGCGATCATATACTTGAGAGTTAGGTAGTCTGTAAGCACATCCTTAAAGTGGTCCCCAGTCGTTGGAGTTTCGAGACTGGGCATCGATACTCTATTAGTAGACTAGTGTATACAGTCGAGACACCGACGAAGGGCGGTGGCCGGTCTCACAAGCCATTGGTGTTAGTTGGTTCACCTAAGATGTATATAGGTGCTCATTGGGTTATGAGTACACCGGACAGGACTCGCCGAGAACATGCTAGTTGGTATTATACTTGACGTCAGATAGCAGTTCCCTGGTGATATGTGTACAGGTTAGTTCATCGACCTGAGATCGTCATTTGTCTCGTGTGAGTTCCCACTGTGCTTTGATTACTACCCTACCATGGCTCAAAGGAGTCATGCAAACAGGTTTTAGTTGGCTACAGTCCCGAGCCACATGGAGGCAGTGAGCGGACCGGCAGGGGTTTCATCTCTCCCGGTATTGGGGGTGAGATCGCGCTGTGAGAGCCATTACATGAAGTCCTTGGACAAGGCAGGAGATTTACTGGTAGGTATTCCAGTAGTATCTCAGGGTGTTCTGGGCTACACTCCGACACGACTTGTACCGCTTTTGGGGGTCTGACTTTTACCAACCCCCTAGGCCCGCCATGCGATGCTCATTGACGGACGGACCGGACTGTACGGATATTGTCACTGACAGGCTCAGTAGGGTGTCAGGATGAGTTCGCTCATCGACCTCCCTTTTGGTCAATACCTGGTAGACCGTTATGTACGGCTAGTACCTCTGACATGCTAGTGGTTAAATCCACAACCAAAATATTGACTAGTCTTTAGAGTCCCCCACAGACAGTTTTCAAGTTTCGGGCGAAACGTTGCAGAGGCCGTATGATATATGGCAGGGTCCGATCATATATGTGCAGTAGTGCACGGATCATGATCGGGCGGATCATACTAGTGGGCTTTGGTTTAAGCCGGATCCTAGTATTAGATTTGTTGGATTACTTTACTCTCATCGCATTCGCATTCAGTCGGAATGCGGGTGCATGTATGTATATACAGGTGAGGGGTATCCTTGTGATCCGTCACGAGTTTACTTTAGATGTTGCCGTATCTTTTTGTTGTTGTAAACATTTGGGTTAATGTTTACAAATGGAAATTTGAGCTAGAATTCATCATCAGATGTATTAAATGTGACATGGATATATATGGTGACTCATGGTCTCTTTTATTGTGTAAATGTCACATTAGTGTTTGATTTGTGGGTTGATTTAATGAGAGGAGAGAGAGGGGCAGCCATGGGTAAGGTTGGCTTTGGTATTATTCTATCTCACTCTCTCATTTTTGATCACACACACATCACAAAAAGAAAAGAAAGAGAAAAACTTCTTCTTCCTCCTCTTTCTTCTCTAGCTCATAATCTCCATCAGTGGCAACACCTTCAACCTCCATCCATCTCATGGATACAAGAGACAAAGTGTTCACAACATTCTCTACTTCACCTTGGACACGTCGGCTAGCACACTTCGTGCCCGAGTTGCTTCGGACGAAGCGGGAGCCCGTAAAAAGACTCGAAGATATGGTGCCCTTTCCGACGAGGAGATCGAGACCGGAGATGCCGCGAGGAGCTTGGGATGGTGGCCAAAGACCGAAGGAAATGGATCGATCAGTATAGCTTTCCAACCCTCTCTCTAGATAGCTAGTTGTAGGTTAATGGTTCGATCCGGGTTTTAAGCATACGATAGCGCCGGTTTCTAGTTTTGAAAAAGTTTCGTTTCCGCATTTTGGCCTCGGAAAGACGGCCGGAGCTCTCCCGTTGTCTTATATGGTATCAGAGCCACACCATTAACCTTTACTAGCTTGTTCTAACGTATTTAAAATATCGATCTAACGAATTTTCTAAAAACTGCATTTCCAAGTCACAGTTTCAGTCGAATTTTTTTTGTGCTCGAAAAATTATTTTGAGTGTTGCAGAAAAACAGGCAGGCTTTTTTAAGAGATCTGAGAAAATTGTTATGCTGAACTCACTGTAGCACCGCGGAACCGCGGCCGTATCCACGTTTTGGCCGCAGTTCCGCCGCCGTACTATAGCATTAGTACACCAAATTTTCTGCAGCGCTCTCTGACTTGGAATTGTGGTATCTGGTATTTTTAATTTTGGCCCAGATTATTTTGAGTACTGGGTATTGTACTTGGGGCCTACTTCGGGGAATTTTGTCGATCGAAAATTTTAAACATGTTAGTTCACGGTATTTACATTATATCTGCGACCGTGAATGTCATTTGATCGGTAAATCTTGTCTAATTGCTATAGTTCTTTTAGACGGATTTGCGAACGTGACATTCACGTTTATGTTCTGTGTTGTGCTGTGATGTTGCGGATTTGTCATGGTGGATAGCCTGGTGCAATGTTAGTACAGTTTGGTTGTATTTGTACATTTGATATTGCGGGACGAGCGTCCGATATGTGGACTGCCGTCACTGCCAGTTTGTATATTATTCTTTTGAGGCACGACCGGGCTGAGGTCGATGTACCCGTTGTATATATTTTACTTTCTGTACTCGGATTACCCCGCGATGGGGTGCACGGATAGCCGGGTTCTAGAAGTCAACGGGCCCGCATCTCATAGCTTTGAGACGGAGGGGGCTTTACTCTAGAATTGGCGGGCTATTCACCGCACTCGTAGGGGGTACAGGTTGACCCAAGGAGTGGTGCTCAAGTTACCGGATTCCGTGAAGTGCTGGGTGGTCCATTCACGTTGTTGAAGGAGGCTGCTTTGCTTCAAGTTTTGGCGGTTAACTTGCCGCACCCGTAGGGGTCTAGGTTTTCATTCCACACGCTATCCACACGACCAGGGGAACGTCGGGTTTCAGTTGCGGCTCTATGAAACCCGGGGGTCCCAGATTATCTGTATTGTTCTGTGATACTTATTACATTTCTGTGATGTTGCATTCTATCACACCTTGAGAGAATATTATATATTGATATATATACTAGTAGATGTTGTATATGTTTTACATCCGCGCTAGTCCAGTCCCCGCTCTGTCGTTAGTTAAGTAACCTAACGGGTGATGACGGGACCCAGTGGAGAATGCGGATGGCATATACGTACATCATATTTTCGTTCTTTTGTGGTGTGATTAATTGATGGGACTGCATTGATTCGGATCAATGCAAGCTAAACAAACCTATTCTGATGTTGTTGGAACATTTTTCAAAAAGCTGTTATTGCAAGGACGTTCTTTTTTGTTTTGCACAGTGGTATTCGGTTATGAATATCCAGCACCTCAGTCGACGAGGCAAGGGCCGAGATCCCTTCACCGGGAGTGACCCCTTGGACAGAAGTTTGCGTCAGGGTAATAAATTCACTATAGTCGATTACTTTTTGCTTTGCATCGCGGTATTCAGTTGGAATATCCTACACCTCATTCTACGGGGAAAGAGCCGAGATCCCTTCACCGGGAGTGACCTCTTTAGCAAAGATTTTCGCCACTATATTTTTATAAAAAGCTATCCGGTTCCTTCAACGATATCAAGTTCATTACGTTAAAGGTTTTTCGCCAAAAACCTGCCGTAGCCCTTCGTCATTTCAGATTAGTTTTGCTTAGTATTCGTGCTACGTATGTCGTGCATTGTGGAGGCGTAGTGTTCGGTAGCTCTGTAATGCTTTTCTGTCGCATGAATATGTGGATTGGTTAGGACAGTCGTACGGTTATGTTGGCATTGTTAAGGACTCGTACGGGTGGGTTTAACGCAATCAAGATAATGACGGGTTGAACTTGACTAGGACTCTTTGATATGTTGGCATTGTCAAGGTCAATTAGGTCCTAGAGGTAAAAACATACATCGGAAGTTTCTAAAGAAACTAAAACTTGCCAGGCATGCGCACACCTTGTGGAGTGTGATAACGTGGGTGGATTCCATCACGTTATCATGCGATAATAGTTGGATCCCGATTCCCACTGATGAGTTGGTTTACTCCTCGGGTGATCCCGACTAATTCTTCTTTCAGGTTTGGAGGAGAATTTGAGGTTACGGTGGGAGGTTTCCTGATTAGATAAATTGATAACCATTCTGATCTAGGTTAGAGTGCATGATGAGTGTTTCTTTTCACTCTCTCTTTGGCAGCGACCATGACCCGACCCTTGACTATGACTCAGTGACCAAGATTAACCGAACCTTCTTAAAACACTGGCTTTTGGATTGTCTGAGTTGCATGCCTCATTGCCACTCCTACTTTTTCCCTTTTCTCCAGAACATCCCGTATTACTACGAACATCCACTTCCATTGGATAAAACCATCGTATGGTTATATACGAACTCGAGGAAATTATTCGAGGATGGTTTCCGGTTCTGGAGAAAATGAATAGGACTATTCATTTGTCTTTTCCTTTTACCTTCTCTCAGGTTGCGAGTGTTCCTTGGATTAGGACAGTACACCTATTACGCTCATTGGATAGTCTTCTTCCAAACCATAGGCAGGTGCCGAACGGTGGGGAATGAAGAAAACCAATTAGCCTAACGATGGTGTACAGAAGGTAATAAGTTAAGACAAATAAAGGGATTAGTAAGAGGGCAAAGTAAATTGCGACTGCTATTCACGACCAAACCAAGTATTTCATCGCCACTCCTATTTCACCTTTGTATTTCTCCAGGACACTCCGTATCACTACGAAGATCCATAGTTTATTGGATACTCCATCGTATGGTTATATACGAACTCGAAGGGACTTGTTCCAGTTCGGGGATGGATTCTGGTTCAGGAGAAATAGGAATAAGGTTTATTCAGTTGTATTTTATCTTTACCTTCTCTCGGGTTGCGAGTGCTCCTAGGATTAGGAGAGTACACCCATTATGCTTATTGGATAGTCTTCTTCCAAACCATAGGCTGGTGCCGAACGGTAGGGAAGGAAGAAAACCATTTGGCCTAAAGGTGGTGTGCAGAAGGTAATGACTAAAGACATATAAAGGGATTTGGAGAGATGGCAAAGAAATACACGGTTACAGTTATGAATATGATAATGGAAGAGGCATTACTAAGAATACCCGGATACCCCTTCGAAACATTTATATGTTTCAGTTTCACTGTGTATTGTTAATAGAAAACTGATTTCCTAATTAGTCCTTGCTCCAGTGTATGTATTTACCAGGTTTGATTCTCACAACTGTAAGGTTTTACAGATGATGAGTGGGAGTAAGTTATTGGGAATTAGGTGATCATCCTCATTATATCGGGATTCGTTGTAATTGGTGATATTTAAGGAAATCACCTGGGTTGTTTGCCGGACGGCAAATATTTGGTTTTGTTATGCACCAATTTCAAATTGATATATCTGTACGTCTATTTTTATAGAGTGAGATATAAATTTTTGAAATTATGTCCATGACATTTACCTATATCGATGGATGGTTAGGTAAGGAGCATTAAACAGCGATGTAATTCTTCTTAAGCATAAGTACAGTTTTCAACTTACATCACACAGGGAATGAGTTATTAGACTCAGGGGACTTATACAGAGTATTGTATGTTGTCCAGTGTCCATGAGGATAGAGGGGTTGGTACTCGTACTATATTCTGTTTACTTGTGACTTCTCTAGTTCTTAGACATGTGTTTCGTAGAAATGCAAGGTCTAAGTTTTGAGAAGTTATAGGTATAAGAGTAAAGTAGAGAACCAGGTGTTGCAAGTATCGGGATTCTTCAAAGTGATCGAAGATGTAGATACTTGTGTGTGGTATTCAGTTAATAGTAGTGATTAAGAGAACTTGCTTCTCTTTCAGGTTACTCATAACTGGAAGCACTCCTAAGTTGAGTAATGTTGATCGGCCTCTCTCCATTTAGTTGACATGCACTGAAGACAGCTGCATGATTTGAATCTGGTTCCAATTAAATCAGTGCCTCTATTTCTATATTGGATATAAAATAGTTCATATCTTAACAATGTTAAGGTACGGGTAGTTGTCCGGCTTATGCTTAAAACCAGACTCTAGATAACTCAAGGCACGTTTCTGTAATGGCTGTTTGTGGGTTGACCCGGGCTATGATGAGGGTTGACTTTCTACCATCTGGAAGATCAATAGTGATATTGTTCTTGACTCGCTACAGTTTTAGTAAAATGGATTTTTTCAGAAAACAGTAGTGGGAGTATGGTAGAACTGGAACTGATTCCAGAACCGCAAACGATTACTGAAAGTTTGATAAGAACCTAAAGATTCAATCTGGATTGACATCCATTGGCCACTCCGCAGATATGGTGGGTAACCCCAGGCACTCGAGAGGTACTTCGGTATGCTCAAAGATGGTGACAGGGAGGTTCTTTTTTGCCCAGACTTGACACTACTGTTGTTCCAGGCTAAGAGACATGGCAGGAGGATGAGTATAGCGTCGTTCTGAACCGGCTTTAGAAGTGCACGTGTATATTATTCTGCCAGAGGTTTGTCGTAGTCAGTGGGAGTAGCGGAAGCATAGTGGACAAGTGGCTTATGTCTATTTATAGACTAAAGCGGTGATAGCGAAGATAGATCATCTATTTTTGATGTGAAAGTCATGGGTTTGACTTCATCAAAATTGGGGATGGATCTGTTAAGAAGGTAGTTGGGTGTGATGTCCTGGTATTTGGATGACATACACAGCGTAGGATGTCAAATTCCTATACTATGATCGGTTATACTTTGGTTGTCATACAGTGGTTTCTCCACATAGGATATAGATATAATATCAGACATTCTTGTCACTAAATCTATGGTTTTAGATCTAGATTTGGGTTGTTTCCTAATTTGGGTACTTAGACAGCATTCTAAAGGTGTTTTAGAATGGACGACTCCTGACACGGTAGTGTAACTGCAGGTGATGGAGTAACCCTCTCTAAAGGTGTCTTACAGACTAAAAGGGAGAGGGATGTGCATGATTGGCAGATCACTTGCTTAGGCAATTGAGTTGATCGTGAGATGTCAAGTACCACACTAGACGTTGTTTTTGCACTAGATGCAATAATTTGATATTAATCCTATCCTGGAGAGACATTCGGAAGTAGTTTTAGAACATAAGTGGTTGTTCTAGGGATATGATAACGATAGCCTCTTTTAGGAGACGGTTATCATTCCAGGCTTCCAAAGGTGACCTGGATGACAGAGTGACTGTCAGAATTATAGTTTTCCCTCTGATGAGGGGCAGTATTTTGGACAGATGGTCTAAGAGGATACTGAGGGAGGCATGGCGCAGGATACTGATTAAATTCAGTTGACGATACAGTCTAAGAAGTTTGGATTTGGAGTTCATTTATGAACTAGGTCCCATCAAATATCCAAACATATTCTAAAACAAGTATTGCTCATTTTGGGAGATGGCTTTCTCCGCGAACTTGAGATAAAGAGAGATATAGAAAGAAATATTTGGGTGGATCCACTCACTGAGGCTGTTCCTCGAACGCAGTAGTTTCGCAAACGGGCTTTGTGAAACTAATTAGTAGAGGAGTTGGGTGTTCCATATCACACGGGCTGTGAGTACGCGACATCGCAATAATTAGCCTTGAGTGCAAGTGGGAGATTGTTGGATATAGTGCCCTCAAAGTCAATTATTGGATCGCAGGCACGTGATTGCAATGATTGAGGGAGGACCTATGCCGGTAGGACAGTCTTACTCAAGATGATAGTATGCTATCTGGTTTATGTCACGACCCGAAAGTACGGAACATGACCGGCACTTAAACTACGAACGTCTCGAGGCGTACGTAATCTAAGTAAACCGAAAACCCAGAAATCCAAACCAAGAAAAGATGTAGAGTGCAGGAAAAACCAACTTAAAGAAAGTAGTTTCAATAGCATAAGCCGAGTTATGCGGTTTTAAAAACATCAAGTATTTCCTGAAAATTTCGGCAGAGTCTCCTTTGTAAAACTGGCCCCCAAACGGGATACAACATGAATAGTATACGAAATCAATAAAAAGGCATCCCCAAGCGGGAGCTAGCTCTTCGTCAATCGACGGTCACAACCACACAAGCAATATAATATACAACGCCAAGGGCGAGGATCAAAACTCAAAAGGAAACTCAAAACAGCAAGAAATCCATAGAAATACAACGCGCGGCTCTAAGCTCGAAAGAATAACATCACTGGTCTCTATCTCAAAAATAAATACATGTTTGGTTGATGGAACTTCTAGATACAACTGAATAATAATATACAAGATATATAATGTGGGTACGATACAAGTAAACCCACCTACTAGCAAGTCACCCGGAAATGGGAAGCAGTGCCAGCAAAGCCGTAATGAAACCTGTACGGCAAAACCTGCAAGAAACTGGGGCACAACGGGGGTGAGTTGCCAACTCGTGAATAGAAAAACATCAACGAATAGAAATCGCATGTGTGACGCAATTCTAGGTCATACGATCAATAAATATAATCCTCAAATATATGACCAGCAGTCTATAACAATGACTAGGGTAAATATCTAACCCGAGTATAATCTCATGTGCCCGTGTCAGTGCCTCAGGTAGCAATATATCATATGAATGAGGTATGAATGCATGAAAACAGAATACATGTAAATGAAGAAACTGTTTTCATAATTTAGTGAGATTTCCTTTGTATTTTTAAAATGAGGTATCATAATGAAATCGGCATGAAACAGTGCCTAGAATCGGCACAAAACGTAATCCCAATATCTCGATATCTCTGTATCACAGTCTCTGTACCTCAATATCTCGAAATCTCAATGTCTCAATCACAATATCTAGGGCGCCGTCAGTCCAGACCGGCCCCTACAATCCATCTCAAGACCACGATGGTATCTTCCGGATATCCGACGCGTCGGGTAATATCACCGGTAGGTAGTCTCCCCCTGCCAGGCTTATCGTCATCACCACGAGCTTCTTGCCCCGGGGTACCTTACCGGGTCCACCATGTACCCGAAACGGTTCATCCAACTCCTTGAATCGGGTCTCGAAATCCATCAGCAAACTCATGGTGGACGACTCATACATCATGGGAAAAACCGCGCTTTTTATTTAAAAGGAGAAAGAAGAAGTTTGTATATGTTTTGCGGTTTTCCCCAAATCCAGAAAATCTCATGGAAATCCGAATCCAAAACCTCAATAGCACGTAAAAGTGAATATATGCATGAGAATCCATGAATGCGGCATAACAATGAATAACAGTATGCATGAAGTAGCAGGTAATAACTACAATGTCTAAACTAACATATAAGACAAGTACACTAATATCATGTCTAAACGATTAGCTAACAGGCTATGTCAAGCAATAATATTTTCTATGGTGTACGTGACATGGCAATTACCAATGAAGATGTGTGTGAGCCGGCAAGTAAGTGTACGTGGTACATACGCATCATCGGTAATGGTGCCGGTGTCCTAACCACAAGATATCAACAGTAGAATATGAAGCATAATATAAGCATGTGATGCGGAGCGAACAACAATAATGAGCGGGAGCTGAATACTAGACGCAACGATAACTAATCTGCATTAATCTAATATAAGTCCTACAAATGGTGCCTTTTGAAATAACACGAATCATGGGGTTTTGAAAATAGGGGCTACGGTGTTTTTATGAAAAGATACGTCTTTTGAAATATCCGTAGAATCCCTTGGGCTGTCTTTTAAAATACCCACGATTCGTTAGTTTTTGAAATAGGTAAGAATCGAATCTAATCTAACAACTAAACTAAACTAAAGGGCTAAGCTAACAAGCTGGACTACAGGTAAGGAAACCGCCTAACATCTGAGTCGATCCATATACATACCTGTATATATATTAGTCGGTGATCCCGCCTCCATAATATCATATTCGATACCATATCTATAAGCAGGCATCCCAAGTCAAGAGTGCGGATCAATCATCAAAATATAGCTCGTACGTAAATCCGTCGTACATCATCCCCAAATCTGGATACGGGTTAATATAACATTCATCATACTATTCACCTGGTATCCTCTTTATCAAATATCATGATCGGGGTACTGATCTACGTCTAGTACAATACTGATACCGCCTAAGTATGCATGCACGTGTGTGAAACACTTCGTCAAGACCCGTTACAACGTCATGTCGTATCTCAAATACGAACCCTGCTATATCACCGATCTCACGGCCTCAAATCAAATCTCATCGACTCATCTTAAATCCCAAGTACTATCCTTATTATCCATGCATGTGAATATGAATGTACATATGCATAGTCCCATACCCACGCATAAATACATACATACACATCCCAATCGGCGCACAAGAAAGTAATGTATGCAAGTCTGTGTGTGCGTATGTGGGTATAACAACTACTCTAGGGTTTCGCAACTAACCTAAAGCTAATCCATGAACACATAATCATAACATGAATAAACATTCTCGTATCATAAAACACCTATATAAACATATATATATGAGCTACACTACGAACTGCGGGGGTGCTATACGCCATCCACCCGACTTCTCCCCGTAGATATAAATCTACTCACCTGGTCCTCGCTAGCCGGTGTCGACGTCGCCACGCGCTTGCTTGTCGTCTTGAAGTCTGCATGGGGTACCTACATATCATAACGCACCGTGTCGTATTAAAATCCGACTCATGACCCAAAAACGACACGTGAATCCCACATAGGTCAAAACCTATGTTTGCTTTCACAAATCAACCCAAAAACCCTCGACGTCGGCATACAAACGCCAAACCATCGAGAAAAACTCAAACGTATCAATCGTGGTTTCACAACACCTTAATTATATATATAAAATAGGGTTAAAATTACCAAAACTTCAAATTCGCTTTAAAGCTATTTTTCCGAAAACCTAATAAGCAAAATTAACCGCTTTAATACAACCTCTTGAAGTTTAAACGAATCTAGCGGCCACAATATTCACTAAATATCATAACAAAGTCATATAAACCATTCCTATAATTTATTCTCATCAATTTCCATAAATTCCAAAATTCTAGTTTACAATATACCCAAATTTAACAATTTTATAGCAAAAATGCACAAACAACAATTTAGCTTGGATTTTCATGAACTAAAGTATTAAACTATATTTTATAATGTTAATGAAGTCATGAAAAACCTAATCACATTTTTAAACCTAATATTTAAACAATTTTTTTAAAACCTAGTTAGCAATTTAGCAAAATTAACACCATTTTAATTTAACAAATTAGCAAGTAGCAACCAACTTAGATTTTGCATACAATTACATGTTAATCTCCTCATTACAACCATAAACTAATGATAAAAACCCTAATTAAATTCAAACCCTAGTCTTGAATTTCCTAAAGTTGCAATAAAACCCAATTAAACATCAAATTTGTTAACATAGAAGCAATTAAACAACAATATATGAATAAGGTTAGAATTATACCCAAATAAATTTGAAGATCCCACAAGCACACTTAGCCTCCCAAATTGAAATCTAAATCCCTAGATCCATGCTATGGTAGCCAAGGAAAAATGGGTAGGAGGTGGATTTTTGCTTGATTTTTTGTGGATTTTTCAAGCATTTTGGTTGATTTTGGAGATGAAATGAAGTGGAAACTTGGTTGGGAAAATGAGGGGGGGTTGATCATTTCGGCCAGAGGATGGGGGTGGGGAGAGGTGAGAGATTTGGGTAAAAATTCCATGGTCAAAGCCCCTCCCAATTACCATAATACCCCCACCTACATAAATATATAATAAAACCTTGATTTTAACCATTCTTTTCACATGAAAGATGATAAAAAGGAGGGGGAGGGAGTGGGCTGCTGTCATGTGGTGGTGGGGCCGGCCATGTGAGTGGGTGAGGATGTGTGTGAGGTTGCAAAGAAAATTCCATGCAAAAAGAACCCCTCAAGTTACCAAATTGCAAGTTTTCGCTAATTTCACCAAAAAAAAAAGCCTTTTTCTTCGATATTTTCTAAACCGTTTTGGCAAACGATTTCATTTAAAAAACCACATGATAAAATTTTATTTAATGTTTTATGATGCACAAAATTTGTTTCAACTCATTCCAATCTGTAATTTTCCCTAATTAAATGTATTAGTGACGGATTAAAATAATATTAAAAATAATTTTTTTTCTGAAAATTTGAAATTTCGACAGTGGTTCAATAAACATCAAATACTAGTAATTACATAGCTAGAATATGTATATTTAATTTTATAATAAAGATATTTGTATTTTGACTTTTTTACAGAAAACCCCCTTATTTTACCGATTTTCCGAAATTTCACCGAAACGATTTTCAAAACGTTACAATCTTCCCCCCTTAAAGAAATTCGGTCCCCGAATTTAAATTCAAACTCCTCCCAAATACAAAATATCTAAGCAAAATCATCAAGTCGTCGGGGCTCCGAAACCATAAGTACATAATACGCATCATAGCGCAATGCATGCGCATGAGCAATGAGCATATAACTCAAATCAAAACTCCGTCAAGCATCCCGCAATCATCGGAGTCATGGTAAAGACACAAATGTCAAATCCAATACAAAACCAATATGATATAACTCGAAACTATACACGTAAATATCAAATCTATATATGTAAATAACTGAAGGAAATGAATGCCAAATATATTCAGGTACTGTCCTCTGACTAGTCCTGCCCAGTACGAAGACACATAGCAAATATCATAAAACGTACTTCTCCATAGAATCAATCCAAAAGTGCGTATGAAAACCCTGTGCGTCCGGTGCGCAAGGAAATCAAAATCCATACATGTGCCAAGCAGGTGCACAAAACAACATCAAGGTGCAACGGTTGTGCACACAACATCGGTCATAGGCAACGTACGTGCCTAACAGCAAAATCAGGTGCATCTGACATGCACGAAAAATCTCGATTTAGTGCATCTGGTGTGCACCAAAATCGCATCTTAAGACATGCGCTCAACATGCGCGAAAATCCAAATCAGGTGCATCCATCGTGCACGAAATCATGAAATCCAGCATCAAGCGCCGAACATGCGCAAAATCAAATCAGGTGCACAAGGTGCACAAAACAATTATCGAGTATCATAATCGAAATCGAAGTCCAGTGCATCTAAGTGCATAAAAGGCGTATCACTGCACTGCAAGCATATATAAACTATACAGAGTGCAGGAACTAAATCGTGTGCGTGCATACGTACAAAATCAACTCAAATGTCTAAAACCGTAAAATCACAAACATGTGAAACAAAAGCACAAAAACGATATCAAGTGCAACACTGTGCAAAGATCGTAATACTCAATCATCAAAATCAAATCATGCGAATAAATCACCCAAAATATCGAAATCAATAATGGTGGAATAGTACCGCTCAAGCGCATCCTCTAAGAATCTCGGGCCAATTGTCGCGGTCACTAGTGGGACGTCTCGTCGATGATCATGAACTCTGGCCTGCTAGTGTGCGTAACAATGACCACACCTGGGTCAAGGTCTTCACTATGAATTACCAATCTCTCGGTCCATCGGCTCATCGGCCCTGTCAGATGTGCTAACGGGGATGATTCCGTTCTGGTACTTCTCTGGTCATCTCTCGGTCAATCATCGTGACCACTCGTAAGACAGCATATCACTGGCGTCGGCCTCTGGCTCTCTGAATGTATGTGACACATCTGATCCTGGGTGCAAGTATCATTGCAGCAGTATCCTGGAAGGAATCCTGCTCACGGTCTCTTCCATGTATCGTCTCTGCCAACTGTCCGGAATTCATCGTCCTTTCCTATATCTGCATCTTGCTCTGGAACGACTGCATACTCATCGCGACTCCTTCTGGAAGGTAAATCCAAGTACCATGCCTCGGCATGCACATCGCATCTCTGATGTCGGCGGAATGGAACGCCATCTCATCTAGATCTGGTACGAACCTCTTACTTCACTTTTCTCTATTGTCGTCTGCTTTGGACTTGTCTCGTCGCGGCTGCATGGACTGAGCTCCGACGGCTATCCTTATATCTGGAGTCTCCCAAGAAATGCATCTCACCACCTAGCATCCGAATTAAGTCGAGCCATCCGATCGAGTCGTCAAAACCTCATAATCCCCCAAGAGCTCAACATCTTGGGCACAGTTTAATAGTATCGAGTACATACCACAGCATCGGTGGTCCAGCCGTAGAAGGGCAAACCCAAGCCTCACTAATGGTGCCGTAGAACTGCCGCAAACCCGAAGGTTCAAAGGCTTTCACACGGTCATTAAGTCGAGTTAGGGTTTCATTCTTCTAGAGGGTCCATAGAATTGCCTGCATGCCCTTCCGAATACTTTAAACTTGGAATAATAGGTTTCTGACATTCGATCCTCTCTGTCGACTCCCAAAGTCTCCGCGTGAAGTCGTCTCTAGCTGGAATCAATCTATCTGATGACCTCTCATCGGGTAGGCGAACGAACCTCATGTCCTAGTCATTCATCCTCGGGTGACTAGCGACCTTCTATCATCTCTTAGTACAACCTGAACTGCAATAGCTCCAACATATGGGGCGATATCTCGTCGCTCGCAGCAACAACTAGCTCACTCGTCTGCACGCTGAACAGTGCCTCAATCATCATGAGTAAGCAATACACCAACGGTCATCAAAATCTGGCTTGCCTCTATCATTGGCTCAATCCTATAGTGTCGATCAGCACATCCGAGTAACCTCATAAAGGCGATCCACCAAACGCTCGTGGCGCGGAAACACAGTAAAAAGACACATCTCCGCAATCGTGTGTCACCGGAATTTCGCCCTGGTCAGTCCTCGTTCGTGATGAGATCGTGCTGACCGCAACTCTAGCTGTAGCTCTCCCTGCCCGTAATCGTGGCAGCAAAACCATAACTGCTACTGATGAGGCTAGATCAGAATGAATATAATACTAAGCAAAGAAATGTACATCCTAAGGCTTCTTAAGTGGAGTAGCGTATCGTAAATATGCCGCGGAACATACATACGGTACGTCACTCTACTTTAGTCACCTATTCCATCAACCAAGGGTCATCCTACGCTCCGAAGGTAAAACCTAACGCTCTGATACCAACTTTGTCACGACCCGAAAGTACGGAACATGACCGGCACTTAAACTACGAACGTCTCGAGGCGTACGTAATCTAAGTAAACCGAAAACCCAGAAATCCAAACCAAGAAAAGATGTAGAGTGCAGGAAAAACCAACTTAAAGCAAGTAGTTTCAATAGCATAAGCCGAGTTATGCGGTTTTAAAAACATCAAGTATTTCCTGAAAATTTCGGCAGAGTCTCCTTTGTAAAACTGGCCCCCAAACGGGATACAACATGAATAGTATACGAAATCAATAAAAAGGCATCACCAAGCGGGAGCTATCTCTTCGACAATCGACGGTCACAACCACACAAGCAATATAATATACAACGCCAAGGGCGAGGATCAAAACTCAAAAGGAAACTCAAAACAGCAAGAAATCCATAGAAATACAACGCGCGGCTCTAAGGTCGAAAGAATAACATCACTGGTCTCTATCTCAAAAATAAATACATGTTTGGTTGATGGAACTTCTAGAGACAACTGAATAATAATATACAAGATATATAATGAGGGTACGATACAAGTAAACCCACCTACTAGCAAGTCACCCGGAAATGGGAAGCAGTGCCAGCAAAGCCGTAATGAAACCTGTACGGCAAAACCTGCAATAAACTGGGGCACAACGGGGGTGAGTTGCCAACTCGTGAATAGAAAAACATCAACAAATAGAAATCGCATGTGTGACGCAATTCTAGGTCATACGATCAATAAATATAATCCTCAAATATATGACCAGCAGTCTATAACAATGACTAGGGTAAATATCTAACCCGAGTATAATCTCATGTGCCCGTGTCGGTGCCTCAGGTAGCAATATATCATATGAATGAGGTATGAATGCATGAAAACAGAATACATGTAAATGAAGAAACTGTTTTCATAATTTAGTGAGATTTCCTTTGTATTTTTAAAATGAGGTATCATAATGAAATCGGCATAAAACTGTGCCTAGCATCGACACAAAACGTAATCCCAATATCTCGATATCTCTGTATCACAGTCTCTGTACCTCAATATCTCGAAATCTCAATGTCTCAATCACAATATCTAGGGCGCCGTCAGTCAGACCGGCCCCTACCATCCATCTCAAGACCACGATGGTATCTTCCGGATATCCGACGCGTCGGGTAATATCACCGGTAGGTAGTCTCCCCCTGCCAGGCTCATCGTCATCACCACGAGCTTCTTGCCCCGGGGTACCTTACCGGGTCCACCATGTACCCGAAACGGTTCATCCAACTCCTCGAATCGGGTCTCGAAATCCATCAGCAAACTCATGGTGGACGACTCATACATCATGGGAAAAACCGCGCTTTTTATTTAAAAAGAGAAAGAAGAAGTTTGTATATGTTTTGCGGTTTTCCCCAAATCCAGAAAATCTCATGGAAATCCGAATCCAAAACCTCAATAGCACGTAAAAGTGAATATATGCATGAGAATCCATGAATGCGGCATAACAATGAATAACAGTATGCATGAAGTAGCAGGTAATAACTACAATGTCTAAACTAACATATAAGGCAAGTACACTAATATCATGTCTAAACCATTAGCTAACAGGCTATGTCAAGCAATAATATTTTCTATGGTGTACGTGACATGGCAATTACCGATGAAGATGTGTGTGAGCCGGCAAGTAAGTGTACGTGGTACATACGCATCATCGGTAATGGTGCCGGTGTCCTAACCACAAGATATCAACAGTAGAATATGAAGCATAATATAAGCATGTGATGCGGAGCGAACAACAATAATGAGCGGGAGCTGAATACTAGACGCAACGATAACTAATCTGCATTAATCTAATATAAGTCCTACAAATGGTGCCTTTTGAAATAACACGAATCATGGGGTTTTGAAAATAGGGGCTACGGTGTTTTTATGAAAAGATACGTCTTTTGAAATATCCGTAGGATCCCTTGGGCTGTCTTTTAAAATACCCACGATTCGTTAGTTTTTGAAATAGGTAAGAATCGAATCTAATCTAACAACTAAACTAAACTAAAGGGCTAAGCTAACAAGCTGGACTACAGGTAAGGAAATCGCCTAACATCTGAGTCGATCCATATACATACCTGCATATATATTAGTCGGTGATCCCGCCTCAATAATATCATATTCGATACCATATCTATAAGCAGGCATCCCAAGTCAAGAGTGCGGATCAATCATCAAAATATAGCTCGTACGTAAATCCGTCGTACAGCATCCCCAAATCTGGGTACGGGTTAATATAACATTCATCATACTATTCACCTGGTATCCTCTTTATCAAATATCATGATCGGGGTACTGATCTACGTCTAGTACAATACTGATACCGCCTAAGTATGCATGCACGTGTGTGAAACACTACGTCAAGTCCCGTTACAACGTCATGTCGTATCTCAAATACGAACCCTGCTATATCACCGATCTCACGGCCTCAAATCAAATCTCATCGACTCATCTTAAATCCCAAGTACTATCCTTATTATCCATGCATGTGAATATGAATGTACATATGCATAGTCCCATACCCACGCATAAATACATACATACACATCCCAATCGGCGCACAAGAAAGTAATGTATGCAAGTCTGTGTGTGCGTATGTGGGTATAACAACTACTCTAGGGTTTCGCAACTAACCTAAAGCTAATCCATGAACACATAATCATAACATGAATAAACATTCTCGTATCATAAAATACCTATATAAACATATATATATGAGCTACACTACGGACTGCGGGGGTGCTATACGCCATCCACCCGACTTCTCCCCGTAGATATAAATCTACTCACCTGGTCCTCGCTAGCCGGTGCCGACGTCGCCACGCGCTTGCTTGTCGTCTCGAAGTCCGCATGGGGTACCTACATATCATAACGCACCGTGTCGTATTAAAATCCGACTCATGACCCAAAAACGACACGTGAATCCCACATAGGTCAAAACCTATGGTTGCTTTCACAAATCAACCTAAAAACGCTCGACGTCGGCGTACAAACGCCAAACCATCGAGAAAAACTCAAACGTATCAATCGTGGTTTCACAACACCTTAATTATATATATAAAATAGGGTTAAAATTACCAAAACTTCAAATTCGCTTTAAAGCTATTTTTCCGAAAACCTAATAAGCAAAATTAACCGCTTTAATACAACCTCTTGATGTTTAAACGAATCTAGCGGCCACAATATTCACTAAATATCATAACAAAGTCATATAAATCATTCCTATAATTTATTCTCATCAATTTCCATAAATTCCAAAATTCTAGTTTACAATATACCCAAATTTAACAATTTTATAGCAAAAATGCACAAACAACAATTTAGCTTGGATTTTCATGAACTGAAGTATTAAACTATATTTTATAGTGTTAATGAAGTCATGAAAAACCTAATCACATTTTTAAACCCAATATTTAAACAATTTTTTTAAAACCTAGTTAGCAATTTAGCAAAATTAACACCTTTTAATTTAACAAATTAGCAAGTAGCAACCAACTTAGATTTTGCATACAATTACATGTTAATCTCCTCATTACAACCATAAACTAATGATAAAAACCCTAATTAAATTCAAACCCTAGTCTTGAATTTCCTAAAGTTGCAATAAAACCCAATTAAACATCAAATTTGTTAACATAGAAGCAATTAAACAACAATATATGAATAAGGTTAGAATTATACCCAAATAAATTTGAAGATCCCACAAGCACACTTAGCCTCCCAAATTGAAATCTAAATCCCTAGATCCATGCTATGGTAGCCTAGGGAAAATGGGTAGGAGGTGGATTTTTGCTTTATTTTTTGTGGATTTTTCAAGTTTTTTGGTTGATTTTGGAGATGAAATGAAGTGGAAACTTGGTGGGGAAAATGAGGGGGGGGGGCTGATCATTTCGGCCAGAGGATGGGGGTGGGGAGAGGTGAGAGATTTGGGTAAAAATTCCATGGTCAAAGCCCCTCCCAATTACAATAATACCCCCACCTGTATAAATATATAATAAAACCTTGATTTTAACCATTCTTTTCACATGAAAGATGACAAAAAGGAGGGGGAGGGAGTGGGCTGCTGTCATGTGGTGGTGGGGCCGGCCATGTGAGTGGGTGAGGATGTGTGTGAGGTTGCAAAGAAAATTCCATGCAAAAAGAACCCCTCAAGTTACCAAATTGCAAGTTTTCGCTAATTTCACAAAAAAAAAGCCTTTTTCTTCGATATTTTCTAAACCGTTTTGGCAAACGATTTCATTTCAAAAACCACATGATAAAATTTTATTTAATGTTTTATGATGCACAAAATTTGTTTCAACTCATTCCAATTTGTAATTTTCCCTAATTAAATGTATTAGTGACGGCTTAAAATAATATTAAAAATAATTTTTTTTTCAGAAAATTTGAAATTTCGTCAGTGGTTCAATAAACATCAAATACTAGTAATTACATAGCTAGAATATGTATATTTAATTTTATAATAAAGATATTTGTATTTTGACTTTTTACAGAAAACCCCCTTATTTTACCGATTTTCCGAAATTTCACCGAAACGATTTTCAAAACGTTACAGTTTATCTTTATCATATGTACTGCTTTAGGTGATATTACATATCACTATTACACGTTGATAGAGCCCTTAGGATTCTTGCTTGACTACCAGCAGTATGATGGCGATCATATACGTGAGAGTTGGGTAGTCTGTAAGCACATCCTTAAAGTGGTCCCTAGTCGTTGGAGTTTCAAGACTGGGCATCGATACTCCATTACTAGACTAGTGTATACAGCCGAGACCCCGAAAAGGGGCGGTGGCCGGTCTCAGAAGCCATTGGTGTCAGTTGGTTCACCTAAGATGTATACAGGTGCTCATTGGGTTATGAGTACACCGGACAGGACTCGCCGGGAGCATGCTAGTTGGTATTATACCTGACGTCAGATAGCAGTTCCCTGGTGACATGTGTACTGGTTAGTTCATCGACCTGAGATCGTCATTTTTCTCGTGTGAGTTCTCACTGTGCTTTGATTACTACCCTACCACGGCTCAAAGGAGTCGTGCAAACAGGTTTTAGTTGGGTACAGTCCCGAGCCACATGGAGGCAGCGAGCGGATCGACAGGGGTTTCGTCTCTCCCCGTATTGGGGGTGAGATCGCGCTATGTCTAGGAGAGCCATTACACGAAGTCCTTGGCCAAGGCAGGAGATTTACTGGTAGGTATTCCAGTAGTATCTCAGGGTGTTCTGGGCTACACTCCGACATGACTTGTACCGCTTTTGGGGGTCTGACTTTTACCAACCCCCTAGGCCCGCCTTGCGATGCTCATAGACGAACGGACCGGACTGTACGGATATTGTCACTGACAGGCTCAGTAGGGTGTCAGGATGAGTTTGCTCATCGACCTCCCTTTTGGTCAATACCCGGTAGCCTGTTATGTAAGACTAGTATCTCTGACGTGCTAGTGGTTAAATCCATAGCCAAAATATTGACGAGTCTTTAGAGTCCCCCACAGACAGTTTTCACGTTTTGGGCGAAACGTTGTAGAGGCCGTATGATATATGGCAGGGTCCGATCATATACGTGCAGTAGTGCACGGATCATGATCGGGCGGATCATACTAGTGGGCTTTGGTTTAAGCCGTATCCTAGTATTAGATTTGTTTGATTACTTTAGTCTCATCGCATTCGCATTCAGTCGGAATGCGGGTGCTGGTATGTATATACAGGTGAGGGGTATCCTTGTGATCCGTCACGAGTTTACTTTAGATGTTGCCGTATCTTTTTGTTGTTTTAAACATTTGGGTTAATGTTTACGAATGGAAATTGTGACCTAGAATTCATCATGAGATACATTAAATGTGACATGGACATATATGGTGACTCATGGTCTCTTTTATTGTGTAAATGTCACATTAGTGTTTGATTTGTGCATTGATTTGATGAGAGGAGAGACAGGGGCAGCCAAGGGTAAGGTTGGCTTTGGTATTATTCTATCTCACTCTCTTATTTTTGATCACACACACATCACAAAAAGAAAAGAAAGAGAAAAACTTCTTCTTCCTCCTCTTTCTTCTCTAGCTCATAATCTCCATCAATAGCAACACCTTCAATCTCCATCCATCTCATGGATGCAAGAGACAAAGTGTTCACAATATTCTCTACTTCACCTTGGACACGTCGGCTAGCACACTTCGTGTCCAAGTTGCTTCGGACGAAGCGGGAGCCCGTAAAAAGACTCGAAGATGTGGTGCCATTTCCAACGAGGAGATCGAGACTGGAGATGCCGCGAGGAGCTTGGGATGGTGGCCAAAGACCGAAGGATACGGATCGATCGGTATAGCTTTCCAACCATCTCTCTAGATAGCTAGTTGAAGGTTAATGGTTCGATCTGGGTTTTAAGCATACGTTAGCACCGGTTTCTAGTTTTGAAAATGTTTCGTTTCCGCATTTTGGCCTCGGAAAGACGGCCGGAGCGCTACCGTAGTCTTACACCATGTCTACACATGCCAGGAATGGTTCTTCGTACTTTGTTACATTCACTGACGATCTCTCAAAATACGGACATGTGTTCCTGTTGAAACAGATGTCTGAAGCTTTTGAGAAATTCAAAGAATATAAGAACGAAGTAGAGAACCTAACGGGTAAAAGTATTAAGATCCTTCGATCTGATCGAGGAGGAGAATACTTGAACAATGAGTTCCTACACTATTTAAAAGAGAATGGGATTCTCTCTCAGCTTACTCCTCCTTATACATCACAGCACAATGGTGTTTCGGAGCGGAGGAATCGCACCCTATTTGATATGGTGCGCTCTATGATGAGCACTGCTGGGTTGCCTTTTTACTTCTGGGGTTATGCGCTTTAGACAGCAGCATACCTGTTGAATCAAGTTCCATCTAAATCTGTACCTACTAAACCATATGAGATATGAAGTGGGAAGAGACCATATCTTAAACGAGTTAAGATATGGGGTTGTCCGGCCTATGTCAAAAGGAAAAATCCGGACAAACTCGAGGCACGATCAGCTCTCTGCAAGTTTGTGGGATATCCAAAGAATTCATATGGATATTTTTTCTACCATAGTGAGAAACAAAAGGTGTTTGTTGCTCAACATGCCACCTTTTTAGAAAAGGAATTTCTTGCAAAGGAAATTAGTAGCGAAGAGGTAGAGCTTGAAGAAGTTCCAGCAGAACAAACAGCAACTGAAGATTTAGTAGAACCAGAGGATTCAGTAGTTCCCGACTAACCCCAGCCTCTCGGCCGATCAAGTAGGGTTCCTCATCCACCTAAGATATACTACAGTTTTCTCATTGATGGTGGGAGCGAGGACTGCATCATGGAAGATGATGACCCAACTAGCTTCGAGCAGGCCATCACGAGTGGGGACTCTATGAAATGGATGGATGCAATGCGATCTGAGATGGAATCCATGTACACCAACAAAGTATGGACTTCGGAAGTTGCTCCTGAAGGGGTAAAACCCATTCGGAGAAAATGGATCTTTAAGAAGAAATTTGGTGTAGATGGAAAAGTTAAGACTTTCAAAGCTAGACTTGTTGCAAAGGGTTTTCGTCAATGACCAGGTGTGGATTATAACGAGACCTTTTCTACAGTGGCTATGCTTAAGTCCATTCGGATACTACTTGCTATTGCTGCATACCATGACTACGAAATCTGGCAAATGGATGTTAAGACCGCCTTTCTAAATGGTGATTTAGAGGAGTGCGTGTACATGACTCAGCCAGAGGGCTTCATAGACAGTGGGACAAGCGGAAAGGTTTGCAAGCTACTTAAATCCATTTATGGGTTAAAGCAGGCATCGCGGAGTTGGAACATTGCTTTGATGTGGTAGTCAAAGAGTTTGACTTCATCAAGAACATAGATGAACCTTGTATCTACAAGAAGGTTGCAGAGAGTAAGGTTGTCTTCCTCATATTGTACATGGATGACATACTCTTGATAGGAAATGATGTTCCTATACTGCACTCGGTCAAGCTCTTCTTATCACAAAGATTCTCAATGAAAGATCTAGGTGATGCTTTCTGCATTTTGGGGATTAGGATCTATTGAGATAGATCTAAATCGATACTGGGATTGTCCCAATCCAGGTACAATTACACCATACTAAAGAGGTTTAATATGGAAGAATCCAAGCGTGGGAATTTACCCACGATCTCTGGACTCACTCTCTCCAATGAGATGTCTCCCAAGACTGATTTGGAGAGATCTCGCATGGAAGGGATACCCTATGCTTCTGCAGTAGGCTCTATCATGTACGCGATGCTATGTTTCAGACCCGATGTAGCGTACTCACTAAGTGTAGTGAGTAGGTATCAAGGAGATCTAGGAGAGAGTCACTGGACAGCTGTGAAGAACATTCTCAAGTACTTGATAAGTACTAAAGAGATGTTCCTGGTGTATGGTAAGGGAGAACTCCAGGTGGAGTCCTTTACCGATTCGAGCTTCCAAAGTGATAAGGACGACTCTAAGTCGCACTCGGGATTTGTCTTTACCCTAAATGGATGGGCGGTTTGTTGGAAGAGTTCCAAACAGGAAACCATGGCAGACTCGACGATGGAGGCTGAATACATTGCTGCCAACGATACTGCCAAAGAGGCTGTCTGGATGAAGAAGTTCATAACTGAACTTGAAGTGGTTCCGTCCATTGAGCCTCTAATACCTTTGTATTGTGATAACAATGGAGCTGTGACTTTGGCCAAGGAACCTAGGTCCCATCAGAGATCCAGGCATATTCTGAAGCGGTATCACCTGATCTGGGAGATAGTTGATTGCCGAGAGATCGAGGTCAGGAGAGTTGACATGAAGGACAACACTGAAAATCCACTCACAAAGGCCATACCCCAGATATAATTTGAGAGACACTTCGGGATGTTAGGTATGAGATACTACAACAGCTGGTCTTAGTGCAAGTGGGAGATTGTTAGTTATATATATGCCCTAGAGGACATTGTTGTATATATGATGTATATTATAGTGGATTCTTGGATATATATAGAGAGGACTTTCTTGCTCGATATGATAGTATGCTATCTGGTTTTACTTTGTCTTAACATGTTGACTTGTATTGGATTATTGTCTTGCTCTCACATGTTGATAAAGCCCTGAGGATATGTACTTGACTACTAGGACTATGATGCAGATCATACTAGTGGGGCCAGGGTAGTCCACGAGTACATCCTATAATTGTTCCTAGTCGAGGGTGTATCGAGATAGGGCATCGATACTCCAGAGTAGACTAGCATATACGCATCTTGACCCATATGATGGGCGATGGATGATCCCACATCCATTGGTGTTTGACATCAAAGATGGTGTACGGGAGCTCAGTGCAGACTGGGCACACTAAACGGACTCGCCGAGAAATCCTACATGGTATTATAGCTATCGTCAGATAGCAGTTCTCTGGTGACACTTGTACAGGTTAGTCTGTAGACCCGAGATCGTCATAGAGTCTTGTGTGATTCCCACTGTGCTTTGAATTGCACCTTACCATGTTCATGAAAATGTGCAAAATGGTGACTTTTGGGTACAGTCCCGAATCATATGGAGGCAATGAGCGATAAGAGGGGTTTCGTCTCTCCCGGTATTGGGGGTTGATGTTGCGCTGTGTTAGATTGGCTATAACTGAAAGTCCCTGTCCAGGGCTGATATGGAGATCTACTAGTAAGTGTTATCAGTAGTTTCTCGACCCGTTATGAGCCTCACGTCGACACGACTTATCGGTTACTGGGTCTTGACGTTTACCACCCCTAGACTGGATATGCGACATATCAGACGAAGAGACCGGACTGTATGGTAGTGTTAATGATTGGATTCATAGGATTATGTACAGGCTTGCTTGTTGATCTTCTGATCGCTCAATACCCGGGTGGCTGTTACGTTTAGCTGACCACTTGCAGCTTGTGGGTGTTTAATATGACCATCACCTACTGTCGGCGTATTGACGGGTCTTTAGAGTCCTACACAGAGGTTTCCTGGCTCAGGCGAAAAGGAGTAGGAGCACATATGCGATATGTGCGGGACCGAGATTGCTACGTGTATGTGATACCGTATTCTATTCTCGCGATATATGATATCTGCCGGTTATATGTGATATAGCCGGATTATCGGATCAAGTGTTGATTCGATAAAAAGATACATGTTATATTGGTCGGTTATATGCAATATAGCCGGATTATTAAACCAAGTATTGATTTAATAATTTAATATAAAATTATATATAATTGATATATTAAATTACATTAACTAATATATGCTCACTTAAGTATTTCATTTTCTCACATTCAGATACATTTAACAAATATGTGATATATGTTTAATGTATTCTTTTTCTTTTGTTGCAAAATTATATATATGTGATATGTATAATTGTGACATGCTAGGTTATACATGCAACTCGGGTGTATGAGAATTACTCCATGCTATTGTGATAAATTTTGAGTTTATATTTATTTTAGCAAAATTCAAAATTGTGGAGAATTAGTCATGAAGCTTGTAGCACATTGACTCAGTCAACCAATTTTGTTTTGGTTAAGATATTTATTAACCTAACCCTAATCACTATGATCATGGTCTATTCTCTACAAGGGTTTATGGTTGGATTTATATTTATTTTGGTAATTCAAATTGAATGGATTTAGTCATGGATGGGCTTTGTAGAAACTTCATGATGCTTTGACTAAGTCCACCCTTTTGGATATTTCTAAGATATTTATTAACCTGACCCTAACCCTAGCTCAAGGTTAAGTCTCTACATGGGTTAAGCATGTCATGCTTGACCCATGGTTGCATTTCTAATCTTATCAATAATTCATTCATTCATCACACTTCATTTTCTTCTTCCTCTTCACAAAAACTTTCTAGCCTTTCAATTTGTGATGAATGATTGTGAGAAAACGAAAACAAAAGAGTGCAAAATTCCTACTTCATCATCCTCTTCTATACTAGCCATATAGATTAGGGTGTTTGCTTCACTAATACCTCATTAGTGAAGTGAAAGCTTGGGTTTGTGTTGCTTTGACCTAGATCATCTTGGATTGTGAAGACTACAAGCAAGGATGACTCATTCACCTTATAGAGCCTCTCTAGAATCCGGGAGCATGATGATCACAGTGAAGGGACTTCAACTCGGAGCTTATGAAGAGAAGGAACGGACTACAAAGATTGTAATCCCTATTACTTAGTAGTAAAGTTGTTTGCTTTATGTTTTTAACCCTAATTCTCTCGTAAAGATCCTTGCTTAGGTTGTTTGGCACTTGAAAATTTTAAATACGGCATGTTTGATACCTTGTAGAGCCTTGTTCTAGTGCCTAAGAACCTTACACCCTAGAGGCCATTATTGTACATATGATGTATATTATAGTTGATGCTTGGACATACATAGGGAGGACTTTCTTGCTCAACATGATAGTATGCAATCTGGTTACTCTTTATCTTAACATGTACACTGATTGTCTCTCTGTTACATGTTGATAAAGCCCTCAGGATGTGTACTTGACTAACAGGATTATGATGTAGATCATACTAGTGGGGCCTGGGCAGTACATGAGTTCATCCTTCAATTGTTCCTAGTCGTGGGAGTATCGAGACGGGGCATCGATATTCCAGAGTAGACTAGCGTATAAGCTTCTCGACCCATTTGATGGGCGATGGATGATCCCATATCCATTGGTGTTTGACATCAGAGATCGTATACGGGTGCTCAGTGGTGACTGGGTACACTAAACGGACTCACCGAGAACACCTAGATGGTATTATACCTCACGTCAGATAGCAGTTCTCTGGTGACACTGGTACAGGTTAGTCTGTAGACCCGAGATTTTCATAGAGACTTATGTGTCTCCCACTGTGCTTTGATTTCCATCCTACCACGGCTCTACTGAGTCGTGCAAATAGGTGGTTTTTGGGTATAGTCCCGAGTCACATAGAGGCAATGAGCGATAGGAGGGGATTCGTCTCTCCCGGTATTGGGGGTTAATGTTGCACTATGCTCAACTGGCCATAACTGGAAATCCCTGGCCAGGGTAGATGAGATATACTGGTAATTGTTATTAGTAGTTTCTCACCCGTTATGGACCTTACATCGGCATGACTTATCAATTTACTAGGGTCTGACGTTCACCACCCCCAAACTAGATATGCGACATATCAGACGAAGAGACCGGACTGTACGGTAGTGTTACTGATTGGATTCGCAAGAGTATGAGCAGGCTTTCTTGTTGATCTTCTGATCGCTCAATACCTTGGTGGCCGTTACGTTTAGCTGGCCTCTTGAGGCTTGTGTGTGTTTGATATGATCATCACCTACTACCGGCGTATTGAGGAGTCTTTAGAGTCCAATACAGAGGTTTCCTGGCTCAGGAGAAACGGAGTAGGAGCACATATGTGATATGTGAGGGACCGAGATTAATACGTGTATATGATACCGTATTCCAATCTCACGATATGTGTTATCGGTTGGTTATATGTGATATAGCTAGGTTATCGAATCAAGTGTTGATTCGGTAAGTTAATATTATTGATATTAGTCGGTTATGTATGATATAGCTGGATTATTAAATCAAGTGTTGGTTTAATAATTTAATGTATAATTATATATTTGATATATAAATTTGCATTAACTAATATTAGCCCACTTGACCATTTATTTTTTTCTCACTTATGCATACTTGATATATATATGATATATGTTAATGTATCATGCAAGGTTATATATGTGACATGGGTGTATAAGACTTATACCATATTTAAGATAATGAGGGTAATTAATTATTAAGGATAAATGAAAAATTAGGTGGAAAATATCAAGGGTTTGGAAGCTTGGAGAAGCTTGTAGTTTCCTTAACTAGGTCGACTAATTTTGTATTATTCTAGATATTTATTAACCCAACCATTCTCTTAACCCATGGTTTAGTCTCTACAAGGGTTAGTGTATAACAAATACTCACCATGGTTGCTTTTCTAATCTCATCTCATTTTCTTGTTGACTTTCATCTTCATCTTCTTCTTCATCTCCTCATGCTTTCTAGGTTTTAGGAGATGAAGAATTCTAGTGAGGAAAATAAAATCTTAAGTGAGCAAAATTCCTACTTCATCATTTTCTACTACTAGCCATTTAGTTTAGGGTGTTCTCTTCACAAAGTTCATCACTTAGTAAAGAGATAGCTTGGGTTTGAGTCTCCTCGACGTAGATCATCTTCGGCCTCGAAGACTTCGAGCAAGCTTGTTCATTTCTTCAAGGGAACCCATACTAAAGTTCGGGAGATTACTATTCGCAGCGAAGGGACTTCTTCAAGGAGCTTTAGAAGTGAAGGACCGGTCTACAAAGGTTTTATTCCTCGTTCACTTACTTGTAATGTTTGATTACACGTTATATTGTCTACTTACTCTAGCTAGATCCTAGATTAAGGTTCTTTAGCACTCTAGAATTTTTGAAATTGGCATGCTTGATGTCTTGAAAACCCAGTAAGATGCTGAAGAATCCCAACATAAGGAGCTTAAGGATCAGCTGCAAGAGTTGCTTGTTATGGGACTTGTACGTCCGAGTGTTTCGCCTTGGGGAGCTCCTATTCTGTTCGTCAAGAAGAAGGACGGCAGTTTGAGGTTGTGCATTGATTGTCGTCAATTGAACCGAGTGGCGGTGCAGAATAGGTATCCTTTACCTCCCATTGACGATTTTTTTGATCAGCTCCAGGGTGCGAGACATTTTTCCAAGATTGATTTGAGATTAGGTTATCATCAGTTGCGGATTCAGAATGATGACATTCCGAAGACAGCTTTTCGTACGTGCTACAGGCATTAAGAGTTTTTGGTGATGTCGTTCGGACTCACCAATGCTCCAGCAGCTTTCATGGATTTGATGAACCGGATTTTCAGGTCGTTCCTCGACCAGTTTATTATTGTGTTTATTGATGACATTCTAGTTTATTCCAAGAGTCATGAGGAGCATGAGCAGCACTTGAGGATTGCTTTGCAGAAATTGAGAGAGCACCAGCTGTTTGCTAAATTCTCGAAGTGTGCCTTCTGGCTTGATAGTGTTGACTTCCTAGGTCATGTTGTTACGGGAGACGGTATTCGTATGGACTCGAGGAAGATCGAGGCCGTACAGCTTTGGCCCCGACCTGTATCAGTGACAGAGGTCCACAGCTTTTAGGGCTTAGCCGGTAATTACCGCCGTTTCGTGCAGGACTTCTTGAGTATCGCTGCACCACTGACCGGACATACTAGGAAGGGAGTTCCTTTTCTTTGGACTGAGACATGCGAGCAGAGTTTTCAGCAGTAGAAGACTCGGTTGACGACTGCACCAGTTTTATCTTTTCCTTTAGGATCGGGCGGCTTTGTCGTTTACTGTGATGCTTCTCGAGTGGGGCTCGGTTGTGTATTGATGCAGCATGATAGAGTTATCACTTATGCTTCCCGGCAATTGAAGAAGCACAAGCAGAATTATCCCACTTATGATCCTGAGATGGCCGCGGTGGTCTTTGCGCATAAGATTTGGAGACACTACCTGTACGGGGAGTCGTGTTAGATTTTCACAGACCACCAGAGCTTGAAATACATCTTCGAGCGGCGGGATCTGAATTTGAGACAGCGCCATTGGATGGAGCTTGTGAAGGATTATGATTGTGAGATCCTTTATCACCCGGGCAAGGCAAATGTGGTAGCTTGTCCCAGTTGAGTGCAGTTCAGAGACAGTCTTTTGCAGATTGGCAGATCTTGTGCGACAGTAGTGTACAATTTGAGTTCACTTCCACTGGGGGACAGCTTGCTCATGTCCGCACCCGTCCACTTCTACTTGATCATATTCATGAGGCACAGCCCGCCGATGCCCGTTTGTCTGAGATTCTTGAGCAGGTTCGGCAGGGTAGAGATTTGGAGTTCTTGATTGATGACCAGGGGGTGCTACGTTTTAGGACTCGTTTGTGTGTACCTGATACTGATGGGTTGAGACGCGAGATCCTAGAAAAGGCACATCAGACAGCTTATAGTGTTCACCCAAGTTCCACCAAGATGTACCACGACTTGAGAGATATCTACTAGTGAGCAGGGATGAAGAGTGATGTTTCGGATTTTGTTTCGAGGTGCCTGACTTGTCAGCATGTCAATGCTGAGCATCAGAGACCGGCAGGAGAGTTGCGGCCTTTACCCGTTCCGGGGTGGAAATAGGAGCAGATCTCCATGGATTTCGTTGTGGGTCTACCCAGGTCCAGTCGAGGGTATGACTCCATTTGTGTGATTGTTGACCGGTTGACAAAATTTGCTCAATTCCTTCCAGTGAAGACCACTTTCAGTTTTACTCAGTATACTCAGTTGTAAATTGATGAGATTGTGCGTTTCCATGGCGTTCCCATATCCATTGTATCCGATAGGGGCACCCAGTTTACTAGCCGTCTTTGGCAGAAGCTTCAGGAAGCTTTGGGTACCCGTTTGAGCTTTAGCACCGCTTTCCATCTGCAGACCGATGGTCGATCAGAGCGGACTATACAGATTCTGGAGGATATGCTTCGTGCGTGCGTGCTTGATTTTGGTGGCAGTTAGGATCGTCACTTGCCATTGATAGAGTTCTCCTACAATAACAGTTATAAGGAGACGATTCAGATGGCACCTTTTGAGGCTTTGTATGGTAGAAAGTGTCGATCTCCAGTCTGTTGGACCGAACTCAGCGAGAGCAGGATTTTGGGACCTCGGCTAGTTCAAGAGACTACGGAGAAGATCCAGTTGATTAAAGATAGGATAAGAGCAGCCCAGTGCAGACAAAAGTCTTATGCCGACCGTCGTCGTCGCAGGCTTAAGTTCACAGTGGGGGATCATGTATTCCTATGGATTTCTCCGATGAAAGGCGTGATGAGATTTAGGAAGAAGGGGAAGCTTAGTCCCTGATTTGTAGGTCTTTTTGAGATCCTTGAGCGAGTTGGTACCGTTGCCTATCGTTCGGCACTTCCACCCAGTTTTCCGGATGTTCACCACGTATTCCATGTGTCGATGTTTCGCAAGTACCTTCATGACCCTTCTCGCATAATTCAGCACCAGACCGTTCAGCTAGAGCGCGATCTTTCGTTCACCGAGCAGCCGGTAGTTATATTGGATCAGCAGGTGAAGAAACCTCGGTCAAAGGTCTTGCCACTGTGAAGGTTCTTTGGTGTAACCCGAATAGTGAAGAGGTAACTTGGGATGCCGAGAGCGAGATGCAGAAAAAATTCTCTTATCTCTTTGAAGGTACGCATAGTAAGATTTTTAAATTTGGGGACGAATTTCTTTAAGGGGGAATATTGTAATACCTTAGAATGCGATTAGTATTAATTAAGCGATAAAGCAGATTTTTAGTAAAAAGTTTACCAAAATAGTTTTTCATGTTTTATAAAAATTAATTAATATTTTATTATTATTTATTTTAGGCTTGCACACACATGTGCATGTTAACCTAGGGTTAAGTTGGGTTAACCATGCTTAAGTAGCCATGGCACCCTAACCTAAATGTCATGCTATTTGTTTTATGTAATTATCTAAATTAATTTAGTTGAAAAGCGTTTTGAATTTTTAGTTGACTTGAGAGAGAGAGAGAGGAGGACGGCATGGGAATTATGAGGCATGGGCAAGCATGGCATGCATTAAATGAGGAGAGTGAAGAGGGAGGCATATGGCATACACTAAACGCACAGCCTCATTCCTTCATCCCTCACTCACACATACACTCTCATTTGCCTCACTCTCTCATTCACAACTCTCTCATTCTCATATTTTCTTCACCTCATTATCTCCCTCACACCCTGATGATGCTCAATATTGGCGATCTCCAAGATAAGGAAACATGGCAGGTGGCGTGTCCCAGAACTCAGAAGAAAGGGCCCACAGGGTCCGACCAGGCCAACCTGTACCCGACCGGCAAACACAAGCTGGCCCTCCTCAGGGCCCCCTTAAAATTAGCCTCCTCGGCCATTCGGCTCGCCCCGAGCCGCCATAGGACCAAGACTCCTCGGCCTCCCCGCTCGTCCCCGAGCTCCCTACCGAGGCTGTCTTCCTCGGCCCTCCGACCAACTCCACCACTCATAGGCGTAACCACCGCTCCGTGAGTCTCGCCATGCACAGATTCTACGCCAGCAACATCCCACATTCCACGCCATCACGATCCCCATTAATAGGCAATCCGCTCCTTACGCGGGCGTGACGTCGGGAGTGTAACTGCTGGCGAGATTCTCACGCCTGCTGCTGCGTGCCACCACCGTTATATAAACCCCCATCACAGAGGGGTCAAGTAAGCCATTCTTTACTCTTCTAAGCCGTTACTCTGCTCGGATCTAATCGCTTACTTGATCGTCGGAGGGTCCTTGGTGATACCAAACTACCCGGGGACTTCTTTGCACGTACTCGGCACCAAACTCCTCATACCACCTCTCCCACCAAAACCCATTGAGACCCACACGCAACAGAAGACAATCATCAAAATCCACTGGGAGATCAACGGAAAACAACATCTGACGGAGACCTGAAAAGGACCTCCATCAGTAGGCGCCATCCGTGGGAACTAACTCCACAAAACACAAAGTTGGCATTCCGATCTCCGCCCAAATGGCGACCAACCATCCAGAAGATCCCGGTACCAGCCCCCGCCTTTCACTCACCGAAGGCGGGGATGAGCCTCCTCCAGCGACCGTCATCAGCGACCTCGCAGGCCGAATAGATCGGCTGCAGTCCCTCATGGAGGCGCTCGTCCGTGTCTAAACGGCTGGGCCTGGGCCCCAGATCGCCGTTCCACCACCTCCAGAAGGCTCAACCCCTGTCTGGATGGCTGACGACCAGCAGGCTGCGACTCCTCGCCACCGATCTCTCGAGCCGGTGCTCCCTGAGGCCCGCTGGGCGCCCTTCGGTTCCACACCAAGGTCCGCCGCCAGAACGCCTCACCTTGAGCCTCCTCTTGACCCCTATCCCCCTGAGGATATGTCAGTCACCTCGCCTATCCACAGGCATGGCCGACACCGCCACACTCGGCGGGGCCGCACAGAAGGGGTTCACCTCGGCGGCTCGAGAGCCACCTCGCCCAAGGATCTGAGGCACCTCATCGAGATGAACCGGGGCCACTCCCAGGCGCAGGTCACCTGCAACGGAGACTAAGGATCCCAAGGCGCCGATTCCTCAGGATATCACGGTCGGCTCGACGCCCTCGAGAAGAAAATCGAGGGCATGCGCCGGGAGGCTCACCTCTCGAGCAACAGGGCTAAGTACGCCTCCGACTCACTCACAAAGCCGTTCACCGAGGAATTGCTCGCATTCCACGTCTCCTCGCACAACAAGCCCGCAAAGGTCTCTCTGTTCGACGGGAAAACCGACCCGAAGGACCATTTGGACACTTTCACTACAGGGATGAGCTTCCAGGATCACTCCGACGCCGCCCAGTGCAGGGCCTTCCCGGCCACCCTTATCCGCGCAGGTCGGGACTGGTTCCGGGGGTTAGAGCCCCGCTCGATTTCGACCTTCGACGAGCTAGCTACTCAGTTCCTCGGCCATTTCGTGGGGAACCATCAACAGAAGAGCACGGTCGACTACCTCTTCACGGTTAAAAGTGGGGACACGGAAACGTTCAAGGCCTACATTACCCGTTTCAACAACGCCCTTCTCGAGGTGTCCGAGCACCGGGACGAAACCGTCATCACGGCGCTTAGGTCCGGTCTGAGGCACAAGGAATGGTTACGCTCCTTCGCGTTGATGCAACCTAAGACCATAGCCAAGGTCAAGGCAAGGACCGAGCGTGAGGTTCAGCTGGAATCCGAGGTGAATGCAAACCTCCCCCGGACAGAACGGTCCGACCAGAAGAAGAGGGCTCGGGAGGAGAGGCCGGAGCGTCAGCAACCCTACCACCTAAAGATCCAGGAGTATGTCCCCCTCAATGTCTCCCTCACAGTGTTGCTGGAGGAGGCCCAGAATGAGGGGTTCTTCAAGTTCCCCCCGATCCCGCGTCAGGCCGCAAAGTGAACTCGGGGCCCCTACTGCGCTTTCCACCGGGTATTAGGCCACAGCACAGAGGACTGCAAGCAACTGAGGGACTACATCGAAGAGCTCATCCGGTCTTGGCACCTCGCCGCCTACTTGAGGGACAAACAACAGGCCAACCGCGAGTAGGAACAGCATCACCCTCCCGCCGACCGGACCATCGGTCAGATCATGCTCGTTTCAGCGGACGGCCGGCCCGGAGCTCAGGGAGCCCCATACCCTATGCTAAGCGTGGGGGCCAACGGTCCTTCAGGGAGCTCTGCCAAAGCCAATAAAGTCATCTACTAGCCTATACCTTTCTTTTAAAGCAATATAAACTCTTCCTCGGATCAATTGTTAATTTAATAAAGATCATTGGAGCATTGCGAAAAGGAAAGAAAAGCTTTGTTTATTCAAAAGGTATTATGGGCTCCTCAGCCATACATGTGAAAAGAAAAGAAAATTACAACAATGGGGGAAGGGGTGCAGCGAGCACTGCTCGTGGTACTCGGTAAAGATCTCCGCTAACCGGGGCCTCGCAAGGTCCAACCTCTGTCCCCGGTTCCCCCCGCGCGCGTCGATCCCAAGCCTCAGCTTGTAGCATTCACGGATGAGCGCCTCTGAGCGGGCTAGCCGGTTTGCGAAGATCAGGCCGAAGCGCCTCAAAGACCGCAGCTTGCCCATGGCCTCGTCGGAGAGCAGCTCGGACAGGGGGTTTAAAGCCCCGGCGACGCCTTCCAGATGGAGTACATCAGCAGCTGCAGCAGGGAGAAATGTCGGGGGAGCAGCCGGCCGAAATGGTCCTCAATGCTCCCATAGACTAGCTGCACCATGTCCTCGGTGCAGTACTGGTCGCAAAGGTACCAGTCTTCAAAGTGGACGATGTCGGGGATGGTAAACGGGAAGTCTTGCATTTTCGATGACCTATTTATGAAGGATGGAAGAACCAGTACTCCTTCAGCCTTATATAGCCCACCGTGTAGCTCAACAGTCGCCCGCTTTCATGCAGGGAGTCGCTGCCATGCGGCAGCCATCAAGCCTTCTCCGATGGAATCGAAGCGACGCACCCCTAGCACTTCGCCTCCACCCACATTCAATGCACTGACTATGCGCGCCCTTGCCCCGATCGTTCCCATTCCCCGCACCTATAGCTGGACGGTCGGGCTACACCTCGTCAAGATTCAACCCAGCAGAAACCCTGCTCGGTCACCCCTAGTGGGTAGCTTCCCTACCGCAACGCCAAGGATCAGAAAGCCCTCTCAGAGGTAGTCGAGCCCGAGGTCCCCTCGCTCGGCTATCACCATCGGGCAGCTTCCCTGACGCAATGCTGGGGATCAAAAAGCCCTCCCAGAGGCAGTCAAGCCCGAGGATCCCTCGCTCGGCTATCCTTCAGGACAAAAGCCCTTGCCAAGAGGCACCGGGAAGTAACCCTACCCGGCCAAAGGTCCTTAGTAGGCTTCTACAGCCCCTCCCGCGCTAAGAACCAAAGTTCTCCCAGAGGCAGTCGAGTCCTTGCTCGGCTATCCCCGGCTGGTAGCTTCCTACCACAACCGACAGAGATCAAAGTCCTCGCCAAGAGGCACTGGCCAGTAACCCTGCTCGGTCCCCGTCCTGAAGGATCAGAAAGCCCTCGCAAGAGGCAACCGAGCAGCTACCCAACTCGGTCAACTCCGGCTGGTAGCTCCCTACCCACGACGCCAGGGATCAGAAAGCCCTTGCGAGAGGCACCAGAATGGCTGCCCCGCTCGTCCCAGGCTGGTAGTTGCCTACCCCGGACGCCAGAGGTCAAAGCCCTCGCCAAGAGGCAACCGCGCAGCTTCACTGCCCGGTCATCCTTAGTGGGCTTCTTACAGCCCCTCCAACGCTAAGGACCCAAGTCCTCCCAGAGGCAGTCGAGTCCTTGCTCGGCTATCCCCGGCTGGTAGCTTCCTACCACAACCGACAGGGATCAAAGTCCTCGCCAAGAGGCACTGGTCAGTAACCCTGCTCGGTCCCTGTCCTGAAGGATCAGAAAGGCCTCGCAAGAGGCAACCGAGCAGCTACCCAGCTCGGTCAACTCCGGCTGGTAGCTCTCTACCCACGACGCCAGTGATCAGAAAGCCCTCGCAAGAGGCACCAGAGGGGCTACCCCGCTCATCCTAGGCTGGTAGTTGCTTACCCCCGACGCCAGAGGTCAAAGCCCTCGCCAAGAGGCAGTCGCACAGCTCTGCCGCCCGATCATCCTTAGCGGGTTTCTTACAGCCCCTTCAACGCCAGAGGTCAAAACCTTCGCCAAGAAGCAACCGCACAGCTTCACTACCCGGTCATCCTTAGTAGGCTTCTTACAGCCCCTCCAACGCTAAGGACCCAAGTCCTCCCAGAGGCAGTCGAGTCCTTGCTCGGCCATCCCTGGCGTGTAGCTCCCCTCCGACAATGCCAGGGACCAGAAAGCCCTTGCAAGAGGCGACTGAGCAACTACCCTGCCCAGTCACCGCCGGATGGTGGTCAATGCTCGAAATTAGAGATGCCTGTGGCCCACGGAGGATCCGTGACCCCAGTAAAGGACGTCAGCTCTATCCAAGTCTAAACGATCTCCCCTCAACTCCGGGGCCTAGGGGGACACCTCCTCGGTAGCGCTTGGCATGCTGATCAGCAAGTGATTGAAGTCAACTCGACGGACGATCGCCAGACAGATGGCCAACCTAACATAAAAGCACAACGGTACAAGCAAAGATATCTTACGAGCATTCTTCATAAACAGATGGTAGAGCGCAATTCTATGGTGCCGAAGAAAAACTTTATTACTACCAAAGAAAAAAGTTTTACGAAGGTTTTTTTTGGGGCACCCCAGCCTTACAAAATTCAAGAAAACAAAATAAAAGGAGGAGAACGGGGGCTCTACACCTCAGGGCCAGGTACGACCTCAAGGTCCTCGACCTCCACTACGTGGCGCGCTGGGTCCACGGCGACCTCCTCGTCAGGAACCTCTTCCCCCTGCTCTTCGGCGCCCACGGGGGGGGGGGGGGACTCGGCCCGGAGATCTGCGTCGGCAAACTCCGGCATCCGGGCCATAACAGCATCGAGGGAGTCTTGCAAAATGTGGGTCGTGGCCACGGCCATAGAAGCCTTTCGACTTCTTATAGCCTTCCACCGTCCTCGATTCGGCCAACTAGGCCGCCTCGGCCGCCGCTCCCAGCTCCTTCCGGAGGGCCTTCACCGTCCTTTTCAGGTTGCCGGAGAGCACCTGGGAGTCCTCGAGCTTGACCATGGCAATCACCGCAGCCTCGCGATGCCGGGCCACCTCCAGTTTTTCGGCCTCCACCTCGCCTTCCAAGGCGGCGACCCTCGCCATCATCGCCTCCAGCTCTCTCTTAGAGCTTTCTTGCAGTGAGGAGAACTGACCCGCAGCCTCCAGCGCCGGGGCTACCACCTCAGCCTTCATGCGCAGGGCGAGGGCTACGAGCTGGAGAACCTGGAAAACACGGGAAAAATCAGAAAGATGAAGGAAGCACTAAATCTCACAATGAAGCAAAAACTTACCTGCACGGACTCCTGGGCGATGGACGCCAGCTGAGCCCTGAAGGTCCCCCCAGGGACTCTACCACCTGCCGAGGCCTCTATCTCATGCAGAAGGCTGTCCGCCATGGACAGCCCCGATGGCACCGCAAACCGGAGGCCCCCTTCCTCCACCATGGTTGGTGAGGACCGGCCCCGGGAGGGTCTCCGGGAGCTCCTCTTGAGCGGCTCCGAGGGAGAGCCGATCTCCTCTTCTGAGGCCGGGTCCTCCTGAATCAGGGCCCACTTCCATCTCGATGCTCTGCTGGGACCCGGGGCGGGATCTGCCACCGAGCGCTCGCGGGACGCCGCCACCGGAGCGGGAGGAACCGGGGTAAGCTTCGCACGGGAAGAACTGGCGCCTCCAGCCTTCGTAAGCTGCCCCAGCTGGCGCATGAAGGCTCGGAGTGAGACGAAGTCCATGGATCCTGCACGAAATAAAGACCCAACAAATCAGCAACACGAGCAAAACACCAGCCAAAAAGCTAACCTAACTTACCAACGAACTCAACGAGGCTGAGTCCAGCCCAGCTCAGATCCCTCTCGGACAACAGTACGTCAGGTCGGGGAATGGGCTCCCACAATCCCACCCTCACCGTGACGGGGTCATCAGACTGGTTCCCCGGCAAATATTTTTCCCTCGACCACTTGGTAGGCACGGGCCAGTCCTCGCCCTCGGGAGGGGAAACGAAGAAAAATTTCTTTTTTCAGCCATGAATAGAAGAGGGCAAGGCCATGACCCCGGTCCCGGCAGCGTCCCCTGGCTGCTTCCTGAAAGTGAGATAAACCCATCTCGGGTCGCCCGCTTGACCACCAGGGTGACTCTTGAAGACGAGGGAGGAATCGAGAAGGGGAAGACTGAAGGAAACTGCCTGTAACTTCAGGCGGATCAAGAACCCAAGGAGGATTCTCCACGAGTTTAGCACTAACTGGCCGGGGGCCAAACCGAAGAAATTCAGTGCGGCGACGACCTCAGGATAGAAGGGTAGGCGTATTCTTCCCCAAAAAGCTTCCAAATATAGGGCAATTTCCCTGCCCCGTACCTGATCTGCCCTCTCTCCCTCCTTGTCCAGTCGGAGCGTGTAGCGCGAGGGGATGTGGAAGCGAGCCCGAGCATTGGCGAGCTCATCCTTATGCCACACCCAGCACGAGGAGCCAGGGGCCATTTCTGCCGCCTCCCCCTGGAAGCGGCCCCCGCCTCACGATCCCGGGGAGAGGATCCAACCCATGCTCCCCGAGGAGACTAGGATACAACTAAAGGGGCCCTAGAACCTACTCCTACGACGTCTACAAATTCTACAGAGGAAGACATCTAACCTTGGAGAAGAAAATCTTCAGGGGCTGAAAGCGGGAGAAGGGAGACGAGCGCCGAGCAACCACGACATAAGAGGGGGAAATATGAAGGAGCAGGGGCCCTAGGGCAGACCCTACCCCTATTTATTACGGCACACGGCCTCATCCAATGGCTCCCGTCATCTCCCGCCTAAACGAATCCTCTCGCCCAGCGGCTCCGATCGCTCCACGTGTCGATCCTGTGCTGAACCGCGTCCCATCAGACGCTGCAGCCCTACATGCGTCGCGTTAGCCAGTCGACGCTTGACACGTGGACCGTCGCTTCAGTTGCCGAGTGCACGAACTGGCGCACCTTCTTTAAATGCAGAGATCTCGCCTTGATTCGCTAGGGGAAAAGACAACCGACGGCCCGAGGACTTGTCCCGACAAAACCCTAGAAAGGAGCTCACCTCGGGAAGCCTGGCAGTACACTCCTGACCCGACCCGCTAGCTGGTCGGGCCAAGAGTGGGGGGCTAATGATGATGCTCAATATTAGCGATCTCCAAGATCAGGACACGTGGCAGGTGACGTGTCCCAGAACTCAGAAGAAAAGGCCCACAGGGGCCGACCAGGCCACCCTGTACCCGACCTGCAAACACAAGCTGGCCCTCCTCAGGCCCCACTACAAATTAGCCTCCTCGGCCATTCGGCTCGCCCCGAGCCGCCACAGGACCAAGACTCCTCAGCCTCCCCGCTCGTCCCCGAGCTCCCTGCCGAGGCTGTCTTCCTCGGCCCTCCGACCAACTCCACCACTCACGGGCGTAACCGCCGCTCCGTGAATCTCGCCATGCGCAGATTCTACGTCAGCAACATCCCAAGTTCCATGCCATCACGATCCCCATTAATAGGCGATCCACTCTCTATGCGGGCGTGACGTCGGGAGCGTAACTGCCGGCGAGATTCTCGTGCCTGCTGCTGTGTGCCACCACCGTTATATAATCCCCCATCACAGAGGGGTCAAGTAAGCCATTCTTTACTCTTCTAAGCCGTTACTCTGCTCGGATCTCATCGCTAACTTGATCGTTGGAGGGTCCTTGGTGGTACCAAACCACCTCAGGACTTCTTTGCAGGTACTCGGCACCAAACTCCTCATACCACCTCTCCCACAAAAACCCATTGAGACCCACACGCAACAGAAGACAATCATCAGAATCCACTGGGAGATCGACGGAAGACAACATCTGACGGAGACCCGAAAAGGACCTCCATCACTCCCTCAACTGAAACCCTACCCAAAACCTTCACAAATCCTCACAAACCCAAACAAAATCTTCACAAAACTCACTAGACCCTTCATTAAACTTGATCTAAAGCCTATGGGGATCACCTGGAGCATGGAAAGCTAGGTTTTTGAGCAAGTGTGGATAGGTAACGATCTCTCACTGTTAATTAGGTTCTTTTATTGTTGTGTAACTTAGTAGTCGTTGTTTAGAACGATAAAGATGTAGTTTTGAGCCCATATCGTATTTTAGTGTCATTATAGGGTGTCTGTGATCTGCTGTGACCCCGAGTTGTTACTGGAAAATCTAGCAATGTAGTGGTGTTGTACTAGTTGCCCTAATTGTTCACCTGAAGCACGAACCCCAGCTGACCAGTTTTGGCCAGCGACACTTAATGGAATTCCGGCGAGCTCGGCCGTGTAGGGGATTGGGGTGTTGTGTTTTTGTGGGTAGCTGTCTGCAGTTGTTTTAGGGTGTTTGGTGCTGCTAGATTTTTAGGTTGTGACAGTATTTAAAATCTGGGATCAAATTGCTAGTTTTTAGTGTTTTAACTACCCATGTTACGATTGTTCCGACGTAGTTTTAGTGTTTCGGGTAGCTTGCTGTCGTGCGTTTGTTTTGGTGATGTCGCCACACTCGTTAGCCACTGAGCGAACACTTGAGAGGTTGTTGGAGTCGGTGCGTCGATTTAAACGTAGTTTGTCCGTATTATTGGTCGGTTTCTGAGTTTCCCTTGCTATGTTTTGTGTGATATTAGGGGCGAGTGCGGGGACTTCGGACGCTACAAAGAAGGGGAAGCAGGTGGTCGGATTTACCTAGCTCGAGATCATCGGTGAGCAGATTTAACATCTACGGGGAAATCGCCCGTATGGCGTTATGCGTCTGGGCTAGATATGATATTACAGCCTCATGATTATATTCATATATATTGATTGTTCATCATTGCATACTATTACTTGTTGTGCCTTGACTTAGAATCTAGTGGAAACTGCACCATTACTGACGGTTCATGTTGCACGAGCACTAAATTGTATGCTACACACACACCGTCAGTAATTTCCACGACACGCACAACATATACAGATATTCAATATTGTATAGTTATTGATATTGACACAATGATTCTTGTTCTATTGCGCATATGAAATATATCATGCATACATACTTACAAGTATACACCCATACTTGGTATAGCTACATGTACACCTTTATATGATGTTGGCTTTGATTTTGGAGAAATTGGGAACCGCATAATATATTTAAAAACGTGATTCCTTTAAAAGAGCGGTTTTCCCTTGATATGCTCATATTACTATTTTATATTGCATATATCATATTTCATGGATTTATGCATTGAGATACGGATTTCATGTGATTTATGGATTTGAGAACCGTGGTATTATTTCAAGAAAGTATGCATTGTTTTGAAAACCTGGTTTCTCTTGATATAATATTTCAGTGCGTCCACCATAAGTTTTCTCGGTTCTGAGACTTGTGTTAGAAACCCGATTCGAGGAGCTGGATGATCCGTTTGCGGGTTCATGGTGGACCCAGTATGGTACCCTGGGGCATGAAAGCAATGTTATACAGTAGACGATGAGCCTGGCAGAGGGACTACTACCTACCGATGATTGGTTGGACCTGGCGATTATCCGGAGGATACCGACCGGAGTCGAGAGATGGATATGGGCGATCCGGACTGACGGAGCCCGTAGGCCGATCCGGACTGACGGAGCCCGATATATATGGATTTTCGTGTCGATGTTGGACACGAGTTTTCATGATGTTCTCGAGTGCTGATGTTGGGCACTCAGGTTCCATGAGACTTACAGGATATGAGGGCCGATCAGAGTGACGGGGCCTGAGGTATTGGGATTTAGGGTGTC
Source organism: Agapanthus africanus (assembly GCA_030015575.1). Lineage (NCBI taxonomy): Eukaryota > Viridiplantae > Streptophyta > Magnoliopsida > Asparagales > Amaryllidaceae > Agapanthus > Agapanthus africanus. The sequence continues at coordinate 285,064,779 of CM057346.1, forward strand.
GTTGATGGACACCGGGTTTTTCTATGATGATGATTCGTTGATGATGACATATTTTATCCCATACTCAGCATTCATTTGATATGCATTGCTTCATGTATTTGTAGTACCTGGTAGAGTACCTTTCATGATTGTTGTATATCCATATTTGCATATTGATACTATCAAATTGCATGTAATAGATTATCCCTGAACGTGCATACCTGCGATTATCTGTACGATGTTACTTACTATTCACGAGTTAGCAACTTACCCCCGTTGTGCCACAGTGTTTTGCAGACTTGACCCTCAGAGTAGTTGTGGTGGGCCTTCTTATTGTATCTTTTTGCAGCGGATACCACTACGGTTAGCTGTGAACCGTTTTGCTATAGGCGGGTTTTGCGGTTATCCATTTATATTCATTGTATATCTCTCATTGTATCTAGTACTCTCTATCTACCACATTAATGTTTTGACTTAGAGATGAGTTGTGAGGACGATATTGTATATTTTGTGACTTTGGGTGTCGAGCTCGTTTGAGCAGGCTTTTATTATGCAGTTTTATCTCTTTATGTTGTTTTTCACTTATATTGTCTATTTTTTTACTGCGGCGTCGTATATATGCTTGTGGTGGTTGTTTCCGCCTTTGGGCATGATTTGCTCCTGTTTGGGGATCCTTTATTTATATTATATGTTGCTTTACTTATATCTTATATTTGTACCCGTTTCGGGGCTAGTTTTTACAAAGGAGGTGCTGCCGAAATTTTTAAGAAAATAAACTTAAGTTTAAAGATTTTTACTTGAGATTTCCAAATATTTTTAACAATGTTTTTATCACTTACTACATTTGATGGTTTAGATTTCTGGGTTTTCGGCTTACTTAAATTGCGTTATGCCTGTTGACGTCACGTGGTTTAAGTGCCGGTCACGTGCCAAATTTTGGATCGTGACACAGGTCTAGTGGACTTAGAGGACCCTAGTGTTGGTGTTGATTGTGCATTTGTGACTGTGTATTTGTGATTGTGTTTGTTGAATTGTCATTTCATTTTCACATTCTTACGAAACAAACACAAATTCGCCACTTTTACCACCTTCACCCAATTTTTCTCCACTTTCATTTTCTTACCCTCACATTCTATGCTTTGACTGCACTAAACTCGTTTAGTGTATATCCACTGGGACTAGGGACCCTAGTGCCCATTTAGTCCGCGTTTCGTTAGTCACTACGGACTACACGATCGACCCCGAAGTCGAAACTCCTTCCACGCCTCTTTCACCTTTACCCTTGCCGGTCAACTCCAACGTTGACCGTGATCTGTCTATACTTCTTAACCTTCACTTTCACCAGACCCTTCTTTCGAGATGTCGAGATTTCCTCCTAACATCACTTTACCTCCTCCGGGAATTATTCCATCTTTATTAGGTATGAATAACCCACGACCGCCTCTTGTTGAAGCGCCACAATGAATCACGCTCCAGGATCGTTTCTATCCTACCCGCGCTGTACTTCCAACATGTCTTTCACTTCCACCGGCCAATGGGGATAAAATTAAGCCCCACTTCATCAACATGTTGCCCAAATTTCACGGGCTTGAATCCGAAGATGCCTATATATTCATCAATAAATTCCAGAACGTTTGTGCGATGATGAAGACAACCCAACTGTCTGATGATGTTATACGACTACAAGTTATTCCATTCACTTTGTGCGACCTTGCTGAAAAGTGGCTGTATAGCACCGCATCTCATTCGATAACCACTTGAGACGAGTTTGTAAAAGCATTTTAAAAAAAATTCTACCCAAATCATAAGACCGCACGAATTCAAAACGAAATTAACCAATTCACCCAGCTTCCTACCGAACCTTTCTGGAAGTGCTTTGACCAGTACAAGGACCTCCTTGTTTAGAGTCTTCATCACGGTATTGAGAAATTGCAACTTTGCCAAACTCTGTAAAAGGGCCTAAATCCAGCAACTAAGCAGTTGCTGGAAACCTTTTGTCAGAGCCACTTCCTGTCCAAATCTGACGAGGAGGCTTGGCAATTCTTTAACGATCTTGTGGAGCAAACACTGCAGTGGGAGAGCACCCGACCAAACACCTCAATTTCTTCTTTTTCTTCTTCAGGTCTCTCTAGGGAAGGAGTTCATCAACTCGACATCTCAATTGCAATGAAGGCCGAGATGACTGCAATTACGGGGAAACTTGAAGCAATTGAGAGCAAATTCTCATCTCCTCCTCCTGCCCCTGTTCTTCCCCCTCGTACCATTTGCGCTTGTTTTTCGGATCCATTTCATTTGACCGAAGAGTGTCCTTACAATCCACCATCTCAAGGACAGGATCAGTTTAATGCTACATTTCAGCAAAGACCAAGAAACGATCTATACTCTTCTACATACAATCCCGGTTTGAGGAACCATCCTAATTTCGCCTGGAATTAGAAACAGTATCAAATCCAAGGCCACAACAACTTCCAAAGCCGTCCTCCTCCTCAAAAAGCTCAACAACAAACCCAACAACAATTTCAGCAGCCTTTCCAACCCCAACCATTTTAGAATCGGACGAACAACTTTGCACCCTGCAACAATTCTTTTCCTCAAAACTGCTTTGTTCTTTCAAATAACAATAATGTTTCCTCGCTAGAACAGAGTCTAGAGGCTTTTGTGAAGCAATCGACTCAATCCACCGCCAACATCCAGTCTTCTATTCAGTCTCTGGTCCAACACACCGCTGCACACGGCCAAAGCATCAAGACTATTGAAGCCCAGATTGCATAGCTAAACGTGGCTTTAAGCGAGCGAGAGAAAGGAAGGCTTCTATCTCAATCACTCCCAAATCTTGGTCACCCACATAATGTACATGTTGCTCTTGAACAACAGAACCAAAATGTGAGTACTGTGACAACGTTAAGATTTGGAAGAATGCTGGAAAAAAACATCGGCACACGAAATGATGAAAATGACACTCCGACTGTCTCTCTATTCCTTCTTCTTCTTCTGAGCCTATTCTCCATTCTTCAAAAGGCTATCGTTCTTCAATCGCTGCTCCGAACGGATCCACATCTCACTCCACTCAAACTCCATTTTCGGGATCCGTTCCAACTCCACAATCTCCTCCACAAGCACTGGACTCAACCAATTTCAAAAACATTCCATTTCCAAACCGGTTGAGGTCTAATAAACAAAATCCACAAATGGAGAAGATTCTTGAGTTGTTCAAATAGGTTAAGATCAACATTCCCCTCTTAGATGCAATCCAACAAGTCCCCTCCTATGCAAAAATCTTGAAAGACTTGTGCACTAAGAAGAAGAAATCTCAAGTACCCAAGAAGGTTTTCCTAGCAAGTAACGTGAGTGATGCTCTTACCTAAAATTTTCCTCAAAAACGGAAAGACCCTGGATGTCCTACGATTTCAATAACCATTGGGGATAAGAACATCAACCGTGTAAGTCGATGCCACGCACCCCACATGTTCGCGGGGAGACGGAGTTTGCAAAAAACAATTTTTATAAGTTTCGTAACATCGACTAAACTCCAGGATCTATACTAAACCCTAACTAACCGATATGCAAAGATGTTTAACTACTAAGTGAGAAAGTTATACCTCAAGTTACTGTCCTTCTTCTTCATCTCGCTGTCCTTCTTCTCGTCGGGAGCTCCTCGTCGGGAGAATGGATCACGCCTTCTCGTCGGCTTCTCAAAGTCGTAGAAGAACCACCCGAGAGTTCCAACCTTGAGCTTAACCTCCAAGAAGAGGTAACTAGGTCGCTTGGTGTGCTAAACTAAGTAGCCTAGAATGAGTATAGAGTGTTAAAGGATTTAGTTATCTCTCAAACCCTAGGATTCTCAACTCATGATACAATTAGGGTTTGCTTTGAGGAAGATGAAGAGAGAGAGCTTGAGATGAGTGAGAATGTGTTTGTGATAATGATAATAATAAATCAAGCATGGCATCTATTTTAACTCTAATGCAAGATAAAAATATCTCTCACAAATATCTCACAAATATCACAAAAAATATCTAAGTCTTCTCCTCTCATAAGAATCCAAAAGAGTCAATATAATAGCCATGCTCAATTTCACTAAAATACCATGAAGTTTCCCTCATCTTAAATATCCACCTCATTAAGCATTTAAACTAAAATGCTTAAACATATAATAAGGTGTAATCATCTTAAAGCAAATTGAATAATTACAAGAATGCCCCTCGCAACCGTATATACATAACCGTATTCGTATTTCATGAAACACAAATACAATGCGAAATAACTAATCCAATAAGCAAATACTAGGATCTGGCTTAAACCAAAGCCCACTAGTATTGTCCGCCCGAACATCATATGCGCACAAGTACACATGTGTGATCGAACCTTGTCGTAAAACCATACGACCTCTACTCGTTTCGCCCGAAGCAGGGAAACCCTTTGTCTAGGACTCTAAAGACTCGACAGTACTCTGGCAGTGGGTTTAACGACAAGCGCGTCAGTGGCCCTAGCTGTACGTAACGGCTACCCAGGTATCTGTTGACAAGAAGGTCGCTGAGGAAACTCATCCGTATCCCTACTGAACCTGTCTGTGGCAATCGCCGTACAGTCCGGTCTGTTCGTCTAAGAGTGTCGCATATCGGTCTTAGGGGCGGCAAGCGCCAGACCCCTAATAGTGAAATAAGTCGTGTCAGAGTGCGGCTAAAAACACCCTGAGAAACTACAGGAATCCCTACCAGAAAATCTCGCTTGCCCTGGCCAAGGACTTTGTGTAATGGATTTCCAAACACAGCGCGACATCAACCCACAATACCGGGAGAGATGAATCCTATCTAACCGCCACTGCCTCCAAGTGCTTTAGGACCTTACCCAACTACTACCTGTTTGCATGACTCAGAAGAGCCATGGTAGGGTAGTAATCTAAGAATAGTGGGAACACACTTGAGGCAAAGTAGCAGTGTCAAGTCAACGGACTAAGCTGTACTCATGTCACCTGGGAACTGCTACCTGACGATAGGTATATTACCAACCAGCAGTTCCCCATGAGTCCGTCCAGTGTAACTCATAACCCAAAGAGCACCTCCATATTATCTCCAGTACGATGTACTGATGGCTGTAGGAATACCATCTTCCCTGCTGGGAAGAGAAGTGTATACACTAGTCTACTCTGGAGTATCGATGCCCTGTCTCGATAATCCTTCGACTAGTGACCTGTGTAAAGATGTGCTTGTAGACTACCCAGCCTCCATTAGTGTGACTGCCATCACAACGCTGGTAGTCAAGAAAAGATCCTAAAGGACTTTATCAATATGTATTAGCAATATGTTAAAAGAAATATATACACATATTAAGATAGATACAAACCAAGTAGCAAACTACTATATCGAGCAAGACTGTCATAAATCCGTGTATATATCCCAATCTTCCAAAATGTAATATACAAACTAGTACTATACAATAATGGCCTCTAAGGCATGTTACACTAACAATCTCCCACTTGCACTAAGGCCATGTGCTGGCATATCGCAGACCTATTATCTCGAATAGCCTCTCGAACTGCGTCTGAGGGATGGCCTTCATGAATGGATTTGCAGTGTTGTCCTTAGTAGAAACTCTCCGAACCTCGATCTCCCGGCGATCCACGATCTCCCCGATCAGGTGATACCGCCTCAAGATGTGTCTGGACTTTCGATGGGACCTAGGTTCCTTTGCTAAAGCTATAGCCCTATTGTTGTCATAATACAGAGGTATTGGACCAACAATGGACGGAACCACCTGAAGTTCTGTTAAGAACTCTCTCATCCAGACCACTTCTTTTATGGCATCAGAAGCTGTGATATACTCCGCTTCCATCGTCGATTCAGCAACGGTGTCCTGCTTGGAACTCTTCTAACAGAACGCCCCTCCATTAAGGGTAAAGACATAACCCGACATGGATTTGGAGTCATCCTTGTCACTTTGGATGCTGGAGTCAGTAAAGGCCTCAATCTAGCGGTTTTTTCCGCCGTAAACCAAGAACATTTTCTTAGTCCTTCTCAGGTACATGAGAATGTTCTTTACTGCTATCCAGTGCTTCTCACCGGGGTTTGACTGATACCGGCTTACTACACTTAGTGCATAAGCTACATCTGGTCTGGTATACAACATCGCATACATTATAGAGCCTACCGCAGAAGCGTAGGGTATAATAGACATGCGATCCCTTTCCAAATCAGTCTTGGGAGACATCTCTTTGGAGAGGGTGATTCCGTAACAAGCTGGTAAATTACCGCGCTTTGAATCTTTCATACTGAATCTTTTCAGTATGGTGTCGATGTACTTGGACTGTGAAAGTCCCAACATCCTCTTAGATCTATCATGATAGATTTGGATCCCCAGAATGTAAGAGGCATTACCCAGGTCTTTCATAGAGAACCTTTGTGACAAGAACCCTTTGACAGATTGTAGCATAGGAATGTCATTTCCTATCAAGAGAATGTCATCCATGTACAAGACGAAGAATACAACAGTTCGTGCTACAATCTTACTAAAAATGCATGGCTCATCTGGATTTTTGATAAAGTCAGATTCTTTGACCGTCTCATCAAAACAGATGTTCCAACTCAGCGATGCCTGCTTTAGTCCATAAATGGACTTAAGCAATTTGCACACTTTCCCGCTGCTCCCACTCTGAATGAAACCTTCTGGATGGTCCATATAGACGCACTCTTCCAAATTTCCATTTAGAAAAACTGTTTTTATGTCCATCTTCCAAATCTCATAATCGTGGAAGTCAGCAATGGCAAGAAGGATCCGAATGGATTAGAGCATAGCCACTGGAGAAAAGGTTTCATCATAGTCCAAACCATGTCTTTGACGAAATCCTTTTGCAACAAGTCTAACCTTATAGGTTTCAACCTGTCCATCTACACCAATCTTCTTTCTGAAGAACCATTTGCAGCCTACGAGTTTTACCCCTTCGGGAGCAATATCCAAAGTCCATACTTTGTTAGTGTACATGGACTCCATCTCGGTCCGCATTGCGTCCAGCCATTTTGCCGAGTCAGTGCTCTAAATGGCTTGTTGGAAGATAGTCGGCTCATCATTATCAATGATGCAATCCTCTCTATCCCCATCTACGAGAAAACCGTAGTATCTCTCAGGCGGATGAGATTGCATACTACTCCTGCGGAGTGGCGCGGGAATGTCTTGTTCTTTTGAAACTTCTGGTTCCACCAAGCTTTCAGTAATAGCTTGTGGTTCTGGAATTTCTTCTTGTTCTATTGCGCTCCCACTAGTTTCTTTTTCTAAAAATTGATTTTCCAAAAAGTGGGAATGACGAGAAATAAAAACCTTTTGTTCCTCTGTGTAACAGAAAAGATACCCTCTGGAGTACTTTAGGTATCCCACAAAGTTACACAGTACTGAGCGTGCCTCGAGTTTGTCCGCATCTGCTTTTTAACAAAAGCTTGACATCCCCATATCTTCAGATATTGAAGATAGGGTTTCTTCACACTCCATATCTGATATGGTGTGGTAGGCACAGTCTTGGTAGGAACCATGTTCAAAAGATATGCAGTTGATTCTAGTGCATAGCCCTAGAACGATCGCGGTAACTCAGCATTACTCATCATGGAACGTACCATATCCAATAGGATTCGGTTCCGTCCCTCCGATACACCATTGTGTTGTGGTGTGTATGGAGGAGTAAGCTGAGAGAGAATTCCATTCTCTTTTAGGTAATCCAGGAACTCGATACTCAATTATTCACCACTCGATCAGATCCCAGTGTCTTGATTTGCCGGTTTGGTTTTCCACTTCATTCTTACATTCTCGGAATTTCTCAAAAGCCTCGGATTTATGTTTCTGTTAGTGTATATGCCCTAGAGGCCATTACTGTATCATACTAGTATGTATATTACTTAATGGAAGCTTGGGATATTCACCTTGTATTGACAATCTTGCTCAAAATGGTAGTATTCTACTTGGTTTGTTTCTGCTTTAATGTGTACATGTGTTTATTTTATTATATCACCAATACGCATTAGTGGAGCCCTCAGGATCTTTGCTTGATTACCAGGGTTGTGATGGCAGTCACACTCGTGGGGGCTGGGTAATCCATAAACACATCCTTATACAGGTCCCTAGTCGCAGGACTATCGAGACAGGGCATCGATACTCCGGAGTAGACTAGCATAGGCGCTTCTCAACCCAGCAGGGGAGACGGTCTGTCCCACAGCCGTCAGTACGTCATACTTAAGATAGCATGCGGGTGCTCGTTAGGTTACGAGTACACTGGACATGACTCGTCGGGAACTGATTGGTTGGTATTATACCTATCGTCAGTTATCAGTTCCCAGGTGACATGAGTACAGCTTAGTCCGCTGACTTGACACTGTCACGTCGCCTCGAGTGTGTTCCCACTGTACTTTGATTACTACCTTACCACGGCTCAAAGGAGTCGTGCAAACAGGTAGTAGTTGGGTGCAGTCCCGAAGCACTTGGAGGCAGTGACGGTTAGACAGGATTCGTATCTCCCGGTATTGGGGGTTGACATCACGCTGTGTCTAGGAGAGCCATTATACGAGTAGTCCCTGGCCAGGGCAAGCGAGATATACTGGTAGGTTTCCAGTGTTATCTCAGGGTGTTCTGGGCTACACTCCGACATGACTTATACCGCTATTAGGGGACTGACGTTCACCACCCCCTAGGCCCGCCATGCGATGTATCAAACGAACAGACCGGACGGTACGGAGATGTCACATTCAGGCTCAGTAGGAGTTCAGATGGGTTTCACCTCGTCAGTCTTCTTGTCGGCATCTACCAGGGGACCGTTACGCACAGCTAGTGCCGCTTGCGGTCTGTGGTTAAACCCACTGCCAGCGTAGTGTCGAGTCTTTAGAGTCCCACACAGAAAGCTATTCGCCTTTAGGCAAAAGAGTAAAGGTCGCATGGTTTTGCGGCAGGGTTCGGTCACATCCATGCACTTGTGCACGTTTAGTGTCCGGGCAGTTAACACTAGCGGGCTTTGGTTTAAGCCAGATCCTATTGTACGTTTTGGGATTGGTTCTATCTCGTTTGTATTCATGTTTCTCGGAATGCGGATGCGGGTGTGTATGCACAGTTGACAGAGAGACAGAGGAAGAAGATTCTCATTAAGGTTGTTGACTGTTGACTGTTGACTATTGACTTTTTGCTAAACCCTAATGAGAATAAGAAATATGATTAGCAATAATATTAATTAAGTATTATAGGGACATGGTTGTTGAGAGGTTGACTTTGTTGACTTGTTGACTTTGTTGACCGGTTGACTAGGTTGGACTAGTTGACCATCATCATTACAATGATTGTCATTTTCATGCAAAGACTTTTGCTTGCTTGTTGTGGTTTGCAAAATGAGTGCATGAAAATGATATTGCCTTTGATATGATATGAACCATCACATAATACTTGATTATCATTATGGCTCATGATGCTTTTGGATTATGAGAGGTTGGACGAGAAAAGAGTTGCTCACTTTTCATTTGGCTTTCTCTCTCTTGAGCTCTCTCATTCTCTTGCTCTCACCCTCTTCCTCTTGCTCTCTCTACCTCAAGGAAAGCCATTCTCATGTGTTGAGACTCATTGCCCTAGAGATAAAAAGACACCAAAACAATTCTCTACTCACTCTAATTCACAAGGTTTGGCAAACTGAGTGAACTAGTTTCTTCAAAGATCGAAGATGAAGCCAAAGGTAGAAGCTTTCGGGTGGATCGATCTTCGGCGCAAGGAGACGACGGGGTGAAGCCGATCCGTACACCATCAAGAGTTGAAGACGAAAGAGTTCAAGAAAGGTATAACCCCCTAACCGAGTAGTTAACAACTCCTAGTTAGGTTGTTAGATAGATAATTTAACAAAGATCCGGTTTGAGTCCATGGTACCACCTCTAGAAAAATTGTTTTTCATCATTTCCGCAAGCCCGTAAGTACCGGGAGAGGTAGCATGAACTTACAATGGTATCAGAGCCTAGTTAAACTCTATCTAACATGTTAGCAAAGTAAGTAGAAGATCGATCAAAGAAAAAGTCGCGAAACGAACCCGAAATATCAAGTTTCTGCCGAATTTTTTTCTGTTCAAAAATTGATAAATTTTATCTTAAAAATCGGCTCAGGCTTTTTGTTAAACACCCAAGAAATTTGGACCAAAGATCCGATCAAAGAGCGGCGGAAACGCGGCGGGAGCACGCTCCCGTCGCGGTTCCGCAGCCGAGTTGACTCGGCCGTGGTGCAAATTTACTGCATTGTGTTTCTGGGGTTGTTTTGGGATTTTTAAAATATGTTTTTTCTGCCCAGATTTTCCAGAAAGAAAATTTGTGTTTGGGGCCTAAAAATCCATATTTTTTGATCGAACTTCTAAAGACATAAGCTGACGGGTATATATATCTGTGATGTGATATTTGTATTGAACGTCCGCTAATCGCTATATGTCGATTAGTGGGGGTTATACAAATCTGTGATCTATAATGTTGCTGGTATGTGTATATGAATTCATTGGATTGTCGCGGGTGAATAGCCGGGAGATTGTGAGACGAGAGTTTTCTTTTCTTTCAATTCATGTAAATTTGTAAATTGATGTAATATTATTTGTATGGCCGCACAACCGGGTCGGGGTTGTAGCCGTCAATGTATAATTTCTTTTTACTGTTTTTGCTCCTAGGATAGACCCATGGAGGGGGTGCACAAACTACCGGGTATCTCGAAGTGCCGAGTGGCCTACTCACGGTGTTGAGGGAGGTTGCTCCACTTCGGGTACTTGGCGGGTAGTTTGCCGAACCCGTAGGGGTCTTGGGTGGGGTATTGGCTATTCACCTTGACCGTGTAATCTGCTTTTCGTTACAGACTCGTACGAATTACGGATTTCTAGTATATCCAATGTATTCATCTGTGATCTGAAATGGCTATCATTGCAATATATATCTATATATGATATTATTTAGGCGTTGCTTATGTTTTACAGCCGCGCTAGCCCAGCCCCCGCTCTGTCGTTAGTTAAGTAACCTAACGGGTAATGATGGGGCCCCGTGGCGAATGCGAATGGCATAAGCGTACGTCATATTTTGGTTGTTTTCTGCAATGGTAGGATTAAATGATGGGACGCATTAAAAGAACTAATGCAAGAAAATAAACCAAGTAAAAGTCGTTGGAACACTTTCGAAAAACCACTCAGTTCTTTTCAAAACCAACTTTTAAATGCGGAGCTTGAGCCACTCCTTTTAAAAGCTATCAAGGTTCCTTCGATTATATCAAGTTCACTACGTTCAAGGTTTTGCCAAAACCATTCGTATCCCTCCGTCGTTTCATATGAATATTCAATAGTATTCAAGCTATGTTTGTTGACCTTCGTCAAGGCATAGTGATTGATAGCTGTTGGGTGTTCATATGTAGCATAGATAGATGCGTTGGTTTGGGACAGTCGTATTACCTTATTGACCTTCGTCAAGGGTATATATGGGTGGGTTCAAATTAACGTGGACAATGACGGGTAGAACTTGAAATGTGACTTATGATTTGTTGACCTTCGTCAAGATCATAAGAGTATGGGGAAAAAATCCACAACGGGAGTTTCATAAGTACTGAAACTTGCAAGCGATGCATACCATTTGGAGTGTGATGATTCTGGTAGGATTCCTTCAGTTTTGTCACGTGATGATATTTGGATCCCGATCCTACTGTGAGTATATGCTACTCCTCGGGAACTTTCTTACTTAACGATCAATGCTATAAACCAAGTAGGTGTCTAGAAAGGTGTTAGCGGGGCTACGCCCACAGGGAAAAGAGGTTATTTAATTAAGGAACTTCACGAAAGCGTTGGAAAACCTCCCTCGAAGTACCGACACTGGCCTGGCTGAACGGTTAAGCAAGTATTGTACGGTGAGATTGATCCCGACTAATTCTTCCTTTGTGGTTTGAGGAGGGATTCGAGAGACAGTGAGAGCCATCCTATTTAGATAAATTAAAAACCAATCTAAACTTGCAAGAGCATCATGCTGATTGTTTTCTTCTCTCTCTTAATTGCAGCGACCCTGTGACCACACCTAGGTTACATCTAGATAATAAAATGACTGAATCTGACTGTTATGACTGGCAAAGGTCTGTCCAGATGTCCATTGCCCATGACAAGCTAGAACACCTCTTGACTAATCTAACCCCTGCCGTCTCAGGTCCAGTTTCCCCTATCACGGATATTCATATCCGCAAGACATCAGAAAAGGAATGTGCGAAAGCCAAGTGCCTCGTGTTAGCCTCAATTGATGGTAAATGCCAGAGGCAGCACGAGAAGATGGACTTAGTATCTATCTTCCTCCATAACAAAGATTTATATGGAGAGCAATCTCGTATCGCAAGATATGAGACCTCGAACGAATTACTTCAAGCGAGGTTGGCTATCGGGTCATCTGTAGGGGGCAACGTCCTTACAGAGACCAGCTATTTAGAGCTCACGGACCTGAAGACCATGTTAAAGAACGGGTCAGGTGTTGACTTAGTTCTACAGTCTCTACCTACTATCCTGGAGGAAACCAGGGAAGTAGAAAGAAAGGGAAAGGCAGAAGTTTCAGGACAGGATATAGTAGAAGTGGGACGTCCCTATTGTTGCGGGAATGAACATTGGCAGAAAGATTGCAGGGCTAGAATAGCCAGTAGCCAGAATTCGAAGCATGTTGTGGTTTCGGCTTCGGGTGTATTTGTAATAGAGAACTGTATGTCAGTTAACCCTACTTCCTGGGTATTGGATACCGGATCAGGATCTCATATCTGTAATTCGTTACAGGCTCTGAAAAACCATAGGGTTATCAGGAAAGGTGATGTGACTCTCAGGGTTGCTAACGGAATGAGCATGGATGCTGAATCCGTAGGGGAATATCACCTTGGACTGACAACTGGGTAGATATTGATTCTGTGTGACTGTTTGTATGTACCAGGTGCGACTTATAATATCATATCTGTATCTTTACTTTCTAAGGAAGGATATGATTTTACTTTTGTAAGCGATGTAGTAAACATCCACCTAAATCAAGTTCTGATTGGGTCAGGTACATTAAATAACGGTATATACGTACTGAATCAAGCTCAGATATTCAGTGTCCAGAACAAACTTAAAAGAAAGTCTCCGGAATTAAATCAGGCTTTCTTATGGCATTGTAGACTGGGTCACATCAATGAGACACGGTTAACAAAGTTACATAAAGAAGGATACTTGGATCCGTTCGAGTACCAGTCTTATGCCACTTGTGAATCTTGTCTCATGGGAAAGATGACAAAAACTCCGTTCACTGGACACGGAGTAAGAGCGAGCGAGCTCTTAGGACTCATACACAGTGACGTGTGTGGTCCAATGTCTATACATGCGCGAAGCGGTTATTCATACTTCATTACTTTCACAGATGATTTCTCTAGGTATGGACATGTCTTCTTAATGATGCAGAAATCCGGGGCCTTTGAGAAATTTTGGGAATACAAGAATGAAGTTGAAAAACAAACTGGCAAAAGTATAAAGACACTGAGATCTGATCGAGGTGGTGAATACTTGAGTGCCGAGTTTCTGGACTACTTAAAAGAGAATGGAATTCTCTCTCAGCGTACTCCTCCATACACACCACAACACAACGGTGTATCGGAAAGGCGGAATCGAACCCTATTGGATATGGTTCGTTCCATGATGAGTAAGGCTGAGTTACCGCGATCTTTCTGGGGTTATGCACTAGAAACAGCTGCATATCTCTTGAACAAAGCTCTAACCAAGACTGTGCCTACCACCCCATATCAGATGTGGAGTGGGAAGAAACCCTGTCTTAAGTATCTTAAGACATGGGGATGTCCAGCTTTTGTAAAGAAGCAGCATGCGGACAAGCTCGAGGCACGTTCAGTACAGTGTAATTTTGTGGGATACCCAAAGAACTCCATGGGGTATCTTTTCTATTCCGCAGAGGAACAAAAGGTTTTTGTTTCTCAACATGCCCGCTTCTTGGAAACTGAGTTTTTGGAAAACCAGATAAGTGGGAGCGCAATAGAACTGGAAGAAATTCCATAACCACAAGCTATTACTGAAAGCTTGGAAGAGCCAGAAGTTTCAAGAGAACCGGACATTCCTGCACCACTCCGCAGGAGTAGTAGGCAGTATCATCCGCCCGAGAGATAATATATTTTTCTCATAGACTGGGATAGAGAGGATTGCACCATGGATTATGGTGAGCCTACTAGCTTCCAGCAAGCCATTCAGAGCGGTGACTCGGTAAAATGGCTGGATGCAATGCGGACCGAAATGGAGTCCATGTACACCAACAAAGTTTGGACTTTGGACTTTGCTCCAGAAAGGGTAAAACCCGTGGGCTGCAAATGGATCTTCAGAAAGAAGATTGGTGTAGATGGGCAGGTTGAAACCTATAAAGCTAGGCTCATTGCAAAGGGTTTTCGTCAAAGACCTGGTTTGGACTATGACGAGACCTTTTCTCCGGTAGCTATGCTGAAATCCATTCGGATCCTTCTTGCCATTGCTGCTTTCCACTATTATGAGATCTGGCAGATGGACGTAAAGACGGCTTTTCTAAATGGAAATTTAGAAGAGTGCGTCTATATGGATCAGCCGGAAGGATTCATTCAAAGTGGGAGCAGCGGTAAAGTGTGCAAGTTGCTCAAGTCCATCTATGGACTGAAGCAGGCATCGCGGAGTTAGAACATCTGCTTTGATGATACTGTCAAGGAATTCGACTTTATCAAAAATCCAGATGAACCATGCATCTACAGTAAGATTGTAGGGAGAACTGTGGTATTCCTCGTCTTGTACATGGATGACATTCTCCTAATAGGAAATGATATTCCTATGCTACAGTCAGTCAAAGGATTCTTGTCGCAGAGGTTCTCCATAAAGGACCTGGGCGATGCCAACTACATTCTGGGGATCCAGATCTATCGTGATAGATCTAAAAGGATGTTGGGACTTTCATAGTCCAGGTACATTGACACCATACTGAAAAGATTCAGTATGGAAGATTCCAAGAGCGGTAATTTACCGGCTTGTCACGGGATCACCCTCTCCAAAGAGATGTCTCCCAAGACTGATTTGGAAATGGATCGTATGTCTATTATACCCTACGCTTCTGCGGTAGGCTCTATAATGTATGCGATGTTATGTACCGGACCAGATGTAGCATACGCATTGAGCGTTGTAAGCCGGTATCGGTCGGACCCAGGGGAGAAACACTGGATAGCGGTAAAGAACATTCTTAAGTACGTGAGAAGGACTAAGGAGATGTTCTTGGTGTATGGCGAAAAAGACCTCCAGATCGAGGCCTTTGCTGACTCCAGCTTCCAGAGTGACAAGGATGACTCCAAGTCCATGTCGGGTTATGTCTTTACCCTCAATGGAGGGGCGGTTTACTGGAAGAGTTCCAAGCAGGAGACCGTTGCTGACTCAACTATTGAAGCGGAGTACATAGCTGCTTGCGATGCCGCAAAGGAAGCTGTCTGGATGAAGAAGTTCCTCACGGAGCTTCAGGTGGTTCCTACCATTATTGATCCAATACCGCTGTATTGCGACAACAACGGCGCTATAGCTTTAGCGAAGGAACCCGGTCCCATCAGAAGTCCAGGCAGATTTTGAGGCAGTTCCACCTGATCAGAGAGATCATTGATCGCCGGGAGATCGAGGTAAAGAGAGTAAATTCGGAAGATAACACTGCAGATCCACTCACGAAGGCCCTACCCCAGACTCAGTTCGAGCGGCTGATCGAGATGATAGGTCTTTGATACGCCAGTACATGGCCTTAGTGCAAGTGGGAGATTGTTAGTGTATATGCCCTAGTGGCCATTACTGTATCATACTAGTATGTATATTACTTAATGGAAGTTTAGGATATTCACCTTGTATTGACAATCTTACTCAAAATGGTAGTATGCCACTTGGTTTGTTTCTGCTTTAATGTGTACATGTGTTTATTTTATTATATCACCTATACGCATTAGTTGAGCCCTTAGGATCTTTGCTTGATTACCAGCGTTATGATGGCAGTCACACTCGTGGGGGCTGGGTAATCCATAAGCACATCCTTATACAGGTCCTTAGTCTCTATACTATCGAGACAGGGCATCGATACTCCGGAGTAGACTAGCGTATGCGCTTCTCATCCCAGCAGGGGAGACGGTCTGTCCCACAGCTGTCAGTACGTCGTACTTGAGATAGCATGCGGGTGCTCGTTAGGTTACGAGTACACTGGACAGGACTCGTTGGGAACTGATTGGTTGGTATTTTACCTATGGTCAGTTATCAGTTCCCAGGTGATATGAGTACAGCTTAGTCCGCTGACTTGACACTGTCACTTCGCCTCGAGTGTGTTCCCACTGTACTTTGATTACTACCCTACCACGGCTCAAAGGAGTAGTGCAAACAGGTAGTAGTTAGGTGCAGTCCCGAAGCACTTGGAGGCAGTGACGGTTAGACAGGATCCGTCTCTCCCGGTATTGGGGGTTGACATCGCGCTGTGTCTAGGAGAGCCATTACACGAGTAGTCCCTGGCCAGGGCAAGCGAGATATACTGGTAGGTTTCCAGTGTTATCTCAGGGTGTTCTCGGCTACACTCCGACATGACTTGTACCGCTATTAGGGAACTGACGTTCACCACCCCCTATGCCCACGATATGATGTATCAGACGAACAGACCGGACTATACGAAGATTGTCGCATTCAGGCTCAGTAGGAGTTCAGATAGGTTTCACCTCGTCAGTCTTCTTGTCGGCATCTACCTGGGGACTGTTACGCACAGCTAGTGCCACTTGCGGTCTGTGGTAAAACCCACTGCTAGCGTAGTGTCGAGTCTTTAGAGTCCCACACAGAAAGCTATTCGCCTTTAGGCAAAAGAGTAGAGGTCGCATGGTTTTGCGACAAGTCGCATGGTTTTGCGGCAGGGTTCGGTCACATCCGTGCACTTATGCATGTTTAGTGTCCGGACAGTTAACACTAGCGGGCTTTGGTTTAAGCCAGATCCTAGTGTACGTTTTGGGATTGGTTCTATCTCGTTTGTATTCATGTTCCTCGGAATGCGGATGCGGGTGTGTATCCACAGTTGATAGAGAGACAGAGGCAGAAGATTCTCATTAGGGTTGTTGACTGCTGACTGTTGACTACTGACTATTTGCTAAACCCTAATGAGAATAAGAAATATGATTAGCAATAATATTAATTAAGTATTTTAGTGACATGGTTGTTGAGGGGTTGACTTTGTTGACTTGTTGACTTTGTTGACCGGTTGACTAGGTTGGACTAGTTGACCATCATTATTACAATGGTTGTCATTTTCATGTAAAGACTTTTGCTTGCTTGTTGTGGTTTGCAAAATGAGTACATGAAAATGATATTGCCTTTGATATGATATGAACCATCACATAATACTTGATTATCATTATGGCTCATGATGCTTTTGGATTATGAGAGGTTGGATGAGAAAAGAGTTGCTCACTTTTCATTTGGCTTTCTCTCTCTTGAGCTCTCTCATTCTCTTGCTCTCACCCTCTTCCTCTTGCTCTCTCTACCTCAAGGTAAACCATTCTCATGTGTTGAGACTCATTGTCCTAGATATAAAAAAACACCAAAACAATCCTCTACTCACTCGAGTTCACAAGGTTTGGCAAACCGAGTGAACTAGTTTCTTCATAGATCGAAGAAGAAGCCAAAGGTAGAAGCTTTCGGGTGGATCGATCTTCGGCGCAAGGAGACGACGGGGTGAAGCCGATCCGTACACCATCAAGAGTTGAAGACGAAGGAGTTCAAGAAAGGTATAACCCCCTAACCGAGTAGTTAACAACTCCTAGTTAGGTTGTTAGATAGATAGTTTAACAAAGATCCGGTTTGAGTCCATGGTACCACCTCTAGAAAAATTGTTTTTCATCATTTCCGCAAGCCCGTAAGTACCGGAAGAGGTAGCATGGACTTACAGTTTCGTCAAGAAAATATGTCCATACCTAGAGAAATCATTCATAAAGTAATGAAATAGGAATAACCACTTCTTACATGTGTAGACATTGGACCATACACGTCGCTGTGTATTAGTCCTAAGAGCCCGCTCGCTCTTACTCATGTTAGTTATATGTATGCCCTAGAGGCCATTATTTTACATGTGATGTATATTTTAGTGGATGCTTAGACATATATAGGGAGGACTTTCTTGCTCGACATGACAATATGTTAGCTGGTTGCACTTTGTCTTAACATGTTGACTTGTATAAGTGATGCTGTCTTACTCTCACATGTTGATAAAGCCCTTAGGAAGTGTACTTGACTACCATGACTATTATGGAGATCATACTAGTAGGGCCAAGGATAGTCCATAGGTACACCCTATAATTATTCTTAGTCGTGGGAGTATCGAGACAGGGCATCGATACTCCGAAGTAGACTAGCGTATGCGCTTCTTGACCTATATGATGGGCGATGAATGATCCCACATCCATTGGTGTTTGACATCAGAGATGGTATACGGGTGCTCAGTGGAAACTGGGTACACTGAACGGACTCACCGAGAACTCCTAGATGGTATTATACCCATCGTCAGATAGCAGTTCTCTGGTGACACTGGTACAGGTTGGTCTGTCGACCCGAGATCATCATAGAGTCTTGTGTGATTCCCACTGTGCTTTGATTTCCACCATACCACGGTCAAGAGATCGTGCAAAAAGGTGGTTTTTTGGTACAGTCCCGAGTCACATGGAGGCAATGAGCGATAGGCGGGGATTCGTCTCTCCCGGTATTGGGAGTTGATGTTGCGCTATGCTCGATTGGCCATAACAGGAAATCCTTGGCTAGGGTTGCTGAGATCTACTGGTAAGTGTTATCAGTAGTTTCTTGAACCGTTATGGACCTTGCATCCGCATGACTTATCAGACTATTAGGGTCTGAAGGTATACCACCCCTATGCCGCGATATGCGATATATCTGTCAAAAACACCAGACTGTACAGTAGTGTTACTGATTGGATTCACAGGAGTATGAGCAGGCTTGATTGTTGATCTTCTGATCGCTCAATACCCGTGTGGCCGTTACGTTTAGCAGACCGCTTGCGGCTTGTGGGTGTTTGATATGATCATCACATACAGCTGGCGTATTGACGAGTATTTAGAGTCCTACACAGAGCTTTCCTGGTTCATGCGAAACGAAGTAGGAGCACATATGTGATATGTGCGGGAACGAGATTAATGCACGTATGTGATACCGCATTCTATTATCGCGATATGTAATATCGGTCGGTTATATGTGATATAGCCGGGTTATCGGATCAAGTGTTGATTCGATAAGTTGTTACATTTAATATTAGTCGTTTGTATGTGATATAGCCGGATTATTAAATCAAGAGTTGATTTGATAATTTAATGTATAATTATATATTTGATATATTAACTTACATTAACTAATATAAGCACACTATACATTTCTTTTTCTCACATTGTGTACACTTAGTACATATGTGATATATATTAATGTACATTATTTTGTGTCATGCTAGATGCCACATGCAACATGGGTGTATGAGACTTATACTATGCTTATGATAATCCTAGGGTTTATATTTATTTTAGTAATTCATAAATTAGTGGAAATTGGATTAATGGTTGAAGCTTGAGAAGATTGTGGAACCATTGACTAAGTCGACTCATTTGTCTTTACATAAGATATTTATTAACCTAACCATTATTCATTAGCCATGATTTATTCTCTATATGAGTTAATGCATGACACTAACTCACCCATGGTTGCTATTCTCATCTCATGAGTTCATTCTCTCATCTTTATTCTTCATCTTCTTCTTCATGAGAAAAAACTTGCTAGCTTTTTTCTAAGTGAGAAAATATTGTGAGAAAAACAAATCTAAAGTGAGCCAATTTCCTACTTCATCATCCTCTACTATTAGCCATTTAGTTTAGGGTGTTGCTTCACTAAACCCTAATTTAGTGAAGAGGTAGAATAAGCTTGAGTCTCCTCGACGTAGATCATCTTCGGTCTCGAAGATTTCGAGCAAGCTTGTTCATTTCTTCATGTGAACCATTACTAGAGTTCGGGTGTTCACTACTTAGAGCGTAGGGACTACTACACGGAGCTTTAGATGTGAAGGACCGGTCTACAAAGGTTGTATTCCTCATTCACTTAGTGTGCAAAGTAGTTAACATGTTAGTTTGTTTAAATCTCTAGTTAAGATTCTAGGGATAGGCTTCTTTAGAACGGCAAAAATTTGAAACGACATGGACGATTCCTCCCGAAACCTTGCTACCGTGCTAAGTAACCATATAGTGGTATCGGAGCCAAGCTAAAGATTTAAACGATATTTGTTAGATTACGAAACCGAAACTACTCCGTAACTTGAAACACTGAATCTAGTTTTTGTCGAATTTTTAAAGGTGTCAAAAAAAATTTTAAACTGCAGAATGTTGTGTGTGATATAACATGAACACTATGAAAATTTGAAGCATTTTAGAATGTTTTTGGCCAGCCACATAGGGACAAAAGCCGAGGTCACCGGGTCATTTGTGGCTTTTTGGCTTCAAATTTCATGGTGCTCCAGTCTCTGGGTTTTGGTGTTTCTGGTGTTGCTTCTTTCTGCTAAATTTGAATGTGATGTTAACTTTTTACAAAGGCAATTCGGAGTGTTTCATAGTCATAATTCTAGCATGTATTTGGGTTATTTAGACGATGTTAAAAAGTTTGAAAGAATATCAATAACCCAATTTTTCCCTGCTGGAAATTTTTCAAGAGTTGGATTTTTTCCAAGTTTAAAATCTTCAGAAAATCATGCAAGCGATTCTGTGGACCCTCTAGACGAATGATACCGAAACTCGACTTTTTGGATCGCGGAACCGCGGTCATACCCTAGGGTTTCCGCAGTTCCGTGGTGACATGAGTGAGGCATGGGTTGGCCCTTCTACGGATGGTTCATAGGAGCTGTGGCGTATTCAGGGTACTTTTTGAACATCGCTCAAGTGTTGAGCTTGTTGGGAAATTTTGGGTGCTTACTTATTCGATCGAAAAATTTAACTTCGTCTAGCTATCTGTGATTAAGATACAATATTTGGAATCCACATAATTAGTTACGAGATAACTAGTTTGAATTTTATAAATCTAGTAGTTTAGTCTCATTTGATCGGTTGCCACGGGATTTCGATGTTGATCAAAAATCCGTCGCAATTACGTAGTGTACGCGGATACTCACCAGTTAACCTTAATAGAAAGCCATGCCCCATAGCCCCGACCAAGTGACAGTTGGAGAACCCTGTCGCCAAAAGCATCCGTTCGGGTTCTCGCGGCCGCGGTGTTCCGCCTTAGTGCACTTCGTCGACTGCATCGGGGGTGCGGCCGTCTACTAAAGTTACCGACGAGCATTCGATCAGATTATCGAAAATCTTGTTGAATTACCCGAAAGGTTATTGGAAAGTGTTTTCAATTTCGAGACTAAAATGCAGGGTTTATAATTGTTAGGCATGTGATGTATAAGGAATTCATTTGGTTTGGCATGAAATCCAAAGTATGTGATACATTTGGTTTATGATGTCTAAGGTGGTTGCGGATTCCAATTGTTGTAATTTTTCACTTTCATTTCTGCGACTGTAAGTGTAATATGTGGTGTATCGCCGATTTCGTTGCTATATGTCAACGACAATTGGAATACGCATATTTACTTACGTTGATGACATGTGATGTTATGTATTGCTGTGATATGTTATATTGGATCGTCGTGTTTTGGATAGCCAGGGGTTTTTATGTGAGATGAGAGTTTTTCATTTTCATTCATATAAAAACTTGTATGTAATATTCTTTTATTGGGGCACTTCCGGGTTGAGGATGATTTCACCATTGATGTATAATATTTACTTTTCCGCATTAGAATAGACCCAAGGAGGAGAGCACAAGTAACCGGGTTCTAGGGTCCAGTGGGAGACCATCTCGAGAAGTCGAGACCGGGTCTCCTAACTCTAAAATTGGGAGGGTTGCTTGCCGCTCTCGTAGGGTTCTAGGGATATAGGTTTGGCTATTCATTGCGACCGTGGAATCCGCGCGTTTTTACTGGCTTAAATAAAACACGGAATTCCTAGTATATCCAATATTTCATATATGTTCTTATGCTGCCGATATTCTGTGATGTGATCACTAGATATTCTGAGACGAATGCTTATATTATATATATGAGATATAATGAATATTGATGCTTTCGTTTCTTATGTGATGCTTAGGAAGCATAATTGATTGGATTTCATTAATGAGATTAATGAAAAATAAAAGAAACCTAAAGATGTTGTAGAAACTTGTTTTAAAAACTGGAAGCTCTAGTTCTTTCTTTGCATAGCGGTATTCCTTGTAGAATATCCAGCACCTTATTCGATAAGGAAAGAGCCGAGATCCCTTCACCGGGAATGACCACTTTAGAGAAACTGAAGGATGCTACAACCCACTCGGTTTGTCTTTTGATTGTTTCTATAGTTTTTGTTTTGCATGGTGGTATTTGTGAAATATCATGCACCTTATTCGATAAGGAAAGAGCTGAGATCCCTTCACCGGGAGTGACCTCTTTAGCAAAACTAGTAAAAACCTCAAAAAAACTCCTTTTCAAAATCACTCGATTCTACAACGATATCAAGTTCATTACGCAAAAGGTTTTCATAAAAACCTGTCGTAGCCCTCCGTTATTTCAGATAAGTACTACTTAGTATTCGTGCTACGTTTGTTGGCCTGTGTCAAGGCGTAGTGTGCGGTAGCTAACTAATGCATATCTGCTGCATACGACGCGATTGGATTAGGGTAGTCGTGCGCCTTTGTTGGCCTGTGTCAAGGGTCGTGCGGGTGGGTTTAATTCATTTAGGAAATGTACGGGTTGAACTTGACTAGCGGACTATGGTTTGTTGGCCTGCATCAAGGTCATAAGACGCTAGGGTTAAAAGTATTATCGGGAATTTCAAGTGTTGAAATTTGCAATGAGATTTCATACCTTCTATGAGATAGTTGGATCACGATACCCACTGTGAGTAAGAGTTACTCCTGAGAGAGTTTTACACATTACAATTAGCCGATCAAGTAGGTGTCTAGAAAGTTGTTAACGGGGTTATGCCCCTGGGAAAACGAGATTTATTTTAATTAGGTTCGTACGAAAGCACGGGGAACCTCCCTCAAAGTATCGACACTGGCCTGGCCGAAAGATTGGCGAACTTGTAGGGTGTAATTAATCCCGGCTGGTCTTACCTTTTAGGGTTTGAAGGAAGATTTGATAAAAACAGTGGGAGCCATCCTGATTAGATAAAATAATAACCAATCTAATCTTGCAAGAGCGCACGTAGAGTGTTTTCTTCTCTCTATCTCTAGGTAGCGACCATGTCATGCCTTAATCAAGATAATAATATGGATGCATTGATCGAACCTGCTTATTTTACTGAGCTGGGGAACGTTGGTTCCCCTCTATCTTATAATTGTTATAAGTCCGAGCAGGAAATAGGGGAATATGCAGATTTCCACAAAACCCAATCGAGGAATAAGCAAGTTGATGCATATTCTTCGGGTGTGTTTATTACCAAGAACAGTTTCTCAGTATCCTCTATGTCCTAGGTATGAGATACCGGATTAAGATCCTATATATGTATGTTAGTTATATGTATGCCCTAGAGGCCATTACTGTACATACGATGTATATAGTAGTGGATGCTTGGACATATATAGGGAGGACTTTCTTGCTCGACACGATAGTATGCTATCTGGTTGCTCTTTATCAGAACATGTACTCTGATTGTCTCTATGTTACAAGTTGATAAAGCCCTTAGGATGAGTACTTGACTACCAGGACTATGATGCGGATCATACTAATGGGGACAGTGTAGTCGCCAAGTACATCCTTCAAAAGTTCCTAGTCTTGGGTGTATCGAGACAGGGCATCGATATACCAGAGTAGACTAGCTTATGCGCTTCTTGACCCATATGATGGGCGATGGATGATCTCATATCCATTGGTGTTTGACATCAGAGAAGGTATACGGGTGCTCAGTGGAGACTGGGTACACTGGATGGACTCAACGAGAACTCCCAGATGGTATTATACCTCACGTCAAATGGAAGTTCTCTGGTGACACTGGTACAGGTTAGTCTGTAGACCCGAGATCGTCATAGAGTCTAGTGTGATTCCCACTGTGCTTTGATTTCCATCATACCACATCCAAGAGGGCGTGCAAAAAGGTGGCTTTTGGGTACAGTCCCGAATCATATGGAGGCAATGAGCGATAGGAGGGGATTCGTCTCTCCCGGTATAGGGGGTTGATGTTGCGCTGTGTACGATTGGCTATAACTAGAAATCCCTGGTCAGGGTTGCTGAGATTTACTAGTAAGTGTTATCAGTAGTTTCTCGAACTGTTATAGACCTCATATCGACACGACTTATCAAGCTACTGGGGTCTGACATTTACCACCCCTAGGCGAGATATGCGACATATCAAACGAAGAGACCGGACTGTACGGGAGTGTTACTGATTGGATTCGCAGGAGAATGTACAGGCTTGCTTGTTGATCTTCTGATCGCTCAATACCTGGGTGGCTGTTACGTTTAGCTGACCACTTGCGGCTTGTGGGTGTTTGATATGATCATCACCTACTACCGGCGTATTGACGATTCTTTAGAGTCCTACACAGAGGTTTTTTAGTGTCACGACCCGAAAGTACGGAACCTGACTGGCACTTAGATTACGAGACGTCTAAAGGTGTAACGTAAACTAAGTCAGCCAAAGCCCAGATAATCTAAACCAAAACCAAAGAGAGTGAAGGAAACCTTTCATGAAAACGACTTTGAAATCAATTAAGTTGCATTGAACCAAAAAAAAAACATCAAAAATTTCCGAAAATTTTGGCAAAGTCTCCTTTGTAAATTCTATCCCCCAAAATGGGTACAACAAGATATATAAACCTGTAATCACAAAATGGCATCCCCAAGCGGGAGCTAGCTTTTCGCCCAAGGCGGATCACAACCACACGCAATATATATGTAATATCAAGAAAAAGAGCATAAGGAAATGCAAAATATAAGAAAACACAACGTCGGCTCAAGTGAGCTCGACCCAAAAGAAACCACATATACACAAATCTCTCAGTCTCATCACTAAGTCATATATACAAATAAGAAGTGGTATATGGAGAATACTAGATACAAAGATAGTACAAAAAGAGATAAAAGTGTCCTCGCAACCTACCTACGAGCAATATCGCGAGTCTGAGCAAAAGAAGCAAACAATAAGATAGGCTCGCTGCTATAAGGCTGACGGGTCCGACCTGCAAGACACTGTGGCACAACGGGGGTGAGTTGCCAGTTCGTGAGTAGAAAATAACATCTAATAAGGCTATCGTGAGAATGCATGCAAATGCGTCACAACATGTCCATCTAGATGTGATGTAATGCCACTAGTATGTATGCACATGTATGCAACATCAATATGAAATCTTTAAGTGTTTTAAAATACTATAATCTCTGCATTCTTAACTTTACAAAAAGAATAACTGTGCAATAGCTAAGTACCATCATGAAATCATCTGAAAACCGTGTCAAGCATCGACACCAAATATGAAATACATCATTCTCAATGTCTCACTGTATCAATGTCTCAATACATCGGGCTCCGTCAGTCCGGATCGGCCCATATCATCAAATCTCATGACAACGGTCGGTATCCTTCGGATATCCGCCGCGCCAGACATAACCAGTTGGTAGTCTTCCCCTGCCAGGCTCATCATCTACAACTCGATCATCTTGCCCCGGGGTACCATACCGGGCCTACCATGTACCCGAGATGGTCCATCCACTCCTCGAATCGGATCTCGAAATCCAACAGAAAATATGGAAACTCGTGGTGGACGACACATACATCACGAGAAAACCGCAACTTTGTTTTAAAAATGATAATAATAAGCTTTTGTTAAATTCTTGCGGTTTTCCCTAAAATCAAGAAATTGCAGCAATACTGAAATCCTCAAGAAAGTCATAATACCCAACATGTTTTATATGATAAATGTCTATGATATCAAGATATGCGATGTGATTTGTGGCTAGAAATCTATGTAAGTATGATGATGATGCGAGGTATATACATGCTATGCGATTTCATATATCGTGTATAATGCAAGTGGTGATACTAAACTAAACAGGTCCTACAGTGCTCGTGGCATGGCAATTACCAAAGGCGTGTGTGTCACTTGAATAGTGCGCATGGAACAGGAGCCAATGGTAATGGTGTACGTGTCCTACGAGGTGATATCACACATGTGTATATGGATATCCATGCAAATCAAGCAGACGAATAGCTATAAAGGTATGCAATGTGAATGAGGGGGTTAGCTAACTAACAATGCATATTGTTGCAAGTAATAAAGTAATCCTAACTATAGGGCATCTCGCGCCATCCAGATGATTCCTCCATAGATGAATACATCTACTCACCTGAATGCCCCGCTAATCTGATCCAACCACCACTTTGCCTTTGCACGACGCGTCCGATATTTCCGCAACCGATCCTAGAATTGCACAACACATAACATAAGATTTCGCCTCATGAAACAATGCAAGCCACCATATGAAAAGATCAACGCTCTTGAATTAATCACAACGTGCATTCGGTGCGCGGAAAATACACGAAAATATCTAAAACCTTAACTAAAATCGTCGTTTCGGGGAAACCGTCAAAACTAAAACCCGACAAGAAAAAACTCCGCATTCGCACACACTAATAGTCGTATGAGATGCTAATTGTATCGCCAATATATCGTAGTTAGATCACCTACTAATTTTTTAGAAAATCTAGTAAGCATTGACATAGCAATTTCGATGCAAATATCACGATTTAACGATATAGCGATCGCTACATCGCACAAACAACCAATCTAACCAATTAGATGGCCATAAAACTAACATAAACCAACTTATCCTACATCAAGCCCTAATTAGAACATCAACCCTTCTCTTGAAATTCATGAGCAAGCAAATTAAACCAAATTTCACACTTTAGATATCTAATTTAACATATTTAAGCTACCAATTTAACAACTAGATTAAAAATTATACCTCCTAAGTTGTGATCCCCTTGCACTTAGCCTCTAAAGAGGTCTCCTTTCACCTTATCTTAAACCAATTTGGGCTTGAGAAGGGATAGCATAAGGGTTAGGTTTGAATTAGTGAAGGAAATGGTGGATTTTTGATGATTTTAGCAAGATTTTGAAGCAAAGAATTTGGAGGAAGTGGGGGCTGTAGCTGGAAGGGGGTGTAGGGTTGCTAGGCACGCTCACAAAGTTCTACAAGGCATCAACCATGCCCGATTAAAATTTTAGCCGTGCCGAACAACCCGAAGCCGTATCTTTAAACTAGAGATTAGGTGAAAACTAGCATGTTAAACACTTTAACACTAAGTGAGAGGGATTACAACCATTGTAGATCCGGTCCTTCACTTCAATAGCTCCATGTAGATGTCCCCTTCGCTACGATCATGAACTCCGGACTCTAGAGAAGCTCCACAAGAAGAACGAACGTGCTTGCTTCGATGACTTCGAGGCCGAAGATGATCTACGTCGGGAAGACACTAACTCAAGCTATTCCATCACTAGGTCATGAACTTTGTGAAGAGAACACACTATACTACATGGCAAGTGGTAGAGGATGAAGAAGTAGGAGGTGGGCTCACTTTAGAATTGATTTTCTCACATTTTTCCTCATAGCACCATTAGAGCTTGAATGCTTTTTCAAGGAGCTTGATGAAGAAGAAGAAGTGAATAATTCATCCAAATGAAAACTTATCCTTTGAATTATTGCACCATGGTTGAGTTAAGCCCTCATGCTTAACTCATGTAGAGAATTAACCAAAGTATGAGGTTAAGGGTTGGGTTAACTAATATCCTAAGGAATGACAAAAGAGTTGACTTTGTCAATGTTGCATACAAGCTTCTACAAGCTTGATAACATTGCCTAAAATCTCCTCTCTTTTGTTATTCTTAAGGAAATAAGTAAACCCTAATTTAACCTAAACTTGATATAAGTCTCATACACCCATCTTATATGTATCGTCAAGCATGATACAAACATGTACACTTGCATATATCGCATATAAACAATGTGCACAATCTAGTGAGAAAATAAATCATAAGTGAGCTAATGCTAGTTAATGGAATGTAATATATCAAATATATAATTATACATTAAATTATTAAATCGACTCTTGATTTAATAATCTGGCTATAACCGACTAATATCATGTGTAACAACTTATCGAATCAATACTTGATCCGATAACCTGGCTATATCGCATACAACCGATCAATGTCACGAATCGCGAGAATAGAATACGGTATCTTATATCGTATTAATCTCGGTCCCGCACATATCACATATGTGCTCCTACTCCGTTTCGTTCGAGCCAGGAAACCCCTGTGTAGGACTCTAAAGACTCGTCAATACAACGGCAGTAGGTGATGATCATATCAAACACCCACAAGCCGCAAGCGGTCTGCTAAACGTAACGGCCACTCGGGTATTGAGCGATCAGAAGATCAACAAGCAAGCCTGTACATTCTCCTGTGAATCCAATCAGTAACACTCCCGTACAGTCCGGTCTCGTCGTCTGAAATGTAGCATATCTCGTCTAGGGGTGGTAAACGTCAGACCCCAGTAGCTCGATAAGTCGTGTCGATATGAGGTCTATAATAGTTCGAGAAACTACTGATAACACTTACCAGTAAATCTCAGCAACCCTGGCCAGGGATTTCTGGTTATAGCCAATCGAACACAGCACAACATAAACTCCCTATACCGGGAGAGACGAATCCCCTCCTATAGCTCATTGCCTCCATGTGATTCGGGACTGTACCCAAAAGCCACCTTTTTGCACGCCCTCTTGGACGTGGTATGATGGAAATCAAAGCACAGTGGAAATCACACAAGACTCTTGTTAGGTCCACGTTACCTCCCCCGGTACTTTCGGGGTTGCGGAAACGGTAAAACAAAAATTTTCTGGACTTGGCAACATGGACCGTAAAAGCCGGATCTTTGCTAAACAATACACTAGCATCCTAACTAGAGATTTATCCACTCGGTTAGGGGTTATACCTCAACTTGAACTCCTTCTCTTCTTGTTTTTCTTCTTCTTTCTTGCTCTTTGTAGTAGCTTGAATGGCTTCCCCTCCTCGTCTCCTCTTTGCCGAAGATAGATCCACCTGAGGGCTTCATCCTTGGGCTCCTTTCTCGATCTTGAGAGAACTAAGGTATTCGGCTTGCTAGACCTTCCACCTTAGAGTGAGTAGAGTGTGCTTTGGGGTGTTATATCTTCAAGGAGATGATTCTCAACACATGAGATTTGCTCTCCTTGAACTAGAGGAGGAAGAAGATGAAGTGAAGAGAGAGAAACAAAATGATAGAATCATATGGTATTTTTACAACCATAACATATATGTGATTTTCTAATAATAATATTAATTCAAAATGAAAAAGGTGATGGATGGATTGAAGAGACCATTATCATATCACAATAAATGAATTTTGCTAAGATCAAAGAGCATCTAAAAAAGGTAATGATGATGGTCAATATTTCAAACCTAGTCAACTAGTCAACCATGGTCAACAAGTCAACAAACCCAACCATGACACAATTTCATTTAATTAATATTATTAATTGATAATTCACAAGATCATTAGGGTTTGGAAAAAGACGACTGTCAACTGTGCATACACACCCGTTCCAAAACCCTAATGAACAAACTCTTCCTCCGCCTCATTCAACTGTGCATACACACCCGCATTCTTGTTCCGAGAAACATGAACACAATGAGATAAAACTAACCCCAAAGCATATACTAGGATCCGGCTCGAACCAGAGCCCGCTAGTAATGACTGTCCGGACACCAAACGTGCACAAGTGCGCGGATGTGAACGAACCCTGTCGCAAAACCATGCGACCCCTACTCTGTTTTGCCCAAAGGCGAGTAACCCTCTGTGTGGGACTCTAAAGACTCGACAATACGCTAGCAGTGGGGTTAACCACAGACCGCAAACGGCACTAGCTGTACGTAACGGTCCCTAGGTATATGCCGATAAGAAGACTGATGAGGTGAACCCATCCGAACTCCTACTGAGTCTGTATGTGACAATCTCCATACAGTCCGGTCTGTTCGTCTGATACATCGCATGGCGGGCCTAGGGGGGCGGTAAACGTCAGTCCCCTAATAGCGGTACAAGTCGTGTCGGAGTGAAGCCCAATACACCCTGAGATAACACTGGAAACCTACCAGTATATCTCGCTTGCCCTGGCCAGGGACTACTCGTTTAATGGCTCTCCTAGACACAGCGCGATGTCAACCCCCAATACCGGGAGAGACGAATCATGTCTAACCGTCACTGCCTCCATGTGCTTCGGGACTGCTCCCAACTACTACCTGTTTGCACGACTCAGTAGAGCCGTGGTAGGGTAGTAATCAAAGAACAGTGGGAACACACTCGAGGCGAAGTGACAGTGTCAAATCAGCGGACTAAGCTGTACTCATGTCACCTGGGAACTGATAACTGACGATAGGTATAATACCAACCATCAGTTCCCGACGAGTCCTGTCCAGTGTACTCGTAACCTAACGAGCACCCGCATACTATCTCAAGTACGATGTACCGACGGCTGTGGGACAGACCGTCTCCCCTGCTGGGATGAGAAGCGCATACGCTAGTCTACTCCGGAATATCGATGCCCTATCTCGATACTCCCACGACTAGGGACGTGTATAAGGATGTGCCTGTAGATTACCCAGCCCCCATGAGTGTGATCGCCATCACAACGCCGGTAATTAAGCAAAGGTCCTAAGGGCTCTACTAATGCGTATAGGTGATATAATAAATAAACACACATGTACACATTAAAGCAGAGACAAACCAAGTAGCATACTACTATATTGAGCAAGATTGTCTGTACAACTGTGAATATCCCAAGCTTCCATCAAGTAATATACATACTAGTATGATACAGTAATGGCCTCTAAGGCATGTACACTAACAATCTCCCACTTGCACTAAGGCCATGTACTGGCGTATCGAAGACCTATCATCTCGATCAGCCGCTCGAACTGAGTCTGGGGTAAAGCCTTCGTGAATGGGTCCGTAGTGTTGTCCTTTGTGTCCACTCTCCGCACCTCGATCTCCTGGCGATCAATGATCTCCCTGATCAGGTGATACCGCCTTAAGATGTGCCTGGATTTCTGATGGGACCTTGGTTCCTTCACTAAAGCTATAGCCCCATTGTTATCGCAATACAAAGGTATTGGGTCAACAATGGACGGAACCACCTGAAGTTCACTAATGAACTTCTTCATCCAGACCGCCTCTTTTGCGGCATCGCTTGCAGCAATGTATTCAGCCTCCATCGTCGAGTCTGCGACGGTATCCTGCTTGGAACTCCTCCAACATACCGCCCCTCCGTTGAGGGTAAACACAAAACCCGAGACAGACTTGCTGTCATCTTTGTCACTCTGGAAGATTGAATCGGTAAAGGACTCGACCCTGAGGTCTCCATTACCGTAAACCAGGAACATCTCCTTAGTCCTTCTCAGGTACTTGAGAATGTTCTTCACTGCTGTCCAGTGGTCCTCCCCTGGGTCTGACTGATACAGGCTTACCGCACTCAGCGCGTAAGCTACATCTGGTCTTGTACATAGCATCGCATACATTATAGATCCTACCGCTGAAGCGTAGGGTATAGTGCTCATGCGAACCCTCTCCTCGTCAGTCTTAGGAGACATCTTCTTGGAGAGGGTAATTCCGTGCAATGCGGGTATGTTACCGCGCTTGGAATCCTCCATACTAAATCTCTTTAGTACGGTCTCTATGTACCTGGACTGCGAAAGTCCCAGTAGTCTCTTGGATCTATCTCTATAGATCTTGATCCCCAGAATGTATGAGGCATCACCTAGGTCCTTCATGGAGAACCGTTGTGACAAAAATAGCTTGACCGATTGTAGCATAGGAATATCATTTCCTATCAAAAGAATGTCGTCGACGTACAAGACTGGGAATACGACAGTTCGTCCTACAATCTTCTTATAAACACAGGGTTCATCTTCGTTCTTGATGAAATCAAATTCCTTGATTGCCTCATCAAAACAGATGTTCCAGCTCCGCGATGCCTGCTTTAATCCATAAATGGATTTAAGCAACTTTCACACCTTCCCGCTGCTCCCACTGTCTACGAAACCTTCTGGTTGATCCATGTAAACGCACTCTTCCAAACAACCGTTTAGGAAAGCCGTTTTAACATCCATCTGCCAGATTTCATAGTCATGGAAGAAAGCAATGGCAAGTAGGATCCGAATGGATTTGAGCATAGCCACCGGAGAAAAAGTTTCATCATAGTCCAAACCAGGTCTTTGACGAAAACCTTTTGCAACGAGTCTAGCTTTATAGGTTTCCACCTGCCCATCTACACCAAGTTTCCTTTTGTAGATCCATTTGCATCCAACAGGTTTTACCCCAGGTGGAGCAATATCCAAGGTCCACACTTTATTGGCATACATGGACTCCATTTCGGATTGCATTGCTTCCTGCCACTTATCAGAGTCCCTACTGATAATGGCCTGCCTGAAACTGGTAGGGTCATCTTCTTCCAAGATGCAATCCTCTCGATCCCCGTCAATGAGAAAACCATAGTATCTCTCGGGCGGGTGAGAAATCCTACCAGATCTGCGGAGTGGCTGAGGTTCGTTTGGGGTTATTGAATCTAGCGGTTCTTCCAAATTTTCAGTTACATTTTGTGGTCGCTGAATTTCTTCCAGTTCTACCGAACTCCCACTAGTTTCTTCTGCAAGAAACTCCCTTTCTAAAAAGGTAGCGTGGCGAGATACAAACACCTTCTGTTCCTCAGTGTGGTAGAACAGATATCCTAGTGAGTCTTTAGGATATCCCACAAATTTACACAGAACTGGCCGTGCCTCTAGCTTGT
This sequence comes from Agapanthus africanus, assembly GCA_030015575.1. NCBI lineage: Eukaryota > Viridiplantae > Streptophyta > Magnoliopsida > Asparagales > Amaryllidaceae > Agapanthus > Agapanthus africanus. Next base: position 285,097,707 of record CM057346.1, read on the forward strand.
CCGGTTTCTGTGTTTTCACATAGGCCGGACAACCCCATATCTTAAATCGCTTAAGATACGGATTTCTTCCACTCCATATTTCATATGGAGTCTTAGGCACTGATTTGCATGGAACATAATTCAATAGGTATGCCGCTGTCTGAAGCGCATGTCCCCAGAATGAAAAAGGTAACTCAGCACTACTCATCATGGAGCGAACCATATCCAATAGGGTACGATTCCTCCGCTCCGAAACACCGTTGTGCTGTGGTGTATAAGGAGGAGTAAGCTGAGAGAGAATACCATTCTCTTTTAAGTAATCTAGGAATTCCGTGCTTAATTACTCCCCTCCTCTATCAGACCGGAGGATCTTAATACTTTTGCCAATCTGGTTCTCTACTTCCTTTCTTAATTCCTTGAATTTCTCAAAAGCTTCAGATTTGTGTTTCATCAGATACACATATCCGAACCTAGAGAGATCGTCAGTGAATGTGATGAAGTAAGAGAACCCACCCCTTGCATGTGTAGACATTGGACCACATACATCACTGTGTATGAGTCCTAAGAGCTCTGCTGCTCTTTCTCCATGTCCGGTGAACGGAGATTTGGTCATCTTCCCTTTGAGACAAGACTGACAAGTTTCATAAGATGAAAACTCGAACGCATTCAAGAGTCCATCTTTATGCAACTTACTCAGTCTTTTCTCTCCGATATGACCAAGTCTACAATGCCACAAGTAGGATTCATTCGTATCTGAATTCTTCCTCTTGCGTGTGTTTTGTACATTGAGAACTGTATTCTGATTTAGAACGTAGATACTATTACACAGTGTACCCTCTGCAACCAGTACCTTATGAAGGTAAATGTTCATGATATTCTTTTCAAGAACAAAGTTATATCCATCTTTATCGAGTAAAGAAACTGATGTGATGTTGCAAACCATGGAGGGTACATAGTAGCAATCGTTCAAAATCATAGTCTTGCCATTTGGCAATACTAGGTGATATTCACCGACGGCTGCCGCATTTACTTGTGCTCCGTTCGCTACTCTGAGCGACATATCACCCGGTGCAACTTTCCTACTTTTTCTCAGTCCCTGCAATAAATTACAGATATGAGATCCTGATCCGGTATCAAGTACCCAGGAGGTAGGGCTGACCGTAAAACAGTTCTCAATAACAAGAACACCTGAAGTAGATGCAAAACCATGCATCTTCTTCAACTGGGTATCCTGGAAATCAATACAATCCCCTTTCCCTTTCTCATACTTATGACTGTTGTCACAAGTTAGAGCTGAACCAACGTTCCCCAGCCCCGAATAAGAATTCGGATCGGTCAAGCGATACATTTTATTATCTTGATTAGGGCGTGAAATGGTTGCTACCTGGAGAGGGAGAAAAGAAACACTCAGCGTATGCTCTTGCAAGATTAGATTGGTTTATTATTTTATCTAACCAGGATGTCTCCCACTGTTTCCTCAAATTCTTCTTAAAACCTTTTTAAAAGAAGAACTAGCCGGGATTTAATTCACGTCACAATACTTTCTTAACCTTTCAGCCAGGCTAGTGTCGGTACTTCGAGAGAGGTTTTCCAACGCTTTCGCGAAGTTCCTTAATTTAAGAACCTCTTTTCCTTGGGGGCGTAACCCTGCTAACACCTTTCTAGACACCTACTAGGTTTATAGCATTGATTGTTAAGTGAAATAATCTCCGGAGAGTAATCCAACTCATCAGCGGGATCGGGATCCAACTATCATCGTGTGATGACCTAGATGGAATCCACTCTAGTCACCACACTCCAGAAGGTATGCTAAATCTGCAAGTTTCAGTACTTTTGAAACTCCCGATGTGATTTTTGCCCCTAGGACCCAAGTGATCTTGACGGAGTCAACAAATCAAAGAGTCCTAGTCAAGTTCAACCTGTCATTATCTGGATTGCATTAAACCCACCCGCATAACCCTTGACGGAGTCAACAAGGTTATACGACTGTCCTAATCAATCCCATATACCGATACAAACAAGCAGCACTTAGCTACCGTACACTACGTCTTGACGGAGTCAACAAACGCAGCACGAATACTAATTGTTGCATGTAAGAAATGACGGAGGGCTACGGCTGGGTTTTTGGCGAAATACCCGTTAACGTAATGAACTTGATATCGTTGAAGGAACCTGGTAATCTTTTTGAAAATATAGTGGCGAAAACTTTTGCTAAAGAGGTCACTCCCCGTGAAGGGATCTCAGCTCTTTCCTCGTCGAATGAGGTGCAGGATATTCCAAACTGAATACCTCGATGCAAAGCAAGAATAATCGACTATAGTGAAGTTATTACGCTGACGCAAACTTTTGTCCAAGGGGTCACTCCCGATGAAGGGATCTCGGCCCTTGCCTCGTCGACTGAGGTGCTGGGCATTCATAACCGAATACCTCGATGCAAAACAAAAATGAGCGTCCTTGCAATAACAGCTTTTTTTGAAAAACTTGTTCCAACAACGTCTTTTAGGTTTATTTTTCTTGAATTTGTTCTTTTAATGCGTCCCATCATTTAAATCCTACCATTGCAGAAAACAACCAAAATATGACGTACGCTTATGCCATTCGCATTCGCCACTGGGCCCCGTCATCACCCGTTAGGTTACTTAGAAAACGACAGAGCGGGGGCTGGGCTAGCGCGGCTGTAAAACATAAGCAACGCCTAAATAGTTATTATATATACATATACAGCAATGATAGCCAATCCAGATCACAGATGAACACTTTGGATATACTAGGAACCCGCGATTCGTTCAAGCCTGCAACGAAAAGTGGATTACACGGTCGCGATGAATAGCCAATACCCCACCCAAGACCCCTACGGGTGCGGCAAACTACCCGCCAAGTACCCGAAGCGAAGCAACCTCCCTCAACGCCGTGAGTAGGCCACTCGGCACTTCGAGATACCCGGTAGTTTGTGCACCCCCTCCATGGGTCTATCCTAGGAGCAAAAACAGTAAAAAGAATTATACAATGACGGCTACAACCCCGACCCGGTTGTGCGGCCATACAAATAATATTATATCAATTTACAAATTTATTACATGAATGAAAGAAAAAGAAACTCTCATCTCACATCCACCCCGGCCATTCATCCGCGACAATCCAACGAGTTCATATATACATACCATCAACAACACAGATCACAGATGTGTATAACCCCCACTAATCGGCGTATAGCGATTAGTAGACGTTCAATACACGTATAACATTACAGATATAACCATTAGCCAAAGTCTACAGAACATCGACCAAAAATACGGATTTTTGAGCCCCAAAAACTAATTTTGCTTTCTGGAAAATCTGGGCAGAAAAGTCATATACCAAAAATCCCAAAAAACCCAAATAAGAAAACTGCAGGAAAAAAATTCCCCAACAGAGCCAACTCGGCCGCGGAAGCGCGGCGCTTTAGACGAGTTAGGGGATCGTTTTTCTTCAGTGTTCTCTAAAAAGCCTGAGCCGATTTTTAGTGTATAAATTTTCAATTTTGGAACAGTTCTAAAATTCGGCAGAAACTGAATTTTCCGGGGTAATTTTGCGATTTTTCGTCCGGTCGATATTCTTAATACTTTGCTAACATGCTAGGGTGTGTTTAGTTAGGCTCTGATACCACTGTTAGGTCCACGTTACCTCTCCCGGTACTTTCGGGGTTGCGGAAACGGTAAAACAAAAATTTTCTGGACTTGGCAACATGGACCGTAAAAGCCGGATCTTTGCTAAACAATACACTAGCATCCTAACTAGAGATTTATCTACTCGGTTAGGGGTTATACCTCAACTTGAACTCCTTCTCTTCTTGTTTTTCTTCTTGTTTCTTGCTCTTTGTAGTAGCTTGAATGGCTTCCCCTCCTCGTCTCCTCTTTGCCGAAGATAGATCCACCTGAGGGCTTCATCCTTGGGCTCCTTTCTCGATCTTGAGAGAACTAAGGTATTCGGCTTGCTAGACCTTCCACCTTAGAGTGAGTAGAGTGTGCTTTGGGGTGTTATATCTTCAAGGAGATGATTCTCAACACATGAGATTTGCTCTCCTTGAACTAGAGGAGGAAGAAGATGAAGTGAAGAGAGAGAAACAAAATGATAGAATCATATGGTATTTTTACAACCATAACATATATGTGATTTTCTAATAATAATATTAATTCAAAATGAAAAAGGTGATGGATGGATTGAAGAGACCATTATCATATCACAATAAATGAATTTTGCTAAGATCAAAGAGCATCTAAAAAAGGTAATGATGATGGTCAATATTTCAAACCTAGTCAACTAGTCAACCATGGTCAACAAGTCAACAAACCCAACCATGACACAATTTCATTTAATTAATATTATTAATTGATAAATCACAAGATCATTAGGGTTTGGAAAAAGACGACTGTCAACTGTGCATACACACCCGTTCCAAAACCCTAATGAACAAACTCTTCCTCCGCCTCATTCAACTGTGCATACACACCCGCATTCATGTTCCGAGAAACATGAACACAATGAGATAAAACTAACCCCAAAGCATATACTAGGATCCGGCTCAAACCAGAGCCCGCTAGTAATGACTGTCCGGACACCAAACGTGCACAAGTGCGCGGATGTGAACGAACCCTGTCGCAAAACCATACGACCCCTACTCTGTTTTGCCCAAAGGCGAGTAACCCTCTGTGTGAGACTCTAAAGACTCGACACTACGCTGGCAGTGGGGTTAACCGCAGACCGCAAGCGGCACTAGCTGTACGTAACGGTCCCCAGGTAGATGCCGATAAGAAGACTGATGAGGTGAACCCATCCGAACTCCAACTGAGTCTGTATGTGACAATCTCCGTACAGTCCGGTCTGTTCGTCTTATACATCGCATGGCGGGCCTAGGGGGGCGGTAAACGTCAGTCCCCTAATAGCAGTACAAGTCGTGTCGGAGTGAAGCCCAATACACCCTGAGATAACACTGGAAACCTATAAGTATATCTCGCTTGCCCTGGCCAGGGACTACTCGTTTAATGGCTCTCCTAGACACAGCGCGATGTCAACCCCCAATACCGGGAGAGACGAATCATGTCTAACCGTCACTGCCTCCATGTGCTTCGGGACTGCTCCCAACTACTACCTGTTTGCACGACTCAGTAGAGCCGTGGTAGGGTAGTAATCAAAGAACAGTGGGAACACACTCGAGGCGAAGTGACAGTGTCAAGTCAGCGGACTAAGCTGTACTCATGTCACCTGGGAACTGATAACTGACGATAGGTATAATACCAACCATCAGTTCCCGACGAGTCATGTCCAGTGTACTCGTAACCTAACGAGCACCCGCATACTATCTCAAGTACGATGTACCGACGGCTGTGGGACAGACCGTCTCCCCTGCTGGGATGAGAAGCGCATACGCTAGTCTAATCCAGAGTATCGATGCCCTATCTCGATACTCCCACGACTAGGGACGTGTATAAGGATGTGCTTGTAGATTACCCAGCCCCCACGAGTGTAATCGCCATCACAACGCCGGTAACTAAGCAAAGATCCTAAGGGCTCTACTAATGCGTATAGGTGATATAATAAATAAACACACATGTACACATTAAAGCAGAGACAAACTAAGTAGCATACTACTATATTGAGCAAGATTGTCTGTACAACTGTGAATATCCCAAGCTTCCATCAAGTAATATACATACTAGTATGATACAGTAATGGCCTCTAGGGCATATACACTAACAACTCTATGACGATCTCGGGTCAACAGACTACTCTGTACCAGTGTCACCAGAGAACTGCCATCTGACGTGAGGTATAATACCATCTGGGAGTTCTCGGCGAGTCCGTCCAGTGTACCCAGTCTCTAATGAGAACCCGTACACCATCCTTGATGTCAAACACGGATGGATATAAGATCATCCATCGCCCACCATATGGGTCAAGATGCGTATACGCTAGTCTACTTTGGTGTATCGATGCCCTGTCTCGATACACCCTCAACTAGGAACAGTTATAGGATGTATCGTTGACTACCGTGGCCCCACTAGTATGATCTCATCATAGTCCCAGTAGTCGAGTACATATCCTAAGGGCTTTATCAACATGTAACATAGAGACAATCAGAGTACATGTTAAGATAAAGTACAACCAGATAGCATTCTATCATGTCGAGCAAGAAAGTCCTCCCTATATATGTCCAAGCATCCATTACAATATACATCGTATGTACAGTAATGGACTCTAGGGCATACATATAACTAACAATCTCCCACTTGCACTAGGGCCATCTGTTGTGGTATCACATACCCAACAATTAGCTGCGGTTGAAGTATCTCATATCAACCATCCCATAAAAGTCTCTACTGGGACAAAGGCCTCTGTGTCTGGATCCGCGCTGTTGTCCTCTGTGTCTACTCTCCTAACCTCGATCTCCCTGGAGATCAACCAACTCCATGATCAGGTGATACTGCAAAAAAATTATATCTGGATTTCTTATGGGACGGGGGTTCCTTGGCTAAAGCCATAACTCCCTTGTCACACAATGGTAGGAACGAAGTTCATCTTATGAACTTATATATCCAGACTGCCTCTTTGGTAGCATCCTTGGTAACGATGTATCTTTCCTTTAATCATATAGTATGTCACGGTATCTAGCTTGGAACTCTTCCAACATACCGTCCCTCCACTGAGGGTAAAGACAATGCCTGCGACTGACATTCAGTCGTCCCTATCACCCTGGAACCTTTCCAGTGATTCTCCCCAGGATCGATTGATACCATCTCACTACAACTAGTGAGTATCCTAATATCCAAATAGATCCATCTCATAGATCCATAACCCAGGATTTAGGAGGTATCACTTTTATTCTATATGGAGAATCCTTGTGATAAGCGGAGATTGACCGTGCGTAGCTTAGGAAACTCCTTTCCAATCAAGAGTATGTCATCCACGTACTCTACGAGGATCACCACCATACTCTCTACTACCTTTTTTGTATATACAAGGTTCGTCTATCATTTTGATGAAGTCAATCTCTTTGATTACCACATCAAAATAGATGTTCCAACTCCGTGATGCCTGCTTTATCCTATAAAGCATCTTGCACACGTTTCCGCTGCTCCCACTGTCTACGAAGCACTCTGGCTGTGTACTTATAGACGCTCTCTTCTAAAACATCATTTAGAAAAGCTGTCATGACTCCCAACCATCAGATATCGTAGTCATGGTATGTAGCAGTGGCAAGTAGGATCTGGATGGACTTAAGCATAGCTTTGAAAGTCTCAACTTTTCCATGTACACCAAGTAATCTTCTCAAGATATACTTGCTCCTGATGGGGATTTAACCCTTCAGATAAAGCAACCAAAGTCCATACTTTGTTGGTGTATAAGGATTCCATCTTAGATCGCTAAGCATCCAGCCATTCATACAGAGTCCCACTCCTGATAGCCAGCTCGAAACTAGTTGGGTCATCATCTCATGATGCAATCCTCGCTCCCACTGTCATAGAGAAACCGAAGTATCTCTCTGGTGGGTGAAGAACCCTACTAGATCGGCGGAGGCTGAGGTTCGTTAGAAACTACTGAATCCTTTGGTTCTACCAAATCATCAGCTGCAGTTTGTATAGCCAAAACTACTTCCAGTTTTACAGAGCTGACCTTGCCTCGAGCTTATCCTGATTTTGCTTTTAGACAAAGGCCGGACAACCCCAAATCTTAACAAACTTAAGATATGGGCTCTTCCCTTTCCATATCACATATGAAGTGGTAGGCAACTGATTTGATTTGAACCCTATTCAATAGGTATGCAGCTTCTCAAGTGCATAACTCCCAAAAGGAAATAGGAAACTCAGTAGTACTCATCATAGAGCACACCATATCACATAGGGTGTTATTGCTCCACCCCGATATACCATCGTGCTATGGTGTATGCGGAGCAGTAATGCTGAGAGAGAATCTCATTCTCCTTTAGAATAGTCCAGGATTTCCGTTCTCAAGTATTCTCCTCGTTGATCTCATCAAAGGACATAATACTTATACCCGTTTTTGGTTCTCTACTTCTAACTTATATTCTGTGAATATCTCAAAAGCTTCGGACTTGTGTTCAACAGGAACATATGTCTGAATCTTGAGAGATCATCAGAGAATGTAATGAAGTATAAAGAACCGGTCTTGGTATGTGTAGACAGGGGACCTTCATAGATCAGCATGTATCAATCCCAAAAGTTTACTAACTCTTTCTCTGTTTCCAATAAACAGAGCTATGGTCATCTTATCTTTGTGACATGACCGGCAAGTTTCATAAGATGTAAATTCAAACTAATTTAAATTTGCATCTAAATGTAACTTGGCTAGTCGGGTCGCATTGATATGACCTAGTCTACAATACCTCAAGAAGGATTCGTTCATTTCTGAACTATTCCTCTTGTGTGTGTTCTGTATACTAAGAACTCTAGTTTGATTTAGAACGTCAATGCTTTTAGATAACATACCTGAACCGATCAACTCTTGATATAGGAAATGTTCAAAACATTATCCAACAATAAAAAATTATATCCTTTCTGTTGGAGATAGTGCCCTCAGAGTCAATTATTGGATCACAGGCACGTGATTGCAATGATTGAGGGAGGACCTATTCCGGTAGGACAGTCTTACTCAAGATGATAGTATGCTGTCTGGTTTATCTTTATCATCGTGTACTGCTTTAGGTGACCTTATGAGTCTCTATTACACGTTGATAGAGCCCCTAGGATTCTTGCTTGACTACCAGCAGTATGAGGGCGATCATATACGTGAGAGCTGGGGTCTATAAGCACATCCTTAAAAGGTCCCTAGTCGTAGGAGTTTCGAGATAGGGCATCGATTCTCCAGAGTAGACTAGTGTATACAGTCGAGACCCCGACGAGGGGCGATGGCCAGTCTCACAAGCCACTGGTGTCAGTTGGTTCACCTAAGATGTATACAGGTGCTCATTGGGTTATGAGTACACCGGACAGGACTCGCCGGGAGCCTGCTAGTTGGTATTATACCAGACGTCAGATAGCAGTTCCCTGGTGAGATGTGTACAGGTTAGTTCATCGACCTGAGATCGTCATTTGTCTCGTGTGAGTTCCCACTGTACTTAGATTACTACCCTACCACGCTCAAAGGAGACGTGCAAACAGGTTTTAGTTGGGTACAGTCCCGAGCTACATGGAGGAAGTGAGCGGATCTGCAGGGGTTCGTCTCTCCCGGTATTGGGGGTGAGGTCGTGCTGTGTCTAGGAGAGCCAGTACAAGAAAATTCCTTGGCCAAGGCAGGAGATTTACTGGTAGGTATTCCAGTAGTATCTCAGGGTGTTCTCGGCTACACTCCGACACGACTTGTACCGCTATTGGGGGTCTGACTTTTACCAACCCCCTAGGCCCGCCATGCGATGTTCATAGACGAACGGACTGGACTGTACGGATATTGTCACTGACAGGCTCAGTAGGGTGTCAGGATGAGTTCGCTCATCGACGTCCCTTTTGGTCAATAGCTGGTGGCCCGTCACGTATGGCTGATACCTCTGACGTGCTAGTGGTTAAATCCACAGCCATAGTATTGACGAGCCTTTAGAGTCCACCACACACAGTTACTCAGGTTTCGGGCGAAACGCTGTAGAGGCCGTATGGAGATATGGCAGGGTTCGATCAGATACGTGCGGTATTGCACGGATCGTGATCGGACGGTTTTTACTAGCCGGCTTTGGTTTAAGCCGGATCCTAGTATTTGACAGTGTAGATTTTGTCTCTTTGCATTTGTGTTCAGTGGGAATACAAATGCGGGCATGTATTTGCAGTAGCGGGGTTTTCCTGTAATTTATTACGGAATCAGTTTTCTGAAGCTGCCAATTTGCATTCCGTTACGGCCGGTTTTCCTTTGTTCCTTCACGGCCGGAGTTTCGGATGGAGGGGGTTATTTGCAGTTTGCAAATAACTATTTTCTGGAGAGGTTTCTTGCATTTGTGACTTCATAATCATAAGATTCTTTTTCTATCTCATCCATTGCTTTCTTTATGATGGTTTGTGAAAGGATGTGAGCTTGAAATTGGTGTGACCATTTTCTCATATATTTATTCCCTTTCTTCTCTTGATAATGATTCATTCTTTTTCTCCCACCATGGATAGAGGGCCGGCCAAATGAAGAGGGAAGGGGGTTCTCATTTTTGAGTGGGAGATATTTTGTATCTCATTTTTTATTCATGCAAAAAGGCTAGCACCATTTTCATTTGTTCATTTTCTCCTCCTCAATCCATCAATGGCAACTTCACAACCACCAGAGACAATGGATTCTACACTTGCCTACAGCATATCTTGGACGCATCGGCTAGCCAACTTCACGCCCGAGTTGCCTCGGTCCAGAGGTGGGAGCCCGTAAAAGACTTTGGCTATGTGGTGCCCTTTTCGACGAGGAGGTGACGAACGGAGTTTCCGCGGGAGATCGGAGTGGAGACGAAGACCGAAGGACACGGATCGCTTGGTATATCTCTCTACCCATCTTTTAGTTTGCTAGTAGCTTGGTTAATGGCCCGATCCGGGATAAAAGTGCGCGGTAGTGCCGGTTTGCTAGTTTGCAAAGTTTTTCGTTTCGGCGTTTCCGGCATCGGAGAGACGGCCGGGGCGCCGCCGCGGACTTACATTGGTATCAGAGCCACGCCATTAACTTAGCCTAGCCTGCTCTAACGTATTTAGAACTCGATCGAACAATAAAACCCCAAAAACCGTATTTTCTTGTGCATTGGGTTTCTGTCGAAATTTTTTTGGCTCCAAAAATTTTTCAGGATGTTTCAGAATGATGTGCAGAAAATTCTAAGACCTCTGTAGAAATTTGATCACGTGAACACACTATACGACCGCGGAACCGCGGCCAAACCCATGCTTGGGCCGCGGTTCCGCCGCAGTATTTACTTTTCAGTGCATCAAAATTCTACAGAGGGCTTCTGGGTTGGAAATAGGGGTTTTGGGATATTTTTTTGGGCCCAGATTTTCTGTGAGAGCTACAATAGTGCTTGGGGCAAACTTTGACAAATTTGTTCGATCGGATATTTTAAACATGCTAGTTCACAGTGTTTACATTATATCTGCGACCGTGAATGTCATTCGATCGGTAAATCCAGTCTATCTGCTATAGCCCTTTTAGACGGATTTGCGAACGTGACATTCACGTTGATATTCTGTGTTGTGATGTGATGTTGCGGATTGGTCGTAGGGGATAGCCTGGATGCAATGGTTGTATAGTTTTGTTTTATATGTACATTTGATATTGCGTGGCGAGCGTCCGACATGTGGACTGCCGTCACTGCCTGTTTGTATTATTCTTTTAGGGTACGACCGGGTCGAGGTCGATGTACCCGTTGTATGTATATTTTACTTTCTGTACTAGGATTACCCAGCGGAGGGGTGCACGGATAGCCGTGTTCTAGAGGGCAACAAGCCCGCATCTCATGGCTTTGAGATGGAGGGGGCTTTACTCTAGAATTGGCAGGCTATTCGACGCACTCGTAGGGGGTATAGGTTGACCCAGGAGGGGTGCCCAAGTTACCGGATTCCATGAAGTGCTGGGTGGTCCATTCACGTTGCTGAAGGGGGCTGCCTCGCTTCAGGTTTTGGCGGGTAACTTGCCGCGCCCATAGGGGTCTAGGTTTTCATTGCACAGGCTATCCACACGACCAGGGGAACGTCGGGTTTCAGTAGCGGCTCTATGAAACCCGGGGATCCCAGATATCTGTATTGTTCTGTGATGCTGGTTACATTTCTGTGCTGCATTTTTTATCATGCCTTGAGCGATATTATATATTGATATATATACTAGTAGATGTTGTATATGTATTGCATCCGCGGTAGTCCAGTCCCCGCTCTGTCGTTAGTTAGCTAACCTAACGGGTGATGACGGGACCCAGTGGCAAATGCGGATGGCATATACGTACGTCATTATTTTCGTTCTTTATTGGTGTGATCAATTGATGGGTCTGCGTTGATTCGGATCAATGCAAGCTAAACAAACCTATTCTGATGTTGTTGGAACACTTTTCAAAAAGCTGTTATTGCAAGGACGTTCTCTTTTGTTTTGCACAGTGGTATTCAGTTGGAATATCCTGCTCCTCAATCGACGAGGCAAGGGCTGAGATCCCTTCACCGGGAGTGACCCCTTGGACAAAATTTTTGCGTCAGGGCAATAACTTCACTATAGCCGATTACTTTTGCTTTGCATCGTAGTATTCAGTTGGAATATCCTGCACCTCATCCTACGGGGAAAGAGCCGAGATCCCTTCACCGGGAGTGACCACTTTAGCAAAGTTTTTCGTCACTATATTTTTAAAAAGCTATCCGGTTCCTTCAACGATATCAAGTTCATTACGTTAAAGGTTTTTGCCAGAAACCATTCGTAGCCCTCCGTCATTTCAAACGGGTAGCACGTAGTATTCATGATATGTTTGTTGGCCTTCGTCAAGGCATAGTGTATGGTAGCTGCTTGTTACCTTTCTGCTGCATAGATAGATGAGTTGGTTTGGGACAGTCGTATAGCCTTGTTGGCCTTCGTCAAGGGCTTGTGCGGGTGGGTTCAAATTAACCTTGATAATGATGGGTAGAACTTGACATATGACTTACGATTTGTTGGCCTTCGTCAAGGTCATAAGAGCATGGGGAAAAAATCACATCGGAAGTTTCTAAAGAAACTGAAACTTTCCAGATATGCGCATACCTTCTGGAGTGTGATAACGTGAGCGGATTCCGTCACGTTATCATGCGATGATAGTTGGATCCCGATTCCCACTGATGAGTTGGTTTACTCCTCGGGTGATCCCGGCTAATTCTTCTTTCAGGTTTGGGGAAGAATTTGACGTTACAGTGGGAGGTTTCCAGATTAGATAAAGTGATAACCATTCTGATCTAGGTTAGAGTGCACGCCGAGTGTTTCTTTTCTCTCTCTCTTTGGCAGCGACCATTGACCCGACCCTAGACTATGACTCAGTGACCAAGTTGACCGAACCTTCTTAACATTGGCTTTTGGATTGTCAGAGTTGCAAACCTCATTGCCACTCCTACTTTTACCCTTTTCTCCGGAACACCCCGTATTACTACGAACATCTACTTCCATTGGACAAAACCATCGTATGGTTATATACGAACTCGAAGGAATTCGAGGATGGTTTCTGGTTCTGGAGAAAACGAATAGGATTATTCAGTTGTCTTTTCCTTTTACCTTCTCTCAGGTAGCGAGTACTCCTTGGTTTAGGAGATAGTACACCTATTACGCAAATTGGATAGTCTTCTTCCAAACCTTAGGCTGGTGCCGAACGGTGGGGAATGAAGAAAACCAATTAGCATAATGATGGTGTATAGAAGGTATTAAGTTAAGACAAAGAAAGGGATTATTAAGAGGGCAAAGTAAATTGCGACTACTATTCACGACCAAACCAAGTATTTCTTCGCCAATCCTAAATCACCTTTGTATTTCTCCAGGACACTCCGTATCTCTATGAAGATCCCAAGTTTATTGGATAATCCATCGTATGGTTATATACGAACTCGAAAGGAACTTGTTCCAGTTCGGGGATGGATCCTGGTTCAGGAGAAATAGGAATAGGGTTTATTCGGTTGTCTTTTATCTTCACCTTCTCTCGCATTGCGAGTGCTCCTAGGATTAGGACAGTACACCCATTATGCTTATTGGATAGTCTTCTTCCAAACCATAGGCTGGTGCCGAACGGTAGGGAAGGAAGAAAACCATTTGGCCTAAAGGGGTGTACAGAAGGTAATGACTAAAGACATATAAAGGGATTTGGAGAGATGGCAAAGAGATATACGGTTACAGTTGTGAATCTGGATAATGGAAGAGGCATTACTAGGAATACAAGGATACCCCATCGAAACATTATAATGTTTCAGTTTCACTGTGTACTGTTAAAAGAAAACTGATTTCCCAATTAGACACTTGCTCCAGGGTATGTATTTACCAGGTATGATTCTCACATCTGTATGGTTTTACAGATGATGAGTGGGAGTAAGTTATTGGGAATTAGGTGATCATCCTCATTATATCGGGATTCGTTGTAATTGGTGATATTTGAGAAAGTCACCTGGGTTGTTTGCCAGACGGCAAATATTTGGTTTTGAATATCCGTTGTTATGCACCAATTTTAAATTGATATATCTGTACATCTATTTTGATAGAGTGAGACATACCTTTTTGAAATTATGTCTATGACATTTACCTATACCAGTGGATGGTTAGGTAAGGAGCATTGAACAGCGGTGTAATTCTTCTTAACCATAAGTACAGTTTTCAACCTACAACACACAGTGAATGAGTTATTAGACTCAAGGGACTTATACAGAGTATTGTATGTTGTCCAGTGTTCATTAGGACAGAGGGGTTGGTCCTTGTACTATATTTTGTTTACTTATGACTTCTCTAGTTCTTAGGCATGTGTTTCGTAGAAATGCAGGGTCTAAGTTTTGAGAAGTTATAGGTGTATGAATAAAGTAGAGAACCAGGTATTGCAAGTATCGGGATTCTTCAAGGTGATCGAAGATATAGATACTTGTGAATGGCATTCAGTTGATAGTAATGATTAAGAGAACCTGCTTCTCTTTCAGGTTACTCATAATTCGAAGTACTCCTAAGTTGAGTAACGCAGATCGGCCTCTCTCCATTTACTTGACATGCACTGGAGACAGCTGCATGATTTGAATCTGGTTCAATTAAATCAGTGCCTCTCTTCCTGTATTGGAAATAGAACAGTTCATATCTTGACATTGTTAAGATACGAGGAGTTGTCCAGCTTATGCTTAAAACCAGATTCTGGATAACTCAAGGCACGTTTCTGTAATAGCAGTTTGTGGGTTGACCCGGGCTATGACGAGGGTTGATTTTCTACCATCTGGAAGATCAATAGTGATATTGTTCTTGACTCGCCACAGTTTTAATAAAAATGGATTTTTTCAGAAAACAATAGTGGGAGTATGGTAGAACTGGATGTGATTCCAGTACCGCAAACGATTACTGAAGATTTGATAAGAACTTAAAGATTCAATCTGGTTTGACATTTCATTGGCCACTCCGCAGATATGGTGGGTAACCTCAGGCACCCGAGAGGTACATCGGTATGCTCAAGGACGGTGACAGGGAGGTTCTTGTTTACCCAGACTTGCCATTGCTGTTGTTCCAGACTGCAAGACCCGGCAGGAGGATGAGTATAGTGTCGTTCTAAACAAGCTTTAGAAGTGCACGTGTATATGACTCTGCCAGAGGGTTGTCGTAGTCAGTGGGAGCAACAGAAGCATAGTGGGCAAAAGGCTTATGTCTATCTATAGACTAAAGCAGATATAGCGGAGATAGACCATCTATTTCTGACGTGACAGTCATAGGTTTGACTTCATCAGAATAGGGGATGGATCTGTTAAGAAGGTAGTAGAGTGTGATGTCCTGGTATTTGATGACATACACAGAGTAGGAAGTGATATTCCTATACTGCGATCGGTTATACTTTAGTTGTCACACAGTGGTTTCTCCACACAGGACTTGGATATTATATCAGACATTCTGGTTACTAGATCTATGGTTTTAGATCTAGATTTGGGTGGTTTCCTAATCTGGGTACTTTGACAACATTCTATGAGTATTTAGAATGGACGACTCCTGGCACGGTAGTATACCTGCAGGTGATGGGGTCACCCTCTCTAAAGGTGTCTTACAGACTAAAGGGGAGAGGGATACGCATGATTGGCAGATCACTTGCTTAGGCAATTGAGTTGATCATGAGATGTCAAGTACCACACCAGATGTTGTTTTTGCAGTAGATTCAATAAGTTGATATTGATACAATCCTGGAGGAACAGTCGGAAGCAGTTTAGAACATAAGTTGATGTTCTAGGGATATGATAACAGGATTCTCCTTCGGGAGACAGTTATCATTCCAGGCTTCCAAGGTGACCTGGATGGCAGAGTGGCCGTCAGAGTTATAGTTTTCCCTCTGACGAGGGGCAGTATTTTGGACAGGTGGTCCAGGTGGATACCGAGGGAAGGATGGCGCAGGATACTGATTAAGTTCAATTGACGATACAGTCTAAGAAGTTTGGATTTGGAGTTCATTAATGAGCTAGGTCTCATCAGACATCCAGACACATTCTAAGACAGGTATTGCTCATTTCGGGAGATGGCTTTCTCCGTGAACTTGAGATAAAGAGAGACATAGAAAGAAACATCAGAGCGGATCCACTCACTGAGGCTATTCCTCGAACGCAATAGTTTCGCAAACGAGCTTTGTAAGACTGACTAGTAGAGGAGTTGGGTGTTCGGTATCACACGGGCTGTGAGTATGCGACATCGCAATAATTAGCCGTGAGTGCAAGTGGGAGATTGTTGGAGATAGTGCCCTCAGAGTCAATTATTGGATCACAGGCACATGATTGCAATGATTGAGGAAGGACCTATTCCGGTAGGACAGTCTTACTCAAGATGATAGTATGCTATCTGGTTTATCTTTATCATCGTGTAGTGCTTTAGGTGACCTTACGAGTTGCTATTACACGTTGATAGAGCCCCTAGGATTCTTGCTTGACTACCAGCAGTATGAGGGCGATCATATACGTGAGAGCTGGGGTCTATAAACACATCCTTAAAAGGTCCCTAGTCGTGGAAGTTTCGAGACAGGGCATCGATTCTCCAGAGTAGACTAGTGTATACAGTCGAGACCCCGACGAGGGGCGGTGGCCGGTCTCACAAGCCACTGGTGTCAGTTGGTTCACCTAAGATGTATACAGGTGCTCATTGGGTTATGAGTACACTGGACAGGACTCGCCGGGAGCCTGCTAGTTGTTATGATACCTAACGTCAGATAGCAGTTCCCTGGTGACATGTGTACAGGTTAGTTCATCGACCTGAGATCATCATTTGTCTCGTGTGAGTTCCCACTGTACTTAGATTACTACCCTACCACGCTCAAAGGAGACGTGCAAACAGGTTTTAGTTGGATACAGTCCCGAGCCACATGGAGGCAGTGAGCGGATCTGCAGGGGTTCGTCTCTCCCGGTATTGGGGGTGAGGTCGCTGTGTCTAGAAGAGCCAGTACATAAAAAGTCCTTGGCCAAGGCAGGAGATTTACTGGTAGGTATTCCAGTAGTATCTCAGGGTGTTCTGGGCTACACTCCAACACGACTTGTACCGCTATTGGGGGTCTGACTTTTACCAACCCCCTAGGCCCGCCATGCGATGCTCATAGACGAACGGACCGGACTGTACGGATATTGTCACTGACAGGCTCAGTAGGGTGTCAGGATGAGTTCGCTCATCGACGTCCCTTTTGGTAAATAGCTGGTGGCCCGTCACGTATGGCTGATACCTCTGACGTGCTAGTGGTTAAATCCACAGCCATAGTATTGACGAGTCTTTAGAGTCCACCACACACAGTTACTCAGGTTTTGGGCGAAACGCTGTAGAGGCCGTATGGAGATATGGCAGGGTTCGATCAGATACGTGCGGTATTGCACGGATCGTGATCGGACGGTTTTTACTAGCCGGCTTTGGTTTAAGCCGGATCCTAGTATTTGACAGTGTAGATTTTGTCTCTTTGCATTTGTGTTCAGTGGGAATCCAAATGCGGGCATGTATTTGCAGTAGCGGGGTTTTCCTGTAATTTATTACGGGATCAGTTTTCTGAAGGTGCCAGTTTACATTCCGTTCCGGCCGATTTTCCTTTGTTCCTTCACGGCCGAAGTTTCTGATGGAGGGGGTTATTTTCAGTTTGCAAATAACTTATTTGTGGAGGGGTTACTTGCATTTGTGCCTTCATAATCATAAGATTCTTTTTCTATCTCATCCATTGCTTTCTTTATGATGGTTTGTGAAAGGATGTGAGCTTGAAATTGGTGTGACCATTTTCTCATATATTTATTCCCTTTCATCTCTTGATAATGATTCATTCTTTTTCTCCCACCATGGATAGAGGGCCAGCCACATGAGGAGGGAAGGGGGTTCTCATTTTTGAGTGGGAGAAATTTTGTATCTCATTTTTGATTCATGCAAAAAGGCTAGCACCATTTTCATTTGTTCATTTTCTCCTCCTCAATCCATCAATGGCAACTTCACAACCCCTAGAGAGAATGAATTCTACACATGCCTACAGCATATCTTGGACGCGTCAGCTAGCCAACTTCGCGCCCGAGTTGCCTCGGTCCAGAGGTGGGAGCCCGTAAAAGACTTTGGCTACGTGGTGCCCTTTCCACGAGGAGGTGACGAACGGAGTTTCCGCGGGAGATCGGAGTGGAGACGAAGACCGAAGGACACGGATCGCTTGGTATATCTCTTTACCCATCTTTTAGTTTGCTAGTAGCTAGGTTAATGGCCCGATCCGGGATAAAAGTGCGCGGTAGTACCGGTTTGCTAGTTTGCAAAGTTTTTCGTTTCGGCGTTTCCGGCGTGGGAGAGACGGCCGGGGCGCCGTCGCGGACTTACACTTTCTTTACTAAAAGAGAGATATGATGTTGTATATCAGGTTCGGTATCTAATAACATTCGTTCAAAATCAATGTATTCTGGTAATACAGGGTGATAGTGATCAACAGACTTGGCTGCAACACTTGCACCGTTTCTATCTCATGAAACTTATCACCCGTTCTCAGTTCTCTACCTATCTGTAGCCCATGTAACAAATTACATATGTGGGATCCTGATCCGGTATCACATACCCAAGACGTAAATGATACTGAGAAACTGTTCTGTGTAATGAACACACCCGAAGATAATGCATCAACATGCACTTTCTTCGTTTAGGCGGCACGGGAATTCTGGTAATCCCCTTATTCCTGCTCTGTGTTATAACAATTATAAGTTGGAGCGGGACCAACGTTCTCCAAAGCAGTATAACAAGCAGGTTCGGTCAATACATCCGTATTATTATCTTGATTAAGGCGTGATATGGTCACTACCTGGAGAAAGAGAAGAAAACACTCAGCGTATACTTTTGCAAGATTAGATTAGTTATCTAATATATCTAATCAAGATGTCTCCCACTGTTTTAGTCAAATCTTCCTTCAAACCCTAAAAGGAAAGACCAGCCGGGATTAATTACACGCTACAAGTTCGCCAATCTTTCAGCCAGGCCAGTGTCGGTACTTTGAGGGAGGTGCCCCGTGCTTTCGCACGAACCTAATTTAAGTAAACCTCGTTTTCCTAGGGGCGTAACCCTGTTAACACCTTTCTAGACACCTACTTGATCGGCTAATTGTAATGTGTAAAACTCTCCCAAGAGTAACTCTTACTCGCAGCGGGTATCGGGATCCAACTATCTCATAGAAGGTATGCAATCTCATTGCAAATTTCAACACTTGAAATTCCCGATAATATTTTTCCCCTAGCAGCTATATGACCTTAACATGGTCAACAAATCATAAGTGCTAGTCAAGTTCAACCCGTCATTTTCCGATTGAATTAAACCCACCCGCACGACCCTTAACATGGTCAACAAAGTCGCACGACTACCCTAATCCAATCGCATCATATGCTTATACAGATAAGCACTAATCAGCTACCGTACACTACGCCTTAACATGGTCAACAAATGTAGCACGAATACTAACTAGTACTTATCTGAAATGATGGAGGGCTACGACAGGTTTTTAAGAAAACCCTTTACGTAATGAACTTGATATCGTCGTAGAATCGAGTGATTTTAAATGGAGTGTTTTTTAGGCTCTTCTAGTTTTGCTAAAGGGGTCACTCCTGGTGAAAGGATCGTCGACCCTTTCCTCATCGAATAAGGTGCAGGATATATCACATATACCGCTGTGCAAAGCAAGAACTATAGAAGCAATCAAAAGACAAACCGAATTTGTAGCATCTGCTAGTTTCACTAAAGAGGTCACTCCCGGTGAAGGGATCTCGGCTCTTTCCTTATCGAATAAGGTGCTGGATGTTCTACAAGGAACACCGCTATGCAAAGCAAGAACTAGAGCTACCAGTTTTTAAACAAGATTCTACAACATCTTTAGGTTTCTTTTATTCTCATTAATCTCATTAATGAAGTCCCATTTTATTATGCTTCACAAGCATCTCTTTTGAAACGAAATCTGCAATATAACATATATCTCATATATATAATATAAACAATCGTCTCAGGCAGTAATATGATCTCATCACAGAACATTGCAGCAGAAGAACATATATGAAATATTGGATATACTAGGACGTCCGTGTTTTAGTACGAGCCGGTATAAAACACGGATTCCACAATCGCGATGAATAGCCAAACCCACAACCCTAGACCCCTACGAGAGCGGCAAGCAACACTGCCAATTCTAGGGTTAGGAGACCCGGTCTCGACTCCTCGAGGTGGTCTCCCACTGGACCCTGGAACCCGGTTACTTGTGCTCCCCGCCTTGGGTCTACCAAATGCAGAAAAGTAAATAATATACAATGGTGACATCATCCTCAGCCCGGAAGTGCCCCAGTAAAAGAATATTACATACAAATGAATTTTACATGAATGAAAAAGAAAAAAATCTCATCTCACATAAAACCCCCGGCTATTCAGAACACGACGATCCAATATAACATATCACAGCAACACATAATATCTCATATCATCAACGTAAGCAAGTATGCGTATCCCGATTATCGTTGATGTATAGCAACGGAGCCGGCGATACTCCACATACTACGCTTACGGTCACAGAAAAGAAAGTGTAAAACTACAACAGTTGGAATCCGCAACCTTCTTAGACATCGCATGCCTAACCAAATGAATTCCTTAGACATCGCATGCCTAACAATTAAAAACCCTGCATTTTAGTCTCATTATTGAAAACCCTTATCAATATCAAGTCGGGCAATTCAACAGGATTCCCGACATCATCTGATCGAATGCTCGTCGCAAACTTTAGTAGACGGCCGCACCCCCGATGCCGTCGACGAAGTGCGCTGAAGCGGAACACCGCTGCCGCAAGCACCCGAACGGATGCTTTTGGCGACGGGGTTCTCCTACAGTCACTTGGTCAGGGCTATGGGGCGTGGCTGTCTGTTAAGTTTATCCGGCGAGTATCCGCGTACGCTACGTGATTGCAACGGACTTTTGATCACATCAAAATCCCGTGGCAACCGATCATCTGAGACTAAACTGCTATGTTTATAATATTCAAATTAGTTATCTCATAACTATATGTGGATTCCAAATATTGTATCACATTCCAGATAAATAGACAATGTTAAACTTTCCGATCGAATAATCAAACACCCAAATTTTCCCAAATAGTTCTCAACACTTGAAATTAGTTTTAAAACATCCATCACATGCATCAGTACCAATGGACCAGCCGTAGAAGGGTCAAGCCAATGCCTCACATGTGGCATGCCGTACTGACACAAACCCTAAGGTTCAGAGGCAGTCGAGTTAAGGTTTGTTGTCTTCTAGAGGGTCCACCGCGTTACTTGCACGACTTAGAACGTTCTCAAACTACGGAAAAATCCAACACTTGGAAATTTTCCGGGTCGGGAAAAAGTGAGTTATTGATATCCGTTCGAACTTTTTAACACGTTCTAAAATTACCCGGGAAAATAAACAAAGTTAAATAATCCGATCGAATCATCGAGTCCCCAATACAACCCAGAAAACTCAACTCTTGAGTATAAATTAAGAATTGCCAAAAAAATCAAGAAGCAACTACGGCTATTACTGTGCAAAGCACTGTCCCTGTTGCTACAGAATAGCCGCAGAACCGCCGCTCAAGCCAGGGAAAGGCCGCGGTTCCGCGGCGCTTTGATGAAATTAGGAGCACGTGCTGCACAGTAATTCCTTGAAAACCCTGCTGATTTTTTTGAGTATTTTTAACTAACAAAAAATCACATTTTCAGAAAATGTCCAGAGAAGGGTTTGAATTAGGGTTTCGGGGTTCGATCGGACTTCTAACTTCGTCTACACTTCGCCTAAACCTCTGGCTTTGCTCTGATACCACTGTAGGGTTGCTAGGCACGCTCACAAGGTTCTACAAGTCATCAACCATGCCCGATTAAAATTTTAGCCGTGCCGAACAACCCGAAGCCGGATCTTTAAATTAGAGATTAGGTGAAAACTAGCATGTTAAACACTTCAACACTAAGTGAGAGGGATTACAACCTTTGTAGATCCGGTCCTTCACTTCAATAGCTCCGTGTAGATGTCCCCTTCGCTGCGATCGTGAACTCTGGACTATAGAGAGGCTCCACAAGAAGAACGAACGTGCTTGCTTCGATGACTTCGAGGCCGAAGATGATCTACGTCGGGGAGACACTAACTCAAGCTATTCCTTCACTAGGTCATGAACTTTGTGAAGATAACACACTCTACTACATAGAAAGTGGTAGAGGATGAAGAAGTAGGAGGTGAGCTCACTTTAGAATTAATTTTCTCACATTTTTCCTCATAGCACCATTAGAGCTTGAAAGCTTTTTCAAGGAGCTTGATGAAGAAGAAGAAGTGATTAATTCATCCAAATGAAAACTTATCCTTTGAATTATTGCACCATGGTTGAGTTAAGCCCTCATGCTTAACTCATGTAGAGAATTAACCAAAGTATGAGGTTAAGGGTTGGGTTAACTAATATCCTAAGGAATGACAAAAGAGTTGACTTTGTCAATGTTGCATACAAGCTTCTACAAGCTTGATAAAATTGACTAAAGTCTCCTCTCTTTTGTTATTCTTAAGGAAATAAGTAAACCCTAATTTAACCTAAACTTGATATAAGTCTCATACACGCATCTTGTATGTATCATCAAGCATGATACAAACATGTACACTTGCATATATCACATATAAACAATGTGCACAATCTAGTGAGAAAATAAATCATAAGTGAGCTAATACTAGTTAATGTAATGTAATTTATCAAATATATAATTATACATTAAATTATTAAATCAACTCTTGATTTAATAATCCGGCTATAACCGACTAATATCATGTGTAACAACTTATCGAATCAACACTTGATCCGATAACCCGGCTATATCGCATACAACCGATCAATGTCACGAATCGCGAAAATAGAATACGGTATCTCATATCGTATTAATCTCGGTCCCGCACATATCACATATGTGCTCCTACTCCATTTCGCTTGAGCCAGGAAACCCCTGTGTTGGACTCTAAAGACTCGTCAATACGCCGGCAGTAGGTGATGATCATATTAAACACCCACAAGCCGCAAGCGGTCTGCTAAACGTAACGGCCACCCGGGTATTGAGCAATCAGAAGATCAACAAGCAAGTCTGTATATTCTCCTATGAATCCAATCAGTAACACTCCCGTACAGTCCGGTCTCGTCGTCTGATATATCGCATATCTCGCCTAGGAGTGGTAAACGTTAAACCCCAGTAGCTCGATAAGTCGTGTCGATATGAGGTCTATAATAGTTCGAGAAACTACTGATAACACTTACCCGTAAATCTCGGCAACCATGACCAGGGATTTCCAGTTATAGCCAATCGAACACAACACAACATCAACTCCCTATACCAGGATAGACGAATCCCCTCCTATCGCTCATTGCCTCCATATGATTCGGGGCTGTACCCAAAAGCCATCTTTTTTCACGCCCTCTTGGACGTGGTATTATGGAAATCAAAGCACAGTGGGAATCACACAAGACTCTATGACGATCTTGGGTCAACAGACTACTCTGTACCAGTGTCACAGGAGAACTGCCATCTGACGTGAGGTATAATACCATCTGGGAGTTCTCGGCGAGTCCGTCCAGTGTACCCAATCTCTACTGAGCACCCGTACACCATCCTTGATGTCAAACACCGATGGATATGGGATCATCCATCGCCCATCATATGGGTCAAGATGAGTATACGCTAGTCTACTCTGGTGTATCGATGCCCTGTCTCGATACACCCTCGACTAGGAACAGTTATAGGATGTACTCGTCGACTACCGTGTCCCCACTAGTATGATCTCATCATAGTCCCAGTAGTCGAGTACATATCCTAAGGGCTTTATCAACATGTAACATAGAGACAATCAGAGTACATGTTAAGATAAAGTACAACCAGATAGCATACTATCATGTTGAGCAAGAAAGTCCTCCATATATATGTCCAAGCATCCATTACAATATGCATCGTATGTACAGTAATGGCCTCTAGGGCATACATATAACTAACAGGGGGCTCGGCCAGGAGCAAAAGGGAGAGGAGAATGAGGGAATGTGTAGAATATTCTATGAAGAAATCATCTCAAAAGCTCAATTAATGCATGTTACATCAAAACTTTTCAAAAAAAACCCTTTTTCAATTCATTTTTCCAACCCATTTTACCATAAACAACTAAACTTGAAATGGTTTGCTAAAATTTTTGTTACACTTAATTTTAATTTATAATGGTTCCTAATTATGTAATTTACCCAATTAAATTTGTATTTATCACTAATTAAATGTATTCTTAAAAGCTTAAAATAATATTAAAAATAGTTAATTAAGGAAAATTTTTTAATTAACTAGAAAATTTTAAGTGACAATTTAGTGACCAAATTTTAGAAATATCTTATCTAGATTTTGTATAATTAGGCCTATATTGAAAAAAATAATCATTTCGACTTTTTACGGAAAAGACTGCTAATTTTGACGATTACCGAAAAACTGCCTAAACGATTTTCGAAACGTTACAATCTTCCCCCCTTAAGGAAATTCGGTCCCCGAATTTAAAGTTTAACTACGCGTACCTTCAAAAAGATGGGGATATTTCTTCCTCATCTCGACCTCGGTCTCCCAGGTGACCTTCTCGCTGTTCGGGCCACGCCAAAGAACCTTGACGGACGGTATAACCTTCGACCTCAATTTCTTCACCTACCGATCCAAAATGACCACCGGCTGCTCGGTGAATAAAAGATCACACTCTAGCTGGATCGTCTGGGGCTGAATTGCACGGGAAGGATCATGAAGGTACTTGCGGAGCATCGAAACATGGAACACGGGGTAAACATCGAGGAAGCTGGGAGGAAGAGCTAATCGATAAGCGACTGGACCAAGACGCTCTAGGATCTCGAAGGGACCAACATATCTAGGACTAAGCTTCCCTTTCCGCCCAAATCTCATCACAACTTTCATCGGAGAGACCCTCAGGAAAAAATGATTGCCAACAGCGAACTCGAGTCGGCGACGACGCTTGTCAGCATATGATTTCTGCCTACTCTGTGCTGTTCTCATCCTGTCCCGAATCAGCTGTATCTTTTCGGTCATCTCCTGTACGATCTGCGGTCCCAAAATACTGCTCTCCCTGAGCTCTGTCCAACAAACAGGC
The DNA here is from genome assembly GCA_030015575.1 of Agapanthus africanus. NCBI lineage: Eukaryota > Viridiplantae > Streptophyta > Magnoliopsida > Asparagales > Amaryllidaceae > Agapanthus > Agapanthus africanus. The sequence goes on from CM057346.1 coordinate 285,122,973, forward strand.
GATCGACATCTCCTCCCATATAAAGCCTCGAAAGGTGCCATCTGAATCGTCTCTTGGAAGCTATTATTGTAGGAGAACTCGATCAAAGGCAAATGATGATCCCAGCTACCACCGAAATCTAAAACACAAGCTCTGAGCATGTCCTCAAGAGTCTGAATAGTACGCTCTGACTGACTGTCAGTCTGCGGATGAAAGGCTATGCTAAAACTCAATCGGGTGCCCAAAGCTTCCTGAAGTTTCTGCCACAATCGGCTGGTAAACTGGGTGCCCCGGTCGGACACGATGCAAGTCGGAATGCCGTGCAGTCGCACGATCTCATCAATATAAACCTGGGCGTACTGAGAAAATCCAAAAGTGGTTTTCACTGGCAGGAAGTGAGCCGCTTTTGTCAGTCGATCCACAATCACCCAAACAGAGTGATACCCTCGACTGGTCCTGGGTAGACCCACAATGAAGTCTATGGAGACCTGTTCCTACTTCCACTCAGGGATGGGCAAAGGTTGTAACTCGTCGGCTGGCCTCTGGTGCTCGGCCTTGACTTGCTGACAAGTCAGGCATCTCGATACAAAGTCTGTAACATCCTTCTTCATCCCGTCCCACCAGTAAACCTCTCTCAAATCACGGTACATCTTGGTGGTGTAAGGTTTGCCTAGCACCCTATGAAGAATTTTGAAGCATCACATGCCTTAAAGTTTTAATTTTGATGGTGCTAAACAAGCATGCAAAGGAATCGATCCTAGAAAATTAGGGTTTCGAAAATTAAAGCGAACAAAACTAGGGTTTCGAGACTACAACCTTTGTAGCTCCCTTTCGCTGGACTCCTTGGTCTCTAGGGTGTTGAATGGAGGTTCTCTTGAAGTCCTCTTGCGTCTACGACGATCCACCCGAAGTTCCCCGTCCAAGCTCGCAACTTCGTAAAACCGAAGATAACACTCTAAACAAGTTGGCTAAACTTGCAAAGAATGATGTTGTGGTTTGGAATCTCACTTCAAAAACCTTTCTTTAAGTGTGTTTAACTCACTAGAAAAACCTAGAGAGCAAGTGGTGAAAGAGGATGAAGATGGTGGCTTTTTCTTTTAGCAAGTGTAAAAGATAAAGATGACTCTCTTCAAAAAAGAAATGAAATATAACCTTTTATATTTTATTCCTTCTTACACACAACCATGGTTAAGTGATGGAGAGTTTATTTAACTTGAGTTTTAAATGATAAAGAGAAGGATAACCCAAGGTTAGAGGTAGGTGAGCTTGGTTAGGTCAAAGGAAGAATGTAGAAGCTAAAAAAGATTATCCTTTTCTTTTCAATTTGTTTTAAATACAAAATTAAATAATAATCCATCACTTAATCCATGGTGTGAGTCTTATATTGCCACCATTTCCATATGTTAACAACCATGATAGTTGGGTGTATGTATGTGTGTATGTATGCACATCCACATGTGTATGAAACTAGAATGAAATAAAGAAACACATGCATGCATGCATACATCCATCATCTTCTAGAAAGGTTTCAAGTGAGAAAACTAATGGTTAGATGATAAATCAACACTTTATTTATCAATCCGGTCATATCTCGTATGACCCCACCAAAAGCAGGCCACCCGATCAATGTTCGGTATCATATACGCACATTTTAATCGGGTACATACGCATATCGCATACGCGCACCACAACGTTTCGCCTGGACTGGGTAACTCCTTTGTGGGACTCTAAGACTCGTCAATACGCCGGCAGAGAGTGATGATCATATCAGGTACCCCCAAGCCGCAAGCGGTTAGCTAAACGTAACGGCCACCCGGGTATTGAGCGATTAGAAGACAACAAGCGAACCTGCTACAACTCCCGTCGAGCCAACCGGCAACACTACCGTACAGTCCGGTCTCTTCGTCAGATATGTCGCATATCGAGCCTAGGGATGGTAACGTCGACCCTAATAACTCAATAAGTCGTGCCGGTGAATGGTCTATAACAGATCGAGAAACTACTGATAACACTTATCAGCAATTCTCAGCAGCCCTGGCCAGGGACTTACTGATATAACCAGTCGGGCACAGTACAACATCAACTCCCAATACCGGGTGAGACGAAACCCCTCCTATCGCTTATTGCCTTTGTGTGTCTCGGGACTGTACCCAACGGCCACCTGTTTGCACGACTCAGTAGAGCCGTGGTAGGGTGGTAATCAAAGTACAGTGGGAGAACACACAAGACTCCATGACGATCTCGGGTCTACAGACTAACCTGCACTAGTGTCACCTGAGAACTGCTATCCGACGATAGATATAATTCCATATAGGAGTTCTCGGTGAGTCCGTCCAGTGTACCCAGTCAGCACTGAGCACCCGTATATGATCTTGATGTCAAACATCGATGAATGTGGGAACATCCATCGCCCATCATATGGGTCTAGTATCATATACGCTAGTCTACTCTGGTATATCAATGCCCCGTCTCGATATACCTACGACTAGGGACTTTCCAGGATATGCTTATAGACTACAGATGTCCCACTAGTATGATCTCCATCATAATCAGAGCAGTCAAGCCAATATCCTCAGGGCTTTATCAGCATGTATGAGTGAATAATAAGCATGATCAAATCAACATGTCAGATAAAGAAGAACCAGATAGCATACTATCATGTCAAGCAAGAATGCATACTGAATATATATACATGTATAGATACATCCACTATCACATAATGGCCTCTAGGGCATACATATATCCAACAATCTCCCACTTGCACTAAGGCCAGTTATTGGCGTATCTCATACCCAACATCTCAGAAAGTCCCTCATGCTGCGGCTGAGGGAGGGCCTTGGTGAATGGATCCGCGGCGTTATTCTTTGTGTCTACCCTCCTAATCTCGATCTCGCGGCGATCTACAATCTCCCGGATCAGATGAAAGCGCCTCAGGATGTGTCTGGACCGCTGATGGGATCTGGGCTCCTTGGCTAATGCCATAGCCCCATTATTGTCACAATACAAAGGTATTGGATCAATAATGGTTGGAACTACTCCTAGCTCCGAGACGAACGTCTTCATCCAGACGGCTTCCTTGGCGGCATCATTTGCAGCAATGTACTCAGCTTCCATCGTAGAGTCTGCAACGGTATCTTGTTTGGAACTCTTCCAACTCACCGCCCCTCTATTGAGGGTAAATACAAACCCAGAGATAGATTTGCTGTCGTCCTTATCGCTCAGGAAGCTCGAATCGGTAAAGGCCTCCATTTGGAGATCTCCATTACCATACACCAAGAACAATTCTTTAGTCCTTCGCAAGTACTTAAGAATGTTCTTCACAGTTGTCCAGTGATTCTCCCCTGGGTTGGATTGATACCTGCTTACAACACTAAGTGCATAAGCTACATCTGGGCGTGTACATAATATCGCATACATTATAGATCCTACTGCCGAAGCATAGGGTATAATACTCATGCGAGCTCTCTCTTCATCGGTCTTTGGGCAAGAATCCTTGGAGAGAGTGACCCCATGGCAAGCAGGTAAGGTACCCCGCTTGGAGTCTTCCATACTAAACCTTTTTAGGATTGTGTCAATGTACCTGGTTTGGAACAATCCCAATAACCTTTTAGACCTATCCTTATAGATCCTTATGCCCAGAATGTATGTGGCATCACCCAGGTCCTTCATGGAGAATCTTAGTGACAAGAAAGATTTGACCGACTGTAGCATAGGAATATCATTTCCTATCAGAAGAATGTCATCCACGTACAATACGAGGAATGTGACAGCTCTTCCTACAGCCTTCTTATAAACACAAGGTTCATCTGGATTTTTGATGAAATCAAACTCTTTGATGACATCATCGAAACAGATGTTCCAACTCCGTGATGCCTGCTTTAACCCATATATGGATTTAAGCAATTTACATGCTCTCCCGCTGCTCCCACTGTCAATGAAACCCTCTGGCTGATCCATATAAACGCATTCTTCTAAATTTCCATTTAGAAATGCGGTTTTAACGTCCATCTGCCAGATTTCATAGTCGTAGTGAGCAGCAATAGCAAGTAGGATCCGAATGGATTTAAGCATGGCTACGGGAGAAAAAGTCTCGTCATAGTCCAAACCTGGTCTTTGACGAAAACCCTTCGCCACAAGTCTTGCCTTATAGGTCTCCACCTGCCCATCTACACCAATCTTTCTTTTAAAGATCCATTTGCACCCAACAGGTTTTACCCCAGGGGGTACAACGTCCAAAGTCCACACTTTGTTTGTGTACATAGACTCCATTTCGGATCTCATGGCATCCAGCCACTTCACAGAGTCTTTACTCGTGATAGCTTGCTGAAAACTGGTAGGATCATCATCATCCATGATGCAATCTTCTCCGTTACCATCAATGAGGAAACCGTAGTACCTCTCCGGTGGGCGAGAAGTCTTACCAGACCTACGAAGTGGCCGAGGTTCTTCAGTTTCTGCTGCAACAGCCGGTTCAACCAAATCGTCATTTGTAGTTTTTGTCTCTAGAACCTCTTCTAGATCTACCACCTCGCCATTATCTTTATCTGTGAAAAACTCTTTTTCCAAGAATGTGGCATACTGAGAAACAAACACTTTTTGTTCCTCTTTGTGGTAGAATAGATATCCATAAGAATTCTTTGGATATCCCACAAAGTTACATAAGACTGACCGTGTCTCGAGTTTGTCCAGATTCTGCTTTTTAACATAGGCCGGGCAACCCCAAATCTTAATTCTCTTAAGAGATGGTCTCTTCCCATGCCATATCTCATATGGTGTGGTAGACACGGCTTTGGTTGGAACCCTATTTAGTAGAAACGCTGCAGTCTCCAATGCATGCCCCTAAAACGAGACGGGTAACTCAGCGTCACTCATCATGGACCGGACCATATCTAATAAGGTCCTATTCCTTCGTTCTGACACACCGTTGTGCTATGGTGTGTAAGGAGGAGTGAGCTGAGAGAGAATCCCATTCTCTTTCAAGAAGTTTGCAAATTCTGTACTGAGATACTCACCACCTCGATCTGATCGAAGCATCTTGATACTCAAGCCGGTTTGTTTTTCTACTTCTTGTTTATATTCAATGAATTTCTCAAAAGCTTCGGACTTGTGTTTTAATAAAAATACATGACCGAATCTTGAGAAATCATCAGTGAATGTAATGAAGTATGAAAAACCGCCTCTAGCCTGTGTAGACATAGGCCCACATACATCAGTATGTATGAGGCCCAGGAGCTGAGTAGCTCTTTCTCCGTGTCCGGTAAACGGAGTTTTGGTCATTTTACCCTTGATACAAGACTGGCAAGTCGCATAAGATTTATATTCAAAAGAATTTAAGTATCCATCTTTGTGTAACTTGTTTAGTCTTGTTTCGTTAATATGACCAAGTCTACAGTGCCAAAGAAAAGCTTCATTTAACTCTGAAAGTTTTCTTTTATTAGTGTGTTGTATACTGAAAACTGTGTGTTGATTTAGGACATATATTCCGTTGTTAAGCGTACCATACCCAACCAACATTTGATTCAGGTTAATGTTCATAACATTGTTCTGCAATACAAAATTATACCCTTCATTGTCCAACAAAGAAACGGATATTATATTACATAGCATACTTGGTACAAAATAACATGGATTTAAAACCAAAATACATCCAGATGGCAACCCCAAGTGATACTCTCCCACTGCGACTGTATGTACATTGGAATTATTTCCAACGCGGAGAGTATGGTCACCTGTCCTCAAAACCTTGCTATTTCTCAGCCCCTGCATAGAATTGCAAATGTGAGAACCTGAACCGGTATCCAATACCCAGGAAGCAGAGTTTATAGAAAAACAGTTTTCAGTCACAAACGCACCTGAAGCAGAAGCATCACCATGCTTCTTCTTGAGACTTAAGTACTCCGTGCAATTGCCATTCCAATGTCCTGTCTTGTGGCAGTGAAAACATTTGCCCTTCCCCGAGTCTCCAGCCTTGGACTTTCCCTTTCCCTTCACCTTTTTAGCTCCGCCCTTAGGATTAGTGGGTTTCTTCTTTTTCTTTCCCTTAGCCTTGGCTTTCGGGCGAGAAGAGGAAGACTGTCCAATAGTCATAACGGGAGTTTTTGCTAACTTCATAGTGCTCTCTGCACTCCTTAACATGTTAATGAGTTCAGGGAGGTCCTTCTCCATGCCATGCATGTTGAAGTTCATTATGAACTGAGCAAAGGTGGAGGGGAGGGACTGCAGAATAATATCTATATATTATTCATTGTCCATCGTCCATCCAAGGTCCTCAAGCTCTTCTATAAGAGCTATTATCTTCAGAACATGGTCTCATACTGGTGTGCCAGAGGCCATTCGCATCTGAAACAATTTCTTTGATGCTTCGTATCGTAATACGCGGGATTGCTCCCCATACAACTCCTTTGTATGGAGCAATATACCGTGAATGTCCATGTCCTCGTGCTGCTTTTGATGTGTGTTATCCATCGATGCAAGCGCGAGGCATGTGGCCGTGGCACAGTCAGCATCCCATGTCTTGCGGACTTCAATGTCCGCAACTGAGGATTTTGGACCAGGGATGGGCGGGGCTGAAGCCATGAGGACATATGATACTTTATCATAAGTCAAGGCGATTTTTCAGATTCCTCAGCCAGTCTTTATAGTTGGTCCCATTCAGTTTATTTTTATCTAGTAAAAGCTTGAGTCCAGTCATGGGTATCTGCCATTAAGAGAGAGAAAAGAATACACTCAGCGAAAGCTCTTGCATGGATCAGATTGGTTATTATCTTGTCTAATCGATGTTTCCCACTGCTTTTATCGAGTTTTTCTTTCAAACCTTAAAAAGAAAAACTAGCCAGGATTAATTACAGTCTAAAACTTCGCTAACCGTTCAGCCAGACCAGTGTCGGTACTTGAGGGAGGTTCCCCGTGCTTTCGCACGGACCTAATTAGAGTAAACCTCGTTTTCCCAGAGGCGGAGCCCCGTTAACACCTTTCTAGACACCTAATGAGTTAGCTAATTGTAAATTGTAAAACTCTCCTAGGAGCAACTATTGCCCACAGTAGGATCGGGATCCAACCATCACATGGAAGGTATGCAATCTCATTGCAAATTTCAACTATTGAAATTCCCGATGTGGTTTTTACCCCTGGCACTTATGACCTTAACTAAGGTCAACAAATCATAAGTACCAGTCAAGTTCTACCCGTCATTTCTTGATTAATTAGACCCACTCATATGATCCTTAACTAAGGTCAACAAAGTTATAAGAATGTCCTAATTAATCTGCATCATATGCAATATAGGAAGACATCACTTAGCTACCGTACACTACGCCTTAACTATAGTCAACAAACGTAGCACGAATACTAAGTACTCTACTTCCTAAAATGACGGAGGGTTGTGGATGATTTTTAAGAAAATCTTTAACGCTTTGAACTTGACATCGTTGTAGAATCAAATGGTTTTCAAAAGGAGTGGCTTAAGCTCCGCAGTTTTGAAATATAGCTTTTTCATAAAAAAGCCGAGTGGTTTTTCAAATCCGATTCTACAACATCTTTTTAGGTTTATTTTCTTTACATTAATCACATTAATGTAATCCCATCATTTAATTCCTTAAGCCAATCACAGAAAAGAAACGAAAAATAACACGTACGCTTATGCCATCCGCATTCGCCGCAATGTTCCGTTATGCACCGTTAGGTTACTTAACTAACGGCATACCGGGACGGGACTAGCGCGGGTGTAAAACATAAGCAACGTCTACTATATATCATATATATAATATGTCATTCGTCTCAGATATCACAGAACACAGGCAGCAGAAATATAGATATAACGTGGGATATACTAGGACGTCCGTATTTAGTATTTAGCCAGAATAGAAAATACGGATTCCACAGTCGCGATGAATAGCCAAGCCCACACCCTGGACCCCTACGAGAGCGGCAAATGACCCTGCCAATTCTGGAGTTTAGGAGACCCGGTCTCGACTCCTCGAGATGGCCTCCCACTGAACCCCAGAACCCGGTCACCTGTGCTCCCCTCCTTGGGTCTATCCTAATGCGGAAAAGTAATAATATACAACACTGGTGACACAACCTCAACCCGGAAGTGCCCCAAATAAAAGAATATTACATTACATTTGAATTTACATGAATGAAAATATAAAACTCTCATCTCACATAAACCCCCCCCCGGTTATTCAATCGCGACAATCCTGCACATCATATCTCAGCAACTCATAATATCTCATATCATCAACGTAAGTAAGTATGCATACCCCAATTGTCGTTGATGTATAGCAACGAAACCGGCGATATCGTACATACTATACTTACTGTCACAGAAAAGAAAGTGTAAAACTGCAATATCTGGAATCCACATTCGCTTTAGACATCACAAATGCGAAATATCACATATTCCGTATTTCATGTCTAGTAATATGAATTCCACACATTGCATCACATTCCGGATAAACAGACAGTATTGAAGTTTTCGAACGAACCATCAAATACCCAGGATTCACTAAAGCCCAACACTTGAGCAGAGTTCAAACACCTGGAGTGTGACACAGTAGTAGCGGTCCAGCCGTAGAAGGGTCAAGCCAACGCCTCACATGTGGCACGCCGTACTGCCCCAAACCCTAAGGTTCAAAGGGCAGTTCAAGACGGTCACATAATCGAGTTAAGGTTTGTTGTCTTCTAGAGGGACCACCACAAAAAGACTTGCACGTATCTCCAAAGCATTTAAACCCCGTGAATAGTGAGCAAATGATACTCGTTCAAACACTTCAATACTTTCTAATTTACCCGGAAAAGCTACGAAATGAAAATACCGATCAAAACTACGTGTCCAAAACCATCTCCAGAAAATACAGTACTATATTCAGATTAAACATACCTAAAACAGTATACAAGCAGACCTAGGAATTATGGTGCAAATTTCATAGCATGATGCCACTGTACGGCCGCGGATCCGCGGCCTAAGAAAGGAATTGCCGCGGTTCCGCGGCCATATGAACAGTTCACTGCATCATATTTCACCATTATTCTTAGTTTTTCCTGCTGTATTTTTTAAGTATTTTTAATTCTGAAAAATGTCAGATTTTAAAATTTGTTCAGAGAGGGTCCAAAAAATCGTATTTTTTGTCCGATCAGGGTTTTTACTTCGTAAAAGCGTCGCCTAATGTTCTAGGTCAGCTTTGATACCAATGTAAGGTTTGCCTAGCACCCTATGAAGAGTTTTGAAGCATCACATGCCTTAAAGTTTTAATTTTGATGGTGCTAAACAAGCATGCAAAGGAATCGATCCTAGAAAATTAGGGTTTCGAAAATTAAAGCGAACAAAACTAGGGTTTCGAGACTACAACCTTTGTAGCTCCCTTTCGCTGGACTCCTTGGTCTCTAGGGTGTTAAATGGAGGTCCTCTTAAAGTCCTCTTGCGTCTACGACGATCCACCCGAAGTTCCCCGTCCAAGCTCGCAACTTCGTAAAACCGAAGATAACACTCTAAACAAGTTGGCTAAACTTGCATAGAATGATGTTGTGGTTTGGAATCTCACTTCAAAAACCTTTCTTTAAGTGTGTTTAACTCACTAGAAAAACCTAGAGAGCAAGTGGTGAAAGAGGATGAAGATGATGGCTTTTTCTTTTAGCAAGTGTAAAAGATAAAGATGACTCTCTTCAAAAAAGAAATGAAATATAACCTTTTATATTTTATTCCTTCTTACACACAACCATGGTTAAGTGATGGAGAGTTTATTTAACTTGAGTTTTAAATGATAAAGAGAAGGATAACCCAAGGTTAGAGGTAGGTGAGCTTGGTTAGGTCAAAGGAAGAATGTAGAAGCTAGAAAAGATTATCCTTTTCTTTTCAATTTGTTTTAAATACAAAATTAAATAATAATCCATCACTTAATCCATGGTGTGAGTCTTATATTGCCACCATTTCCATATGTTAACAACCATGATAGATGGGTGTATGTATGTGTGTATGTATGCACATCCACATGTGCATGAAACTAGAATGAAATAAAGAAACACATGCATGCATGCATACATCCATCATCTTCTAGAAAGGTTTCAAGTGAGAAAACTAATGGTTAGATGATAAATCAACACTTGATTTATCAATCCGGTCATATCTCATATGACCCCACCAAAAGCAGGCCACCCGATCAATGTTCGGTATCATATACGCACATTTTAATCGGGTGCATGCGCATATCGCATACGCGCACCACAACGTTTCGCCTGGACTGGGTAACTCCTTTGTGGGACTCTAAGACTCGTCAATACGCCGGCAGAGGGTGATGATCATATCAGGTACCCCCAAGCCGCAAGCGGTAAGCTAAACGTAACGGCCACCCGGGTATTGAGCGATCAGAAGACAACAAGCGAACCTGCTACAACTCCCGTCGAGCCAACCGGCAACACTACCGTACAGTCCGGTCTCTTCGTCAGATATGCCGCATATCGAGCCTAGGGATGGTAACGTCGACCCTAATAACTCAATAAGTCATGCCGGTGAATGGTCTATAACAAATCGAGAAACTACTGATAACACTTATCAGCAATTCTCAGCAGCCCTGGCCAGGGACTTACTGATATAACCAGTCGGGCACAGTACAGCATCAACTCCCAATACCGGGAGAGACGAAACCCCTCCTATCGCTCATTGCCTTCGTGTGTCTCGGAACTGTACCCAACGGCCACCTGTTTGCACGACTCAGTAGAGCCATGGTAGGGTGGTAATCAAAGTACAGTGGGAGAACACACAAGACTCCATGACGATCTCGGGTCTACAGACTAACCTGCACTAGTGTCACCTGAGAACTGCTATCCGACGATAGATATAATTCCATATAGGAGTTCTCGGTGAGTCCGTCCAGTGTACCCAGTCAGCACTGAGCACCCGTATATGATCTTGATGTCAAACATCGATGAATGTGGGAACATCCATCGCCCATCATATGGGTCTAGTATCATATACGCTAGTCTACTCTGGTATATCAATGCCCCGTCTCGATATACCTACGACTAGGGACTTTCCAGGATATGCTTATAGACTACAGATGTCCCACTAGTATGATCTCCATCATAATCAGAGCAGTCAAGCCAATATCCTCAGGGCTTTATCAGCATGTATGAGTGAATAATAAGCATGATCAAATCAACATGTCAGATAAAGAAGAACCAGATAGCATACTATCATGTCGAGCAAGAATGCATACTGAATATATATACATGTATAGATACATCCACTATCACATAATGGCCTCTAGGGCATACATATATCCAACAGGTGGAACCAGGATGCACATTGTACACTGATCTATGGGCCTCCTCAAGAACATCACGCCTCAGTCCCTAAGAATCTGGTACGCACAGTCGAGTCCCAAATCGAAGTATCCCCTGATCATCAATCACGAACTCAGAAACTCTGCCCTGCCGAATCTGCTCGATAATCTCTAAAATACGGGCTTCACCGGACTGTGCCTCGCGGATACGGTCAAGTAATTAGGGCGTGCTCTGAAATGGGCCAGCTGTCCCCCTGTAGGAGTAAACTCGAACTGCACTCTGCTGTCACATAAAACCTGCCAATTCACCGTCGACTGCATCTGTACTGTGCTCAAACAAGATAGGCTACCTCCGGGCCTCCTACTCAAAGCATCTGCCACCACATTCGCCTTGCCCGGATGGTATAAAATCTCGCAGTCATAATCTTTCACCAACTCCATCCAACGGCGTTGTCTCAGATTCAAATCTCGCTGCTGAAAGATATACTTCAAACTCTTGTAGTCAGTGAATATCTGGCACGACTCGCCGTAAGGAATGTCTCCAGATCTTAAGTGCAAATACCGCTGCAGCCATCTCTAAATCATGAGTAGGGTAGTTCTGTTCGTATTTCCTTAGCTGCCGAAAAGCATACATAATAACTCTGTCGTGTTGCATCAACACACAGCCCAGCCCCACTCGAGAAGCATCACAATATACCACGAACCCGCCTAATCCTGAAGGCAAAGCTAACACCGGTGCAATAGTCAGACGAGTCTTCAACTGCTGGAAACTATCCTCACATGCCTGGGTCCAATCGAAAGGAACCCCCTTCTGGGTCAACTCGGTCAACGGTGCAGCAATATGGGAGAAATCCTGGACAAAACTTCGATAATAGCCGGCCAGACCTAGAAAGCTGCGAACCTCTGTAACTGATACCGGTCTGGGCCAACGCTGCACTGCCTCGATCTTCCTCGGGTCCACATGAATACCATCTCTCGTCACCACATGATCTAAGAAGTTGACACTGTCTAACCAGAATGCGCACTTGGAAAATTTGGCGAACAACTGATGCTCCCTCAAAGTCTGCAATATGATACGCAAGTGCTGCTCATGTTCCTCCAGGCTTCGAGAATAAACCAAGATGTCGTCAATGAACACAATGATGAACTGATTGAGATACAGCCTGAATACACGGTTCATCAAGTCTATAAATGCTGCCGGGGCATTGGTGAGCCCGAACGACATCACCAAGAACTCATAATGACCATATCGAGTACGGAAAGCGGTCTTCGGAATATCCTCCTTCCGAACCCGCAACTGGTGATAACCTGACCGTAAATCAACCTTCGAGAAAAACCCTACACCCTGGAACTGATCGAATAAGTCGTCAATGCAGGGTAGGGGATATCTGTTCCGCACAGTAACCCGGTTCAGCTGACGATAATCAATGCATAAGCGCATACTGCCGTCCTTCTTCTTAACAAACAGGACGGGAGCACCCTAAGGTGACACACTCGGTCGGATAAGCCCTTTGTTCAGCAAGTCCTGTAACTGATCCTTCAGCTCCCTCAGCTCCGCCGGGGCCATCCGATAAGGCGGTATAAAGATAGGCCCCATGCCGGGGATCAAGTCAATACAGAACTCAATCTCGCGCTCTGGTGGAAGACCAGCAGCTCGTTTGGGAATACATCAGGAAACTCTCTCATAACAGGGACCTGGTCCAACGGGACCTCTGTGGCGCTAGTATTACAAACATAGGCTAAGAATCCCTGACACCCTTTCCTCAAGAGCTGACCAGCGCGAAGAGAAGAAATCAAGCTGGGAAGGGTAGCGCTACGATCTCCCTGAATAACAAGAACCGGCTCACCAGGCAAACTGAATCTGACTGCTTTCTCACGGCAGTCCAGGGATGCATAACAAGTGGCGAGCCAGTCCATACCAAGAAGAACGTCGAAGTCTAGCATATCGAGGAGAATCAAATCAACTGAAGAATCTCTCTCCCCGATACGAACGGAACATGATCGGTACACAAAACGAGCAACAAACGACTCGCCTACCGGAGTAATAACGATAAGCGGCTGATCTAACGGAGAAGACTCTTGACCCAACCACGGTGCAAAGTACATGGATAGATAGAAATATGTGGAGCCTGGATCAAATAATACCCGTGCATCAAAAGAACATACTGGCAGAGTACCTGTCACGACGGCATTGGACGCCTGTGGATCTTGAGGAGTCAACACGAACACTCAGGCCTGTCCACCACTAATAGATGGCTGTCCTCTGCCTCTACCTCGGCCTCTGCCTCTGTCGCCTCGTCCTCTCTGAACCAGACCGCCACACCCACGAACTCTAGGAGCATCTGGCTGGCGTGGAGCATCATCAGGGGTAGGAAGTAGAGCTCTCTGAGGAGGTGGTGAAGGTGGTAAGGTCACATGCGGGACTGTCGCGGGGCCCTGGCGCCCCATGGTACAGTCTCTGATATGGTGGTACTGACTCCCACACCGAAAACATCCTGGCGACGACTGCTGGGTCTGTAGATATGAACCAAATAACTGACCTCGTCTCAATCCTCTGCCGCCACCATCTCCCGGAAATAATCTATCGCGGTGTCTACCCATCTGCCGCTGAGCTGGCGTATCAGTACGGATCCTTTTCGGCCCAGAAACGACCGGAGTCTCAGAAATGCGTTCCTCCAAAAGTAAGGTTGCGTCCATCACGGCTGCGTATGTATCAAAGTGCTGGGTGCCGATGGCAAGGAATAGCTGTGTGTCAAGCCCTCGCACAAACCTTTTTATTCTCTTCTCTTCCGTGTCTACTAGGTACGGAGCATATCAAGACAACTGGGTAAACTGTATATCATACTCCGACACTGTCATCCCTGGAGTCTTGCGCAGAGACTCAAAACTGTGGGCTCGAGCATCTCGGACACTCTCCAGAAGAAAACGGGCAAGAAATGCAACTGTAAACTCGTCCCAGGTCATAGAAGGTAGACCTGCATCTCGGCCTCTCTCTACTGAATCGTACCACGTCTAAGCAAGGCCCTCCAGACGAAAACTCATGAACTCCACCCATCTATCATCAGAACACCTCAACGAACGGCAAATCCTAGCCATCCTATCAAGAAATGCCTATGGGTCCTCTGTCGCATCCGTACCGGTAAAAGCTGGAGGTCTCAATCTCATAAACTCCTGTAGTGAAACAGGGATAGTCGCAGTAGTAACAGGGGTAACCGTCTGAGCAGCAGGTACAATCGTGGTCTGTGCGGTGGAAGGAGCTTCCTCGGATCTCTGTGCCCGACTGGACTCAACTAAAGATCTCATCATCTGTCGCAACTCCTGCATACAGGCCTCTAATCTTGCAATACGGTTGGGAGAAGGCGGATCAATCTGACCCTGAGCGGTAAGTGTATCATCCCGCTCGATCCTCGCCTCAGACGAGCCCGCTCGAAGCTCATCCCTAGCGGCAGCCCGCTGAGCTCTCTAGTCTTTGGCGGCATCGAAGCTGGAATAAGAAACAGGAGCGATAAGATGATTACAATTGAATCAAGGAATGCAAGGAATCAAAAAAGGAAATACAAGAAATTATTTCCTAAGGTCACTTAGGCGGAGTACCGTATCGTAAGTATGCCGAGGAACATACCCACGCTACGCGACTCTGCTTAAGTCACCTACTCCATCTACCAAGGGTCGTCCTACACTCAGAAAGGTAAAACCTACGCTCTGATACCAACTTTGTCACGATCCGAAAGTACAGAACATGACTGGCACTTGGATTATGAGACGTCTAAACGCGTAACGTAAACTAATGCATGTTACATCAAAACTTTCAAAAAAAAAAACCTTTTTCATTTCATTTTTCCAACCTATTTTACCATAAACAACTAAACTTGAAATGGTTTGCTAAAATTTTTGTTACACTTAATTTTAGTTTATAATGGTTCCTAATTATGTAATTTACCGAATTAAATTTGTATTTATCACTAATTAAATGTATTTTTAAAAGCTTAAAATAATATTTAAAATAATTAATTAAGGAAAAAAATTTAATTAACTAGAAAATTTTAAGTGACAATTTAGTGACCAAATTTTAGCAATATCTTATCTAGATTTTGTATAATTAGGCCTATATTGATAAAAATAATCATTTCGACTTTTTACGGAAAAGACTGCTAATTTTGCCGATTACCGAAAAACTGCCTAAAGGATTTTCGAAACGTTACACTTGGCTCAGGCAAAACGGAGTAGAAGCACATATATGATATGTGCGGGACCGAGAACAATACGGGTATGTGATACCGTATTAGATTCTCAGCGATATGAGATATCGGCCGATGATTGATGTTATTTTCCGTTGTCGGTTTAAGAAAATGTATAGAATCACAACCAAAAATATTTTGACCGCAATCAATAACGGTGTCAAATGTAGCGCGTTAGTAAGTGCGGATCGTCCACAGGGAAAGTGTAATCGTTCGTATTTTGTTTTGTTTGAATTGAAAATTTAATAGAAAAGAAAAGCAAAATGATTCAAGATTTTTATCGATGAGTTCAAGTGTCACTATTCTAATCAAGAATCAAGAAAACGATAAACATCAAGAATCAAGATGTGATATAATTCCAATCGATTTGGGTTTCAAGATTTGTAGTAAAGCTCGTAGGAATCGATTAGATTGTAGATGTGAAGAAGATTCAAGATTACGATTTCTTATCTATTAACAAATTGATGCTAAATTGATGTAGAATTCATCAACGATCAAGGATCTTGCGAAGAATTAGGGTTCCTCGTCCAATCCTTTGTCCTTTCGATGAATCACATTCACTAGATAGCTTCTTAAAAGTCGAATGATCAAATGTTGATCTCTAGATCGTGCGAAAGGAATCAAGAACACATTCGCATCGATCTAGATTATCGATCAATCGATTTTCAAGAATTTACAATTGTTTTAAGACTTAAGAAAAACATTTAAAGATTCATCAACATCATCATTCTACAATCATCTCCATTCCTCCACGAGCGGAGTTTATTCACGCATCATCACAAAGAATACATTCAAGATTTGAATATGAATCATAATGCTTGAATTGAAATAAAAGCAAGTTTAAAGAACCTTCACCTTTATTTATTCCACAAATTGTTACACATTGCTCAAGAGACTACAAGAATTTGAGAAGGAACAAAATTGTCGAATCTAGCGTTGCATCGGCTCCTTGAGTCGTGGATCAGCTTGGATCTCGTGCTCCGATGAATGCCGGCTTCGCTTCTAAAGGATGGTTGAAGATTTGCTTTGCTTGAACACCATGAATCTTGAATTTGGAATCTTGATTGATTGGATTAGGGTTAGGGTTTTGACACAAGCCTTGTCACTAGACTTGTGGGTGGAAATTGGGGAAGATGATGATTGAACTAGTGATTGATTCACTAATGATTGATTCCCCCTTCCAAGTGAGCCTTGGGGTCTATTTATAGGTTTTCCAAACCCTAGGTCTAGGAATTCAATTTTGAGTTTTCCCTCCAAAAGTTAGTTAGGGGAAGAGGCTTCTAGAAGTAGTTAGTTAGGAGATTAGCTTCTACCCTAAGCTAGGAGGTTAGGGAGAAGGTTCTAGGTCTTTAATGGAGTTTAAGTGAAGCTTGTTGAGGAAGCTAAGAGTGTTTAGTTTAGAACCCAATGACTTGCTGATCTGGAAGAATGTTCTAGAGTAATATGGAGATTGAAGTAGCTTTCTGAAGTGCACACACTGATTTAGGAGTTATGGGCTGAAACAGAGGTGATGACGTGGCAAGGCTGCCGCGGTTCCGCGGCACAATGCGGCTCCGGCCGCGGAATCGCGGGCATGTAGCTTCCTTAGGGCTTCAAACTTCACATGCTGCCTTCTACTATCTTTGGTATTATTCTCTGATATATTTAATCTCTTAATGATTTTTAGATCATTGCCAGATTCCAAATCCATGAGTTGGCGTAATGTTTGATCAGCACATTGTAAATTTTGACCTTTCTTCTGGATTTTCCTGCACAGACTTCGAAACACAAGTTGCGATATATAGGAATGATGCCATGCTATGAAAAGCACTCAATTTCCCTAGAAATGCCGGTTTTAAGGTCTAACACATGTAAGATGATATTTAACAACTGTTTTGATAATATGTGAAATATGAATACCGAACACTTCCAAATGAGTGCAAATGATAGGGAAATTGCCGGTTAATAGATGCAGTATTTTCGACTGATCAGCCGGGTATATGTGGTATAGCCGGGTCATCGGATCAAGTGTTGATTCGATGAACTGATACAGATTATATTAGTCAGTTATTTGTGAAATAGCCGGATTATCGGATCAAGTGTTGATTTGATAATTTAATGTATAATAATATATATGATATATTAAATTACATTAACTAATATAAGCTCATTAAAAGATTCTTTTTCTCACTCGGGTAATACATTGATATATATGCGATATATGTTAATTGTATTATTTTCTTTTATTACAAAATATATTATATATGTGATATATAATATTGTAACATGTTATAGTTACTAATGCAACAGGATTAGTGGAGATTAAACAAGGTTAGGGTTTGATTTAGGTTAGCTCATTCTTGAAGCTTCTAGAAGCTTTTCTTTTTGTCATGAGCTAGGATATTTTGTATGATATTTTGTAACCCAAACCACACCCCTAACTCAAGTTAACTCTCTACAAAGGTTAGCTATTATTTTATTAGCAACCATGGTTGCATTTTGTAGTTATCATAATAATACATTATTCATCACAAAAGGATTCATCTTCTTCTTCCTCTTTGAAAAGCTTTCTTGCTTTGATTTTTGTGATGAAAGTGATCGAGAATAAGATAACAAATGAGAGCTAAAATCCTACTGCATCATACTCGTCTACCCTTGCCATTTAGATGAGAGTGTTCACTTCATTAGTGAGTGAGAGCTTGTGTTAAAGAAACTTCAAGGATGATCATCTTTGTTATCGAAGATCGGAAGCAAGCTTGCATCTTTCTCTTCATGGAGCCTCTCTAGAGTCTGGATGCACGATGATCGCAGCGAAGGGACCTCAACACGGAGCTTTAGAAGTGAAGGACCGGATCTACAAAGATTGTAATCCCTCACTTAGTGTTAAAGTGTTTAACATGCTAGTTTTCGCCTAATCTCTAATTTAAAGATCTTGGTTAGGGTTGTTCGGCACGGCTAAATTTTAAATCGGGCATGGTCGATACCTTGTAGAACCTTATTAAAGTGCCTAGTAACCCTGCAGTGGTATCAGAGCCAAGCTAGAGCTTTAGGCGAAGTCTAGGTGAAGTTTAAAGTCCGATCGAACCCCAGAACTCCGGTTTATACCCTTCTTTGGAAATTTTATAAAAATGTTGATTTTTTCGTATTAAAAATACTCAAAAAAATCAGCAGGGAAATATAAGGATTACTGTGCAACACGTGCCGCTGATCTCATTAAAGCATCGCGGAACCGCGGCCGTACCATGGCTTGCGCGGCGGTTCCGCGGCCAAACTGTAGCAATTGGGTTTGTTGTTAGCACAGTAATATCCGTATGAATTTCCTGATTGTTCTGGGCATTTTTAATTCTACTCAAGTGTTAAGTTTTCTGGGTTGTATTGGAAGCTCGTTGATTCAATCGGAAAATATAACTTCGTTTAGTTTGTCCGGGTAATTTTTAGAACGTATTAAAAAGTTCGACCGGATATCAATAACTCACTTTTTCCCCTGCCAGAAAATTTCCAAGCGTTGGATTTTTCCGTACTTTAAGAACGTTCTAAGTCGTGCAAGTTACGCGGTGGACCCTCTAGAAGACAACAAACCTTAACTCGATTATGTGACCGCCTTGAACTGCCTCTGAACCTTAGGGTTTGGGGCAGTACGGCGTGCCACATGTGAGGCGTTAGCTTGACCCTTCTACGGCTGGACCATTGGTACTGTAGCATGTGATGGATGTTTTTAAACTAATTTCAAGTGTTGAGAACTATTTGGGAAAACTTGGGTGTTTGATTATTCGATCGGAAAGTTTAACACTGTCTTTTTATCTGGAATGTGATACAATATTTGGAATCCACAGGTAGTTATGAGATAACTAATTTGAAAGTTATAAATCTAGTAGTTTAGTCTCAATTGATCGGTTGCCACGGAATTTTGATGTGATCAAAAGCCCGTCGCAATCACGTAGCGTACGCGGATACTCGCCGGGTAAACTTAATAGACAGCCATGCCCCATAGCCCCGACCAAGTGACTGTAGGAGAACCCCGTCGCCAAAAGCATCTGTTCGGGTGCTCGCGGCAGCGGTGTTCCGCCTTAGTGCACTTCGTCGACGGCATCCGGGGGTGCGGCCGTCTACTAAAGTTTGCGAAGAGCATTCGATCAGGATGTCAGGAATCTTGTTGAATTGCCCGACTAGATATTGAAAAGAGTTTTCGATAAATGAGACTAAAATGCGGGGTTTATAATTGTTAGGCATGCGATAAGGAATTCATTTGGTTAGGCATGAGATGTCTAAGGAAGTTGCGGATTCCAACTGTTGTAGTTTTACAGTTTCTTTTATGTGACCGTAAGCGTAGTATGTGGTGTATCGCCGGCTTCGTTGCTATACATCAACGACAATCGGGATACGCATACTTGCTTACGTTGATGATATGAGATATTATGTGTTGCTGTGATATGTTATATTGGATCGTCGTGTTCTGAATAGCCGGGGGTTTTATGTGAGATGAGAGTTTTTCTTTTTCATTCATGTAAAATTCATTTGTATATAATATTCTTTTATTGGGGCACTTCCGGGCTGAGGATGATGTCACCATTGTATATTATTTACTTTTTCGCATTAGGTCGACCGAAGGCGGGGAGCACAAGTAACCGGGTTCTAGGGTCCAGTGGGAGACCACCTCGAGGAGTCGAGACCGGGTCTCCTAACCCTAGGATTGGCAGTGTTGCTTGCCGCTCTCGTAGGGGTCTAGGGATGTGGGTTTGGCTATTAATCGCGACCGTGGAATCCGTGTTTTATACAGGCTCATACTAAAACACAGACCTCCTAGTATATCCAATATTTCATATATGTTTCTTCTGCTGCAATGTTCTGTGATGAGATCATATTACTGCCTGAGACGAATGGTTATATTATATATATGAGATATATGTTATATTGCAGATTTCGTTTCAAAAGTGATGCTTGTGAAGCATATTAAATGGGACTTCATTAATGAGATTAATGAAACTAAAAGAAACATAAAGATGTTGTAGAAACTTGTTTAAAAACTGGTAGCTCTAGTTCTTGGTTTGCATAGCAGTGTTCCTTGTAGAACATCCAGCACCTTATTCGATAAGGAATGAGCCGATATCCCTTCACCGGGAGTGACCTCTTTAGCGAAACTAACAGATGCTACAAACTCGGATTGTCTTTTGATTGTTTCTATAGTTTTTGCTTGTATAGTGATATTTATGAAATATCCTACACCTTATTCGATAAGGAAAGAGCCGACGATCCCTTCACCGGGAGTGACCTCTTTAGCAGAACTAGAAAATGCCTCAAAAACATTCCATTTAAAATCACTCGATTCTAGAACGATATCAAGTTCATTACGCAAAGGGTTTTCTTAAAAACATGCCATAGCCCTCCGTCATTTCAGATAAGTACTTCATAGTATTCGTACTACATTTGTTGGCTTTCGTCAAGGCGTAGTGTGCGGTAGCTATTTATGCTTATCTGTATAAGCATATGATGCGATTGAGTTAGGGTAGTCGTGCGACTTTGTTGGCTTTCGTCAAGGGTCGTGCGGGTGGGTTTAATTCAATCGGGAAATGACGGGCTGAACTTGACTTGTACCCTATGGTTTGTTGGCTTTCGTCAAGGTCATAGGATGCTAGGGGTAAAAATATTATTGGGAATTTCAAGTGTTGAAATTTGCAATAAGATTTCATACCTTCTATGAGATAGTCGGATCCCGATACCCACTGCGAGTAAGAGTTACTCCTGGGAAAGTTTTACACATTACAATTAGCAGATCAAGTAGGTGTCTGGAAAGGTGATAACGGGGTTTCGCCCCTGGGAAAACGAGGTTTACTTTAATTAGGTCCGTGCGAAAGCACAGGGAACCTCCCTCAAAGTACCGGCACTGGCCTGGCTGAAAGATTGGCAAACTAGTATAGTGTAATTAATCCCGGCTAGTCTTTCCTTTTAGGGTTTGAAGGAAGATTTGACTAAAACAGTGGGAGACATCCTGATTAGATAAATTGATAACCAATCTAATCTTGTAAAAGCGCACGCTGAGTGTTTTCTTCTCTCTCTCTCCCGGTAGCGACCATGTCACGCCTTAATCAAGATAATAATACGGATGTATTGACCGAACCCGCTTGTTATACTGCGCTAAGGAACGTTGGTCCCGCTCCAACTTATAATTGTTATAAGGCAGAGCAAGAAATTGGGGAATACCAGATTTCCCGTGCCACCAAAACGAAGAAAGTGCATGCTGATGCTTCTTCTTCGGGTGTGTTCATTACCAAGAAATGTTTCTTAGTATCCTTTACATCCTGGATATGAGATACCAGATCAGGATCCCATATATCTAATTTGTTACATGGGCTACAGATAGGTAGAGAACTGAGAACGGGTGATAAGTTTCATGAGATAGAAACGGTGCAAGTGTTGCAGCCAAGTCTGTTGGTAATTATCACCCTGTATTACTAGAATACATTGATTCTGAACGAATGTTATTAGATACCGAACCTGATATACAGCATCATATCAGTCTCTTTATTAGTAAAGAAGGATATAATTTTGTATTGTTGGATAATGTTTTAAACATTTCCTATATCAAGAGTTGATCGGTTCACGCACGTTATCTAAAAGTATAGACGTTCTAAATCAAACCACAGTTCTTAACGTACAGAACACACGCAAGATGAAGAGTTCAGAAATGAACGAATCATTCTTGAGGTATTGTAGACTAGGTCATATCAATGCGACCCGACTAGCTGAAGTTACATAAAGATGCATATTTAAATTAGTTTGAATTTACATCTTGTGAAACTTGTCGGTCATGTCACAGAGATAAGATGACCACAGCTCCGTTTATTGGAAACAGAGAAAGAGTTAGTGAACACTAGGGATTGATACATGCTGGTGTATGAAGGTAGGGTCTACATATGCCAGGACCGGTTCTTTGTACTTCATTACATTCACTGATGATCTCTCAAGATTCAAACATATGTTCCTGTTGAAACACAAGTCCGAAACTTTTGAGATAATCACAGAATATAAGTTAGAAGTAGAGAACCAAAAACTGGGTATAAGTATTATGTCCTTTGATGAGATCAAGGAGGAGAATACTAGAGCACAGAATTCCTGGATTATTCTAAAGGAGAATGAGATTCTCTCTCAGCATTACTCCTCCGTATACACCATAGCACGATGGTATATCGGGGCGGAGCAACAGCACCCTATGCGATATGGTGTGCTCTATGATGAGTACTACTGAGTTTCCTATTTTCTTTTGGGAGTTATGCACTTGAGAAGTTGCATACCTATTGAATAGGGTTCCAATCAAATCAGTTGCCTACCGCTTCATATGTGATATGAAATGGTAAGAGCCCATATCTTAAGTATGTTAAGATTTAGGGGTGTCCAGCCTATGTCTAAAAGCATAATCCGGGCAAGCTCGAGGCAAAGTCAGTTCTGTAGAAGTTTGTTGGATATCCCAAGCATTCGCAAGGGAATATCTTCTACCTAACCGAGGAACAAAAGATGTTTTGTTTCTTAACGTGCCACCTTTGTGAAAGGGAATTTCTTGTGAAGAAATTATTGGTCATGAGGTAGAACTGGAAGGAGTTCCAGCTATACAAACTGCAGCTGATGATTTGGTAGAACCAAATGATTCAATAATTTCCAATGAACCTCAGCCTCTCCGTCGATCTAGTAGGGTTCCTCACCCACCTGAGAGATACTTCAGTTTCTCTATGACAGTGGAAGCGAGGATTGCATCATGAGTTGATGAACCAACTTGTTTCGAGTAGGCCATCAAGAGTGGGACTCTGTAAGAATGGCTGGATGCTATTGCGATCTGAGATGGAATCATTATACACAAACAAAGTATGGACATTGGTTGCTTTATCTGAAGGGTTAAATCACCATCAGGAGCAAGTATATCTTGAGAAGATTGCTTGGTGTACATGGAAAAGTTGAGACTTTCAAAGCTATGCTTAAGTCCATCCAGATCCTACTTGCCACGGCTACATACTATGACTACAATATCTGGCGATTGGGTGTCATGACTGCCTTTCTAAGTGTTGATTTGGAAGAGAGCGTCTATAAGTACACAGCCAGAGGGCTTCGTAGACAGTGGGAGCAGTGGAAACGTGTGAAAGATGTTTTATGTGATAAATCAGGTATCGCGGACTTGGAACATCTGTTTTTATGTGGTAGTCAAAGAGTTTGACTTCATCAAAATGATATATGAACCTTGTATATACAAAAAGGTAGTAGGGAGTATGGTGGTGATCCTCGTGGTGTATGTGGATGACATACTCCTGATAGGGAAGGAGTTTCCTATGCTACGCTCGGTCAATCTCTGCTTATCACAAGGATTCTCCATATAGGATCAGGGTGATACCTCCTAAATCCTAGGTTTTATATCTATGAGATAGATCTAAATAGATGTTAGGATTCTCACTAATTGTAGTGAGATGGTATCAATGGATCCTGGCGAGATTCACTGGAAAGGTTCCAGGGTGATAAGGACGACTAAATGTTAGTCGCAGGCATTGTTTTTACCCTCAGTAGGGGGACGGTATGTTGGAAGAGTTCCAAGCTAGATACCGTGACTTACTAGACGATTAAAGGCAAGATACATTGTTACCAAGGATGCTACCAAAGAGGCAGTCTGGATACATATATGTTCATGAGATGAACTTCGTTCCTACCATTGTGTGATAATGGAGTTGTGGCTTTTGCCAAGGAACCCTCCGTCCCATCAGAAATCCAGATATAATTCTTAGGTAGTATCACCTGATCATGGAGATAGTTAATCTCTAGGGAGATTGGGGTTAGGAGAGTAGACACAGAGGACAACAGCGCGGATCCACTCACAAAGGCCTTTTTCCCAGTAGAGACTTTTATAGGATGGTTGAGTATGAGATACTTCAACCGCAGCTAATTTTTAGGTATGCGATACCACAACAGATGGCCCTAGTGCAAGTGGGCAAGTGGGAGATTGTTAGTTATATGTTTGCCCTAGAGGCCATTACTGTACATATGATGTATATAGTAGTGGATGGTTGGACATATATAGGGAGGACTTTCTTGCTCGAAACGATAGTATGCTATCTGGTTGCTCTTTATCTTAATATGTACTCTGATTGTCTCTATGTTACATCTTGATAAAGCCCTTAGAATGAGTACTTGACTACCAGGACTATGATGTAGATCATACTAGTGGGGTCAGTGTAGTCGCCAAGTACATCCTTCAAAAGTTCCTAGTCGTGGGTGTATCGAGACAGGGCATCGATATACCAGAGTAGACTAGCGTATGCGCTTCTTGACCCATACGATGGGCGATGGATGATCCCATATCCATTGGTGTTTGACATCAGAGAAGGTATACGGGTGCTCAGTGGAGACTGGGTACACTGGACGGACTCGCCGAGAACTCCCAGATGGTATTATACCTCACGTCAGATGGCAGTTCTCTGGTGACACTGGTACAGATTAGTCTGTAGACCCTAGATCGTCATAGAGTCTTGTGTGATTCCCACTGTGCTTTGATTTTCATCATACCACATCCAAGAAGGCGTGCAAAAAGGTTGCTTTTGGGTACAGTCCCGAATCACATGGAGGCAATGAGCGATAGGAGGGGATTCGTCTCTCCCGGTATAGGGAGTTGATGTTGCGCTGTGTTCGATTGGCTATAACTGGAAATCCCTGGCCAGGGTTGCTGAGATTTACTGGTAAGTGTTATCAGTAGTTTCTCGAACTGTTATAGACCTCATATCGACACGACTTATCAAGATACTGGGGTCTGACGTTTACCACTCCTAGGCGAGATATGCGACATATCAGACGAAGAGACCGGACTGTACGGGAGTGTTACTGATTGGATTCGCAGGAGAATGTACAGGCTTACTTGTTGATCTTCTGATCGCTCAATAGTTGGGTGGCTGTTACGTTTAGCTGACCGCTTGCAGCTTGTGGGTGTTTGATATGATCATCACCTACTGCCGGCATATTGACGATTCTTTAGAGTCATACACAGAGGTATCTTGGGTAAGGCAAAACGGAGTAAGAGCACATATATGATATGTGCGGGACCGAGAACAATACGTTTATGTGATACCGTTTTAGACTCTCAGCGATATGAGATATCGGCCGGGTATATGTATATAACCGGGTCATCGGATCAAGTGTTGATTCGATGAACTGATACAGATTATATTAGTCGGTTATTTTTGAAATATCCGGATTATCGGATCAAGTGTTGATTTGATAATTTAATGTATAATAATATATTTGATATATTAAATTACATTAACTAATATAAGCTCACTAAAAGATTCTTTTTCTCACTCGGGTAATACATTGATAAATATGCGATATATGTTAGTTGTATTATTTTCTTTTGTTACAAAATATATTATATATGTGATATATAATATTGTAACATGTTATAATTACTAATGCAACATGATTAGTGGAGATTAAACAAGGTTAGGGTTTGATTTGGGTTAGCTCATTCTTGAAGCTTCTAGAAGCTTTTCTTTTTGTCATGAGCTAAGATATTTTGTAACCCAAACCACACCCTTAACTCAAGTTAACTCTCTACAAAGGTTAGCTATTATTTTATTAGCAACCATGGTTGCATTTTGTAGTTATCATAACAATACATTATTCATCACAAAAGGATTCATCTTCTTCTTCCTCTTTGAAAAGCTTTCTTGCATTGATTTTTGTGATGAAAGTGATTGAGAATAAGAAAAAAAATGAGTGCTAAAATCCTACTTCATCATCGTCATCTACGCTTGCCATTTAGATGAGAGTGTTCACTTCATTAGTGAGTGAGAGCTTGTGTTAAAGAAACCTCAAGGTAGATCATCATTGTTATCGAAGATCGGAAGCAAACTTGCATCTTTCTCTTCGTGGAGCCTCTCTAGAGTCTGGATGCACGATGATCGCAGCGAAGGGAGCTCAACATGGACCTTTAGAAGTGAAGGACAGGATCTACAAAGGTTGTAATCCCACTCACTTAGTGTTAAAGTGTTTAACATGCTAGTTTTCGCCTAATCTCTAGTTTAAAGATCTTGGTTAGGGTTGTTCGGCACGGCTAAATTTTAAATCGGGCATGGTTGA
This sequence comes from Agapanthus africanus, assembly GCA_030015575.1. NCBI lineage: Eukaryota > Viridiplantae > Streptophyta > Magnoliopsida > Asparagales > Amaryllidaceae > Agapanthus > Agapanthus africanus. The sequence continues at coordinate 285,149,551 of CM057346.1, forward strand.
TGCCTTGTAGAACCTTATTAGAGTGCCAAGTAACCTTGCAATGTAATCTGTTACATGGGCTACAGAAAGGTAGATAACTGAGAATGGGTGATATATCTCTAAGAGTTAAAAAATAGTGCAATTGTTGCAGCCAAGTCAATTGGCAAATATCACCTTGTATTACCAAATGGTAAATACATTGATTTTGAACAAATGTTTTTAGATACCGAACCTGATATACAACATTACATCAAATTCTTCATTGAGTTAAAGAAAGATATAATTCTGTATTGGAGGATAATATTGTGAACATTTTCCTAAATCAAGAGTTGATTGGGTTGGGCACGTTATGTAATAGCATATACATTCTAAATCAAACCGCAGTTCAGAGTATATAGAACACACACAAGAGGAATAGTTGAGAAATGAACGAATCCTTCTTGTGGCATTGTAGACTAGGTCATATCAATGCGACATGACCAGCTAAGTTACATAAGGATGAATATAAGAATCTGTTCGAATTTTCATCTTATGATACTTGTCAGTCTTGTCTCAAAGATAAAATGACCAATACTCCATTAACTAGAAACAGAGAAAGAGTTACTGAACTCTTGGGACGAATACATGATGATGTATACAGTCCTATGTCTACAAATTCCAAGGGGTGTTCTTTATACTTCATTACATTCATCAACAGTCTCTCAAGATTCGAACATGTGTTCCTGTTGAAACACAGTCTGAAACTTCTGAGAAATTCAACGAATATAAGCTTGAAGTTAAGAACTAGACGGGTAGAAGTATTAAGTCCTTCGATGTGATTGAGGAGGAGAATACTTACTCATTGAGTTCCTGGATTTTCTAAAAGGAGAATGAGTTTCTCTCTCTGCGTACTCCTTCGTATACACCACAGCACAACGGTATATCGGGGTGGAGGTATCGCACCATATGAGATATGGTGTGCTCTATAATGAATACTGTTGAGTTGCATGTTTCTTTTTGGTGTTATGCACTTGAGAGGCTGCATACCTATTGAATAAGGATCCATCCATATCAGTGCATACCACTCCATATGAGATATAGTGTGGGAAGAGACCATATCTTAAACGAGTTATGATATAGGGTTGTCCGGCTTATGTTGAAAAGCAGAATCCGGAAAAGCTCGAGGCAAGGTCAGATCTGTATAAGTTTGTTGGATATCCCAAACATTTGTGAGGGAATAACTTCTACCACACTGAGGAGCAAAAGTTGTTTTATTTCTCAGCATGCAACCGTTTTAGAAAAGGAATTTCTTGTGAAGAAATTTATGGTCATGAGGTAGAACTGGAAGGAGTTCCAGCTAGACAAACTAACAGCTGATGATTTAGTGAAACCAAAGGATTCAATAGTCTCCAACGAACCTCAGCCTCTCCGCGAATCTGGTAGGGTTCCTCATCTACTTGAGAGATACTACGGTCTTCTCGGTGACAGTGGGAGCAAGGATTGCATGATGGTAGATGATGGCCCAACTAGGTTCAGGGAGGCCATAACGAGTGGGGTCTCTCTGAAAAGGTTGGATGCTATGCGATCAAAGATGGAATCCATGTACACCAACAAAGTATGACTTTGTATGTTGCACCTGAAGGGGTAAAACCCATTGGAAGCAAATTGGATCTTGAGAAAATTCTTGGTGTAAATGGAAAAGTTCAGACTTTCAAAGCTATGCTTAAGTCCATCAGGATTAATGCGTGCATCGCGGAGTTGGAACATCTGTTTTGATGTGGCAGTCAAAGAGTTTGACTTCATTAAAAAGGAAGATGAACCTTGTATATAAAATAAGGTTGTAGAGAGTAAGGTTGTCTACTACGTATTGTACGTAGATGACATACTCTTGATAGGAAATGGTTTCCTATGCTACACTCGGTCAACCTCCTCTTATCACAAGGATTCTCAATGAAAGATCTGGATGATACCTACTACATCTTGGGATTAAGATTTATGATGATAGATCTAAGTGGATGTTGGGATTGTCCCAAATCCAAGTACATTAACACCATATAAAGGGGTTTAGTATAGAATATTCTAAGCGTGGTGGTTCGCCCACTTACTAAGTAATCACTCTGTCCAAAAGGATGTCTCCCAAGACTGATTTGGAGAGAGCTCGCATGCAAGGGATAACCTATGCTTCGGCAGTAGACTCTATCATGTATGCGATGTTATGTACCAGACTAGATGTAGTTGACTCACTAGGTGTAGTGATCAGGAATCAATCGGATCTTGGGAGAATTACTGGGCAGCTGTGGAGGACATTCTTAAGTACTTGAGAAGCACTAAAAGAAAGTTCTTGGTTCGAGCTCCCAGAATGATAAGGATGACTGAGAGTCAGTCATAGGCATTGTCTTTAACCTCAGTGGAGGGACAGTATGTTGGAAGAGTTCCAAGCTAGATACCGTGACATACTAGACGATAAAGGTTGAATACATTGCTACCAACGATACTACCAAAGTGGTTGTCTGGACATTTCTTGTTCATGAGATGAACATGGTTCCTACCATTGAGCGTCCTATAAGTGTTATTGAGACAACAATGGAGTTGTGGCTTTGGCCTAGGAACGCCTGTCCCATCAGCGATTAGACATATTCTGAGGCAAGTATCACCTGATCAGGGAGATGGTTGATCTCCAAGGGATCGAGGTAAGGAGAGTAGATTATGAGGTTAACACGGCGGATCAACTCACCAAGGCCTGCTTCCCTAAATAATATTTGAGATATTTTGGGATGGTTGAGTATGGGATACTACAACCACTACTAAATTGTTGAGTATGAAATACTGCAACAAATAGCCTTCGTGCAAGTGGGAGATTGTTAGTTCTATGTATGCCCTAGAGGTCATTACTGTACATGGGATGTATATTGTAGTGGATGCTTGGACATATATAGGGAGGACTTTCTTGCTCGACATGATAGTATGCTATCTGGTTGCACTTTGTCTTAACATGCTGACATGTATAAGTGATGCTGTCTTTCTCTCACATATTGATAAAACCCTTAGGAAGTGTACTTGACTACCAGGACTATGATGGAGATCATACTAGTGGGGCCAAGGGTAGTCCATAAGTACAATGTATAATTGTTCCTAGTCGTGGAAGTATCAAGACAGGGCATCGATACTCCGGAGTAGACTAGCGTATGCGCTTCTTGACCCATATGATGGGCGATGGATGATCCCACATCCATTGGTCTTTAACATCAAAGAAGGTATACGGGTGCTCAGTGGAGACTGGGTACACTGAACGGACTCGCCGAGAACTCCTAGATTGTTACGACCTGAAATGGCACGTGACTGGCACTTGAATCATATGAAGTTTATAGGACACTATCTAATTCAAGTAAGCCAAAAAACCCAGAAATCTAAACCATTTAAAAGAAGAAAATGAAGGAAAACTTGTTTTAATGTTTGCATGTAATCACTTTGAAAAGTCATAGTAAACATTTTTAAACATCATATCATTTCCGAAAATTACGGCAGAGTTTCCTTTGTAAATACTGGCTCAAAATGGGTACAAACATGCATAATATGAATAAAGGCATCTCCAAGCGGGAGCTAGCTCTTCACCAATTGGCGGACATAACCATGCAATGCAATATAATATACAACGCCGAAAGGCAAGGATCAAAACTCAAAAGAAAAACCAATAACCATCAGAAAACCATAATAAAACAAGCGCGACTCTAAAGTCGAAATAATATACAACTGCTCTTCTAAGTCTATAATTATACAAGTCTGGTTGATGGAGTTTACTAGATACAACTGAAATAAATAAATACAATGTGGTCACGATCCAAGTGAGTCCACCTACCAAAGAAATCACCCGGAAAGAAGCAGTGTGCCAGAAAAGCCGCCAAGGAAACCTATACGACAAAACCTGCAAGAAACTCTGGCACAACGGAGGTGAGTTGCCAACTCGTGAGTAGAAAACATCCACGAGCAGAAATCGTATGTATGACTCAATCCTAGGTCATACGATATTACATATCCTCAATATATAAACATGTACCATCTACACATAAGTGTAATATCGAGTGCTCGTGTCAGTGCCTCAGGTAGCAACATAATACATATATGAAGTATGAATGCAATAAAATGAAAACAGAATATATCATGAATGAGAAAGCTGTTTTCTTTATTTAGTGAGATTTCTATATAAAAATCGTAGTATCATCAATGAAATCAACATAGAATCAGTGTCAAGCATCGACACAAAACATATATCCCAATATCTCAATATCTCAGGCTCCGGCAATCCGGACTGGCCCGTATCCTCAAATCTCAATATCTAGGGCTCCGGCTATCCGGACTGGCCCATACTCCGATCGGTATACTCCGGATATCCGTCGAGTCATAATAAAATCACCGGTCGGTAGTGCTCCCCTGCCTGGCTCAACGCCATCATCTGCGACCATCTTTCCCGGGGGTACCACACCGGGTCCACCATGCACCCACAGATGGTTCCTCCTCCTCCTCGAATCGGGTGTATGATATCGCTCAAGAGTCAAGAAAACTCATGGTGGACATATCTCAAATCAAGTCATGAGAAAACCGCAATTTATCTTTAGAAATGATAATCGGTTTATAAAATCCTTGCGGTTTCTCCAAATCCATAAATCTCATGGAAATCCGAAATCTCAAAATCACGATGTCAATAGACAGTGAATAATGGCATAAAGCTCCATAATATTTCATGACAAACGAATGTATAAATGCATGAAGTATCTCAGTAATAAATGCAATATCTAATCTAGCATAGTAATGATATATCGGAACTATCATGTCACGACCCAAAGGTACGGAACGTGACCGGCACTTAAATAACGAAGCGTCTAGAGGCGCAACGTAATCTAAGTAAGCCGAAGCCCAGAAATCTAAACCATATAAAAGAAGAATTAAAGGAAAACATGTAGAAAAAAAAGTTTAAAAACAACATCCAATTTTCTCAAAAATTTCGGCAGAGTCTCCTTTGTAAAAACTGGCCCCAAACGGGTACAAACAAAAATAATATATATACAGCAATAAAAAGGCATCCCCAAGCGGGAGCTAGCTCTACGCCAACAAGTGGAAACAACCACACCAAGCACAATAATATACAACGCCAAAGGGCGAGGTTCAAAACTCAAAAGAAAACAAATCCACCAGATACCATAATAATACAAGCGTGACTCTAAGGTCGAAATAAATAACTGGTCCTTTAAACTTATCAAGTAATACAAGTTTGGTTGATGGAGCTTACTAGATACCAATGAAATAAATAAAATACAAAGGCGGTCCTGATACAAATGAACCAACCTACCGTGCAAATCACCCTGAATGAAAAGATGTGCCAGCAAGCTGCCAAGGAAACCTGTACATCGAACCTGTAATAAAATTTGGCACAACGGGGGTGAGTTGCCAACTCGTGAGTAGAAGACATCTGCGAAAAGAAATCGAATGCACGACGCTGTCCTAGGTCATAATAATATACTAATATATCACTAGTCATCTAGTAGTGCAGGGTAATAAACTACGCATAAGTGCAAATGCTCCGTGCTCGTGTCAGTGCCTCAAATAGTAATATGTCGTATGAATGAGTATGCATGCACCATGAATGTAAAACAATCAACCCTGAAATCTGGATATATCTGTATAAAAAGTCTTTAACTTTCACCATAGTAAAATTTGTATAGAAGTCTGAAACATCATCGATGAAATCCATGGAAATCCGTGTCAAGCATCGACACAAAACATGTAAATCTCAACTCTCAATACCTCATAGTCTCAATATCTCGGGCTCCGTCAGTCCGGATCGGCCCATATCATCAAATCTCACGACAACGGTCGGTATCCTCCGGATATCCGCCATGCCAGACATCACCGGTAGGTAGTCTTCCCCTGCCAGGATCATCGTCTACAACTCGATCTTCTTGCCCCGGGGTACCATACCGGGCCCACCATGTACCCGAGACGGTTCATCCACTCCTCGAATCGGGTCTCGAAATCGAACAGAAAACATGAAATCTCATGGTGGACGACACATACATCACGAGAAAACCGCAACTTATATTTTAAAAAGAGAGGGAGAAAGAGAGAGAAGTTTTTATATATATTCTTGTGGTTTTCCCCAAAATCCAGAAATCTCATAGAAATCCAAAATCCCAAAATCATGAGCAAGTAAATGGTAAATGTCGGCATAAGCCCCATAATACTGCATGATAACATGAAAATGTGAATGCATGAAATGTCTAAATAATAAATGCAATGTCTAGACTAACACCTGAGAGTAATCACAATACTATATTGATCTAGCCTTTAGCTGATTCTATCATAAAAGATAATATGTTCTAAAGTGTACGTGACATGGCAATTACCGATGATGTGTGTGTGAGCCGACAAATAAGTGTACGTGCGACATGCGCATCATCGGTAATAGTGCTGGTGTCCTAACAGGCAGAGTTTCATACTGACTAAAGAAAAATATGTATGAACATGCAACTTGATGATTTCAATCTGAATGTAAAGGTAAAATGTGTACTAAACACTCATTTGGAATATACATATCTAACTACAATTATATGACTCGAGCCTCAACTAGTATCTATCTAACCCCCTAAGGAACTAGTCGATAGGAAATAAGAATCCACCTAAGGTCTGAGTCCATATCTGTAATAGTCGGCGATCTAGCCTCAATAGCGTCACGTACGTAGTACGGCTTCCTCGAATCAAGAGCGTGGATCAATCATCACATCTATGCCTTGTACGGTAAAATCCATTGTACGGCATCCCAATATCGAGGCACGGGTCAAGTATCACCTACGTGCATCATCATTCATAAAATATCATCATCAAATAATGTCATGATCAAAGGTACTATACTGTAATCGCATACATCCCAATATCATCAATCATATATCATTGTCTGCGAACATATACGTCATCAATTGTTCCTCAGAAATATCATGTCATATATTTCATATCGTAATCAGGTCACACATATATCATATCGTAATCAAGTCACACATATATCATATCATAACCAAGTCACACATATACCATATCGTAATCAAGTCACAGGTTACGGTCCGGGTTCTATTCTAGAGTCTCGTATATCTCAATATCATCATCACCTATTATCGTTTATGTATACATATCCATTCTCTCATTTTCCAACGATCCGCTAAGATCATAATACGACTGCATAGCCAAGAGATCACGGCATCAAGCCTAGTTATATCGTCTCATCCCCATGTATCATATAACATCCTTATATCACATATACATGTTGTGCATATATACACCTACACACATTCCTACTTATATATACACATACACATATACACCAAGCCAAGTTTATGTGTGCGCGTGTGTGTGTCTACCTGAAACCTACGAATTTCCTCCAAGACATTCCTCCTCTGGTAAAATCTATCTAAATTAGTCTAGTCCAACCTATGGTCTTTAATAGGGTGCTACTCGCCAAGAATCTAAGGTCACGTCCGACTTCCTAATGACAATAAGCAATATCCCTATTCTACGTTTGCGGGAGTGCTAAACGCCATCCACCCTACTTCCCCCGTAGATATACATCTAGTCACCTGGTCCCTGTCTACCGAAGACGATGTCGCCCACCTCTTCTTCCTCGTCCGAAGTCCACGCGAGGGGTACCTATACGCAAACATATATAATATCGTAAACTGAATCACGGACAAAACTAAAACGACGCATGAAACGCGCATAGGTTAAAACCTATGACATGCTCATGCCAAAAGAAACCAAATATCGCTCGATATCGGCATACAAACGCCGATTAATCGAGATAAAACACCAACAAACAACTCGTAGTTTTAAAACTCATTACTTATAATATAAAACACGATTTAATTCATCGAAACCCTAAAATCGATCAAATCGTCCAGTTCCGCAAAACCTTGAAAATGTCAATTTACCGTTTTACTTCAAAACTTGATGTTTAAAAGAAACTAATGGTTATAATATTCATTAAATAACATAACTAGATTATAGAAACCATTACCATATTTTTCTCACACCATTTTGTCTTAATTTAAAATTTCTAGTTTGCAAATTATCCAAAATTAACACTTGTTAAGCAAAAATTCACAATTCCACTACTAAACTTGATTTTGCATATATTAAAGTGTTAAACCACTCCATGAAACCTTAAGAATGAGCTAAAGCCCTAATTAGATTTTTAATACTATATTTTAAATTAATTTCTAAAACCTAGTTTACCGAAATAGCATATTTATCACATTATATTAACTAACAATTTGAAACTAATAATTAGATTAGGTCTTTCATTCATTTAACATGTTAATATTCTCATTAAAACCATAATATAATGATAAATACCTTAATTAGAATTTTAACACACCATTATATATAATTTATAAAAATCTAGTTAGCAAAATTGCTTAATTTAAACAATTTTGAATGCACAAATTATAATACATCAACCATGCTAGATTTTTCCCTACTAAAAATGTTAAGCTACTTATTATAACCCCACTTAATTAATAAAAACCCTAACTTTATTTTAGAAACTCTATCTTGAATTTTAAACATGCAAATAGAATTAATTAAGAAAATCTAAATATGCTAAATAAAAGCATTTAACAACAATTAATCATAAGAATAAAAATTTTACCTTCAAAACATGAGATCCAAACATGAAAATATGCTTCCAAAATAATGGTTTCCAACTCCAAATTCCATGCTAAATAGGTCAAAGGAAAATGGTAGAGGTTGAATGTTGATTTTTGAGGTTTATTTTTGGAATTTTTGATGAATTTTGATGATTTTTAATGCAAAAATGATGGGGGGGGGAAATTTTGGGGCTGCCCATGGAGATGAGGCTGTCCATGAGGTGAGGAAAAGAGAGGAAGAAGGAATGATGAAAAGTGTAGAACATTCTCCAAAGAAATACACCTTTTATGTCTTTTCATAATTTCTTTATTTTATTAATTTTATTAATTCAATTCATCATAGAAAACTCTAGAATTTTAAAGACAATTCAAGAAGAGATTAGCAAGCTAAAAACCTAATTCTAATATGTCATGGTTCACTTTTGAAAAATAAACCCATTGCAAATTGTAATTTACACTAAATTAATGTATATTTATGTTAATATTTAAAATAATTAATTTAGGAAAAATATTTCATTAAACTAAAAATTTATAAGTGACTAAATAAACACCATTTACTAGTAATTACATGATTAAAATAGGTCTTTTTAAATTTATAATGAAAAATAATTATGGTTAAATTTTACGAAAAATACGTTTTATTTTACCGAAAATCAGAAAATTCACTTAAAGGGTTTTACTTATCTAATTTTTTTTAATTATTTTTAAAACGTTACATATCAGCTAGCAAGCGATATTCGTGAATTAATATTCTCTAAAGTGTACGTGACATGGCAATTACCGATGATGACGTTTGTGAGCCGGCAAGCAGGTGTACGTGGAGCATACGCATCATCGGTAATGGTGCGGTGTCCTGATAACATGGGTTCAATATAACAATAAAAACACATTTAAACATGCAATGCGATGCGAATAGCAAGAATATGCGGAAAATGAACAATAAACGTAACAATAAAGAATCTACATTAATATACACGAGTCATACCATTTGGCAGTGAAATAGCGCGAATCGTGGTGTTTAGAAAATAGGGGCTACGGTGTTTTTAAGAAAAGGTACGCCTTTTGAAATATCCGTAGTATCCCTTGGCCTGTCTTTAAATTACTCACGATTCGTTAGTTTTGGAAATAGGTATGATTCGAGCCCAGTCTAACATCTACTAAGTAAACTACATGACTAAACTAACAGACTAATCAAAAGGGTAAGGAAAACCATCCAAGTCTGAGTTGATAAATATATCTAGTAGTCGTTGATCCCGCATCAATAGTATCGCGTACGATACAATATATATAATATGACATCCTCGAGTCAAGAGTGTGGATCTATCATCATAATTATATCACGTACTGTAAGTCCATCGTACGGCATCCCAAATCTGGGTACGGGTTGAATATCACATTTATCTCATTATTCATCTGGTATCCTTATCATCATATCCTGAAATAAGGGTATTGGTCTAAAGTCTAGTACACACTGATACCATCAAGATATATATGCGTGTGTATGAAAACACATCGCCTAAAGATCCACTATAATATCATGTCGTCTCTCATAATACGAACCAAATCACATCACCGATCTCGTGGCATCATGCCCAATCACATCGACTCATCTCCAAGTACCATGTACTATCCTCATTATCTATGTATGTATATATATATATATATATAGATAGATATATACATATTCACATACATATATGTATATATATATATATCCCCATATACGCACAAGAAAATAAAATGCATGCGTGTGTGTGCGTGCGTGGGTGTAAACCTTATTCAGGGGTTCGGGACTAAAACTAACTAACGACACTATCATCCAATTATACTAAAATTTAATCCATGATCTCCTAAGATCTTACTTGCTAACTATCCATATTTCACATAACACATATACATATTTAAATATAATATTGCATAGGCTACACTACGAACTGCGGGGGTGCTATACGCCATCCACCCGACTTCCCCCGTAGATATATATCTACTCACCTTAATCCTTGCTTGCCGAATTCAATATCGCCATCCTCTTCTTCATCGTCCGAAGTCTACGTGAGGGTACTTACATATCACAACACATCGTATCGCATTAAAATCCAATTCGCAATCAAAATGGCACACGAATCACTCATAGGTTAAAACGTATGGTCTACTTACGCAAATCAACCAAATAATACCCGATATAGACGTACAAACATCAAGTGACCGATATAAAACCAAATATCAAAACTTCATGCCTTGAAAAGTTACAAAAACAATACAACAACTCATGAAAACATGCTCCAGATTTTAGTTCATGTGAAATAGGGTTAAACAAACAGTACTGGGGTGTTGTATTGGGGGTATATGAACTACACAAGCAACCTGGGCACCAAATTCCTCAATGTGGTCGGCCACATGCCCTTGATTTTCGGCCTGCTCGGTTGAAAGTGCAATGAATGGGTTCGTATTGGTAGGTTGGCCTCCTAGTGTCCAATATAGATCAATGGTATTGTTTGTTTTTCTCATAAAATTCCCGGGTCACTCCAGATTCCCTGTAGGCCAATAATTAGACACAAAACGGACATTTTGAAATCAAACTCGTATTTTGGGTTGGTTTCTGTTTGGTCTGGGTTTCTAACACTAGAGGGTTTTAAGGTCACCACTAAAGTTCATTAGTACTATCACATCTCAAAAATCCCTCAAACCTCCTTTAGGAATTTTCATATCTCACAAAACTACACTAAATTGAGTTTAAACTTGAATGGAAGCTAATGGGAACCCAAATACTACACTAAATGTGAAAGAATTACCTCATTTGGCAACTCAAGAATTTTATTGAGTTTCCCCAAGTCTTCAAAATCCAATTTTTCTTCGTCCAAAGTACTTGTAGTGAGCTTGTGCACATTTTTAATGAAAGGGAGATGAAGTTTTGATGTGTTTTTGGGTGTATTGTGAGGGGTTGAGATGGTGGAGGGAAGAGGGCAGCAAAGGATGAAGAAGGAGAAGAAAATGGTGAAGGGAATGAAGTGAAAACAATGAAGGCCTTGGTCAAATGACCCCTCACCTCTCTCCCCCTTCTCTCTCTTGCCCATACATCTTATTTTAATCCTTTTTCTTTTCCTTTCTTTTCTTCTCAATTCATTTTAAAACAAATCCAAGGAAATTAGAAAAGAAAAGCCATGGTAGAAAAATGTAAAAAGTGTAATATGACATGGTGCATGTCATGTACACAAATTAAGCTTAATGCACGATTAATGATATTTAATCGCGATTAGCATAAAAATGGAAAATAATTAATTATATAAAATCTTTGAAAGCTCCATTCTTATCATTTCTTTCAAATTCAATAATTAACATAATTTCCAAATATTTCCCAATTTATCGGTATATAAATATACCGCATAATTAAAATATTCATAATATTTATTATTTAATTATTTAAATTCCTAAAAAGAATATTTTATTTTTCTGAAATGTAGCATTCTTCCCCATTAAATAAATTTGGTCCCCGAATTTAAATATAAATCCTTCAAATACTTAAACATTTCAATAAAAAGATCAAGTCGTCGGGGTTCCGAAATCATAATTACATAAAACGTATCGTAGCGCAATGCATGCGCATGAAAAATGAATATATAAACCAAAATCAAAACTCCGTTAAGCATTCCGCAATCATCGGAGTTATGGTGAAGACACCAATGTCAAAACCCAATACGAAAACCAACATGATGTATATCAAACTATACATGTAAACATCGTTAAAACATCTGAAAGAAATGCATGCCAACCTTTTCAAGTCGCTGTGCGATGCGCGTATCACTGCACAGTGGCGGACGTCTATTGTAAGAAAATAACTGTATGTGTGTGTGTGTGTGTGTCTTTTGTTCAACATACATTCCGCCATTCAAAAATAATTTAGAAGGGTTCTCTTTGTAAAATGTTTCGTATCATCTCGGACACGTAGGTAATACTGAGATTATAGCTCCTTTTTGGAAATCCCTTCGATAACTATCAATGCATGCAAAAATATATTCAGGTACTGGCCTCGGACTAGTCCTGCTCAGCTACTATACTAAATAGTAAATATCATTAAAACATACTGCTCAAAGGAAATCAATCCCAAAATGTGTATAAGAATGCCACGTGCGTCTGGAGCAACCGGAAATCGAAATCCATGAATATGCCATACATGTACACAGAAACAAAATCTAAGTGCAACGGGTGTGCACGAAAACACCCGTCAAAGGCAACGGTGTGCCTGACAACAATATCAGGTGCATCTGATATGCACGAAGAATCGCGATTTAGTGCATTTGGTGTGCACCAAAATCGCATCAAGTGTGTCAGTATTGCGCAAGAATCCAAAACGAAAACAAATACCGAGTATCACAATCGAAATCGACAGTATACAACACATCTCAATCCAAATTAGGTATACCGTAGTATATAATCTCACCCCCATGTGCATCAGTGTACACAAAATCGAATCAAAATACTAAAAATGCATGAAAACTAGGCCGAAAGCATAAGTTAAATCACATGCATACCATAGGCATGAAATCAAAATCAATATCTCAAATGACATCAAATCGAAGTCAAGTGCAACTGTGGTGCACAAAATCTCAATCACGCAAATAAATCGCCCAAAATACCGAAATCAAAGATAGCGGAAACAATCCCGCCAGGCACATCCTCTAAAGATCTCTGGCTAACTGTCATGGTCACTCATAACATGTCTCATCGACGATGCCAAATTCTGGCCTACTGAGTGTGCGTAATATTACCGATCCTGGGTCCAAGTCTTCTCGTATAGTATTCCAGAAAAGTTCTGTCGAAGTCTCCCCAAATCTCGTTTCTGCCGAACTTCCCGGAAGTTATCACCCTTTACTAAATCTATTTCTTGTTCCGGAATGGCTCCATACTCATCGCGACTCCTTCTAGAAGATATATCCATATACAACGCCTCTGCATGCATATCATATCTCTGATATCAGCGGAGTGGAACGTCATCTCATCAAGATCTCATACGAACCACTTACTCCACTTTTCTCTAATGTCGACTGATTCGGACTCGTCTCTTCGTGGCTGCATGGACTGCGCTCCAACGACTATACTCATATCTGGAGTCTCCCAAGCAAAGTATCACATCACATGATATCCGAACGACGTCAAACTTTTCAATCGATTCGTCAAAGTCTCATAATCCCCCAAGAGCTCAACTCTTGAGTACAGTTTAATAATATCCAGTATATGCCACGGTACCTATGGACCAACCGTAGAAGGGCAAACCCAAGCCTCATTAATGGTACCGCGGAACTCCCGCAAACCCAAGGTTCAAAAGCGTTCCCATGGTCATTATATCGAGTTAGGCTTTCATTCTTCTAGAGGGTCCATAGAATTACTTGCATGTCTATCCGAATACCTTAAACTTGGAAAAATGGGTTTTCTGACATTCGATCGTCTTCTATCGACTCTAAACGTACCTGCGTGAAGTCTTCTCAAGCTGGAATCAATCAATCTGATGACCTCACATCGGGGTGTGCAAACGAACCACATGTCCTAGTCCCCCATCCTTGGGTGCCTATCGACCTTCTATCATATCTCTAAGTATAAACTCGTGCTGCAATAGCTTCAAACATCTGGGGCGATATCTCGTCAGTCGCAGCAACAACTGAATCAATCATCCGCACGCTGAACAGTGCCTCAATCATCAAGAATCATCGGTGCATTGATGGCCATCACATTCTGGCTGGCCTCTAACAGTGGCCCAATCCTCTGGTGCTGATCTGCACGTTCGAGAAATTTATAAAGCAATCCATCAAACGCTCATGGCGCGAAAACATAATAGGAAGATACATCTATGCAATCGTGTGTCCCAGGAATCACGCCCTGGTCAGTCCTCGTCCGTGACGAGCTCGTGCTGACCGCAACTCTAGCCGCAGCTCTCTCTGCCCATGTAATCGTGGCAGCAAAACCATAAGCCGATATCGTTGAGAATAGATCATAGGAATGAATATAATACTGTGCAAGGAAATGTACATCCTAAGACTTCTTAAGCGGAGTAGCGTATCGTAAGTATGCCGCGGAACATACACACGGTAAGTCACTCTACTAAAGTCACCTACTCCATCAACCAAGGTCAACCTACGCGACGAAAGTTCGGGTCTAATACCCCCTCGACCAAGTTTAACTTCCATAAGGTCAAGCCTAGGTTCTGAATATAAATATACGCCTTAGACTCCCCATAGTAAAACATAGACTCAAACCAAGGTTAAACCTAGCGCTCTGATACCAACTTTGTCACGACCCGAAATGGCACGTGACTGACACTTGAATCATATGAAGTTTATAGCACCCCATATAATTCAAGTAAGCCAAAAAACCCCAGAAATCTAAACCATTTAAAAGAAGAAAATGAAGGAAACTTGTTTTAAAGTTTGCATGTAATCAGTTTGAAAAGTCGTAATAAACATTTTTAAACATCATATCTTTTCCGAAAATTTTGGCACAGTTTCCCTTGTAAATACTGGCCCCAAACGGGTACAAACATGCATAATATGAATAAAGGCATCCTCAAGCCGGAGCTAGGTTATCGCCAATTGGCGGACATAACCACGCAATGCAATATAATATACAACGCCGAAGGGCGAGGATCAAAACTCAAAAGAAAAACCATAACCACCAGAAAACCATAATAATACAAGCGCGACTCTAAGGTCGAAATAACATACAACTGGTCTTCTATGTCTATAAATATATAAGTCTGGTTGATGGAGTTTACTAGATACAACAGAAATAAATAAATACAAAGGTGGTCACGATGCAAGTGAGCACACCTACCAAAGAAATCACCCAGAAAGAAGCAGTGTGCCAGCAAAGCCGCCAAGGAAACGTGTACAACAAAACCTGCAAGAAACTCTGGCACAACAGGGGTGAGTTGTCAACTCATGAGTAGAAAACATCCCCGAGTAGAAATCGTATGTATGACTCAATCCTAGGTCATACGATAATACATATCCTCAATATATAAACATGTACCATCTACACATTAGTGTAATATCGAGTGCTCGTGTCAGTGCCTCAGGTAGCAACATAATACATATATGATGTATGAATGCAATAAAATGAAAACAGAATATATCATGAATGAGAAAGCTGTTTTCTTTATTTAGTGAGATTTCTGTTTAAAAATCGTAGTATCATCAATGAAATCAACATAGAATCAGTGTCAAGTATCAACACAAAACATATATCCCAATATTTCAATATCTCAGGCTCCAGCAATCCGGACTGGCCCGTATCCTCAAATCTCAATATCTAGGGCTCTGGCTAACCGGACTGGCCCATACTCCAATCGGTATCCTCCGGATATCCGTCGAGTCATAATAAAATCACCGATCGGTAGTGCTCCCCTGCCAGACACAACGCCATCATCTGTGACCATCTTGCCCCGGGGTACCGCACCGGTTCCACCATGCACCTACAGACGGTTCCTCCTCCTCCTTGAATCGGGTGTACGATATCGCTCAAGAGCCGAGAAATGTCATGGTGGACAAATCTCAAATCAAGTCATTAGAAAACCGCAATTTATCTTTAGAAATGATAATCAGTTTATAAAATCCTTGTGGTTTCTCCAAATCGATAAATCTCATGGAAATCCGAAATCTTAAAATCACGATGTCAATAGACAGTGAATAATGGCATAAAGCTCCATAATATTTCATGACAAATGAATGTATAAATGCAGGAAGTATGTCAGTAATAAATGCAATATCTAATCTAGCACAGTAATGATATATCGGAACTATCAGCTAGCAAGCGATATCAATGAATTAATATTCTCCAAAGTGTAGGTGACATGGCAATTACAGATGATGATGTGTGTGAGCCGGCAAGCAGGTGTATGTGGAGCATACGCATCATCGGTAATGGTGCTGGTGTCCTGATAACATGGGTTCAATATAACAATAAAAACACATTTAAACATACAATGCGATGCGAATAGAAAGAATATGCGGAAAATGAACAATAAACGCAACAATAAAGAATCTACATTAATATACACGAGTCATACCGTTTGGCATTGAAATAGTACGAATCGTGATGTTTAGAAATTTGGGGCTACGGTGTTTTTAAGAAAAGATACGCCCTTTGAAATATCCGTAGTATCCCTTGCCTGTCTTTAAAATACACTCTATTCGTTAGTTTTGGAAATAGGTATGACTCGAGCCCAGTCTAACATCTACTAAGTAAACTACAGGACTACCCTAACAGACTAACCGAAAAGTTAAAGAAAACCACCTAAGTCTGAGTCGATAAATATATCTAGTAGTCAGTAATCCCGCCTCACTAGTATCACGTACGATACAATATATATAATATGACATCCTCGAGTCAAGAGTGTGGATCTATCATCATAATTATATCACGTACGGTAAGTCCATCGTACGGCATCCCAAATCTGGGTACGGGTCGAATATCATATTTATCTCATTATTCATCTGGTATCCTTATCATCATATCCTGAAATAGGGGTACTGATCTAAAGTCTAGTACATACTGATACCATCAATATATATATGCATGCGTATGAAAACACATCGCCCAAAGATCCGCTATAATATCATGTCGTATCTCATAATACGAACCAAATCATATCACCGATCTCGTAGCATCATGCCCAATCACATCAACTCATCTCCATGTACCATGTACTATCTTCATTATCCATGTATATGTATAAATATATATATACATACTCACACACACACACACACACACATATATATATATATCCCCATATATGCACAAGAAAATAAAATGCATGCGTGTGTGTGCGCGTGGGTGTAAACCTTATTCTAGGCTTCGTGACTAAAACGAACTAACGACACTATCATCCAATTATACTAAAATTTAATCCATGCTCTCCTAAGATCTTACATGCTAAATATCCATGTTTCACATAACACATATACATATATAAATATAATATATCATAGGCTACACTACAAACTGCGGGGGTGCTATACGTCATCCACCCAACTTCCCCCGTAGATATATATCTACTCACCTTGATTCTTACTTGTCGAAGTCGATGTCGCCATCCTCTTCTTCATCGTCCGAAGTCCACGTGAGGGTACCTACATATCACAGCACATCGTATCACATTAAAATCCAATTCGCAATCGAAACGACACACGAATCACTCATAGGTTAAAACCTATGGTCTACTCATGCAAATCAACCAAACAACACCCGATATAGACGTACAAACGTGTGACCGATATAAAACCAAATATCAACACTTCATGCCATGAAAAGTTACAAAAACAAAACAGCAACTCATGAAAAAATGCTCCAGATTTTAGTTCAGGTGAAATATGGTTAAACAAACAGTACTGGAGTGTTGTATAGGGGGTATATGAACTACACAAGTAACCTGGGCACCAAATTCCTCAATGTGGCCGGCCACATGTCCTTAATTTCCGGCTTGCTCGGTTGAATGTGCAAGGAATGGGTTCGTATTGGTAGGTTGGCCTCCTGGTGTCCAATATAGGTCAATGGTATTGTTTGTTTTTCTCATAAAATTCCCGGGTCACTCCAGATTCCCTATAGGCCAATAATTAGACACAAAACGGACATTTTGAAATCAAACTCGTATTTTGGGTTGGTTTCTGTTTGGTCTGGGTTTCTTACACTAGGGGTTTTTAAGGTCACCACTAAAGTTCATTAGTACTATCACATCTCAAAAATCCCTCAAACCTCCTCTAGGAATTTTCATATCTCACAAAACTACACTAAATTGATTTTAAACTTGAATGGAAGCTGAAGGAAACCAAATACTACACTAAATTTGAAAGAATTACCTCATTTGGCAACTCAAGAATTTTCTTGAGTTACCCCAAGTCTTCAAAATCCAATTTTTCTTCGTCCAAAGTGCTTGTAGTGAGGTTGTGCACATTTTTAATGAAAGGGAGATGAAGTTTTGATGTGTTTTTGGGTGTGTTGTGAGAGGTTGAGATGGTGGAAGGAAGAGGGCAGCCAAGGATGAAGAAGGAGAAGAAAATGGTGAAAGGAATGAAGTGAAAACAATGAAGGCCTTGGTCAAATGACCCCTCACCTCTCTCTCTCTCTTCTCTCTCTTGTCCATACTTCTTAGAATAGAAAAGCCATGGTAGAAAAATGTAAAAAGTGTAATATGACACGGTGCATGTAATGTGCACAAATCAAGCTTAATGCACGATTAGTGATATTTAATCGCGATTAGTATAAAAATGGAATATAATTAATTATATAAAATCTATGAATGCTCCATTCTTATAATTTCTTTCAAATTCAATAATTAACTTAATTTCCAAATATTTCCCAATTTATCGGTATATAAATATTCCGCATTATTAAAATATTCATAACATTTATTATTTAATTATTTAAATTTCCAAAAATAATATTTTATTTTTCTGAAATGTTACATAAATGGTATTATACCTATCGTCAGATGGCAATTCTCTTGTGACACTGGTACAGGTTAGTCTGTCGACCCAAGATCGTCATAGAGTCTTGTGTGATTCCCACTGAGCTTTGATTTCCACCATACCACGGTTAAGAGATCGTGCAAAAAAGCGGTTTTTCGGTACAGTCTCGAGTCACATGGAGGCATTGAGCGATAGGAGGGGATTCGTCTCTCCCGGTATTGGAAGTTGATGTTGCACTATGCTCGATTGGACATAACAGGAAATCCCTGGCCAGGGTTACTGAGTTCTACTGGTAAGTGTTATCAGTAGTTTCTCTAACTGTTATGGACCTTGCATTGGCATGACTTATCAGGCTACTAGGGTCTGACGTTATACCACCCCAGGATGCGATATGCGACATATCTGACGAAGAGACCGGACTGTACGGTACTGTTACTGATTGGATTCGCAGGAGTATGAGCGGGCTTGCTTGTTGATCTTCTGATCGCTCAATACCTGGATGGCCGTTACGTTTAGCAGACCGCTTGCGGCTTGTTGGTATTTGATATGATTATCACCTACTGCTGGCGTATTGATGAGTCTTTAGAGTCCTACACAGAGGTTTCCTGGTTCATACGAAACGAAGTAGGAGCATATATGTGATATGCGCGGGACCGAGATTAATCTGCATATGTGATACCGCATTCTATACTCGCGATATGTGATACCGGTCGGTTATATGTGATATAGCCGGATTATCGGATCAAGTGTTGATTCGATAAGTTGTTACATTTAATATTAGTCGGTTGTATGTGATATAGCCGGATTATTAAATCAAGAGTTGATTTGATAATTTAATGTATAATTATATATTTAATATATTAACCTACATTAACTAATATAAGCTCACTAAACATTTCTTTTTCTCATATTGTGTACACTTAGTATATATGTGATTTATATTAATGTATATTATTTTGTGTCATGCTAGATACCACATGAAACATGGGTGTATGAGACTTACACCATGGTTATGATAATTCTAGGGTTTATATTTATTTTAGTAATTCATAAATTAGTGGAAATTGGATTAATGGTTGAAGCTTGAGAAGCTTGTGGAACCATTGACTAAGTCTACTCATTTGTCTTTACTTAAGATATTTATTAACCTAACCATTATTCATTAGCCATGGTTTGTTCTCTACATTAGTTAGTGCATGACACCAACTCACCCATAGTTGCTATTCATACCTCATGAGTTCATTCTCTCATCTTGATTCTTCATCCTCTTCTTCATGAGAAAAAACTTGCTAGCTTTTTACTAAGTGAGAAAATATTGTGAGAGAAACAAATCTAAAGTGAGCCCATTTCGTACTTCATCATCCTCTACTCTTAGCCATTTAGTTTAGGGTGTTTCCTTCACTAAACCCTAATTTAGTGATGAGGTAGCATGAGCTTGAGTCTCCTCGATGTAGATCATCTTCGGCCTCGAAGACTTCGAGCAAACTTGTTCATTTCTTCATGTAAACCCTTACTAGAGTTCGGGTGTTCACTACTTGGAGCGAAGGGACTACTACACGGAGCTTTAGAAGTGAAGGACCAGTCTACAAAGGTTGTATTCCTCATTCACTTAGTATGCAAAGTTGTTAACATGTTAGTTTGTTTAAATCTCTAGATTCCAGGGTTAGGGTTCTTTAGAACGGAAAAAATTTGAAAACGGCATGGACGATGCCTCCCGAAACCTTGCTGCCGCACTAAGTAACCCTACAACTCCGCGTCCACTGAACAGAGTCTTTGTCATCATTCTTTCGAGACATGATTGACAAGCTGCATAAGATTGATATTCGAATGGATCCAAATATACTTCTTTATGTAACTTGATCAACCTTGTTTCGTTGATGTGACCTAGTCTGCAATGCCATAAGAAAGCACGATTTATTTCTGGAGTCTTTCTTTTATGTGTGTTCTGGACATTGAAAATTTGTAGTTGGTTTAATACGCATATACTGTTATTTAGAGTACCTGACCCAATCAGACCATGATTAAGGTGGATGTTTATGACATCGCTTATAAATGTAAAATCATAACCTTCTTTAGATAACAAAAATACAGAAATGATATTACAAGTCAAACTAGGTACACAAAAACAGTTGCGTAAAACCAAAATATGTCCACTCATCAATCCAATATGATATTCCCCTACGGACACAGCATCCATGCTCACTCCGTTAGCAACCCTGAGGGTCATATGACCGGTCTTCAGAACCCTACAGCTTCTCAGTGCCTACAAGAATTACAGATATAAGATCCTGATCTGGTATCCAATACCCAGGATGTAGAGTTGATTGATAGACAGTTTTCAATTACAAACACACATGAAGCCGAAGCCATAACTTGCTTCGGGTCCTGGTTCTTGGCCTTCCATGCCCTGCAATCTTTCTTCCAATGGCCCTTCTTATGACAATAGAAGCATTCTTCCTTTCCTACTGTCGGCCCCACAGCACTTGCCTTTCCCTTTGCTTCCACCTTAGTAATACTGCCTCTCGGCTTGGTGGGGGCTTTCTTCTTCTTTCCTTTGGCTTTCGCCTTGGATCTAGAAGAGGAAGCTCCACCAACAAGTAGAGCGGGTGTTTCCCTGGCTTTCTGCAGGGTGCCCTCAGCAGTCCCCAACATTTTGAGGAGTTCCGGAAGTTCAACTTCTTTACCTTGAATATTAAAATTCAAGATAAACTTCACGTAGGTGGAAAGGAGGGACTGCAGAATTAAGTCTTTATACAGCTCATTCTCTAACGTAGTCCCGAGGTCCGCGAGCTTTTCAATATAGCCGATCATCTTAAGGACGTATTCCTCTACAGATGACCCGACGGCCAACCTCGCCTGAAAAAGCTTCTTCGAGGTCTCGTATCTTGCGATACGAGATTGCACTCCATATAATTCCTTGGTATGGAGGAATATGGATTCAAGATCCATATTCTCGTGCCGCCTCTGGTGCTCATTGTCCATAGAGGCCAGCACGAGGCACTTGGCTTTCGCGCAGTCAATCTCTCTGGTCTTACGGATTTCCTTATCCGCGACACTAGATTCTGGACCTTGGACAGCAGGGGCTTTAGTAGTGAGGATATAGCCCAACTTGTTATAAGTTATTGCCATCTTGACATTCCTGAACCAATCTTTGTAGTTTGGCCCTGTCAATATATTTTTATCTAATAGTAACTTAAGGCCCGTCATCTTTGGTTGCTGCAATTAAGAGAGAGAGGAGAAACACTTTAGCATGATGCTCTTGCAAGTTTAGATTGGTTTTTGGTTTATCTAAACAGTATGGCTCCTACTGTTTCTCGAATCCTTCCTCAAACGAGAGAAGAAGTATTAGTCAGGATTAATCTCACCGTACAATACTAGCTTAACCGTTCAGCCAGGCCAGTGATGGTACTTCGAGAGAGGTTTTACGACGCTTTCCCGAAGTTCCTTTATTAAATAACCTCTTTTCCCTGGAGGCGTAGCCCCGCTAACACATTTCTGGACACCTACATGGTTTATAGTATTGATCGTTAAGTGAAAAAATCTCCCGAAGAGTAGCATATACTCATAGTAGGATCAGGATCCAAATATCATCGTTTGATAATGTAACGTTTTAGAAATCGTTATGCGAATTTTTTCCGTTTTAGGGTAAAATTTGTCGGTGTTTTCCGTTTTAACCCGATTGTGATCAAACTTCTGTATAGACTTGACGGCACCTAGTTTAGCTAGAATAAAGCTAGTGCGCGGGCTTTGGGGGTCAATACGAAGTTTTGGTTCACATAGAATTTTTCCCTAATTAAATATTATTTTAATGTGTTTTGTATGCATTTAATTAGTGGTAATTGGATTTTTGGTTTGGGTTAATTACCTCTAATTTGAATCATTGCTAATCTAATTAAGTTTAAGTTAAACAAAACCATCCATGCAATATCTAGATATTTGTGGCAAAAGGTTTTAATTTTTTTTTCAAAGAAAAGAAAAGAAAGAAAAGGTGGCAATTTGCATTTAATGAGCATTAATTGAATTGTGCTAGAAATTTCTTCACAATTTACACAAAACACCCCCCACTACTATTTAGCCAAGCCCCCCCCAAATCTGCCCATTTCTTTTGCCTTGCTCATTTCTTCATCTTCTAAGTTTCAAAATTCTTCAAAAATCCTAAAATAAATCCACAAATTCATAAACCAAACATAACCCATCATTTTCCTTCATTAAACTAGCACGGATCTTCAAGAAAAACATGATCTTTGGAGGCAAAAGATAATGAATCTAGTTGCTTTGGTGTGTTCTTGAAAAGCTATAATTTCAAATCCAAATCTTTAATTTGTTATATTAAATCACTTAGCTAGCTAATTAATTGATTAATATAGCTTTAAATTCATGTTTAATTCATTCATGATAATTTTTAATGAAGTTTAAGTTAGGGTTTGTATTGGTTAATGGTTAAAATAATGACTTTGAAAACTTAATCCTGTGGATGAAGTTGTTGTCAATTCCTAATATGTCTAATTAAGATTTTTAGCAAACTAGGTTTTAATAAAACATAATTGAGTGAGATTAAAATTTTGGTTATGTTTTGGATAACTTAGTTAAGCTGCTTTAAAACGTTTGTAATCGCTAGAATTGTGTTAATTTTAGACTTGTGCAAAATATTGCGATATATTGCTGACTAGGTTTCGGTGAATTTTGGACGTGGGTTCAATTGGTCATTGCAACGTTATTTATATTAGATTCTACGTTTATTAGTGTGTTGTGAATGTGCAACCGGTACGATCAGGGTCTAGGCTTAGTAGTTGTGTCGCTTTGCGTTCCTAGCTAGGGCCGTGCCGATGTCGTTCATGTCTTTGTGTAGCTTTTGCACTTGAGTTGGTTTCGTAGTGTCGCTACGCGTGTTAGCCACTTGAGGAACACTTGAGAGTATATTTGGATTTGGTACGTCGGTCAAACGTAGTTGGTACGTGTTATTGGTCGATTGCTAATATATACTTGTTATATTGTTTTATACTTTCAGGATCGCAGGCGGGGACTTTGGGCGCTGCGAAGAAGGAAAAGCGAGTGTTTGGCTTTACATAGCCAGGATGGTTGGTGAGTAGATTTAACATCTACAGGGGGATCGCCCGCCTGGCGTTATGCGTCTGGGCTAGATCAAATGACATGACTATTAGTTAGATGTATACGGATATTGATTGTACATGTATACCTTTGTTGCTTATCTCATTTCCTTATGTATGGACTTAGTATTAATGAGACACAACACCATTATTGACGGTTCATGTTGCACGAGCACTAATTGTATGCTACACACACACCGTCAATAATCGCCATGACACGCACAACACCAGTACATATATGATATTGTATTGTTTAGGGACATTGAGACATGATCCCTATATCCTTTTGTGCATATGACATATAGCATACCTGTATACCTACATACTTACACATATGCCTTGACATGCTTACATGCTAGTTACCTATATACCTATATGGTATTGTACCATTAGTGATAGGTATATACACATATAAGACATAGGTACATGTACATCTTGCCTATATGCTTACACATATACCTGGAGGGTATTACATCATTATGGATAGGTAGATACCCATATCTTGCTATACCAATATGGTTACGCAAACCTGGCAATAGCTACATGTTCACCTTTATTTGATGTTGTATGGACTTGGAGAAATTAGGAACCGCATGATATATATATTTTGTTGTAGTTAAATAGAGGTTTTTCCTTTATATGCTTATATTACTGTTTCATATTGCATATATTACATTCATGGATTTCATATGATGTTCTCTGATATTTTTACTCCTAAGTATATATAACAGTGGAATGAGACGTTGTTATATATATATATATATATATTAGTGGAATGGGACGCTAATATATATGTATTGATTCATGCAGTTATACTTATTCATTACTTGATGTTTTCTGGATTTGAGGACCGTGGTTGTTTCATGTAATTATGCATTATTTGAAAAACCCAGTTTCTCTTGATATGATATTTCTGCAGCCACCATGAGTTTTATCGGTTCTGATATATATATATACCCCATGCGAAGAGGCGTCATGGGCCGTGTGCGGGTACATTGTGGGGCCCGGAGGTACCCGGGGCAAGAAGATCGATGGACCACACCGATGAACCTGACAGGGGAATCATACCTACCGGTGACAGTACCTATGATACGGCAGTTATCGTGGGGATACCGACCGGAGTCATGTACGTATGGATACGTCGAATTTCGAGTGTCAGAGCTAGGCACGTGAGTTTTTAGGATAGCGTATGATACGTACCTATCAGGAGGGCCAGTCGTGGTGACAGCGCCTGATAGATCAGTATTTATGTGTCGATGCTGGACACTTGTTTCATGATGTTTTTGGGTGTCGATGTTGGACACTCACTTTATATGAAACTTACTCGATACTGGATATTGGATATATGAGATTTACTTGATATTGTACATTCAGGATATATGAGATTAACTTGATATTGTACATTCAGGATATATGAAATTTACTTGATATTGTACATTCAGGATATATGAGATTTACTTGATATTGTATATTCAGGATATATGAGGTTTACTGGATATTGTACATTCAGGATATATGAGATTTACTTGATATTGTATATTCAGGATATATGAGACTTACAGGATATGAGAGCCAATTTGGGGGCTGATTTGAGGAAATTTGGGATTTAGATTGTCTTAATGGACTTTGGACCTGTCACGAGGTCAGGATTCCGTAAGAATGACATGTTTTATTCCATACTCCTCATTTATTTTATATGCATTGCTTCATGTATTAGTAGTACCTGACAGAGTACCTTTCATGACTGTTGCATATACATATTGCCATATTTTTGTTCATGTATTAGTAGTACCTGATAGAGTACCTTACATGACTGTTGCATACATATTGCCATTTATTGCTATCAGCTTGCATGTATTAGATTCGCGTCGTACGTGCATACTTGCGATTACCTGCATATGTTATTTAATATTCACAAGTTGGCAACTCACCCCCGTTGTGCCACAGGGTTTGCAGGTTTTTCATCAGAGTAGTCGAGGCAGGGCTTCTACCTATCGTATCATCTTTTGCAGCGGATACCGCTTCGGCTGACTGCGTGCAGTTTTTCTATAGGTGGGTTTTGCGGTTATCCGATGTTGCTTATTGTATATTCGTTGTATCTTGTACTCTCCATCTACCACTTTCATGTATGACTTAGAGACTTGATGTGAGGACGATATTGTATGTTATTTTATGACTTAGAAGTCCTTTATGCAGTTTTACTTATATCGTCTTTTATTTTTTCGCTACGGCGTCATATATCTGTTGTGGTGGTTGTTTTCCGCCTTTGGGCTTGGATTTGCTTCCGGTTGGGGATGCTTTACTTATATTTATGTTATACCCATTTTTGGGGTTAGTTTTTACAAAGGAGGTGCTGCCAAAATTTTTAAGAAAGTAAAGTTGGACTTTAAGGAATTTAGTTTGAGAATTCAAAAGTTTTGAAAATGCTATTATCACTTACTACTTTTGATAGTTTAGATTGCTGGGTTTTCGGCTTACTTAAATTGCGTTACGCCTGTGGACATTGCGTAGTTTAAGGGACGTCACGTGCCAATTTCGGGTCGTGACAAAGTTGGTTTCAGAGCGCTAGGTTTTACCTTTCGTAGTGTAGGATGACCTTGGTATGATAGAGTAGGTAGCTTAAGCAGAGTAACGTAGTGTGTGTATGTCCGCGGCATACTCACGACACGGTACTCCGCCTAAAGCGACCTAAGTACTAATTGCTTGAAATTCCTTCCCTGATTATACACATTCTTGTGATTCGATTTCCGTGTTCATATCGAATCCTATTTCTATTTATAGCCTTTGCCGCCGATGACCATGAGGACTCAGAGTGATGCAGCGAGAGCAGAGGTCAGAATTGACTCGTGTGGGACGACGACTGACCAAGATGGCACGCTCGTTGCATAGGAGCAGATGGATCCGCCTTCAGTAGGTCGTATCGCTAGGCTTGAGGCAGAGATGCAGGACTTGCGCCAGACGATGAGGTCTTTAGTTGAGGCTAGTCGAGCGCAGCTACAGGAGGTTGCCACCCCTGTTACCCAGTTATTCCTTGCGATCAGCACTGCATTATGTTACTTACACAACACCAGTGGACGCAGCCCTATTTGACGAGGAGCGTCTTTCCGAGTCTTTGGGAGTTCGAGGACAGAGAAGGGCTCGTGCAGGTGTACCGGCCCAGAGACAGAGGTTCAGTCGCCGTGACTGGTTTCGCGCACGTCGCGGGAGTAGTAAAGGCTTGGGACGAGGAGAGTCGGTTATCTAGATCAACCATTGTTGTGTTAACTTCTGACAGCGATTCTTTTGTCGCACGACACGTATTTCAGTCGTGTGCCAATCGGATAGGAGATAGAAATTCGTCCGTCGCTTTGATCATTCTAGGGATGTTGGATTTGACGTTCTCCTGGGCACTGACTGGTTAGCTACGTGCTAGGCGTCTGTGGACTGCCGTGAGGAAACAGTCAGGTTTGTTTTCTCGACGAGTCAGTTCTTCTTGTGCAGGGGGACAGTGGTGCCGCCCATCACAGCTTGAATTCAGCCATTTTCGCTAGTCGACTTTTAAGGAGAGGATGTCGAGGATTCTTGTCTTCCATTAGTGATACCAAAGCCATAGTAGGTTTGTTGGACCGAGTTCTTATCGTGCGAGGGTTTTTCGACGTTCCACATGAGCCGGCGAAGCTTAGGGAGCTTAAGGATCTGCTGAAGAGTTGCTAGATAGGTGGGACTTGTATGTCCAAGTGTTTCGCTTTGGGGAGCTGCTATTCTGTTTGTCATGGAGGAAGAAGGCAGTTTGAGGTTGTGTGTTGATTGATCGTCAATTGAACCGAGTTACGGTGCGGATAGGTACCCTTTACCTCGCATTGACGATTTGTTCGACTTGCTTCAGAGTGCGAGACATTTTCTAAGTTTGTTCGGGATTAGGTCATCATTGGTTGCGGGTTCGGAGTGATGACATTCCGAAGACTGCTTTTGTGTGTACTACGGGCAGTATGTGTTTTGGTGGTGTCGTTGGACACACCAATGCCCTAGCAACATTCGTGGAGGTGATGAACCAGATTTCTTCAGGCCGTTCCTCGACCAATTGATTTTTTTGTTATTGATGACATTCTGGTCTATTCCAATGTGTCGTGAGGAACTTGAGCAACACTTGAGGATTTGCTTTGCAGACATTGGGAGAGCCCCAGCGGTTTGCTAAATTCTTGGAGTGTTCCTTCAGGCTTGATTGTGTTGTCTTCCTAGGTCTTGTAGTTATGGGAGACGATATTCGTATGGACCTGATGAAGATCGAGGTTGTATAGCTTGGGCCCAGACTTATATCAGGGATGGAGGTCCGCAGATTTTTTTAGGCTTAGCAGGTTTTTACCGCCGTTTCGTGCAGGATTGTTTGTGTATCGCTGCACCGTTGACTGGACTGACCGGGAAGGAGGTTCCTTTTCTTGGACCGAGGCATGCGTGCGGAGTTTTCAGCAGTTGAAGACTCGGTTGACGACTGCACCAGTTCTATCATTGCTTCTGGATCGGGCGACTTTGTTGTTTAACTGTGATGTTTCGTGAGTGGGGCTCGATTGTGTACTGATGTGGCACTATAGAGTTATCGCTTATGCTTCCCGACAGTTGGAGGAAGTATGAGCAGGATATCCCACTCATGATCTGGAGTTGGCCGCGGTGGTCGTGCGTTGGAGATTTGGAGACACTACTTGTGCGGAGAGTCGTGTCATATTTTCACGGACCACCAGAGCATAACGTACATCTTCCTGTAGCGGGTTTTGATTGTTGAAACAGCGCCGTTGGATGGAGCTTATGAAGGATTGTGATTGTGAGATCCTTTATTTCCCGTGGCAAGACAATTGTGGTAGCTGATGCTTGAGTCGTAGGCCCGGGGGTGGCTTGTTCCAGTTGTGCGCAGTTCAGAGACAGTCTTCTGCAGATTAACAGTTCTTGTGCGATCGTGGATTATAGCTTAAGTTTGCCTCTACCGAGGAGACAGCTTGCTCTTGTCCGCGCCCATCCACTTTTACTTAATCGTTTTCGTGAGGCACAACCCACCGATGCTCATTAACTGTGATACTTGAGCATGTTCGGCAGGGTAAAGATTCGGAGTCCTTGATTTGTGACTGGGGTGTGCTACGTTTAGGGATGCGTTTGTGTGTACCTGATACTGATGGATAGAGACGCGAAATCCTAGAAAAGGCACACCAGTCAGCCTTCTGTGTTCATCCAACTTCCACCACGATGTGACGTGACTTGTGAGATAGTTACGGGTGGGCAGGGATGAAGAGTGAAGTTTCGGATTTCGTTTTGAGGTGTCTGTCTTGTTGCGAGCTAAGGTTGAGCATTTGAGACCGGCTGGAGAGTTGCAACCTTTAACCGTTCCAGAGTGGGAATAGGAGCAGATCTCCATGAATTTCGTTGTGGTGTCTACCCAGGTTTAGTCAGGGTGTGACTCTGTTGGATATAGTGCCCTCAGAGTCAATTATTGGATCACAGGCACGTGATTGCAATGATTGAGGAGGACCTATGCCGGTAGGACAGTCTTACTCGAGATGATAGTATGCTATCTTGTTTATCTTTATCATCGTGTACTGCTTTAGGTGACCTTACGAGTCGCTATTACACGTTGATAGAGCCCCTAGGATTCTTGCCTGACTACCAGCAGTATGAGGGCGATCATATACGTGAGAGCTGGAGTCTATAAGCACATCCTTAAAAGGTCCCTAGTCGTGGGAGTTTCAAGATAGGGCATCGATACTCCAGAGTAGACTAGTGTATACAGTCGAGACCACGACGAGGGGCGGTGGCCGGTCTCACAAGCCACTGGTGTCAGTTGGTTCACCTAAGATGTATACAGGTGCTCATTGGGTTATGAGTACACCGGACAGGACTCGCCGGGAACCTGCTAGTTGGTATTATACCTGACGTCAGATAGCAGTTCCCTGGTGACATGTGTACAGGTTAGTTCATCGACCTGAGATCGTCATTTGCCTCGTGTGAGTTCCCACTGTGCTTTGATTACTACCCTACCACGGCTCAAAGGAGTCGTGCAAACAGGTTTTAGTTGGGTACAGTCCCGAGCCACATGGAGGCAGTGAGCGGATCTGCAGGGGTTCGTCTCTCCCGGTATTGGGGGTGAGGTCGCGCTGTGTCTAGGAGAGCCAGTACATGAAAAGTCCTTGGCCAAGGCAGGAGATTTGCTGGTAGGTATTCCAGTAGTATCTCAGGGTCTCCTAACTCTAGAATTGGTAGGGTTGCTTGCCGCTCTCGTAGGGGTCTAGGGGTGTGGGTTTAGCTATTCATCATGACCGTGGAATCCATGTTTTATACTGGCTCGTATTGAAAACACGGACGTCCTAGTATATCCAATATTTCATATGATTCTTCTGCTGCGTTATCTGTGATGTGATCATGTGATGTTCTATGATAGATACAGTATATAGTATATATGATATATTATATAGACGTTACTTATGTTTTACACCCGCGCTAGCCCTGCCCCGCTCTGTCGTTAGTTACCTAACCTAACGGTGCACAAGGGGACATCGAGGCGAATGCGGATGGCATAAGTGTACGTCGTATTTATCTGTGATGTTTAGGTACTTAATTGATGGGACTTCATTAATGAGATTAATGAAATAAAAGAAACCTAAGATGTTGTAGAATCGAATTTCAAAATAAAACAGGTAGCTACAGTTCTTGCTTTGCACAGCGGTATATATGATACTTCCTGCACCTTATTCGATGAGGAAAGGACCGAGATCCCTTCACCGGGAGTGATTCCTTTAGCAATAACTGGCTGATGCTACACACTCGGTTTGTCTTTTGATTGCTTTTAAGATTTTTTGCTTTGCATAGTGATATATGAGATATATCCCGCACCTCATTCGACGAGGAAAGGACCGACGATCCCTTCACCGGGAGTGACTCCTTTAGCAAAACTAGAAAAGCCTCAAAAGCACTCCATTTTAAAATCATTTGATTCTACAACGATATCAAGTTCATTACGCAATAGGTTTTCAGAAAAACCTGTCGTAGCCCTCCGCCATTTCAGATAAATCCTGTTTAGTATTCGTGCTGCGTTTGTTGACCTTGTCAAGGCGCAGTGTGCGGTAGCTAACCAGTATTTATCTGCTTATGCATATGATGCAGATTGGGTTAGGGTAGTCGTGCGGCCTTGTTGACCTTGTCAAGGGTCGTGCGGGTGGGTTTGATTCAATCAAGAAATGACGGGTTGAACTTGACTTGCGGTCTATGGTTTGTTGACCTTGTCAAGGTCATAGATCGTTCGGGGCAAAATATTATCGGGAATTTCAAGTGTTAAAATTTGCAATGAGATTGCATACCTTCTATGAGATAGTTGGATCCCGATACCCGCTGTGAGTAAGAGTTACTCCTGGGAGAGTTTTACACATTACAATTAGCCGATCAAGTAGGTGTCTAGAAAGGTGTCAACGGGGTTACGCCTCTGGGAAAACGAGGTTTACTGTAATTAGGTTCGTGCGAAAGCACGGGGGACCTCCCTCAAAGTACCGACACTGGCCTGGCTGAAAGATTGGGGAACTTGTAGTGTATAATTAATCCCGGCTAGTCTTTCCTTTTAGGGTTTGAAGGAAGATTTGATAAAAAGCAGTGGGAGCCATCCTGATTAGATAAAATAATAACCAATCTATTCTTGAAAGAGCGCACGCTGAGTGTTTTCTTCTCTCTCTCTCCAGGTAGCGACCATATCACGCCTTAATCAAGATAATACTACGGAATATTGACCGAACCCGCTTGTTATACTGAGCTGGGGAACGTTGGTCCCGCTCCAACTTATAATTGTTATAAGACAGAGCAGGAAATTAGGGATTACCAGAATTCCCGTGCAGCCCAAATGAAGAGAGTGCATGCTGATGCATCATCTTCGGGTGTGTTCATTACAGAGAACTGTTTCTCAGTATCCTTTACGTCCTGGGTATGTGATACCAGATCAGGATCCCAGATATGTAATCTGTTACATAGGGCTACAGAAAGGTAGAGAACTGAGAACGGGTGATAAGTTTCATGAGGCAGAAAACGGGGCAAGAGTTGCAGCCAAGTCTGTTGGTCACTGTCACCCTGTATTACGAATACATTGATTCTGAACGAATGTTATTAGATACCGAACCTGATATACAAAATCGTATCTGTCTCTTTATTAGTAAAGAAATGATAAAATTTTGTATTGTTGGATAATGTTTTGAACATTTCCTATATCAAAAGTTGATCGGTTCAGGCACGTTATCTAAAAGCATTGATGCTCTAAATCAAACTACAGTTCTAAGTATACGGAACACACACAAGTGGAAGAGTTCAGAAATGAACGAATCCTTCTTGAGGTATTGTAGACTAGGTCATATCAATGCGACCTGACTAGCTGAAGTTACATTTAGATGCATATTTAAATCAGTTTGAATTTACATCTTGCGAAACTTGCCAGTCATGTCATAAAGATAAGATGACCATAGCTCCGTTTACTGGAAACAGAGAAAGAGTTAATGAACTCTTGGGATGATACATGTTGATATATAAAGGTCCCCTATCTACACATGCCAAGACTGGTTCTTTGTACTTCATTACATTCTCTGATGATCTTTCGAGATTCAGACCTATGTTCCTGTTGAAACACAAGTCCGAACCTTTTGAGATATTCACAGAATATAAGTTAGAAGTAGAGAACCAAAATACGGGTAAAAGTATTATGTCCTTTGATGTGATCAAGGAGGAGAATACTTGAGCACGGAATTCCTGGAATATTCTAAAGGAGAATGAGATTCTCTCTCAGCATTACTCCTCCGTATACACCATAGCACGATGGTATATCGGGGCGGAGCAATAACACCCTATATGATAAGGTGTGCTCTATGATGAGTACTACTGAGTTACCTATTTCCTTTTGGGAGTTATGCACTTAAGAAGCTGCATACCTATTGAATAGGGTTCAAATCAAATCAGTTGCCTACCACTTCATATATGATATGGAAAGGGAAGAGCCCATGTCTGAAGCTAGTTAAGATTTGGGGTTGTCCGGCCTATGTCCAGAAGCAAAATCCGGACAAACTCGAGGCAAGGTCTGTAATGTAGAACTGGAAAGGTTCCAGCTATACAAACTACAGTAGATGATTTGGTAGAACCAAAGGATTCAATAGTAACCAACGAACCTCAGCCTCTCCGCCGATCTAGTAGGGTTCCTCACCCACCTGAGAGAAACTTCGGTTTCTCTATGACAGTGGGAGCGAGGATTGCGTCATGAGATGATGACCCAACTAGTTTCGAGCTGGCCATCAGGAGTAAGACTCTGTAAGAATGGCTGGATGTTTAGTGATCTGAGATGGAATCCTTATACACCAACAAAGTATGGACTTTGGTTGCTATATCTGAAGGGTTAAATCCCCATCAGGAGCAAGTATATCTTGAGAAGATTACTTGGTGTATATGGAAAAGTTGAGACTTTCAAAGCTAGACTTGTTAAAGGTTTTCGTCATCAACCAGGCGTGGATAATGATGAAACCTTTTCCAATACCTATGCTTAAGTCCATCCAGATCCTACTTACCACGGCTACATACCATGACTACGAAATCTGGCGGTTGGGTGTCATGACTGTTTTTCTAAATGATGTTTTAGAAGAGAACGTCTGTAAGTACATAGCCAAAGGGCTTCGTAGACAGAGGGAGCAGCGGAAACGAGTGCAAGATGTTTTATAGGATAAAGCAGGCATCGCGGAGTTGGAACATCTGTTTTGATATGGCAGTCAAAGAGTTTGACATCATCAAAATGGTAGATGAACCTTGTATAAACAAAAAGGTAGTAGGGAGTATGGTGACGATCCTCGTAGAGTACGTGGATGACATACTCTTGATAGGGAAGGAGTTTCATATGCTACGCTCGATCAATCTCCGCTTATCACAATGATTCTCCACATAGGATCAAGATGATACCTCCTAAATCCTGAGTTTTCATCTATGAGATAGATGTTATTTAGGTGTTAGAATTCTCACTAGCTGTAGTGAGATGGTATCAGTTGATCCTGGGGAGAATCACTGGAAGGGTTCCAGGGTGATAAAGACGACTGAATGTCAGTCACAGGCATTGTCTTTGCCCTCAGTAAAGGGACGGTATATTGGAAGAGTTCCAAGCTAGATACCGTGGCATACTAGACGATAAAGGCAGGATACATCACTACTTAAGATGCTACCAAAGAGGCTGTTTGGGTGTATATTGGTTCATGAGATGAACTATGTTCCTCCCATTGTGTGACAATGGAGTTGTGGCTTATGCCAAGGAACACCCGTCCCATCAGTGATCCAGAAAAACTCTAAAGCAGTGTCACCTGATCATGGAGATGGTTGATCTCCAGGGTGATCGAGGTTAGGAGAGTAGAGTCAGAGAACAACACGGCGGATCCACTCACGAAGGCCTATTCCCAGAGAGAGACTTTTATGGGATGGTTGAGTATGAGATACTACAACCACTGCTACAGATGGCCCTAGTGCAAGTGGGAGATTGTTAGTTATATGTATGCCCTAGAGGCCATTACTATACATAGGATGTATATTGTAGTGGATGCTGGGACATATATAGGGTGGACTTTCTTGCTCGACATGATAGTACGCTATCTGGTTACTCTTTACCTTAACGTGTATACTGATTGTCTCTCTGTTACATGTTGGTAAAGCCCTTAGGATGTGTACTTGACTACCTGGACTATGATGCGGATCATACTAGTGGGGACATGGTAGTCCATAAGTACATCCTTCAAAGTCCCTAGTCGTGGGTGTATCGAGACGGGGCATCGATATACCAGAGTAGACTAGCGTATACCTTCTCGACCCATACAGATGGGCGATGGATGATCCCATATCCATTGGTGTTTGACATCAGAGATGATATACGGGTGCTCAGTGGAGACTGGGTACACTGGACGGACTAGCCGAGAACTCCCAGATGGTATTATACCTTACGTCAGATGGCAGTTCTCTGGTGACACTGGTACAGAGTAGTCTGTTGACCCGAGATCGTCATAGAGTCTTGTATGGTTCCCACTGTGCTTTGATTTCCATCTTACCACGTCCAAGAGGGCGTGCAAAATGGTGGTTTTTGGGTACAGTCCCGAATCACATGGAGGCAATGAGCGATAGGAGGGGATTCGTCTCTCCCGGTATAGGGAGTTGATGTTGCGCTGTGTTCGATTGGCTATAACAGGAAATCCCTGGCCAGGGTTGCTGAGATTTACTGGTAAGTGTTACCAGCAGTTTCTCGAATTGTTATAGACCTCATATCGACACGACTTATCGAGCTATTGGGGTCTGACGTTTACCATCCCTAGGCGAGATATGCGACATATCAGACGATCAGACCGGACTGTACGGTAAGTCTTACTGGTTGGATTCACAGGAGTATGAGCGGGCTTGCTCGTCGATCTTCTGATCGCTCAATACCCGGGTGGCCGTTACGTTTAGCAGACCGCTTGCGGCTTGTGGGTGATTGATATGATCATCACCTGCTGCCGGCGTATTGACGAGTCTTTAGAGTCCTACACAGAGGTTTCCTGGCTCAAGCGAAACGAAATAGGAGCGCATATGAGATATGTGCGGGACCGAGAATAATGCGTGTATGTGATACCGTATTCCATTCTCGCGATAAATGTATCGATTGGTTGTATGCGATATAACCTAGTTATCGATTCAAGCAGTGATTCGATAAACCGATACATAGGATACTAGTCGGTTATATGCGATATGACCGGATCGTTAAATCAAGTGTTGATTTAATGATTTAATGTATAATTATATATTTGATATATTACTTTGTATTAACTAGTATTGGTTCACTTTAAATTGATTTTCTCACTTGGATGTACAAGTTGTATATGTGATATACTTTTTGTGCAAATGATTGTATCATGTTTGATGATACATGTTTGCTAGGGTATGTGTAAAGAGTTAAACCTATGGTTAAGTAAATGGTTAGGGTTTTCTTTTATTTATTTCATTTATCTTATTTTGGAAAAGGAAAAGGGAAAATGGTTGCTAGTTTTGTTTTATCTTTGAAGCTTCATGAAGCTTTGACTAGAGTGACCATTTTGTCTCATGCTTAACCCTAACCATTCACTTGAACCTTAGTTAGTTCTCTACACTTGACCATGGTTCATGATTATGATAAGAATGATTTTATTATTCTTATTATAATTCTTATCATAATATTCATCTTCTTCTTCTTCTTCTTCACTTGAAGAAAGCATGCCTCCATCAATGGCAACTTGATGAAATGAGTGAGAAATCCAATTCTAAAGTGAACCCACCTCCTATTTCTTCATCCTCTACCTCTTGCCAAGTAGTAGAGTGTGTTTTCTTCACAAGTTTCATGACTTGGTGAAGTGGGAGCTTGATCTTATGATGCCTCGACGTAGATCATCTTCGGCACGAAGCCGACGACCTTGCCCGCCCATTTCTCCGATGAAGCCGATGCTAGAGCCCGGTATTTCATTTGGACAGCGGAGAGGACTTCATCACGGAGCCGTGGAAGTGGAGGACCGGATCTACAAAGGTTGTATTTCCGTACTCTTAGTTAAAGTAGTTAACTAGTTGCTTTGTCGCCTAAACTTCTAGCCAGCGATCCGTATTAGGGTTTCTCGGCACCTCTAATTTTTGAAATTGGCATGGTTGATGCCTTGTGAGACCTCTTGAGAGTGCCTAGGAACCCTACAGCCCTTTCCGACGAGGACGTGACGGACGAAGTATCCGCGGGAGATCGGAGTGGAGACGAAGGCCGAAGGACACAGATCGCTTGGTATATCTCTTTCCCCATCTTTATGTTTGCTAGTAGCTAGGTTAATGGCCCGATCCGGGTTAAAAGTGCGCGGTGGTGCCGGTTGCAAAGTTCGCAAAGTTTTTCGTTTCCGCGTTTCCGCCGTCGGATCGACGGCCAGGGCGCCGCCGCGGACTTACATTGGTATCAGAGCCACGCCATTAACCATGCCTAGCTTGCTCTAGTATGTTTAGAACTCGATCGAACAGAAAATCCCTAAAAACCGTATTTTCCAATGCACATGTGTTCTCTGTCGAAATTGTTTTGGCTCCAAAAATTTTTCAGGTTGTCTCAGAATACTGTGCATGGATATAGAAGCAATCTGTGAAAATTTGGTCGCGCGATCTCTCCATACCGCCGCGGAACCGCGGCCAAACCCATGCTTGGGCCGCGGTTCCGCCGTGCTTTTGATTGATCACTTGATCAAAATTTTGCAGATAGCTTATGAGTTAAAAATAGGGGTTTTGGGATATTTTTTTTGGGCCCAGATTTTCTGTAAGTGCTACAGTACTGCTTGGGGCCCACTTCGATAAATTTGATCGATCGGATATTTTAAACATGCTAGTTCACAGTATTTACATTATATCTGCGACCGTGAATGTCACTTGATCGGTAAATCCTGTCTAACTGCTATAGCCCTTTTAGACGGATTTGCGAACGTGATATTCACGTTGATGTTCTGTGTTGTGCTGTGATGTTGCGGATTGGTCGTGGGGGATAGCCTGGTTGCAATATTAGTACAGTTTTGTTTTATATGTACATTTGATATTGCGGAGCGAGCGTCCGTCATGTGGACTGTCGTCACTGCCTGATTGTATATTATTCTTTTGGGGCACGACCAGGTTGCGGTCGATGTATCCGTTGTATGTATTTTTACTTTCTATACTAGGATTACCCCGCGGAGGGGTGCACGGGTAGCCGGGTTCTAGAGGGCAACAAGCCCGCATCTCATGGCATTGAGATGGAGGGGGCTTCACTCTAGAATTGGCGGGCTATTCGCCGCACTCGTAGGGGGTACAGGTTGACCTAGGAGGGGTGCCCAAGTTACCGAATTCCATGAAGTGTTGGGTGGTCCATTCACGTTGCTGAAGGGGGCTGCCTCGCTTCAGGTTTTGGTGGGTAACTTGCCGCGCCCGTAGGGGTCTAGGATTTTCATTGCACAGGCTATCCACACGACCAGGGGAACGTCGGGTTTCAGTAGCGGCTCTGTGAAACCCGGGGATCCCAGATATCTGTATTGTTCTGTGATGTTGCTTTTTATCACGCCTTGAGCGAAAATTATATATTATATATATACTAGTAGATGTTGTATATGTTTTGCATCCGCGCTAGTCCAGTCCCCGCTCTGTCGTTAGTTAGCTAACCTAACGGGTGATGACAGGACCCAGTGGCGAATGCGGATGGCATATACGTACATCATTATTTTCGTTCTTTTTGGTGTGATCAATCGATCGGACTGCGTTGATTCGGATCAATACAAGATAAACAAACCTATTCTGATGTTGTTGGAACACTTTTCAAAAGCTGTTATTGCAAGGGCGTTCTCTTTTGTTTTGCATCGTGGTATTCAGTTGGAATATCCTGCTCCTCAGTCGACGAGGCAAGGGCCGAGATCCCTTTACCGAGAGTGACCCCTTGGACAAAAGTTTGCGTCAGGGCAATAACTTCACTATAGCCAATTACTTTTGCTTTGCATCGTGGTATTCAGTTGGAATATCCTGCACCTCATTCCACGGGGAAAGAGCCGACATCCCTTCACCGGGAGTGACCTCTTTAGCGAAGGTTTTCGTCACTATATTTTTTAAAAAGCTTTCAGTTCCTTCAACGATATCAAGTTCATTACGTTAAAGGTTTTCGCCAGAAACCATTCGTAGCCCTCCGTCATTTCAAAACGGTAGCACTTAGTATTCATGCTATGTATGTTGTCCTTCGTCAAGGCATAGTGTATGGTAGCTATTTGTTACTTTTCTGCAGCATAGATAGATGCGTTGGTTTGGGACAGTCGTACTACTATTTTGGCCTTCGTCAAGGGTATGTACGGGTGGGTTCAAATTAACCTAGATAATGACGGGTAGAACTTGACATGTGACTTATGATATGTTGGCCTTCGTCAAGGTCATAAGAGCATGGGCCAAAAATCCACATCGGGAGTTTCAAAAGAACTGAAACTTGCCAGATATGCGCATACCTTTTGGAGTGTGATCGCGTGAGCGGATTCCGTCACGTTATCATGCGATGATAGTTGGATCCCGATTCCCACTGATGAGTTGGTTTACTCCTCGGGTGATCCCGGCTAATTCTTCTTTCAGGTTTGGGGAAGAATTTGACGTTACAGTGGGAGGTTTCCAGATTAGATAAAGTGAGAACCATTCTGATCTAGGCTAGAGTGCACGCTGAGTGTTTCTTTTCTCTCTCTCTTTGGCAGCGACCATTGACCCGACCCTAAACTATGACTCAGTGACCAAGTTGACCGAGCCTTCTTAACACTGGCTTTTGGATTGTCAGAGTTGCAAACCTCTTTGCCACTCCTACTTTTACCCTTTTCTCCAGGACACCCCGTATTACTGCGAAAGTCCACTTCCATTGGACAAAACCATCGTATGGTTATATACGAACTCGGAGGAATTCGAGGATGGTTCCTGGTTCTGGAGAAAACGAATAGGACTATTCAGTTGTCTTTTCCTTTTACCTTCTCTCAGGTTGCGAGTACTCCTTGGTTTAGGAGATAGTACACCTATTACGCAAATTGGATAGTCTTCTTCCAAACCTAAGGCTGGTGCCGACCGGTAGGGAATGAAGAAAACCAATTAGCATAAACGGTGTACAGAAGGTATTAAGTTAAGACAAAGCAAGGGATTAGTAAGAGGGCAAAGTAAATTGCGACTGATATTCACGACCAAACCAAATATTTCTTCGCCAATCCTAAATCACCTTTGTATTTCTCCAGGATACTCCGTATCACTACGAAGATCCCAAGTTTATTGGATAATCCATCGTATGGTTATATACGAACTCGAAAGGAACTTGTTCCAGTTCGGGGATGGATCCTGGTTCAGGAGAAATAGGAATAAGGTTTATTCGGTTGTCTTTTATCTTCACCTTCTCTCGCATTGCGAGTGCTCCTAGGATTAGGACAGTACATCCATTATGCTTATTGGATAGTCTTCTTCCAAAGCATAGGCTGGTGCCGAACGGTAGGGAAGGAAGAAAACCATTTTGCCTAAAGGGGTGTGCAGAAGGTAATGACTAAAGACATATAAAGGGATTTGGAGAGGTGGCAAAGAAATATACGGTTACAGTTGTGAATCTGGACAATGGAAGAGGCATTACTAGGAATACCCGGATACCCCATTGAAACATTTCAATGTTTCAGTTTCACTGTGTACTGTTAAAAGAAAACTGATTACCCAATTAGACACTTGCTCCAGGGTATGTATTTACCAGGTATGATTCTCACATCTGTATAGTTTTACAGGTGATGAGTGGGAATAAGTTATTGGGAATTAGGTGATCATCCTCATTATATTGGGATTCGTTGTAATCGGTGATATTTGAGGAAGTCACCTGGGTTGTTTGCCGGTCGGCAAATATTTGGTTTTGAATATCCGTTGTTATGCACCAATTTCAAATTGATATATCTGTACGTCTATTTTTATAGAGTGAGATATACCTTTTTGAAATTATGTCTATGATATTTACCTATATCAGTGGATGGTTAGGAAAGGAGCATTGAACAGCGGTGTAATTCTTCTTAACCATAAGTACAGTTTTCAACCTACGACACACAGTGAATGAGTTATTAGACTCAGGGGACTTATACAGAGTATTGTATATTGTCCAGTGTCCATAAGGACAGAGGGGTTGGTACTCGTACTATATTCGGCTTACTTATGACTCCTCTAGTTTTCAGACAAGTGTTTCGTAGAAACACAGGGTCTAAGTTTTGAGAAGTTATAGGTGTATAAATAAAGTAGAGAACCAGGTGTTGCAAGTATCGGGATTCTTCAGGGCGATCGAAGATATAGATACTTGTGCATGGTATTCAGTTGATAGTAATGATTAAGAGAACTAGCTTCTCTTTCAGGTTACTCATAATTGGAAGTACTCCTAAGTTGAGTAACGCTGATCGGCCTCTCTTCCATTTAGTTGACATGCACTGGAGACAGCTGCATGATTTGAATCTGGTTCAATTAAATCAGTGCCTCTATTTCTGTATTGGATATAGAACAGTTCATATCTTAACGATGTTAAGGTACAGGGAGTTGTCCGGCTTATGATTAAAACCAGACTCTGGATAACTCAAGGCAAGTTTCTGTAATGGCTGTTTGTGGGTTGACCCAGGCTATGACGAGGGTTGTCTTTCTACCATCTGGAAGATCAATAGTGATATTGTTATAGACTCGCCACAGTTTTAATAAAAATGTTTTTGTTCAGAAAACAGTAGTGGGAGTATGGTAGAACTGGAAGTGCTTCCAGAACCACAAACGATTACTGAAGATTTGATAGGAACCTAAAGATTCAATCTGGTTTGACATTCCATTAGCCACTCCGCAGATATGGTGGGTAACCTCAGGCACTCGAGAGATACTCCGGTAGCCTCAAGGTGGATGACAGAGAGGTTCTTGTTTACCCAGGCTTGCCATTGCTGTTGTTCCAGACTGTGAGACCCGGCAAGAGGATGAGTATAGCGTCGTTCTAAACTAGTTTTAGAAGTGCACGTCTATATGACTCTGCCAGAGGGTTGTCGTAGTCAGTGGGAGCAGCGGAAGCATTGGTGGACATATGGCTTATGTCTATTTATAGACTAAAGCAGATATAGCGGAGATAGACCATCTATTTCTGATGTGACGGTCATAGGTTTGACTTCATCAGAATAGGGGATGGATCTGTTAAGAAGGTAGTAGGGTGTGATGTCCTGGTATTTGATGACATACACAGAGTAGGAAGTGATATTCCTATACTACGATCGGTCATACTTTGGTCGTCACACAGTGGTTTCTCCACATAGGACTTGGATATTATATCAGACATTCTGGTTACTAGATCTATGGTTTTAGATCTAGATTTGGGTGGTTTCCCAATCTGGGTACTTAGACAGCATTCTATGAGTATTTAGAATGGACGACTCCTGGCACGGTAGTATACCTGCAGGTGATAGAGTCACCCTCTCTAAAGCTGTCTTACAGACTAAAGGGGAGAGGGATACGCATGATTGGCAGATCACTAGCTTAGGCAATTGAGTCAATCATAAGATGTCAAGTACCACATCAGATGTTATTCTTGCAGTAGATGCAATAAGTTGATATTGATCCAATCCTGGAGAAACAGTCGGAAGCAGTTTTAGAACATAAGTGGATGTTCTAGGGATATGATAACGACAGCCTCATTCAGGAGACAGTTATCATTCCAGGTTTCCATGGTGACCAGAATGGCAGAGTGGCTGTCAGAGTTATAGTTTTCCCTCTGACGAGGGGCAGTATTTTGGACAGGTGGTCCAGGAAGATACTGAGGGAAGGATGGCGCAGGATACTGATTAAGTTCAGTTGACGATACAGTCTAAGAAGTTTGGATTTGGAGTTCATTTTTTAGCTAGGTCCCATCAGACATCCAGACACATTCTAAGACAGGTATTGCTCATTTCGGGAGATGGCTTTCTCCACGAACTTGAGATAAAGAGAGACATAGAAAGAAGCACCATAGCGGATCCACTCACTGAGGCTATTCCTCGAATGCAAAAGTTTCGCAAACGAGCTTTGTGAGACTAGCTAGTAGAGGAGTTGGGTGTTCGGTATCACACGGGCTGTGAGTATGCAACATCGCAATAATTAGCCTTGAGTGCAAGTGGGAGATTGTTGGATATAGTGCCCTCAGAGTCAATTATTGGATCACAGGCACGTGATTGCAATGATTGAGGAGGACCTATGCCGGTAGGACTGTCTTACTCGAGATGATAATATGCTATCTTGTTTATCTTTATCATCGTGTACTGCATTAGGTGACCTTACGAGTCGCTATTACACATTGATAGAGCCCTTAGGATTCTTGCTTGACTACCAGCAGTATGAGGGCGATCATATACGTGAGAGCTGGAGTCTATAAGCACATCCTTAAAAGGTCCCTAGTCGTGGGAGTTTCGAGACAGGGCATCGATACTCCAGAGTAGACTAGTGTATACAGTCGAGACCCCGACGAGGGGCGGTGGCCAGTCTCACAAGCCACTGGTGTCAGTTGGTTCACCTAAGATGTATACAGGTGCTCATTGGGTTATGAGTACACCGGACAGGACTCGCCGGGAACCTGCTAGTTGGTATTATACCTGACGTCAGATAGCAGTTCCCTGGTGACATGTGTACAGGTTAGTTCATCGACCTGAGATCGTCATTTGTCTCGTGTGAGTTCCCACTGTGCTTTGATTACTACCCTACCATGGCTCAAAGGAGTCATGCAAACAGGTTTTAGTTGGGTACAGTCCCGAGCCACATGGAGGCAGTGAGCGGATCTGCAGGGGTTCGTCTCTCCCGGTATTGGGGGTGAGGTCGCGCTATGTCTAGGAGAGCCAGTACATGAAAAGTCCTTGGCCAAGGCAGGAGATTTGCTGGCAGGTATTCCAGTAGTATCT
The DNA here is from genome assembly GCA_030015575.1 of Agapanthus africanus. Classification (NCBI taxonomy): domain Eukaryota; kingdom Viridiplantae; phylum Streptophyta; class Magnoliopsida; order Asparagales; family Amaryllidaceae; genus Agapanthus; species Agapanthus africanus. The sequence continues at coordinate 285,193,179 of CM057346.1, forward strand.
CAGGGTGTTCTGGGCTACACTCCGGCACGACTTGTACCGCTTTTGGGGGTCTGACTTTTACCAACCCCCTAGGCCTGCCATGCGATGCTCATAGAAGAACGGACCAGACTGTACGGATATTGTCACTGACAGGCTCAGTAGGGTGTCAGGATGAGTTCGCTCATCGACGTCCCTTTTGGTCAATAGCTGGTGGCCCGTTATGTATTGGCTGATACCTCAGACGTGCTAGTGGTTAAATCCACAGCCATAGTATTGATGAGTCTTTAGAGTCCACCACACACAGTTACTCAAGTTTCGGGCGAAACACTGTAGTGGCCGTATGGAGATATGGCAGGGTTCGATCAGATACGTGCGGTATTGCACGGATCGTGATCGGAAGGATTATACTAGCCGGCTTTGGCTAAAGCCGGATCCTAGTATTAGATAGTGTAGATTTTGTCTCTTTGCATTTGTGTTCAGTGGGAATACAAATGCGGGCATGTATATGCAGTAGCGGGGTTTTCCTGTAATTTATTACGGGATCAGTTTTCTGAAGTTGCCAGTTTGCATTCCGTTCCGGCCAGTTTTTCTTTGTTCCTTCCCGGCCGGACTTTCCGATGGAGGGGGTTATTTGCAAGTGTGCAAATAATATTTTGTGGAGGGTTTATTTATGAAATGGAAGTTTATGAAACCATCTTTTGATACCATTCTTTTCTATCATCATTTCTTGCTTTTTTGAGATGAGAAAGGATTTGATGTTGATTTGATAATGTTATCATTGCCTTTTTGGTTGTGGTCACCCCTTTGCTTTTACTACCATCACCTCCCTTCATGGTTTTGATTTTTTCCTCCACCATTTGAGATAAGGGGGCCGGCCACAATTTGGGGTGAGGAGAGAGGCTTCACATTTTTGATGAGGGAAAATTTGTTCATCTCTTTTTCTTGCTACAAAATTCTAGCTCCACTTGAAAGTTCATTTCATTCTCTTCTCCATCCATGGTAACTTCACAACCCCAAAAGAGACAACCATTCTACACTTGTCTACAGCATCCCTTGGACGCGTCGGCTAGCCAACTTCATGCCCGAGTTGCCTCGGTCCAGAGGTGGGAGCCCGTAAAAGTATTCGGCTGCGTGGTGCCCTTTCCGACGAGGACATGACGGACGAAGTATCCGCGGGAGATCGGAGTGGAGACGAAGACCGAAGGACACGGATCGCTTGGTATATCTCTTTCGCCATCTTTATGTTTGCTAGTAGCTAGGTTAATGGCCCGATCCGGGTTAAAAGTGCGCGGTGGTGCCGGTTGCAAAGTTCGCAAAGTTTTTCGTTTCCGTGTTTCCGGCGTCGGATCGACGGCCGGGGCGCCGCCGCGGACTTACAGACTCCATTTGGGTGTTTGTTGTCCAGTTATGCTCAGTTTGCTCAGTTATTCTTTGTTAAGTTTTTGCGTTTGCACGGAGTTCCTTCATGCGTTGTATCCAGTAGAGGCACCCCGTTCGCTAGCCATCTTTGGCAGAAGTTTCAAGAAACCTTGGGAACTAGTTGAGATTTAGCTCCGCTTTTCCATCTGTAGGACGATGGTCAATTAGAGCGGACTATACAGACTCTGGAGGATATGCTTGTGCGTACGTACTAAGTGTATATTGACAGTTGGGATCGTCACTTGCCATTGTTAGGGTTCTCCTTCGATAGTTGTTATCAGGAGACGTTCCAATTGGCAACCTTTAGGTTTTGTTTGGTAAGTCGTGTCGATCGCCAGTCTGTTTTTCTGACTCTGCGAGAGTAGGATTTTTGGACCCCGGCTAGTCATGAGACTACGGAGAAGATCCAGTTGATTCAGGTCAGGATGAGAGCAGTCCAGTGCAGACAGAAGTCTTATGCCGACCGTGGTGGTCGCAGACTTGAGTTCGCAGTGGGAGATCATGTATTCCTACGGATTTTTCTGATGAAATGGCGTGTTGAGTTTTTGGATACTTAATCCCAAAATTGTAGGTCCTTTTGAGATCCTTGAAGCGAGTTAGTACCGTTGCCTATAATATGGCACTTCCGCCCAGATTTTTGAGCATTCACCCCATTTTCCTTGTGTCGATACTTCTCAAATACCTTCATGACCTTTCTCACATGATTCAGCATCAGACCATTTAGTTTGGACGCGATCTTTTCATTCACCAGCCGCCGATAGTGTTACTGGATCGGCAGGTGGAGAAACTTCGGTCAAGGGTCTTGCCATCTGTGGAGGGTTTTCTTTGGCGTAGCCGTATAGTGAGGTGATCACTTGGGAAGCTGCGAGCAAGATTTGGGAGTTTTGTACTCATCTCTTTGAAGGTGCGCGTAGTAAGAATTTTAAATTCAGGGACCGAATTTTTTTAAGGGGGGAAGATTGTAACATTTTAGAAAACTTTATGTGAATTTTTTCCATTTTAGGGTAAAATTTGTTGGTGTTTTCCGTTTTAACCCGATTATGATCACACTTCTGTATAGACTTGACGGCACCTAGTTTAGCTAGAATGAAGCTAGTCCGCGGGGTTTGGGGGTCAATGGGAAGTTTTGGTTCACATAGAATTTTTCCCTAATTAAATATTATTTTAATATGTTTTGTATGTACTTAATTAGTGGTAATTGCATTTTTGGTTTGGGTTAATTACCTCTAATTTGAATCATTGCTAATCCAATCAAGTTTAAGTTAAACAAAACCATCCATGCAATATCTAGATATTTGTGGCAAAAGTTTTTAATGTTTTTTTAAAGAAAAGAAAAGAAAGAAAAGGTGTCAATTTGCATTTAATGAGAATTAATTGAATTGTGCTAGAAATTTCTTCACATTTTACCCAAAACACCCCCCTCCCACACACACTACTATTTGGCCAAGCCCTCCTCCCCAAGTCTGCCCATTTCTTTTTCCTTGCTTATTTCTTCAACTTCCAGCTTTCAAAATTCTTCAAAAATCCTAATATAAATCCACAAATTCATAAAAAAAACTAAACCCATCATTTTCCTTCACTAAACTAGCATGGATCTTCAAGAAAAACAAGATCTTTTGAGGCAAAAGATAATGAATCTAGTTGCTTTAGTGTATTCTTGAAGAGGTATAATTTCAAATCCAAATCTTTAATTTGTTGTATTAAATCACTTAGCTAGATAATTGATTGATTAATATAGCTTTAAATTCATGTTTAATTCATTCAAGATAATTTTTAATCAAGTTTAAGTTAGGGTTTGTATTGGTCAATGGTTAAAATGATGACTTTGAAAACTTAATCTTGTGGATGAAGTTGTTGTTAATTCCTAATTTGTCTAATTAAGATTTTTAGCAAACTAGGTTTTAATAAAACATAATTGAGTGAGATTAAAATTTTGGTTATGGTTTGGATAACATAATTAAGTTGCATTAAGATGTTTGTAATCGCTAGAATTGTGTTAGCTTTAGACTTGTGCAAAATATTGCGCTTACTAGGTTTAAGTGAATTTTGGACGTGGGTTTAATTGGTCGTTACGACATTATTTATATTAGATTCCACGTTTATTAGTGTGTTGTGAATGTGCAATAGGTACGATCAGAGTCTAGGCTTGGTAGTTGTGTCGCTTTGCATTCCTAGCTAGGGTCATGCCGATGTTGTTCGTGTCTTTGTGTACCTTTTGCTCTTGAGTTGGTTTCTGAGTGTCGCTATGCACGTTAGCCACTTGACGAGCACTTGAGAGTATATTTGGAGTTGGTGCGTCGGTCAAACGTAGTTGGTACGTGTTATTGGTCGATTGCTAATATATACTTGTTATATTATTATATGATTTCATGTTGCATATATTACATTCATAGATTTCATATGATGTTCTCTGATATTTTTACTCCTAAATATATCTAACAGTGGAATGTGAAGAGGCGTCATGGGCCGTGTGTGGGTACATTGTGGGGCCCGGAGGTACCCCGGGGCAAGAAGATCGATACACCACGCCGATGAGCCCGACAGGGGAACCATACCTACTAGTGACAGTACCTATGACTCGGCGGTTATCGTGGGGATACTGACCGGAGTTATTTACGTATGGATACGTCGAATTTCGAGTGTCAGATCTAGGCACTCGAGTTTTCGGAATAGCGTATGATACGTACCTATCAGGAGAGCCAGTCGTGGTGACAACGCCTGATAGATCAGTATTTATGTGTCGATGCTATACACTTGTTTCATGATATTTTTGGGTGTCGATGTTGGACACTCACTTTATATGAAACTTACTCGATACTCGTTATTAGATATATGAGATTTACTTGTTATTATACATTCAGGATATATGAGATTTACTTGATATTGTACATTCAGGATATATGAGATTTAATTGATATTGTACATTCAGGATATATGAGCTTTACTTGATATTGTACATTCAGGATATATGAGATTTACAGGATATAAGAGCCAATTTGAGGGCTGATTTGAGGAAATTTAGGATTTAGATTGTCTTAATGGACTTTGGTCCTGTCACGAGGTCAGGATTCCGTGAGAATGACATGTTTTATTCCATACTCCTGATTTATTTTATAAGCATTGCTTCATGTATTAGTAGTAACTGATAGAGTACCTTTCATAACTGTTGCATTTACATATTGTCATATTATTGTTCATTTATTAGTAGTACCCGATAGTGTACCTTACATGACTGTTGCATACATATTGCCATTTATTGCTATCAGCTTGGATGTATTAGATTCGCACTGTACGTGCATACTTGCGATTACCTGAATATGTTATTTACTATTCACGAGTTGACAACTCACCCCTGTTGTGCCACAGGGTTTGCAGGTTGTTCATCAGAGTAGTCGAAGCAGGGTTTATACCTATCGTATCATCTTTTGCAGCGGATACCGCTTCGGCTGACTGCGTGCAGTTTTGCTATAGGTGGGTTTTGCGGTTATCCGATGTTGCTTATTGTATATTCTTTATATCTTGTACTCTCCAGCTACCACTTTCATGTATGACTTAGGGACTTGATGTGAGAACGATATTGTATGTTATTTTATGACTTGAAGGTCTTTTATGCAGTTTAACTTATATCGTCTTTTATTTCTTCGCTACGGCGTCGTACATCTGTTGTGGTGGTTGTTTTCCGCCTTTGGGCGTGGATTTGCTCCCGGTTGGGGATGCTTTCCTTATATTTTTGTTGTACCCATTTTGGGGTTAGTTTTTACAAAGGAGGTGCTGCCAAAATTTTTAAGAAAGTAAAATTAGACTTTAAAGAATTTTGTTTGATATTTCAAAAGTTTTGAAAATGCTATTATCACTTACTTCTTTTGATGATTTAGATTGCTGGGTTTTCGGCTTGCTTAAATTGCGTTAAGCCTGTGGACGTTGCGTAGTTTAAGGGCCGTCATGTGCCAATTTCGGGTCGTGACAGATAAAGTCGAAGGAATCCTACAAAAATTATCACACTCTAAATGGTATGCAACACTAGCAAGTTTCAGTTTCTTTAGAAACTCCCGATGTGGATTTTTGCCCCATGCTCTTATGACCTTGATGAAGGCCGACATATCATAAGTCGCATGTCAAGTTCTGCCCGTCATTGTCCACGTTAATTTGAACCCACTCGTACATACCCTTGACGAAGGCCAAAATAGAAGTACGACTGTCTCAAACCAACGCATCTATCTATGCTACAGATGAATATTTAGCAGCTACCAATCACTATGCCTTAGCGAAGGTCAAAATACATAGCTTGAATACCACTGAATGTCCAACTGAAATGACGGAGGATTACGAATGGTTTTGGCGAAATCGTGAACGTAGTGGACTTGATATAATCGAAGAAACCTGATAGCTTTTAAAAGGAGTGGTTTAAGCTCCGCATTTTTAAAAGTTTTTCTATTTTGGAAAAACCGAGTGGTTTTTAAAATTGTTTAAACGATTACGATTCAACTTTGGTTTGTTTGCTTTGCATTAATATAATGCAGTCCCATCAATTAACCTACCATTGCAGAAAAAGACGAAAATACAACGTACGCTTATGTCATCCGCATTCGCCACGGGGCCCCGTCTTACACCATTAGATTAGATAACTAACGCCAGAGTTGGGGGCTGGGCTAGCACGGATGCAAAACATAAGAAACGTCTATTATAATATATATACATATATAATAATATCCATTCGTCAGACGCAATAATAGGCATTCCAGATCACAGATGAATACATTGGATATATTAGGAATTCCGCATTTCGTTTAAGCCTGTAACGAAAGACGGATTCCACGGTCGCGATGAATAACCAAATCCCACCCCAGACCCCTACGGGTGATGCAAACTACCCGCCAAATACAAGAAGTGAAGAAACCTCCCTCAACAACGTGAGTAGGCCACTCGGCACTTCAAAGTTCCCACAGCCGGCAGTTTGTGTACCCCTCCTTGGGTCTATCCTAGGAGCAATAAACAATAAAAGAAATAATACAACGGTGGCTACAACCTCAACCCGGATGTGCGCCGCAAAATAATATTACATCACTTTACAAATTTTACATCGAATGAAAGAATATAACACCTCACATCCCCGGCTATCCATTCACGACAATCCAACAATATTCATATACACAATCCAATCATCACAGATATGTACAACCCCCAACTAACTGACATATAGTAATTAGCGGAAGTTTACGAACACATATATCAAACATAGAAACGATACATAGCCAAGATCGATAGAAATTCGATCGAAACACAATTTTATTATCTACCCAAATAAAAACCAGCACATTGACAACTGTGGGCAGAAATAAAATTTACCAAAAAGTATAACACAACAAATAAAACCAACAGAAGAAAAACGTGTCAACTATGACTTGACTCGGCCGCGGAACGGCGGCGATTCACACCGATTTGCCATGGATCCGCGGCGGTCTTGCCGAGTTAGAGACTCGTGCTTCTTGGGTGATCTTAGAATTCCCTGCTTTATTTTTTAAGGCTTCTGGAAAAATTTTAAGACCAGATTTAAAAAAGGAAAGAAAGTTAGGGTTTTGCGTTATAGTTTTGGGTATTTCTGTCGATCGAAGTTCTAATGACTTGCAAACAAGTTAGTTATGGTTTAGTTGGCTCTGATACCATTGTAAGTCAATGCCACGCACCCCACGTGTTCGCGGGGATGCGGAGTTTGCAAAAAATGATTTTTTAAGCTTCGTAACATCGACTAAACCCCAGGATCGATACTAAACCTTAACTAACCGATATGCAAAGAGGTTTAACTGCTAAGTGAGAAAGTTATACCTCAAGTTACTGTCCTTCTTCTTCGTATCGCTGTCCTTCTTCTCGTCGTGAGCTCTTCGTCGGGAGAATAGATCACGCCTTCTCGTTGGCTTCTCAAAGTCGTAGAAGATCCACCCGAGAGTTTCAACCTTGAGCTTAACCTCCAAGAATTGGTAACTAGGTCACTTAGTATGCTAAACTAAATAGCCTAAAATGAGTAGAGAGTGTTAAATGATTTAGTTATGTCTCAAGCCCTAGGATTCTCAACTCATGAGACAATTAGGGTTTTCTTTAAGGAAGATGAAGAGAGAGAGCTTGAGAAGAGAGAGAATGTGTTTGTGATAATGATAATAATAAATCAAGCATGGCATCTATTTTAACTCTAATGAAAGATACAAATATCTCTCATAAATATCACAAAAAAATATCTAAGTCTTCTCCTCTCACAAGAATCCAAAAAAGTCAACATAATAGCCATGCTGAATTTCACTAAAATACCATGAAGTTTCCCTCATCTCAAATATCCACCTCGTTAAGCATTTAAACTAAAATGCTAAAACATATAATGAGGTGTAATCAACTTAAAGAAAACTTGAATAATTATAAGAATGCCCCTCGCAACCGTATATACATACCCGTATCTGTATTTCGAGAAACACGAATACAATGCGACATAACTAATCCAATAAGCAAATACTAGGATTTTGCTTAAACCAAAGCCCACTAGTATTGTCCGCCCGAACATCATATGCGCACAAGTACACATGTGTGATCGAACCCTGTCGTAAAACCATACGACATCTACTCGGTTTGCCCGAAGCAGGGAAACCCTCTGTGTGGGGCTCTAAAGACTCGACAGTACTCTGGCAGTAGGTTTAACCACAAGCGCGTCAGTGGAACTAGATGTACGTAACGGCTACCCAGGTATCTATCGACAAGAAGTTCGACGAGGAAACTCATCCGTACCCCTACTGAGCCTTTCTGTGGCAATCTTCGTACAGTCCGGTCTGTTCGTCTAAGAGTGTCGCATATCGGTCCTAGGGTGGCGGCAAGCGTCAGACCCCTAATAGTGCAATAAGTCATGTCGGAATGCGGCCAAAAACATCCTGAGAAACTACTAGAATCCCTACCAGCAAATCTCGCTTGTCCTGGCCAAGGACTTTGTGTAATGGCTTTCCAAACACAGCACGACATCAATCCTCAATACCGGAAGAGACGAATCCTATCTAACCGCCACTGCCTCTAAGTGCTACAGGACCGCACCCAACTACTACCTGTTTACACGACTCAGAAGAGCCATGGTAGGGTAGTAATCTAAGAACAGTGAGAACACACTTGAGGCGAAGTAGCAGTGTTAAGTCGACGGACTAAGCTGTACTCATGTCACCTGGGAACTGCTACCTGACGATATGTATATTACCAACCAGCAGTTCCCTACGAGTCCATCTAGTGTAACTCATAACCCATTGAGCATTTGCATGCTATCTCCAGTACGACGTACTAATGGCTGTGGGACAGACCATCTCCCCTGTTGGGAAGAGAAGCGTATACACTAGTCTACTCTGGAGTATCGATGTCCTGTCTCGATAATCCTTTGACTAAGGACCTGTGTAAGGATGTGCTTGTAGACTACCAAGCCCCCACTAGTGTGACTGCCATCACAACGCTGGTAGTCAAGCAAAGATCCTAAGGGCTCTATCAATATATATTAGCGATATGTTAAAAGAAACATATACACATATTAAGATAAATACAAACCAAGTAGCATACTACTATATCGAGCAAGACTGTCATAAATCCGTGTATATATCCCAAGCTTCCAAAATGTAATATACAAACTAGTACTATACAATAATGGCCTCTAGGGTATATTACACTAACAATCTCCCACTTTCACTAAGGCCATGTGCTGGCATATCGCAGACCTATCATCTCGAATAGCCTCTCGAACTGCGTCTGATGGATGGCATTTGTGAATGGATTTGCAGTGTTGTCTTCAGTAGCAACTCTCCGAACCTCGATCTCTCAGCGATCCACGATCTTCCTGATCAGGTGATACCGCCTCAAGATGTGTCTGGACTTTTGATGGGACCTAGGTTCCTTTGCTAAAGCTATAGCCCCATTGTTGTCACAATACAGAGGTATTGGATCAACAATGGATGGAACCACCTGTAACATTTCAGAAAATATAAAATATTATTTTTGGAATTTAATATTAAAATAATATTTTTTTCCGAAAACTGCCCGATTTGTAAAATTGGGGTTTTCGAAAAAGGGTATAAATATATACCAATAATTATGAAATAAATGAAAATTAAAATGATTTATTCATTTAAACATATAATTCAAGGATTTGGCATTTTTAAAATTTATTATATGCAATTTGGATAAAAACCCGACTAGTGCACTGCTAATCGCGATTAAGCCAAATCCGTGTTTCTACAGTTTTCATAGTTAGTGCACCATAACATGTTTCATTTGGTTACTTATTCATTGTGTTGTTTTATGTCATGGTTTTATTGTGGTGAGAAAAGAAAAGAAACGGAAAAGGTGTTATGAAGACTTGAGGGGAGAGAGAGGGGACATAATGATGATATGAGACCATGCTTGGAGAGAGAGTGTGAGAATAATTAATTGAGAGAGGGGGGCTGCCTCATTTGATTCTCCACCATTTTCTTCTCCTTCTTCTTCCTCATCTCCCTCCACCTTCAACCTCAAAAATCCATCTCCAAACCTTCCTCAAAATCCTATACCCCTTTCACAAAAAATGATCACCTCTTCATCCTCTACACAATGGAGAAAGCAAAGTGGGATTTTGACAACTTTGGGACTTCTAGGGTTTTGCTTGTGTGTAACCATGAGGTATATCTCTTTTCATTTAGTGTAGTTTTGATTTCCTAGCATTTTGTTTAAATTTAGAAGTCGTTTAGTGATGGATATGTAGGCTTTGAAATTCTAGAGAAGGGTTTGGGAGATTGATGATGTTAGTGTTAGTTGTATGTATGCCCTAGAGGCCAGTATTGTACAGATGATGTATATTATATTGGATGCTTGGACATATATAGAGATGACTTTCTTGCTCGACATGATAGTATGCTATCTGGTTGCTCTTTATCTTAACCTGTACACTAGTCTCTTTATACTGTCTTATAGTTACATGTTGGTAAAGCCCTTAGGATTTGTACTTGACTACCTGGACTATGATGCAGATCATACTAGTGGGGACATGGTAGTCCATAAGTACATCCTTCAAGGTCCCTAGTCGTGGGTGTATCGAGACGGGGCATCGATATACCAGTGTAGACTAGCGTATACGCTTCTCGACCCATGTGATGGGCGATGGATGATCCCATATCCATTGATGTTTGACATAAGAGATGGTATACGGGTGCTCAGTGGAGACTGGGTACACTGGACGGACTCGCCGAGAACTCCCAGATGGTATTATACCTCACGTCAGATGGCAGTTCTCAGCTGACACTTGTGCAGGTTAGTCTGTAGACCCGAGATCGTCATAGAGTCTTGTGTGATTCCCACTGTGCTTTGATCTCCACCTTACCACGTCCATGAGGGCGTGAAAAACGGTGGTCTTTGGGCACAGTCCCGAGTCACATGGAGGCAATGAGCGATAGGAGGGGTTTCGTCTCTCCCGGTATTTGGGGTTGATGTTGCGCAGTGCTCGATTGGCCATAGCAGGGAAGTCCCTGGCCAGGGCTGATCAGAGATTTGCTGGTAAGTGTTACCAGTAGTTTCTCGACCCGTTATGAGCCTCACATCGGCATGACTTATCGGGTTATTGGGGTCTGACGTTTACCACCCCTAGACTTGATATGCGACATATCAGACGAAGAGACCGGACTGTATGGTAAGTGTTACTGGTTGGATTCACAGGAGTGTGAGCGGGCTAGCTCGTCGATCTTCTGATCGCTCAATACCCGGGTGGCCGTTACGTTTGGCAGACCGCTTGCGGCTTGTGGGTGCTTGATATGATCATCATCTGCTACCGGCGTATTGACGAGTCTTTAGAGTCCTACACAGAGGTTTCCTGGCTCAAGCGAAACGAAATAGGAGCGCATATGAGATATGTGCAGGACCGAGAATAATGCGTGTATGTGATACCGCATTTCATTCTCGCGATATATGTTTCGATTGGTGATATTCGATATGACCTAGTTATCGAATCACAGATTCGATAAATCGATACATTGGATTCTAGTCGGTTATGTGCGACATGACCGGATCATTGAATCAAATGTTGATTTAATGATTTAATGTATAATTATATATTTGATATATTACTTTGCATTAACTAGTATTGGTTCACTTTAAATGGATATTCTCACTTGATGTGCAAATTGTATATGTGATATATTTTTGTGCACATGTTTGTATCATGTTTGATGATGCATGCTCATTTGGTTAAGTGTATAGAATTAAACTTAGGTTAAGAAAGTGATTAGGGTTTTTATTTATCCATTCTTTTATTTATTCATTTTTGGAAAAAGAATGGGATAAGAATACAAAATGGTTGCTTTCATTCTTGAACATTGTTGAAGCTTCATGAAGCTTTGACTTTGTGACCATTTTGTCTTCACACTAAACCCTAACCATTCTTCTAACCTTAGTTAACTCTCTACACTTAACTATGGTTCTCTTTATGATAAGTATTGATTTAATTTTATTTTATCTAAACACTTATCATATTCTTTCTTCTTCTTCATCTTCATCTTCAAGGAGAAAGCTTGATGCCATCAATGGCAACTTGATTTCTAAAGTGAGAAATCCAATTCTAAAGTGAACCCACCTCCTATTTCTTCACCCTCTACCTCTTGCCAAGTTGTTTTGGGTGTTTTCTTCACAAGTTTCACAACTTTGTGAAGTCGGAGCTTGAACTTGTGATGCCTCGACGTAGATCGTCTTTGACACGAAGCCGACGACCTATTCCGCTCGCTTTCCCGATGAAACCGATGAACGAGTCTAAGATTGGAAAAGGACAGCGAGAGGAGCACTACGTGGAGCTAAGGAAGTGGATATCCGGATCTACAAAGGTTGTAGAATCTAACTTTTAGTTAAGTAGTTAACTAGATTATCTTTTCGCCTAAACATCTAGTCTAAGATCCGTAGTCTAGGGTTTCTCGGCACCATTTTTTTTTTAAATTGGCATGTTCGATGCTTTGTGAGACCTCACTAGAGTGCCTAGAAACCCTACAGTGGTATCAGAGCCTAGCTAGAGCCTTAGGCGAAGTCTAGATGCAATTTGAAGCCCGAACGAACCCGAAACCCTAAACTTAACATGCTCTCTGTACATTTTCTAAAATCTGGGATTTTTCAAGATTAAAAATGCCTAAAAAATTCAGCAGGAATATCTAAGAATTATGGTGAAACACGAGCTCATGAAGCTTCCAAACAGCCGCGGAAACACGGCAGAATCATGGCTTCTGCCGCTGTTCCGCGGCCAACTGTTCACTTTACCCAATATTGTTTGCACAGTAATTCTTCTTCTCTGGTGCTGAGTTTTATGGGAATTTTTAATAATTATTCAAGAGTTGAATTTTCTGGGGTTGCTTTGGAGATTCGGTGTTTCGATCGGGGTATCAAATTTCGTCTTTGTGTATTTCCGGATAATTTTTTGAATATGTTAAAAAGTTCGACCGGATATAAATACCCAATTTTTCCCCTGTCGGGAAATTTCCAAGTGTTGGATTTTTCCGTAGTTTAACGACGTTCTAAGTAGTGCAAGTAACGCGATGGACCCTCTAGAAGACAACGAACCTTAACTCGATTATGTGACCGTCTTGAACTGCCCTTTGAACCTTCGGGTTTGGGGCAGTACGGCGTGCCACATGTGAGGCGTTGGCTTGACCCTTCTACGGCTGGACCGTTGGTACTGAGGCACAAACTGAATGTTGTTAGACTTACTTCATGTGTTGAGTTGTATCGGGAAAACTTGGGTATTCGACTGTTCGATCGGAAAGTTTAACATTTTCTGTTTATCTGGAATGTGATACAATAATTGGAATTCACAAGTAGTTATGAGATAACTGAATGAATGTTATAAATCTAGCAATTTAGTCCCATATGATATTGAAAAGAGTTTTCGATAATGAGACTAAAATGCTGGATTTATATCTGTTAGGCATGCGATGTCTAAAGAGGTTGCGGATTCCAACTGTTGTAGTTTTACACTTTCTTTTCTGTGACCGTAAGTGTAGTATGATCATATCGCCGGTTTCGTTGCTATACGTCAACGACAATTGGGGTATGCATACTTACTTACGTTGATGACATGTGATGTTATGTGTTGCTGGATATGTTATATTGGATCGTCGTGTTCGAATAGCCGGGGGTTTTTATGTGAGATGAGTGTTTTTCATTTTCATTCATGTAAAAACTTGTATGTAATATTCTTTTATTTGGGGCACTTCCAGGTAGCGGAAGTTGTCACCTTTTGTATATTATTTACTTTTCCGCATTAGGATAGACCCAAGGAAGGGAGCACAAGTAACCGAGTTCTGGGGTCCAGTGGGAGACCAACTCGAGGAGTCGAGTCCGGGTCTCCTAACCTTAGAATTGGCAGGGTTGCTTGCCGCTCTCGTAGGGGTCTAGGGGTGTGGGATTGGCTATTCGTTACGACCGTGGAATCCGTGTTTTATACAGGCTCGTATTGAAAACACGGACGTCCTAGTATATCCAATATTTCATATGTTTATTCTGCTGCGATATCTGTGTTGTGACTCTGTGATGGATACAGTATATAGTATATATGATATATTATATAGACGTTACTTATGTTTTACACCCGCGCTAGCCCTGCCCTGCCCTGTCGTTAGTTACCTAACCTAACGGTGCACGAGGGGACATCGAGGCGAATGCGGATGGCATAAGTGTACGTCATATCTATCTGTGATGTTTAGGTATTTAAATGATGGGACTTCATTAATGTGATTAATGAAAGAAAAGAAACCTAAGATGTTGTAGAATCAGATTTTAAACAAAATAGGTAGCTACAGTTCTTGCTTTGCATAGCGGTATATATGATATACCCTGCACCTTATTCGATGAGGAAAGGACCGAGATCCCTTCACCGGGAGTGACTCCTTTAGCAATAACTGGCAGATGCTATACACTCGGTTTGGCTTTGATTGCTTTTAAGAGTTTTTGCTTTGCACAGAGATATATATGATATATCCCGCACCTCATTCGACGAGGAAAGGGCCGACGATCCCTTCACCGGGAGTGACCCCTTTAGCAAAACTAGAAAAGCCTCAAAATCATTCCATTTTAAAAACTTCATTTGATTCTACAACGATATCAAGTTCATTACGCAATAGGTTTTCAGAAAAACCTGACGTAGCCCTCCGTCATTTCAGATAAGTACAAGTTAGTATTCGTGCTACGTTTGTTGACTATGTTAAGGCGTAGTGTGCGGTAGCTAATTAGTGCTTATCTGTATAAGCATATGATGCGATTGGATTAGGGTAGTCGTGCGATTTTGTTGACTATGTTAAGGGTCGTGCGGGTGGGTTTAATTCAATCGGGAAATGACGGGTTGAACTTGACTAGCACTTATGATTTGTTGACTATGTTAAGGTCATATAGCTGCTAGGGGCAAAATATTATCGGGAATTTCAAGTGTTGAAATTTGCAATGAGATTGCATACCTTCTATGAGATAGTTGGATCCCGATACCCACTGCTAGTAAGAGTTACTCCTGGGAGAGTTTTACACATTACAATTAGCCGATCAAGTAGGTGTCTAGAAAGGTGTTAACGAGGTTACGCCTCTGGGAAAACGAGGTTTACAGTAATTAGGTTCGTGCGAAAGCACGGGGGACCTCCCTCAAAGTACCGACACTAGCCTGGCTGAAAGATTGGCGAACTTGTAGTGTGTAATTAATCCCGGCTAGTCTTTCCTTTTAGGGTTTGGAGGAAGATTTGATAAAAAGCAGTGGGAGCCATCCAGATTAGATAAGATAATAACCAATCTGATCTTGCACGAGCATACGCTAAAGTGTTTTCTTCTCTCTCTCTCCAGGTAGCGACCATTTCATGCCCTAATGAAGATAATAATATGGATGTATTGACCGAACCCGCATGTTATACTGTGCTGGGGAACGTTGGTTCCGTTCTTTCCTATAAGAGTTATAGGAATGAACAGGATATAGGGGAATACCAGGATTCCCATGCCACCCGAATGAAGAAAGTACATGTTGATGCATTTTCTTCGGGTGTGTTCGTTACTGAGAACTGTTTCTCTATTTGCTCTACGTCCTGGGTATTGGATACCGGGTCGGGATCCCATATATGTAATCAGTTACATGGGCTAAGGAAAGGTAGAGAACTTGGAGAAGGTGATAAAGACATTAGAGTTGGAAATGGTGCAATTGTTGCAGCTAAAACTGTCGGGGAATATCACCTTGTATTACCAACTGGTAATACATTGGTTCTGAACGAATGCTATTACATGCCGAACCTGATATGCAACATTATATCGGTTTCTTTATTAAGTAAAGAAGGATATAATTTTGTATTACAGGATAATGTTATGAACATTTTCCGTAACCAAAAGTTGGTTGGATCAGGCACGTTATGCAATGGCATTTATGTTCTAAATCAATCAACAGTTCTGAGCATAACAAACACACACAAGAGGAAGAGTTCTGAACTCAACGAATCCTTCTTGTGGCATTGTAGACTGGGTCACATCAATGTGACACGACTGGCTAAGTTGCATAAGGATGGATATTTGAAACCTTTCGAATTTTCATCTTATGACACTTGCCAGTCATGTCTCAAAGGCAAGATGACCAAAACTCCGTTTACGGGACACGGAGAAAGAGTTACCGAACTCTTAGGACTGATACATAGTGATGTATGCGGTCCTATATCTACACATGCCAGGGATGGTTCTTCATACTTCATTACATTCACTGACGATCTCTCTAGATTCGGATATGTGTTCCTGATGAAACACAAATCAGAAGCTTTTGAGAAATTTAGGGAATATAAACAAGAAGTTGAGAACCAAACCGGAAAAAGTATTAAAATCCTACGATCTGATCGAGGAGGGGAATACTTGAGCAATGAATTCCTGGACTTCCTAAAAGAGAATGGGATTCTCTCTCAGCTGACTCCTCCATATACACCGCAGCACAAAGGTGTATCTGAACGGAGGAACCGCACCCTATTAGATATGGTGCGCTCTATGATGAGCACGGCTGAGTTACCTATTTCCTTCTGGGGATATGCGCTGGAGACAGCAGCATACCTATTGAATCAAGTTCCATCTAAATCTGTACCTACCACACCATATGAGATATGGAGTGGGAAGAGACCATATTTTAAACGAGTTAAGATATGGGGTTGTCCGGCCTATGTCAAAAGGCAAAATCCAGACAAACTCGAGGCACGGTCAGTTCTCTGCAAGTTTGTGGGATATCCTAAGAATTCCCAAGGATATTTTTTCTACCATGCTGAAGAACAAAAAGTGTTTGTTTCTCAATATGCCATCTTTTTAGAAAAGGAATTCCTTGAAAAAGAAATTAGTGGCAAAGTGGTAGAGCTGGAAGAAATTCCAGATACACAAACTATAACTGAAGATTTAGTGGAACCAGAAGATTCGATAGTACCCGACGAACCCCAGCCACTCCGCCGATCTAGTAGGGTTTCTCGTCCACCTGAGAGATACTACGGTTTTCTCATTGATGGTGGAAGCGAGGATTGCATCATGGATGATGATGACCCAACTAGCTTCGAGCAGGCCATCACGAGTAGGGACTCAGTGAAATGGCTGGATGCTATGCGGTCCAAGATGGAATTCATGTACACCAACAAAGTATGGACTTTGGAAGTTGCTCCTGAAGGGGTAAAACCCATTGGGAGCAAGTGGATCTTCAAGAAGAAACTTGGTGTAGATGGGAAAGTGGAGACTTTCAAAGCTAGACTTGTAGCAAAGGGTTTTCGTCAAAGACCAGGTGTGGACTATGACGAAACCTTTTCTCCAGTGGCTATGCTTAAATCCATCCGGATCATGCTTGCCATTGCTGCCTTTCATGACTACGAAATCTGGCAAATGGATGTTAAGACCGCCTTTCTAAATGGTGATTTAGAAGAGTGCGTGTACATGACTCAGCCAGAGGGCTTCGTAAACAGTGGGAGCAGCGGGAAGGTGTGCAAGCTGCTTAAATCCATTTATGGATTAAAGCAAGCATCGCGGAGTTGGAACATCTGCTTTGATGTCGTTATCAAAGAGTTTGATTTCGTCAAAAATCCAGATGAACCTTGTATCTACAAGAAGGTGGCAGAGAGTAAGGTTGTCTTCCTCGTATTGTACGTGGACGACATACTCTTGATAGGAAATGATATTCCTATGCTGCAAGCGGTCAAGCTCTTCTTATCACAAAGATTCTCAATGAAAGATCTTGGTGATGCCTCCTGCATATTAGGAATTAGGATCTATAGAGATAGATCCAAACGGATTTTGGGATTGTCCCAATCCAGGTACATTGACACCATACTAAAGAGGTTTAGTATGGAAGAGTCCAAGCGTGGGAACTTGCCCACGATCTCTGGAGTCACTCTCTCCAAAGAGATGTCTCCCAAGACTAATTTGGAGAGAGCTCGCATGCAAGGGATACCCTATGCTTCGGCAGTAGGCTCTATCATGTATGCGATGCTATGTACCAGACCCGATGTAGCATACTCACTAAGTGTAGTGAGCAGGTATCAAGCTGAACCTGGAGAGAGTCACTGGACAGCTGTGAAGAGCATTCTCAAGTACTTACGAAGGACTAGAGATATGTTCTTGGTGTATGGTAACGTAGAGCTCCAAGTGGAGTCCTTTACCGATTCGAGCTTCCAGAGTGATAAGGACGACTCTAAGTCGCAGTCGGGCTTTGTCTTTACCCTTTACGGAGGGTCGGTTAGCTGGAAGAGTTCCAAGCAGGAAACCGTGGCAGACTCGACGATGGAGGCTGAATACATCGCTGCCAACGATGCTGCTAAAGAGGCTGTCTGGATCAAGAAGTTCATTACTAAACTTGGTGTGGTTCCATCCATTGAGCATCCAATACCTTTGTATTGCGATAACAATGGAGCAGTGGCTTTGGCCAAGGAACCCAGGTCCCATCAGCGATCCAGGCATATTCTGAGGCGGTATCACCTGATCCAGGAGATAGTTGATCGCCGGGAGATCGAGGTCAGGAGGGTTGACACGAAGGACAACACTGCGGATCCACTCACGAAGGCCATTCCCCAGATACAGTTTGAGAGACTCTTCGGGATGCTCGGTATGCGATACTACAGCAGCTGGCCCTAGTGCAAGTGGGAGATTGTTAGTTGTATGTATGCCTTAGAGGCCAGTATTGTACAGATGATGTATATTATATTGGATGCTTGGACATATATAGAGATGACTTTCTTGCTCGACATGATAGTATGCTATCTGGTTGCTCTTTATCTTAACATGTACACTAGTCTCTTTATACTGTCTTATAGTTACATGTTGGTAAAGCCCTTAGGATTTGTACTTGACTACCTGGACTATGATGCAGATCATACTAGTGGGGACATGGTAGTCCATAAGTACATCCTTCAAGGTCCCTAGTCGTGGGTGTATCGAGACGGGGCATCGATATACCAGTGTAGACTAGCGTATACGCTTCTCGACCCATGTGATGGGCGATGGATGATCCCATATCCATTGATGTTTGACATCAGAGATGGTATACGGGTGCTCAGTGGAGACTGGGTACACTGGACGGACTCGCCGAGAACTCCCAGATGGTATTATACCTCACGTCAGATGGCAGTTCTCAGCTGACACTTGTGCAGGTTAGTCTGTAGACCCGAGATCGTCATAGAGTCTTGTGTGATTCCCACTGTGCTTTGATCTCCACCTTACCACGTCCATGAGGGCGTGCAAAACGGTGGTCTTTGGGCACAGTCCCGAGTCACATGGAGGCAATGAGCAATAGGAAGGGTTTCGTCTCTCCCGGTATTGGGGGTTGATGTTGCGCAGTGCTCGATTGGCCGTAGCAGGGAAGTCCCTGGCCAGGGCTGATCAGAGATTTGCTGGTAAGTGTTACCAGTAGTTTCTCGACCCGTTATGAGCCTCACATCGGCACGACTTATCGGGTTATTGGGGTCTGACGTTTACCACCCCTAGACTTGATATGCGACATATCAGACGAAGAGACCGGACTGTATGGTAAGTGTTACTGGTTGGATTCACAGGAGTGTGAGCGGGCTAGCTCGTCGATCTTCTGATCGCTCAATACCCGGATGGCCGTTACGTTTGGAAGACCGCTTGCGGCTTGTGGGTGCTTGATATGATCATCATCTGCTACCGGCGTATTGACGAGTCTTTAGAGTCCTACACAGAGGTTTCCTGGCTCAAGCGAAACGAAATAGGAGCGCATATGAGATATGTGCAGGACCGAGAATAATGCGTGAATGTGATACCGCATTTCATTCTCGCGATATATGTTTCGATTGGTGATATTCGATATGACCTAGTTATCGAATCATAGATTCGATAAATCGATACATTGGATTCTAGTCGGTTATGTGCGACATGACCGGATCATTGAATCAAATGTTGATTTAATGATTTAATGTATAATTATATATTTGATATATTACTTTGCATTAACTAGTATTGGTTCACTTTAAATGGATATTCTCACTTGATGTGCAAATTGTATATGTGATATATTTTTGTGCACATGTTTGTATCATGTTTGATGATGCATGCTCATTTGGTTAAGTGTATAGAATTAAACTTAGGTTAAGAAAGTGATTAGGGTTTTTATTTATCCATTCTTTTATTTATTCATTTTTGGAAAAAGAATGGGATAAGAATACAAAATGGTTGCTTTCATTCTTGAACATTGTTGAAGCTTCATGAAGCTTTGACTTTGTGACCATTTTGTCTTCACACTAAACCCTAACCATTCTTCTAACCTTAGTTAACTCTCTACACTTAACTATGGTTCTCTTTATGATAAGTATTGATTTAATTTTATTTTATCTAAACACTTATCATATTCTTTCTTCTTCTTCATCTTCATCTTCAAGGAGAAAGCTTGATGCCATCAATGGCAACTTGATTTCTAAAGTGAGAAATCCAATTCTAAAGTGAACCCACCTCCTATTTCTTCACCCTCTACCTCTTACCAAGTTGTTTTGGGTGTTTTCTTCACAAGTTTCACAACTTTGTGAAGTCGGAGCTTGAACTTGTGATGCCTCGACGTAGATCGTCTTTGACACGAAGCCGACGACCTATTCCGCTCGCTTTCCCGATGAAACCGATGAACGAGTCTAAGATTGGAAAAGGACAGCGAGAGGAGCACTACGTGGAGCTAAGGAAGTGGATATCCGGATCTACAAAGGTTGTAGAATCTAACTTTTAGTTAAGTAGTTAACTAGATTATCTTTTCGCCTAAACATCTAGTCTAAGATCCGTAGTCTAGGGTTTCTCGGCACCATTTTTTTTTTAAATTGGCATGTTCGATGCCTTGTAAGACCTCACTAGAGTGCCTAGGAACCCTACAGTTAGTAGCTGTCAATGAGACTTAGAGGTGATTCTTGACCTGGACCATAGCATTGAAACCAGAATACGGATTTAGGATTTTAGCCGTATCGGTTTTGTGAGGAATTGTGAGGAATTGGTGAGCCTAAAGTGAATCTGGAGCAACCCGGGGAATTTTTAAGGAAACCAAACAATACAAGGGACCAAATTAGGGTACTAGGAGACCACCCCGACCATACGAACCCAAACGGAGGCCATGGGGCCGAGGAGGCCAGATTTTTAGGCCAAGTGGCTATCCACATTGGAGGGGTTTGGGTCTAGGTTGGTCCAGTAGCTCATATACACTATATACAGCACCCTAGACTTGTTTGTGCAACTCCTTTTGGCCTGAGTCAAAATCTGGGAGCACATTAGTGTGATTTTTGGATTTGTTTTCCGTATTTTGAATGATGAGTTTTGATATTTGGATTTGTATTTGGTTGTTGAATGTTTGTACATCAACGACTAGGGGTAAATTGTTCGTTTGCATATGTGGGCTATAGGTTCTAACCTATAGGCGATCCGTATGCCGTTTTGGTTTCCGGACTTGATGTTAATAGCGATTGCGATTGTTTATTATTGTAGGTACCCTCATATGGATTCCGAGATGACGGAGCATGGCGTCATCAACTTCGACAAGCAAGGATCAAGGTAAGTAGATCTATATCTATGGGGGAAGTCGGGTGGATGGCGTATAGCACCCCCGCAAACTTTGATGGAAACCGATTTATATAGATAGTTTATGATTAATGAAACCTTTAATAAAAAACTATAGATTGAGTAAAAAGGTAGTTAGAGAACCATATTAGAAACTAAGGATAGTTAGAAGTGATATGATACGACTAGTATGTGATGACGGGATTTGAGGTTGATATTTGATGATATTGCCGTTTAGGGTACTATAGGACTAGATAGCCAACGTAATGTGTCATCCGAACCATACCTATTTTCAAACCGAGGAATCGTATGCATCTTTTAAACAGATACCTTGAGGGACGTTACGGATTTTCAAATGATATCTTTTTTCTTAAAACACCGTAGCCCCTACTTTCAACACTACGATACGCATCTTTCAAAAACTGTTTGTATGGTTCGGCTGGGTATGTTAGATAAAATACTTATGCTTATAGTAAAGGTAGAATGTGTATGTAAAATTAACCTTATGTGAGATATAAATGAGATGAAAAGAGAATACGATGTGACATGTGATATGATAATATGTTGGTATACGGATGCGAGCCGATTGAGGTGATTGATACCTTGTCGGTCCCCTGATATGAGATTGTTATAAATGTGACCTGGGGCATAGGTGTATAGATATATATAGAATGTCATGAATCATGTGTGATATGTCATATGAGACGTTAGGTCCATACACCTCATTATCGCAAAGGTTGATAGGATCCCTGATAGCTTAATGCCGCCGTACGATGATTTTCCATACGTTATGAGTTTGACTTGAGGTTTGATCCATACCCTTGACTAGAGGATGCCGTACGATAGATTATACCATATGTGATGTTGTGTTGCTAGATGCCAATTGATCGATTCACCGACTCGGTCATGATAGATACGTATACCCGTCAGCATTTGTATATGATTTACCTTATGCTGCATTCATGTTATTCGCATTGCATTACTTATACCTGTGCTAGTACACCTGCACCATTATCGATGATTCATATGTTACATGTACACAGATTGGCCGGCTCATACACTTCATCAGCGATAAATGCTATGTCGCTTACACAGTAGAATCGCTACATCAGGATGTGACTCCTTACATGACATACTTGCGCACATACATATTGTGCACTCATACTTGTGTATATACCACTTGTACATCCATACTTGCGCACATATATTTTGTACACTCATACACACGTATATACCACTTGTACATCCATACTTGCGCACATACATATTGTGCACTCATACATGCGTATATACCACTTGTACATCCATACTTGCGCACATACATATTGTACACTCATACTTGCGTATATACTACTTATACATCCATACTTGCGCACATACATATTGTACATTCATACTTGCATGTATACTACTTGTACATCCATATTGGCGCACATACATATTGTACATTCATATTTGCGTATATACCACTTGTTCATTCATATTGGCGCACATACATATTGTACACCCATACTTGCGGACATACACATTTGTACATCCATACTTGCGTACATACATATATGCACCTTTATACAATATTCCATTCGATTTTGGAGATTGGGAACCGCATGATATATTTTAAAATCTGGATTCATTTAAAAGAGCGGTTTTCCCTCAATATGTACATATTACCATTCCATGTTGCATGATATACGGATTTACTTACATTTCTGTTATATATCCCATACATCATGCTTTATGATTACACGCATTGAGATATGTTGTTTTCATGAGATTTCTATATTTGAGAACCGTGGCTATTTCAAAAGAAAGCATGTACTGTTTTAAAAACCCGGTTTCTCTTGATATGATATTTCAGTACGTCCACCATGCCTTTTCTCGGTTCTGAGACGTATGACATGTGAAACCCGATTCGAAGAACTGGTTGAGGCCGATTGCGGGTACATGGTAGACCCGGTATGGTACCCCGGGGCAAGAACGGATTGCTGTGCAGTAGACGGTGAGCGTGGCAGAGGGACTACTACCTACCGGTGATAGTATTTGGGCTCGACGGATATCCAGAGAATACCGACCGGAGTTGAGAGATGAGATGGGCCGATCCGGACTGACGGAGCCCGAGACATATGAGGATTTACGTGTCGATGCTGGACATAGGTTTCATGATGTTTTCGAGTGTCGATGTTGGACACTCAGGTTCCATGATTTTGAGGTGTCGCGAGGGACACCCGTTGATTTATATCCTCATACTTTCATGCATATGCATTTTTGATATTCACAGACATTGATTATATGATTGGACGAGATCCACATGCACACATACATTGATTATATGGTTGGACGAGATCCACAGGCATACATACATTGATTATATGGTTGGACGAGATCAACATGCATACATACATTGATTATATTGTTGGATTATATACGCATAAATATAGGTATTGATTACATTGTTGGCACATATCCAGATACGATCACCCTAGATATCATAGTATTACCTTTATGATATAGTTGACCTAGAAGTCGTTGTTTATTCGATTTCTGCTTGTAGATGTTTTTCTACTCACGAGTTGGCAACTCACCCCCGTTGTGCCACGGTTCTTGCAGGTTGACCGCAAGGATCAGTAGCGGCTTCGCTGGCACACAGTTGCATTCGGGTGTTTTGCTTTGGTAGGTGGGACATTTGTATCATATCCCCCTCTTGTATTTATATTTCATATTGTATCTAGTCAACTCCATCAGTCAAAAGTAGTAATTGTATAAGTAATGAGACTTTGCGAGACTTGAGCGATGGGTTTTATGTTCGCCTTTTGGGTTGATATCTCGCTTTATTCTTTTTTTTGGTGTTGATCTTCGCCGTTGGGTGTCGTATACTTATATATATTGTCTTGCATGGTTGTGATCTGCCAGTTGGCGAAGAGCTAGCTCCCGCTTGGGGATGTCATTATTCTTGTTATGTATTTGTGGTTTTGGATCAAAATATACAAAGGAGGTGCTGCGCAAATTTTTAAAAGACGAAACATGTTTTTAAACTAGTAAATTTCACTTCCATCATTCATGTTCCTTTTCTATGCATTTAAGAAAACTTGATTTCATTATACATTTATTTCAAAACTTCACCAACTTTATTTTCTTAAAAAGGTTTAGATTTCTGGGTTTCAGCTTATTTGAATTACGTTACGCCTTTAGACGTTGCATGATTTAAGTGCTGGTCACGAGCTAATATTTCGGGTCGTGACAAAGTTGGTATCAGAGCGCTAGGTTTAACCTTGGTTCGAGTTTATGTTTGACTATGCAGAGTCTAGGAAGGGTATGTATTTCGGAACCTAGGCTTAACCTTACAGACCTTAGACTTGAACGGGGGGTATTAGACCCGAACTTTCGTTTCATAAGTTGACCCTGATTGATAGAGTAGGTAGCTTGAGTAGACTGACGTACCGTACGTATGTTCTGCGGCATATTTACGATACGATACTCCACTTAAAAAACCTTAGGATGTACATATTTTGAGATCCTTGATTCTATTCGTTTCCGTGATAATACTCTCATTGATGCTGTTCTTTCTTATGATCATGTATCCATTCTGGATTTGTCGTTTCCTTTCATGCTGTTGATTTGCTTTCTTCGATACCCGATTGAGGTTCCTGTCACCATGGTTTGAGCGTAGATTGAGCTGCTGCTAATGATGCAGTCAGGGCGAGCTCGTCATGGACGAGGACTGACCATCATGTTTTCTGGTGACATGGAAACGTATCGAGTTAGTGCTTATGCTGTAACCTTTTGGATGAGGCGAGTGATTGGTTTTGCACCGGATGATCGGGCCATTGTTAAAGCTGCCAGTTGCAAGAGGACTGTTGATGTACAGTCAACCTCTGAGATTGTGATGTCATCTACCGTGTGGACAGATGACCTTGCTGTTGTTGAGATTGATGGGATGTCGCTTCCAGAGCTTATGAGCTGAGATCGCTGGAGCTTCCAGGCACAGAGATGCGACCGATGATAGCTAGTCTATCCCGAGTTGAGAGACGAAGGTGATTCGTCAGATTGATGCGCTGACGCAGGCCCAGTTTAGTTGAAGATTTCCAGTGTGGAGAGTCTTACTCAGATATAGTGCAGACCGATCCAGAGATGACCGTTGATGTATCGTCTTTCCTGGAGGATTGAGGCATTGTTTAGCATGCGGACGAAGGGTATTCACATGTCGGCTAGGAAAAGCTAAAAAGTTTGAACGAGTGTCAGAAACCCATTTTTTCCAAGTTTAAAGTGTTCGGAGGAACATGCAAGTGATTCTGTGGACCCTCTAGAAGAATGAAACCCTAACTCGACATGATGACCATGGAACCGCTTTTGAAACTTAGGGTTTGCGGCAATTTAGCGGTGCCATCAGTGAGGCTTGGGTTGCCCTTCTACGGTTGGTCTAGAGGTACTGCGGTATGTACTCGATATTTTTAGACTGTGCTCAGGTGTTGAGCTTTCGGGAAATTTTGGGACCTCGATAACTCGATCGAAAAATTTGACGTCGTCCAGATATCATGTGATAAGAGATCAGCAAGCTGACCAGCTTCAGATAGAGGACCTCACCCAGATGCGTTGTGAGTTGATCAAGAACGAACAACTATAGAGTATCCCTCCGAGGGTTGGGACGAGTCCCCAAGGACGTGTTCGGCTAGAGATCGTCTACAGGGTAATGAAGATACCTAATTCGTGATTTCGAGTCTGTGTGAGAGACTTCGGATTGACTGTAGCCGAGAACATTTGCAGTACGCAGATAGCGTGACATGATGTCGAAGTGGACGACGATACGGACGAGTGGGACCAGAGGTTCATGCGAGATGCTGACGAGCTGTTGTTACTCCCCGTCGAGATTAGAGACCTGATATGTGTACAAAGGTGTTGGGATGTGGCTAGTTCCCGAGGAAATGTTGTGCTGAGAACGCAGATGTACAGAGGGCAAGAAAAGATTAGGCAAGAGTACCAGCCTCCGTATAGTTCGGCATAGACGAGATTGGAAAAGACCCTGAGCAGGTTCCTTCCAGGGCACTGCTGCAATAAGATTTGCACCGATGATCAGATGTGTGATGTGTATTCAGAAGACCAGAGGCCAACGCCAGTGACGTGTTGCTTTACGATTGGTCATACCAATTGGCCGAGAGATGACCAGAGAAGTGCCAGAGCGGAATTGTTTCCATTAGCACAACTGACTGGGCCGACGAGCCGATGGATTGCGAGATTGGTGAATCTATAGAGAAATGAGGACCCGGAAATAGAGGACGCCAGACCGTGAGCATGAGGCAAGTGGATGTTCTTGCTCTGCCAGTTTTGGGCGCACCGATACATTTTTCGACATTGTAGGAGGTGTACCTCAATGTCATTTGTTGCTATTTGCGTTTGTGATCCGAGTATCACGCTTATGTCGCTTGGATTTGAGTTTTGATGATTGAGCTTTATGATATTGTTTTCGTGCACCATGGCTGCACCTGCTGGGTATTTACATTTTGCGCATAGTTGTCGCACTTGATATATATTTTATACACCGTTGTGTTGATTTACGATTTGTGCATATCTATTGCATTTGGTAACGATTTTGTACCTTCGTAGCATGTGTTTAATATTTCTTGGATTTCATACGGATGATTTGATTTTTGCACTCGGTATAGCTCGCATGCGCTTGCAGTGCATTGATACAGTTTTTGCGCACATAGTTGCACATGTTTTTGATTTATACACCTTGATACAGTCGGTGTTGCTTTTATACGCATTTGAGTTATGTATTTGTATTTCGTGTACTGGATGCACTGTATTTGTATTTCATGCACTGGATGCACTGTATTTGTATTTCGTGCACTGGATGCCCTGTATTTGTATTTCGTGCACTGGATGCCCTGTATTTGTATTTCGTGTACTGAATGCACCAGATTTGCACTTCATGCACTTGATGCACCGGATTTGCACTTCGAGTATTTTTTGCACTAGATTTTCATTTCGTGCAATTGCTACACCAGATTCGTATTTCGTACATTAGTTGCACTAGATTTGCATTTCTTGCATTTGTTGCACTGGACGGGTATTTGTGCATTTGTCACACTGGATTTATACTCCGTACGTTGGTTGCACCCGATTTATGTCCTTGAGCATTCGTTTTGCCAGATTTGTATTTTCGTGTGCGTTTGTACTTGATGTTCATTTTCGTGCATGCTACGACACTAGATGTTTCTTACGAACCTGACGCGCTTTGGCTGGATTTTTGTGCATACTGGGCGCTTGATTTTGGATTTTTGTGCGCATAGGATGCAGTTGAGTGAGATTTTACTCATGCATGTTGGATGCACTTGATTTAGATTTCTTCCGTGCATGATGGATGCTCTTGATTTGGATTTTCGCTTATGTTGGGCGCATGATATGAGATGTGGTTTTGTGCACACCGGATGCACTCAATTGGGATTTTCATTCGTGCATGTTAGTTGCACCGGATGCACTCTAGATGCACTTGATATTATTGTCGTGCACACCCGTTGCACTGGACAGATGCTTTCGTGCACACCCGTTGCACTTAGTTTTGGTTTTGTGCACATTCGTAGCACTTGTATTTGGATTTAATTTCCGTGCGCACCAGACACACGTGATTATTGGATACGCCTTTTGAACATGATTTTGCTTTTGAGCACTTTGTTTTCATGTTGAGCGCTATATTGTGTAGTAGCCAAACATGACTGATCTGAGGACAGTACCTGAGTACTTTGCATGCATTAAAAGATTACCAAGAGATTTTCAAAAGGAGCTATATAGTCTCGCTATTTCCTATGTGTCCGTGAGCGACACGAACGGTTATAAAGGAAAACTTTTTGGGATATTTTGAAAAACGACGGAACGTATATTTAGCAAAACATATATGGACATATATTATTATTTTACAAATGAGCGTCCGTCACTTAGGCCGTGAGTTACGCATCACACAGAGATTTAGAAAAGATTTTTGTATGAGTTTTATTCAGTTCTTGAAAGTTTTCCAAAGATGCGTACTATACACGTATTATAGTATTTGACTAGTGTATATTGGATTTCTATAGTGGATTTTGAGATCTGTATCTTCAATGTAACTCCAAGGATATGCATGCAAATCCGATGATTTGCATGACGCTTGACGGAGTTCGATTTTGAGTTTTATACTCGTTTTCAGGCGCACGCGATGTGCTGTGTTATTTCTATATCTTCCGTGATTTTGGAGCCCCGTTGTTTTGAGCTGATTATGGAAATGTTTTAGATTTTGGGGATTTAAATTTAAATTCAGGGAACGAATTTATTTAACGGGGAAAGATTGTAACATTTAAGAAAATATAAAATATTACTTTTGGAATTTAATATTAAAATAATATTTTTTCCGAAAGCTGCCCGATTTGCGAAATCGGGGTTTTCGAAAAAGGGTATAAATATATACCAATAATTGTTAAATAAATGGAAATTAAAATGATTTATTCATTTAAACATATGATTCAAGGATTTGGCATTTTTAAAATTTATTATATACAGTTTGGATAAAAACCAGATAAGTGCACTGCTAATCGCGATTAAGCCAAATCCGTGTTTCTACAGTTTTCATGTTTAGTGCACCATAACATGTTTCATTTGGTTACTTACTCATTGTGTTGTTTTATGTCATAGTTTTATTGTGGTGAGAAAAGAAAAGAAAGGGAAAAGATGTCATGATGACTTGAGGGGAGAGAGAGGGGACATAATGATGATAGGAGACCATGCTGGGAGAGAGAGTGTGAGAATAATTGAGAGAGGGGGGACTGCCTCATTTGATTCTCCACTATTTTCTTCCCCTTCTTCCTCCTCATCTCCCTCCACCTTCAACCTCAAAAATCCATCTCCAAACCCTCCTCAAAATCCTATACCCCTTTCACAAAAAATGACCACCATTTCATCATCTACCCAATGGAACAAGCAAAGTGGGATTTTGACAACTTTAGGACTTTTAGGGTTTTGCTTGGGTGTAACCATGAGGTATATCTCTTTTCATTTAGTGTAGTTTTGATTTCCTAGCATTTTGTTTAAGTTTAGAAGTCGTTTAGTGATGGATTTGTGAGCTTTGAAATTCTAGAGAAGGGTTTGGGAGATTGATGATGTTAGTGGCTATCAATAAGACTTAGAGGTGATTCTTGACCTGGACCATAGCTTAGAAACTAGAATACGGATTTAGGATTTTAGCCGCATCGGTTTTGTGAGGAATTGTGAGCCTACAGTGAATCTGGAGCAACCCGGGGAATTTTTTAGGAAACGAAACAATACCACGGACCAAATTAGGATACTAGGAGACCACCCTGACCAAACGAACCCAAACGGAGGCCATTGGACCGAGGAGGCTGGATTTTTAGGCCAAGTGGCCGGCCACATTGGAGAGGTTTGGGTCTAGGTTGGTTCAGCAGCTCATATACACTATATACAATACCCTAGACTTGTTTGTGCAACTCCTTTTGGCCTGAGTCAAAATCTGGGAGCACATTAGTATGATTTTTGGATATGTTTTTCGTATTTTGAATTATGAGTTTTGATATTTGGATTTGTATTTGGTTGTTGAATTTTTGTACATCAACGACTAGGGGTAAACTGTTGGTTTGCATACGTAGGCTATAGGTTCTAACCTATAGGCCATCTGTGTGCCGCTTTGGTTTCCAGACATGATGTTAATAGCTATTGCGATTGTTTATTATTGTAGGTACCCTCGCGTGGATTCCGAGACGACGGAGCATGGCGTCATTGACTTCAACAAGCAAGGATCAAGGTGAGTAGATCTATATCTACGGGGGAAGTCGGGTGGATGGCGTATAGCACCCCAGCAAACTTTGATGGAAACCGATTTATATATATAGTTTATGATTAATGAAACCTTTAATAGAAAACTATAGATAGAGTAAAAAGGTAGTTAGAGAACCATATTAGAAACTAAGGATAGTTAGAAGTGATATTATACGACTAGTATGTGACGACGGGATTTGAGGATGATATTTGATGATATTGTCGTTTAGGGTACTATAGGACTAGATAGCCGACGTAATGTGTCATCCGAACCATACCTATTTTCAAACCGAGGAATCGTATGTATCTTTTAAACAGATACCTTGAGGGACGTTACGGATTTTCAAATGATATCTTTTCTTAAAACACCGTAGCCCCTACTTTCAAACCTACGATTCACATCTTTCAAAAATTGTTTGTATGGTTCGGGTGTGTATGTTAGATTAGATACTTATGCTTATAGTAAAGGTAGAATGTGTATGTAAAATTGACCTTATGTGAGATATAAATGCGATGAAAAGAGAATACGATTTGACCTGTGATATGATGATATGTTGGTATACGGATGCGAGTCGGTTGAGGTGATTGATACCTTGCCGGTCCCCTGATACGAGATTGTTATGGATGTGACCTGGGACATAGGTGTATAGATATATATAGAATGCCATGAATCATGTGTGATATGTCGTACGAGACGTTAGGTCTGTAGCCCTCATTGTCGCATAGGTTGATAGGATTCCCGATAGCTTAATGTCGCCGTACGATGATTTTTCGTACGTGATGAGTTTGACCTGAGGTTTGATCCATACTCTTGACTAGAGGATGACGTACGATGGATTATACCGTAGTGTTGTTGTGTGGCAAGTTGCTGATTGATAGATTCATCGAATCGGTCATGATAGATACGTATACCCGTCAGCATTTGTATTTGATTTACCTTATGCTGCATTCATGTTATTCGCATTGCATTACTTATACCTATGCTAGTATACCTGCACAATTATCGATGATGCATATGTTACACGTACACAGATTGACCGGCTCACACACTTCATCATCGATAATTGCTATGTCACTTACACAGTAGAATCGCTGCATCAGGATGTGACTCCTTGCATGACATACTTGTGCATATACACATTGTACGCTCATACTTGCGTATATACCACTTGTACATCCATACTTGCGCACATACATATTGTACACTCATACATGCGTATATACCACTTGTACATCCATACTTGCGCACATTTATATTGTGCACTCATACATGCGTATATACCACTTGTACATCCTGTTAGTGTATATGCCCTAGGGGCCATTATTGTATCATACTAGCTTATATATTACTTAATGGAAGCTTGGGATATTCACAGTTATATTAACAGTCTTGCTACACATGGTAGTATGCTACTTGGTTTATATCTATCTTAATATATGTATACGTATTGATAGAGCCCTTAGGATCTTGGTTGACTACCAGCGTTGTGATGGCGTCACACTAGTGGGGGCTGGGTTATCTACAAGCACATCCTTTTTCAGGTCCCTAGTCGTAGGATTATCGAGACAGGGCATCGATACTCCGGAGTAGACTAGTATGTACGCTTCTCATCCCAGTTGGGGAGATGGTCTGTCCTACAGCCATCAGTACATCGTACTGGAGATAGTATACAGGTGCTCGTTGGGTTATGGGTACACAGGACAGGACTCGCAGGGAACTGGTGGTTGGTATTATACCCGTCGTCAGTTAACAGTTCCCAGGTGACATGAGTACAGCATAGTCCGCAGACTTGACACTGCTGCTTCGCCTCGAGTGTGTTCCCACTATTCATAGATTGCTACCCTACCACAGCTCAAAGGAGTCATGCAAACAGGTAGCAGTTGGGTGCAGTCCCGAAGCATTTGGAGGCAGTGGCGGTTAGACAGGATTCGTCTCTCCCGGTATTAGGAGTTGATATCGCCTGTATCTGGAGAGCCATTACGCAAAGTCCCTGGCCAGGGCAAGCGAGATTTACTGGTAGGTTTTCCAGTAACTTCTCAAGGTGTAATGGGCTTCACTCCGACACGACTTATACCGCTTTTAGGGGATTGACGCTTGCCGCCGCCTAGGCCTGATATGCGATAGTCCTAGACGAACAGACCGGACTGTACGGAGATTGTCACATCAGGCTCAGTAGGAGATCGGATGGGTTTCCTCATCGGCCTTCTTATCGACATCTACCTGGGGACCGTTACGTACAGCTAGTGCCGCTTGCGGTCTGTGGTCAAACCCACTGCCAGCGTAGTAGTCGAGTCTTTAGAGTCCCACACAGAGTGTTTCCCTGCTTCGGGCGAAACGATATAGAGGCCGTATGGTTTTACGACAGGGTTCGGACACATACGTGTTTTTACGCACGTACGATGTTTGGACAGTTTTTACTAGCGGGCTTTGGTTTAAGCCAGATTCTAGTATCAGATTATTGGATTTATACAGTCTAAAGTATTTCCGTGTTTTCACGGATAGGAGGGGCGTTCTCGTAAATTGTCGAGAAGCTTCTAAAAGGTTGATGAGGTGGAGGGCTTATGTGGCATATGCATTAAATGGTTTTGTGACTCATGGAGATGATTCATCAAGAAGTTAATGATGCATTAATGCTTTTAATAACTCACTTGATGATTCATCATGTATTAATGAAGCATGAAGATATTTGTGCAAAGAGATATTTGAGCAAAATATCTTATGCTTCATATATATATATACACAAATGAATCAATTTCCATTTCATTATTATTCTCACCTTCTCTCTCCTCAAGCTCTCTCTCTTCAAACCCTAACCCTAACCTCTCATGTGTTGAGATCAAGGGTTAGAAAGACTTATTAATCCCTAATCCTACTCTATTTTCCCTAGGTTGCTTTGATTAGCACTTTGAGTAAGCTAGTTACCTGAAGTTAGAGGTCAAGCTTGGAGTAATAGCTCTCGGGTGGATCTTCTATCACAAAGAGGAGGCCGACGAGGACGTGGTCATCGAGAACAAGAAGGACTTGGTTCATTAGGTATAATCTTCTTTCATAGTAGCTAATCCCTCCTATGATGTTGTTAGTTAGGGTTTAGCAAAGATCCGTAAGTTAGTCGATGTTTGTTTTAAACAAAATGATTGTTTTACCTATTCCGCCTCCCCGCAACTCGTGGGGTGTATAACGTCGACTTACAGTGGTATCAGAGCCTCGCTAAACCATAACTAAATTGTTAGCAAAGTCGTTAGAAATTCGATCGCAAAACGAACCGGAAAAAACATCAATTTCACCAAGTTTCTGTCGATTTTAAAACAGGGTCTAAAAATTTTTCAGGGTCCCTTAAAATTACAAGCAGGAAAATATAAGAATACTAGAGAAATTTGGGTTCCTGACTCGGTCAAACAGCCACGGAACCGCAGCCGATCCAAGCGATCCGCCGCTGATCCGCGGCCGAGTTGAAGCCGAGTCACCCCAAAATTCCCTAGTAACTCTTCTGTGTTGATTTTGTTCTTTCTGGGATGTTCTATTCTACTCAGATTTCAGGTGCACAGAGAATTTTTGGGAGTAGAATCATTTGTGTTTGCTTGGTCAAAATTCTAAGATGTTTGGCTAATTTGATTATATCTGTGATTTGTATAATGAGTTCGTAAACCTCCCCTAACTGCTAGTATGTCGGTTGGCAGGGGGTTGCACATTTCTGTAATGGTTTTTACTGTTTGTGTTTGTGGACTTGTTGGATTGTCGTGAATGGATAGCTAGGGATATGAGACGAGCGTTTCTTTCATTCAAATGTAATTTGTAAATTGTTGTAATATTCTTTGCAGGGCACATCCAGGTTGCGGTTGTTGCCACCGTTGTATTATTTCATTTACTGATTTTTGCTCCTAGGATAGACCCAAGGTGGGGTGCACAAACTACCGGGTACTTTGAAGTGTTTAGTGGCCTACTCACGTTGTTGAGGGAGACCGCTTCACTTCGGATACTTGGCGGGTAGTTTGCCGTACCCGTAGGGGTCTAGGGTGGGGTTTTGGTTATTCATCACGACTGTGTAATCCGTCTTTCTTTGCAGGATCAAAAGAAATGCGGATTCATAGAAAATCCAATATGTTCATCTGCGATCTGGAATGCCTATTATTGCGTCTGACGAATGTACAATATCTATATATGATAGCTATTAGACGTCACTTATGTTTTACACCCGCGCTAGCCCAGCCCCCGCTCTGTCGTTAGTTAAGTAACCTAACGGGTGAATGACGGGACCCAGTGGAGAATGCGGATGGCATAAGAGGACGTTGTATTTTCGTTGTTTTCTGCAATGATAGGTTAATTGATGGGACACATTATATTAATGCAAAGAAAATAAACCAAAGTTGAATCGTTGGAACAGTTTAAAAGAAACCACTCGGTTATCTTAAAACAGAGGATATTTTTAAAAATTGCGGAGCTTTAACCACTCCTTTTAAAAGCTATCAGCTTCCTTCAGTTATATCAAGTTCACTACGTTCACGGTTTCGCAAAACCATTCGTTGCCATCCGTCATTTCATTTGGGTATTCAACAGTATTCAAGCTATGTATTTTGACCAAAGCCAAGGCATAGTGTTTGGTAGCTGCTCGGTATTCATTTGTTGCATAGATAGATGAGTTACTTTGGGACAGTCATATTATCATTTAACCAAAGTCAGGGGTATGTACGGATGGGTTCAAATTAACAAGATAATGATGGGTAGAACTTAACATGTGACTTATGACATTTTGACCAAAGCCAAGGTCATAAGAGCATGGGGCAGAAATTTATATCAGGAATTTCTAAAGAAACTGAAATTTGCAAAGAGATGCATACCATTTAGAGTTTGATGAATGTTGGTAGGATTCCTTCAGCATTATCACACGATGATATTTGGATCCTGGTCCTACTGTGAGTATCCGCTATTCATCTGGAGATTCGTCACTTAACGATCAATGCTATAAACCAAGTAGGTGTCGAGAAAGGTGTCAGCGGGGTTACGCCCCTAGAGAAAAGAGGTTATTTAATTAAGGAACTTCACGAAAGCATTGGAAAACCTCCCTCGAAGTACCGACACCAGCCTGGCTGAACGGTTAAGCAAGTATTGTACGGTGAGAATAGTCCTGGCTAGTTCTTCCTTTTTGGTTTGAGGAGGGATTCGAGAAACAGTGGGAGCCATCCAGTTTAGATAAATTAAAAACCACTCTAAACTTGCAAGAGCATCATGCTAAAGTGTTTCCTCTCTCTCTCATTGCAGCGACCCAGAACATGACAGGCCTTAAGTTACTATTAGAAAAAATATATATTGACAGGGCTAAACTATAAAGATTGGCTGCGGAATGTCAAAATGGCTTTGACTTATGACAAATTGGGGTATGTCCTTACTGCTAAGGCACCTGCTGTCCCTGG
Organism: Agapanthus africanus; assembly: GCA_030015575.1. Lineage (NCBI taxonomy): Eukaryota > Viridiplantae > Streptophyta > Magnoliopsida > Asparagales > Amaryllidaceae > Agapanthus > Agapanthus africanus. The sequence goes on from CM057346.1 coordinate 285,228,810, forward strand.
TCCAAAATCCAGTATTGCGGAGAAGGAAATCCACAAGACCTGAGAGTTAGATTGCGCGAAGGCCAAATGCATCGTGCTTGCCTCTATGAATAATGAACATCAGAGGAGGCACGAGGATATGGATCTTGAATCCATATTTCTCCATACAAAAGATCTGTATGGAGAGCAATCTCGTATAGCAAGATACGAGACCTCGAAGAAGTTGTTTCAGTCGAGGCTGGCCGTCGGATCATCTGTAGGAGAACATGTCCTTAAGATGATTGGCTATATAGAAGAGCTCGCGGACCTCGGGAAGACTTTGGAGAACGAGCTCTATACAGACTTGATTCTCCAGTCCCTTCCTTCCACCTATGCCCAGTTTATTCTGAATTTCAACATTCAAAGAAAAGAAGTTGAACTTCCAGAACTCCTTAACATGTTGAGGAGTGCAGAGGGCACCTTGCAGAAGGCAAGGGAAACACCCGCTATGTTTGTTCGCGGTGCTTCTTCTTCCGGGTCTAAGGCTAGGGCCAAAGGAAGGAAGAATAAGGCCGCTACCAAACCTAGAGGAGGTGTTAGTAAGGTGGGAGTCAAGGGAAAGAAAAGGATTACGGTGCCAGTAGTGGCAAAGGACGAGTGCTTCCACTGTCGTAGGAAAGGGCACTGGAAAAAGGATTGCAAAGCTTGGAATGCCAAAAACCAGGAACCTAAGCAAGCTGTGGCTTCGACTTCAGGTGTGTTTGTAATTGAAAAATGTCTGTCAATCAACTCTACTTCCTGGGTATTCGATTCCAGATAAGGATCTCATATATGCAATTCATTGCAGGCACTGAGAAACCGTAGAGAGCTGAAGGTTGGTGATATGACCCTCCAGGTTGCTGATGGAGCTAGCGTGGGTGCTGTGTCCGTAGGGGATTATCACCTTGGATTGACGAGTGGACATATTTTGGTTTTGCATAACTGTTTTTTTTGTACCCAGTTTAACGTGTAATATCATATCGGTTTTGTTGTTATCAAAAGAAGGTTATGATTTCACGTTTGTAAGCGATGTTGTTAACATCCACTTTAATCATGGTTTGATTGGGTCCGGTACACTAGATAACGGTATATATGACTTAAACCAATTACAGATTTCAATGTCCAGAACACACTAAAAAGAAAGTCTCCAGATTTAAATAAGGCTTTCTTATGTCATTGTAGACTAGGTCACATCAATGAGATAAGCTTAACTAAGTTACATACAGAAGGATATTTGGATTCGTTCGAATATCAAATTTATGCCACTTGTCAATCATGTCTCAAAGGAAAGATGACAAAGACTCCATTCATTGGACATGGAGTAAGAGCGAGCGAGCTCTTAGGACTCATACACAGCGATGTATGTGGTCCAATATCTACACATGCAAGAGGTGGTTTTTCCTATTTCATTATTTTTACGGATGATTACTCTAGGTACGGATTCATTTTCTTGATGAAACATAAATCCGAGGCTTTTGAGAAATTCCAAGAGTATAAGAATGAAGTAGAAAACCAAACCGGAAAAAGTATCAAGACACTAAGATCTGATCGAGGTGGTGAATACTTAAGTGCCGAGTTCCTAGGTTACCTAAAAGAGAAAGGAATTCTCTCTCAGCTTACTCCTCCATACACTCTACAGCATAACGATGTATCGGAGAGACGGAATCGAACCCTATTGGATATGGTACGTTCCATGATGAGTAATGCTGAGTTACCGCGATCTTTCTGGGGTTATGCGCTAGAATCAGCGGCATATCTTTTGAACAGGGCTCCTACCAAGACTGTGCCTACCACGCCATATCAAATGTGGAGTGGGAAGAAACCCCATCTTCAGCATATGAAGATATGGGGATGTCCAGCTTTTGTTAAAAAGCAACATGCGGACAAACTCGAGGCACGATCAGTACAGTGTTAGTTTGTGATATATCCAAAGAACTCCAAGGGGTATTTCTTCTATTACGCAGAGGAACAAAAGATTTTTGTTTCTCGTAATGCCCATTTTCTAGAACAGCAGTTTTTAGAAAAGAAAACAAGTGGGAGCGAAATAGAATAGGAAGAAATTCCAGAACCACAAACTACTACTGAAAGTTTGGTAGAACCTGTAGTTCAAGAAGAACAGGACATTCCCGCACCCTTCCGCAGGAGTAGTAGGTCGTCTCATCTGCCTGAGAGATACTACGGTTTTCTCATAGATGGGGATAGAGAGGATTGCATCATTGATGATGATGAACCTACTAGCTTTCAGCAGGCCATCCAGAGTGGTGACTCGGTACGATGGCTAGATTCAATGCGGACCGAGATGGAGTCCATGTACACCAACAAAGTATGGACTTTGGACTTTGCTCCAGATGGTGTAAAACCCATAGGATGCAAATGGATCTTCAAGAAAAAGATTGGTGTAGATGGTCAGGTGGAAACCTATAAGGCTAGACTTGTTGCAATGGGTTTTCATCAAAGACCTGGTTTGGATTATGACGAAACTTTTTCTCCAGTGGCTATGCTCAAATCCATTCGGGTCCTTCTTGCTATTGCCGCCTTCCATGATTATGAGATCTGGCAGATGGACATAAAGACGGCATTTCTAAATGGTAATTTAGAAGAGTGCGTCTATATGGATCAGCCAGAAGGCTTCAATCAGAATGGGAGCAGCGGGAAAGTATGCAAGTTGCTTAAGTCCATTTATGGGCTAAAGCAGGCATCGCGGAGTTGGAACATCTGTTTTGATGCAATGGTCAAAGAATATGACTTTATCAAAAATCTAGATGAACCATGTATATATAGTAAAATTGTAGCACGAACTGTCGTATTCCTCGTCTTGTACGTGGATGACATTCTATTGATAGGAAATGACAATCATATGCTACAATCTGTCAAAGGATTCTTGTCACACAGGTTCTCCATGAAAGACCTGGGTGATGCCTCTTACCATCTGGGGATCCGGATCTATCGTGATAGATCCAAGAGGATGTTGGGACTTTCGCAGTCCAGGTATATCAACACTGTACTGAAAAGATTCAGTATGGAAGATTCTAAGTGTGGTAATTTACCGGCTTGTCACGGAATCACCCTATCCAAAGAAATGTCTCCCAAGACTGATTTGGAAAGGGATCGCATGTCTATTATACCCTACGCTTCTGCGGTAGGCTCTATAATGTATGCGATGTTGTGCACCAGACCAGATGTAGCTTACGCACTGAGCGTGGTAAGCAGGTATCGGTCAGACCCAGGGGAGAAGCACTAGATAGCAGTAAAGAACATTCTCAAGTATCTGAGAAGGACTAAGGAGATATTCTTGGTTTACGGTGGAAAAGACCTCAAGATAGAGGCCTTTGCTGATTCCAGCTTCCAGAGTGATAAGGATGACTCCATGTCCATGTCAGGTTATGTCATTACCCTCAATGGAGGGGCGGTGTGCTGGAAGAGTTCCAAGAAGGACACCATTGCTGACTCGACGATGGAAGCGGAGTATATTGCTGCTTGCGATGCCGCAAAAGAAGCGGTCTGGATGAAGATGTTCCTCACAGAACTTCAGGTGGTTCCTACAATTGTTGATCTAATACCGTTGTATTGCGACAACAACGGAGCTATAGCTTTAGCAAAGGAACCCATGTCCCATCAGAAGTCCAGACACATCTTAAGGCGGTATCACCTAATCAGGGAGATCATAGATCGCCAGGAGATCGAGGTCCGGTGTTGCTACAGAGGAGAACACTGCTAATCCATTCACAAATGCCTTACCTCAGATTTAGTTCGAAAGGCTACTCGAGATGATCGGTCTTCGATATGCCAGTACATGGCCCTAGTGCAAGTGGGAGATTGTTAGTGTATATGCCCTAGGGGCCATTATTTTATCATACTAGCTTGTATATTACTTAATAGAAGCTTGGGATATTCACAGTAAATTAACAGTCTTGCTAAACGTGGTAGTAGGCTACTTGGTTTATATCTATCTTAATATGTGTGTACGTCTTGAAAGAGCCCTTAGGATCTTGCTTGACTACCAGCGTTGTGATGGCAGTCACACTAGTGGGGACTGGATAGTCTATAAGCACATCCTTTTTCAGGTCCCTAGTCGTAGGATTATCGAGACAGGGCATCGATACTCCGGAGTAGACTAGTGTGTACGCTTCTCATCCCAGTTGGGGAGATGGTCTGTCCCACAGCCATCAGTACGTCGTACTGGAGATAGTATACAGGTGCTCATTAGGTTACGGGTACACCGGACAGGACTCGCAGGGAACTGTTGGTTGGTATTATACCCGTCGTCAGTTAACAGTTCCCAGGTGACATGAGTACAGCATAGTCCGCAGACTTGACACTGCTGCTTTGCCTCGAGTGTGTTCCCACTATTCTTAGATTGCTACCCTTCCACGGCTCAAAGGAGTCGTGCAAACAGGTAGCAATTGGGTGCAGTCCCGAAGTATTTGGAGGCAGTGGCGGTTAGACAGGATTCGTCTCTCCCGGTATTGGGAGTTGATATCACGCTGTGTCTGGAGAGCCATTACGCAAAGTCCCTGACCAGGGAAAGCGAGATTTACTGGTAGGTTTTCCAGTAGCTTCTCAATGTGTAATGGGCTTCACTCCGACACGACTTATACATCTTTTAGGGGACTGACGCTTGCCGCCCCCTAGGCCCGATATGCGATAGTCCTAGACAAACAGACCGGACTGTACGGAGATTGTTACATCAGGCTCAGTAGGAGTTCGGATGGGTTTCCTCATCGGCCATCTTATCGACATCTACCTGGGGACCGTTACATACAGCTAGTGCCGCTTGCGGTCTGTGATTAAACCCACTGCCAGCGTAGTAGTCGAGTCTTTAGAGTCCCACATAGAGAGTTTCCCTACTTCGGGCGAAACGATATAGAGGTCGTATGGTTTTACGACAGGGTTCGGACGCATACGTGTTTTTACGCACGTACGATGTTCGGACAGTTTTTACTAGCGGGCTTTGGTTTAAGCCAGATTCTAGTATCGGATTATTGGATTTATACAGTCTAAAATATTTCCGTGTTTTCACGGATAGGAGTGTAAGTGCACGGCGGCGCCCCGGTCGTCAAACCGACGGCCAAATGTGGAAACGGTGATAAACTTTAATTTTGCGAACTTAGCAAACCGGCACCACCGCGCACTAAACCCCGGATCGGGCCATTAAACTAGATCTAGCTAACTACAAGACGGGTTAGAGATATACCGAGTGATCCGAGTCCTCCGGTCTTCTCGTCGTCGTCCCGATCTCCCGCGGAAACTCCGGTCATCGCCTCCTCGCCGGAAGGGCACCACATCGCCTGTTTCTTTTACGGGCTCCCGCCTCTATACCGAGGCAACTCGGGCATGAAGCTGGCAAGTCGACAAGCCCAAGATATGCTGTAGAAAGTGTAGTGTAGAGGCTATGTCTCATTTGGGGTTTTGTTGCCATTTGAAAGATGATGGAGGAATCAAGAAGAAAAATGGTGCTTGCATTTTTCTAGCATGAAAATGAGATCAAGAATAATGCTACCATACCAAAATCAAACTCTCTCATTTTTCCTCTCCTCTCCTAAATTGTGGCCGGCCCATGCTAATGAGGAATGGTAGTGGAGTGCAAAGAAAACACAAGAGGGAGGTAAGTGTAGGAGATAGAAAATGGTGACCATAAACAAACATCAACCATGCTTACACCTTAACCTTTCAAATCTCATTAAATGCAAGTGATGGAAGAAAGATATCATAATCAATACAATAGCAAGAAGCCCCCTCCAGAAATGTTATTTGCACAATTGCAAATAACCCCCTCCATCGGAAAAGTCCGGCCGGGAAAGAACAAAGGAAAACCGGCCGGAACGGAATGCAAACTGGCAACTCCAGAAAACTGTTAGTGTTTATGCCCTAGAAGGCCATTACTGTATCATACTAGTTTGTATATTACTTAATGGAAGCTTGGGATATTCACATGTGTATAACAGTCTTGCTATACATGGTAGTATGCTACTTGGTTTTTCTATCTTAACATGTAAGTGTACGTATTGATAGAGCTCTTAGGATCTTGCTTGTCTACCAGCGTTGTGATGGAAGTCACACTAGTGGAGGCTGGGTAGTCTACAAGCACATCCTTATTCAGGTCCCTGGTCGTTGGATTATCGAGACAGAGCATCGATACTCCGGAGTAGACTGGTGTGTACGCTTCTCATCCCAGTTGGGGAGATGGTCTGTCCCACAGCCGTCAGTACGTCGTACTGGAGATAGTATGCAGGTGCTCGTTAGGTTACGGGTACACCGGACAGGACTCACAGGGAACTGTTGGTTGGTTTGATACCAGTCGTCAGTGAGCAGTTCCCAGGTGACATGAGTACAGCATAGTCCGCAGACTTGACACTGCTGCTTCGCCTCGAGTGTGTCCCACTGTTCTTAGATTGCTACCCTACCACGGCTCAAATGAGTCGTGCAAACAGGTAGCAGTTGGGTGCAGTCCCGAGCACTTGGAGGCAGTAGCGGTTAGACAGGATTCGTCCCTCCCGGTATTGGGAGTAGATATCGTGCTGTGTCAGAGAGCCATTACGCAAAGTCCCTGGCCAGGGCAAGCGAGATTTACTGGTAGGTTCCAGTAGTTTCTCAGGGTGTAATGGGCTTCACTCCGACACGACTTATACCGCTATTAGGGGACTGACGCTTGCCGCCCCCCTAGGCCCGATATGCGATAGTCTTGGACGAACGGACCGGACTGTATGGAGATTGTCACATCAGACTCAGTAGGAGTTCGGATAGGTTTTCTCATCGGCCTTCTTATCGACAACTACCTGGGGACCGTTACGTACAGCTAGTGCCGCTTGCGGTCTGTGGTTAAACCCACTGCCAGCGTAGTAGTCGAGTCTCTAGAGTCCCACACAGAGAGTTTCCTACTCCAGGCGAAACGATATAGAGGTCGTATGGTTTTACGACAAAGGGTTCGGACGCGTATGTGTGTTTACACACTTACGTCGTTTGGACAGTTTTTACCAGTCGGCTTTGGTTTAAGCCAGTTACTGGTATTCGGTTATTGGATTTTTACAGTCTAAAGTTTTTCCGTATTTTTACGGATTGGAGGGGCGTTCTCGTAATTGTACGAGAAGCTTCTAGAAGATGGTGACTAAGGAGGGTTATGTGTCATATACATTGAATGAGTTATATGAGTCATGAGGGTGATTCATTCATCTCATTAATGCACATTTATTGCTTAATGACTCATGCTAATGAATCACCACTTAACATTTATGAAGCATGCTTATTCATCACATTTATTCATTTATTCTTTAATGAGAATGCTTCATAATATGTTATGATACTCATAACTTATTCATCATTTATCATCTACACATTCTCTCTCCTCAAGCTCTCTCTCTTCAAAAGACTAATCCTCACCCTCATGTGTTGAGATCTAGGATTAGTTAGACTAAACAATCCATAACCATCACTCTATCTCAATCTATCTTCTTTGATTAGCAATCCAAGAAGGTTAGTTGCCTCAAGTTTAGAGGCTAAGCTTGGAGTTTTGCTCTCGGGTGGATCGTCTACTACAAAGAGAAGGCCGAGGAGGATAAGGAGTTCGTAAAGACGAAGGAGTTGGTTCATTAGGTATAATCCCTAAACACAGTAGTTTAGAAACACTTTGTGTTTGGTTATTTATAGTTTAGCTTCGATTCAAGCGGTTCGTCGATGTTCGTTCACTAAACAAGTTCGTTTTTGAAATTTCCGCCTCCCCACAAGTTCTAGGGTGTAGTACATCGACTTACAGTGGTATCAGAGCCTCGCTAAACAATAAATAACTTTATTGCAAATTTGTACGAATTTCGAACGGAAAAACGAAGCCGGAAAACCCTAAAAAATATCAGTTTCTGTCGAATTTAAAATGATGTCCTAAAATTTTTCAGGTAAGTGCAGAAAGCTTGAAATGAACACAGAAGAACACCCAAGAAATTTGGGTTCCTGATTCTTCTACAGTGCCGCGGAACCGCGGCGGATCCCACCGATCCGCCACGCTTCCGCCGCCGAGTTGACGAGTCAGGAACTCGTTTTTCTTGTATGGGTCCCCTGTGGTTTTTTGGATTTTCTGGAATATTTTAATTTTGCTCAGGTTTCCAGTTTACAGAGCAGTTTTTGGAGCAATATTAAAGATGTTTAATCGATCGAAATTGTACAGTATTTGCATGTTGGATTATATCTGTGATTGATAAATGTGTTCGTAAACCTCCCCTAACTGATAGTATGTCGGTTGGCAGGGGGTTGCACATTTCTGTAATGGTTATATCTGTTTGTGCATATGAACTGTATTGGACTGTTGTGGTGTATAGCCGGGGTTTAGCAATGGGTTATTGTTTAATTCATTTGTTGTAAATGTAATTTGTTGTAATATTATTTTTTGCGGGGCACATCCAGGTTGCGGTTGTAGCCACCGTTGTTTTATTTCATTTTACTGTTTTTGCTCCTAGGACTGACCCAAGGTGGGGTACACAAACTGCCGGGCGGGTAGTTTGCCGTACCCGTAGGGGTCGAGGGTGGGGTAACGGCTATTCATCACAACTGTGTAATCTGTCTTTTCTTGCAGGCTCAAAAGAAATACAGATTGCTTGCAAATCCAATATTGTTTATCTGTGTTCTGGAATGTATATCATTGCGTCAGACGAATGTAAAATATCTATATATATGATAGCTATTTAGATGTCACTTATGTTTTACACCCGCGCTAGCCCAGCCCCCGCTCTGTCGTTAGTTAAGTAACCTAACGGGTGATGACGGGACCCCGTGGCGAATGCGGATGGTATAAGAGGACGTTGTATTTTCGTTGTTTTCTGCAATGATAGGTTAATGATGGGACGCATTATCCATAATGCAAAGAAAAACAAACCAAAGTTTAAATCGTTGGAACAGTTTAAAAGAAACCACTCGGTTATTTTTAAAAACAGATATTTTTAAATGCGGAGCTTTAACCACTCCTTTTAAAAAGCTATCAGGTTCCTTCGGTTATATCAAGTTCACTACGTTCACGGTTTCGCCAAAACCAGTCGTAGCCCTCCGTCATTTCTTATGGATAGTCAGTAGTATTCAAGCTGTGTTTGTTGGCTTTCGTCAAGACATAGTGTTTGGTAGCTGCTGGGTATTCATTTGTTACATAGATAGATGTGTTGGTTTGGGACAGTCGCATTACCTTGTTGGCTTTCGTCAAGGGTATATACGGGTGGGTTCAAATTGACAAGATAATGATGGGCAGAACTTGACATGTGACTTATGATTTGTTGGCTTTCGTCAAGGTCATAAGAGCATGGGGCAAAAACTTATATCGGGAATTTCTAAAGAAACTGAAATTTGCAAAGAGATGCATACCATTTGAAGTTTGATGAATGTTGGTAGGATTCCTTCAACATTATCATACGATGATATTTGGATCCCGATCCTACTGTGAGTATATGCTACTTATCAGGATATTCGTCACTTAACGATCAATGCTATAAACCTAGTAGGTGTCCAGAAAGGTGTCAGCGGGGTTACGCCCCAAGAGAAAAGAGGTTATTTAATTAAGGAACTTCGCGAAAGCGTTGGAAAACCTCCCTCGAAGTATCGACACTGGCCTGGCTGAACGGTTAAGCAAGTATTGTACGGTGAGAATAGTCCTGGCTAATTCTTCTTTTATGGTTTGAGGAAGGATTCGAGAAACAGTGGGAGCCATCCAGTTTAGATAAACTAAAAACCACTCTAAACTTGCAAGAGCATCATGCTAAAGAGTTTTCTTCTCTCTCTCCTAATTGCAGCGACCCTGAAAATGACTGGACTTAAGTTACTTTTAGAGAAAAATATACTGACAGGGCCAAACTATAAAGATTGGCTGCGGAATGTCAAAATGGCTTTGACCTATGACAAATTGGGGTACATCCTCACCGCTACGGCACCTGCTGTCCCTGGTCCCAAATCCAGCAATGCGGATAAGGAAATCCGCAAAACCTGGGATTTAGATTGCGCGAGAGCCAAGTGCATCGTGCTTGCCTCAATGAACAATGAACATCAGAGGAGGCACGAGGATATGTCCCTAGATGGCATATTTCTCCATACAAAGGAACTTTATGGAGAGCAATCTCGTATAGCAAGATACGAGACCTCTAAGAACTTGTTTCGAGCGAGGTTGGCTATCGGGTCATCGGTAGGTGAACATGTCCTAAAGATGATCGGCTATATTGAAGAGCTCGCAGACCTTGGGACGACTTTGGATAATGAGCTCTATACAGACCTTATTCTCCAGTCCCTTCCTCCCACCTACGCCCAGTTTATCCTCAACTTCAATCTTCAAGGAAAAGAAGTTGAACTTGCGGAACTCCTGAACATGTTAAGGAGTGCAGAGGGCACCTTGCAGAAGGCAAGGGAAACACCCGCTATGTTTGTTGGCGGTGCATCTTCTTCCGGGTCCAAGGCTAGGGCCAAAGGAAGGAAGAAGAAGGCCGCACCCAAACCTAGAGGAGGTGTTAGTAAGGTGGGAAAGAAGGGAAAGAAAAAGATAGCAGTACCGATAGTTGGCCAGGATGAGTGCTTCCATTGTCACAGGAAAGGGCACTGGAAGAAGGATTGCAAGGCGTGGATCGCCAAGAACCAGGAACCGAAGCAAGCTGTGGCTTCGACTTCAGGTGTGTTTGTAATTGAGAATTGTCTGTCGATCAACTCTACTTCCTGGGTATTGGATACCGGATCAGGATCTCATATTTGCAATTCATTGCAGGCACTGAGAAACCGTAGAGTGCTGAAGGAAGGTGATATGATCCTCAGGGTTGCTAACGGAGCTAGCGTGGGAGCTGCGTCCGTCGGGGATTATCACCTAGGATTGACGAGTGGACATATTTTAGTTTTGCATAACTGTTATTTTGTACCAAGATTAACGTGTAATATCATATCAGTTTCCTTGTTATCAAATAAAGGTTATGATTTCACGTTTGTAAGAGATGTTGTTAACATTCACCTTAATCATGGTTTGATTGGGTCCGGTACTCTAAATAACGGCATATATGTTTTAAACCAACTCCAAATTTTCAATGTCCAGAACACACTAAAAAGAAAGTCTCCAGATTTAAATAAAGCTTTCTTATGGCATTGTAGACTGGGTCACATCAATGAGAGAAGGTTGACTAAGTTGCATAGAGAAGGATATTTGGACACGTTCGAATATCAAACCTATGACACTTGTCAATCTTGTCTCAAAGGAAAGATGACAGACTCCATTTACTGGACAAGGAGAAAGAGCGAGCGAGCTCTTAGGACTCATACACAGCGATGTATGTGGTCCAATGTCTACACATGCGAGAGGTGGTTATTCCTACTTCATTACTTTTACAGATGATTTCTCTAGGTATGGACATGTTTTCTTAATGAAGCATAAATCCGAGGCCTTTGAGAAATTCAAGGAATACAAGAGTGAAGCGGAAAACCAAACAGGCAAAAGTATTAAGACACTGAGATCTGATCGAGGTGGAGAATACTTAAGTGCCGAGTTCCTAGGTTACGTAAAAGAGAAAAGAATTCTCTCTCAGCTTACTCCTCCATACACTCCACAGCATAACGGTGTATCGGAGAGACGGAATCGAACCCTATTGGATATGGTACGATCCATGATGAGTAATGCTGAGTTACCGCGATCTTTCTTGGGTTATGCGCTTGAATCAGCGGCATATCTTTTGAACAAAGTTCCAACCAAAACTGTGCCTACCACACCATATCAGATATGGAGTGGGAAGAAACCCTGTCTTCAGTACCTGAAGACGTGGGGATGTCCAGCTTTTGTAAAAAAGCAGCATTCGGACAAGCTCGAGGCACGCTCAGTAGAGTGTAAGTTTGTGGGATATCCAAAGAACTCTATGGGATATTATTTCTATTAAGCAGAGGAACAAAAGGTTTTTGTTTCTCGTCATGCCCGCTTCTTAGAAACTGAATTTTTAGAAAATCAGAAGAGTGGGAGCGTAGTAGAACTGGAAGAAATTCCAGAACCACAAACTGCTACTGAAAGTTTGGTAGAACCAGAGGTTCAAGAAGAACAGAACATTCCCGCACCCCTCCGCAGGAGTAGTAGGCCGTCTCATCCGCCTGAGAGATACTACGGTTTTCTCATAGACGGGGATAGAGAGGATTGCATCATAGATGATGATGAACCTACTGACTTCCAGCAGGCCATCCAGAGCGGCGACTCGGTACGATGGCTAGATGCAATGCGGACCGATATGGAGTCCATGTACACCAACAAAGTATGGACTTTGGACTTTGCTCCAGATGGGGTAAAACCCATAGGATGCAAATGGATCTTCAAGAAAAAGATTGGTGTAGATGGACAGGTGGAAACCTATAAGGCTAGACTTGTTGCAAAGGGTTTTCGTCAAAGACCTGGTTTGGACTATGACGAAACTTTTTCTCCAGTGGCTATGCTCAAATCCATTCGGGTCCTTCTTGCTATTGCTGCCTTCCATGATTATGAAATCTGGCAGATGGACGTAAAGACGGCTTTTCTGAATGGAAATTTAGAAGAGAGCGTCTATATGGATCAGCCAGAGGGTTTCAATCAGAGTGGGAGCAGCGGGAAAGTATGCAAGCTGCTTAAGTCCATTTATGGACTAAAGCAGGCATCGCGGAGTTGGAACATCTGTTTTGATGAGACAGTCAAAGAATATGACTTTATCAAAAATCCAGATGAACCGTGCATATATAGTAAAGTTGTAGCCAGAAGTGTCGTATTCCTCGTCTTGTACGTGGATGACATTCTATTGATAGGAAATGACATTCCTATGCTACAATCTGTCAAAGGATTCTTGTCACACAGGTTCTCCATGAAAGACCAGGGTGATGCCTCTTATATTCTGGGGATCCGGATCTATCGTGATAGATCCAAGAGGATGTTGGGACTTTCGCAGTCCAGGTATATCGACACTGTACTGAAAAGATTCAGCATGGAAGATTCTAAGCGCGGTAATCTACCGGCTTGTCACGGAATCACCCTCTCCAAAGAGATGTCTCCCAAGACTGATTTGGAAAGGGAACGCATGTCTATTATACCCTACGCTTCTGCGGTAGGCTCTATAATGTATGCGATGTTGTGCACCAGACCAGATGTAGCTTACGCACTGAGCGTGGTAAGCCGGTATCAGTCAGACCCAGGGGAGAAGCACTGGATAGCAGTAAAGAACATTCTCAAGTACCTGAGGAGGACTAAGGAGATGTTTTTGGTTTACGGCGGAAAAGACCTCAGGTTGGAGGCCTTTGCTGATTCCGGCTTCCAGAGTGATAAGGACGATTCCAAGTCCATGTCGGGTTATGTCTTTACCCTCAATGGAGGGGCGGTGTGCTGGAAGAGCTCCAAGCAGGACACCGTTGCTGACTTGACGATGGAAGCGGAGTATATAGCTGCTTGCGATGCCGCAAAAGAAGCAGTCTGGATGAAGAAGTTCCTAACAGAACTTCAGGTGGTTCCTACCATAGTTGATCCAATACCTCTGTATTGCGACAACAACGGAGCTATAGCTTTAGCAAAGGAACCAAGGTCCCATCAGAAGTCCAGACACATCTTGAGGCGGTATCACCTGATCAGGGAGATCATTGATCGTCAGGAGATCGAGGTTCGGAGAGTTGCTTCTGAAGAGAACATTGCTGATCCATTCACAAAGGCCCTACCTCAGATTCAGTTCGAGAGGCTACTCGAGATCATCGGTTTACGATATGCCAGTACATGGCCCTAGTGCAAGTGGGAGATTGTTAGTGTTTATGCCCTAGAAGGCCATTACTGTATCATACTAGTTTGTATATTACTTAATGGAAGCTTGGGATATTCACATGTGTATAACAGTCTTGCTATACATGGTAGTATGCTACTTGGTTTTTCTATCTTAATATGTAAGTGTACGTATTGATAGAGCTCTTAGGATCTTGCTTGTCTACCAGCGTTGTGATGGCAGTCACACTAGTGGGGGCTGGGTAGTCTACAAGCACATCCTTATTCAGGTCCCTGGTCGTTGGATTATCGAGACAGAGCATCGATACTCCGGAGTAGACTGGTGTGTACGCTTCTCATCCCAGTTGGGGAGATGGTCTGTCCCACAGCCGTCAGTACGTCGTACTGGAGATAGTATGCAGGTGCTCGTTAGGTTACGGGTACACCGGACAGGACTCACAGGGAACTGTTGGTTGGTTTGATACCAGTCGTCAGTGAGCAGTTCCCAGGTGACATGAGTACAGCATAGTCCGCAGACTTGACACTGCTGCTTCGCCTCGAGTGTGTCCCACTGTTCTTAGATTGCTACCCTACCACGGCTTAAATGAGTCGTGCAAACAGGTAGCAGTTGGGTGCAGTCCCGAGCACTTGGAGGCAGTAGCGGTTAGACAGGATTCGTCCCTCCCGGTATTGGGAGTAGATATCGTGCTGTGTCAGAGAGCCATTACGCAAAGTCCCTGGCCAGGGCAAGCGAGATTTACTGGTAGGTTCCAGTAGTTTCTCAGGGTGTAATGGGCTTCGCTCCGACACGACTTATACCGCTATTAGGGGACTGACGCTTGCCGCCCCCCTAGGCCCGATATGCGATAGTCTTGGACGAACGGACCGGACTGTATGGAGATTGTCACATCAGACTCAGTAGGAGTTCGGATAGGTTTCCTCATCGGCCTTCTTATCGACAACTACCTGGGGACCGTTACGTACAGCTAGTGCCGCTTGCGGTCTGTGGTTAAACCCACTGCCAGCGTAGTAGTCGAGTCTCTAGAGTCCCACACAGAGAGTTTCCTACTCCAGGCGAAACGATATAGAGGTCGTATGGTTTTACGACAAAGGGTTCGGACGCGTATGTGTGTTTACACACTTACGTCGTTTGGACAGTTTTTACCAGTCGGCTTTGGTTTAAGCCAGTTACTGGTATTCGGTTATTGGATTTTTACAGTCTAAAGTTTTTCTGTATTTTTACGGATTGGAGGGGCGTTCTCGTAATTGTACGAGAAGCTTCTAGAAGATGGTGACTAAGGAGGGTTATGTGTCATATACATTGAATGAGTTATATGAGTCATGAGGGTGATTCATTCATCTCATTAATGCACATTTATTGCTTAATGACTCATGCTAATGAATCACCACTTAACATTTATGAAGCATGCTTATTCATCACATTTATTCATTCATTCTTTAATGAGAATGCTTCATAATATGTTATGATACTCATAACTTATTCATCATTTATCATCTACACATTCTCTCTCCTCAAGCTCTCTCTCTTCAAAAGACTAATCCTCACCCTCATGTGTTGAGATCTAGGATTAGTTAGACTAAACAATCCATAACCATCACTCTATCTCAATCTATCTTCTTTGATTAGCAATCCAAGAAGGTTAGTTGCCTCAAGTTTAGAGGCTAAGCTTGGAGTTTTGCTCTCGGGTGGATCGTCTACTACAAAGAGAAGGCCGAGGAGGATAAGGAGTTCGTAAAGACGAAGGAGTTGGTTCATTAGGTATAATCCCTAAACACAGTAGTTTAGAAACACTTTGTGTTTGGTTATTTATAGTTTAGCTTCGATTCAAGCGGTTAGTCGATGTTCGTTCACTAAACAAGTTCGTTTTTGAAATTTCCGCCTCCCCACAAGTTCTGGGGTGTAGTACATCGACTTACAAAAACTGGTCCCGTAATAAATTACAAGAAAACCCCGATACTGTGCATACACACCCGCATCTGTATTCCGTCCGGATACAAATGCAAAGAGACAAAATCTACACTGTACTAAACTAGGATCCGGCTTAAACTAAAGCCGGCTAGTAATATCCGTTCGATCCTGATCCGTGCAATACCGCACGTATCTGACCGAACCCTGCCATATATCTATACGGCCTCTAGTACAAACCGTCCGATCCTGATCCGTGCAATACCGCACGTATCTGATCGGACCCTGCCATATCTCCATACGGCCTCTACAGCGTTTCGTCCGAAAGCTGAGTAACTGAAAGTGTGGTGGACTCTAAAGACTCGTCAATACTATGGCTGTGGATTTAACCACTAGCACGTCAGAGGTATAAGCCAATACGTAACGGGCCATCAGCTATTGACCAAAAGGGACGTTGATGAGCGAACTCATCCTGACACCCTACTGAGCCTGTCAGTGACAATATCCGTACAGTCCGGTCCGTTCGTCTATGAGCATCGCATGTCGGGCCTAGGGGGTGGGTAAAAGTCAGACCCCCAAAAGCGGTACAAGTCGTGTCGGAGTGTAGCCCAGAACACCCTGAGATACTACTGGAATACCTACCAGTAAATCTCCTGCATTGGCCAAGGACTTCGTGTAATGGCTCTCCTAGACACAGCGCGACCTCACCCCCAATACCGGGAGAGACGAACCCCCGAAGATCCGCTCACTGCCTCCATGTGGCTCGGGACTGTACCCAACTAAAACCTGTTTGCACGACTCCTTTGAGCCGTGGTAGGGTAGTAATCAAAGCACAGTGGGAACTCACACGAGACAAATGACGATCCCCAGGTCGATGAACTAACCTGTACACATGTCACCTGGGAACTGCTATCTGACGTCAGGTATAAGACCAACTAGCATGTTCCCGGCGAGTCCTGTCCGGTGTACTCATAACCCAATGAGCACCTGTATACATCTTAGGTGAACCAACTGACACCAGTGGCCTGTGAGACCGGCCACCGCCCCTCGTCGGGGTCTCGACTGTATACACTAGTCTACTCTGGAGAATCGATGCCTGATTAATCCAAAAATTTGTAGTTTACCGTAATCAGAAACGGCGTCGCTTCGCAGCTAGCCGGTGAATACGGGTCGATCCGCAGGGATGGTTAATTTCTGATTTTGTGTTATAACGAGTTGATTCAAATCGTTGTTGGTTTTTTTATCGATTGAGTTTAAGACGAATTTCTGTGATTAGAAAGAACTCATTAAGGTTAGGTCGAAGGTAGGTGTGTTGAGATCAATGTGTTCACCTCTTTCAATGTCGTGATTTAAGCTTTTAGGAAAGTCACAACAATCAATAGGAAAAGGGATTAGGATGATCGGGAAGAAACAAAGTTTCTTCCTCTAGATCCTTGTCCGTCTTTTCTTATTCATTGATGTGAGCTTCATGGACATCATATAAGTCCGGCCTTTTATACTACGGAACACCGTTACCTTATAGGTAGGGTGCCGTAGGGGGCGGATCGTATATGTGTGCATGAAGGTTTCGTTTAAAAATAAGTTGACATTGAAAGAGGTGAGAGACATCCGTCTCTCACTCACTCCCTTGTTCCTAACCCTAACGAGCGAGAATTTTACTCGCACATTAGGGAATTATGAGTAAGAATCATTTTTATGTTTTATGTTTTAAATAGTTACCTCACAACAGATTAAAAATTAGCTAACTAGCAATTAAATGATTACTAGGGCAAGTAGAATAATTATACTAATGCAGGAATTAAATAAAATTAAAGACTTACGCGAAGAAGATGATGCTCTTGATTTCTCCAACAAATCTCACTTTTATTGAATATAAAGAGGCATACAATTTTTTAGATCTAGATTACAATTTATAAGTAACTAGTGAAGCTAGGGTTACAGACTCTCGTAGACATGAATTTACTGATTTACCCCCTAAAAATCCCAACACATGAAACGACACACCGACACAAGAAGTCGGTGCCGACACGGGTATCATATGGCCGCGGTTCCGCGGCAAATACATGCCTTTGGCCGCGGCTCCGCGTCCATTTAGTGGGTTGGGCCCACCATCTTTCTGTGCTTGGTTGATCTTCTCTTGGGCTCTCTGTTTTCACTGTTCTTTTCTCTGTTGGGCTTTCTAGTATTCTCCAGATTCTCAGTGAACCTTGTAAGGATCTTTTTGACCGTTTCTCTTGACGTTCGTCTCGGCTTGAGTAGGATCCGTGTGCTGGTTGGTCAAAAGTCCATTTCCTGTATCATCTTTGTCTTTTTCACTGTATTTGCTTCAAAAGTCTGTATCCTGTATCATGTAACAAACGATCGTCAAAAGCACCTGTTTACTTATAAATTGCACAAAAAATGGGGCGTATGAATTGCAATATTATGATGTGAACAATGCCCTATCTCGAAACTCCCACGACTAGGGACCTTTTAAGGATGTGCTTATAGACTCCAGCTCTCACTTATATGATCGCCCTCATACTGCCGGCAGTCAAGCAAGAATCCTAGGGGCTCTATCAACGTGCAATAGCGACCTGTCAGGTCACCTAAAGCAGTACACGATGATAAAGGTAAACCAGATAGCAAACTATCATCTCGAGTAAGACTGTCTTACCGGGATAGGTCCTCCCTCAATCATTGCAATCACGTGCCTGTGATCCAATAATTGACTCTGAGGGCACTAACTCCAACAATCTCCCACTTGCACTCAAGGCTAATTATTGCGATGTCGCATACTCATAGCCCGTGTGATACCGAACACCCAACTCCTCTACTAGTCAGTCTCACAAAGCCTGTTTGGAAGACTATTGCGTTCGAGGAATAGCCTCAGTGAGTGGATCCGCCTTGAAGTTTCTTTCTATGTCTCTCTATATCTCAAGTTCGCAGAGAAAGCCATCTCCCGAAATGAGCAATACCTATCTTAGAGTGTCTGGATGTCTGATGGGACCGAGCTCATAAATGAACTCCAAATCCAAACTTCTTAGACTGTATCGTCAACTGAACTTAATCAGTATCCTGCGCCATGCCACCCTCAGTATTGCCTTGGACCACCTGTCCAAAATACCGCCCCTCGTTAGAGGGAAAACTGTAACTCTGACAACCTCCTTGTCGTCCATGTCACCTTGGAAGCTTGGAATGATAACTGTTTCCTAAAGGAGGCTGCTGGTATCATATCCCTAGAACATCCACTTATGTTCTAAAACTGCTTCCGACTGTTTTTCCAGGATTGGATCAATGTCAACTTATTGCATCTAGTGCAAGAACAACATCTGGTGTGGTACTTGACATCTCATGATTGACTCAATTGCTTAAGCAAGTGATCTGCCAATCATGCACATCCCTCTCTACTTTAGTCTATAAGACACCTTTAGAGAGGGTGACTCCATCACCTGCAGGTACACTACCGTGCCAGGAGTCGTCCATTCTAAATACTCTTAGAATGCTGTCAAAGTACCCTGATTGGGAAACCACCCAAATCTAGATCTAAAAACCATAGATCTAGTAACCAGTATGTCTGATATAATGTCCAAGTCCCTTGTGGAGAAACCACTGTGTGACGACCAAAGTATAACCGATCGTAGTATAGGAGTTTCCTTTCCTACTCTGTGTATGTCATAAAAAACCAGGACATCACACCCTACTACCTTCTTAACAGATCCATCCCCAATTCTGATGACGTCAAACCTATGACTGTCACATCAGAAATAGATGATCTATCTCCGCTATATCTGCTTTAGTCTATAAATAGACATAAGCCTGATGTCCACCAATGCTTCCGCTGCTCCCACTGACTACGACAACCCTCTGGCAGAGTCATATAGACGCGCACTTCTAAAGCTAGTTTAGAACGACGCTATACTCATTCTCCTGCCGGGTCTCGCAGCCTGGAACAACAACAATGGCAAGTGTGGGTAAACAAGAACTTCCCTGTCACCGTCCTTGAGGCTACCGGAGTACCTCTCGGGTGCCTGAAGTTACCCACCTTATCTGCGGAGTGGCCAATGGAATGTCAAATCATATTGAATCTTTAGGTTTCTTATCAAATCTTCAGTAATCATTTGCGGTTCTGGAATCACTTCCAGTTCTACCATACTCCCACTACTGTTTTTGAAAAAATCCATTTTTAATAAAACTGTGGCGAGTCTAGAACAATATTACTATTGATCTCCCAGATGATAGAAAAGCCAACCCTCGTCATAGCCTGGGTCAACCCACAAACAGCCATTACAGAAACGTGCCTTGAGCTGTCCAGTGTCTGGTTTTAATCATAAGCCGGACAACTCCCCGTACCTTAACAACTTTAAGATATGAACTGTTCTATATCCAATATAGAACCAGAGGCACTGAATTAATTGAACCAGATTCAAATCATGCAGCTATCTCCAGTGCATGTCAACTAAATGGAAAGAGGCCGATCAGCGTTACTCAACTTAGGAATGCTTCCAATTATGAGTAACCTGAAAGAGAAGCAATTTCTCTTTATCATTACTATCAACTGAATACCATACACAAGTATCTACATCTTCGATCACTTTGAAGAATCCCGATACTTGCTACACTTGATTCTCTTGGTTCTCTACTCTATTCAGATACCTATAACTCCTCAAAACTTAGACCCTGTGTTTCTACGAAACACATGTCCAAGAACTGGAGAAGTTAAAAGTAAACAGAATATAGTATGAGGACCAACCCCTCTGTCCTAATGGACACTGGACAACATACATTACTCTGTATAAGTCCGCTGAGTCTAACAACTCTTTCACTGTGCGTCGTAGGTTGAAAACTGTACTTATGGCTAAGAAGAATTACACCGCTGTTTAATGCTCCTTACCTAACCATCCACTGATATAGGTAAATGTCATCGACATAATATCAAAAGGTATATCTCACTCTATGAAAATAGACGTACAGATATATCAATTTGAAATTGGTGCACAACAGCGGATATTCAAAACCAAACATTTGCCGACCGGCAAACAGCCCAGGTGATTTCCTTAAATATCACCGATTACAACGAATCCCGATATAATGAGGATGATCACCCAATTCCCAATAACTTACTCCCACTCATCATCTGTAAAACCATACAGATGTGAGAATCAAACCTGGTAAATACATACCCTGGAGCAAGTGTCTAATCGGGAAATCAGTTTTCTTTTAACAGTACACAGTTGAACTGAAACATTGAAATGTTTCGATGGGGTATCCTGGTATTCCTAGTAATGCCTCTACCATTATCCAGATTCACAACTATAACCGTATAATTCTTTGCCACCTCTCCAAATCCCTTTATATGTCTTTAGTCATTACCTTCTGCACACCCCTTAGGCCAAATGGTTTTCTTCCTTCCCTACCGTTCGGCACCAGCCTATGGTTTGGAAGAAGACTATCCAATAAGCATAATGGGTGTACTGTCCTAGTCCTAGGAGCACTCGCAATGCGAGAGAAGGTGAAGATAAAAGACAACCGAATAAACCTTATTCCTATTTCTCCTGGACCAGAATCCATCCCCGAACTGGAACAAGTTCCTTTCGAGTTCGTATATAACCATACGATGGAATATCCAATAAACTGTGGATCTTCGTAGTGATACGGAGTGTCCTGGAGAAATACAAAGGTGATTTTGGATTGGCGAAGAAAAACTTGGTTTGGTCGAGAATATCAGTCGCAATCTACTTTGCCCTTTTACTAATCCCTTGCTTTGTCTTAATCTTAATACCTTCTGCACACCATCGTTATGCTAATTGGTTTTCTTCATTCCCCACCGTTCGGCACCAGCCTAAGGTTTGGAAGAAGACTGTCCAATTTGCATAATAGGTGTACTATCTCCTAAACTAAGGAGTACTCGTAACTTGAGAGAAGGTAAAAGGGAAAAGACAACTGAATAATCCTATCCGTTTTCTCCAGAACCAGAAACCATCCTCGAATTCCTTCGAGTTCGTATCTAACCATACGATGGTTTTGTCCAATGGAAGTGGACGTTCGCAGTAATACGGGGTGTCCTGGAGAAAAGGGTAAAAGTAGGAGTGGCAATGAGGTCTGCAACTCTGACAATCCAAAAGCCAGTGTTAAGAAGGTTCGGTTAACTTGGTCTCTGAGTCATAGTCTAGGGTCGGGTCAATGGTCGCTGCTAGAGAGAGAGAGAAAAGAAACACTCAGCGTGCACTCAAACCTAGATCAGAATGGTTACCAATTTATCTAATCTGGAAACCTCCCACTGTACCTCAAATTCTCCTCCAAACCTGAAAGAAGAATTAGTCGGGGTCACCCGAGGAGTAAACTAACTCATCAGTAGGAATCGGGATCCAACTCTCATCGCATGATAACGTGACGGAATCCGCTCACGGTATCACACTCCAGAAGGTATGCGCATATCTGGCAAGTTTCAGTTCTTTTGAAACTCCCGATGTGATTTCTGCCCCATGCTCTTATGACCTTGACTTTGGCCAACATATCATAAGTCACATGTCAAGTTCAACCCGTCATTCTCCAGGTTAATTTGAGTCCACCCGTACATACCCTTGACTTTGGCCAAAATGGCAGTACGGCTGTCCCAAACCAACGCATCTATCTATGCTGCATATGAATACCCAACAGCTACCAAACACTGTGCCTTGACTTTGGCCAACATACACAGCTTGAATACTATTGACTATCCATATGAAACGACGGAGGGCTACGAATGGTTTCTGGCGAAAACCTTTAACGTAATGAACTTGATATCATTGAAGGAACGGATAGCTTTTTAGAAAATATAGTGACGAAAACCTTTACTAAAGAGGTCACTCCCGGTGAAGGGATCTCGGCTCTTTCCCCGTAGAATGGGGTGCTGGATATTCATAACCGAATATCACTGTGCAAAGCAAAAGTAATCGGCTATAGTGAAGTTAATGCCCTGACGCAGACTTCTGTCCAAGGGGTCACTCCCGGTGAAGGGATCTCGGCCCTTGCCTCGTCGACTGAGGTGCTGGATATTCATAACCGAATATCACTGTGCAAAACAAAAATGAACGTCCTTGCAATAACAGCTTTTTGAAAAGTGTTCCAACAACATCAGAATAGGTTTGTTTTAACTTGCATTGATCCGAATCAACGCAGTCCCATCAATTGATCACACCACAAAGAACGAAAATATACTGACGTACGTATATGCCATCCGCATTCGCCACTGGGTCCCGTTATCACCCGTTAGGTTAGCTAACTAACGGCAGAGCGGGGACTGGACTAGCGCGGATGAAAAACATATACAACATCTACTAATATATATACCAATATATTATATTTCGCTCAAGGCGTGAATAAAATGCAACATCACAGAAATGTACAGCATCACAGAACAATACAGATATCTGGGATCCCCGGGTTTCACAGAGCCACTACTGAAACCCGACGTTCTCCTGGTCGTGTGGATAGCCTGTGCAATGAAATCCTAGACCCCTACGGGCGCGGCAAGTCACCCGCCAAAACCTGAAGCGAGGCAGCCCCCTTCAGCACCGTGAATGGACCACCCAGCACTTCACGGAATCCGGCAACTTGGGCACCCCTCCTGGGTCAACCTGTACCCCCTACGAGTGCAGCGAATAGCCCGCCAATTCCAGACTGAAGCCCCTCCGTCTCAATGCCCTGAGATGCGGGCCCGTTGCCCTCTAGAACCCGGCTATCCGTGCACCCCACCGCGGGGTAAACCTAGTACAGAAAGTAAAATATACATACAACGGGTACATCGACCGCAACCAGGTCGTGCCCCAAAATAATAATACAAACAGGCAGTGACGGCAGTCCACATGTCAGACGCTCGCCCCGCAATATCAAATGTACATAATACAACAACACTGTACTAGCATTGCATCCAGGCTATCCCCCACGACCGATCCGCAACATCACAGCAAAAACACAAAACATCAACGTGAAAGTCACGTTCGCAAATCCGTCTAACCGGGCTATAGCAGTTAGACCGGATTTACCGATCGAGTGACATTCACGGTCGCAGATATAATGTAAATACTGTGAAAAATGTGTTTAAAATATCCGATCGATCAATTATTAACTATTGGGCCCCCAAGCAATACTGTAGCACTCACAGAAAATCTGGGCCCAATATTAATATTCCAAAACCCCTATTTTTAGCCCACAAGCCCACTGACAAAAAATGATGACATGACCTTTCATTACTGCGGCGGATCCGCGGCCTAAGAAAGGTTAATGGCCGCGGATCCGCGCTCTTAATAAGGGATCATGTTGTCGAATTTTCTCAGTGTTCTTAGAACTCCCTGCACATCATTCTGAGACAACCTGAAAAATTTTTCGAGACCAAAAAATTTCAACAGAAAACTGATGAGAACAAAAAATGCGAGTTTTGGAATTTTGGTCGATCGGAACTGCAAAACACATCAAACGAAGCTAGACGAAGTTAATGGCGAGGCTCTGATACCACTGTAAGTGCACGGCGGCGCCCCGGTCGTCAAACCGACGGCCAAATGCGGAAACGGTGATAAACTTTAATTTTGCGAACTTAGCAAACCGGCACCACCGCGCACTAAACCCCGGATCGGGCCATTAAACTAGATCTAGCTAACTACAAGACGGGTTAGAGATATACCGAGTGATCCGAGTCCTCCGGTCTTCTCGTCGTCGTCCTGATCTCCCGCGGAAACTCCGGTCATCGCCTCCTCGCCGGAAGGGCACCACATCGCCTGTTTCTTTTACGGGCTCCCGCCTCTATACCGAGGCAACTCGGGCATGAAGCTGGCAAGTCGACAAGCCCAAGATATGCTGTAGAAAGTGTAGTGTAGAGACTATGTCTCATTTGGGGTTTTGTTGCCATTTGAAAGATGATGGAGGAATCAAGAAGAAAAATGGTGCTTGCATTTTTCTAGCATGAAAATAAGATCAAGAATAATGCTACCATACCAAAATCAAACTCTCTCATTTTTCCTCTCCTCTCCTAAATTGTGGCCGGCCCATGCTAATGAGGAATGGTAGTGGAGTGCAAAGAAAACACAAGAGGGAGGTAAGTGTAGGAGATAGAAAATGGTGACCATAAACAAACATCAACCATGCTTACACCTTAACCTTTCAAATCTCATTAAATGCAAGTGATGGAAGAAAGATATCATAATCAATACAATTGCAAGAAACCCCCTCCACAAATGTTATTTGCACAATTGCAAATAACCCACTCCATCGGAAAAGTCCGGCCGGGAAAGAACAAAGGAAAACCGGCCGGAACGGAATGCAAACTGGCAACTCCAGAAAACTGGTCCCGTAATAAATTACAGGAAAACCCCGATACTGTGCATACACACCCGCATCTGTATTCCGTCCGGATACAAATGCAAAGAGACAAAATCTACACTGTACTAAACTAGGATCCGGCTTAAACCAAAGCCGGCTAGTAATATCCGTTCGATCTTGATCCGTGCAATACCGCACGTATCTGACCGAACCCTGCCATATATCTATACGGCCTCTAGTACAAACCGTCCGATCCTGATCCGTGCAATACCGCACGTATCTGATCGGACCCTGCCATATCTCCATACGGCCTCTACAGCGTTTCGCCCGAAAGCTGAGTAACTGAAAGTGTGGTGGACTCTAAAGACTCGTCAATACTATGGCTGTGGATTTAACCACTAGCACGTCAGAGGTATAAGCCAATACGTAACGGGCCACCAGCTATTGACCAAAAGGGACGTCGATGAGCGAACTCATCCTGACACCCTACTGAGCCTGTCAGTGACAATATCCGTACAGTCCGGTCCGTTCGTCTATGAGCATCGCATGTCGGGCCTAAGGGGTGGGTAAAAGTCAGACCCCCAAAAGCGGTACAAGTTGTGTCGGAGTGTAGTCCAGAACACCCTGAGATACTACTGGAATACCTACCAGTAAATCTCCTGCCTTGGCCAAGGACTTCGTGTAATGGCTCTCCTAGACACAGCGCGACCTCACCCCCAATACCGGGAGAGACGAACCCCCGAAGATCCGCTCACTGCCTCCATGTGGCTCGGGACTGTACCCAACTAAAACCTGTTTGCACGACTCCTTTGAGCCGTGGTAGGGTAGTAATCAAAGCACAGTGGGAACTCACACGAGACAAATGACGATCCCCAGGTCGATGAACTAACCTGTACACATGTCACCTGGGAACTGCTATCTGACGTCAGGTATAAGACCAACTAGCATGTTCCCGGCGAGTCCTGTCCGGTGTACTCATAACCCAATGAGCACCTGTATACATCTTAGGTGAACCAACTGACACCAGTGGCCTGTGAGACCGGCCACCGCCCCTCGTCGGGGTCTCGACTGTATACACTAGTCTACTCTGGAGAATCGATGCCCTGTCTCGAAACTCCCACGACTAGGGACCTTTTAAGGATGTGCTTATAGACTCCAGCTCTCACTTATATGATCGCCCTCATACTGCCGGCAGTCAAGCAAGAATCCTAGGGGCTCTATCAACGTGCAATAGCGACCTGTCAGGTCACCTAAAGCAGTACACGATGATAAAGGTAAACCAGATAGCAAACTATCATCTCGAGTAAGACTGTCGTACCGGGATAGGTCCTCCCTCAATCATTGCAATCACGTGCCTGTGATCCAATAATTGACTCTGAGGGCACTATCTCCAACAAGGAGGGGCGTTCTCGTAAATTGTCGAGAAGCTTCTAAAAGGTTGATGATGTGGAGGGCTTATGTGGCATATGCATTAAATGGTTTTGTGACTCATGGAGATGATTCATCAAGAGAGTTAATGAAGAATTAATGCTTTTAATGACTCAATTAATGATTCATCATGTATTAAATGAAGCATGAAGATATTTGTGCGAAGATATATTTGTGCAAAATATCTTATGCTTCATATATATACACAAATGAATCAATTTCCATTTCATTATTATTCTCACCTTCTCTCTCCTCAAGCTCTCTCTCTTCAAACCCTAACCCTAACCTCTCATGTGTTGAGATCAAGGGTTAGCAAGACTTATTAATCCCTAATCCTACTCTATATTCCCTAGGTTGCTTTGATTAGCACTTTGAGTAACCTAGTTACCTCAAGTTAGAGGTCAAGCTTGGAGTAGTAGCTCTCGGGTGGATCTTCTATCACAAAGAGGAGGCCGACAAGGAGGTGGTCATCGAGAATAAGAAGCACTTGGTTCATTAGGTATAATCTTCTTTCATAGTAGCTAATCCCTCCTATGATGTTGTTAGTTAGGGTTTGGCAAAGATCCGTAAGTTAGACGTTGTTTGTTTTAAACAAAATGATTGTTTTATCTATTCCGCCTACCCGCAACTCGTGGGGTGTATAACGTCGACTTACACATCCATACTTGCGCACATACATATTGTACACTCATACTTGCGTATATACCACTTGTACATACATACTTGCGCACATACATATTGTACATTCATACTTGCGTATATACCACTTGTACATCCATATTGGCGCACATACATATTGAACATTCATACTTGCGTATATACCACTTGTACATCCATATTGGCGCATATACATATTGTACACCCATACTTGCGGACATACACATTTGTACGTCCATTCTTGCGTACATACACATTTGCACCTTTATACGATATTGCATTCGATTTTGGAAATTGGGAACCGCATGATATAATTTAAAAACTGGATTCATTTAAAAGAGCGGTTTTCCCTCGATATGTACATATTATTGTTCCATGTTGCATGATATACGGATATGCTTACATTTCTGTTATATATCGCATACATCATGCTTTATGATTACACGCATTGAGATATGTTGTTTTCATAAGATTTCTGGATTTGAGAACCATGGCTATTTCAAAAGAAAGCATGTACCGTTTTAAAAACCCGGTTTCTCTTGATATGTTATTTCAGTGCGTCCACCATGCGTTTTCTCAGTTCTGAGATGTATGATATGTGAAACCCGATTCGAGGAACTGGTTGAGGCCGATTGCGGGTACATGATCGACCCGGTATGGTACCCTAGGACGAGAATGGATTGCTGTGCAGTAGACGGTGAGCCTGGCAGAAGGACTACTACCTACCGGTGATAGTATTTGGGCTCGGCGGATATCCGGAGGATACCGACCTAAGTCGAGAGATGAGATGGGCCAATCCGGACTGACGGAGCCCAAAATATATGAGGATTTACGTGTCGATGCTGGACACGGGTTTCATGATGTTTTCGAGTGTCGATGTTGGACATTCAGGTTCCATGATTTTGAGGTGTCGCGAGGGACACCCGTTGATTTATATCCTCATACTTTCATGTATATGCTTTTATGATATTCACAGACATTGATTATTTGGTTGGACGAGATCCATATGCATATATACATTGATTATATGGTTGGACGAGATCCACAGGCATACATATATTGATTATATGGTTGGACAAGATCCACATGCATACATACATTGATTATATTGTTGGATTATATCCGTATACATATAGGTATTGATTACATTGTTGGCATATATCCAGATACGGTCACCCTAGATATCATAGTATTACCTTTATGATATAGTTGACCTAGGAGTCGTTGTTTATTCGATTTCTGCTTGTAGATATTTTTCTACTCACGAGTTGGTAACTCACCCCCGTTGTGCCACGGTTCTTGCAGGTTGACCGCACGGATCAGTAGCGGCTTCGCTGGCACACAGTTGCATTCGGGTTTTTTGCTTTGGTAGGTGGGACATTTGTATCGTACTCCCCTCTTGAATTTACATTTCATATTGTATCTAGTCAACTCCATCAGTCAAAACTAGTAATTGTATAAGTAATGAGACTTAGTGAGAGTTGTAGTTGCGAGACTTGAGCGATGGGTTTTATGTTCACCTTTTGGGTTGATATCTCGCTTTATTCTTTTTTTAGTTTTGATCTTCGCCGTTGGCTATCGTATACTTATATATACTATCTTGCGTAGTTGTGATCCGCCGGTAGGCGAAGAGCTAGCTCCCGCTTGGGGATGCCATTATTCTTGTTATGTATTTGTGGTTTTGGATCAAAATATACAAAGGAGGTGCTGCCAAAATTTTTAAAAGACGAAACATGTTTTCAAACTAGTAAATTTCACTTGCATCATTCATGTTCCTTTTCTATGCATTTAAGAAAACTTGATTTAATTATACATTTATTTCAAAACTTCACCTCCTTTATTTCTTAAAAAGGTTTAGATTTCTGGGTTTCAGCTTACTTGAATTACGTTACGCTTTAGACGTTGCATGATTTAAGTGCTGGTCATGAGCTAATATTTTGGGTCGTGACAACCTGAAGTTCTATTAAGAACTTCCTCATCCAGACCGCTTCTTTTGTAGCATTAGAAGCTGCGATATACTCCACTTCCATCGTCGAGTCAGAAACGATGTCCTGCTTGGAACTCTTCCAACAGACCATCCCTCCATTGAGGGTAAAGACATAACCCGACATGGATTTGGAGTCATCCTTGTCACTCTGGAAGCTGGAGTCAGCAAAGGCCTCGATCTGGTGGTTTTTTCCGATGTAAACAAAGAACATTTTCTTAGTCCTTCTCAGGTGCTTAAGAATATTTTTTACTGCTATCCAGTGCTTCTCTCCAGGGTTTGACTGATACCGGCTTACTATATTTAGTGCATAAGCTACATCTGGTCTGGTACAAAACATCGCATACATTATAGAGCCTACCGCAGAAGCGTAGGGTATAATAGACTTGCAATCCCTTTCCAAATCAGTCTTGGGAGACATCTCTTTGGAGAGGTTAATTCCGTGACAAGCAGGTAAATTAACACACTTTGAATCCTCCATACTGAATCTTTTCAGTATGGTGTCGATGTACCTGGACTGTGAATGTCCCAACATCCTCTTAGATTTATCATGATAGATCTGGATCCCCAGAATGTAAGAGGCATCACCCGTGTCTTTCATGGAGAACTTTTGTAACAAGAACCCTTTGACAGATTGTGGCATAGGGATATCATTTCCTATCAAGAGAATGTCATCCATGTACAAGACGAGGAATAGATATATTTAATTCTATGTTGAAAAATAATTATATCTTGGTTTTTACGGAAAACACCAGTTATTTTACCGATTATCAGAAATTTCACGTAAACGATTTTTAAAACGTTACAATCTCCCCTTTAAAGAAATTCGGTTCCCGAATTTAAAATTTAACTACGTGTACCCTCGAAGAGATAGGAATATTTCTTCCGCTTCTCGTCCTCAGTTTCCCATGTGACCCTTTTCGCCGTTCGGGCCACATCAAAGAACCTATACGGACGGTATAACCTCGGACCTCAGTTCCTTCACCTGCCGATCTAGAATGACTATCGGCTGATCGGTGAAAGAAAGATCATGCTCCGGCTTGATCGTCTGATGTTTTATCACGCGAGAGGGGTCATGAAGGAACTTGCGGAGTATCAATACATGAAACACGGGGTGAATATCTGGGAAACTGGGTGGAAGAGCCAAACAATAAGCAACTGCGCCGACACGCTCGAGAATCTCGAAAGGACCCATATATCTGGAACTAAGTTTCACTTTCTTTCCGAAACTCCACACGCCGTTCATCGGAGAGACCTTCAAGAAACATGATTGCCTACTATAAGCTCAAGTCTGTGCCAACGTCAGTCTACATAAGATTTCTGCCTGCTCTGGGAAGCTCTCATCCTATTCTGAATCGACTGGATCTCTCTGGTCATTTCCTGTACAATCTATGGCCCCAAAATACTGCTCTCACTGAGCTCTGTCCAACATACGGGTATCGACATTTCCTCCTATATAATACCTCGAAAGGTGTCATCTGAATCTCCTCTTGGAAGCTGTTATTATAGGAAAATTCTATCAAGGGCCGGTGGCGATCCCACTGCCACCGAAACTAGAACGAAACCCGAAGCATGTCCTCAAGAATCTGAATAGTCCGCTCTGATTGACCGTCGATCTGCGGATAGAAAACTGCACTGAAACTCAATCTGGTGCCCAAAGCCTCCTGAAGTTTCTGCCATAATCGGCTGGTGAACTGGGTGCCTCTGTCGGACACAATACAAGTCGGAACTCCATGTAGTTGCATGATCTCATCAACATATACCTGAGCAAACTGAACGAATCCGAAAGTGGTCTTGACCGGCAGAAGGTGAGCTGCTTTCGTCATTCGGTCTACGATCACTTAAATAGAGTTATACTCTCGACTGGTCCTAGGTAGATGTTAGTTATGTATATGCCCTGGAGGCTATTATTGTACATATGATGTATATTATAATGGATGCTTGGATATATATAGAGTGGACTTTCTTGCTCGATATGATAGTATGCTATCTGGTTTCACTTTATCTTAATGTGTTAACAAATACTGTTTTGTGATCACATGTTGATAAAGCCCTTAGGATATCTACTCGACTACTAGGACTATGATGAGATCATACTATTGGGGCCAGGGTAGTCCACGAGTACATCCTATAATTGTGCCTAGTCGAGGGTGTATATAGAGAGGGCATCGATACTCCAGAGTAGACTAGCGTACACGCATCTTGACCCATATGATGGGCGATGGATAATCCCATATCCTTTGGTGTTGAACATCAAAGATGGTGTACGGGTGCTCCGTGGAGACTGGGTACACTAAAAGGACTCGCCGAGAACTCCTGGATGGTATTATACCTATCGTCATATACCAGTTCTCCGGTGACACTGGTACAGGTTAGTCTGTAGACCCGAGATCGTCATAGAGTCTTGTGTGATTCCCACTGTGCTTTGATTTCCACCTTACCACGTCCAAGAAGGCGTGCAAAACGGTGGCTTTTGGGTACAGTCCCGAATCACATGGAGGCAATGAGCGATAGGAGGGGTTTCATCTCTCCCGGTATTGGGAGTTGATGTTGCGTTGTGTTCGATTGGCTATAACTGGAAGTCCCTGACCAAGGCTGATATGGAGATTTACTGGTAAGAGTTATCAGTAGTTTCTCGACCCGTTATGAGCCTTACACCGACACGACTTATCGGTTACTGGGGTCTGACGTTTACCACCCCTAGACTGGATATGCGACATATCAGACGAAGAGAACGGACTGTATGGTAGTGTTACTGATTGGATTCACAGGAGAATGTACAGGCTTGCTTGTTGATCTTCTGATTGCTCAATACACGGGTGGCTGTTACGTTTAGTTGACCGCTTGCAGCTTCTTGGTGTTTGATATGATTATCACCTACTGTCGGCGTATTGACGATTCTTTAGAATCCTACACAGAGGTTTCCTGGCTCAGGCAAAACAAAGTACGAGCACATATATGATATATGCGGGACCGAGAATAATACGATATGAGATGCCGTATTCTATTCTCGCGATATGACATATCGGCCGGGTATATGTGATATAGCCGGGTCATTGGATCAAGTGTTGATTCGATGAATTGGTACATATTATATTAGTCGGTTATATGCAATATAGCCGGATTGTTGGATCAAGAGTTGATTCGATAATTTAATGTATAATTATATATGTGATATATTACATTACATTAACTAATATAAGCTCGCTTTATTGATTCATTTTCTCACTGGATAATACATTGATGTGCGATATATGTTAATTGTATTATTTTCTTTTGTTACAAAATATATTGTATATGTGATATATAATATTGTAACAAGTTAGGGTTACAAATGCAATATGGTTGTTAAGTTTAAACCAAGTTAGGGTTTGGATTTCGGTTAGCTTTTGGGTTAGCTTTTTCATGAAGCTTCATGAAGCTTTCATTTTGTCATTTTGCTTTGATATTTTGTGTAGATATTTGTTAACCCAACCCAAAGCCTTAATCATAGTTTATTCTCTACATGAGTTAAAGCCTTCATTTATTAACTCGTGGTTGCAATTGTAACCACAACAATTCATTATTCATCACAAAAGCTTTCTTCTTCTTCTTCTTCCTTGAAAAATCTTTCTATCTTTTTGTGTTGTGATGATTTAAAATGAGAAATTGAAAACAAAAGAGAGAAAAATTCCTACTTCATCATCCTCATCTATTCTAGCCACTTAGATTATGGTGTTCACTTCAAAAATACTTAATTAGAGAAGTGAGAGCTTGGGTTTGAGATTCTTCAAGGTAGATCATCTTCAAAAAGGAAGACTTTAAGCAAGCATGGATCATTCGACTTGTAGAGCCTCTATAGAGTCCGGGAGTTCATGGATCGCGGCAAAGGGACTACTACTCAAAGCTTATGAAGCGAAGGAATGGACTACAAAGATTGTAATCCCTCTCTCTTAGATGTAAAGTTGTTTACATGCAAGTTAACCCTAATTCTCTAGTTAAGATCTTGGTTTGGGTTTGTTTAGCACCCCAAAAATTTTAAAGTAGCATGATTGATACTTGCCAAAACCTTGCTAAGGTGCTAAGCTAACCCTATAGTGGTATCAAAGCCAGGCTAGAGCATTAGGTATTGTCTAGATGAAGTTAGAGGTCCGATCGAACCACGAAACCCCGAAACGACCCCTTTTCTGGAAAATTTTCAAAAAGTTGAATTTTTCCTTGTTAAAAAAACTGAGAAAATCATGCAGGAAATTCTATGGACACACCTGAAGAACGAAACCCTAACCCGTCTAAGTGACCACGGATCCGCGGCTAAAACCTGGTTTTGGCGGCGGATCCGCGGCGCCACTTGAGAGACTTGGGTCGGCCCATCAGCTGTAGGTCCGTAGGTACTGTGGTATGTATCTGGTTAATTTTAACTGTGCTCAAGTGTTGAGCTCTCTGGGAATTTTTGGGAATTCATTGTATCTATCGAATTATCTAACTTCGCCTAGTTATCTGTGATGATTATGTGTTGTTGTGATATGTTATATTGGATCGTTGTGTATTGAATAGCCGGGGGTTTTATGTGAGATGAGAGTTTTCTTTTTCATTCATGTAAAATTCATTTGTATGTAATACTCTTTTATTGGGGCACTTCCGGGTTGAGGATGATGTCACCATTGTATATTATTTACTTTTCCGCATTAGGATAGACCCAAGACGGAGAGCACAAGTAACCAGGTTCTAAGGTCCAGTCGGAGGCCATCTCGAGGAGTCGAGACCAGGTCTCCTAACCCTAGAATTAGCAGGGTTACTTGCCACTCTCGTAGGGGTCTAGGGATGTGGGTTTGGATATTCATCGCGACTGTGGAATCCGTGTTTTATATAGGCTCAAAATAAAACATGGACATCCTAGTATATCTAATATTTCATATGTTGACTTCTGCTGCAATGTTCTGTGATGGGATCATATTACTGCCAGAGACGAATGCTTATACTATATGTATATGTTGATATATAAATATTACTAATTTCGTTTCTTCTGTAATGCTTAGGAAGCTTAAAGAATGGGATTTTATTAATGAGATTAATAAAAGAAAAGAAACCTAAATCATGTTGTAGAATCAAATTTTCAAAAAGGGTAGCTACAGTTTTTGCTTTGCATAGCGGTATTCCTTGTAGAATATCCAGCACCTTATTCGCTAAGGAAAAAGTCGAGATCCCTTCACCGGGAGTGACCTCTTTAGCAAAACTGGCAGATGCTACAAACTCACGGTTTAGTTTTTTATTGCTTCTATAGTTCTTGTTTTGCACAGCGGTATTTATGAAATATCCTACACCTTATTCGATGAGGAAAGAGCCGAGATCCCTTCACTGGGAGTGACCTCTTAAGCAAAACTAGAAAAACCTCAAAAACACTCCTTTTCAAAATCACTTGTTTCTACAACGATAAAAAGTTTATTAAGCAAAAGGTTTTATAAAAACCTATCGTAACCCTCCGTCATTTCAGATAAGTAATATTTGGTATTCGTGCTACGTTTGTTGACTTAGTCAAGGCGTAGTGTACGGTAGCTAAATAGTGTTTATCTGCTAAAACATGAGATGCAATTGGATTAGGGTAGTCGTACGGCTTGTTGACTTAGTCAAGGGTCGTACGGGTGGGTTTAATTCAATCGGGAAATGTACGGGTTGAACTTGACTTGCGATTTATGGTTTGTTGACTTCGTCAAGGTCATAGATCGCTAGGAGTAAAACAATTATCGGGAATTTCAAGTGTTAAAATTTGCAATGAGATTGTATACCTTCTATGAGACAGAAGGATCCCGATACCCACTGCGAGTAAGAGTTACTCTTGGGAGAGTATTACAAATGACAATTAGCCGATCAAGTAGGTGACTAGAAAGGTGTTAACGGGGTTATGCCTCTGGGAAAACGAGGTTTAGTCTAATTAGGTCCGTGCGAAAGCCCGGGGTACCTCCCTCAAAGTACCAATACTGATCTGGCTGAAAGATTGACGAACTTGTAAGGTGTAATTAATCCCGGCTAATCTTACCTTTTAGGGTTTGAAGGAAGATTTGATTAAAACAGTGGGAGCCATCCTGATTAGATAAGATAATAACCAATCTAATCTTGCAAGAGCGTACGCTAAAGTGTTTTTCTTCTCTCTCTCTCCAGGTAGCGACCATTTCAGGCCTTAATCAAGGTAATAATATAGATGTATTAACCGACCCCGCTTGTTATACTGAGCAGGGGAACGTTGGATCCTTTCTTTCCTATAATTGTTATAAGACTGAACAGGAAATAGGGGAATACCAGAATTCACACGCCGCCCAAACGAAGAATAAACATGTTGATGTATCTTCTTCGGATGTGTTAGTTACAGAGAACTGTTTCTCAATTCACTATACGTCCTGGGCATTAGATACCGGATCAGGATCCTACATATGCAATATATTGCATGGGCTAAAGAAAGGTAGAGAACTGGGAATGGGTGATCATTCCGTAAGAGTAGGGAATGGTGCAAATATTGCGGCCAAAGCAGTTGGCGAATATCTCCTAGTATTACCAAGTGGTAATACATTGATTCTAAACGAATGCTATTACATACCGAGCATGATATGCAACATTATATCAGTTTCTTTATTAAGTAAAGAAGGATATAATTTTGTAGTATAGGATAATGTTATGAACATCATCCTGAATCAAAAGTTGATTGGATCAGGCTCGTTAAATAATGGCGTATACGTTCTAAATCAAAACACAGTTCTTAATATACAGAATACACACAAAAGGAAAAGTTCAGAAATGAACGAATCCTTCTTGTGGCATTGTAGACTTGGTCATATCAATGCGACATGACTTACTAAATTGCATAAAGATGGTTATTTAAATACGTTCGAATTATCATCTTATGAAACTTGCCATTCATGTCTCAAATGCAAAATGACCAAAACTCCGTTTAGTTGACATGGAGAAAGAGTTACAGAACTCTTAGGACTAATACATAGTGATGTATGCGGTCCCATGTCTACACATGCCAGGAATGGTTCCTTGTACTTCATTACATTCGCTGACGATCTCTCAAGATACGGACATGTGTTCCTGTTGAAAAACAAGTCTGAAGCTTTTGAGAAATTCAAAGAATATAAACACGAAGTCGAGAACCAAACGGGTAAAAGTATTAAGACACTTCGATCTGATCGAGGAGGAGAATACTTGAGTAATGTGTTCCTGGACTATCTAAAAGAGAATGGGATTCTCTCTCAGCTTACTCCTCCTTATACACC
This sequence comes from Agapanthus africanus, assembly GCA_030015575.1. Classification (NCBI taxonomy): domain Eukaryota; kingdom Viridiplantae; phylum Streptophyta; class Magnoliopsida; order Asparagales; family Amaryllidaceae; genus Agapanthus; species Agapanthus africanus. The sequence continues at coordinate 285,265,010 of CM057346.1, forward strand.
ACAGCACAACGGTGTATCGAAGCGGAGGAATCGTACCCTATTAGATATGGTGCGCTCTATGATGAGCACTGCTGAGTTGCCTATTTCCTTTTGCGGGTATGCGCTTGAGACAGCCATATACCTATTGAATCTAGTTCCATCTAAATCTATACCTACCACACCATATGAGATATGGAGTTGGAAGAGACCATATTTTAAACGAGTTAAGATATGGGGTTGTCCGGCCTATGTCAAAAGGAAAAATCCGGAGAAGCTCGAGGCACGATCAGTTCTTTGCAAGTTTGTGGAATATCCAAAGAATTCTCAAGGATATTTTTTCTACCACGCTGAGGAACAAAAGGTCTTTGTTGCACAACATGCCACCATTTTAGAAAAGGAATTTCTTGTAAAAGAAATTAGTGGCAAAGAGGTAGAGCTAGAAGAAGTTCCAATAACACAAACTGCAACTGAAGATTTAGTGGAACCAGAAGATTCAGTAGTTCCCGACGAACCTCAGCCGCTCCGCCGATCTAGTAGGGTTCTTCATCCACCTGAGAGATACTACGGTTTTCTCATTGATGGTGGGGGCGAGGATTGCATCATGGAAGATGATGACCCAACTAGCTTCGAGCAGGCCATCACGAGTGGTGACTCTGTGAAATGGCTGGATGCAATGCGATCTGAGTTGGAATCCATGTACACCAACAAAGTATGGACTTTGGAAATTGCTCCTGAATGGGTAAAACTCATTGGGGGCAAATGGATCTTTAAGAAGAAACTTAGTGTAGATGGAAAAGTTGAGACTTTCAAAGCTGGACTTGTTGCAAAGGGTTTTTGTCAACGACCAGGTGTGGATTATGACGAAACCTTTTCTCCAGTGGCTATGCTTAAGTCCATCCGGATCTTACTTGCCATTTGTAGGGTTACTAGGCACACTAACAAGGCTCTACAAGGCATCGACCATGCCAAAATTAAATTTTTATGTGCCGAACAACCCTAAGCAAGATCGTATACTAGAGTTTAGGCGACATAAATGGCAAGTAAACAACTTTACTCTAAAGGGAATACGAAATACAACCTATGTAGATCGGTCCTTCACTTCTTAGGCTCCTTTTCGTAGTCCCTTCGCTGCGATCATGGTTCTCCCGGGCTCTTGCATGGCTTCACGAGGCGAAAGATGCGACCTTGCTTGAAGTCTCCGAGGCCGAAGATGATCTACGTCGAGAGAATTCCGACTCAAGCTCCTACTTCACTAACTAGAGAATTAGTGAAGTAAACACCCTAAACTAAAGTGCTAGTCTAGTAGAGGATGAAGAAATAGAAAGTGGGTTCTCTTTGGAATTTTATTTCTCACAAGCTTTCTCACTTTTGATCAAACCATAGCAAGCTTTTTTCTTTTAACAAATGAAGAAGAAGATGAACCCAAGAAAGAGATGAGGATAATGATCAAGTGTGTGAGCTAACCATGGTGAGTGAGTATCATATACTAACTCATGGTGAGACATAACTGTAGAGTTCGTGGGCACTCCCAAGAGGTCTCACAAGGCATCAACCATGCCAATTTCAAAAATTGCGGTGCCGAGAAACCCTAGACTAGATCGTTAACTAGATATTTAGGTGAAAAATGCAACTAGTAAACTACTTTACTAAGAGAACGGAAATACAACCTTTGTAGATCCGGTTCTCCACCTCCATAGCTCCGCAATGAAGTCTCCTCGCTGTCCAAATGGAAACCCGGGCTCTAGCGTCGGCTTCATCGGAGAAATGGGCGGGCAAGGTCGTCGGCTTCATGCCGAAGATGATCTACGTCGAGGCATCACTAGATCAAGCTCCCACTTCACCAAGTCATGAAACTTGTGAAGAGAACACCCTATACTACTTGGCAAGAGGTAGAGAATGAAGAAATAGGAAGTGGGTTCACTTTAGAATTGGATTTCTCACTCATTTGCTCAAGTTGCCATTGTTGAAGCAAGCTTTCTTCAAGTGAAGAAGAAGAAGAAGAAGATGAATATTATGATGAGTATTTTCCAAAAAGGAAATAAAATGAATACTTATGATAATGTAACCATGGTCAAGTGTAGAGAATAGACTAGGGTTAAGTGGAATGGTTAGGGTTAAGCATGAGACAAAATGGTGACTTAGTCAAAGCTTCATGAAGCTTCAAATACAAACAAAGAAAGCCACCATTTTTCCCATTTTCTTTTCCAAAATAAAATAAATGAAATAAATAAATAAATGAATAAGAAAATGAAAACCCTAACCATTACACAACCATGGTTTAATCTTTACACAAACCCTAGTGAGCATGTATCATCAAACATGATACAAACTTGTGTACAAAAGTATATCACATATACAATGTGCACAATCCAAGTGAGAAAATCCATTTAAAGTGAACCAATACTAGTTAATGCAAAGTAGTATATCAAATATATATTTATGCATTAAATCATCAAATCAACACTTGATTTAACGATCCGGTCATATCGCATATAACCGACTAGTATCCAATGTATCGGCTTATCGAATCAACCCTCGATTCGATAACTAGGTTATATCGCATATAACCTTTCGATACAATCATCGCGAGAATAGATTACGGTATCACATACACGCATTATTCTCGGTCCCGCACATATCTCATATGCGCTCCTATTTCGTTTCGCTTGAGCCAGGAAACCTCTGTGTAGGACTCTAAAGACTCGTCAATACGCCGGCAGCAGGTGATGATCATATCAAACACCCACAAGCCGCAAGCGGTCTGCTAAACGTAACGGCCACCCGGGTATTGAGCGATCAGAAGATCGACGAGCAAGACCGCTCACACTCCTGTGAATCCAACCAGTAACACTTACCGTACAGTCCGGTCTCATCGTCTGATATGTCGCATATCTCGCCTAGGGGTGGTAAACGTCAGACCCCAATAGCTCGATAAGTCGTGTCGATATGAGGTCTATAACAATTCGAGAAACTACTGGTAACACTTACCAGTAAATCTCAGCAACCCTGGCCAGGGATTTCCGGTTACAGCCAATCGAACACAGCGCAACATCAACTCCTTATACCGGGAGAGACGAATCCCCTCCTATCGCTTATTGCCTCCATGTGATTCGCGACTGTACCCAAAAACCACCGTTTTGCACGCCCTCTTGGACACGGTAAGGTGGAAATCAAAGCACAGTGGGAACCACACAAGACTCTATGACGATCTCGGGTCAACGACTACTCTGTACCAGTGTCACCAGAGAACTGCCATCTGACGTAAGGTATAATACCATCTGGGAGTTCTCGGCGAGTCCGTCCAGTGTACCCAGTCTCCACTGAGCACCCGTATATCATCTCTGATGTCAAACACCAATGGATATGGGATCATCCATCGCCCATCTGTATGGGTCGAGAAGGTATACGCTAGTCTACTCTGGTATATCGATGCCCCATCTCGATACACCCACGACTAGGGACCTTGAAGGATGTACTTATGGACTACCATGTCCCCACTAGTATGATCTGCATCATAGTCCAGGTAGTCAAGTACACATCCTAAGGGCTTTACCAACATATAACAGAGAGACAATCAGTGTACACGTTTAGGTAAAGAGTAACCAGATAGCATACTATCATGTCGAGCAAGAAAGTCCTCCCTATATATGTCCAAGCACCCACTACAATATACATCCTATGTATAGTAATGGCCTCTAGGGCATACATATAACTAACAATCTTCCACTTGCACTAGGGCCATCTGATAGCAGTGGTTGTAGTATCTCATACTCAACCATCCCATAAAAGTCTCTCTCTGGGAAAAGGCCTTTGTGAGTGGATCCGCCATGTTGTTCTCTGAGTCTACTCTCCTAACCTCGATCACCCTGGAGATCAACCATCTCCATGATCAGGTGACACTGCCTTAGAATATGTCTGGATTACTGATGGGACCGGCGTTCCTTGGCATAAGCCACAACTCCATTGTCACACAATGGAAGGAACATAGTTCATCTCATGAACCAATATACACCCAAACATCCTCTTTGGTAGTATCTCAAGTAGCGATGTATCCAGCCTTAATCGTCTAGTATGTCATGGTATCTATCTTGGAACTCTTCCAACATACCGTCCCTCCACTGAGGGTTAATACAATGCTTGTGACTGACTTTCAGTCGTCTTTATCACCCTGGAACCATTCCAGTGATTCTCCCCAGGGTCGATTGATACCGTCTCACTACAACTAGTGAGAATCCGAACATCCATTTAGATCTATCTCATAGATCCAAAACCCAGGATTTAGGAGGTATCACTTTGATCCTATATGGAGAATCATTATGATAAGCGGAGATTGACCGAACGTAGCATAGGAAACTCCTTCCCTATCAAGAGCATGTCATCCACGTACTCTACGAGGATCATCACCATACTCCCTACTACCTTTTTGTATATACAAGGTTCATCTTCCATTTTGATAATGTCAAATTGTTTGACTACTACATCAAAACAGATGTTCCAACTCCGCGATACCTGCTTTATCCTATAAAGCATCTTGTACACGTTTCCGCTGCTCCCACTGTCTACGAAGCCCTCTGGCTGTGTACTTATAGACGTTCTCTTCTAAAACATCGTTTAGAAAAGCAGTCATGGCACCCAACCACCAGATATCGTAGTCATGGTATGTAGCCATGGTAAGTAGGATCTGGATGGACTTAAGCATAGCTCCTTAGAAAAAGGTTTCCTCATGATCCATACCTGGTCAATGATGCAAACCTTTAACAAGTCTAGCTTTGAAAGTCTCAACTTTTCCACGTACACCAAGTAATCTTCTCAAGATATACTTGCTCCTGATGGGGATTTAACCCTTCAGATATAGCAACCAAAGTCCATACTTTGTTGGTGTACATGGATTCCATCTTAGATCGCTAAGCATCCAGCCATTCTTACAGAGTCCCTACTCTCGATGGCCTGCTCGAAGCTAGTTGGGTCATCATCTCATGATGCAATCCTCGCTCCCACTGTCATAGAGAAACCGAAGTATCTCTCAGGTGGGTGAGGAACCCTACTAGATCGGCGGAGAGGCTGAGGTTCGTTGGTAACTATTGAATCCTTTGGTTCTGTCAAATCATCAGCTGCAGTTTTGTATGGCTGGAACCTTTCCAGTTCTACATAACAGATCTTGCCTCGAGCTTGTCCGGATTTTGCTTTTCAGACATAGGCTGGACAACCCCAAATCTTAACTAACTTAAGAGATGGGCTCTTCCCTTATCATATCACATATGAAATGGTAGGCAACTGATTTGATTGGAACCCTATTCAATAGGTATGCAGCTTCTCAAGTGCATAACTTCCAAAAGGAAATAGGAAACTCAGTAGTACTCATCATAGAGCGCACCATATCACATAGGGTGCTTTTGCTCCGCCCCGATATACCATCGTGCTATGGTGTATACGGAGGAGTAATGCTGAGAGAGAATCTCATTCTCCTTTTAGAATAGTCCAGGATTTCTGTGCTCAAGTATTCTCCTCCTTGATCACATCAAAGGACATAATATTTATACCCGTATTTTGGTTCTCTACTTCTAGTTTATATTCTGTGAATATCTCAAAAGGTTCGGACTTGTGTTTCAACAGGAACATATGTCTGAATCTTGAGAGATTATCAGAGAATGTAATGAAGTACAAAGAACCGGTCTTGGCATGTGTAGACAGGGGACCTTCATACATCAACATGTATCATCCCAAGAGTTCACCAACTCTTTCTCCGTTTCCAATAAACAGAGCTATGGTCATCTTATCCTTGTGACATAACTGGAAAGTTTCAAAAGATGTAAATTAAAACCGATTTAAATGTGCATCTATAATGTAACTTCAGCCAGTTGGATCGCATTGATATGACCTAGTCTACAATGCCTCAAGAAGGATTCGTTCATTTCTGAACTATTCCTCTTGTGTGTGTTCCGTATACTAAGAACTGTAGTTTGATTTAGAACATTAATGCTTTTAGATAACGTGCCTGAACCGATCAACTTTTGATATAGGAAATGTTCAAAACATTATCCAACAATACAAAATTTTATCGTTTCTTTACTAATAAAGAGACAGATATGATTTTGCATATCATGTTCGGTATCTAATAACATTCGTTCAGAATCAATGTATTTGGAATACAGGGTGACAGTGACCAACAGACTTGGCTGCAACACTTGCCCCGTTTTCTGCCTCATGAAACTTGATTGTAAAGAATTCTTGTTTGTGTAGTATGAAAATTGTAAAGAAATCACAACCAAAAATATTTTGACTGCAATCAATAACGGTGTCGAATGTAGCGCGTTAGTAAGTGCGGATCGTCCACAGGGAAAGTGTAATCGTTCGACTTTTGAATGAGATGAGTCGAAACTTTAATAAAAGAAAACAAAACAATTCAAGATTTATAGTTGAAGTTCAAGAATTAGAAAATCTAGATCTAATAACAAGAAAAAGATAGAATCAAGAATTGATAGTTTGTTGATTTTTCCAACCCAAATATCAAGAATCGAAATGAGGCTCGTAGGAATCGAACGGATCTATAGATGTGATGTAATCTTACAATTACGTATTCTTATCCTTCGATGAATTGATACTAGATCGATGATAATCGATCGAGAATTAGGGATTTCTTATGAAACTAGGGTTTCATCTTATCCCTTGTTCTTTCGTCGATATCATTCACATTCTAGCCTCTAGTAAATTCAAGAAACGATCGTAGATCCCTAATTTCGAGCGATCACAATCAAGAAAGCATCGCTACGAAACTAGGTCATCGATTCTTGAACTTGCTAGGGTTTACAAAACTCGTAAGACTCAAGAATCGTATTAAGATTTGTTAGATCATCATTCTATTGATCGTCTCGACTCCTTAACGAGCGGAGTTTTACTCAAACATCACAACAAGAACCACAATCACAAATTGAGATCTAATCATGATGCAAGAATTAAAAGAAAGCAAGATTAAAGAATTTCACCTTTTATTTATATCAACAATTTCATTACATTCGCTCAAGAACTACAAGAGGAAGAACTCGATCGTCGATTTGGCTTCGCTCGTCTCCGTGGGTCGCGGATCGGTTTGAATCACTTGCCCGATTGAAGATCGGCTCGGCTCCTAAAAGGTTGAAGGGCTTCTTGCTTGATTGGTACTCAAGATCTTGAATTTGGAGTGGAATTAGGGTTAGGGTTTCGCACAAGCCTTGTCACTAGACTTGTGGAAGAAGATGAAGAATTAGAATGATGAGAGAAGGCTAACTAATGATGAACTAATGAACTAATGAACTCATGAACTAATCAACCCTTAGATCTAGGTTCCTATTTATAGCCATCAAAACCCTAGATCTAGGATTTGAATTTTAAGTTTCCCTCCAAAAGTTTGTTAGATGAAATTTGAATATCCCTCCAAAAGTTTGTTGGATGAAATTTGAATTTCCCTCCAAAATGAACTACCTCATTTGAATTTGAATTTTCCCTCCAAAATGAACAACTTTTCCCTCCAAAATGAACTACCTCATTTGAATTTGAATTTTCCCTCCAAAATGAACAACTTTTCCCTCCAAAATGAACTACCTCATTTGAATTTTCCCTCCAAAATGGACTACCTCATTTGAATTTTCCCTCCAAAATGAGGTTGTTAGAAAGAATCTTCTAGAAGAAGTTTGTTGGAGGGAATATTCTAGAATGAGGTTGTTACAAGGAGGCTTCTAGAAGAAGGTTGTTATAAGGAGGCTTCTAGAAGAAGTTTGTTGGAGGGAATATTCTAGAATGAGGAATATTCTTGGGTAAGGTTGTTAGGCCGAGCCTTCTGGATGAAGCCACGTGGTCATTCTGGAGTCTTCTGGAAGCTTGGACCGTTACAATTAGGCACGTGCAGGAAATTGAGCATTTGAAGCCATGGAGCCGCCGCGGATCCGCGGCGCAAGCCGGCTCCGGCCGCGGATCCGCGGCTTAATGCAGGCCTTGGGGCTTGGAACTTCTGGGCTTTTCTGATGCTGACTTTATGTATATTTTCTGATATGTTGATTTTCCAAATGAGTCCCTGATCACTGCCAGATCTCTTGCCTTTGAGTTGGCGTATTTTATCAGCACTGTTTCACAATTTTTGCTCGGTTTCTGGAATTTCCTGCACAGACTCCGAAACAAGTGTTGCGCAATACAGGGATGATGCGATGCCATGATAAACACTCAATTTCCCTCAGAAATGTCGGTTTTAGAGTATAACACAGGTAATCTGGTATTTTACGACTGTTTTATTAATATGTGGAATATGAATACCGAACACTTCTAAATGAGTGCAAATGATAGGGAAATTGTCGTGTTAAAAATACATTATTTTCGACTGATCAAATACCCCCAAACTTAATTTCGATCGTCTCGAGCGAATGTTTTATTAAAAAGAGAAGGAGAAAATAAAGAAAGAGAAAAAAAACTAACTAGCACACTTTCGTAGGCAACACGATTGCACTGAGCACGTGCAACAAGCCTTTAAACCTCTAGGTGTCCCTAGTAGGAGGAGTGTTGTCTTCTGAGGGTTTTTAGCGGATTGCACCCACAAAATCCAATAATAAAAGGAAGATCATGAATATTACATTTAAAGAAAAGAATCATAGAAGAAAGACTTTGAAAATTAGGGTTTCCAACTAAGCTGGCTTTTCGGTTGTCATGAGCCCTATCTTAATGGTCATGAAAAGATGTCAGAAATCACGTCCTCCCTCAATAAAACATCGTCTTATTTTTCATTCCTATCTTTCTTCCAAAACATCGATCATATCACCCTGCGTGTGTGTAAAGGACATCCCTACACCCGGAGAATTCAATTCAAGCTATCATACTCTTGTCCATCAGCCTCAGTACTTTTTAATTAATGAATATTTAGATGAATTTGCTCACACACTTTCATGCGACCGTTAATACTTCTTGAGGTACTAACCGACCGATTACTCATGTGTTTGCTTATTTGGTGTATTTTCCTCGTCTTGCACCACCTCAGGCATAGCAGTGACTCCCAGACCAGTTGGCCTTAGGGCACTAGGTGAAGAAGCATCCTCGCTATAAATTTTTACTGCCCTTGGTGATAACAAAATCAGTGTCCATTTTTCTCACCACTTTATATTTTTTTATTCACTTTTTTTTTATTTCCTTCATACTTTTGGCTTTAAGACAAGAGCATTTCAAGGTATCCTCTACTATCTCAGGCTTCAAGACGTGTGTAAGTGCGAATAGCAGGGTAGCAATGTTCAAAATGTTTGGCTTCCAGAAGAGAGACTATTTTTCAGACTTATTTTTATCCTCAGATTAGTGACGTCTTTCATCTTACTAACCCTTGGGACAACGGCTCATAACTACTTATTACTAGTTCGTATAAGAAAACTTCTAATTTTCTTGGTTTTCTTAAATTTTTCTAATCTCATGGATGTAATTTTTCACTATCTAAACTTTCATTATTTTATTTATATACAAAAATATTTTTATAGTTTTGAAATTTTTTTAAATTTTTATAGGTTTTTGAAAATGTTTTGTGCTTACGCAAATGATATGCAAATGATGCGAAAATAAGCACAAACCTCCCCCAAACTTGTTTTCAACAGTGTCCTCACTGTTGCCTTCTGCTAAAGCTCAAAAACCTGTAAGCTTGGGAGGAATTTATTATTGGGGGCAAAATATTTAAGTGAAGACCCTCCCCCAAACTTATTTTTGGCTCAAAATTTTACAAAAAAATTTCTTTTCAGGAGCCCGAAAAATGTACCCCCCCAAACTTGAGTTATGCAATGTTAAGCTTTGAAAATCATATGAGGGGGTCAAAAATCATTGATCGATGCCAAGCTTTGCAAAGACCAAATGTCAACACCAACCATTCAAAATTTTTATCAATGCAGTGCTCTGGTTGGTGGAAGAAGAAATGGGGAAAGGATAAGTGGTGGAATAGAAAGTGTGTGCGTCTCATTTTGGAGAGACGATACAGTGAATGTGATGGATTACTCGCATTCATTTTACAATTCAGAAGAAGGGGTGGAGGTTCAATTTCAGTGATTGGGAGATGATTCATCTCAACACCCGTGTCATTCAAAAATGCGAGTTCATCAGCGAAGATTTCCTCAAAAGTTCCATCAATACCCCGAAGAATAATGTCATCACAAGGTGCGGGGTGATCTTCAGACTCCAAGAGCAGTTCATAATCAGTGTTAGTTGTTGACCCGGATATCTCGGTGGAAGAGTCCGTATGTGTATGATACATAGTTGGGTCAAACAATAACGTATGAAAAGAGTCAAGATCGGTATCAGGAGGATCATCAAATTCGCTGCTGTCGACATCCATTAAGTCGACAGAACAGACCTGAGCAGTAGGTTCGGAGGGTACACTTCCCAACTTGTAAATGTTTAGATCAATTGACCTATTCCCGAAGGATAGGGTCATAGAACCATTACGACAGTTGATGATAGCGTTGGAAGTGGCCAAAAAGGGGCGACTTAAAATAACCGGAATTTGATTCCGTGGGTTCGCTACAGGCTGTGTATCAATTACAATAAAGTCCACAGGGAATATAAATTCCCCGATTTTTATTAACACATCCTCCAGTTCACCCCTAGGTTTGGTGATTGATCGGTCAGCCATCTGAAGAGTTATGTTCGAAGGCTTTAACACTCCAATACCTAGTTGCTCGTAAACCGAGTAAGGAAGCAAGTTAACACTAGCGCCAAGGTCAAGTAAAGCACGGTTGATGTGTTTCTCCCCAATAGAAATGGAAATAGTAGGACAGCCAGGGTCCTTACGTTTCCGTGGTAATTGTTGGGGAAAAGCCGTGTCTACAGTACTCGACATGAAGATTTTTTTAGGCACTTGAGTCTTCCTCTTCCTAGTGTACAAGTTCTTAAGAGTTTTTGCATAGGATGGAACTTGTTGAATAACATCTAGGAGAGGGATGTTGATGTTAACTTCCTTAAACATGTCAACAATCTTCTCCATATGGGCATCATGTTTCTTGGGCCTCAACCTATTTGGAAATGGAGCTCTATCAATAAGTGTTGGGTCCAACATTTGTGGAGAAGTTTGTGGGGATGGAAAAGATGAGGTGGGTGGAGGGTTCGAGCCTTTGGGAACACGGAGAATAGGCTCGGAAGAAGAAGGTAAGTTAGACGAAATAGGGTAAGAAGTAGAAGTGTGAGTGGAAGTGGAAGTGGAAGCCGGGGTGTTAATGATCAATTCATCATTATCAATTTGTTCACCCGAATGATTGTCTAGCACACTTTCAGATCTCAACATTGTAAAAGCGTCCACATTAGTGTAATGTGAAGGTCTAGGATCAGGTACGGGTTGAGATGGAAGATTCCCTTCTTCTCTAGCACTTATTTCGGCTGTTATTCGTTCAATTTGTGCTTCCATTGATTTGATATTCTCATTTTGAGTGAGAATGATCTTTATCATATTATCGATGGAAGATTGAAAACTTGCCGACTCTTGGATGGATTGTTTCATGAAAGTAACCAAGGTTTGCACCAATGCAGAGATATTATCAGTACCGGCCAATTTCAAAGAGTTTTCATGTAGTGCAAAAGTGTTGGCAGGATTTTGAAAATTTTGCGGTTGGAAGGGGTGCTGACTCAATTGAAGTGGTGGTTGCTGTTGTGGTGGAGGGACCCTTTGAAAATTGTTTAGGATTGGAACCGTGTTTTGAGATTGTGATTGGTTCCAAGAAAAGTTCGGGTGATTCCTCCAATCTTGATTATATGAGGAAGAAGAGGGATAGTTTCCAGGTCTTTGCTGAAGTGCAGCATTAGTGTGACCTTGAAACGGTATATTCAAAGGACATTCTTCCGTCAAATGTGAAGGGTTTGAACAGCAGCCACACACGGTTTTGGGAAGTGTGGATTGATTTAGGGAGGCTGAAGAGATTTTGTTTTCTATAGCGTCGAGTTTCCTTTGTATTGCGGCCATTTCGGCTTTCATGGTGACGGAAACATCGAGCTGATTGACATCTTCCCTAGGTGGTGGTGGTCTAACACTTTCCCATTGTGATGTGTTTTGAGCTAAATCTTCTAGGTATTTCCAAGCTTCACCATCATCTTTAGATAGGAATTGGCACTGACACATGGTTTCAAGCATCTGTCTAGTAGTGAGATCAATACCCTCATAGATAATTCGACACAAATCCCATCTGGAGATTCCGTGATGAGGACATTGGATAAGAAGATCCTTGAACCGTTCAAAGCATTTCCAGAATGGTTCATTGGGAAGTTGGGTAAATTTGAAGATTTCGCTCCTAACACGACTGGTCTTGTGATTAGGATAAAATTTCTTAAGGAATGCTGCAACGAATTCGTCCCATGTTGAAATAGAATGTGCGGGTGTGATGTAAAGCCACTTCTCGGCTAAATCGCACAAAGTGAATGGGAGAAGACGTAAACGCAGAGCATCCACAGACAGTTGTGAATTCCCCATTAAAGTACATACATTTTCGAATTTGGAAATAAACATGTATGCGTTTTCAGAATCAAGACCGTGAAATTTGGGCAACAGTTCGATGAATTGGGGGTTGATTTCAAAATTTTCCCCGTTGGCAGGTGGTATAGAAAGACAGGTGGGAAGGGTAACACGTGTAGGATAGCATCTCTCTTGGAGAGAAATGCGTGGAGGATTCTGCGCACCTGCGGGCGGTGGCAGAGTGGTGTTAAAGTTTGATGGATTTGGGTCCATCGCGGTCGTGGTGGGTGGTGGGGGAGAAGACGGAGAATTACCGACTCTGGGGTCGATAAAAGAAACGCGGACAAGACGGGAAATGGAATCCCGTGTCCAGCCTAACATTGTGCTAAATGGTTGTAGCACAAGTGGCAGCGTTGGTATAATTAGAGGAAATGATGAATGCGGTGTTTGTTTTGAAAAGTGATACGGATTTTTGAAAAAAATATGATGCAACACAACAAATGCAACAAGCAAAAACCCTAGAATCTAGTGGTCACCTAGGTCCGGCTCTAGACCGCTCCTAACTGCCAAAAGACAAGTCGCGGGATCAATCCTCCACTGCCTCTTTGTCCCCCTGTGGCCGGATAAGTGCCAGGTAAGTGGAAAGGTACTCCACTACGTAAGTAGTGGGCCTAATTAAAAACCACTAGCCTTAGACACACTCGCCTTAGACACCACAAGAAAAACGCGGATAAGCAATGAATTACCCACGGCCTTCTCTTATCCTAATTGAGCGCGACGGTCCTTAGAGTCATCTCTAGATTTCTTTTAATTAATGAGGGTAAATGCGGATGCATGTTTTGTGATTTTTGGGGCTTAGGAAGGGTAAAGAACTCCCCACCTAATCTGGATTTGGTCGTGCCCCTTAATTTCCGTATTAATATGCAAACAACCAAAAATCAAAACACGCACAAATTTTTAATTTTGCTTTTGCGGCGCTGCGATTATTTGCAATGAAACCTGCAGAAATTGTTAGTTGGAGCTAAAAGAGGAGAGAGAAGAAGGTAAGAAGGTACCTGAAGAAGTTTGGAAAAGAGAAGCCTTAAAGAGGCCGCGGAACCGCCGCAGGAGGGTGGGTTTTGCCGCGGAAACGCGGTGGAGTGAGGAGATCTCTGCACAAAATTTTAGGTAAATGCTTCTGTTGCTCCCCTTAGCTCTCTGGAATATTCACAAATTTTTTTTTATCCAAGCTCCAATGATTCCAGATTTCCTCGCAATCAAATCACAACACACGTATTAGAGTTTGTGCGAGTTTAGATCACAAAATTTAGATGGAATAAAATTTTCAACTCAAATTTCAAAATACGAACAATTAGCGCACTATCCCCGGCAACGGCGCCATTTGATTGTAAAGAATTCTTGTTTGTGTAGTATGAAAATTGTAAAAAAATCACAACCAAAAATATTTTGACCGCAATCAATAACGGTGTCGAATGTAGCGCGTTAGTAAGTGCGGATCGTCCACAGGGAAAGTGTAATCGTTCGTCTTTTGAATGAGATGAGTCGAAACTTTAATGAAAGAAAACAAAACAATTCAAGATTTATAGTTGAAGTTCAAGAATTAGAAAATCTAGATCTAATAACAAGAAAAAGATAGAATCAAGAATTGATAGTTTGTTGATTTTTCCAACCCAAATATCAAGAATCGAAATGAGGCTCGTAGGAATCGATCGAATCTATAGATGTGATGTAATCTTACAATTACGTATTCTTATCCTTCGATGAATTGATACTAGATCGATGATAATCGATCGAGAATTAGGGATTTCTTATGAAACTAGGGTTTCATCTTATCCCTTATTCTTTCGTCGATATCATTCACATTCTAGCCTCTAGTAAATTCAAGAAACGATCGTAGATCCCTAATTTCGAGCGATCACAATCAAGAAAGCATCGCTACGAAACTAGGTCATCGATTCTTGAACTTGCTAGGGTTTACAAAACTCGTAAGACTCAAGAATCGTATTAAGATTTGTTACATCATCATTCTATTGATCGTCTCGACTCCTTAACGAGCGGAGTTTTACTCAAACATCACAACAAGAACCACAATCACAAATTGAGATCTAATCATGATGCAAGAATTAAAAGAAAGCAAGATTAAAGAATTTCACCTTTTATTTATATCAACAATTTCATTACATTCGCTCAAGAACTACAAGAGGAAGAACTCGATCGTCGATTTGGCTTCGCTCGTCTCCGTGGGTCGCGGATCGGCTTGGATCACTTGCCCGATTGAAGATCGGCTCGGCTCCTAAAAGGTTGAAAGGCTTCTTGCTTGATTGGTACTCAAGATCTTGAATTTGGAGCGGAATTAGGGTTAGGGTTTCGCACAAGCCTTGTCACTAGACTTGTGGAAGAAGATGAAGAATTAGAATGATGAGAGAAGGCTAACGAACTAATGAACTAATGAACTCATGAACTAATCAACCCTTAGATCTAGGTTCCTATTTATAGCCATCAAAACCCTAGATCTAGGATTTGAATTTTAAGTTTCCCTCCAAAAGTTTGTTGGATGAAATTTGAATTTCCCTCCAAAAGTTTGTTGGATGAAATCTGAATTTCCCTCCAAAATGAACTACCTCATTTGAATTTGAATTTTCCCTCCAAAATGAACAACTTTTCCCTCCAAAATGAACTACCTCATTTGAATTTGAATTTTCCCTCCAAAATGAACAACTTTTCCCTCCAAAATGAACTACCTCATTTGAATTTTCCCTCCAAAATGAACTACCTCATTTGAATTTTCCCTCCAAAATGAGGTTGTTAGAAAGAATCTTCTAGAAGAAGTTTGTTGGAGGGAATATTCTAGAATGAGGTTGTTACAAGGAGGCTTCTAGAAGAAGGTTGTTATAAGGAGGCTTCTAGAAGAAGTTTGTTGGAGGGAATATTCTAGAATGAGGAATATTCTTGGGTAAGGTTGTTAGGCCGAGCCTTCTGGATGAAGCTACGTGGTCATTCTGGAGTCTTCTGGAAGCTTGGACCGTTACAATTAGGCACGTGCAGGAAATTGAGCATTTGAAGCCATGGAGCCGCCGCGGATCCGCGACGCAAGCCGGCTCCGGCCGTGGATCCGCGGCTCAATGCAGGCCTTGGGGCTTGGAACTTCTGGGCTTTTCTGATGCTGACTTTATGTATATTTTCTGATATGTTGATTTTCCAAATGAGTCCCTGATCACTGCCAGATCTCTTGCCTTTGAGTTGGCGTATTTTATCAGCACTGTTTCACAATTTTTGCTCGGTTTCTGGAATTTCCTGCACAGACTCCGAAACAAGTGTTGCGCAATACAGGGATGATGCGATGCCATGATAAACACTCAATTTCCCTCAGAAATGTCGGTTTTAGAGTATAACACAGGTGATCTGGTATTTTACGACTGTTTTATTAATATGTGGAATATGAATACCGAACACTTCTAAATGAGTGCAAATGATAGGGAAATTGCCGTGTTAAAAATACATTCTTTTCGACTGATCAAAACTTATCACCCGTTCTCAGTTCTCTACCTATCTGTAGCCCTTTTTAACATATTACATATGCGGGATCCTGATCCGGTATCATATACCCAGGTCGTAAAGGACACTGAGAAACAGTTCTGTATAAAGAACACACCCGAAGATGATGCATCAACATGCACTCTCTTCGTTTGGGTGGCACGGGAATTCTGGTAATCCCCTATTTCCTGCTCTCTCTTATAACAATTATAAGTTGGAGCGGGACCAACGTTCCCCAGCTCAGTATAACAAGCGGGTTCGGTCAAATATCCGTATTATTATCTTGATTAAGGCGTGATATGGTCGCTACCTGGAGAGAGAGAGAAGAAAACACTCAGCGTGCGCTCTTGCAAGAATAGATTGGTTATTATTTTATCTAATCAGGATGGCTCCCACTGTTTTTATCAAATCTTCCTTCAAACCCTAAAAGGAAAGACTAGCCGGGATTAATTACACACTACAAATTCGCCAATCTTTCAGCCAGGCCAGTGTCGGTACTTTGAGGGAGGTCCCCCGTGCTTTCGCACGAACCTAATTAATGTAAACCTCGTTTTCCCAGAGGCGTAACCTCGTTAACACCTTTCTAGACACCTACTTGATCGGCTAGTTGCAATGTGTAAAACTCTCCCAGGAGTAACTCTTACTCGCAGCGGGTATCGGGATCCAACTATCTCATAGAAGGTATGCAATCTCATTGCAAATTTCAACACTTGAAATTCCCGATAGTTTTGCCCCTAGCACCCTATGACCTTGACGGAGGTCAACAAACCATAGGCTACTAGTCAAGTTCAACCCGTCATTTCTTGATCGAATTAAACCCACCCGCACGACCCTTGACGGAGGTCAATAAGGCCGCACGACTACCCTAATCCAATCTGCATCATATGCATAAGCAGATAAATACTAGTTAGCTACCGCACACTACGCCTTGATGGAGGTCAACAAACATAGCACGAATACTAAGTAGGACTTATCTGAAATGACGGAGGGCTACGACAGGTTTTTCTGAAAACCTATTGCGTAATGAACTTGATATCGTTGCAGAATCAAATGATTTTAAAAAATGGAGTGTTTTTTAGGCTTTTCTAGTTTTGCTAAAGGAGTCACTCCCGGTGAAGGGATCGTCGGTCCTTTCCTCGTCGAATGAGGTGCGCGATATATCATATATATCACTGTGCAAAGCAAAAACTCTTAAAAGCAATCAAAAGACAAACCGAATGTGTAGCATCAGCCAGTTATTGCTAAAGGAGTCACTCCCGGTGAAGGGATCTCGGTCCTTTCCTTATCGAATAAGGTGCAGGATATATCATATATACCGCTGTGCAAAGCAAGAACTGTAGCTACCTGTTTTATTTTTGAAATTTGATTCTACAACATCTTTAGGTTTCTTTTTCTTTCATTAATCACATTAATGAAGTCCCATCATGTAAGTACCTAAACATCACAGATAAATACGACGTACACTTATGCCATCCGCATTCGCCTCGATGTCCCCTCGTGCACCGTTAGGTTAGGTAACTAACGGCAGAGCAGGGCAGGGCTAGCGCGGGTGTAAAACATAAGTAACGTCTATATAATATATCATATATACTATATACTGTATCCATCACAGAACATATCACATGATCACATCACAGATATCGCAGCAGAAGAATCATTTGAAATATTGGATATACTAGGACGTCCGTGTTTTCAATACGAGCCAGTATAAAACACGGATTCCACGGTCGTGATGAATAGCCAAACCTACACCCCTAGACCCTTACGAGAGCGGCAAGCAACCCTACCAATTCTAGAGTTAGGAGACCCGGACTCGACTCCTCGAGTTGGTCTCCCACTGGACTCCAGAACTCGGTTACTTGTGCTCCCCTCCTTGGGTCTATCCTAGTGCGGAAAAGAAAATAATATACAAACGGTGACATCTTCCGCAACTTGGAAGTGCCCCAATAAAAGAATATTACATACAAGTTTTTACATGAATGAAAATGAAAAACACTCATCTCACATAAAAAAAACCCGGCTATTCAAACACGACGATCCAATATATCATATCCAGCAACACATAACATCACATGTCATCAACGTAAGTAAATATGTCCATCCCAATTGTCGTTGACATATTTTAACGAAACCGGCGATATCACATATTACACTTACGGTCGCAGAAAAGAAAGTGTAAAACTACAACAGTTGGAATCCGCAATCTGTTTAGACATCGCATGCCTAATCAAATGAAATACTTAGACATCGCATGCCTAACCATTATAAACCCCGCATTTTAGTCTCATTATCGAAAACTCTTTTCAATATCAAGTCGGGCAATTCAACAAGATTCCCGACATTTCGATCAAATGCTCGTCGCAAACTTCAGTAGACGGCTGTACCCCCGATACCGTCGACGAAGTGCACCAAGGCGGAACACCGCTGCCGCGAGCACCCGAACGGATGCTTTCGGCGACGGGGTTCTCCTACAGTCACTTGGTCGGGGCTATGGAGTGAGGCTGTCTATTAAGTTTACCCGGCGAGTATCCGCGTACGCTACGTGATTGCGACGGACTTTTGATCACATCAAAATTCCGTGGCAACCGATCAAGTGAGACTAAACCGCTATGTTTATAATATTCATTCAGTTATCTCATAACTGTTTGTGAATTCCAATTATTGTATCCGGTTCCAGATAAATAGAAAATGTTAAACTTTCCGATCGAACATTCAAACACCCAAGTTTTCCCGATACAGATCAACACATGAAACAAGTCTAAAAACATTCAGTTCGTGCCTCAGTACCAACGGTCCAGCCGTAGAAGGATCAAGCCAACGCCTCACATGTGGCACGCCGTACTGACCCAAACCCGAAGGTTCAAAGGGCAGTTCAAGACGGTCACATAATCGAGTTAAGGTTTTTTGTCTTCTAGAGGGACCATCGCGTTACTTGCACTACTTAGAACGTTATTAAACCACGGAAAGATCCAACACTTGGAAATTTTCCGGCAGGGAAAAATTGGGTATTTATATCCGGTCGAACTTTTTTAACATATTCTAAAATTATCCGGAAAAACACATAGACAAAATTTGACAATCCGATCGAATGTACGAACTCCCAATACAACCCAAAATACTCAACTCTTGATTTCAGATTAAAAATTCCCAGGAAAACCAGCACTGCTAAATAGGAATTACTGTGCAAAATTTAATGGGAGAAGAGACAAAAGGGCCGCGGAACCGACGCATTAGCATGCTAATGCCGCGGTTCCGCCGCACTTTTATGGAATTAGGTCATCGAACTTCACAGTAATTCTTATAAATTCCTGCTGGTTTTTCTGCATATTTTTAATTCTGAAAAATCCCCGAATTTCAAAAATGTCCAGAGAGCAAATTCCAATTAGGGTTTCCGGTCGATCGGGTTTCAAACTTCGTCTACGTATCGCCTAAGGCTCTAGCTAGGCTCTGATACCACTGTAGGGTTCCTGGGCACTCCCAAGAGGTCTCACAAGGCATCAACCATGCCAATTTCAAAAATTGCGGTGCCGAGAAACCCTAGACTAGATCGTTAACTAGATATTTAGGCGAAAAATGCAACTAGTAAACTACTTTACTAAGAGAACGGAAATACAACCTTTGTAGATCCGGTTCTCCACCTCCATAGCTCCGCAATGAAGTCTCCTCGCTGTCCAAATGGAAACCCGGGCTCTAGCGTCGGCTTCATCGGAGAAATGGGCGGGCAAGGTCGTCGGCTTCATGCCGAAGATGATCTACGTCGAGGCATCACTAGATCAAGCTTCCACTTCACCAAGTCATGAAACTTGTGAAGAGAACACCCTATACTACTTGGCAAGAGGTAGAGGATGAAGAAATAGGAAGTGGGTTCACTTTAGAATTGGATTTATCACTCATTTGCTCAAGTTGCCATTGTTGAAGCAAGCTTTCTTCATGTGAAGAAGAAGAAGAAGATGAATATTATGATGAGTATTTTCCAAAAAGGAAATAAAATGAATACTTATCATAATGTAACCATGGTCAAGTGTAGAGAATAGACTAGGGTTAAGTGGAATGGTTAGGGTTAAGCATGAGACAAAATGGTGACTTAGTCAAAGCTTCATGAAGCTTCAAATACAAACAAAGAAAGCCACCATTTTTCCTATTTTCTTTTCCAAAATAAAATAAATGAAATAAATGAATAAGAAAATGAAAACCCTAACCATTACACAACCATGGTTTAATCTTTACACAAACCCTAGTGAGCATGTATCATCAAACATGATACAAACTTGTGTACAAAAGTATATCACATATACAATGTGCACAATCCAAGTGAGAAAATCCATTTAAAGTGAACCAATACTAGTTAATGCAAAGTAGTATATCAAATATATATTTATGCATTAAATCATCAAATCAACACTTGATTTAACGATCCGGTCATATCGCATATAACCGACTAGTATCCAATGTATCGGCTTATCGAATCAACCCTCGATTCGATAATTCGGTTATATCGCATATAACCTTTCGATACAATCATCGCGAGAATAGAATACGGTATCACATACACGCATTATTCTCGGTCCCACACATATCTCATATGCGCTCCTATTTCGTTTCGCTTGAGCCAGGAAACCTCTGTGTAGGACTCTAAAGACTCGTCAATACGCCGGCAGCAGGTGATGATCATATCAAACACCCACAAGCCGCAAGCGGTCTGCTAAACGTAACGGCCACCCGGGTATTGAGCGATCAAAAGATCGACGAGCAAGCCCGCTCACACTCTTGTGAATCCAACCAGTAACACTTACCGCACAGTCCGGTCTCGTCGTTTGATATGTCGCATATCTCACCTAGGGGTGGTAAACGTCAGACCCCAATAGCTCGATAAGTCGTGTCGATATGAGGTCTATAACAATTCGAGAAACTACTAGTAACACTTACCAGTAAATCTCAGCAACCCTGGCCAGGGATTTCCGGTTATAGCCAATCGAACACAGCGCAACATCAACTCCCTATACCGGGAGAGACGAATCCCCTCCTATCGCTCATTGCCTCCATGTGATTCGGGACTGTACCTAGAAACCACCATTTTGCACGGCCTCTTGGACGCGGTAAGGTGGAAATCAAAGCACAGTGGGAACCACACAAGACTCTATGACGATCTCGGGTCAACAGACTACTCTGTACCAGTGTCACCAGAGAACTGCCTTCTGACGTAAGGTATAATACCATCTGGGAGTTCTCGGCGAGTCCGTCCAGTGTACCCAGTCTCCACTGAGCACCCGTATATCATCTCTGATGTCAAACACCAATGGATATGGGATCATCCATCGCCCATCTGTATGGGTCGAGAAGGTATACGCTAGTCTACTCTGGTATATCGATGCCCCATCTCGATATACCCACGACTAGGGACCTTGAAGGATGTACTTATGGACTACCATGTCCCCACTAGTATGATCTGCATCATAGTCCAGGTAGTCAAGTACACATCCTAAGGGCTTTACCAACATGTAACAGAGAGACAATGTGTGTACACGTTTAGGTAAAGAGTAACCAGATAGCATACTATCATGTCGAGCAAGAAAGTCCTCCCTATATATGTCCAAGCACCCACAACAATATACATCCTATGTATAGTAATGGCCTCTAGGGCATACATATAACTAACAATAACCATGGCTAAGTGTAAATGGTTAGGTCAATAAAAATATAAAGTAAAACAAAACTAGTGGACTTTTTCAAAACATCCACAAGCTTCTACAAGCTTTATGCTTATGAAAAAATTCCACTAATTTGTAATTATTTTAAATAAATATAAACCACCATTTAAAAATAGAATGGTGTGTGTCTTGTACACCCATGTCAAGTGTATCATAAAACATGATACAATAAGAAAAACACATTTTAATATATATTATATATACATTAAAATTGTGCTCATGTGAGAAAAACCCTAAAGTGAACAAGTGTTAGTAAATGTAAACTAGTATATCTAATATACAATTATACACTTGATTATTAAATCAACACTTGACTTAATAATCCGGTCATATCTCATATAACCGACTAACATCCATTGTATCGACTTATCGAATCAACACTTGATTCGATAACCCGGCTATATCATATATAACCGACCGATACAAAAAGTCGCGAGAATAGAATACGGTATCATATACACGCATTATTCTCGGTCCCGCACATATCACATACGTGCTCCTATTTCATTTTGTCTGAGCTAGTAAAACCCCTATGTCGAACTCTAAAGACTCGTCAATACGCCGGCAGTAGGTGATGATCACATCACGCACACACAAGCCGTCAGCGGTACTAGCTGGACGTAACGGCTACCCGGGTATTGAGCGATCAGAAGATCAGGAAGCAAGCCCGCTCCAACTCCTGTAAAAGCCTGCCGGTAACACTTCCCGTACAGTCCGGTCTCCTCGTCTGATATGTCGCATATCAAGTCTAGGGGTGGAAATCGTCAGACCCCAATAACCGATAAGTCATGCCGATGTGAGGCTCATAACGGGTCAAGAAACTACTGGTAACACTTACCAGTAAATCTCTGAATCAGCCCTGGCCAGGGACTTCCCTGTTACGGCCAATCGAGCACAGTGCAACATCAACCCCCAATACCGGGAGAGACGAAACCCCTCCTATCGCTCATTGCCTCCATGTGACTCGGGACTGTACCCAAAAACCACCATTTTGCATGCCCTCATGGATGTGGTAAGGTGGAAATCAAAGCACAGTGGGAATCACACAAGACTCTATGACAATCTCGGGTCTACAGACTAACCTGCACAAGTGTCACCAGAGACCTGCCATCTAACGTGAGGTATAATACCATCTAGGAGTTCTCGGCGAGTCCGTCCAGTGTACCCAGTCTCCACTGAGCACCCGTATACCATCTCTGATGTCAAACACCAATGGATATGGGATCATCCATCGCCCATCTCATGGGTCGAGAAGCGTATACGCTAGTCTACTCTGGTATATCGATGCCCCATCTCGATACACCCACGACTAGGGACCTTGAAGGATGTACTTTTGGACTACCATGTCCCCACTAGTATGATCCGCATCATAGTTCAGGTAGTCAAGTACACATCCTAAGGGCTTTACCAACATGTAACTATAAGACGGTATCAAGAGACATGTATACATGTTAAGATAAAGAGCAACCAGATAGCATACTATCATATCGAGCAAGAAAGTCCTCTCTATATATGTCCAAGCATCCAATATAATATACATCATCTGTACAATACTGGCCTCTAGGGCATACATACAACTAACAATCTCCCACTTGCACTAGGGCCAGCTGCTGTAGTATCCCATACCGAGCATCCCGAAGAGTCTCTCAAACTGTATCTGGGGAATGGCCTTCGTGAGTGGATCCGCTGTGTTGTTCTTCGTGTCAACCTTCCTGACCTCGATCTCCCGGCGATCAACTATCTCCCGGATCAGGTGATACCGCCTCAGAGTATGCCTGGATCGCTGATGGGACCTGGGTTCCTTGGCCAAAGCCACCACTCCATTTTTATCGCAAGATGCTCAATGGATGGAACCACTCCAAGTTCAGTAATGAACTTCTTGATCCAGCCAGCCTCTTTGGCAGCATCGTTGGCAGCGATGTATTCAGCCTCCATCGTCGAGTCTGCCATGGTTTCCTGCTTGGAACTCTTCCAGCTAACCGCCCTTCCGCAAACGGTAAAGACAAATCCCGAATGCGACTTAGAGTCGTCCTTATCACTCTGGAAGCTCGAATCGGTAGAGGACTCCACTTGGAGTTCTCCGTTACCATACACCAAGAGCATCTCTTTAGTCCTTCGTAAGTAATTGAGAATGCTCTTCACAGTTGTCCAGTGACTCTCTCCAGGATCAGCTTGATACCTACTCACTATACTTAGTGAGTATGCTACATCGGGTCTGGTACATAGCATCGCGTACATGATAGAGCCTACTGCTGAAGCATAGGGTATCCCTTGCATGCGAGCTCTTTCCAAATCAGTCTTGGGAGACATCTCTTTGGAGAGAGTGAGCCCAGAGATCATGGGTAAAAACCCACGTTTGGACTCTTCCATACTAAACCTCTTTAGTATGGTGTCAATGTACCTGGATTGGGACAATCCCAATATCCGTTTAGATCTATCTCTATAGATCATAATTCCCAATATGCAGGAGGCATCACCAAGATCTTTCATTGAGAATCTTTGTGATAAGAAGAGCTTGACCGATTGCAGCATAGGAATGTCATTTCCTATCAAGAGTATGTTGTCCACGTACAATACGAGGAAGACAACCTTACTCTCTGCCACCTTCTTGTAGATACAAGGTTCATCTACGTTTTTGACGAAATCATACTCTTTGATAATGACGTCAAAGCAGATGTTCCAACTCCGCGATGCTTACTTCCATAAATGGATTTAAGCAGCTTGCACACCTTCCTGCTGCTCCCACTATCTATGAAGCCCTCTGGCTGAGTCATGTACACGCACTCATCTAAATCACCATTTAGAAAGGCGGTCTTAACATCCATTTGCCAGATTTCGTAGTCATGATATGCAGCGATGGCAAGCATGATCCGGATGGAATTAAGCATAGCCACTGGAGAAAAGGTTTCGTCATAGTCCACACCTGGTCTTTGACGAAAACCCTTTGCAATAAGTCTAGCTTTGAAAGTCTCCACTTTCCCATCTACAAGTTTTTTCTTGAAGATCCACTTGCTCTCAATGGGTTTTACCTTTTCAGGAGCATCTTCCAAAGTCCATACTTTGTTGGTGTACATGGATTCCATCTCGGACCGCATTGCATCCAGCCATTTCACTGAGTCCCCACTCGTTATGTCCTGCTCGAAGCTAGTTGGGTCATCATCAACCATGATGCAATCCTCGCTCCCACCATCCATGAGAAAACCGTAGTATCTCTCAGGTGGGCGAGGAACCCTACTAGATCGGTGGAGTGGCTGGGGTTCATCGGGAACTACCGAATCCTCCGGTTCTACTAAATCTTCAGTTGCATTTTGTGTATCTGGAACCTCTTCCAGCTCTACCACTTTGCCACTAACTTCTTTTACAAGAAATTCCTTTTCCAAAAAGGTGGCATGTTGAGCAACAAACACCTTTTGTTCCTCACTGTGGTAGAAAAAATACCCATATGAGTTCTTTGGATATCCCACAAACTTGCAAAGAACTGACCGTGCCTCGAGTTTGTCCGGATTTTATCTTTTGACATAGGCCGGACAACCCCATATCTTAATTCTTTTAAGATATGGCATCTTCCCACTCCATATCTCATATGGTGTGGTAGGTACAGATTTAGATGGAACTTGATTCAATAGGTATGCTGCTGTCTCCAGCGCATTCCCCCAGAAGGAAATAGGTAACTCAGCTGTGCTCATCATAGAGCGCACCATATCTAATAGGGTACGGTTCCTCCGTTCAGATATAAGGTTGTGTTGTGGTGTATATGGAGGAGTCAGCTGAGGGAGAATCCCATTCTCTTTTAGGAAGTCCAGGAATTCATTGCTCAAGTATTCACCTCCTCGATCAGATCGAAGGATTTTAATACTTTTCCCGGTTCGGTTCTCGACTTCTTTTTTATATTCTCTAAATTTCACAAAAGCTTCTGATTTGTGTTTCATCAGGAACACATATCCGAATCTAGAGAGATCGTCAGTGAATGTAATGAAGTACGAAGAACCATCCCTGGCATCTGTAGACATGGGGCCGAATACATCACTATGTACCAGTCCCAAGGGTTCAGTAACTCTTTCTCCGTGTCCCGTAAACGGAGTTTTGGTCATCTTGCCTTTGAGACATGACTGGCAAGTGTCATAAGATGAAAATTCAAACGGATTCTAATATCCATCCTTATGCAACTTAGCTAGTCGTGTCGCATTGATGTGACCCGGTCTACAATGCCACAAGAAGGATTCGTTCATTTCTGAACTCTTCCTCTTTTGTGTGTTTGTTATACTCAGAACTGTTGATTGATTTAGAACATAAATGCCATTGCACATCGTGCCTGATCCAACCAACTTTTGGTTTAGAAAAATGTTCATAACATTATCCTGTAATACAAAATTATATCCCTCTTTACTCAACAAAGAAACCGATATAATGTTGCATATTAGGTTCGGCATGTAATAGCATTCGTTCAGAATCAATGTATTACCAGTTGGCAATACAAGGTGATATTCCCCGACGGTTTTAGCTGCAACAATTGCACCATTTCCAACCCTTATGTCTTTATCACCTTCTCCAAGTTCTCTACCTTTCCTAAGCCCATGTAACTGATTACATATATGGGATCCTGACCCGGTATCTAATACCCAGGACGTAGAGGAAATGGAGAAACAGTTCTCTGTAACGAACACACCCGAAGAAAATGCATCAACATGTACTTTCTTCATTCGGGTGGCATGGGAATCCTGGTATTCCCCTATATCCTGTTCAGTCTTATAACTCTTATAAGAAAGAACGGAACCAACGTTCCCCAGCACAGTATAACATGCAGGTTCGGTCAATACATCCATATTATTATCTTGATTAAGGCATGATATGGTCGCTACCTGGAGAGAGAGAGAGAAGAAAACACTTTAGCGTATGCTCTTGCAAGATCAGATTGGTTATTATTTTATCTAATCAGGATGGCTCCCATTGTTTTTATCAAATCTTCCTCCAAACCCTAAAAGGAAAGACTAGCCGGGATTAATTACACCCTACAACTTCGCCAATCTTTCAGCCAGGCCAGTGTCGGTACTTTGAGGGAGGTTCCCCGTGCTTTCGCACGGACTTAATTAAGTAAACCTCGTTTTCCTAGAGGCGTAACCCCGTTGACACCTTTCTAGACACCGACTTGATCGGCTAATTGTCCTGTGTAAAACTCTCCCGGGAGTAACAATTACTCGCAGTGGGTATTGGAATCCAACTATCTCATAGAAGGTATGCAATCTCATTGCAAATTTCAACACATGAAATTCCCGATAATATTTTTGTTAGTTGTATGTATGCCCTAGAGGCCAGTATTGTACAGATGATGTATATTATATTGGATGCTTGGACATATATAGAGATGACTTTCTTGCTCGATATGATAGTATGCTATCTGGTTGCTCTTTATCTTAACATGTACACTTGTCTCTTCAAACTGTCTTATAGTTACATGTTGGTAAAGCCCTTAGGATGTGTACTTGACTACCTAGACTATGATGCAGATCATACTAGTGGGGACATGGTAGTCCATAGGTACATCCTTCAAGGTCCCTAGTCGTGGGTGTATTGAGACGGGGCATCGATATACCAGTGTAGACTAGCGTATACGCTTCTCGACCCATGAGATGGGCGATGGATGATCCCATATCCATTGGTGTTTGACATCAGAGATGGTGTACGGGTGCTCAGTGGAGACTGGGTACACTGGACGGACTCGCCGAGAACTCCCAGATGGTATTATACCTCACGTCAGATGGCAGTTCTCAGGTAACACTTGTGCAGGTTAGTCTGTAGACCCGAGATCGTTATAGAGTCTTGTGTGATTCCCACTGTGCTTTGATCTCCACCTTACCACGTCCATGAGGGCGTGCAAAACGGTGGTCTTTGGGTACAGTCCCGAGTCACATGGAGGCAATGAGCGATAGGTGGGGTTTCGTCTCTCCCGGTATTGGGGGTTGATGTTGCGCTGTGCTCGATTGGCCATAACAGGGAAGTCCCTGGCCCGGGCTGATCAGAGATTTGCTGGTAAGTGTTACCAGTAGTTTCTCGACCCGTTATGAGCCTCAGATCGGCACGACTTATCAGTTATTGGGGTCTGACGTTTACCACCCCTAGACTTGATATGCGACATATCAGACGAACAGACCGGACTGTACGGTAAGTGTTACTGGTTGGATTCACAGGAGTGTGAGCGGGCTAGCTCATCGATCTTCTGATCGCTCAATACCCGGATGGCCGTTACATTTAGCAGACCGCTTGCGGCTTGTAGGTGCTTGATATGATCATCATCTGCTACCGGCGTATTGACGAGTCTTTAGAGTCCTACACAGAGGTTTCCTGGCTCAAGCGAAACGAAATAGGAGCGCATATGAGATATGTGCAGGACCGAGAATAATGCGTGTATGTGATACCGTATTCCATTCTCGCGATGAATGTATCGATTGGTTATATTCGATATAACCTAGATATCGAATCAAGGATTGATTCGATAAGCCGATACATAGGATACTAGTCGGTTATATGCGATATGACCGGATCGTTAAATCAAGTGTTGATTTAATGATTTAATGTATAATTATATATTTGATATATTACTTTGCATTAACTAGTATTGGTTCACTTTAAATGGATTTTCTCACTTGATGTGCAAGTTGTATATGTGATATACTTTTGTGCATATGTTTGTATCATGTTTGATGATGCATGTTTAATTGGTTAAGTGTAAAGAATCAAACCATGGTTAAAAAGATGATTAGGGTTTTGCTTATTCATTTATTTATTTATTTGTTTGTTTATTTATTTGGAAAAGATTTTGATGAGAATGGTGGCTTTCTTTGTTTCTAGTTGAAGCTTCATGAAGCTTTGACTTTGTAACCATTCTTGTCTTCATGCTTAACCCTAACCCTTCCAAGTAACCATGGTCAATTCTCTACACTCTACCTTAGTTAGTATATGATAAGTATTCATTTTACTTTTCATTTTTAATCAACACTTATCATATTCTATCTTCTTCTTCTTCTTCATCCTCATGAAGAAAACCTTGCCTTCATCAATGGCACCTTGAGAAAAAGAGTGAGAAATCCAATTCTAAAGTGAACCCACCTCCTATTTCTTCATCCTCTACCTCTTGCCAAGTAGTATAGAGTGTTTTCTTCACAAGTTTCACAACTTGGTGAAGTTGGAGCTTGAACTTGTGATGCCTCGACGTAGATCATCTTCGGCACGAAGCCGACGACCGAGCCCGCCCATTTCTCCGATGAAGCCGACGATTGAGTTCGGGATTCGAGATGGACAGCGAGAGGACGCCTACATGGAGCTAAGGAAGTGGAGAAATGGATCTACAAAGGTTGTAGCCTCTCTCCTTTAGTTAAGTCGTTAACTAGTTTAATGTTTCGCCTAGAATTCTAGTCGACGATCCGTATTAGGGTTTCTCGGCACCCATAAAATTTGAAATTGGCATAGTTGATGCCTTGTGAGACCTCTATAGTGTGCCTAGGAACCCTACAGTGGTATCAGAGCCTAGCTAGAGCCTTAGGCGAAGTGTGGACGACGTTTGAAATCCGAACGAATCGAAACCCTAATCCCAAACTTGCACTCTGGACTTTTTTCAAAAACTGGGATTTTTCCCGATTAAAAATGCTTAAAAAATTCAGCAGGGAATTCTATGAACTACGGTGCAAAATTTACCTCATGAACAGTCAAAGTTGCGGCGGAACCGCGGCAGAAGCTTGGCTTTTGCGGCGGTTCCGCGGCCAACTAATGGGATTTTCCTGTATTATTTGCACAGTAATTCATAATTTCTGCAGCTGAGTTTTATGGGTATTTTTAAAATTTATTCAAGAGTTGAATTTTCTGAGGTGTTTTAGAGCTTCGATGTTTCGATCGGATTATCAGATTTTGTCTATGTGGCTTTCCGGATATTTTGGAATATGTTAAAAATTTCGACCGGATGTAAATACCCAATCTTTCCCCTGCCGGAAAATATCCAAGTGTTGGATTTTTCTGTGGTTTAAGGATGTTCTGAGTAGTGCAAGTAACGCGATGGTCCCTCTAGAAGACAACAAACCTTAACTCGATTATGTGACCGTGTTGAACTGCCCTTTGAACCTTCGGGTTTGGGGCAGTACGGCGTGCCACATGTGAGGCGTTGGCTTTGTTAGTGTATATGCCCTAGAGGCCATTACTGTATCATACTAGTTTGTATATTACTTAATGGATGCTTGGGATATTCACCTTGTATATACAATCTTGCTCAAAATAGTAGTATGCTACTTGGTTTGTTTCTACTTCAATGTGTACATGTGTTTATTTAAGTATATCGCCTATACACATTAGTAGAGCCCTTAGGATCTTTGCTTGATTACCAGCGATGTGATGGCCGTCACACTAGTGGGGCTAGGTAATCTATAAGCACATCCTTATGCAGGTCCCTGGTCGCAGGACTATCGAGACAGGGCATCGATACTCCGGAGTAGACCAGCGCATGCGCTTCTCATCCCAGTGTGGGAGACGGTCTGTCCCACAGCCGTCAGTTCGTCGTCCTTGAGATAGTATGCGGGTGCTCGTTAGGTTACGGGTACACTGGACAGGACTCGTCGGGAACTGACTAGTTGGTATTATACCTATCGTCAGTTATCAGTTCCCAGGTGACATGAGTACAGCTTAGTCCGCTGACTTGACACTGTCACTCCGCCTCGAGTGTGTTCCCACTGTACTTTGATCACTACCCTACCACGGCTCAAAGGAGTCGTGCAAACAGGTAGTGGTTGGGTGCAGTCCCGAAGCACTTGGAGGCAGTGACGGTTAGACAGGATTCGTCTCTCCCGGTATTGGGGGTTGACATCGCGCTGTGTCTAGGAGAGCCATTACACGAGTAGTCCCTGGCCAGGGCAAACGAGATATACTGGTAGGTTTCCAGTGTTATCTCAGGGTGTTTTGGGCTTCGCTCCGGCACGACTTGTACCGCTATTGGGGGACTGACGTTTACCGCCCCCTAGGCCCGCCATGCGATGTATCAGACGAACAGACCGGACTGTACGGAGAATGTCACACTCAGGCTCAGTAGGAGTTCAGATGGGTTTCGCCTCGTCGGTCTTCTTGTCGGCATTACCTGGGGACCGTTACGCACAGCTAGTGCCGCTTGCGGTCTGTGGTTAAACCCACTGCCAGCGTAGTGTCGAGTCTTTAGAGTCCCACACAGAAAGCTTTTCGCCTTTAGGCAAAAGAGTAGAGGTCGCATGGTATTGCGACAGGTCGCATGGTATTGCGACTGGTCGCATGGTTTTGCGACAGGGTTCGGTCACATCCGTGCACTTGTGCACGTACAGTGTCCGGACAGTTTACACTAGCGGGCTTTGGTTTAAGCCAGATCCTAGTGTACCTTATGGGATTGGATTTATCCAGTTTGCAATCGTGTTCCTCGGAACGCGGATGCAGGTGTGTATGCACAGTTGACAGGGAGGCAGAGGCGGCGGATTCTCATTAGGGTTGTTGACTGTTGACCATTGACTATTTGACTTTATGCTCAACCCTAATGAGAATATGATATGTGATTAACTATTATATTAATTAAGTATTATGGTGATATGGTTGTTGACTTGTTGACTTTTGTTGACTTGTTGACTTTGTTGACTTGTTGACTTTTGTTGACTTGTTGACCGGTTGACTAGGCTTGACTAGTTGACCATCATGATAACCATGGTTATCATTTCATGCCAAAGACTTTTTCTTGCTTGCTCATTTGAGTAAAATGAGTGCATGACATGATAAGCTTATGGTTGCTTCAAACCATCACATAAGACTTTTTTGATATGATGAGTTATGATCACTTTGGATTATGAGAGGGTGAAAGACAAAAGAGTTCCTCATTCTTTCTTGCTCATTCTCTCTCTTGTTCTTGAGCTCTCCTCTTGCTCTCACCCTCAACCTCTTACTCCCTCTCTTGATCTATGGTTCTCTTGTCTCATGAGTTGAGAATCAAGAACCATAGATAAAATCCCATTCTAAATCATCTCTACTCATTCTAGTTCACTAGGTTTAGCAAACCAAGTGAACTAGTTTCTTCAAAGAACGAAGAAGGAGCTAAAGGTTGGAGCTTTCAAGTGGATCTATCTTCGGCGTACGGAGACAACGAGAAGGAGCCATCGAACCACCATCGGAGCTTGAAGAGAAGGAGTTCAAGACAAGCTAGGTATAACCATCTCTATCCGAGTAGCTAACTCTCTTTAGCTAAGTATGCTAGTTTTAGTTTAGTCAAAGATCCCGACTTTGCTTAGTCCATGTTGCCCCTTGCGCTAAAAATTTGATTTTATACCGTTTCCGCCTCCCCGTAAGAACCGGGGGTCGCAACGTGGACTTACAGTGGTATCAGAGCCTAACTAAACTTAAACTAGCTTGGTAGTGAAGTGTAACGAAGTTCGGAACCGGAAAAATCCAAAAACCAAACTTTTACAAAAACTGAGTTTCTGTTGAAATTTTTTTGGCTCAAAATGAAAAACTTTACACTTGTAAATTCGGCTCAGGGTTTTGTGTGAACACCCAAGAAAAACGATACAGTAATTCGTCCAAACCGCCGCCCTTCCGCCGCGTGAGCTAGGCATCCGCCGCGGAAGCGCCGCTCTTTGTCGTCTTCTGTGCATCGTTTTTCGTGCAGTGTGTGTCTGTGTTGGTTTTGGGATTTTTGAAATATATTATATGTGCCCAGATTTTCCAGAAAAGAAATTTCCTTTTGGGGTCCTATAATTCCGTATTTTTTCCGAACTTCACTGCACTTTGACTATGATGGTTATATCTGTGATGTTTGCATGTATTGAACGTCGGCCAATCGCTATAAGTCGATTGGTCGGGGTTATACATGATCTGTAATGTGCTGGAATGTGTATATAAATATGTTGGATTGTCGCGGGTGAATAGCCGGGGGTTGTGAGACGAGAGTTTTCTTTTCTTGCAATTCATGTAAATTTGTAAATTGATGTAATAATTATTTGTATGGCCGCACAACCGGGTCGGGGTTGTAGCCGTCATTGTATAATTTCTTTTTACTGTTTTTGCTCCTAGGATAGACCCATGGAGGGGTGCACAAACTACCGGGTATGCCGAAGTGTCGAGTGGCCTACTCATGGAGATGAGGGAGGTTGCTACGCTTCGGGTACTTGGCGGGTAGTTTGCCGCACCCGTAGGGGTCTTGGGTGGGGTATTGGCTATTCACCGCGACCGTGTTATCTGTTTTTGTTACAGGCTCGTACAAATTACAGATTCCTAGTATATCCAATGTATTTATCTGTGATCTGAAATGTTTTATCATTGCAGTATATCTATATATGATATTATTTAGGCGTTGCTTATGTTTTACAGACGCGCTAGCCCAGCCCCCGCTCTGTCGTTAGTTAAGTAACCTAACGGGTAATGACGGGGCCCCGTGGCGAATGCGAATGGCATAAGCGTACGTCATATTTTGGTTGTTTTCTGCAATGGTAGGATTAAATGATGGGACGCATTAAAAGAACTAATGCAAGAATATCACGCATTAAAAGAACTAATGCAAGCAAAACATGCATTAAAAGAACTAATGCAAGAAAATAAACCAAGTATAAGTCGTTGGAACATTTTCGAAAAACCACTCGGTTCTTTTCAAAACAAACTTTTAAAATGCGGAGTTTGAGCCACTCCATTTAAAAGCTATCTCGTTCCATCGACTAAATCAAGTTCACTACGTTCACGGTTTCGCCAAAACCATTCGTAGCCCTCCGTCGTTTCATATGAATATTCAACAGTATTCAAGCTGTGTTTGTTGGCCTTAGTCAAGGCACAGTGTTTGGTAGCTGGTGGGTATTCATATGTTGCATAGATAGAATGCGTTGGTTTGGGACAGTCGTATTACCTTGTTGGCCTTAGTCAAGGGTATATACGGGTGGATTCAAATTAACCTGGACAACGACGGGTAGAACTTGACATGTGACTTATGATTTGTTGGCCTTAGTCAAGGTCATAAGAGCATGGGGCAAAAATATACATCGGGAGTTTCGTAAGTACTGAAACTTGCTAGATTTGCATACCATTTGGAGTGTGATGATTCTGGTAGGATTCCTTCAGTTTCGTCACGCAATGATATTTGGATCCCGATCCTACTGTGAGTATATGCTACTCCTCGGGAAATTTCTCACTAAACGATCAATGCTATAAACCTAGTAGGTGCCTAGAAAGGTGTTAGCGGGGCTACGCCCCCAGGGAAAAGAGGTTCTTTAATTAAGGAACTTCGCGAAAGCGTTGGAAAACCTCCCTCGAAGTACCGACACCGGCCTGGCTGAACGGTTAAGCAAGTATTGTGCGGTGGGATTGATCCCGACTAATTCTTCCTTTATGGTTTGAGGAGGGATTCGAGAAACAGTGGGAGCCATCCTGTTTAGACAAACTAAAAACCACTCTAAACTTGCAAGAGCATCATGCTGAGTGTTTCTTCTTCTCTCTCTTAATTGCAGCGACCCTGTGACCACGCCTAGGTTACATCTAGATAATAATATGACTGAACCTGACTGTTATGACTGGCAAAGGTCTGTCCAGATGTCCATTGCCCATGACAAGCTGGAACGCCTCTTAACTAATCAAAACCCTGCTGTCTCAGGTCCAGTTTCCCCTGTCACGGATGTTCACATCCGTAGGACATCGGAAAAGGATTGTGCGAAAGCCAAGTGCCTCGTGTTAGCCTCAGTTGATGGTGCAAACCAGAGGCAGCACGAGAAGATGGACTCAGTTTCTGTCTTCCTCCATAACAAAGTTTTATATGGAGAGCAATCTCGTATTGCAAGATATGAGACCTCGAACGAATTGCTTCAAGCGAGGTTGGCTGTCGGGTCATCTGTAAGGGGCAACGTCCTTACAGAGACCAGCTCTATTGAGCTCACGGACCTGGAGACCACGTTGGAGAATGGGTCAAGTACTGACCTAATTCTACAGTCCCTGCCCTCTGCTTATACCCTGAAAGAAACCAGGGAAGAAAAAGGAAAAACAAGGGCAAAAGTTTCAGGACTGGATATAGTAAAAGAGGGATGTTCCTATTGTAACGGGAATGAACTATGGCAGAAAGATTGCAGGGCTTGTAAAGCCTGTAGCCAGAATTCGAAGCATGTTGTGGCTTCGGCTTCGAGTGTGTTTGTAATTGAGAACTGTTTGTCAGTTAACCCTACTTCCTGGGTATTGGATACCGGATCAGGATCTCATATCTATAATTCGTTACAGGGTCTGAGAAACCGTGGGGTTATCAGGAAAGGTGATATGACTCTCAGGGTTGCTAACGGAATGAGCATGGATGCTGTATCCGTAGGGGAATATCACCTAGGACTGACAACTGGGCAGATATTGATTCTGCGTGACTGTTTGTATATACCAAGTGCAACTTGCAATATCATATCTGTATCCTTACTTTCTAAGGAAGGATATGATTTTGCTTTTGTAAGCGATGTAGTAAACATCCACCTAAATCAAGCACTGATTGGGTCAGGTACATTAAATAATGGTATATACGTATTGAATCAAGCTCAGATATTCAGCGTCCAGAACACACTTAAAAGAAAGTCTCCAGAATTAAATCAGGCTTTCTTATGGCATTGTAGACTGGGTCACATCAATGAGACACGGTTGACTAAGTTACATAAAGAAGGATACTTGGATCCGTTCGAGTACCAGTCTTATGCCACTTGTGAATCTTGTCTCATGGGAAAGATGACAAAGACTCCGTTCACAGGACACGGAGTAAGAGCGAGCGAGCTCTTTGGACTTATACACAGTGACGTGTGTGGTCCAATGTCTACACATGCGCGAAGCGGTTATTCATACTTCATTACTTTCACAGATGATTTCTCTAGGTTTGGACATGTCTTCTTAATGAAGCACAAATCCGAGGCCTTTGAGAAATTTCGAGAATATAAGAATGAAGTAGAAAAACAAACAGGCAAAAGTATCAAGATCCTAAGATCGGATCGAGGTGGTGAATACTTAAGTGCCGAGTTTCTGGACTACTTAAAAGAGAATGGAATTCTCTCTCAGCGTACTCCTCCATACACACCACAACACAACGGTGTATCGGAAAGAAGGAATCGAACCCTATTAGATATGGTTCGTTCCATGATGAGTAAGGCTGAGTTACCGCGATCTTTCTGGGGTTATGCACTGGAAACAGCTGCACATCTCTTGAACCAAGTTCCTACTAAGACAGTGCCTACCACACCATACCAGATGTGGAGTGGGAAGAGACCCTATCTTAAATCCTTTAAGACATGGGGATGTCCGGCTTTTGTAAAAAAGCAGCATGCGGACAAGCTCGAGGCACGCTCAGTACAGTGCAAGTTTGTGGGATACCCAAAGAACTCCAAGGGGTATCTTTTCTATTACGCAGAGGAGCAAAAAGTCCTTGTTTCTCGTCATGCCCGCTTCTTAGAAACTGAGTTTTTAGAAAATCAGATAAGTGGGAGCGCAATAGAACTGGAAGAAATTCCAGAACCACAAGCTATTACTGAAACCTTAGTAGAACCAGAAGGTTCAGGGGAACCGGACATTCCTACGCCGCTCCGCAGGAGTAGTAGGCAGTCTCATCCGCCCGAGAGATACTACGGTTTTCTCATAGACGGGGATAGAGAGGATTGCATCATAGATTATGATGAGCCTACTAGCTTCCAGCAAGCCATTCAGAGCGGTGACTCGGTAAAATGGCTGGATGCAATGCGGACCGAGATGGAGTCCATGTACACCAACAAAGTTTGGACTTTGGACTTTGCTCCAGAAGGGGTAAAACCCGTAGGCTGCAAATGGATCTTCAGAAAGAAGATTGGTGTAGATGGGCAGGTTGAAACCTATAATGCTAGGCTCGTTGCAAAGGGTTTTCGTCAAAGACCTGGTTTGGACTATGACGAGACTTTTTCTCCGGTAGCCATGCTTAAATCCATTCGGATCCTTCTTGCCATTGCTGCCTTCCACGATTATGAGATCTGGCAGATGGACGTTAAGACGGCTTTCCTAAATGGAAATTTAGAAGAGTGCGTCTATATGGATCAGCCAGAGGGTTTCAATCAGAGTGGGAGCAGCGGTAAAGTATGCAAGTTGCTCAAGTCCATCTATGGACTTAAGCAGGCATCGCGGAGTTGGAACATCTGCTTTGATGATACTGTCAAAGAATTCGACTTTGTCAAAAACCCAGATGAACCATGCATTTACAGTAAGATTGTAGGGAGAAATGTGGTATTCCTCGTCTTGTACGTCGATGACATTCTCCTAATAGGAAATGATATTCCTATGCTACAGTCAGTCAAAGGATTCTTGTCACAGAGGTTCTCCATGAAGGACCTGGGCGATGCCAACTACATTCTGGGGATCCAGATCTATCGTGATAGATCTAAAACGATGTTGGGACTTTCACAGTCAAGGTACATCGACACCATACTGAAACGATTCAGTATGGAAGATTCCAAGCGCGGTAATCTACCGGCTTGTTACGGAATCACCCTCTCCAAAGAGATGTCTCCCAAGACTGATTTGGAAAGGGCTCGCATGTCATCAATACCCTACGCATCTGCGGTAGGCTCTATTATGTATGCGATGTTATGTACCAGACCAGATGTAGCATACGCATTGAGCGTTGTAAGCCGGTATCATTCGGACCCAGGGGAGAAACACTGGATAGCAGTAAAGAACATTCTCAAGTACCTGAGAAGGACTAAGGAGATGTTCTTGGTGTATGGCGGAAAAGACCTCCAGATTGAGGCCTTTGCTGACTCCAGCTTCCAGAGTGACAAGGATGACTCCAAGTCCATGTCGGGTTATGTCTTTACCCTCAATGGAGGGGCGGTTTGCTGGAAGAGTTCCAAGCAGAAAACCGTTGCTGACTCAACCATGGAAGCGGAGTACATAGCTGCTTGCGATGCCGCAAAGGAAGCTGTCTGGATGAAGAAGTTCCTCACGGAACTTCAGGTGGTTCCTACCAGTGTTGATCCAATACCGCTGTATTGTGACAACAACGGCGCTATAGCTTTAGCGAAGGAACCAAGGTCCCATCAGAAGTCCAGGCACATTTTGAGGCGGTTCCACCTGATCAGGGAGATCATTGATCGCCAGGAGATCGAGGTAAAGAGAGTAAAATCAGAAGATAACACTGCATATCCATTCACCAAGGCCTTGCCCCAGACTCAGTTCGAGCGGCTGATCGAGATGATAGGTCTTCGATACGCCAGTACATGGCCTTAGTGCAAGTGGGAGATTGTTAGTGTATATGCCCTAGAGGCCATTACTGTATCATACTAGTTTGTATATTACTTAATGGATGCTTGGGATATTCACCTTGTATATACAATCTTGCTCAAAATAGTAGTATGCTACTTGGTTTGTTTCTACTTCAATGTGTACATGTGTTTATTTAAGTATATCGCCTATACACATTAGTAGAGCCCTTAGGATCTTTGCTTGATTACCAGCGATGTGATGGCCGTCACACTAGTGGGGCTGGGTAATCTATAAGCACATCCTTATGCAGGTCCCTGGTCGCAGGACTATCGAGACAGGGCATCGATACTCCGGAGTAGACCAGCGCATGCGCTTCTCATCCCAGTGTGGGAGACGGTCTGTCCCACAGCCGTCAGTACGTCGTCCTTGAGATAGTATGCGGGTGCTCGTTAGGTTACGGGTACACTGGACAGGACTCGTCGGGAACTGACTAGTTGGTATTATACCTATCGTCAGTTATCAGTTCCCAGGTGACATGAGTACAGCTTAGTCCGCTGACTTGACACTGTCACTCCGCCTCGAGTGTGTTCCCACTGTACTTTGATCACTACCCTACCACGGCTCAAAGGAGTCGTGCAAACAGGTAGTGGTTGGGTGCAGTCCCGAAGCACTTGGAGGCAGTGACGGTTAGACAGGATTCGTCTCTCCCGGTATTGGGGGTTGACATCGCGCTGTGTCTAGGAGAGCCATTACACGAGTAGTCCCTAGCCAGGGCAAACGAGATATACTGGTAGGTTTCCAGTGTTATCTCAGGGTGTTTTGGGCTTCGCTCCGGCACGACTTGTACCGCTATTGGGGGACTGACGTTTACCGCCCCCTAGGCCCGCCATGCGATGTATCAGACGAACAGACCGGACTGTACGGAGAATGTCACACTCAGGCTCAGTAGGAGTTCAGATGGGTTTCGCCTCGTCGGTCTTCTTGTCGGCATTACCTGGGGACCGTTACGCACAGCTAGTGCCGCTTGCGGTCTGTGGTTAAACCCACTGCCAGCGTAGTGTCGAGTCTTTAGAGTCCCACACAGAAAGCTTTTCGCCTTTAGGCAAAAGAGTAGAGGTCGCATGGTATTGCGACAGGTCGCATGGTTTTGCGACAGGGTTCGGTCACATCCGTGCACTTGTGCACGTACAGTGTCCGGACAGTTTACACTAGCGGGCTTTGGTTTAAGCCAGATCCTAGTGTACCTTATGTGATTGGATTTATCCAGTTTGCATTCGTGTTCCTCGGAACGCGGATGCAGGTGTGTATGCACAGTTGACAGGGAGGCAGAGGCGGCGGATTCTCATTAGGGTTGTTGACTGTTGACCGTTGACTATTTGACTTTATGCTCAACCCTAATGAGAATATGATATGTGATTAACTATTATATTAATTAAGTATTATGGTGATATGGTTGTTGACTTGTTGACTTTTGTTGACTTGTTGACTTTGTTGACTTGTTGACTTTTGTTGACTTGTTGACCGGTTGACTAGGCTTGACTAGTTGACCATCATGATAACCATGGTTATCATTTCATGCCAAAGACTTTTTCTTGCTTGCTCATTTGAGTAAAATGAGTGCATGACATGATAAGCTTATGGTTGCTTCAAACCATCACATAAGACTTTTTTGATATGATGAGTTATGATCACTTTGGATTATGAGAGGGTGAAAGACAAAAGAGTTCCTCATTCTTTCTTGCTCATTCTCTCTCTTGTTCTTGAGCTCTCCTCTTGCTCTCACCCTCAACCTCTTGCTCCCTCTCTTGATCTATGGTTCTCTTGTCTCATGAGTTGAGAATCAAGAACCATAGATAAAATCCCATTCTAAATCATCTCTACTCATTCTAGTTCACTAGGTTTAGCAAACCAAGTGAACTAGTTTCTTCAAAGAACGAAGAAGGAGCTAAAGGTTGGAGCTTTCAAGTGGATCTATCTTCGGCGTACGGAGACAACGAGAAGGAGCCATCGAACCACCATCGGAGCTTGAAGAGAAGGAGTTCAAGACAAGCTAGGTATAACCATCTCTATCCGAGTAGCTAACTCTCTTTAGCTAAGTATGCTAGTTTTAGTTTAGTCAAAGATCCCAACTTTGCTTAGTCCATGTTGCCCCTTGCGCTAAAAATTTGATTTTATACCGTTTCCGCCTCCCCGTAAGAACCGGGGGTCGCAACGTGGACTTACAGGCTTGACCTTTCTACGGCTGGACCATTGGTACTGAGGCATGAAGTGAATGTCTTTGAACTTATTTCATGTGTTGATCGGTTTTGGGAAAACTTGGGTGTTCGAATGTCCAATCGGAAAGTTTAATATTCTCTATTTATCCGGAATGGGATACAATAATTGGAATTCACAAACAATTATGAGATAACTGAATGAATGTTATAAATCTAGCAGTTTAGTCTCACTTGATATTGAAAAGAGTTTTCGATAATGAGACTAAAATGCGGGGTTTATAATTGTTAGGCATGTGATGT
Organism: Agapanthus africanus; assembly: GCA_030015575.1. Lineage (NCBI taxonomy): Eukaryota > Viridiplantae > Streptophyta > Magnoliopsida > Asparagales > Amaryllidaceae > Agapanthus > Agapanthus africanus. Next base: position 285,305,383 of record CM057346.1, read on the forward strand.
CTAAGTATTTCATTTGATTAGGCATGTGATGTCTAAAGAGGTTGCGGATTCCAATTGTTGTAGTTTTACACTTTCTTTTCTGTGACCGTAAGTGTAGTATGACGATATCGCCGGTTTCGTTGCTATACGTCAACGACAATTGGGGTATACATACTTACTTACGTTGATGACATGTGATGTTATGTGTTGCTGGATATGTTATATTGGATCGTCGTGTTTGAATAGCCGGGGTTTTTTTATGTGAGATGAGTGTTTTTCATTTTCATTCATGTAAAAACTTGTATGTAATATTCTTTTATTTGGGGCACTTCCAGGTTGCGGAAGTTGTCACCTTTTGTATATTATTTACTTTTCCGCATTAGGATAGACCCAAGGAGGGGAGCACAAGTAACCGGGTTCTAGGGTCCAGTGGGAGACCATCTCGAGGAGTCGAGTCCGGGTCTCCTAACCCTAGAATTGGTAGGGTTGTTTGCCGCTCTCGTACGGGTCTAGGGGTGTGGGTTTGGCTGTTCATCACGACCGTGGAATCCGTGTTTTATACTGGCTCGTATTGAAAACACGGACGTCCTAGTATATCCAATGTTTCATATGTTTCTTCTGCTGTGATATCTGTGATGTGATCATGTGATGTTCTGTGATAGATACGGTATATAGTATATATGATATATTATATAGGCGTTACTTATGTTTTGCACCCGCACTAGCCCTTCCCTGCTCTGTCGTTAGTTACCTAACCTAACGGTGCACGAGGGGACATCCAGGCGAATGCGGATGGCATAAGTGTACGTCGTATTTATCTGTGATGTTTAGGTAACTTAAATGATGGGACTTCATTAATGTGGTTAATGAAAGAAAAGAAACCTAAGATGTTGTAGAATCAAATTTTAAACAAAACAGGTAGCTACAGTTCTTGCTTTGCATAGCGGTATATATGATATACCCTGCACCTTATTCGATGAGGAAAGGACCGAGATCCCTTCACCGGGAGTGACTCCTTTAGCAATAACTGGCAGATGCTACACACTCGGTTTGACTTTTGATTGCTTCTATAGTTTTTGCTTTGCACAGTGATATATATGATATATCCCGCACCTCATTCGACGAGGAAAGGGCCGACGATCCCTTCACCGGGAGTGACCCCTTTAGCAAAACTAGAAAAGCCTCAAAATCACTCCATTTCAAAACATCATTCGATTCTACAACGATATCAAGTTCATTACGCTCATGGTTTTCAGAAAAACCTGTGTAGCCCTCCGTCATTTCAGATAAGTACTACTTAGTATTCATGCTGCGGTAGTTTGGCCTCCGTCAAGGCGTAGTGTATGGTAGCTAACTAGTGCTTATCTGCCAGCATATGATGCGATTGGATTAGGGTATTCGTACGGCGTAGTTTGGCCTCCGTCAAGGGTCGTACGGGTGGGTTTAATTCGATCAAGAAATGACGGGTTGAACTTAACTAGCGCCCTGTGGGTAGTTTGGCCTCCGTCAAGGTCACAGGACGCTAGGGGCAAAAGCATTATCGGGAATTTCAAGTGTTGAAATTTGCAATGAGATTGCATACCTTCTATGAGATAGTTGGATCCCGATACCCACTGCGAGTAAGAGTTACTCCTGGGAGAGTTTTACACATTGCAATTAGCTGATCGAGTAGGTGTCTAGAAAGGTGTCAATGGGGTTACGCCTCTGGGAAAACGAGGTTTACATTAATTAGGTTCGTGCAAAATCACGGGGGACCTCCCTCAAAGTACCAACACTGGCCTGGCTGAAAGATTGCCGAACTTGTAGTGTGTAATTAATCCCGGCTAGTCTTTCCTTTTAGGGTTTGAAGGAAGATTTGATAAAAACCAGTGGGAGCCATCCTGATTAGATAAGATAATAACCAATCTGATCTTGCAAGAGCAAACGCTAAAGTGTTTTCTTCTCTCTCTCTCCAGGTAGCGACCATTTCATGCCCTAATAAAGATAATAATATGGATGTATTGACCAAACCCGCATGTTATACTGTGCAGGGGAACGTTGAACCCGTTCTATCTTATAAGTGTTATAAGAATGAACAGGAAATAGGAGAATATCTGGATTCTCACACCGCCCAAACGGAGAACATGCATGTTGATGCAACATCTTCGGGTGTGTTTGTCATTGAGAACTGTTTCTCAGTTCACCCTACGTCCTGAGTATTAGATACCGGATCAGGATCCCACATATGTAAGATGTTACATGGGCTGCGGAAAGGTAGAGAACTGGGAAAGGGTGATCATTCCGTTCAAGTTGGGAATGGGGCAAATGTTGCAGCCAAAGCAGTTGGCGAATATCACCTAGTATTACCAAGCGGTGATACACTGATTCTAAATGAATGCTATTATATACCGAACATGATGTGCAACATTATATCAGTTTCTTTATTAAGTAAAGAAGGATATAATTTTGTAGTAAAGGATAATGTTATGAACATATTCCTCGATCAAAAGTTGATTGCATCAGGCTCGATGTATAATGGCATATTCATTCTCAATCAAAATGCAGTCCTCAATTTACAAAACACACACAAGAGGAAGAGTTCTGAACTGGACGAATCTTTCTTGTGGCATTGTAGACTGGGTCACATCAATGCGACACGACTAGCTAAGTTGCATAAGGATGGATATTTAAATCCGTTTGAATTTTCATCTTATGACACTTGCCAGTCATGTCTCAAAGGCAAGATGACCAAAACTCCGTTTACTGGACACGGAGAAAGAGTTACCGAACTCTTAGGACTAATACATAGTGATGTATGCGGTCCCATGTCTACACATGCCAGGGATGGTTCTTCGTACTTCATTACATTCACTGACGATCTCTCTAGATTCGGATATGTGTTCCTGATGAAACACAAATCAGAAGCTTTTGAGAAATTTAGAGAATATAAACAAGAAGTAGAGAACCAAACAGGCAAAAGTATTAAAATCCTTCGATCTGATCGAGGAGGAGAATACTTAAGTAACGAATTCAGAGATTATCTAAAAGAGAATGGGATTCTCTCTCAGCTTACTCCTCCTTATACACCACAGCACAACGGTGTATCGGAGCGGAGAAATCGCACCCTATTAGATATGGTGCGCTCTATGATGAGTGCAGCTGAGTTACGTATTTCCTTCTGGGGATATGCACTGGAGACTGCTGCATACCTATTGAATAGAGTTCCAACCAAATCAGTGCCTACCACTCCATATGAGATATGGAATGGCAAGAGACCGTGTCTTAATTTTATTCAGATATGGGGTTGTCCGGCCTATGTTAAAACACAAAATCCGGACAAGCTCGAGGCAAGGTCTGTTCTATGTAAGTTTGTTAGATATCCCAAACATTCGCGAGGGTATATCTTCTACCACTCCGAGGAACAAAAAGTGTTTGTTTCTCGACATGCCACTTTCTTAGAAAAGAGTTTTCTTATGAAACAGACAAGTAGCATTGAGGTAGAACTGGAAGAGGTTCCAGCAACACAAACTGTAACAGAAGACTTGGTAGAACCAGAGGATTCAGTAGAACTCGATGAACCCCAGCCTCTCCGCCGATCTAGTAGGGTATCTCGTCAACCTGAGAGATACTACGGTTTTCTCATTGACGGTGGAAGCGAGGATTGCATAATGGAGGATGATGACCCAACTAGCTTCGAGCAGGCCATCACGAGTAGGGACTCGGTGAAATGGCTGGATGCTATGCGGTCCGAGATGGAATCCATGTACACCAACAAAGTATGGACTTTGGAAGTTACTCCTGAAGGGGTAAAACCCATTGGGAGCAAGTGGATCTTCAAGAAGAAACTTGGTGTAGATGGGAAAGTGGAGACTTTCAAAGCTAGACTTGTTGCAAAGGGTTTTCGTCAAAGACCAGGTGTGGACTATGACGAAACCTTTTCTCCTGTGGCTATGCTTAAATCCATCCGGATCATGCTTGCCATCGCTGCATATCATGATTACGAAATCTGGCAAATGGATGTTAAGACCGCCTTTCTAAATGGTGATTTAGAAGAGTGCGTGTACATGACTTAGCCAGAGGGCTTCGTAGACAGTGGGAGCAGCGGGAAGGTGTGCAAGCTGCTTAAATCCATTTATGGATTAAAGCAAGCATCGCGGAGTTGGAACATCTGCTTTGACGTCGTTATCAAAGAGTTTGATTTCGTCAAAAACCCAGATGAACCTTGTATCTACAAGAAGGTAGCAGAGAGTAAGGTTGTCTTCCTCGTATTGTACGTGGACGACATACTCTTGATAGGAAATGATATTCCTATGCTGCAATCGGTCAAGCTCTTCTTATCATAAAGATTCTCGATGAAAGATCTTGGAGATGCCTCCTGCATATTGGGAATTAGGATCTATAGAGATAGATCCAAACGGATATTGGGATTGTCCCAATCCAGGTACATTGACACTATACTAAAGAGGTTTAGTATGGAAGAATCCAAGCGTGGGAACTTGCCCACGATCTCTGGAGTCACTCTCTCCAAAGAGATGTCTCCCAAGACTGATTTAGAGAGAGCTCGCATGCAAGGGATACCCTATGCTTCGGCAGTAGGCTCTATCATGTACGCGATGCTATGTACCAGACCCGATGTTGCATACTCACTATGTGTAGTGAGCAGGTATCAAGCTGATCCTGGAGAGAGTCATTGGACAGCTGTGAAGAGCATTCTCAAGTTCTTACGAAGGACTAAAGAGATGCTCTTGGTGTATGGTAACGGAGAACTCCAAGTGGAGTCCTTTACCGATTCGAGCTTCCAGAGTGATAAGGACGACTCTAAGTCGCAGTCGGGATTTGTCTTTACCCTTTACGGAGGGGCGGTTAGCTGGAAGAGTTTCAAGCAGGAAACCGTGGCAGACTCGACGATGGAGGCTGAATACATCGCTGCCAATGATGCTGCCAAAGAGGCTGTCTGGATCAAGAAGTTCATTATTGAACTTGGAGTGGTTTCATCCATTGAGCATCCAATATCTTTGTATTGCGATAACAATAGAGCGGTGGCTTTGGCCAAGGAACCTAGGTCCCATCAGCGATCCAGGCATATTCTGAGGCGGTATCACCTGATCCGGGAGATAGTTGATCGCCGGGAGATCGAGGTCAGGAGGGTTGACACGAAGAACAACACGGCGGATCCACTCATGAAGGCCATTTCCCAGATACAGTTTGAGAGACTCTTCGGGATGCTCGGTATGAGATACTACAGCAGCTGGCCCTAGTGCAAGTGGGAGATTGTTAGTTGTATGTATGCCCTAGAGGCCAGTATTGTACAGATGATGTATATTATATTGGATGCTTGGACATATATAGAGATGACTTTCTTGCTCGATATGATAGTATGCTATCTGGTTGCTCTTTATCTTAACATGTACACTTGTCTCTTCAAACTGTCTTATAGTTACATGTTGGTAAAGCCCTTAGGATGTGTACTTGACTACCTGGACTATGATGCAGATCATACTAGTGGGGACATGGTAGTCCATAGGTACATCCTTCAAGGTCCCTAGTCGTGGGTGTATTGTGATGGGGCATCGATATACCAGTGTAGACTAGCGTATACGCTTCTCGACCCATGAGATGGGTGATGGATGATCCCATATCCATTGGTGTTTGACATCAGAGATGGTGTACGGGTGCTCAGTGGAGACTGGGTACACTGGACGGACTCGCCGAGAACTCCCAGATGGTATTATACCTCACGTCAGATAGCAGTTCTCAGGTAACACTTGTGCAGGTTAGTCTGTAGACCCGAGATCGTCATAGAGTCTTGTGTGATTCCCACTGTGCTTTGATCTCCACCTTACCACGTCCATGAGGGCGTGCAAAACGGTGGTCTTTGGGTACAGTCCCGAGTCACATGGAGGCAATGAGCGATAGGTGGGGTTTCGTCTCTCCCGGTATTGGGGGTTGATGTTGCGCTGTGCTCGATTGGCCGTAACAGGGAAGTCCCTAGCCAGGGCTGATCAGAGATTTGCTGGTAAGTGTTACCAGTAGTTTCTCGACCCGTTATGAGCCTCAGATCGTCACGACTTATCGGTTATTGGGGTCTGACGTTTACCACCCCTAGACTTGATATGCGACATATCAGACGAACAGACCGGACTGTACGGTAAGTGTTACTGGTTGGATTCACAGGAGTGTGAGCGGGCTAGCTCGTCGATCTTCTGATCGCTCAATACCCGGATGGCCGTTACGTTTAGCAGACCGCTTGCGGCTTGTAGGTGCTTGATATGATCATCATCTGCTACCGGCGTATTGACGAGTCTTTAGAGTCCTACACAGAGGTTTCCTGGCTCAAGCGAAACGAAATAGGAGCGCATATGAGATATGTGCAGGACCGAGAATAATGCGTGTATGTGATACCGTATTCCATTCTCGCGATGAATGTATCGATTGGTTATATTCGATATAACCTAGATATCGAATCAAGGATTGATTCGATAAGCCGATACATAGGATACTAGTCGGTTATATACGATATGACCGGATCGTTAAATCAAGTGTTGATTTAATGATTTAATGTATAATTATATATTTGATATATTGCTTTGCATTAACTAGTATTGGTTCACTTTAAATGGATTTTCTCACTTGATGTGCAAGTTGTATATGTGATATACTTTTGTGCACATATTTGTATCATGTTTGATGATGCATGTTTAATTGGTTAAGTGTAAAGAATCAAACCATGGTTAAAAAGATGATTAGGGTTTTGCTTATTCATTTATTTATTTGTTTGTTTGTTTATTTATTTAGAAAAGATTTTGATGAGAATGGTGTCTTTCTTTGTTTCTAGTTGAAGCTTCATGAAGCTTTGACTTTGTAACCATTCTTGTCTTCATGCTTAACCCTAACCCTTCCAAGTAACCATGATCAATTCTCTACACTCTATCTTAGTTAGTATATGATAAGTATTCATTTTACTTTTCATTTTTAATCAACACTTATCATATTCTATCTTCTTCTTCTTCTTCATCCTCATGAAGAAAACCTTGCCTTCATTAATGGCACCTTGAGAAAAAGAGTGAGAAATCCAATTCTAAAGTGAACCCACCTCCTATTTCTTCATCCTCTACCTCTTGCCAAGTACTATAGGGTGTTTTCTTCACAAGTTTCACAACTTGGTGAAGTTGGAGCTTGAACTTGTGATGCCTCGACGTAAATCATCTTCGGCACGAAACCGACGACCGAGCCCGCCCATTTCTCCGATGAAGCCGACGATTGAGTTCGGGATTCGAGATGGACAGCGAGAGGACGCCTACATGGAGCTAAGGAAGTGGAGAAACGGATCTACAAAGGTTGTAGCCTCTCTCCTTTAGTTAAGTCGTTAACTAGTTTAATGTTTCGCCTAGAATTCTAGTCGACGATCCGTATTAGGGTTTCTTGGCACCCATAAAATTTGAAATTGGCATGGTTGATGCCTTGTGAGACCTCTATAGTGTGCCTAGGAACCCTACAATTTTGCCCCAAACGATCTATGACCTTGACAAGGTCAACAAACCATAGACCGTAAGTCAAGTTCAACCCGTCATTTCTTGATTGAATTAAACCCACCCGCACGACCCTTGACAAGGTCAACAAGGCCGTACGACTACCCTAAAACAATCTGCATCATATGCATAAACAGATAAATACTGGTCAGCTACCTCACATTACGCCTTGACTACCTCACATTACGCCTTGACAAGGTCAACAAACGCAGCACGAATACTAAGCAGGACTTATCTGAAATGACGGAGGGCTACGACAGGTTTTTCTGAAAACCTATTGCGTAATGAACTTGATATCGTTGTAGAATCATGTGAAATTTTGAAATAGAATGATTTTGAGGATTTTATTAGTTTTTCTAAAGAGGTCACTCCCGGTGAAGGGATCTCGGCTCTTTCCTTATGGAATAAGGTGCAGGATATATCATATACATCACAATGCAAAGCAAAACTCCAAAAGCAATCAAAAACAAACCGAGTGTTGTAGCATCTGCCAGTTTGGCTAAAGAGGTCACTCCCGGTGAAGGGTTCTCGGCTCTTTCCTCATCGAATAAGGTGCGGGATATATCATATATATCGCTATGCAAAGCAAAACTGTAGCTACCCTTTTTGAAAAATTTGATTCTACAACATCTTTTAGGTTTCTTTCCTTTCATTAATCATATTAATGAAGTCCCATCATTTAAGTCACCTAAACATCACAGATAAATACGACGTACACTTATGCCATCCGCATTCGCCTCGATGTCCTCTCGTGCACCGTTAGGTTAGGTAACTAACGGCAGAGCAGGGCAGGGCTAGCACGGATGTAAAACATAAGTAACGCCTATATAATATATCATATATACTATATACAGTATTTATCACAGCACATTAAAGGATCACATCACAGATATCGCAGCAGAAGAAACATATGAAACATTGGATATACTAGGACGTCCGTGTTTTATTTTGAGCCTCTATAAAACACGGATTCCACGGTCGCGATGAATAGCCAAACCCATACCCCTAGACCCCTACAAGAGCAGCAAGCAACCCTACCAATTCTAGAGTTAGAAGACCCGGACTCGACTCCTCGAGTTGGCCTCCCACTGGACTCCAGAACCCGGTTACTTGTGCTCTTCTCCTTGGGTCTATCCTAGTGCGGAAAAGTAAATAATATACAAAATGTGACAACAACTTCATCCCGGAAGTGCCCCAATAAAAGAATATTACATACATTTTATTTTACATGAATGAAAATAAAAACTCTCATCTCACATTAAAAAAACCTGGCTATCCAAAACGCGACGATCCAATATAACATATCCAGCAACACATAACATCACATGTCATCAACGTAAGTAAATATGCGCATCCCAATTGTCGTTGACATATAGCAACAAAACCGGCGATATTACATATTACACTTACGGTCACAGAAAAGAAAGTGTAAAACTACAACATTTGGAATCCACAATCTCTTTAGACATCGTAAATCCGAAATATCACATACTTCGCATTTCATGCCTAACTGTATGAATTCCACATATTGTATCACATTCCAGATAAATAGACAATATTAAAGTTTTCGATCGAATAATCAAATACCCGAGATTTCCTAAATAGCTCAACACTTGAGCGGAGTTCAAAAATTCCAGAATACGTCACAGTAGCAACAGTCCAGCCGTAGAAGGGTCAAGCCAACGCCTCACATGTGGCACGCCGTACTGCCCCAAACCCTAAGGTTCAAAGGGCAGTTCAAGACGGTCACATAATCGAGTTAAGGTTTGTTGTCTTCTAGAGGGTCCATCGCATCACATGCACGCATTTCCAAAAGATTTAAACCAGAGAAAAATTCAACACTTGAATGTTTTTCGTGCCGGGAAAAATTGAGTTAATGATATCCGTTCGAACATTTTATTACTTTCTAAATTATCCGGAATAACATAACAAAATTAAATTCTACGAGCGAATTGACGATTACAAAATAAACCCCAAAATACTCAACACTTGAGTTAATTTAAAAATACCCAGAAAATACAAATAACAGAGATAGAAATTACAGTGAAAAATTTGGTGCATATCTCCTCTGTACGGCCACGGAACCGCGGCCCAAGCAGGGTACGGCCGCGGTTCCACGGTGGAATGTACGGAGCATGCAGTCGTTTTTCTCCACAATTCTTAGAAAACCCTACTGAATTTTTTAGGTATTTTTAATTCTGAAAAAACCCAGTTTTTAAAAAATGTACAGAGAGGGGTTCATCTTGACGTGTTCGGGTTCGTTCGGAGTTTTAACTTCGTTAACACATCACCTAATGTTCTAGCTAGGTTCTGATACCGCTGTAGAGTTACTAGGCACACTAACAAGGCTCTACAAGGCATCGACCATGCCAAAATTAAATTTTTATGTGCCGAACAACCCTAAGCAAGATCGTATACTAGAGTTTAGGCGACATAAATGGCAAGTAAACAACTTTACTCTAAAGGGAATACGAAATACAACTTTTATAGATCGGTCCTTCACTTCTAAGGCTCCTTGTCGTAGTCCCTTCGCTGCGATCATAGTTCTCCCGGGCTCTTGCATGGCTTCACGAGGCGAAAGATGCGACCTTGCTTGAAGTCTCCGAGGCCGAAGATGATCTACGTCGAGGGAATTCCGACTCAAGCTCCTACTTCACTAACTAGAGAATTAGTGAAGTAAACACCCTAAACTAAAGTGCTAGTTTTGTAGAGGATGAAGAAATAGGAAGTGGGTTCTCTTTGGAATTTTATTTCTCACAAGCTTTCTCACTTTTGATCAAACCCTAGCAAGCTTTTTTCTTTTAACAAATGAAGAAGAAGATGAACCCAAGAAAAAGATGAGGATAATGATCAAGTGTGTGAGCTAACCATGGTAAGTGAGTATCATATACTAACTCATGGTGAGACATAACCATGGCTAAGTGTAAATGGTTAGGTCAATAAAAATCTAAAGTAAAACAAAACTAGTGGACTTTTTCAAAACATCCACAAGCTTCTACAAGCTTTATGCTTATGAAAAAATTCCACTAATTTGTAATTACTTTAAATAAATATAAACCACCATTTAAAAATAGAATGGTGTGTGCCTTGTACACCCATGTCAAGTGTATCATCAAACATGATACAATAAGAAAAACACATTTTAATATATATCATATATACATTAAAATTGTGCTCATGTGAGAAAAACCCTAAAGTGAACAAGTGTTAGTAAATGTAAACTAGTATATCTAATATACAATTATACACTTGATTATTAAATCAACACTTGACTTAATAATCCGGTCATATCTCATATAACCGACTAACATCCATTGTATCGACTTATCGAATCAACACTTGATTCGATAACCCGGCTATATCATATATAACCGACCGGTACAAAAAGTCGCGAGAATAGAATACGGTATCACATACACGCATTATTCTCGGTCCCGCACATATCACATACGTGCTCCTATTTCGTTTTGTCTGAGCCAGTAAAACCTCTATGTAGGACTCTAAAGACTCGTCAATACACCGGCAGTAGGTGATGATCACATCACGCACCCATAAGCCGTCGGCGGTACTAGGTGGACGTAACGGCTACCCGGGTATTGAGCGATCAGAAGATCAGCAAGCAAGCCCGCTCCAACTCCTGTAAAAGCTTGCCGGTAACACTTCCCGTACAGTCCGGTCTCCTCATCTGATATGTCGCATATCAAGTCAAGGGGTGGAAATCGTCAGACCCCAATAACCGATAAGTCGTGCCGATGTGAGGCTCATAACGGGTCGAGAAACTACTGGTAATACTTACCAGTAAATCTCTGAATCAGCCCTGGCCAGGGACTTCCCTGTTACGGCCAATCGAGCACAGCATAACATCAACCCCCAATACCGGGAGAGACGAAACCCCTCCTATCGCTCATTGCCTCTATGTGACTCGGAACTGTACCCAAAAACCACCGTTTTTCACGCCCTCGTGGACGTGGTAAGCTGGAAATCAAAGCACCGTGGGAATCACATAAGACTCTATGACGATCTCGGGTCTACAGACTAACCTGCACAAGTGTCACCAGAGAACTGCCATCTGACGTGAGGTATAATACCATCTAGGAGTTCTCGGCGAGTCCGTACAGTGTACCTAGTCTCCACTGAACACCCGTATACCATCTCTGATGTCAAACACCAATGGATATGGGATCATCCATCGCCCATCTCATGGGTCGAGAAGCGTATACGCTAGTCTACTGTGGTATATCGATGCCCCGTCTCGATACACCCATGACTAGGGACCTTGAAGGATGTACTTATGGACTACCATTTCCCCACTAGTATGATCCGCATCATAGTCCAGGTAGTCAAGTGTTAGTGTATATGCCCTAGAGGCCATTACTGTATCATACTAGTATGTATATTACTTAATGGAAGCTTGGGATATTCACCTTGTATTGACAATCTTGCTCAAAATAGTAGTATGCTACTTGGTTTGTTTCTACTTCAATGTGTACATGTGTTTATTTTTGTATATCGCTTATACACATTAGTAGAGCCCTTAGGATCTTTGCTTGATTACCAGCGATGTGATGGCCGTCACACTAGTGGGGCTGGGTAATCTATAAGCACATCCTTATGCAGGTCCCTGGTCGCAGGACTATCGAGACAGGGCATCGATACTCCGGAGTAGACCAGCGCATGCGCTTCTCATCCCAGTGTGGGAGACGGTCTGTCCCACAGCCGTCAGTACGTCGTACTTGAGATAGTATGCGGGTGCTCGTTAGGTTACGGGTACACTGGACAGGACTCGTCGGGAACTGACTAGTTGGTATTATACCTATCGTCAGTTATCAGTTCCCAGGTGACATGAGTACAGCTTAGTCCGCTGACTTGACACTGTCACTCCGCCTCGAGTGTGTTCCCACTGTACTTTGATCACTACCCTACCACGGCTCAAAGGAGTCGTGCAAACAGGTAGTGGTTGGGTGCAGTCCCGAAGCACTTGGAGGCAGTGACGGTTAGACAGGATTCGTCTCTCCCGGTATTGGGGGTTGACATCGCGCTGTGTCTAGGAGAGCCATTACACGAGTAGTCCCTGGCCAGGGCAAACGAGATATACTGGTAGGTTTCCAGTGTTATCTCAGGGTGTATTGGGCTTCACTCCGGCACGACTTGTACCGCTATTGGGGGACTGACGTTTACCGCCCCCTAGGCCCGCCATGCGATGTATCAGACGAACAGACCGGACTGTATGGAGAATGTCACACTCAGGCTCAGTAGGAGTTCAGATGGGTTTCGCCTCGTCGGTCTTCTTGTCGGCATTACCTGGGGACCGTTACGCACAGCTAGTGCCGCTTGCGGTCTGTGGTTAAACCCACTGCCAGCGTAGTGTCGAGTCTTTAGAGTCCCACACAGAAAGCTTTTCGCCTTTAGGCAAAAGAGTAGAGGTCGCATGGTATTGCGACAGGTCGCATGGTTTTGCGACAGGGTTCGGTCACATCCGTGCACTTGTGCACGTACAGTGTCCGGACAGTTTACACTAGCGGGCTTTGGTTTAAGCCAGATCCTAGTGTACCTTATGGGATTGGATTTATCCAGTTTGCATTCGTGTTCCTCGGAACGCGGATGCGGGTGTGTATGCACAGTTGACAGGGAGGCAGAGGCAGTGGATTCTCATTAGGGTTGTTGACAGTTGACCGTTGACTTTTGACTTTTTGCTCAACCCTAATGAGAATATGATATGTGATTAACTATTATATTAATTAAGTATTATGGTGATATGGTTGTTGACTTGTTGACTTTTGTTGACTTGTTGACTTTGGTGACTTGTTGACTTTTGTTGACTTGTTGACCGGTTGACTAGGCTTGACTAGTTGACCATCATGATAACCATGGTTATCATTTCATGCCAAAGACTTTTTTTTCTTGCTTGCTTTTTGAGTAAAATGAGTGCATGATATGATAACCTTATGGTTGCTTCTAACCATCACCAAAAGACTTTTTTTGATATGATGAGTTATGATCACTTTGGATTATGAGAGGGTGAGAGAGAAAAGAGAGCCTCATTCTTTCTTGCTCATTCTCTCTCTTGTTCTTGAGCTCTCCCCTTGCTCTCACCCTCAACCTCTTGCTCCCTCTCTTGATCTATGGTTCTCTTGTCTCATGAGTTGAGAATCAAGAACCATAGATAAAATCCCATTCTACTTCCTCTCTACTCATTCTAGTTCACTAGGTTTAGCAAACCAAGTGAACTAGTTTCTTCAAAGACCGAAGAAGGAGCTAAAGGTTGGAGCTTTCAAGTGGATCTATCTTCGGCGTACGGAGACGACGAGAAGGAGCCATCGGACCACCACCGGAGCTTGAAGAGAAGGAGTTCAAGTTTAGGTATAACCATCTTCATCCGAGTAGCTAAACATCTTTAGCTTAGTTTGCTAGTTTTAGTTTAGGTAACGATCCCGACCATAAGTTAGTCCATGTTGCCTCTTGCGATAAAAATTTTGATTTTATACCGTTTCCGCCTCCCCGTAAGAACCGGGGGTCGCAACGTGGACTTACAGTGGTATCAGAGCCTAACTAAACTTAAACTAGCTTGGTAGTGAAGTGTAACGAAGTTCGGAACCGGAAAAATCCAAAAACCAAACTTTACAAAAACCTGAGTTTCTGTTGAAATATTTTCTGGTCAAAATGAAAAAATTTATACTTGTAAATTCGGCTCAGGGTTTTGTGTGAACACCCAAGAAAAACGATACAGTGATTCGTCTAAACTGCCGCCCTTCCGCCGCGTGAGCCTTCTTAGCCGCCGCGGAACCGCCGCGAGTTTTTGTCTTCTCTGCATCGTTTTTAGTGCAGTGTGTGTCTGTGTTGGTTTTGAGATTTTTGGAATATATTATATGTGCCCAGATTTTCCAGAAAAGAAATTTCCTTTTGGGGTCCTATAATTCCGTATTTTTTTCCGAACTTCACTGCACTTTGACTATGATGGTTATATCTGTAATGTTTGCATGTATTGAACGTCGGCTTATCGCTATAAGTCGATTGGTCGGGGTTATACATGATCTGTAATGTGCTGGAATGTGTATATAAATATGTTGGATTGTCGCGGGTGAATAGCCGGGGGTTGTGAGACGAGAGTTTTCTTTTCTTGCAATTCATGTAAATTTGTAAATTGATGTAATAATTATTTGTATGGCCGCACAACCGGGAAGGGGTTGTAGCCGTCATTGTATAATTTCTTTTTACTGTTTATGCTCCTAGGATAGACCCATGGAGGGGTGCACAAACTACCGGGTATGCCGAAGTGTCGAGTGGCCTACTCATGGAGTTGAGGGAGGTTGCTACGCTTCGGGTACTTGGCGGGTAGTTTGCCGTACCCGTAGGGGTCTTGGGTGGGGTTTTGGCTATTCACCGCGACCGTGTTATCTGTTTTTGTTACAGGCTCGTACAAATTACAGATTACTAGTATATCCAATGTATTTATCTGTGATCTGAAATGTTTATCATTGCTTACTATTTAGGCGTTGCTTATGTTTTACAGACGCGCTAGCCCAGCCCCCGCTCTGTCGTTAGTTAAGTAACCTAACGGGTAATGATGGGGCCCAGTGGCGAATGCGAATGGCATAAGCGTACGTCATATTTTGGTTGTTTTCTGCAATGGTAGGGTTAAATGATGGGACGCATTAAAAGAACTAATGCAAGAATATCACGCATTAAAAGAACTAATGCAAGCAAAACATGCATTAAAAGAACTAATGCAAGAAAATAAACCAAGTATAAGTCGTTGGAACATTTTCGAAAAACCACTCGGTTCTTTTCAAAACAAACTTTTAAAATGCGGAGTTTGAGCCACTCCATTTAAAAGCTATCTCGTTTCATCGACTAAATCAAGTTCACTACGTTCACGGTTTCGCCAAAACCATTCGTAGCCCTCCGTCGTTTCATATGAATATTCAACAGTATTCAAGCTGTGTTTGTTGGCCTTAGTCAAGGCACAGTGTTTGGTAGCTGGTGGGTATTCATATGTTGCATAGATAGAATGCGTTGGTTTGGGACAGTCGTATTACCTTGTTGGCCTTAGTCAAGGGTATATACGGGTGGATTCAAATTAACCTGGACAACGACGGGTAGAACTTGACATGTGACTTATGATTTGTTGGCCTTAGTCAAGGTCATAAGAGCATGGGGCAAAAATATACATCGGGAGTTTCATAAGTACTGAAACTTGCTAGATTTGCATACCATTTGGAGTGTGATGATTCTGGTAGGATTCCTTCAGTTTCTTCACGCGATGATATTTGGATCCCGATCCTACTGTGAGTATATGCTACTCCTCGGAAAATTTCTCACTAAACGATCAATGCTATAAACCTAGTAGGTGCCTAGAAAGGTGTTAGCGGGGCTACGCCCCCAGGGAAAAGAGGTTCTTTAATTAAGGAACTTCGCGAAAGCGTTGGAAAACCTCCCTCGAAGTACCGACACCGGCCTGGCTGAACGGTTAAGCAAGTATTGTGCGGTGGGATTGATCCCGACTAATTCTTCCTTTATGGTTTGAGGAGGGATTCGAGAAACAGTGGGAGCCATCCTGTTTAGACAAACTAAAAACCACTCTAAACTTGCAAGAGCATCATGCTGAGTGTTTCTTCTTCTCTCTCTTAATTGCAGCGACCCTGTGACCGCACCTAGGTTACATCTAGAGAAAATATGACTGAACCTGACTGTTATGACTGGCAAAGGTCTGTCCAGATGTCCATTGCCCATGACAAGCTGGGACACCTCTTAACTAATCAAATCCCTGCTGTCTCAGGTCCAGTTTCCCCTGTCACGGATGTTCACATCCGCAGGACACCGGAAAAGGATTGTGCGAAAGCCAAGTGCCTCGTGTTAGCCTCAGTTAATGGTACAAACCAGAGGCAGCACGAGAAGATGGACTCAGTTTCTATCTTCCTCCATAACAAAGTTTTATATGGAGAGCAATCTCGTATCGCAAGATATGAGACCTCGAACGAATTGCTTCAAGCGAGGTTGGCTGTCGGGTCATCTGTAGGGGGCAACGTCCTTACAGAGACCAGCTATTTTAAGCTCACGGACCTGGAGACCACGTTGGAGAATGGGTCAAGTACTGACCTAATTCTACAGTCCCTGCCCTCTGCTTATACCCTGAAAGAAACCAGGGAAGAAAAAGGAAAAACAAGGGCAAAAGTTTCGGGACAGGATATGATTAAAGAGGGACGTTCCTATTGTAACGGGAATGAACTATGGCAGAGAGATTGCAGGGCTTGTAAAGCCAGTAGCCAGAATTCGAAGCATGTTGTGGCTTCGGCTTCGAGTGTGTTTGTAATTGAGAACTGTTTGTCAGTTAACCCTACTTCCTGGGTATTGGATACCGGATCAGGATCTCACATCTGTAATTCGTTACAGGGTCTGAGAAACCGTAGGGTTATCAGGAAAGGTGATATGACTCTCAGGGTTGCTAACGGAATGAGCATGGATGCTGTATCCGTAGGGGAATATCACCTAGGACTGACAACTGGGCAGATATTGATTCTGCGTGACTGTTTGTATGTACCAGGTGCGACTTGCAATATCATATCTGTATCCTTACTTTCTAAGGAAGGATATGATTTTGCTTTTGTAAGCGATGTAGTAAACATCCACCTAAATCAAGCATTGATTGGGTCAGGTACATTAAATAACGGTATATACGTATTGAATCAAGCTCAGATATTCAGTGTCCAGAACACACTTAAAAGAAAGTCTCCAGAATTAAATCAGGCTTTCTTATGGCATTGTAGACTGGGTCACATCAATGAGACACGGTTGACTAAGTTACATAAAGAAGGATACTTGGATCCGTTCAAGTACCAGTCTTATGCCACTTGTGAATCTTGTCTCATGGGAAAGATGACAAAGACTCCGTTCACTGGACACGGAGTAAGAGCGAGCGAGCTCTTGGGACTTATACACAGTGACGTGTGTGGTCCAATGTCTACACATGCGCGAAGCGGTTATTCATACTTCATTACTTTCACAGATGATTTCTCTAGGTTTGGACATGTCTTCTTAATGAAGCACAAATCCGAGGCCTTTGAGAAATTTCGAGAATATAAGAATGAAGTAGAAAAACAAACAGGCAAAAGTATCAAGATCCTAAGATCGGATCGAGGTGGTGAATACTTGAGTGCCGAGTTTCTGGACTACTTAAAAGAGAATGGAATTCTCTCTCAGCGTACTCCTCCATACACACCACAACACAACGGTGTATCGGAAAGAAGGAATCGAACCCTACTAGATATGGTTCGTTCCATGATGAGTAAGGCTGAGTTACCGCGATCTTTCTGGGGTTATGCACTGGAAACAGCTGCACATCTCTTGAACCAAGTTCCTACTAAGACAGTGCCTACCACACCATACCAGATGTGGAGTGGGAAGAAACCCTGTCTTAAATCCTTTAAGACATGGGGATGTCCGGCTTTTGTAAAAAAGCAACATGCGGACAAGCTCGAGGCACGCTCAGTACAGTGCAAGTTTGTGGGATACCCAAAGAACTCCAAGGGGTATCTTTTCTATTACGCAGAGGAGCAAAAAGTCCTTGTTTCTCGTCATGCCCGCTTCATGGAAACTGAGTTTTTAGAAAATCAGATAAGTGGGAGCGCAATAGAACTGGAAGAAATTCCAGAACCACAAGCTATTACTGAAACCTTAGTAGAACCAGAAGGTTCAGGGGAACCGGACATTCCTACGCCACTCCGCAGGAGTAGTAGGCAGTCTCATCCGCCCGAGAGATACTACGGTTTTCTCATAGACGGGGATAGAGAGGATTGCATCATAGATTATGATGAGCCTACTAGCTTCCAGCAAGCCATTCAGAGCGGTGACTCGGTAAAATGGCTGGATGCAATGCGGACCGAGATGGAGTCCATGTACACCAACAAAGTTTGGACTTTGGACTTTGCTCCAGAAGGGGTAAAACCCGTAGGCTGCAAATGGATCTTCAGAAAGAAGATTGGTGTAGATGGGCAGGTTGAAACCTATAAGGCTAGGCTCGTTGCAAAGGGTTTTCGTCAAAGACCTGGTTTGGACTATGACGAGACTTTTTCTCCGGTAGCCATGCTTAAATCCATTCGGATCCTTCTTGCCATTGCTGCCTTCCACGATTATGAGATCTGGCAGATGGACGTTAAGACGGCTTTCCTAAATGGAAATTTAGAAGAGTGCGTCTATATGGATCAGCCAGAGGGATTCAATCAGAGTGGGAGCAGCGGTAAAGTGTGCAAGTTGCTCAAGTCCATCTATGGACTTAAGCAGGCATCGCGGAGTTGGAACATCTGCTTTGATGATACTGTCAAAGAATTCGACTTTGTCAAAAACCCAGATGAACCATGCATTTACAGTAAGATTGTAGGGAGAAATGTGGTATTCCTCGTCTTGTACGTCGATGACATTCTCCTAATAGGAAATGATATTCCTATGCTACAGTCAGTCAAAGGATTCTTGTCACAGAGGTTCTCCATGAAGGACCTGGGCGATGCCAACTACATTCTGGGGATCCAGATCTATCGTGATAGATCTAAAAGGATGTTGGGACTTTCACAGTCAAGGTACATCGACACCATACTGAAACGATTCAGTATGGAAGATTCCAAGCGCGGTAATCTACCGGCTTGTCACGGAATCACCCTCTCCAAAGAGATGTCTCCCAAGACTGATTTGGAAAGGGCTCGCATGTCATCAATACCCTACGCATCTGCGGTAGGCTCTATTATGTATGCGATGTTATGTACCAGACCAGATGTAGCATACGCATTGAGCGTTGTAAGCCGGTATCAGTCAGACCCAGGGGAGAAACACTGGATAGCAGTAAAGAACATTCTCAAGTACCTGAGAAGGACTAAGGAGATGTTCTTGGTGTATGGCGGAAAAGACCTCCAGATTGAGGCCTTTGCTGACTCCAGCTTCCAGAGTGACAAGGATGACTCCAAGTCCATGTCGGGTTATGTCTTTACCCTCAATGGAGGGGCGGTTTGCTGGAAGAGTTCCAAGCAGGAAACCGTTGCTGACTCAACCATGGAAGCGGAGTACATAGCTGCTTGCGATGCCGCAAAGGAAGCTGTCTGGATGAAGAAGTTCCTCACGGAACTTCAGGTGGTTCCTACCAGTGTTGATCCAATACCGCTGTATTGTGACAACAACGGCGCTATAGCTTTAGCGAAGGAACCAAGGTCCCATCAGAAGTCCAGGCACATTTTGAGGCGGTTCCACCTGATCAGGGAGATCATTGATCGCCAGGAGATCGAGGTAAAGAGAGTAAAATCAGAAGATAACACTGCAGATCCATTCACCAAGGCCTTGCCCCAGACTCAGTTCGAGCGGCTGATCGAGATGATAGGTCTTCGATACGCCAGTACATGGCCTTAGTGCAAGTGGGAGATTGTTAGTGTATATGCCCTAGAGGCCATTACTGTATCATACTAGTATGTATATTACTTAATGGAAGCTTGGGATATTCACCTTGTATTGACAATCTTGCTCAAAATAGTAGTATGCTACTTGGTTTGTTTCTACTTCAATGTGTACATGTGTTTATTTTTGTATATCGCTTATACACATTAGTAGAGCCCTTAGGATCTTTGCTTGATTACCAGCGATGTGATGGCCGTCACACTAGTGGGGCTGGGTAATCTATAAGCACATCCTTATGCAGGTCCCTGGTCGCAGGACTATCGAGACAGGGCATCGATACTCCGGAGTAGACCAGCGCATGCGCTTCTCATCCCAGTGTGGGAGACGGTCTGTCCCACAGCCGTCAGTACGTCGTACTTGAGATAGTATGCGGGTGCTCGTTAGGTTACGGGTACACTGGACAGGACTCGTCGGGAACTGACTAGTTGGTATTATACCTATCGTCAGTTATCAGTTCCCAGGTGACATGAGTACAGCTTAGTCCGCTGACTTGACACTGTCACTCCGCCTCGAGTGTGTTCCCACTGTACTTTGATCACTACCCTACCACGGCTCAAAGGAGTCGTGCAAACAGGTAGTGGTTGGGTGCAGTCCCGAAGCACTTGGAGGCAGTGACGGTTAGACAGGATTCGTCTCTCCCGGTATTGGGGGTTGACATCGCGCTGTGTCTAGGAGAGCCATTACACGAGTAGTCCCTGGCCAGGGCAAACGAGATATACTGGTAGGTTTCCAGTGTTATCTCAGGGTGTATTGGGCTTCACTCCGGCACGACTTGTACCGCTATTGGGGGACTGACGTTTACCGCCCCCTAGGCCCGCCATGCGATGTATCAGACGAACAGACCGGACTGTATGGAGAATGTCACACTCAGGCTCAGTAGGAGTTCAGATGGGTTTCGCCTCGTCGGTCTTCTTGTCGGCATTACCTGGGGACCGTTACGCACAGCTAGTGCCGCTTGCGGTCTGTGGTTAAACCCACTGCCAGCGTAGTGTCGAGTCTTTAGAGTCCCACACAGAAAGCTTTTCGCCTTTAGGCAAAAGAGTAGAGGTCGCATGGTATTGCGACAGGTCGCATGGTTTTGCGACAGGGTTCGGTCACATCCGTGCACTTATGCACGTACAGTGTCCGGACAGTTTACACTAGCGGGCTTTGGTTTAAGCCAGATCCTAGTGTACCTTATGGGATTGGATTTATCCAGTTTGCATTCGTGTTCCTCGGAACGCGGATGCGGGTGTGTATGCACAGTTGACAGGGAGGCAGAGGCAGTGGATTCTCATTAGGGTTGTTGACAGTTGACCGTTGACTTTTGACTTTTTGCTCAACCCTAATGAGAATATGATATGTGATTAACTATTATATTAATTAAGTATTATGGTGATATGGTTGTTGACTTGTTGACTTTTGTTGACTTGTTGACTTTGGTGACTTGTTGACTTTTGTTGACTTGTTGACCGGTTGACTAGGCTTGACTAGTTGACCATCATGATAACCATGGTTATCATTTCATGCCAAAGACTTTTTTTTCTTGCTTGCTTTTTGAGTAAAATGAGTGCATGATATGATAACCTTATGGTTGCTTCTAACCATCACCAAAAGACTTTTTTTGATATGATGAGTTATGATCACTTTGGATTATGAGAGGGTGAGAGAGAAAAGAGAGCCTCATTCTTTCTTGCTCATTCTCTCTCTTGTTCTTGAGCTCTCCCCTTGCTCTCACCCTCAACCTCTTGCTCCCTCTCTTGATCTATGGTTCTCTTGTCTCATGAGTTGAGAATCAAGAACCATAGATAAAATCCAATTCTACTTCCTCTCTACTCATTCTAGTTCACTAGGTTTAGCAAACCAAGTGAACTAGTTTCTTCAAAGACCGAAGAAGGAGCTAAAGGTTGGAGCTTTCAAGTGGATCTATCTTCGGCGTACGGAGACGACGAGAAGGAGCCATCGGACCACCACCGGAGCTTGAAGAGAAGGAGTTCAAGTTTAGGTATAACCATCTTCATCCGAGTAGCTAAACATCTTTAGCTTAGTTTGCTAGTTTTAGTTTAGGTAACGATCCCGACCATAAGTTAGTCCATGTTGCCTCTTGCGATAAAAATTTTGATTTTATACCGTTTCCGCCTCCCCGTAAGAACCGGGGGTCGCAACGTGGACTTACATCAAGTACACATCTTAAGGGCTTTACCAACATGTAACTATAAGACAGTATCAAGAGACAAGTATACATGTTAAGATAAAGAGCAACCAGATAGCATACTATCATATCGAGCAAAAGTCCTCTCTATATATGTCCAAGCATCCAATATAATATACATCATCTGTACAATACTGGCCTCTAGGGCATACATACAACTAACACCATTGCTGCATACCATGACTACGAAATCTGGCAAATGGATGTTAAGACCGCCTTTCAAAATGGTGATTTGGAAGAGTGCGTGTACATGACTCAGCCAGAGGGCTTCGTAGACAGTGGGAGCAGCGGAAAGGTGTGCAAGCTGCTTAAATCCATCTATGGGTCGAAGCAGGCATTGCGGAGTTGGAACATATGTTTTGATGTGGTAGTCAAAGAGTTTGACTTCATCAAAAACATAGATGAACCTTGTATATACAAGAAGGTGGCAGAGAGTAAGGTTGTCTTCCTCGTATTGTACGTGGATGACATACTCTTGATAGGAAATGATATTCTTATGCTACACTCGGTCAAGCTCTTCTTATCACATAGATTCTCAATGAAAGATCTAGGTGATGCCTTCTGCATTTTGGGGATTAAGATCTATAAGATAGATCTAGACGGATACTAGGATTGTCCCAATCCAGGTACATTGACACCATACTAAAAATGTTTAGTATGGAAGAATCCAAGCGTGGGAACTTACCCACGATCTCTGGACTCACTCTCTCCAAAGAGATGTCTCCCAAGACTGATTTGGAAAGAGCTCGCATGCAAGGGATACCCTATGCTTCGGCAGTAGGCTCTATCATGTACGCGATGCTATGTACCAGACCCGATGTAGCATACTCACTAAGTGTAGTGAGTAGGTATCTAGCAGATCCTGGAGAGGATCACTGGACAGCTGTGAAGAACATTCTCAAGTATTTAAGAAGGACTAAAGAGATGTTCTTGGTGTATGGTAACGGTGAACTCCAGGTGGAGTTCTTTACCGATTCGAGCTTCCAAAGTGATAAGGACGACTCTAAGTCACATTCGAGATTTGCCTTTACCCTAAATGGAAGGTCGGTTTGTTAGAAGAGTTCCAAATAGGAAACCGTAGCAGACTCAACGATGGAGGCTGAATACATCGCTACCAACGATGCTGCCAAAGAGGCTGTCAAGATAAAGAAGTTCATCACTGAACTTGGTATGGTTCCGTCCATTGAGCATCCAATACCTCTGTATTGTGATAACAATGGAGCTGTGGCTTTAGCCAAGGAACCTAGGTCCCATCAGAAGTCTAGACATATTCTGAGGCGGTATCACCTGATCCGGGAGATAGTTGATTGCAGGGAGATCGAGGTCAGGAGAGTTGACACGAAGGACAACACTGCGTATCAACTCATGAAGGCCATTCTTCAAATACAATTTGAGAGACTCTTCAGGATGTTGGGTATGAGATACTACAACAGCTGGCCTTAGTACAAGTGGGAGATTGTTAGTTATGTATATGCCCTAGAGGCCATTGTTGTACATATGATGTATATTATAATGGATGCTTGGATATATATAGAGAGAGGAC
The DNA here is from genome assembly GCA_030015575.1 of Agapanthus africanus. NCBI lineage: Eukaryota > Viridiplantae > Streptophyta > Magnoliopsida > Asparagales > Amaryllidaceae > Agapanthus > Agapanthus africanus. The sequence goes on from CM057346.1 coordinate 285,329,036, forward strand.
TTTCTTTCTCGATATGATAGTAAGCTATCTAGTTTCATTTTATCTTAACGTGTTAACAAATACTGTTTTGTGATCACATGTTGATAAAGCCCTTAGGATATCTACTCGACTACTAGGACTATGATGAGATCATACTAGTGGGGCCAGGGTAGTCAATGAGTACATCCTATAATTGTTCCTAGTCGAGGGTGTATCAAGACAGGGCATCGATACTCCAGAGTAGACTAGCGTACATGCATCTTGACCCATATGATGGGCGATAGATGATCCCATATCCATTGGTGTTGGACATCAAACATGGTGTACGGGTGCTCAGTGGAGACTGGGTACACTGAACGGACTCGCCGAAAACTCCTGGATGGTATTATACCTATCGTCAGATAGCAGTTCTCCGGTGACACTTGTACAGGTTAGTCTGTAGACCCGAGATTGTCATAGAGTCTTGTGTGATTCCTACTGTTCTTTGATTTCGACCTTACCACGTCCAAGAGGGCATGCAAAACGGTGGCTTTTGGGTACAGTCCCGAATAACATGAAGGCAATGAGCGATAGGAGGGGTTTCGTCTCTCCCAGTATTGGGAGTTGATGTTGCGCTGTGTTCGATTGGCTACAACTGGAAGTCCCTGGCCAGGGATGATATGGAGATTTACTGGTAAGAGTTATCAGTAGTTTCTCGACCCGTTATGAGCCTTACATCGACACGACTTATCGGTTACTGGGGTCTGACGTTTACTACCCATAGACTGGATATACGACATATCAGACGAAGAGACCGGACTGTATGGTTGTGTTACTGATTGGATTCACAGGAGAATGTACAGGATTGCTTGTTGATCTTCTGATTGCTCAATAAACGGGTGGCTGTTACATTTAGCTGACCGCTTGTAGATTATGGGTGTTTGATATGATCATCACCTACTGCCGGCGTATTGACGATTCTTTAGAGTCCTACACAGAGGTTTCCTGGCTCAGGCAAAACGAAGTAGGAGCACATATGTGATATATGCGGGACCGAGAATAATACGATATGAGATACCGTATTCTATTCTCGCGATATGAGATATCGGCCGGGTATATGTTATATAGCCGGGTCATCGGATCAAGTGTTGATTCGATGAATTGGTACATGTTATATTAGTCGGTTATATGTAATATAGCCGGATTGTCGGATCAAGAGTTGATTCGATAATTTAATGTATAATTATATATGTGATATATTAAATTACGTTAGCTAATATAACCTCGCTTTATTGATTCATTTTCTCATTGGATAATACATTGATGTATATGCGATATATGTTAATTGTATTATTTTCTTTTGTTACAAAATATATTGTATATGTGATATATAATATTGTAAGAAGTTAGGGTTACAAATGTAATATGGTAGTTAAGTTTAAACCAAGTTAGGGTTTGGATTTGGGTTAGATTTTGGGTTAGCTTTTCCATGAAGCTTTCCTTTTGTAATTTTGCTTTGATATTTTGTGTAGATATTTGTTAACCCAACCCAAACCCTTAACTATAGTTTATTCTCTACATGAGTTAAAGCCTTCATTTATTAACTCATGGTTGCAATTGTAACCACAACAATTTATTATTCATCACAAAAGCTTTCTTCTTGTTCTTCTTCCTTGAAAAAGCTTTCTAGCTTTTTGTGTTGCGATGATTTAAAGTGAGAAATTGAAAACAATAGAGAGCAAAATTCCTACTTCATCATCCTCATCTATTCTAGCCACTTAGATTAGGGTGTTCACTTCAATAATACTTAATTAGAGAAGTGAGAGCTTGGGTTTGAGATTCTTCAAGGTAGATCATCTTCGAAAACGAACACTTCAAGTAAGCATGGATCATTCGACTTGTGGAGCCTCTCTAGAGTCCGGGAGTTCATGGATCGCGGCGAAGGGACTACTACTCGGAGCTTATGAGGTGAAGAAACGGACTACAAAGGTTGTAATTCCTCTTTCTTAGATGTAAAGTTGTTTACATGCAAGTTAACCCTAATTCTCTAGTTAAGATCTTGGTTTGGGTTTGTTTAGCACCCCAAAAATTTTAAAGTAGCATGATTAATGCTTGCCAAAACCTTGCTAAGCTGCTAAGCTAACCCTACAGTGAGTGGCACCGCGGATCCGCCGCCAAAACCAGTTCACAATAAATTCTATAGAAATCTGCTTTTATTTTTACTCCGGAATGGGCAAAGGTTGTAATTCTCCTGCTGGCCTCTGATGCTCTGCCTTGACTTTGCTGACAAGTCAGCAACCCGAAACAAAATCTATGACATCTCTCTTTATCCCTTCACACTAGTAGACTTCTCTCAAATCACAATACAACTTGGTGGAAACCGGATGAACACTATATACTAACTGATGCGCCTCCTCTAAGATCTCGCGTCTCAGTACCTCGGAATCTAACTCACATAGTTGAGTCCTAATTCATAGTATTCCCTGGTTGTCAATCACAAACTCTGAATCTCTGCCCTGTCGAACCTGCTCTAAGATCTCTGATAAACGAACGTCATCAGACTATGCCTCACGGATATGATCAATAACTGTGGATGTGCACAGACACGGACAAGTTGTCCCCCGGTAGACGTAAACTCGAACTGTACTCGGCTGTCATATAGTATCTGCCAATCTGCCGTCGACTGTCTCTGAACTGAGGTCAAACATGACAAGCTACCTCCGGGCCTCCGACTCAAAGCGTCTGCCACAACATTCGCCTTGCCCGGATGACAAGGAATCTCGCAGTCATAACCTTTCACTAGCTCCATCCAACTGTGCTATCTCAAATTGAGATCTCGCTGCGGAAAAAAAAGTACTTTAAACTCTTGTGGTCCGTGACTATCTGGCACGACTCGCCGTATAAGTAGTGTCTCCAAATCTTAAGTGTAAAAACCACCGCAGCCATTTCTAAGTCATGCGTGGAATAATTCTGCTCGTGCTTCTTCAACAGCCGAGAAGTATCGCAATAACCAACAAAACTGCCTAATCCTAAAGGCAAAGATAATACTGGCGCCGTAATTAAACGAGTCTTCAACTACTAAAAGCTCCGCTCGCATACCTCAGTCCAACGAAAAGAACTCCCTTCCGGGCCAACCCGGTCAACGTTGCAACTATCTATGAAAAATCCTGTACGAAATTTCAATAGCATCCGTCCAATCCCAAAAAGCTGCGAACCTCTATCACTGATACAGGTCTGGGCCAGTGCTGAACGACCTCGATCTTTTTCGGTTCCATATTTCTCATCTCTCGTAGCTACGTGACCTAAGAAGTCAACATCATCCAACCAGAAAACACACTTGGATAATTTAGCGAATAGCTGGTGCTCTCTCAAAGTCTGCAACGAAATCTTCAATTACTGCCTAGGCTCCACTCAGCTCCAAAAGTATACTAGGGTGTCCTCAATGAACACGATGATAGACTGGTCAAAAAACAACCTGAATATACGGTTCATCAAATCCATAAACGCTGCTGGGTCATTGGTGAGCTCGAACGACATCACCAAGACTCATAACGCCTGTATTGTATGTGAAAAGCGGTCTTCGGAATATCATCCTCTCGAACCCGCAACTAATGGTAACCTGATCTCAAGTCAATCTTCGAGAAATGTCCCGCACCCTAAAGCTAATCAAATAAATTGTCGATACAAGGTAAGGGATATCTGTTCCGCACAGTAACCCGATTCAACTGACAAAAATCGATGCACAAACACAACTGCCGTCTTTCTTCTTGACGAACAGAACAGGAGATCCCCAGAGTGACGCACTCGAACGAACAAGCCCCTTTATCCAACAAATCTTGCAACTGATCCTTCAGTTCTTTAAGCTCCGTCGGGTCAATCCGATATGGCGGTATAGAAAAAGGCTCCGTGCCGGAAATCAAGTTAAAGCAGAACTTAATATCACGCTCTGGCGACAAACCAAGCAACTCGTCAGGAAAACATTTGGAAACTCTCTCACAATCAGGACCTGGTCCAACGGGACCTCTGTGGCTCTAACATCACAAACATGCGCCAAGAATTCCTGACATCCTTTTCTCAAAAGCTGACTAGCGCGACAAGAAGAAATCAAACTGGGAAAGGCGACGCTACAGTCTCCCCAAAAACAACCAAGAACTGGCTTACTCGGAAAACTAAATCTAACTGCCTTCTTACGGTAGTCCACGAATGCATAACACGTGGCTAACCAATCCATGCTCAGAATAACGTCAAGGTCTAACATATCGAGATAGAGAAAACAATTTGACAGAAGAATCCCTATCTCCGATGCGAACAAAACAAACACGAACGAAAAACATTTCGAGCGACAAAAGACTCGCCTACTGGAATAATAACAACCAGCGGCAGATCAAACAAGGACGACTCTCGGTCCAATCTCGGTACAAAGTGCGTAGATACAAGTTCAAACAACAAAAGAAATACGCACATCGAAAGAAAACACTGAAATAACACCAGAAAGAATTACGCATCGGAAGAAACACCGAAAGAATAACTGTCACAACATCGTCTATCTAACCGCCTCTGAGCTGGCATACCGGTACAAATCCGCTTTGGTCCAGAAACGACCGAAATTTCAGAAATACGCTCCTCTAGCAGTAAGGCTGCATCCATAGCGGCTGCATAAGTGTCAAAATGCTGGGTGCCGATGGAAAGAAATAACTGCATGTCCAATCTCCACACGAACCTCTTTATTTATTTCTCTTCAGTGTTCACCAGGTAAGGAGCATATCGGACCGCTGAGTAAACTAAATGTCATACTCGGACACTGTCATCCCTGGAGTCTTGCGCAAAGGCTCGAAACTAAGAGCTCGGCATACCAAACTCTCTCTGGAAGGAAACGAGCAAGAAATACAGCTGTGAACTTATCCCAAGTCATAGGACGTAGATCTGCAACTCGGCCTCTCTCAATTGACTTGCACTACGTCTGAGCAAGACCTCTTTAGACGAAAACTCGCAAGCTTAATCCATATCTCGTTAGAACATCTCTGTGAACGACAAATCATAGCCATCCTATCGAGGATGGACAACGGATCCTCCGCTGCATCTATGCCAGTAAAAACTGGAGGCTTCAGCCTCAAAAACTCTTATAAGGATACGTAAATAATCTTGGTAACAACAGAAACAGCTTCCTATGTAGCAGGTACAATCACAGTCCCGGCAGTAGGAAGGACATCATCGGCTCTCGGAGCTCGGCTAGCCTCCACTAACAATCCAACCATCTGTCATAAGTCCTGAATACTCGAATCCAGCCTAGCTATCCATCCTGGTGAAGGCGGATCACTCTATCCCTGAAGGGTAGGCGTACCGCTCTGATCGGTCCTCGTCTCAGACGAGCCTGCTCTAATCTTATCCCTGGCGGCATCCCTCTAGCCCTCGATATCTCCGGCGGCATAGTGGCTGGAATAAGAAACAGGATCGATAGAAACATTGCGATCGAATCAAAGTGTTTCCGAAATCAAGGAAAGAAATACAAGAATATATATATATATATATATATATATATATATATATATATCCTAAGGTCACGCGGAGTATCGTATCGTAAGTATGCCGCGGAACATACACAAGCTACGTCACTCTGCTTAAGTCACCTACTCTATCTACCAAGGGTCATCCTACACTCAGAAAGGTAAAACCTATCGCTCTGATACCAACTTTGTCACGACCCGAAGGTACGGAATGTGACTGGCACTTAAACTACGAAACGTCTCAAGACGCAACGTAATCTAATTAAGCCAAAGCCCAGAAAACTAAACCGTTTAACAATTAGAGTGAAGGAAACTTGTTTTAAAGCAAATAGTTTTAACAAAATATGTCGCATTAAATATTTTAAAAACATTAAATTTTCCCGAAAATTTCGGCAGAGTCTCCTTTGTAAATACTGGCCCCCAAACGGGTACAACACATGAAATACATATAAAATAATGAATAAGGCATCCCCAAGCGGTCGCTAGCTTTTCACCAATGGCGGAATCACAACCACATGCAATATGTATTTCAAAAGTGCACAATAAGCATCAGAAAGCAAGAAATAAGAAAATACCACGTCGGCTCAAGTGAGCATCGACACCAAACACCACAAATACAAATATCACGAGTCTCACCGTCTAGTCAAATATACAAGGGTACATGGAGTATACTAGATACAATAATATACATGATGGAACAAAATATCCTCGCAACCCACATATGTGCAAAGTTGCAAATCGAGGAAATGAAGCAAAAGGTGATAGTACGCCCGCCGCTACTATGCTAACAGGTCGAACCTGGAAGATACTATGGCACAACGGGGGTGATTTGCCAACTCGTGAGTAGCAAGTAACATCTAATAAGGCTATCGTAAGTATGCATGCAAATGCGTCTCAACCTACACAAATCGATATAATACGATGTACACATGCATGCAACATGAATGCATAATCAAACACGAAACCTGAACAAGTCTGGTATGAGAAAATCTTTGTTCTTATCTTAGAAAAACCTCTGTGCAATAAACTGAAGTATCAATCAATGAAATCAACAGAAAATCCGTGTCAAGCATCGACACAATATATATATATATATATATATATATATATCTCAATGTCTCAATGTCCCAATATCTCAATATCTCAATGTCTCAATATCTCAATATCTCGGGCTCCGTCAGTCCGGATAGACTTATATCATCAAATCTCACGACTACGTCGGTATCCTCCGGATATCCACCGCGTCAAAATAACCGGTCGGTAGTGCTCCCCTGCTGGGCTCAACACCATCTGTGCGATCTTCTTGCCCCGAGGTACCGCACCGGGTCCCCCATATACCCGCAGACGGTGCATCCCCCTCCTCGAATCGGGTATATGATACCGTTCAAGAACCGAGAAAACACATGGTGGACGCCGCACACATCATATTACGAAAAAACCTGTCACGGCCCGTAATTTAGCACGTGGCCGGCACTTAAATTACGCAACGTATAAAGGCGTGACATAAATCTAGTAAGCCGAAGCCCAGAAAATCTAAACCTTTTTGCGGAAAATAGTGGGGGTGTAGTTTTGAAATAAAGGTATAATGAATCATGTTTTTCTTTAAATGCAAAGCTAATGAAACATGAAAATGCAAGTGGATTATACTACAATTGAAATCTTGTTTCGTCTTTAAAAATTTGGTCAGCACCTCTCTTGTATATTTTGATCAAAAAACAGATATACAACAATATATTGGCATCCCCAAGTAGGAGCTAGCTCTTCGCCAACCGGCGGAATCACAACCACGCAATAATATATATACGACGCCCAACGGTAAAGAATCAACCTAGAAAGAACAAATAAAGAGGCAAGACATCAAAACTCAAGAAAGCGATCATAAACCCATCGCTCTGAGTCTCGCACAAAACCCAAGTCTGACTAGGTCTACCAATATACAATGTCTCGTCCTGATCTGATGTGATCTGATGTGATCTGATGTGATGGAGTTTATCTAGATACAATAGAATATATCAGTATGAGAGTGGGCACGATCCAACATGTGTCCCACATACCAAAGCAAACACCCTGGATGAAGCAGTGTGCCAGCAATACCGCAACTGATCCCAAGCGGTCAAACCTGCAAGAACTGTGGCACAACGGGGGTGAGTTGGCAACTCGTGAGTAGAAAAACATCAGCAAGTATAAATCGAATAAAAAAATGATTTGCTAGGTCACTATATCCTGAAGATAATACTATGATATCTAGGGTGACCAAGTACGCCTATATGTCAACAATCAAGTCAATGCAATGACATATATATATAAACATCTGACATCATATGCTTATATGCCTGTAGATATCATCCACGTGTCCATCAACAACACAAACAATATCATGGAACCTGAGTGTCTCACACCGTCATTCGAACATCACTAAAACAAAAGCATGTATATATATATAAGGATATTAACCACTTGTGTCCATCAACGAGACATCAAAATCATGGAACCTAAGTGTCCAACATCGACACTCGAAATATCATGAAAACCCGTGTCCAGCATCGACACGTAAATGCTCATATCTCAAGCGCCGCATACTCATATCGGCTTTCATATCTATCTCATCTCAGGTGCCGCATCCTCAGATCAGTCCTCGTATCCATCTCATATCATAACTCCAAAATGGTATCCTCCGGATATCCGCCGAGCTCTGTACAATCACCGGTAGGTAGTGCTCCCCTGCTAGGCTCGCCGCCTAACAATACGAGTCTTCTTGCACCGGGATACCTCACCGGGTCCACCATGTACCCGCAGACAGTGCCTACCGCTCCTCGAATCGGGTACACTCACTGCTCAGAACCGAGAAAACTCATGGTGGACACCTCGAAATATCATATTAAGAGAAACCGCATTTTTAAAACAATACACAATTACCTTTGAAATTAAACTGCGGTTCTCAAATCCAGAGATCTCATAAAAACAGCATCTCAATGCATATAACCATAAAGTACAATGAATGCAACATAGAGTAGTAATATGAGCATATCCGGTATATCATGCAAGAATGTCAAGTGATAATACTGAACAATGAATGTACTTTTACTTTTAAGATTAATATCATGATAGGGCAGTTCTCCTGTGTAAATGGCACGACAATTCTATTATATAAGTGGCATGGCAATTACCGATGAAGAATGTGTGTGAGCCGGCAAATCTGTGTATGTGTAACATGCGCATCAACGGTAATTGTGCAGGTGTACTAGCAATTGATATCATATAGAATTAAATTCTGGCACGTAGTGTGTACATCACGAGGGGTAATATCTTACACAACATGAACAATAAATGGGTATACCTATCTATACGTGAAACATAAGGTCACATCTAAACGATACACATCATCGTTGAAAATAGGTATAGTTCAGGTGGCAATCTTTATATCGGTAATCCCGCCTCATAACATCCGATATGACAATAATCATCGATCATCATCCTCAATTCATTAGCACGGATCAATCATCCGGTACATCTCATTGCGTACGGTATTCCATCGTACGGGGTCATCAAACAAAATAGAGAATCTATCAACCTATACAATAATGAGGGTATGGATCTAAAGTCTCGTACAGCATATTACTCATTGTACTCATAAATATATATATATCTATACACATATATCTCAAATCACATTTGAATAAACGTCATATCTTATTAATTTTCACAACACATCTATCTTAGTCTCGTGTCGTGTTTATCGATCTCGATCTCGTATTATACCATTATCAACTCATACTTGTCCTCTTTCAATTCATATTCATTAGTGTCAAGTTTCATCATATCATCCCTTTACTAAATCTTACTAAATCCTAAAATTAGGTTATCTTAAGCTCGTAGCATATCCTTTATCAAATATAATCATAAAACGATCTTCAATATCAATAGTTGCGGGGGTGCTATACGCCATCCACCCGATTTCTCCCGTAGATATAAATCTACTCACCTGCTAAACTCATCGCTTAGCTGATGTCGATGTGATTCGTCGTCTCGGAAGTCCACGCGAAGGTACCTACAAATCAACACATATCGCCACATTATGAAAACCAAATCCGGAAAACCGATACGGCACACGGTGCGCTCATAGGTTAGAACCTATAGCCTACGCATGCAAAAATGACCAAACAACTCTCGTCGTTGACGTACAAATATCAAACGACGAAATCTCATAACTAATATCAAAACCAGGAATTCCAAAATACTGAAAACATAACCAAAAAACCATCCCAATATGCTCCCAGATTTTGGCTCAGGTAATCTGGGACAAAAAGGAAAATACAGTAGCTATGTTATAAGGTATATAAGCTACATGCAAAACCCCAACACAATTCCCTAAATTTTGGCCGGCCTATTGGCTACAGTAACCGCCACCGCCGGCCATGCATTGGAGTTTGGGCCTCGTCTTCTCGTGGTGGTCTCCTATTGGTCTAGCTGGGTTAATGTATATTTTTGATTTTTTTTATAAAGGTCCCGAGTTGCTCCAGATTCCCTGTAAACCTCCAAGAATGTCACAAAACCGACACGGAAAGTTTTTAAGTTCGTGTATCGGGTTCTAAACTCATTTCCAGGCCTCTAAATCAATCTCTAAGGTCTTAAAAACACTCACTAAAGCTCAATTAACCACTTAACAACAACTTGTAATTTTCTAAGATCACATATCCTATTTAACTCAAATTCTAAACTAAAATACGATATTTAACACAAATACATATCTAAAGTGAAGGGATTACCTCATTAGCTACTTGGGAAAATTCTTGAGTTACCCTAAGTCTTCAAAATCCAAACTTGAAGGGTTCTAATGGTTTAGAAAAGGTTTGTACATATTTTATGTGAAGGTTGCATATGGTTTTGGCAAGGAAATGATGATGATGCATGGAGGTAGTGTGAAGGGAATGAAGCATGTAGCAAATGATGAAGAAAGAAATGGGGAATGAGGAATGGGCAGCCAAGTCACTCTCTTAGGCTCACTCTTACAAATATCTCCCCCTGCACTCACTCTCTCACAAATATCAATTTTGTTTCTTTCACATAACTCATGGCATCAATTTATTCCATTCACACTCAAACACTTTTCATTTTCTTTTCTTTTCTTTTCTCTTTACTCATTCTCACAACTTCTCTTTGTTATCATAAGGCACAAGTCACAAATACAAAAACCAACATGTACATGACATGGTGCACAATTCACGGAAAAATGTAAAAACACGTATTTGACCAAAAATCCGATAAATATCACAAAAATAAATAAATCATTTTAATCTCCGATAAATTTCCAAATATTGGTATATACTTATACCATTTTACGAAAAATCCCTATTCGCAAATCGAAAAGTTTTCGCGAAATATATTATTTTAATATTAAATTTCCAAAAATAATATTTTATATTTTCTGAAATGTTACAGTCTTCCCCTCTTAAATAAATTCGGTCGCCGAATTTAAATTTAAACCCCCAAATACTAAAACATTTCAATAATCAGCTCAAATCAACGGGGCTCCAAATCACAGATGATACAGAAATACCACAGCGCATCATGTTCACCTGAAAACGAGTGCGAAACTCAAAATCAACTCCGTCAAGCATAATGCAATCATCGAAGTTATAAGGGAGATGCAAATCTCGAAATCCAAAACCATACTCAATGATGCTATAGTCAAAATCATAATACATATATATACGCATCCTTGTAAAACCATTTTAAAAACTGAATAACTCATGCTAAATCATTTCCAATTCTCTGTGCTATGCATAGCTCACGGCACAAGTGGCGGACGATCATTTGTAAAGTAGTAAATATATACCTATATATGTTTTGCTTAAATTATACGTCCTGCCTTTTTGAAATATCCCAGAAGGTTCTCTTGTAAAATTTCGTGTCACTCGCGGACACGTATTAAATAGCGAGACTATAGCTCCTTTTTGAAAACCTTTGGTAACTTTTTATGCATGCAAAACTATTTAGGCACTGTCCTCTCATGCTCGACTACTATACAACATAGTTCCATCATCAAAACGCGATACTCATAAATAAAATCAGCCTCAAAAGACGTATCCAACATCACATGTGTCTGGTGCGCACGGAAAACCAAATCCAATACAAGTGCAACAATATGCACAAAAGCAAAACTAAGTGCAACAGGTGCGCATGAAAGCATCTGTCCAGTACAACGGATGTGCACGACAATAATATCAAATGGATCTATAGTACATGAAAATCTTAACCCAGTGCAACTAACATGCACGAATGAAAATCCCAATCAAGTACATCCAACATGCACGAATAAAAATCTCTATCGAGTGCACCCGATGTGCACAAAATATCATATCATGCGCCCAATGTATGCGAAAATCCAATCAAGTGCGTCTGGTCCGTATAAAACATCCAGTGCAATTGTATGCACGATAACGAACATCAAGTGCAGACGCTCATGAAAACATAAATATGGTGCAACAAATGCACAAAATACAAATCCGGTGCAACCAATGCACGAATATAAATCTCTGATGCTCACAAAAACAACACCGAGTATACCAAGGTGTATAGAATCATAAACGTGTGCAACTGTGTGCACAAAACATGAATCAATGCACTCCAAGCACATATAAGCTATACCGAGTACATAAGTAAAGGCAAGTGCATATAACATGCACGAAATCAAATCGACAGTATCGAATCCACTAAACCTTAAATACGTGCTACAAAGGCACAAATCGATACCAAGTGCTATAGATATGCACAATCATAAATCTCAATGTAGCGGTGTATAAAATATAAATCAAGTGCAACAACTGTGCACAAAATATACATCTCCAATAGGTGCAGCCATGGTGTACAAAAACATATTCACGAAACCCAATCATCGAAACTCAAGTCCAAACGATAAAAGTGTGATACTCAGATCACAAAATGCAAATCGCAATAACTGACATTGAGGTACACCTCCTACAATGTCGAAAAATATGCCGGTGCGCCCAAAGCTGGCAGAGCAAGATCATCTACTTACCTCCGGCTCATGGTCTAGCATCTCCGGTCTCTGGGTTACATGTTCCACTCTGGATTACCAATCTCGCAATCCTTCTGCTCGTCGGCCCGGTCAGGTATACTAACGGAACACTCTGGAACTCCTCTGATCACCGTCTGGCTAATCAACATGACCACTCTCGAATGGCACATTACTGACGGCAGCATCTGACCCTCTAAATATGCACGCTATAACTGATCCTGGGTGCAAATCTCTATCGTTGCGGTGTCCTGGAAAGAACCTGCTCATGGCTTCTTCCGATCTCACCTATGCTGAACTATATGAATGTTGGCACTTTTGCTTAACTCTTTTCTCATAACCGGACAGCTGTGTCTTCAGCACGAATTTCATCTGAAATTTGGCTGTATCTAACGCCTCTGCACACATATCAATCCTCTGGCATCAACGGAGAGTAACAACCGCTCGCTAACATCTCGCACGAACTTCTTGTTCTACTCGTCTTTATTATCGTCCACTTTGACGTCATCTCTTGCTGTCTGCATATTGCAATTCATTCTCGGCTACGGTCAATCTGGAGTCTCTCATACAGACTCAAAATTATGAACTCGGTATCTTCATCACTCTGTAGAAGATATCTAGCCAAACACATCCTCAGGAACTCGTCCAAATCATCGGAGGAATATACTTTATTTGTCCGTTCTTGATCAACTCACAACACATCAGGTGAGGTCCTTCTATCCGAAACTGGTCAACATACCGATCTCACATCGGAGCATCAAACGAACAACTTCCACTCTCGATCGATCTACTCTAGATCTAAGTAAGATCCTTCAACTGGAATTCTTCAACTCATCTGAGGCTGCATCGGCATATCAAATCTGACGAATCATAACAGTCGCTCCACTCGAGATAGACTAGCTACCTCCTGTCATATCTCTGCCTAAAAGCTCCAGCGGTTTCAGCTCATAAGATCTGGAAACGACATCCCATCAATCTCAGCAACAGCTGGGTCGTCTGTCTACATAGTAGACAACATCACAATCTCTGAGGTATGTTGTACATCAACAGTCCTCTCAATCTAGCAGCCTCTATCAATGGCCCGATCATCCGGTGCAAAACCGAACACTCTCCTCAACGAGAGATCACAACACAACACTATACCTACACGTCCCCATGTCACCAGAAACAACATCAAGGTCAGTCCTCGTCCGTGACGAGCTCGCTCTGACCGCATCACTAGCAGCAGCACAACATACGCTCAAACTATGGCGACAGGAACCTCAAGCAGGTATCGATGATGATAGATCAAATGAACGAAATAAATAAAAAGATCCCAAATGGATATATGATCAAAGTAACGAATAGTATCAAAGATCTCAAAATATATACATCCTAAGGTTTCTTAAGTGGAGTATCATATCATAAATATATCGCGGAACAAACGTACGGTACGTCACTCTACTCAAGCTACCTACTCCATCAATCAAGATCAACCTATGAAACGAGAGTTCGGGTCTAATACCTCTCCGTTAAGTCTAAGTTCCGTAAGGTCAAGCCTTGGTTCCGAAATATATACGCCCTAGAATCCGCATAGTCAAACCCAGACTCAAATCAAGATTAAACCAAATGCTCTAATACCAACTTTGTCACGACCCGTAATTTAGCACATGACCGGAACTTAAATTACGCAATGTCTAAAGGCGTGATGTAAATCAAGTAAGCCAAAGCCCAGAAAATCTAAACCTTTTTGCGGAAAATAGTGGGGGTGCAGTTTTGAAATAAAGGTATAATGGATCATGTTTTTCTTTAAATGCAAAGCTAATGAAATATGAAAATGCAAGTGGATTATACTACAATTGAAAACATGTTTCGTCTTTAAAAATTTGGGCAGCACCTCCCTTGTATATTTTGACCCAAAAACAGATATACAACAATATATAGGCATCCCCAAGCAGGAGCTAGTTCTTCGCCAACTGGCTATATCACAAACACGCAATAACATATATACGATGCACAACGGCGAAGAATTAACCCAGAAAGAACAAATAAAGAGGCAAGACATCAAAACTCAAGAAAGCGATCATAAACCCATCGCTCTAAGTCTCGCACAAAACCAAAGTCTGACTAGGTCTACCAATATACAATGTCTAGTCCTGATCTGATGTGATCCGATGAGATGGAGTTTATCTAGATATAATATAATATATCAGTACGAGAGTGGGCATGATCCAACATGTGTCCTACCTACCAAAGCAAACACCCTGGATGAAGCAGTGTGCCAGCAATACCGCAACTGATCCCAAGCGGTCAAACCTGCAAGAACTGTGGCACAACGGGGGTGAGTTGCCAACTCGTGGGTAGAAAAACATCAGCAAGTAGAAATCGAATAAAACAATGATTTCCTAGGTCACTATATCCTGAAGGTAATACTATGATATCTAGGGTGACCAAGTACGCCTATATGTCAACAATCGAGTCAATGCAATGATATATATAAATAAACATCTGACATCATACGCATATATGCCTGTAGATATCATCCACGTGTCCATCAACGACACAAACAATATCATGGAACCTGAGTGTCCCACATCGACACTCGAACAACATGAAAACATAAGCCTGCAAATATATATGAGGATATCAACCACGTGTGTCCATCAACGGCACATCAAAATCATGGAACCTGAGTGTCCAACATCGATACTCAAAACATCATGAAAACCCGTGTCCGGCATCAACACGTAAATCATCATATCTCAGGCGCCGCATACTCATATCGGCCCTCATATATATCTCATCTCAGGCGTCGTATCCTCAGATCGGTCCTCATATCCATCTCATATCATAGCTCCAAAGCAGTATCCTCCGAATATCCATCGAGCTCTGTACAATCACCGGTAGGTAGTGATCCCCTGCCAGGCTCACAGCCTAACAATATGAGTCTTCTTGCCTTGGGGTACCTCACCGGGCCCACCATGTACCCGCAGACGGTGCCTACCACTCCTCGAATCGGGTATATTCACTGCTCAGAACCGAGAAAACTCATGGTGGACACCTCGAAATATCATATCAAGAGAAACCGCATTTTTAAAACAATACACAATTTCCTTTGAAATTAAACCGCGGTTCTCAAATCTAGAGATCTCATAAAAACAGCATTTCAATGCATATAACCATATAGTACAATGTATGCAGCATAGAGTGGTAATATGAGCATATCGGGTATATCATGCAAGCATGTCATGTGATAATACTGAACAATGAATGTACTTTTACTTTTAAGATTAATATCATGATAGGGCAGTTCTCCTGTGTAAATGGCACGACAATTCTACTATATAAGTGGCATAGCAATTACCGATGAAGAATGTGTGTGAGCCGGCAAATCTGTGTATGTGTAACATGCGCATCAACGGTAATTGTGCAGGTGTACTAGCAATTGATATCATATAGCATTAAATACTGACACGTGGTGTGTACATCACGAAGGGTAATATCCTACACAACATGAACAATAAATGGGTATACCTATCTACACATGAAACATAAGGTCACATTTAAACTATACACATCGTCATTGAAAATAGGTATGATTCAGGTGGCAATCTTTATATCGGTGATCCCGCCTCATAAAATCCGATATGACAATAATCATCGATCATCATCCTCAATTCACTAGCGCGGATCAATCATCCGGTACATCTCATCGTGTACGATAATCCATCGTACGGGGTCATCAAACAGAATAGAGAATCTATCGACCTATACAATAATGAAGGTACGGATCTAAAGTCTCATACGGCATATTACTCATTGTACTCATAAATATATATCTATACATATATATCTCAAATCACATTTGTATAAACGTCACCTCTTATTAATTTTCACAACACCTCTATCTCAATCTCGTTTCGTGTTTATCGATCTCGATCTCGTATCATACCATTATCAACTCATACTTGTCCTCTTTCAATTCATATTCATTAGTGTCAACTTTCATCATATCATCTCTTTACTAAATCTTACTAAATTCTATAATCAGGTTATCTTAAGCTCGTACCATATCCTTTATCAAATATAATCATAAAACGATCTTCAATATCAATGGTTACGGGGGCGTTATACGTCATCCACCCGATTTCCCCCTAGATATAAATCTACTCACCTGCTAAACTCCTCACTTAGCTGAAGTCGATGTGATTCGTTGTCTCGGAAGTACACGCGAAGGTACCTACAAATCAACACATATCGCCACGTTATGTAAACCAAATCCGGAAAACCGATACGGCACACGGTGTGCTCATAGGTTAGAACCGATAGTATACACATACAAAAACTACCAAACAACCCTCGTCGTTGACGTACAAACATCAAACGACCAAATCTCATAACTAATATCAAAACCAAGAATTCCAAAATACGGAAAAAATAACCCAAAACCATCCCAATATACTCCCAGATTTTGTCTCGGGTAATCTGGGACAAAAAGAAAAACACAGTAACTATGTTATAAGGTATGTGAGCTACAGGCAAAACCCCAGCACAATTCCCCAAATTTTGGCCGGCCTATTGGCTACAGTAACCGCCCCCGCCGGCCTTGCATTGGAGTTTAGGCCTCATCTTCTCATGGTGGTCTCCTATTGGTCTAACTAGGTTAATGTATATTTTTGATTTTTTTATAAAGGTCCCGGGTTGCTCCAGATTCCCTGTAGACCTCCAAGAATGTCACAAAACCGACACGGAAAGTTTCTAAGTTCGTGTATCGGGTTCTAAACTCATTTCCGGGCCTCTGAATCAATCTCTAAGGTCTTAAAAACACTCACCAAATCTCAATTAACCACTTAACAACAACTTGTAATTTTCTAAGATCACATATCCTATTTAACTAAAATACGATATTTAACACAAATACATATCTAAAGTGAAGGGATTACCTCATTAGCTACTTGGAAAAATTCTTGAGTTGCCCAAAGTCTTCAAAATCCAAACTTGAAGGGTTCTAATGGTTTAGAATAGGTTTGTGCATGTTTTATGTGAAGGTTGCATATGGTTTTGGCAAGGAAATGAAGATGATGCATAGAGGTAGTGTGAAGGGAATGAAGCATGAAGCAAATGATGCATGGAGGTAGTGTGAAGGGAATGAAGCATGAAGCAAATGATGAATAAAGAAATAGGGAATGAGGAATGGGCAACCAAGTCTCTCTCTTAGGCTCACTCTCTCTCACAAATATCTCCCCCTGCAATCACTCTCTCACAAATATCAATTTTGTTTCTTTCACATAACTCATGGCATCAATTTATTCCGTTCGCACTCAAACTCTTCTCATTTCCTTTTCATTTCTTTTCTTTTTACTCATTCTCACAACTTCTCTTTGTTCTCACAAGCCACAAGCCACAAACACAAAAACCAACATGCACATGATATAGTGAACAAGTCACGGAAAAATGTAAAAATACGGATTTGACCAATATCACAAAAATAAATATATCATTTTAATCTCCGATAAATTTCCAAATATTGGTATATACTTATACCATTTTACGAAAATTCCCTATTCGCAAATCGAATAGTTTTCGCAAAATATATTATTTTAATATTAAATTTCCAAAAATAATATTTTACATTTTCTGAAATGTTACAAAACCGCAATTTCTACTTTAAAATGATAATAGATTTATAAAATCCTTGCGGTTTTCCCTAAAATCCATAAATCTCATAAATACTGAAATTCTCGAGAAGAATCACAATATGTAAACATGTCGGTGATGATGGATGTCTATGATATGATAGTATATACCATGCGAAGTATGACCAGAAGCTATGCATGAACGATGGTGCAATGAAGTATATATATATAAGTAGCAATCCAACGTATCCAATCCTGATGAGATGAATATACAACTATAAGTCTACATATCATATATGATGCAAATGCATGGGTATCGATTCTAAGCAAGTTCTATTGTGTTCGTGATATAGCAATTATCAATGGCGTGTGTGTTCGCTTGAATAGTGCACGTGCAGCATGAACCAATGGTAATAGTGCAAGTGACCTATAAGATAATATCATATATATCTATGATGATGCAATGCAATGAGATGAACGACTAGGAGACTATGCATATAAATATAGGCATTACTAGAAATCCTGACTATCGGGCGCCTCATGCCATCCAGACGATTCCCCCGTAGATGTGTACATCTACTCACCGGGACGCCTCGGCTAGTCTGATCTGATCTCAGCCTTGCCATTTCCGCGCCACATTCGACACCTCTGCACCCGATCCTAGAAACGTACACAAGGAAATAAGAGAATAAATATATAAATAGTCGCAGACACAAACAATACAAGTCAACCACGCGTACTAACTAAACGCATACGCACTTGGTGCACAAAACGCGCTCGCGACAATGCCACAAACCACAACTAGGGTCGCTATACGTGGCAACTACCAAACCAAAAAACCCAATCGCACCAATCGCGCATTCACAACATACAAAATATTATATGAAATAGATTGTATATCATCAAAATCTCAAACTTAATTAAAATCGATTTATTCCAAAAACCTAGTAACCAACAACTTACCATATTAGTTCAAATCTAAATGTTTTAACAAATCTAGTGGGCACAATATTCACTTAATAAGCTAATTAAGCCACACAATTACTAACTATGTTTTAATTTCACCTATTTACACACTAATTATAAGCTTAGTTTGCAAAATTATATAATTAAGATAAATTAATAGTAACAATTAGCAATTTAGCAACTAGCTTAAATTTTGCATGCATTAAGATATTACACTACACCTTGTAACCATAACCAAGTGGTAAAAACCCTAACTTGGATCCAAACCCTTTTCTTGAAAACTAAACCTTGCAATTAAAACCATAATTAAACACCTAATTAGCTTAGATTGAAGTAATTAACTAACAAATTAACCATAAGGTTAGGATTTATGCCTCACAATTTTGTAGATCTAACTTGAAAAATCTTGGCCTCTAAAATGCTAACTTGATCCAAGAACCATGCTAGTTTTGATCAAGGAATAATGGGTATAGGTTTAATTAGGAGTTAGTGGAAATTTGTGTGGATTTTTGAGTGAATTTAGAGGATTTTGGCATAAGAAAATGAGGAAGAACAAGGGGGGCTGCTGCTGCTGCTCGGCCAGCAAGAGAGGGAGAGGAGTGAGGTGTTGTGTGTGGGTGTGAAGTCAAGAAAAAAGCCTATAACTCATTTATCTAAACACCATACCTCTTTGTTTATTGATTTCTTTTTAATTTCTTTTCTATTTAAACTTTGAAGTGGAAAAAGAAGTGGGGAATTGGGGAATGGGAGTAGCCCAAGGCTCGGCCAGAAAAAAGAGAGGGGATAGAGAGAGTGTAAGGGGGTGTGTGTGTGTGATGAAACATCCCCAATTATTACACCCATTAACTCATATTTTAATTATCTTATTTTCTTAGTTAGTAATTATCCTAGAAATATCTAGAACCATTGAGAAAATTTTTAGAAAGAGAGAACATGTTACAAAATAAGTTTTAAGTTGTCATGGTGCACTAAATTTGTATTAACCCATTCTAATTTGTAATTTAATACCAATTAAATGTATAAGTGAAGGCTTAAAATAATATTTAAAAATAATTAATTAAGGAAAATATTTAAGTAAACTAAAAATTTTTAAGAGACTAATTAAATATCAATACTAGCCATTATATAGCTAGAATAGGTATATTTAAGTATATGTTGAAAAACAATTATATCTTGGTTCTTACAGAAAACACCAGTTATTTTATCGATTATCGGAAATTTCACCTAAAGGATTTTTAAAACGTTACAATATTCCCAGATGACTTCATTGTTTTAAACACACAACCTATAGCTAACCCCCGGAATCAAATTCCGGTGATACCCGGTCACCCATTCCTTGCAACCTTAAATGCTGTAATCAATTATCGAAATGGTTCGATGAACCTATGTTTTGGCAACATGACAATTGAACTCAACATTTTTAGGTTAGAGAATCAGCCATCCGAACTAAATGCTCATATACTAGATGTTTGTTCCATTCAGGAGATCGCCCCCGAGGACTGTGAATTTGAGGAATTCTTGTTTGATCACAGTAATCTTGACGCCACTAGTGCGTTCCTCTTTGAACCTGCTGCTTCTTCCGCTTCCAACAACGATTACGAGTGCTTCACGTTTTCAAACGATCTTGGCTTGTCACCACCTGAGTTTAAATATTTTGAATTTTCGAATGCGTTAGTTGAACCATCCGACTCGGTCGCATATACTCACTTTGAGCCCTTGTTGGAATCTTTTAAGTTCGAGACATTTTCTCCAATCTTGCATTCAGTCATTTCACCTCCTACGCTCGAACTCAAGCCTCTGCCGTCTCACCTCAAGTATGCTTACTTAGATGAGAACGAGACCCTTCCAGTCATCATCTCGGCTTCTCTAGCTCTAGAGCAAGAGAAAGCCCTTCTCACGGTCTTGCAATTCAATCAGCAAGCATTCGGATGGACGATGGCGGACATCAAGGGGATTAGTCCCCTGATCGTTGAACATCACATTCACCTGATGGATGATGCCAAACCAGCTAGGGATCCACAGAGGCGATTAAATCTAGTCATGAAGGAGGCTGTGAAGAAGGAAATCGTCGAATGTCTAGATAGTGGTATCATTTACCCTATTTCAGATAGCCAATGGGCCAGTCCTATACACGTTGTCCCTAAGAAGTCGGGCATTACGGTCATCACAAACGAGGCGAATGAGTTGATCCCTACTCACACCCAGACCGGGTGGCAAGTATGCATTGACTATCAAAAACTCAACGCCACAACGCGGAAGGATAACTTTCCACTGCCATTCATTGACCAAATGCTCGAAAGATTAGCTGGACATGAGTATTACTGTTTTCTGGATGGTTACTCAGGCTACAACCAGATTCCCATCGCCGAGAAAGACCGGGACAAAACCACTTTCACTTGTCCTTTCGGCACATTCGCATATCGCCGTATGCCCTTTGGGCTATGCAATGCTCCCGTTACCTTCCAACGGTGTATGATGGGAATTTTCTCTGACATGGTTAAGAAATTTTTGGAGATATTCATAAATGATTTCTCCATCTTTGGCGATTCTTTCGATGAGTGTCTGCAATATCTTGACGCTGTCCTTACCCGATGTAAGGATAAAAATCTCACTTTAAATTGGGGAAAATGCCACTTCATGGTACGTGAAGGTATTGTCTTAGGACATATCATTTCGCAAAATGGCATTGAGATTGATAAAGCAAAGATTGATGTCATTTCCGACCTTGCTCCTCCTAAATGCGTCAGAGATATCTGATCCTTCCTTGGCCAAGCCGGTTTTATAGACGGTTTATCAAGGACTTTAGAAATATTGCTAGACCCTTGACTCTTCTTCTAGCCAAGGATACCACGTTCAACTTCGACTCGAGCTATTTGACTACTTTCGAATCACTGAGAAGCTCACTCACCACTGCTCCCGATCTTTCTTCACCTGACTGGACGCATCCTTTCGAGATTATGTGTGATGCATCTGTAAGTGCACGGCGGCGCCCCGGCCGTCAATCCGAGGCCAAAATGCGGAAGCGTAACTTTTACTTTAACTTTTGAACCGGCACCACCGTGTACAAAGTTTCCGGATCGGGCCATTAATCTAGTCCTAGCTAACTAGAGAAGGGGTAGAGAGATATACCGAGCGATCCGTGTCCTTCGGTCTTCTCGTCGTCGTCCCGATCTCCTGCGGAATGTCAGGTCTCCACCTCCTCGCCGGAAGGGCACCACGTCGCCGGCTTCTTTTACGGGCTCCCACCTCTGGACCGAGGCAACTCGGGCACGAAGTTGGCGAGCCGACGTGCCTGAGAATTGCTGTAGAATATAGTGTTGTGCTATGTCTCATTTGGGGTCACTAGAAGTTGCCCATTTAGTAGAGGAAAGGAGTTGTGGAATTTTTGTGGAGCTATGGGATTTTTACAAACATGAGGAGAACAAAATCCCACCCAAAAAATATTGGTCAGCCGCTCCCCAATGTGGCCGGCC
The DNA here is from genome assembly GCA_030015575.1 of Agapanthus africanus. Taxonomy (NCBI): domain Eukaryota; kingdom Viridiplantae; phylum Streptophyta; class Magnoliopsida; order Asparagales; family Amaryllidaceae; genus Agapanthus; species Agapanthus africanus. The sequence goes on from CM057346.1 coordinate 285,351,588, forward strand.
AATGCAAGAGGGAATGCGAGGAGAGTATGAATGAGGTAGCCACCAGAATAATGCAAGAGAGAGAAAAAGGTCATGATAATGAGCAATGATCACAATCAAAGAACCTCACTCCAAAACCCAATCATGACCAACAAAGGTCAAGCCATCTTGAAGTCATGGAGTCAAATGAAGGTACAATCATCATGAAGCAACAATATGCAAAGAACACCCTCCACAAATGCTAATTTGCACAAATGCAAATAAGCCCTCCTCCATCAATTTTCAGCCAATGAAAGATACAAAGAAATATGGCCGAAACGGAAAACAAACTGGCAACTCCAAAAACTAATCCCGTAATAAATTACAGGAAAACCCCGCTACTGTATATACATACCCGCATTTGTATTCCAACCGAAATACAAATGCAATGAGACAAAATCTACACTGTACTATACTAGGATCCGGCTTAAACCAAAGCCCGCTAGTATAAACCGTCCGATCATGATCCGTGCAATACCGCAAGTATCTGATCGAACCTTGCCATATCTCCATACGGCCTCTACATCGTTTTGCCCGAAACTTGAGAAAACAGTCTATGGGGGACTCTAAAGACTCGTCAATACTTTGGCTGTGGATTTAACCACAAGCACGTCAGAGGTATTAGCCATACGTAACGGGCTACCAGGTATTGACCAAAAGGGACATCGATGAGCGAACTCATCCTGACACCATACTGAGCCTGTCAGTGACAATATCTGTACAGTTCGGTCCGTTCGTCTATGAGCATCGCATGGCGGGCCTAAGGGGTTGGTAAAAGTCAGACCCCCAAAAGCGGTACAAGTCGTGTCGGAGTGTAGCCCAGAACACCCTGAGATACTACTGGAATACCTACCAGTAAATCTCCTGCCTCGGCCGAGAGCTTTGTATAATGGCTCTCCTAGACACAGCGCGACCTCACCCCCAATACCGGGAGAGACGAACCCCTGCAGATCCGCTCACTGCCTCCATGTGGCTCGGGACTGTACCCAACTAAAACCTGTTTGCACGTCTCCTTTGAGCGTGGTAGGGTAGTAATCAAAGTACAGTGGGAACTCACACGAGACAAATGACGATCCTCAGGTCGATGAACTAACCTGTACACATGTCACCAGGGAACTTCTATCTGACGTCAGGTATAAGACCAACTAGCATGTTCCCGGCGAGTCCTGTCCGGTGTACTCATAACCCAATGAGCACCTGTATACATCTTAGGTGAACCAACTGACACCAATGGCTTGTGAGACCGGCCACCGCCCCTCGTTGGGGTCTCGACTGTATACACTAGTCTACTCTGGAGTATCGATGCCCTGTCTCGAAACACCCACGACTAGGGACCTTTTAAGGATATGCTTATAGACTACCAGCTCCCACGTATATGATTGCCCTCATACTGCTGGCAGTCAAGCAAGAATCCCAGGGGCTCTATCAACGTGCAATAGCGACCTGTCAGGTCACCTAAAGCAGTACACGATGATAAAGATAAACCAGATAGCATACTATCATATTGAGTAAGACTGTCCTACCGGGATAGGTCATCTCTCAATCATTGCAATCACGTGCTTGTGATCCAATAATTGACTCTGAGGGAACTATCTCCAACAATCTCCCACTTGCACTCAAGGCTAATTATTGCGATGTCGCATACTCACAGCCCGTGTGATACCGAACACCCAACTCCTCTACTAGTCAGTCTCACAAAACCCGTTTGCGAAACTATTACGTTCGAGGAATAGCCTCAGTGAGTGGATCTGCATTGATGTTTCTTTCTATGTCTCTCTATATCTCAAGTTTGCGGAGAAACCCATCTCCCGAAATGAGCAATACCTGTCCTAGAATGTGTCTGGATGTCTGATGGGACCTAGCTCACAAATGAACTCCAAATCAAAACTTCTTAAACTGTATCGACAACTGAACTTAATCAGTATCCAGCATAATGCCTCCCTCAGTGTCCGCTTGGATCACCTGTCCAAAACACTGCCCCTCGTCAGAGGGAAAACTATAACTCTTACGGCCATCCTGTCGTCCAGGTCACCTTGGAAGCCTGGAATGATAACTGTCTCCTGAATGTGGCTATCGTTATCATATCCCTAGAACATCCACTTATGTTCTAAAGCTGCTTCCGATTGTTTCTCCAGGATTGGATCAATATCAACTTATTGCATCTACAGCAAAAACAACATCTGGTGTGGTACTTGACATCTCATGATTGACTCAATTGCCTAAGCAAGTGATCTGCCAATCATGCACATCCCTCTCCACTTTAGTCTGTAAGACACCTTTAGAGAAGGTGACTCCATCACCTGCAGGTACAATACCGTGCATGGAGTCGTCCATTCTAAAACACCTGTAGAATGCTGTCTAAGTACCCAGATTGGGAAACTACCCAAATCTAGATCTAATACCATAGATCCAGTAACCAGAATGTCTGATATAATATCCAAGCCTTTTGTGGAGAAACCACTGTGTGACAACCAAAGAATAACCGATCATAGTATAGGAATATCACTTCCTACTCTGTGTATGTCATCCAAACACCAGGACATCACACCCTACCACCTTCTTAACAGATCCATCCCCTATTCTGATGAAGACAAACCTATGACTGTCGTATCAGAAATAGATGATCTATCTCCGCTATATCTGCTTTAGTCTATAGATAGACATAAGCCACTTGTCCACCATGCTTCCGCTGCTCCCACTGACCACGACAACCCTCTGGCAGAGTCATATAGACGTACACTTCTAAAGCCAGTTTAGAACGACGCTATACTCATCCTCCTGCCGGGTCTCACAGTCTAGAACAACAGCATTGGCAAGTCTGGGTAAACAAGAACCTCCCTGTCACCGTCCTTGAGGCTATCGGAGTACCCCTCGGGTGCCTGAGGTTACCCACCGTATCTGCGGAGTGGCCAATGGAATGTCAAACCAGATTGAATCTTTAGGTTCTTATCAAATTTTCAGTAACCGTTTACGGTTCTGGAATCACTTCCAGTTCTACCATACTCCCACTACTGTTTTCTGAAAAAATTCATTTTTTTAAAACTGTGGCGAGTTAAGAACAATATCACTATTGATCTTCCAGATGGTAGAAAGTCAACCCTCGTCATAGCCTGGGTTAACCCATAAACAGCCATTACAGAAACGCGCCTTGAGTTATCCAGAGTCTTGTTTTAAGCATAAGCCGGACAACTCTCCGTACCTTAACATCGTTAAGATATGAACTGTTCTATATCTAATATAGAAACAGAGGCACTGATTTAATTGAACCAGATTCAAATCATGCAGCTGTCTCCAGTGCATGTCAACTAAATGGAGAAAGGCCAATCAACGTTACTCAACTTAGGAGTGCTTCCAATTATGAGTAACCTGAAAAAGAAGCAAGTTCTCTTAATATCCATTACTATCAACTGAATACCATACACAAGTATCTACATCTTCGATCACCTTGAAGAATCCCGATACTTGCAATATCTGGTTCTCTACTTTACTCTTATACCTATAACTTCTCAAAACTTGGACCTTGTGTTTCTACGAAACACCTGTCTAAGAATTAGAGAAGTCATAAGTAAACTGAATATAGTACGAGGACCATCCCCTCTGTCCTAATGGACACTGGACAATATACAATACTCTGTACAAGTCCCTTGAGTCTAATAACTCACTCCCTGTGTGTCGTAGGTTGAAAACTGTACTTATGGTTAAGAAGAATTACACCGCTGTTTAATGCTCCTTACCTAACCATCAACTGATATAGGTAAATATCATCGACATAATTTCAAAAAGGTATATCTCACTCTATAAAAATAGACGTACAGATATATCAATTTGAAATTGGTGCATTATAACGGATATTCAAAACCAAATATTCGCCGTCCGGCAAACAACCCAGGTGACTTCCTCAAATATCACCAATTACAACGAATTCCGATATGATGAGGATGATCACCTAATTCCCAATAACTTACTCCCACTTATCAACTTTAAAACCATACAGATGTGAGAATCATACCTGGTAAATACATACCCTGGAGTAAGTATCTAATCGGGAAATCATTTTTCCTTTAACAGTACACAGTGAAACTGAAACATTGAAAATGTTTCGATGGGGTATCCTGGTATTCCTATTAATGCCTCTTCCATTATCCAGATTCACAACTATAACCGTATAAATCTCTGCCACCTCTCCAAATCCCTTCATATGTCTTTAGTCATTACCTTCTGTACACCCCTTTAGGCCAAATGGTTTTCTTCCTTCCCTACCGTTCGGCACCAGCCTATGGTTTGGAAGAAGACTATCCAATAAGCATAATGGGTGTACTGTCCTAATCCTTGGAGCATTCGCAATGCGAGAGAAGGTGAAGATAAAAGACACCTGAATAAACCTTATTCCTATTTCTCCTGAACCAAAATCCATCTCCGAACTGGAATAAGTTCCTTTCGAGTTCGTATATACCATACGATGGAGTATCCAATAAACTGTGGATCTTCGTAGTGATACGGAGTGTCCTGGAGAAATACAAAGGTGAAGTGGGAGTGGTAATGAAATACTTGGTTTGGTCGTGAATAGCAGTCGCAATTTACTTTGCCCTCTTACTAATCCCTTGATATGTCTTTACTTAATACCTTCTGTACACCATCGTTATGCTAATTGGTTTTCTTCATTCCCCACCGTTTGGCACCAGCCTAAGGTTTGGAAGAAGACTATCCAATTTGCGTAATAGGTGTACTATCCCCTAATCTAAGGGGCACTCGCAACCTGAGAGAAGGTAAAAGGAAAAGACAACTGAACAGTCCTATTCGTTTTCTCCAGAACCGGAAACCATCCTCGAATAAATTCCTTCGAGTTCGTATATAACCATACGATGGTTTTGTCCAATGGAAGTGGACGTTTGTAGTAATACGGGGTGCTCTGGAGAAAAGGGTAAAAGTAGGAGTGGCAATGAGGTTTGCAACTCTGACAATCCAAAAGCCAGTCTTATAAGAAGGTTCAGTCAACTTGGTTTCTGAGTCATAGTCTAAGGTCGGGTCAATGGTCACTGCCAAAGAGAGAGAGAGAAAAGAAACACTCAGCGTGCACTCTAACCTAGATCAGAATGGTTACCAATTTATCTAATCAGGAAACCTCCCACTGTACCGTCAAATTCTCCTCCAAACCTAAAAGAAGAATTAGTCGGGATCACCCGAGGAGTAAACCAACTCATCAGTGGGAATCGGGATCCAACTATCACCGCATGATAACGTGACGGAATCCGCTCACGTTATCACACTCCAGAAGGTATGCGCAAATCTGGCAAGTTTCAGTTTCTTTAGAAACTCCCGATGTGATTTTTGCCCCATGCTCTTATGACCTTGACTTTGGCCAACATATCATAAGTCACATGTCAAGTTCTACCCGTCATTCTCCAGGTTAATTTGAACCCATCCGTACATACCCTTGACTTTGGCCAAAATAGTAGTACGACTGCTCCAAACCAACGCATCTATCTATGCTGCATATGAATACCCAATAGCTACCAATCACTGTGCCTTAAGTTTGGCCAACATACACAGCTTGAATACTTATTGACTATTCATATGAAACGACAGAGGGCTACGAATGGTTTCTGGTGAAAACCTTTAACGTAATGAACTTGATATCGTTGAAGGAACCGGATAGCTTTATAAAAATATAGTGACGAAAACCTTTGCTAAAGAGGTCACTCCCGGTGAAGGGATCTCGGCTCTTTCCCCGTAGAATGAGGTGCAGGATATTCCAACTGAATACCACGATGCAAAGAAAAAGCAAACGACTATAGTGAAGTTATTTCCCTGATGCAAACTTCTATCCAAGGGGTCACTCCCGGTGAAGGGATCTCGGCCCTTGTCTCGTCGACTGAGGAGCAGGATATTCCAACTGAATACCACTATGCAAAACAAAAGTGAACGTCCTTGCAATAACAGCTTTTTGAAAAATGTTCCAACAACATCAAAATAGGTTTGTTTATCATGCATTGATCCGAATCAACGCAGTCCCACCAATTGATCACACCAATAAAGAACGAAAATAATGATGTGCGTATATGCCATCCGCATTCGCCACTGGGTCCCATCATTACCTGTTAGGTTACTTAACTAACGACAGAGCGGGGACTGGACTAGCGCGGATGCAAAACATATACAACATCTACTAGTATATATATCAATATATAATATTCGCTCAAGGTGTGATAAAATGCAACATCACAGAAATGTAATAAATATCACAGAACAATACAGATATCTGGGATCCCCGGGTTTCATAGAGCCGCTACTGAAACCCGACGTTCCCCTGGTCGTGTGGATAGCCTGTGCAACGAAATCCTAGACCCCTACGGGCGCGGCAAGTTACCCGCCAAAACCTGAAGCGAGGCAGCCCCCTTCAGCAACGTGAATGGACCACCCAGCACTTCACGGAATCCGGTAACTTGGGCATCCCTCCTGGGTCAACCTGTACCCCCTACGAGTGCGGCGAATAGCCCGCCAATTCTAGAGTAAATCCCCCTCCGTCTCAATGCCATGAGATGCGGGTTCATTGCCCTCTAGAACCCGGCTATCCGTGCACCCCTCCACGGGGTAATCCTAGTACAGAAAGTAAAATATACATACAACGGGTACATCGACCTCAACCCGGTCGTGCCCCAAAAGAATAATATACAAACAGACAGTAACGGCAGTCCACATGTCGGACGCTCGCCCCGCAACATCAAATGTACATAATAAACCAAACTGTACTAACATTGCTCCCAGGCTATCCCCACAACCAACCGCAACAACACGGCACAACACAGAACATCAACGTGAATGTCACGTTCGCAAATCCGTCTAAAAGGGCTATAGCAGTTAGACTGGATTTACCGATCGAGTGACATTCACGGTCGCAAATATAATGTATATACTGTGAACTAACATGTTTAAAATTTTCGATCGACTGAACTTTCCGAAGTGGGCCCCAAGCACAACTGTAGCACTCAGAAACATCTGGGCCCAAAAAGAATATTCCAGAAACCCTATTTCCATGTCAGTAAACCACTGTAGAAATTTGGTACGGTTTGGCCACAAAACGGCGGCGGTTCCGCGGCCAAAACGTGGTTTTAGCCGCTAAACCACCGCGCTACAGTAACATCAGCGTACCAAATTTTCACAGAATTCATAAAAAACCCTGCATGTAATTTTCCAATGTACCAAATAATTTTTAGAGCAAGGAAAAATTCGACAGAAAGTGCGACATGGAAATGTGGTTTTTTGGAAAATCCAATCGATCGAACTTGTAAACACGTTAGAGCAAGCTAGACTAGGTTGATAGCGTGGCTTTGATACCAGAGTAAGTGCATGGCGGTGCCCCGGCCGTCAATCCGAGGCCAAAATGCTAAAGCGTAACTTTTACTTTAACTTTTGAACCGGCACCACCGCGCACAAAGTTCCCGGATCGGGCCATTAATCTAGTCCTAGCTAACTAGAGAAGGGGTAGAAAGATATACCGAGCGATCCGTGTCCTTCGGTCTTCTCGTCGTCATCCCTATCTCCCGCGGAATGTCCGGTCTCCACCTCCTCGCCGGAAGGGCACCACGTCGCCGGCTTCTTTTACGGGCTCCCACCTCTGGACCGAGGCAACTCGGGCACGAAGTTGGCGAGCCGACGTGCCCAAGAATTGCTGTAGAATGTAGTGTAGTGCTATGTCTCATTTGGGGTCACTAGAAGTTGCCCATTTAGTGGAGGAAAGGAGTTGTGGAATTTTTGTGGAGCTATGGGATTTTTACAAACATGAGGAGAACAAAATCCTACCCAAAAAATATTGGGCAGCCCCTCCCCAATGTGGCCCGCCAATGCAAGAGGGAATGAGAGGAGAGTATGAATGAGGTAGCCACCAGAATAATGCAAGAGAGAGAAAAAGGTCATGATAATGAGCAACGATCATAATCAAAGAACCTCACTCCAAAACCCAATCATGACCAACAAAGGTCAAGCCATCATGAAGTCATGGAGTCAAATGAAGGTACAATCATCATGAAGCAACAATATGGAAAGACCACCCTCCACAAATGCTAATTTGCACAAATGCAAATAAGCCCTCCTCCACCAATTTTCAGCCAATGAAAGATACAAAGAAATATGGCCGAAACGGAAAACAAACTGGCAACTCCAAAAACTGATCCCGTAATAAATTACAGGAAAACCCCGCTACTGTATATACATACCCGCGTTTGTATTCCAACCGAAATACAAATGCAATGAGACAAAATCTACACTGTACTATACTAGGATCCGGCTTAAACCAAAGACAGCTAGTATAAACCGTCCAATCATGATCCGTGCAATACCGCACGTATCTGATCGAACCCTACCATATCTCCATACGGCCTCTACAGCGTTTTGCCCAAAACTTGAGAAAACGGTCTGTGGGGGACTCTAAAGACTCGTCAATACTTTGGCTGTAGATTTAACCACAAGCACGTCAGAGGTATTAGCCATACGTAACGGGCCACCAGGTATTGACCAAAAGGGACGTCGATGAGCGAACTCATCCTGACACCCTACTGAGCCTGCCAGTGACAATATCCGTAAAGTCCGGTCCGTTCGTCTATGAGCATCGCATGGCGGGCCTAGGGGGTTGGTAAAAGTCAGACCCCCAAAAGCGGTACAAGTCGTGTCGGAGTGTAGCCCAGAACACCCTGAGATACTACTGGAATACCTACCAGTAAATCTCCTGCCTCGGTCGAGGGCTTTGTGTAATGACTCTCCTAGACACAGCGCGACCTCACCCCCAATACCGGGAGAGACGAACCCCTGCAGATCCGCTCACTGCCTCAATGTGGCTCGGGACTGTACCCAACTAAAACCTGTTTGCACATCTCCTTTGAGCGTGGTAGGGTAGTAATAAAAGTACAGTGGGAACTCATACGAGACAAATGACGATCCTCAGGTCGATGAACTAACCTGTACACATGTCACCAGGGAACTGCTATCTGACGTCAGGTATAAGACCAACTAGCATGTTCCCGGCGAGTCCTGTCCGGTGTACTCATAACCCAATGAGCACATGTATACATCTTAGGTGAACCAACTGACACCAGTGGCTTGTGAGACCGGCCACCGCCCTTCATCGGGGTCTCGACTGTATACACTAGTCTACTCTGGAGTATCGATGCCCTGTCTCGAAACACCCACGACAAGGGACCTTTTAAGGATGTGCTTATAGACTACCAGCTCCCACGTATATGATTGCCCTCATACTGCTGGCAGTCAAGCAAGAATCCTAGGGGCTCTATCAACGTGCAATAGCGACCTGTCAGGTCACCTAAAGCAGTACACGATGATAAAGATAAACCAGATAGCATACTATCATCTTGAGTAAGACTGTCCTACCGGGATAGGTCCTCCCTCAATCATTGCAATCACGTGCCTGTGATCCAATAATTGACTCTGAGGGCACTATCTCCAACAGCATCCGACTTTGCTATCGGTGCGGTCTTAGGACAGCCCATCGATAAGATGCCGCACGTAATCTACTACGCAAGCTGGACCCTGAATGACGCCCAAAAGAATTACACAACAACCGAGAAAGAGTTCTGAGCTATCGTGTTAGCTTTAGAAAAATTCAGGCCCTATCTGATCGGCTCCCCAGTTGTTGTCTACATCGATCATTCAACTCTGCGACATCTTTTTGTGAAGAAGGATGTCAAATCTCAATTAATACGTTGGATCCTCTTACTTCAAGAATTTGACCTTGTCATTAAGGACAAAAGAGGATGTGAAAATGTAGTGGCCGACCATCTTTCACGACTTCCTTCTTCGCCGACGCTCCCTCTCTATATTAACGATGTTTTTCCTAATGAGCGACTCTTGACAATATCTTGCGAACCTGATTCGCAGATATTGTGAACTACTTGGCAACTAGACTCATACCTAAAGATTGGTCGAGTCAGGACAGACTTAGATTTTTATCCCAAGTAAAACACTTTTACTAGGACGAACCCTACCTGTTCAAGTACTGTCCAGACCAAATCATCCGCCGGTGTGTTCCGGAAAATGAATTCAAGAGTGTGTTGCCTTTTTGCCACGATCAAGTATGTGGCGGGCACTTTGGCCCAAGAAAGACAGCTGAGAAAGTCTTGCAATGTGGCTTTTACTGGCCAAAACTTTTCAAAGATGCATATGAATACTGCAAGACTTTCTCCTGGTGCCAACATTTGGGCCGGATTTCCAGGCGAAATGAGATGTCGCTCCAACCAATCTTGGTTGTTGAGATGTTCGATGTTTAGGGAATTGATTTCATGGGCCCGTTTCCCAACTCTTTTGGCAACCTGTACATTCTCTTGGCTGTTGATTTTGTCTCCAAATGGGTCAAGACAGTACCGAGCCGGACTAACGACAACAAGGTTGTCATTAGATTCTTTAAAGAATACATCTTTTCCCGGTTCGGGCACCCTTGCGCTATCATTAGAGACAATGGGACACATTTCTGCAATAGGTCTTTCGAGGCCTTGATGCGGAAATACTCAATTAATCATAAGCTATCCATGCCCTACCACCCCCAAACATATGGGCAAGCCGAAGCTTCAAATCGGAAGATCAAGCAGATATTGGAGAAAATGGTTTCGAGGAACTGTAAGGATTGGTCTGTGAAATTAACCGATGCCCTTTAGACATTTCGAACTGCATATAAGACTGATTTTGGCATGTCTCCCTATCGGCTTGTGTATAGAAAGGCTTACCACCTCCCTGTGGAAATCGAACATCGTGCTATTTGGGCGATCAAAGAGCTGAATCTCAATCTTGAAGATGCGGGCAGCTATCGAAAGCTGCAACTTAACGAACTGAACGGGCTTCGGGATAAGGCTTACGACAATGCGGTTGTTATAAAAAACCGAACGAAGGTGTTTCATGATAAACACCTTACGCGCAAAACCTTCACGTCTGGACAACAGGTACTTCTTTATGACACCTGACTCCATTTCCATCCAGGTAAACTTTGTTCACGCGGGAAGGGACCTTTTCTTGTGCGGTGTGTGTACCCGCACGGCGCAGTGGATTTAGAGAATCCAAAGGACAGTTCGTTTTTCAAAGTAAACGGACATAGATTGAAACCTTCCCTTAGCACAGAACCATTAGAGGAGCTCCTGAAATTGCAAGAGCCGGTTTACCCTGCATAATCTTTCTCTGTTTACCACCAAACTTCGGTTATTCAGCCATAAATAATGGAAACACGGTTTCAAATAAGTTTGGGGGTATGTATATACTATTTTTGGTATATATATGTGGATATTCTTGTCTTGTGCATATCCTTTTTTCTCATTTTGACGGGCAATCTTGTCTGGTGATGCTCAATTTTTGTTCAAAAAAAAAAAGGGAGAACCGCCGCTTTTGACCCTTCAACAATCTTGCCCTCTTGATGTACATTGACAGTGAGGGAACTGTCCAGTTTAAGTTTGGGGGTGTGCCCGGTAAGCTTTCTCCCTTAGCATTCTTTTGTATATTCTGCATTTTCATACATATTTAAAAACCCATAAAAATCGAAAAATTTTACAAAAATATAGAAACTTTGTCGTCAAGTTAGCTAGTGGGAGAACTTAGATTCGATATTTCGACGATTTTGTTTGATAAGTTAGGAACAACTAAATCATATTGTTAGATTTTGAAAACCAGAAAGATTACCCTCCTTTGAGTTTAACTATAACTAATATACGTCTTTACATCACACTACGCGTGTCGTGAGTTTTGAAAATTAGATAACAAGTCTAATATGTCTGAAAACTTTTAAGTTGATAAACTATTTTTTGAGAATCAAATAGGTTTGTTCTGAAATAAGTAAATATCAAGAATAGTTTCGAAAGTGAAGTGGATATGAAGAGATATTATAGATACCTTAATAGGAAATAATTCTGAAGAATAACCCATCTGGAACTTGATTGAAGTGATTACACACCTGATCCACTAAACACGTATTTTATCCTAAAAATAATTGAACTAGTTATATCTCCGTTTGCATTAAATCATTATGATTTCCATGCTAAAATAGGTCTTTTGTTTTAGGGCCTGGGTAACTTGAGCAATTAAGTCCGCCGGAGTGTCTCTACACCTAATACCCTAAAACCAACTGGTTTGGAAGCATTGACCCAAAGCTCAATAAGAAGCCTAGAAAGTCCAGATTAAAACAAAGTCAAGCAAGTGTTCTTTCCGAGTTTAAATTCCTAACAGTTCTTTGTGTGAAAATAATCTTGACAAAAGACAGGTTTTTATAAAAATATTTTTAATGGAGATATGAAGGTTTTATCCTATGATGAAGACTATTGCACGTTCAGAAAGGTGTGTATGAAACAAAAACAAGTAAAGGGTGGAGTGAAAAATAAGACCTAATTTCCTATTAAGGAAGATAGAAATTCTGAATTTGAAACATAGCTAGAAAAGGAAACTTGAGAAGTACTTAACTCTTTATAAAACTTGTGTGATCCTTTTTAAGTTTTTATCCGGGCTTTATTTTGTAACATGACGACTTCAATCGATCCTTTTGAAACTTAACGACACTATTTGCACCGCACATAAAGACATATAGGATCTTAAGTTAAATAAGAAGCGAGGTGTGAAAAATAAAGGTTCGATATTTCTAATTTAGGATAAAAGAATTGCTAGCTTTGAAATAAAACCTTAGGGTTAGAATCATAGTTATTTCGCAAAACTAGCTTGACGGGATTTTGTGGGTGAAATCCGCTGAAAACCCTCAGGAGACAACACTCCTCCTACTAGGGACACCTAGAGGTTTAACGGCTTATTGCATGAGCTCAGTGCAACCGCGTTCCCTACGAAAATGGGGTCGGGATTTTTGTTTTGCTCGGGACGAGCAAAAGATTAGTTTAGGGGTATTTGTTCATCACAGAAAACTGCATCTTAATACCACTCATTCATTATCTATTCTGTTATTTATCGGTTCTATTAACCAGTGTCTGCTCAGTAAATACAGATTACAGGTATCCGTGACAAAATACTGGAAACACATACAAATTCACGGATATGATATTTATGAGCCGACGCTGCAATCAGAACAGAAATCTGGTCAATATCCAAAAAGTTCTTTTGCAACAAATAAAGTGTACACAATTTTGGTCCAACACAATACAAGTATACACATAACTCTTTTATGCTTGAACCTAGGTGGGGGCTGCCCAAGGCACAAGTGAGTATGATATGCATTAAATGCTAAGGGATGTGATGTGATTTAAAGCATCAAGATTTCCCTCCAAAAGCTACTAAGCAACCCATGTTGTTATCAAGAAATCAAATAATGCTAAGACTTGTGGAGTCGACATGAGATCATCACACTAAAATGAGTCCCACAGCTCGGACCTAGCCCGGCGACAAGCCCCCAAAAACCGGCGCCACCAATCCAATCAAGCCCTATGCTCCCCATTTTTCTTCTGGTTGTTTATTTTGGTCGCATCATCTTATTTGTATTTATTACGGAATGAGGCCTATAAACACCAGATCAATGGGCAAGAAGAGAGGATATATACTTTTTCTTTAGTTTTGCTTTAGAACACTTGTAATTTGTAACTTGCTTTTCCTTTGACTTCTTGAGCTCTTGCCCTTTTGTCTTGACCTTGCAATTTCTTCATTGAACTTGCAACCTTAAGATTTAGGTTCTTGAATTTAAGATTAGTTGTATCTTGTTTGAAATTCAATAAAAGTTCTCATTTCATTTCATATGTTTTGCTTTCTATATTCTTTGAACTTGTGAAATCCTTGATTTATTTTAATCTTGCAACATCTTAAGTGAACTTGCAACCTTAAAGTTTGGTATTTGGATTTCACATTAGTACGGGATTAAAGAACAGTTGAAGGAATATGCATGTTTGATTTGTCGGTTCTCTCTTTATCTTTTCTTTTCTTGCATTTTTTTGTTATGTTGCCTTACTCTTTTCTTTTTTAATTTATTGTAAATATGTGTGAGTAATTGATTTAGTTGTTAAGGGTAGAATATGGTTAGTTTGTGTTAGGAGATGTGTTTTCTAAAACCTTAAAAACCTTAACTTTGCAATTTGAAACTCCGAGCAAACCACTCGCAATTCTGCTCCGTTAGGCACCATATCCTGCCACGGTAGCGGTGAATCCTAATCGTGACCGGATTACGAATAGTTTGCCAAAGGCTAAGGTCAAGAGACAACAACGGAAGGACAAGGGACAAGAAATACAGATTTAGCTCAAAATCACAAATACCGTATTTCAAGTTCCCTAATCCACATTGTTGCCTATTGCCTTAGTGTCAATATCAAAATCAGGTCTATAAGAAAACGGTAAATATCATTCTCGAACAAGCTAACCTAAAATTACCCTTAACAAGTATTTTTATTGAACATATCATAGTTACGACAATTTATATAAACAACAACTCAAGATACATCATTAACTCGTTAAAACAAGCTAAAAAGCCTACCATCTCCCTGTGGACGACCCGTACTCATCACGGCTAGCTACACGCAACGCCGTCTTTGATTGCGGTAATTTCAAATTCTTTCTAAATTCGACACGGTCAAAACGTATCAATCATGACCTATATCCGTATTACTTATAATCGATTCATATTGGTCTACTTATCACGATTTCTCGAGCTTCCTAGTCAAGCCTATGAAGTTATTCGAGCTCTATATGATGTCGGTCCTTGAAGGAGGAGCCCCAACAATTTAGACCTTGTTTGAGGCACAAGTATTAATTGAGGTGCAAGTATTTGAAAACTATAAATCTCTTATATAGCTTAGGGATTTGGTGTGGAATTTTATTATATCATTTTGAGAAATAAGACGACTATCTTTTGCCTCTTTTGTGTGAGATTTAAGATGTATTTTGCGATTAGGACTTGAGAGTTCGTCCACGTTATTCCAACCTCGCAAATTTCTGATATTAGTATATTGCTTTTCCTTCATCTCATCTGAATATGTAAATCGGATTGGAAACCTCTTTAAATCTGTATGTTCTATTAATTCTAGTTTCGCTTCTTCTCTATATGATTTTCATATTATTTTGTGGTTCGAGCCTAACATCTACATTTATAGATGGGCTTACGAAGAAGTAAAAGAAACCCTCTAAATTAGTTATCGCACCTCATTTGAACAAAATGTATATAAAACTTTTGGTGTTAAGAGGCTAAAAGTAAATGCCACCGCAAAACTTTCTTCTTCAAAACGAGGGATGGCAGGCCAGTTTGGCTCCTTCAGGTTACATTAAACCAAAAAAGACAAAAGGAAAAATGAATAAATAATAAATGCCGAGATGAATACGGCTATTATTGTCACGTCCCGAAAGTACGGAACATGACCGGCACTTAAACTACGAAACGTCTCGAGGCGTACGTAATCTAAGTAAGCCGAAAACCCAGAAATCCAAACCAAGAAAAGTAGTAGAGTGAAGGAAAAAACCAACTTAAAACAAGTAGTTTTAATAGCATAAGCCGAATTATGCGTTTTAAAAACATCAAGTATTTTCTGAAAATTTCGGCAGAGTCTCCTTTGTAAATACTGGCCCCCAAACGGGATACAACATGAATAGTATACGAAATCAATAAAAAGGAATCCCTAAGCGGGAGCTAGCTCTTCGTAAATCGACGGTCACAACCACACAAGCAATATAATATACAGCGCCAAGGGTGAAGATTAAAACTCAAAAGGAAACTCAAAACAGCAAGAAATCCACAGAAATATAACGCGCGACTCTAAGGTCGAAAGAATAACATCACCGGTCTCTATCTCAAAAATAAATACATGTTTGGTTGATGGAACTTCTAGATATAACAGAATAATAATATACAAGGTATATAATGAGGGGTACAATACAAATAAACCCACCTAGTAGCAAATCACCCGGAAATGGAAGTAGTGCCAGCAAAGCCGTAATGAAACCTGTACGGCAAAACCTGCAAGAAACTGTGGCATAACGGGGGTGAGTTGCCAACTCATGAGTAGAAAAATATCTACGAACAGAAACCGCATGAACAACGCAATCCTAGGTCAACGATCATAATATATCCTCAAATATATATAACATGCAGCCTATAACAATGGCTAGGGTAAATATCTAACCCGAGTGTAATCCCATGTGCCCGTGTCAGTGCCTCAGGTAGCAATATATCATATGGATGATGTATGAATGCAAGAAACAGAATGCATGTACTGAAGAAAACTGCTTTCATAAATTAGTGAGATTTCTGTATCTTTTTAAAAACGAGATATCATAAATGAAATCAGCATAAACAGTGCCTAGTATCGACACAAAACAAATATCCAAATATCTCGATATCTCTGTGTCTCAATCTTTATACCTCAATATCTCAAATATCTCTGTATGTCTCAATCTCACTATCTAGGGCACCGTCAGTCCAGACAGGCCCCTACCATCAATCTCAAGACCATGACGGTATCCTCTGGATATCCGACGCGTCGGGTAAAATCACCGGTCGGTAGTGCTCCCCTGCCAGGCTCAACGCCATCATCTGCGATCTTCTTGCCCCGGGGTACCGCACCGGGTCCACCATGTACCCGAAACGGTTCATCCGTCTCCTCGAATCGGGTCTCGAAATCCATCAGCAAACTCATGGTGGACGAGTCATACATCATGGGAAAATCGCGCTTTTCATTTAAAAGGAGAGAGAAGAAGTTTGTATAAGTTTTGCGGTTTTCCTCCAAATCCAGAAAATCTCATGGAAATCCGAATCCAAAACCTCAATAGCACGTAAAATAGTGAATATATGCATGAGAATCCATGAATGCAGCATAACAATGAATAATAGCATGCATGAAGTAGCAAGTAATAACTATAATGTCTAAACTAGCATATAAGGCA
The DNA here is from genome assembly GCA_030015575.1 of Agapanthus africanus. Taxonomy (NCBI): domain Eukaryota; kingdom Viridiplantae; phylum Streptophyta; class Magnoliopsida; order Asparagales; family Amaryllidaceae; genus Agapanthus; species Agapanthus africanus. The sequence continues at coordinate 285,368,448 of CM057346.1, forward strand.
AGTATACTAATATCATGTCTAAACTATTAGCTAACAACCTATGCCAAATGAAATAGTATTTTCTAAAGTGTTCGTGACATGGCAATTACCGATGAAGATGTGTATGAGCCGGCAAGTAAGTGTACGTGGTACATACGCATCATCGGTAATGGTGCTGGTGTCCTAACAGCATGATATCAACAATAGAATATGAATCATAATACAAGCATGCGATGCGGAGCGAAAAACAATAATGAGCGGGAGCTAAATACTAGACACAAAGATAACAATCTATATTTAATATAAATCTAGTCTAACAACTACACTAAACTAAAGGGCTAAGCTAACTGGCTACTGAAGGTAAGGAAACCGTCTAACACCTGAGTCGATACATATATATACATATACATACATATATATATATATATTAGCCGGTGATCCCGCCTCGATAATATCACATCCGATACCATATCTATAATCAGACATTCCCAAATCAAGAGTGCGGATCAAACATCAATATATAGCTCGTACGTAAATCCGTCGTACGGCATCCCCAAATCTGGGTACGGGTCAATATCTCATTCCTCAAATTATTCATCTAGTATCCTCTTTATCCAAGATCATAATCTTGGTACTGATCTACGTCTAGTACTATACTAATATCATCAATATAGTCATGATCTGACTGCTGATTTACAGCCTCATACAAACCGATATCATCATCATATATCATCATAAAGAGGTATACATCGCCTAATGCGACCTATTATGAATATCTTAATATATCATATCTCATATCATGATCACATGTCAACCATTCAATGTATAACACTATTCACATATTACGTCGTCCCAAGATCCGCTATAATATCAGGACGTATCTCAAGTATGAATCCTGCCATATCACCGTTCCGGCGGTCTCAATCAAATCTTATCGACTCATCTCAAATCCCAATACTATCCTCAAATCCAGTATGTGAACACATAGTCCCAAACCCATGTGAACACATAACCATATAACCCCATATAAGCACATATGAAAAAAGAATGTATGCAAGTATGGGTGTGTGTGTAAATGTGGTGCAACCTCTACTCTAGGGTCTCGCAACACTAAACCTGTCTAATCACACCTAAAATCTATCTTTATCATCAATAAACTCAACAATATATAATCAATATATATGTGTGTATACGTATTCGTATACATCACCACGAACTGCGGGGGTGCTATACGCCATCCACCCGACTTCTCCCCGTAGATATAAATCTACTCACCTAGTTCTTGCTCGCCGGTGATGACGTCGCCACGTGCTTGCTTGTCATCTCGAAGTCCATATGGGGTACCTACATATCATAACGTACCGTATCGCATTAAAACCAAATTCGAAATCGAAACGGCATACAAAAATCAAATCGGCACGCGTATCACGCATAGATCAAAACCTATCGCCTACTGCTAGGTCCACGTTACCTCTCCCGGTTCTTTTGGGGTTGCGAAAGCGGTGAAAAACGATTTTTAGGGTTTTGGTAACATGGACTAGAAAACCCGGATCTTTGCTAAACAACACACTAGCAACAACTACGAGCTTTACCTACTCGGTTAGGGGGTTATACCTAGTCTTGAACTCCTTCTCTTCTTGTTGTTCTCCTCCTTGCTAGCTCCTTGTAGTGGCTTGAATGGCTCCTCCTCGTCGTCTCCTCTTTGCCGAAGATAGATCCACCCGAGGGCCTCGAACTTGAGCTCCTACCTCAACCTTGACGTAACTAAAGTATTAAGCTTGCTAGACCTTCAACCTTAGGATGAGTAGAGATGAGTTTTGGTGTTTTATCTCCAAGGCAAATGGTTCTCAACTCATGAGAGATTTTTCCTTGAGCTAGAGGAAGAAGGAGAGCAAAGGATGAGAGAGAAAATGCAAGTGAGAGTGAATCAATTTTACAACCTTGCTCTCATATTTTAGAAAATGATAATAATAATAATAATTAACAATTTGTGATGGTGAGTTGATGAATGACCATTATCATTTCATTCATTAAATACTTTTGCAAAGAATAAGAAGTATCTTTGAAAACAAATGATGATGGTCAACAAGTCTACTTTAGTCAACCAGTCAACTAAAGTCAACAAGTCAACAAAAGACAAGAATTCAACTCATCCATAGCACAATAATTGTTAACTAATATTATTAATCACATTTCCTATTCTCATTAGGGTTTGGAAAAAGACAGCAGTCAACTGTGCATACGCACCCGTACCATAACCCTAATGAGAATCCTCTGCCTCTGTCTCAGTCAACTGTGCATACACACCCACATCCGTGTTCCGAGGAACACGAATACAATGAGATAAAACCAATCCCAAAACATATACTAGGATCTGGCTTAAACCAAAGCCCGCTAGTAAAAACTGTCCGGACACCAAAACGTGCACAAGTGCGCGGATGTGAACGAACCCCATCGCAAAACCATGCGACCTCTACTATGTTTTGCCCAAAGGCGAATAACCCTCTGTGTGGGACTCTAAAGACTCGACACTACGCTAGCAGTGGGGTTAACCACAGACCGCAAGCGGCACTAGTTGTACGTAACGGCCCCCAGGTAGATACCGATAAGAAGACTGATAAGGTGTACCCATCCGAACTCCTACTGAGCCTGTATGTGACAATCTGCATACAGTCCGGTCTGTTCGTCTGAGAATATCGCATAGCGGGCCTAGGGGGTGGTAAACGTCAGTCCCCTAATAGCGGTACAAGTCGTGTCGGAGTGTAGCCCAGAACACCCTGAGATAACACTGGAAACCTACCAGTATATCTCGCTTGCCCTGGCCAGGGACGACAATATGTAATGGCTCTCTTAGACACAGAGCGATATCAACTCCCAATACCGGGAGAGACGAATCCTGTCTAACCGTCACTGCCTCCAAGTGCTTCGGGACTGCACCCAACTACTACCTGTTTGCACGACTCAGTAGAGCCGTGGTAGGGTAGTAATCAAAGAACAGTGGGAACATACTTGAGGCGAAGTGACAGTGTCAAGTCAGCGGACTAAGCTGTACTCATGTCACCTGGGAATTGTTAACTGACGATAGGTATAATACCAACCAACAGTTCCCAACGAGTCCTGTCCAGTGTACTCGTAACCTAACGAGCACCCACATACTATCTCAAGTACGAAGTACTGACGGTAGTGGGACAGACCGTCTCCCCTGCTGGGATGAGAAGCGCATACGCTAGTCTACTCCGGAGTATCGATGCCCTGTCTCGATAGTCCTACGACTAGGGAGCAGCATAAGGATGTGCTTGTGGATTACCCAGCCCCCACGAGTGTGATCGCCATCACAACGCCGGTAATCAAGCAAAGATCCTAAGGGCTCTACTAATGTGTATAGGCGATATGTTAAAAGAAACACATGTACACACATTGAAGTAAAAACAAACCAAGTAGCATACTTCTATTTTGATCAAGATTGTATATACAATGGTGAATATCCTAAGCTTCCATTAAGTAATATACAAACTAGCATGATACAGTAATGGCCTCTAGGGCATATACACTAACAATCTCCCACTTACACTAAGGCCATGTACTGGCGTATCGAAGACCTATCATCTCGATCAGCCGCTCGAACTGAGTCTGAGGCAAGGCCTTCATGAATGGATCTGCCGTGTTGTCTTTTGTGTCCACTCTCCGTACCTCGATCTCCTGGCGATCAATGATCTCCCTGATTAGGTGATACCGCCTTAAGATGTGTCTGGATTTCTGATGGGACCTTGGTTCCTTCGCTAAAGCTATAGCCCCATTGTTATCGTAATACAAAGGTATCGGGTCAACAATGGACGGAACCACCTGAATTTCACTAATGAAGTTCTTCATCCAGTGTCACGACCCGAGAATTTCGACTCATGACCGGCACTTAACCACGCAACGTCTACAGGCGTAACGCGGCTAAGTAAGCCGAACCCAGAAATCAAAACCAATAAATAAAGAGTGATTATAACATTTTTGTAAAAACAGTCATACATGTCCGAAAAAACTTTTATTAATTTAGTAGAAATCCCGTTTAGTTCAAGAGTTATAGTTTTATAATTTTTTCAACATTTCCTTTAAAAACATTTGTCCCGTGAGTCGGGTAAAAGCAAGGTGTAGCAGGAATAACAAGTAAAAAGAATAAAGCATCACAATATGATATACGACGCCGTAGCGAAGAATACACAGTAAAGCAAGGACAAATATCACGAAAGGTAAGACTGCATAACATAAAGTCGGCTCACATGCGAGCTCGACACCAGAGTTTAAAATCATACACATCGTCCTCACAACTGTCTCTAAGTCAATACAGAAAGGTAGATGGAGAATACTAGATACATCAATATACAACTGAAGGATAACAGATACCGTACAAAAACCCACCTATCAGGAAAAAGGCTAGCTCGCCTCAGAAAGGTATCTGTGGCAAAAGATGCGGTAAACAGCCAGCCGCGACTACTCCCAAAGGCAACCTGCAAATACTGTGGCACAACGGGGGTGAGTTGCCAACTCGTGAATAGAGATAACATATATAGGTGATCGCGAGCATGCACATATAGCGTGGCTCTACTAATGCCAGCAGATGATATCAATGCATGCCAACAGTGGATGCAATAGTAATGCAAGTGCTCTATCAGGTAAATGCTACAGGATGAGGTATATAGTAATCAATACTGAGCATGGGATAAATAACATCTACATGGATATGTCAACATGGAAGACAATAATCGGTGCCTCAGACTGCACCCAAATCCCAAATACACTCAGGCGCCGGCACACCCATCGGCCCTCAAATCCTGTATATCTCTGAGAAATCACGAGTGCCCAACATCGGCACCCAAAATATCATAAAATACTCGTGTCCAGCATCGACACGCAAATCCTCGTATATCGGGCTCCTTCAGTCCGGATCGGCCCACGGGGTCCGTCTGCGGTATCGGCCCTCGGCCCCGGCAGTACGGATCATCCCGCATCCATCTCTCGACTCTGGTCAGTATCCTCCGGACAACTGCCAGGTCCAACCAATCACCGGTAGGTACTCGCCCGCCTCCAAGCTCAATCGGCAAAACCCATCGATCATCTCGCCGAGGGGAACCATACCGGGCCCACCATGAACCCGCAAACGGAACATCCACTCCTCGAATCGGGTTTCAAGCACACGTCTCAGCACCGAGAAAACGCGTGGTGGACACACCAAAATATCATATCACGAGGTACCGGGTTTTTCAAAATAGTGCATCTTTTCTTAAATATTTCCACGGTCCTCCAAAACCAGAAATCACATGAAAATCCATCACCAATAAGTCAATCCAATGCGAGGTACAATGTAAATCAATCCATGGTATGCGTATAAAGGGAAAACCGCTTTTTAAAATAGTTTCCGTTCTTAAGATGTCATGCGGCTCCCAATTTCTAGAAAATCATAACCAATCATATGTAAGATGAACTATAGCAATCTAATCATGGCAGCTCTACAGTGAGTGTGGCAGGGCAATTACTAATGGTGTGTGTGTAGCATGTAAATTAGTGCCCGTGCAACATAAACCGTTAGTAATAGTGCAGTGTTCTATCAGTTCTAAGCATATATATATATATATATATATATATATGTAGCAGGGAATGCAATATGCGATGACAGTCTATGGGGTACATGCAACATATAATAATAAAGTCCTATCAGCCCTGACGCATAACGCCATGCGGGCGATATCCCCGTAGATGTGAAATCTACTCACAGTGTCTCGCGCTAAGTGTATCCAACAACTTGCTTGCCCTTCTTCGCAGCGTCCGTCTCACTGGCCTGCGAACCTAGAATCACATAACAGATATCACACATAAGCTCAATTTCACAGAAACGCGACATTACGGTCCAACTAGAGACCCGTGTCGCAAACCAATCGCGCGTGTGCGCGATACGCTAAAACGTGTGATCACGCGCCTGAAACTACCCCGACGCGTCGCGATACGCAGAAACCCCAAACCCACTCACGTATCACGCGTGTCGCGAAGGTTAGAAAAACGGCAAAATAGGTATTTGGTCCCAGATTTTTATACAGAACTAAACTTACAAAAATATAAACATCACAGCACCCTACACACTAGCAGACACCTACAGGACCAAACCCTAACCCAAACCCTACCCATCTGGCCGCAATTGGCGGCCAGAATGAAATAATTGGCGGCCTACTGTAGCAGTTAGGGGGTCGGGTTAAATCTGGGGTATCAGCACATCTCCACTATACTGCAGTCTTCCCAATTTCACTCAGAACTCATCGGGTCAAAAGCAGTTCCAGAAAACTCAGTTTTGCTTAAAAACGACGGATTTGCATCAATTTGGAAAACTGGTGGTATTTTAGTGCAATTAGGGTTAGGCTAAGTTAACATGGTCTCAATAACCCACTAACAACCTACTGAAACCAAACCACACCACATTAGCACAAGATTCCTACTAAACACCTCATATCGCACTAAAACGCACTAAAAACCACTAACCGATGCAAAACTACTCCAACCAAGCAACTAGGAAATAAGTTTAGGAAATATACCTCATACTTAACCCTAGGGAGCTGAAGGAAGATGAAGAGGTGAAGGGGAGAAGCTGCAGTTGCTGCTGCTGAATTGCTTGCTGTTGCTGCTGCTGAATACCTGCTGCTGCTGCTGCTGTGCTTCAGTTGCTGTTGCTGCTGCTTGGTTCTGGAGCTGAGAGGTAAGTGTGAGTGTTGTGTGAGGGTGTGTGTGTGTGAGACTTGAGAGAAAACAAAGAAATGAGAGGAAACAATTATCATCCAATTGTCAACCCTCCTCTCTCTCTCTTCATTAATGGCAAGCATGGTTTGAGCCATGATGCCCTCTCCCCCTCTCTCACAAGTCAACACCTAACACAAATTCAAATTAAAACAACTACTAATCTACTAATTAACTTAATTTAAACCCAAAAGACTTAATCCCATGATTAACCCACCATGGTTAATAATCATGGTAAAATCTTATTTTAAAAACCCTAGTTTTCATGCACATGTGTGTGCAAGCCTAGGAAAATTTTAGGAAAATATTTATTAAATTAGGAAAAATATTTAAAACACAATTTGGTAAACTTTTGTTAAAAACCAAATAATTAAATATAAATTACCACTAAACACATCCCAAGGTGTTACAATCTCTCCCCCTTAAAGAAATTCGTCCCCGAATTTCAAAAATCTAACTACACGCACCTTTGAAAAGATGGGGATACGTCTTCAACATCTCGCTTTCGGTCTCCCAAGTGACCTCCTCACGGTTCTGGCCACGCCAAAGTACCTTAACTGATGGGATGTCCTTCGATCTCAATTTCTTCACTTGTCGATCTAAGATCATCACCGGCTGTTCTGCATAGGAAAGGTCGCGCTCGAGCTGGATCGTCGGATGCTGAATCGCATGCGAAGGATCATGAAGATATCTGCGGAGCATCGAGACATGAAATACGGGATGCACATCTGGAAAGCTGGGCGGCAGGGCTAAACGGTAGGCTACTGCACCAACACGCTCGAGGATCTCGAAGGGGCCCACATACCTGGGACTGATCTTCCCCTTCTTCCCAAACCTCATCACACCTTTCATTGGGGAGACCCTCAAGAAAACATGATCACCAACAGAAAACTCAAGTCTGCGTCGCCGACGGTCCGCATAAGATCTCTGCCTACTCTGGGCTGCTCTCATCCTATCACGAATCAACTGGATCTTCGCTGTCATCTCCTCAACGATCTGTGGCCCTAAGATACTGCTCTCGCTGAGCTCTGTCCAACAAGTGGGCGACCTGCATCTCCTCCCATAAAGAGCCTCAAACGGTGCCATCTGAATGGTCTCCTGGTAGCTGTTATTGTAGGAGAACTCTACTAAGGGTAAGTGATGATCCCAGCTACCTCCGAAATCCAATACACAAGCTCTGAGCATGTCCTCGAGAGTCTGAATGGTCCGCTCTGACTGTCCGTCGGTCTGCGGATGAAATGCTGTGCTGAAACTCAAGCGAGTGCCCAAAGCCTCCTGAAGCCTCTGCCACAGTCTACTGGTAAACTGGGTGCCTCTGTCGGACACAATGCATGTCGGGACTCCGTGTAGTCGCACAATCTCGTCGATGTAGATCTGGGCATACTGAGTAAATCCGAAAGTCGTCTTCACTGGTAGGAAATGAGCCGCTTTCGTCAAACAATCCACGATCACCCAGATGGAGTCATACCCCCGACTAGTCCTGGGTAGTCCCATAATGAAATCCATCGAAATCTGTTCCCATTTCCACTCTGGAATGGATAACGGCTGTAGCTCTCCCGCGGGCCTCTGGTGCTCAGCCTTGACTTGCTGACAAGTCAGGCATCTCGACACAAAATCTGCGATGTCCCTCTTCATTCCGTCCCACCAGTAAACACCTCTCATATCATGATACATCTTGGTGGAACCAGGATGGACGCTATATACCGATCGATGTGCCTCCTCAAGAATCTCACGCCTCAGTCCCTCAGCATCTGGTACGCACAGTCTGACTCCAAATCGTAGTAACCCCTGATCATCGATCACGAACTCGGAAAATCTGCCCTGTCCAATCTGTGTCATGATCTCTGAACATCGGTCGTCACTGAGCTGTGCCTCACGTATACGATCGATCAACTGTGGGCGTGCACGGACATGCGCTATTTGTCCTCCACTCGGCGTAAATTCGAACTGTATCCGGCTGTCGCATAATATCTGCCAATCTGCTGACGACTGCCCCTGTACTGCGCTCAAACAAGATAGACTACCCCCGGGCCTCCTGCTCAAAGCATCCGCCACCACGTTTGCCTTGCCCGGGTGATATAAGATCTCGCAATCGTAATCCTTCACTAACTCCATCCATCGGCGCTGTCGAAGGTTCAGGTCCCGCTGCTGGAATATATATTTCAGACTCTTGTGATCCGTGAATATCTGGCACGACTCGCCGTATAGGTAATGTCGCCAGATCTTAAGTGCAAAGACCACTGCTGCCATCTCCAAATCGTGAGTGGGGTAGTTCTGCTCATGTTTCTTCAATTGTCGCGAGGCATACGCGATCACCCTGTCATGCTGCATCAGTACGCACCCCAAGCCCACTTGAGAAGCATCACAATATACCACAAATCCGCCCGATCCGGAAGGTAAAGATAACACCGGTGCCGTCGTCAGCCGAGTCCGTAACTGCTGGAAACTGTGCTCGCACTCCTCCGTCCAATCGAAATGAACTCCCTTCCGGGTCAACCCGGTCAACGGTGTAGCAATACGGGAGAAGTCCTGCACAAAACGTCTGTAGTAACCGGCCAGCCCCAAAAAGCTGCGAATCTCCGTCACCGATGTGGGTCTGGGCCAACGCTGAACGGCCTCGATCTTCCTCGGGTCTACACATATACCGTCTCGTGAAATCACATGTCCCAAGAAGTCCACGCTGTCCAGCCAAAAGGCACACTTGGAGAATTTCGCATAAAGCTGGTGCTCCTTCAAGGTCTGCAAGGTAATCCGCAGGTGCTGCTCGTGCTCCTCACTACTCCGGGAATACACCAAGATATCGTCAATGAAGACTATGATGAACAGATCCAAATATGGCCGGAAAATATGGTTCATCAAGTCCATGAAGGCTGCTGGCGCATTGGTGAGTCCGAACGACATCACCAAAAACTCGTAATGGCCGTAGCGCGTACGGAAAGCTGTCCTGGGAATGTCCTCCTATCGAACCCGCAGCTGATGATAGCCCGATCTTAAATCGATTCTCGAAAAGTACCCTGCCCCTGAAGCTGGTCGAACAAATCGTCGATACGCGGCAAAGGATACCTGTTCCGCACTGTCACCCTGTTCAGCTGGCGGTAGTCGATACACAGGCGCAAACTGCCATCCTTCTTCTTGACGAACAGGACTGGAGCACCCTAAGGAGAAACACTGGGTCGAATAAGTCCCTTGTCCAGCAAATCTTGCAGCTGACCCTTCAATTCTCTAAGTTCCGCCGGGGCCATCCGATAAGGCGGTATGGAAATAGGCCCCGAGCCAGGAACCAAATCAATACAGAAAGAAATGTCACGCTCGGGCGGCAACCCTAGAAGCTCGGCAGGGAACACATCAGGAAACTCGCTAACAACCGAAACCTGGTCTAATGGAACCTCTGTAGCGCGAGCATCGCAAACATAGGCGAGAAATCCCTGACATCCCTTCCTCAAAAGCTGTCCAGCGCGAAAAGAAAAAATCACACTGTGAGGGGCGGCACCACAGTCCCCCAACACAACAAAAACCGACTCGCCGGGAAAGCAGAATCTAACTGTCTTCTCACGGCAGTCTACAGAAGTATAGCACGTGGCTAACCAATCCATGCCCAAAAGAACGTCGAAGTCCAACATCTCCAGAAGGATCAAGTCGACAGGCAACTCTCTCTCGCCAATACAGACGATACAGGATCGGAACACGTGCCTAGTAACAAACGACTCTCCTACAGGAGTGGTCACCACAAGCGGCTGATCAAGCAAGCCGGACTCTCTACCCAAACTCGGCACAAAGTGTGTGGATACGTATGAGTGTGTGGATCCGGGATCGAACAACACGTGTGCATCAACTGAACATACAGGAAGGATACCTGAAACCACTGCATTGGACGCTTGCGCGTCCTGATGTGTCAAAGCAAAAACCCGTGCCTGTCCACCACCTGTAACTGACTGCCCTCTGCCTCGGTCATCTCGTCCTCTCTGAGCAACTCCTCCACGCCCACGACCTCTCTGTGTATGAGTCTGGCACTGAGCAACGGTAGGTACAACAGGCAACGCCCTCTGGGGTGGTGAAGGTGGTAAGGTAACATGCGGTGCTGCCGCCTCCCTCCGGTGTGTCTCGGGACAATCTCTAACGAGGTGAAGTAGGCTGCCGCATCTAAAGCAACCCCGCGGCGACTGCTGACTTTCCTGGGGATACGAACTAAACATCCGGCCTCGTCCCGAATCTCTGCTACTCCTCGTACCAGAACGATACCTGTCGCGGCGTCTGAATGACTGCCTCCGTACGGAAATACTGGTACGAACTCTCTTCGGCTCTGGAACTACCGAAGTCTCAGCAAGGTGCTCCTCCACTACTAGGGCTGCGTCTACAGCTGCTGCATAGGTCTCGTAGTGCTGCGCGCTGATCGCGAGGAACAGTGGTGTAAGCAAGCCTCGAACAAATCTCCTGACTCGCAACTCCTCGGTAGCCACTAAATATGGGGCATAGACTGCTAGCTCTGTAAACAGCACGTCATACTCTGCCACTGTCATCCCTGGCGTCTGGCGCAAGGACTCAAATCTGCGTGCTCGGGCATCCTTAACACTCTGGGGAAGGAAACGGGCTAGAAATATGGTCACGAACTCCGTCCAGGTCATAGGAGGAAGACCTGTTGCTCTGCCCTTCTCAACTGAATCACACCACTTCTGCGCAAGACCTTCTAGGCGAAAGCTCGCGAACTCAACCCATCTCGCATCTGCGCATCTGAGGGAACGGCATATATGGGCCATCTTGTCAATGAAGGACTGGGGGTCCTCGGCTGCATCAGTGCCTGTGAAGACCGGAGGCTTCAGCCTCATGAACTCTGATAGCGATACTGTAATCACCTCCGTGGCTGCAGGAGCAACTGGCTGTGCGGTAGGTACCATCACGGTCTCTAGAACGGGTGGAGCTACCTCTGGTCGCTGCGCTCGAAGCGTCTCAACTAGCGATCCTATCATCTGGCGCATCTCCTGCATGCTAGATCCTACCGTCTGGCGCATCTCCTGCACACCAACCCCTAGCGTGGCGATCTGGTCTGTCACAGGAGGAACAGTCTGCTCGGGTACAACGGGTGCACTGCCCGGATCAGTCCTCGTCTCGGACGAGTCAACACGAATCTCGGCCCTCGCGGCCTCTCTCTGTGCCCTTATAGTCTTAGGCGGCATAATGGCTGAAAGAAAATTAGGATTCGATAAGAACACGGAAATCGAATCGCAAGAATGCATGTATTCAGGAAGGAATTTAAATCAACAAGTCCTAAGGTCGCGTAGGCGGAGTACCGTGTCGTGAGTATGCCGCGGAACATACACACGCTACGCTACCCTGCTGCAGCTACCGACTCCATCATACCAGGGTCATCCTACACTCCGAAGGTAAAACCTACGCTTTGATACCAACTTTGTCACGACCCGAGAATTTCGACTCATGACCGGCACTTAACCACGCAACGTCTATAGGCGTAACGCGGCTAAGTAAGCCGAACCCAGAAATCAAAACCAATAAATAAAGAGTGATTATAACATTTTTGTAAAAACAGTCATACATGTCCGAAAAAACTTTTATTAATTTAGTAGAAATCCCTTTTAGTTCAAGAGTTATAGTTTTATAATTTTGTCAACATTTCCTTTAAAAACATTTGTCCCGTGAGTCGGGTAAAAGCAAGGTGTAGCAGGAATAACAAGTAAAAAGAATAAAGCATCACAATATGATATACGACGCCGTAGCGAAGAATACACAGTAAAGCAAGGACAAATATCACGAAAGGTAAGACTGCATAACATAAAGTCGGCTCACATGCGAGCTCGACACCAGAGTATAAAATCATACACATCGTCCTCACAACTGTCTCTAAGTCAATACAGAAAGGTAGATGGAGAATACTAGATACATCAATATACAACTGAAGGATAACAGATACCGTACAAAAATCCACCTATCAGCAAAAAGGCTAGCTCGCCTCAGAAAGGTATCTGTGGCAAAAGATGCGGTAAACAGCCAGCCGCGACTACTCCCAAGGGCAACCTGCAAATACTGTGGCACAACGGGGGTGAGTTGCCAACTCGTGAATAGAGATAACATATATAGGTGATCGCGAGCATGCACATATAGCGTGGCTCTACTAATGCCAGTAGATGATATCAATGCATGCCAACAGTGGATGCAATAGTAATGCAAGTGCTCTATCAGGTAAATGCTACAGGATGAGGTATATAGTAATCAATACTGAGCATGGGATAAATAACATCTACATGGATATGTCAACATGGAAGACAATAATCGGTGCCTCAGACTGCACCCAAATCCCAAATACACTCAGGCGCCGGCACACCCATCGGCCCTCAAATCCTATATATCTCTGAGAAATCATGAGTGCCCAACATCGGCACCCAAAATATCATAAAATACTCGTGTCCAGCATCGACACGCAAATCCTCGTATATCGGGCTCCGTCAGTCCGGATCGGCCCACGGGGTCCGTCTGCGGTATCGGCCCTCGGCCCCGGCAGTACGGATCATCCCGCATCCATCTCTCGACTCTGGTCAGTATCCTCCGGACAACTGCCAGGTCCAACCAATCACCGGTAGGTACTCGCCCGCCTCCAGGCTCAATCGGCAAAACCCATCGATCATCTCGCCGAGGGGAACTATACCGGGCCCACCACGAACCCGCAAACGGAACATCCACTCCTCGAATCGGGTTTCAAGCACACGTCTCAGCACCGAGAAAACGCGTGGTGGACACACCAAAATATCATATCACGAGGTACCGGGTTTTTCAAAATAGTGCATCTTTTCTTAAATATTTCCACGGTCCTCCAAAACCAGAAATCACATGAAAATCCATCACCAATAAGTCAATCCAATGCGAGGTACAATGTAAATCAATCCATGGTATGCGTATAAGGGGAAAACCGCTTTTTAAAATAGTTTCCGTTCTTAAAGATGTCATGCGGCTCCCAATTTCTAGAAAATCATAACCAATCATATGTAAGATGAACTACAGCAATGTAATCATGGCAGCTCTACAGTGAGTGTGGCAGGGCAATTACTAACGGTGTGTGTGTAGCATGTAAATTAGTGCCCGTGCAACATAAACCGTTAGTAATAGTGCAGTGTTCTATCAGTTCTAAGCATATATATATATATATATATATATATATATATGTAGCAAGGAATGCAATATGCGATGACAGTCTATGGGGTACATGCAATATATAATAATAAAGTCCTATCAGCCTTGACGCATAACGCCATGCGGGCGATATCCCCGTAGATGTGAAATCTACTCACAGTGTCTCGCGCTAAGTGTATCCAACAACTTGCTTGCCCTTCTTCGCAGCGTCCGTCTCACTGGCCTGTGAACCTAGAATCACATAACAGATATCACACATAAGCTCAATTTCACAGAAACGCGACATTACGGTCCAACTAGAGACCCGTGTCGCAAACCAATCGCGCGTGTGCGCGATACGCTAAAACGTGTGATCACGCGCCTGAAACTACCCCGACGCGCCGCGATACGCAGAAACCCCAAACCCACTCACGTATCACGTGTGTCGCGAAGGTTAGAAAAACGGAAAAATAGGTATTTGGTCCCATATTTTTATACAGAACTAAACTTACAAAAATATAAACATCACAGCACCCTACACACTAGCAGACACCTACAGGACCAAACCCTAACCCAAACCCTACCCATCTGGCCGCAATTGGCGGCCAGAATGAAATAATTGGCGGCCTACTGTAGCAGTTAGGGGGTCGGGTTAAATCTGGGGTATCAGCACATCTCCACTATACTGCAGTCTTCCCAATTTCACTCAGAACTCATCGGGTCAAAAGCAGTTCCAGAAAACTCAGTTTTGCTTAAAAACGACGGATTTGCATCAATTTGGAAAACTGGTGGTATTTTAGTGCAATTGGGGTTAGGCTAAGTTAACATGGTCTCAATAACCCACTAACAACCTACTGAAACCAAACCACACCACATTAGCACAAGATTCCTACTAAACACCTCATATCGCACTAAAACGCACTAAAAACCACTAACCGATGCAAAACTACTCCAACCAAGAAACTAGGGAATAAGTTTAGGAAATATACCTCATACTTAACCCTAGGGAGCTGAAGGAAGATGAAGAGGTGAAGGGGAGAAGCTGCAGTTGCTGCTGTTGCTGCTGCTGAATTGCTTGTTGTTGCTGCTGCTGAATACCTGCTGCTGCTGCTGCTGTGCTTCAGTTGCTGTTGCTGCTGCTTGGTTCTGGAGCTGAGAGGTAAGTGTGAGTGTTGTGTGAGGGTGTGTGTGTGTGAGACTTGAGAGAAAACAAAGAAATGAGAGGAACCAATTATCACCCAATTGTCAACCCTCCTCTCTCTCTCTTCATTAATGGCAAGCATGGCTTGAGCCATGATGCCCTCTCCCCCTCTCTCACAAGTCAACACCTGACACAAATTCAAATTAAAACAACTACTAATCTACTAATTAACTTAATTTAAACCCAAAAGACTTAATCCTATGATTAACCCACCATGGTTAATAATCATGGTAAAATCTTATTTTAAAAACCCTAGTTTACATGCACATGTGTGTGCAAGCCTAGGAAAATTTTAGGAAAATATTTATTAAATTAGGAAAAATATTTAAAACACAATTTGGTAAACTTTTGTTAAAAACCAAATAATTAAATATAAATTACCACTAAACACATCCCAAGGTGTTACATCCAGACCTCCTCTTTTGCGGCATCGCTTGCAGCAATGTATTCAGCCTCCTTCGTCGAGTCTGCGATGGTATCCTGTTTGGAACTTCTCCAACATACCGCCCCTCCGTTGAGGGTAAACACAAAACCCGAGACAGACTTGCTGTCATCTTTGTCACTCTGGAAGCTTGAATCGGTAAAGGACTCGACCCTGAGTTCTCCATTACCGTAAACCAGGAACATCTCCTTAGTCCTTCTTAGGTACTTGAGAATGTTCTTCACTGCCGTCCAGTGGTCCTCACCTGGGTCTGACTGATACCGGCTCACCACGCTCAGCGCATAAGCTACATCTGGTCTTGTACATAGCATCGCATACATTATAGATCCTACCGCCGAAGCATAGGGTATAGTGCTCATGCGAACCCTCTCCTCGTCAGTCTTAGGAGACATCTTCTTGGAGAGGGTAATTCCGTGCAATGCGGGTATGTTACCGCGCTTGGAATCCTCCATACTAAATCTCTTTAGTACGGTCTCTATGTACCTGGACTGCGAAAGTCCCAGTAGTCTCTTGGATCTATCTCTGTAGATCTTGATCCCCAGAATGTACGAGGCATCACCCAGGTCCTTCATGGAGAACCGTTGTGACAAAAATAGCTTGACCGATTGTAGCATAGGAATGTCATTTCCTATCAAAAGAATGTCGTCCACGTACAAGACTAGGAACACGATAGTTCGTCCTATAATCTTCTTATAGACACAAGGTTCATCTTCGTTCTTGATGAAATCAAATTCCTTGATTGCCTCATCAAAACAGATGTTCCAGCTCCGCGATGCCTGCTTTAATCCATAAATGAATTTAAGCAACTTGCACACCTTCCTGCTGCTCCCACTGTCTACGAAACCTTCTGGCTGATCCATGTAAACGCACTCTTCCAAACAGCCGTTTAGAAAAGCCGTTTTAACGTCCATTTACCAGATTTCATAGTCATGGAAGGCAGCAATGGCAAGTAGGATCCGAATGGATTTGAGCATAGCCACCGGAGAAAAAGTTTCGTCATAGTCCACACCAGGTCTTTGATGAAAACCTTTTGCAACGAGTCTAGCCTTATAGGTTTCCACCTGCCCATCTACACCAAGTTTCCTTTTGTAGATCCATTTGCATCCAACGGGTTTTACCCCAGGTGGAGCAATATCCAAGGTCCACACTTTATTGGCGTACATGGACTCTATTTCGGATTGCATTGCTTCCTGCCACTTATCAGAGTCCCTACTGATAATGGCCTGCTTGAAACTGATAGGGTCATCTTCTTCCAAGATGCAATCCTCTCGATCCCCGTCTATGAGAAAACCATAGTATCTCTCGAGAGGACGAGAAATCCTACCAGATCTGCGGAGTAGCTGAGGTTCGTCTGGGACTATTGAATTTTCTGGTTCAGCTAAATCCTCAGTTTGAGTTTGTGGATCAGATATTTCATCTAGTTCCACCGTGCTCCCACTTATTTCTTTTGCAAGAAATTGCCACTCTAAAAAGGTGGCGCGACGAGCAACGAACACCTTCTGTTCCTCAGTGTGGTAGAACAGATATCCCAGAGAATTTCTAAGATATCCTACAAACTTGCATAAAACTGACCGTGCCTTAAGCTTGTCCGGATTTTGTACTTTTACATAGGCCGGACAACCCCATATCTTAATACGTTCAAGATACGGTTTTTTACCACTCCATATTTCATACGGAGTCTTAGGCACAGATTTAGACGGAACCTGATTCAGTAAGTATGCTGCTGTTCCTAGCGTAAATCCCCAGAATGAAAGAGGTAACTCAGCATTACTCATCATGGATCAAACCATATCCAATAGGGTACGATTCCTTCTCTCCGATACACCATTGTGCTGTGGTGTATAAGGGGGAGTAAGCTGAGAAAGAATACCATTCTCTTTTAAGTAATCTCGGAATTCCATGCTTAAGTACTCCCCTCCTCTATCAGATCGGAGGATCTTGATACTTTTGCCTGTCTGGTTCTCTACTTCGTTTCTGAATTTCTTGAATTTCTCAAAAGTTTCAGATTTGTGTTTCATCAGATACACATATCCGAACCTAGAGAGATCATCAGTGAATGTGATGAAATACGAGAACCCACCCCTTGCATGTATAGACATCGGACCACATACATCACTATGTATGAGTCCCAAGAGCTCTGTTGCTCTTTCTCCATGTCCGGTGAACAAAGATTTGGTCATCTTCCCTTTGAGACAAGACTGACAAGTTTCATAAGATGAAAACTCGAACGCATTCAAGAGTCCATCTTTATGTAACTTAGTTTTTTCTCTCCGATATGACCAAGTCTACAATGCCACAAGTAGGATTCATTCGTATCTGAATTCTTCCTCTTGCGTGTGTTTTGTATATTGAGAACTGTATTCTGATTTAGAACGTAGATACCATTACACAGTGTACCTTCTGCAACCAGTACCTTATGAAGGTAAATGTTCATGATATTTCTATCAAGAACAAAGTTATATCCATCTTTATCGGGTAAAGAAACTGATATGATGTTGCAAACCATGGAAGGTACATAGTAGCAATCGTTCAAAATCATAGTATTGCCATTTGGCAACACTAGGTGATATTCACCGACGGCTGCAGCATTAACTTGTGCTCCGTTCGCTACTCTGAGCGACATATCACCAGGTGCAACTTTCCTACTTTTTCTCAGTCCCTGCAATAAATTACAGATATGAGATCCTGATCCGGTATCAAGTACCCAAGAGGTAGGGCTGACCGTAAAGCAGTTCTTAATTACAAGAACACCTGAAGTAGATGCAAAACCATGCTTCTTCTTCAACTGGGTATCCTTGGAATCCATACATTCCTCTTTCCCTTGCTCAAACTTATGACTGTTGTCATAAGTTTGAGCCGAACCAACGTTCCCCAGCCCCGAATAAGAATTCGGATCGGTCAAGCGATACATTTTATTATCTTGATTAGGGCGTGAAATGGTTGCTACCTGGAGAGAGAGAAAAGAAACACTCAGCGTGCGCTCTTGCAAGATTAGATTGGTTTATTAATTTATCTAATCAGGATGGCTCCCACTGTTTCCTCAAATTCTTCTTCAAACCTTTAAAAGAAGAACTAGTCGAGATTAATTGCACGTCACAATACTTGCTTAACCTTTCAGCCAAGCTAGTGTTGGTACTTCGAGGGAGGTTTTCCAACACTTTCGCGAAGTTCCTTAATTAAGTAACCTCTTTTCCCTGGAGGCGTAGCCCCGCTAACACCGTTCTAGACACCTATTTGGTTTATAGCATTGATTGTTTAAGTGAAATTATCTCCCGAGAGTAATCCAACTCATCAGTGGGATCGGGATCCAACTATCATTGTGCGATGACCTAGATGGAATCCGCTCTAGTCACCATACTCCAGAAGGTATGCTAAATCTGCAAGTTTCAGTTTCTTTAGAAACTCCCGATGTGGATTTTTGCCCTTAACGGTTTATGACCTTGACAATGCCAACATATCATAAACCGCTAGTCAAGTTCGGCCCGTCATTATCTTGATTAAGTTAGACCCACCCGCATATCTCTTGACAATGCCAACATAGCTATGCGATTATCGTAAATAATCCGAAAAATAAAACTGCAAACAAGCAATACTTAGCTACCGATCACTACGCCTTGACAATGCCAAAATACGCAGCTCGAATACTAAGTAGTAATTGTAGGAAATGACGGAGGGCTACGGCTGGGTTTTTGGCGAAAAACCCGTTAACGTAATGAACTTGATGTAGTTGAAGGAACATGATAAACCTTTTTGAAAATATAGTGACGAAAACTTTTGCTAAAGAGGTCACTCCCTGTGACGGGATCTCGGCTCTTTCCTCGTCGAATGAGGTGCTGGACATTCAAAACCGAATACCTCTATGCAAAACAAGAATAATCGACTATAGTGAAGTTATTACCCTGACGCAAACTTTTGTCCAAGGGGTCACTCCCGATGAAGGGATCTCGGCCCTTGCCTTGTCGAATGAGGTGCTGGGCATTCATAACCGAATACCTCTATGCAAAACAAATGTGAACGTCCTTGCAATAACAGCTTTTGAAAATTGTTCCAACAACGTCTTTTAGGTTTATTTTCTTGCATTAATTTAATGCATCCCATCAATTAATCCTACCATTGCAGAAAACAACAAAAATATGACGTACGCTTATGCCATCCGCATTCGCCACGGGGTCCCGTCATCACCCGTTAAGTTACTTAACTAACGACAGAGCGGGGGCTGGACTAGCGCGGATGCAAAACATAAGCAACGCCTAAATAGATATCATATATAGATATATACACATTCGTCAGATGCAATGATAGCCATTCCAGATCACAGATGAACACTTTGGATATATTAGGAATCTGCATTTCGTTCGAGCCTGCAACGAAAGACAGATTACACGGTCGTGATGAAAAGCCAAATACCCCACCCTAGACCCCTACGGGTGCGGCAAACTACCCGCCAAATACCCGAAGTGAAGCAACCTCCCTCAACAACGTGAGTAGGCCACTCGGCACTTCGAGGTACCCGGTAGTTTGTGCATCCCTCCTTGGATCTATCCTATGAGCAAAAACAGTAAAAAGAAATTATACAATGGCGGCTACAACCTCATCCCGGATGTGCGGCCATACAAATAATATTACATCAAATTACATATTACATGAATTGAAAGATAAAGAAAACTCTCATCTCACAACCACCCGGCTATTCATCCGCGACAATCCAACGAATTCATATACACAAACCATCAACATTACAGATCACAGATATGTATAACCCCCACTAATCGACGTATAGCGATTAGCAGATGTTCAATACATATATCACATCACAGATATAACCCATTAGCCAAAGTCTATAGAAAATCGATCAAAATACGGATTTTTAACCACCCCAAAAACAAATTTTGTTCTCTGGAAATTCTGGGCAGAAACAAACCATCCTAAAAATCACAAAACACCAATATAAGAACACTGAAGGAAACTTGACCCACAGACGAGTCAACTCGGCCGCGGTTCCGCGGCTCGTTGACCGAGTTGGTGGATCATTTTTCTTGTGTGTTCTTTAAAAACCCTTAGCCGACTTTTAGTACATGATTTATTATTTTTTGAAGAGAAAACAAAATCGGCAGAAAGTTCATTTTCGGGGGTGTTTTTGCGGTTTTTTGTCCGATCGAAATTCTAGATGCTTTGCTAACATGCTAGTGTGTGTTTAGCTAGGCTCGGATACCACTGTTAGGTCCACGTTACCTCTCTCGGTTCTTTCGGGGTTGTGGAAGCGGTGAAAAACGATTTTTAGGGTTTTGGTAATATGGACAAGAAAACCCGGATCTTTGCTAAACAACACACTAGCAACAACTACGAGCTTTACCTACTCGGTTAGGGGGTTATACCTAGTCTTGAACTCCTTCTCTTCTTGTTGTTCTCCTCCTTGCTAGCTCCTTGTAGTGGCTTGAATGGCTCCTCCTCGTCGTCTCCTCTTTGCCGAAGATAGATCCACCCGAGGGTCTCGAACTTGAGCTCCTACCTCAACCTTGAGGTAACTAAAGTATTAGGCTTGCTAGACCTTCAACCTTAGGATGAGTAGAGATGAGTTTTGGTGTTTTATCACCAAGGCAAATGGTTCTCAACTCATGAGAGATTTTGCCTTGAGCTAGAGGAAGAAAGAGAGCAAAGGATGAGAGAGAAGATGCAAGTGAGAGTGAATCAATTTTACAACCTTGCTCTCATATTTTAGACAATGATAATAATAATAATAATTAACAATTTGTGATGGTGAGTTGATGAATGACCATTATCATTTCATTCATTAAATGCTTTTGCAAAGAATAAGAAGCATCTTTGAAAACAAATGATGATGGTCAACAAGTCTACTTTGGTCAACCGGTCAACTAAAATCAACAAGTCAACAAAAGTCAAGAATTCAACTCAACCATGGCACAATAATTGTTAACTAATATTATTAATCATATTTCCTATTCTCAATAGGGTTTGGAAAAAGACAACAGTCAACTGTGCATACACACCCGTACCATAACCCAAATGAGAATCCACTGCCTCTGTCTCAGTCAACTGTGCATACACACCCGCATCCGTGTTCCGAGGAACACGAATACAATGAGATAAAACCAATCCCAAAACATATACTAGAATCTGGCTTAAACCAAAGCCCGCTAGTAAAAACTGTCCGGACACCAAAACGTGCACAAGTGCGCGGATGTGAACGAACCCCGTCGCAAAACCATGCGACCTCAACTCTGTTTTGCCCAAAGGCGAATAACCCTCTGTGTGGGACTCTAAAGACTCGACACTACGCTGGCAGTGGGGCTAACCACAGACCGCAAGCGGCACTAGCTGTACGTAACGGTCCCCAGGTAGATGCCGATAAGAAGACTGATGAGGTGTACCCATCCGAACTCCTACTGAGCCTGTATGTGACAATCTGCGTACAGTCCGGTCTGTTCGTCTGAGAATATCGCATGGCGGGCCTAGGGGGGTGGTAAACGTCAGTCCCCTAATAGCAGTACAAGTCGTGTCGGAGTGTAGCCCAGAACACCGTGAGATAACACTGGAAACCTACCGGTATATCTCGCTTGCCCTGGCCAGGGACGACAATGTGTAATGGCTCTCCTAGACACAGCGCAATATCAACTCCCAATACCAGGAGAGACGAATCCTGTCTAACCGTCACTGCCTCCAAGTGCTTCGGGACTTCACCCAACTACTACCTGTTTGCACGACTCAGTAGAGCCGTGGTAGGGTAGTAATCAAAGAACAGTTGGAACATACTTGAGGCGAAGTGACAGTGTCAAGTCAGCGGACTAAGCTGTACTCATGTCACCTGGGAATTGTTAACTGACGATAGGTATAATACCAACCAACAGTTCCCGACGAGTCTTGTCCAGTGTACTGGTAACCTAACGAGCACCCGCATACTATCTCAAGTACGACGTACTAACGGCTGTGGGACAGACCGTCTCCCCTGCTGGGATGAGAAGCGCATACGCTAGTCTACTCCGGAGTATCGATGCCCTTTCTCGATAGTCCTACGACTAGGGACCTGCATAAGGATGTGCTTGTGGATTACCCAGCCCCCACGAGTGTGATCGCCATCACAACGCTGGTAATCAAGCAAAGATCCTAAGGGCTCCACTAAAGTGTATAGGCGATATGTTAAAAGAAACACATGTACACACATTGAAGTAGAAACAAACCAAGTAGCTTACTACTATTTTGAGCAAGATTGTATATACAATGGTGAATATCCCAAGCTTCCATTAAGTAATATATAAACTAGTATGATACAGTAATGGCCTCTAAGGCATATACACTGCATGCAAGAATAGCCAAACCAACCCTCGATGTCGATATACAAACGTCAAACCATCGAGAAAAACCCAAACACACTCGTTTGCGCATTCACGAACACTAATTATAATATAAAATAGGTTAAAATTCACAAAAACCCCAAACTCACTTTAAAAGCCATTTTTCCAAAAATCTAGCAAGCAAAAATTACCCGTCTTCGTACAAAACTCGACGTTTAAACAAATCTAGCGGCCATAATACATATTAAACATCTTCAATAAGTCATACAACCCATTTCAAAAATTTAATCTCATCAATTCTTATAAAACTAAAAATTCTAGTTTTGCAATTTATCTAATTTTAACAATTTCAACTAAAAATGCACAAAACAACAACTACGATTGGTTTTGCATGGTCCAAAGGCATTAAACCACTCATTATAATATTGATAATGATATGAAACCATAATTATATTTTAATCTAAAGCATTTAATAATTTTCCAAAAACCCTAGTTAGCAAAATAGCTTAATTATAACAATATCAACCTAACAATTTGCAAACTAGCAATTAGGTTAGGTTTTACAATTCCACAAGATGATAATCTACACTTGATTATCCTAATAGTGATGGTTAAACCCAAATTAGCTTCAAACCATAATCTTGAATTCTCAAATTAGCAATAAGAACCAAATTAACACTTAATTATGTTAGATTAAGCAATATAAACAACAAATTCTATATAGGGTCAAGTTTTATACCTCCCAATTTTAGAGATCTAGCTTGGAAATTAGCCTCCAAAACACCAACTTTCCTCCAAGATCCAACTTAGAATAGGTCATGGTGAAATGGGTAGAGATTGGATTTGGAATTAGCCTTGATTTTGTAGGGATTTGAAGTGATTTTTGTGAATATTTTGATGCCAAAATGGAGGGGATTTAGGGGAGGGCTGCTGCTGTTGAGGTGGGAGGAATTCTCGGCCAGGATATGAGGGGAGTGAGGAGATAGAGGGAGGTGAAGAATGTGGGGGAGAAAAGAAAAGGTCCACCCCCTTTTGACTTTCTTTCATTTCATTTTCTTTTCTTTTCAAAAGTGAGGTGACTGGAGAGAGAGATGGGGGGCAGTCAAAGTGGGCCGGCCACATGGGGAGAGAGAGAAGGGGGGCTGTCAAAGTGGGCCGGCCACATGGGGAGAGAGAGAGAGGGTGAGGTGTGGGTGTGTGGATTAGGGATAAAGATAAATGTATTACCCCAATTCCCATTAACATCAATTCACTAATTAAGCCCTTTTTCTTCGATATTTTCTAAACCGCTTTGGCAAACCATTTCATTTCAAAAACAATATTTTACACAGTTTAGTGTGTCATGAATTATAAAATTTGTATCAACCCATTCCAATTTGTAATTTTCCCTAATTAAATATATTAGTGACGGCTTAAAATAATATTAAAATAATTAATTTCGGAAAAAATTTCAGAAAATTTGAAATTTCACCAGTGGCTCAATAAACATCAAATACTAGCAATTACATAACTAGAATATGTATATTTAATTTTATAATAAACATATTTGTATTTTGATTTTTTACAGAAAACCCTCTTATTTTACCGATTTTCCAAAATTTCACCGAAACGATTTTCAAAACGTTACAATTATATAGGAGCCAACGGCTTGAATTTAATCAACAGACTATTAATAACGTGGTATTCTTTTGCAATGATTCTGCTGAAATCTTAACCTTAAGCCGTATCCCAATTGGTGAAGTCGCAGCCATGCACTTTCAAGACAGCGAAATGCCCCAAAAAAGAAAGAAAAAAGAAAAATCGATGAACAAAAGGATTATATTACATCTAACTCCATTTCCCACCAATGATACAACCCACAACAATCAGTAGTAAATCTTTTTAAAAATACAGATCTAAGAACCTAAGTAAACTGAAACTAACAAGGGATCTGATCAATGAAGCATCGGATCACCTTCACCGGCATCTTTATAAGATCCACCGCCAGATTCACCAGCCCGGCAAAACAAATGCAGCAGGGGCAAAGACAGCTCAGAATCGTCCTGCATCAAATCCCCCAATGAAACAAACCCTAAAAATCACAATTCAAAAATTTTGGGGGAATTATACTATAAGTTTATGGCACTTACCCTAGGATCCAGACGACAGCACCAACGAGAGAGAAAGCGAGAGCAAGAACTGCAAACGGCAGCCCAATCAAGAACCCTAGAGGCCTGCAACCTTCGTCACCCATGGCTTCGCTTTACCCTTTTTTTTTCCTTTGTGTTCTGTGCTGCTGATTTCTTTTTGAAGAAGTTGAGGAGAATTGAGAGTGATTAAAGGGAAAGGGGATGTGCGAGTTGACGAATATGCCCTTGGGGTAGAAGGATGGGAGAGGGTTGAAGGGGAGGGGTGGTTTGGGTATCGTGGAGGTCGGCGGAAGCACGTTCGTGATCGTTGACTTGATGCGGCCTGGGTTGGGATTAGAGGAAGCTTCGTCTTCATGTTTGAAGACATCGCGTGGCTTAGGTCTACCCATCCACCAACTATGAAAAGAGTCCTTCTTCGTCGTGTTTTTCTTTTTTTCATTGGATTTCCCGGTTTAATATCTATTAATTCGAATGTCATTCGATAGATACATGCAGGTAGAAATAAAAATGGGTATGTATTATTTCTACATCTTTGAATCAATGCCAATTACTGATAATTTTATCAAGCGTAATAAAATCCTGTTCATCACCCCAAAACAAGAGCACTATCGTTACTTTAAGGAACTAAGTCGCCTATTTTCATCAGGCTATTTTTCTTACTTGTGAATGAACTACGCTTTCAATAGTTAATCTCCCCATCCTGCTTGCAAATATTCCTAGCTCCCCTATAGCATTGTAAAATTATATGAATGTATTTTCAAATTTTTAAGCTTAGTTGGTATGACACATCCCTCTTTGATGAGAGGGCGGGTGTTCGATCCCTAGTGGGGAAACTGACAACAATTAACACTTTTGAGGCAAATTCGTAAGTTTTCTGGATTTGTGTGTTTTGTGCATACATGCGTGGGTGTGTTATGCGTTGTATGCATAGGTTAGGGTTTGCGAGCCAGTGCCAAAAAAAATTTATACACTTTTATTGAAATATAAACTCTAAAGGGTTTAACTGTTTTAGACTAAATTGCCCGGAATACATTTAACTTTTGTTCTACACTTTGCCCCCTAAACTTTGATTTATTTTCTAATCTTTCAAAATCCATCTCTTGCCTTCTCAAACCTCTACACAACTTAATAATCTTGGATTTTCATTTCTCTAGAAAACTTATTTCACTCATTCGATCCAACTTTTCAAGTGAAAGGTACGGAAGACATCAATATTAATTTCATTCATAGAATATAAAATTCTTGCATTCTTAGATACTTTTGAGTTATGTAATGACCATTTGTTTATATGTTGTTCAGTCTAATTGATTAATAAAGGAGAAAATTTCACCAAAACCATATCATATTATGCCCTTTATGTCTGAAACCACCATGCCGTCGATTTTATATACAGAAACCCCCAACATTTACCGTGTTACACACGACCCCCGCTCCCTCCCCTCTCCTCCCTGGAATTTAAAGTTTTTAAGTAATTTAAGACCCCTCATATGACTAGTTTTATTTTTTCTGATGAAAGTGCCCTTTCAATCCAGTTTGACATCCCCTTCTCTCAACAAATCGTGAAATTATCAATCTAGGGTCAGCTTAGGGAGCTCAACGAGGATGGCACAATCATCTCGACCAAAGGCAACAATCCATCGGTGAGCTCAGGGAGAGTGAATATCAATGGTCAAGTCCATTGCTACTACAGCCTTTCTATCCGATCGCGGCCTTCAATGAGATCTACACCCAATTCAACTAGATCGATGGCCAACTCCTCACACACTCCTCATTTTGATGAGATCAACATCGAAATTCTCCCAAATCTTCGTTAGCTTTTTTCCCTTTCTGTTTGTTAAAGTAGATAATTAAAGAGAGATGAGATCGATTATTTTTAATATATTGCAGGGTATTTTGATCATTTTATAAAGGAATTGACGGCAGGGTATTTTGGTCATGGATGGAGGGGTCACATGAAACGGAGAAAACGTTGAGGGTTCAGTGCAAAAATACAAGATGATTTTGGTGAAATTTCTATGAATAAAGAAGTCATAATTTGATGGATCTCTGGATCCCCTTTTGATGTTATCTTCCGTTGATCTGCCGCGAGTGCTGATGGACGGCTGAGATTGAGTTGGAGGGTTGATTCCTGAAGCGTGTGGATCTCAATGGGTTTTGTTTGGTTGTGACCGAGTGTAACATTTCAAAAAAATAAAATATTATTTTTGGGAATTTTCATAATTTTTAATGAATATTTTAAAAGTCGGTATAATTAAATACCGATAAATTATGAAAATTCCGGAGAAAATTTTAGAAATCCTAAGATAGGGTATTTTGTGGAATTATGTCATTTTAAGTTTTTATGGTTAAGTATATATTATTTTTGTGTTAATTGCGATTGAAGATCACTAACCGGATTTTTGGCTTTTGTGCAATGTGCACATAACATTTCCACACCTGTCGCATTTGGTTCATGTTTTGGACTCAAGGTGGCCTAGGGTTGAACCATGTTTAGATGACTATGGTGGGTTTAAACCTTTAGGCTAAGTTAAGTGGGTTAATCAGGGTTTGGTTTGGTTCATGGTGAGTGGGATGATGAGAGTTAACTCATCTCATTTCAAAACCTTGGTTTGCCTCTCAAACACACACATGCCAACCTCTCTACATCAGACATATACACCCACACATCAGCCACCCTAGCTGCTGCTAAAAGCTGCAACACCATCAGCCCCACACCCAATATCAACAGCGCATTTTCAGCCACCAGAACAGCAGCTACAGTAGCTATATCAGCGCAAATTCAGCAGCCCTACACCAGCCCCTGAGACTTTTCAGCCCCCCCATAGCTGACCAGCACACTCCTATCATCACTTTTCAGCTCCCAATAACTGCAGCCACCAGCCCATCAACACTTTCAGCCACAATAGCTGACGTGCACACTCCCAAAGCACACATTTCAGCCCCCAATAGCTGACTTCAGCCACAAAACAGCCCTTACACCTGCAGCTACATCTGCTGCTGAAAACATGCATCAATTCAACACCTTTCAGCCACAATATCTGATCCATCAGCAATTACTTCAGCCCATTGTATCAGCAAAACAGCAGCAGCAACCCATACCAGCCCATAGCATCATTTAAACAACCTACACCCTCACCTCTCTCTTGACTGCACAGCAGCAGCAGCTGCTGAAACAATCCATCAGCCCCCAATCTTGCATCAGCCAACCCTACACAGCTACATGCCACCATAGCCCCACACCTATACACCCTTATCAACACATCAGCAGCCCCAACAGCTACAAGACAGCCCACCTACCTCTGCTGATACTGCAGCTACAGCCACATCCCCATTCAAAAACAACAGCCCCAATTTTTGCATCAGCTGAAACAACCTCATTCAAAACATCACCACCACACCACCACAACCACTCCCATAACATGTACAACTGCAGTAGCAGCTGCAACAGCAGCCCAAACACTACCACAACACCAAAACAACAACAGCATCAGCTGCAGTGGAAAACAGCAGCATCTGCAGCAATTGGCATCAGCAGCAGCTGCTCCAGGAGCAACTGCAGCAACTCTCCAGCAGCAACCATCCCTCTTCTTCCTCTCTTCTTATATATCTTAGGATATTCAGAGGTATAACCCCTAACCCGACTTCTAGCTTGCAAATATATGGTTATTTAGCTGAAAATTTAGTGTTTGCTATGTAGTTTAGTGCTAGTTTAGTGATTTTGAGTGAGATTTGGCCAAGAGTTGGTTTTGAATATTAGTATAGCCTTACTAGGTGCTGTTAAGACCAGTTGAAACAAGAATTGTCCCAGATTTCACCAAAATACCAGATAGTTTAGAATCAGTGAAATTTAGCGATTTTGTCGACTTCGTGGCCTTTCTGGAAACTGCTATCAATCCGGACCTCCTAAAATAAAATTGACTTGGCAGTGAGATGTGCAGGTAGATAGTAACTAACACCCAAAACCATAGCTCCAACCCTCGTTTTCTGCCCGCAGATATATTCCATCTGGCCGCAATTTGCGGCCAGATCTGTAGGGAACCCCCTCGTTTTGCGTGCACTGCTCTTTTACCTGTAAACTTGACCCCTGGAATGCCCAATTTTGTCTGATTCCAAACAGGGTAGAATCTGGGTCGTTTTTCATGAGTTGGCGTGATTTACGACTTGTTTTCGTGTGGATTTCGGTATTCGATGATTCGTTTCTGTCGGGTGGCGTTTGGACGTCAACGACAGTGGATATTGGTAGTGTTTGCACACAAAGTCACAGGTTTTTACCTATGGGCGTAATGTACACCATTTTGGTTCCGATGTGATTTCCATGTGTTTTAGCGTGTGATATCTTTGTAGGTACCCCACATGGCGACGAGGAGTTGAGATGCAAATGGCGACAACGGCACCGGCACACATAAACAAGGTGAGTAGATTTATATCTACGGGGAGAAGTCGGGTGGATGGCGTATAGCACCCCCGCAGTCCGTGGTGATGTATACGGATGCGTATACACACCAACAATCATTATATGTTAATTGTGATTAATGATAATTTTAAGATGGATATTGGTGTGTTGGATTGGTAAATGGTTACGAAACCCTAGGGTAGTGGGTGCGCTATACATACACACACACATACATACTTGCATACATCCTTACTTCATGTGTGCATAGATTGGATTCTATATAGATATGTGTTCACATGGGTATGGGACTATGTGTTCACATACAGACTTGAGGATGATACTTGGGATTAGGATGAGTCGATGATATTTGATTTGAGATTATGATATCGGTGATTGACAGGATTCGTACTTGGGATATGTCCTGCTATGATAGCGGGTCTTGGATGACGATGCCATGTGCATAGTGTTTTATACATATAAAATGATCGACATGTGATTAAGTTACGAGATATGACATGATATGATAAGATGTTTATGATAGGCCGCTTGGGCGATGTATACCTCTTTACGCTGATTTGTGCTGATGATATCGATTTGCTAGAGGCTGTCGATCGGAAGTCGGATTATGATTATATTGACGATATATGATGATGATATCGATTTATACGAGACTGTCGATCAGTAGTCAGATCATAATTATAGTAATGATGTTAGCATTGTACTAGACGTAGGTCAGTACCCGGATTATGATATTTGATAAAGAGAATACCAGATGAATGATATGACGAATGTGATATTGACCCGTACCCAGATTTGGGGATGTCGTACGACGGATTTACGTACGAGCTACATTCTGATGTTTGATCCGCACTCTAGACTTGGGATGTCTGATCATAGATATTATATCGGATGTGATATGATTGAGGCGGGATCACCGACTGTATATATATACCTATATGTATCGACTCAGAGGTTAGGCGGGTTCCCTTACCTACAGTTAGCCTATTAGATCAGCCCTATAGTCTGTGTAGTTGAATGACTCTTATGACATTAGATACAGTCTAGCTACCATTGTGTTGGTATTCAGCTCCCGCATATTATTATTGTTGCTCCGCATCGCATACTGTTATGATTCATAATCCATTATTGATATCATGCTGTTACGACACTAGCACCATTACCGATGATGCGTATGTAACACGTACACTTATTTGCCGGCGCACACACATCTTCATCGGTAATTGTCATGTCACGTACACTTAGAGAATATTATTTCCTGATTTAGCTTATTAGCTAGTAGTGACATGATATTAGTGTACTTACCTTATATGCCAGCTTGGCATTGTAGTTATTACTTGTCAAATCATGCATACTGTTGTTCATTATATGTCGCATTCATGAATTCTCATGCTTATATTCATGATTTTACATGCTATTGATGATTTGGATTCGGGTTTCCATGAGATTTTCTGGATTCGGAGGAAAACCACAAAACATATATAAACTGCTTTCTCTCTTTTAAATAAAAATGCGGTTTCCCCATGATGCATGAGTCGTCCACCATGAGTTTTGCTGATGGATTTCGAGACCCGATTCGAGGAGGCGGATGAACCGTTTCGGGTACATGGTGGGCCCGGTGCGGTACCCCGGGCCCAGAAAATCGTAGGAGATGGCGTTGAGCCTGGAAGGGGAGCACGACCGACCGGTGATATTACCCGACGCGTCGGATATCCGGAGGATACCGTCGTAGTCATGAGATCGATGGTAGGGGCCGATCTGGACTGACGGCGCCATGGATTTTATGATTGAGACATTGAGATTTCGAGATACCGAGGTACAGAGATTGTGATACAGAGATATCGAGATATTAAGGTTTATGTTTTGTGCCGTTGCTAGGCACTGTTTTATGCTGATTTCATTATGATACCTCATTTTAAAAATACAGAAATCTCACAAATTTATGAAAGCAGTTTTCTTCAGTACATGCATTCTGTTTCATGCATTCATACATCATCTATATGATACATTGCTACCTGATGCACTGACACGGGCACATGGGTTTATACTTGGGTTAGATATTTACCCTAGTCATTGTTATAGGTTGCTGGTTATATATTTGAGGATTATATTATGATCGTATGACCTAGGATTGCGTCATACATGCGATTTTCTGTTCATAGATTTTTTTTTACTCACGTGTTGGCAACTCACCCCGTTGTGCCCCAGTTTCTTGCTGGTGTTGCCGTACAGGTCCCATTACGACTTTGCGGGCACTGTTCCTTTCGGGTTACTTGCTAGTAGGTGGGTTTATTGTATCGTACCCATCATTATACATTGTATATTATATTTCTGTTGTATCTAGAAGTTCCATCAACCAAACATGTACTTATTTGAGATAGAGACCAGTGATGTTTATTCTTTCGACCTTAGAGTCGCGTGTTATATTTCTATGGGTTTCAGGCTGGTTGAGTTTCCTTTTCTGTTGTGATCCTCGCCTTTAGGCGTTGTATATTATGTTGCTTACAGGTTGATTTGATATGGTTCTTCCTACTCTCTTCTACTTTTCTTGGTTTGGATTTCTGGGTTCGGCTTACTTAGAATACGTAAGCCTCAAGACGTTCGTAGCCTAAGTGCCGGTCATGTTCTGTACTTTCGGAACGTGACAAAGTTGGTATCAGAGCGTTAGGTTTTACCTTCGGAGCGTAGGATGACCCTTGGTTGATGGAATAGGTGACTAAAGTAGAGTGACGTACCGTTGGTATGTTCCGCGGCATATTTACGACACTCAACTCCACTTAAGGAAACTTAGGATGTACATTTCCTTATTCAGTATCATATTCATTCCTGATCTAGCCTCATCGGTACCAGTTATGGCTTTGCTGCCACGATTACGGGCAGGAAGAGCTACGGCAAAAATTGCGGTCAGCACGAGCTCGTTGCGAATGAGGACTGACCAGGGCATGACTCCGGCGACGCACGATTGCAGAGGTGTGTCTTTTCATGATGTTTTTACGCCACGAGCATTGGATGGATCGCTGTATGAGATTACTCGGACGTGCAGATTAGAACCAAAGGATTGAGCCACTGATAGGGGCCAGCCAGATTTTGATGACCATTGATGTGTTGCTCATTCATGATGATTGAGGCACGGTCCAGCGTGCAGACGAGTAAGCCAGTTGTTGCTGCGAGCGACGAGATATCGCCCCAGATGTTGGGGCTATTGCAGTACGAGTTTGTACTAAGAGATTATAGAAGGTCGCTAGTCACCGAGGATGAATGACTAGGACATGTGGATCGTTCGCTACCCCGATGCGAGGTCATCAGATTGATTGATTTCAGCTAGAGACGACTTCATGCAGAGACGTTGAGAGTCGACAGAGACGATCGAATGTCAGGAACCTATTATTCCAAGTTTAAAGTGTTCGGAAAGACATGCAGGCAATTCTATGGTCCCTCTAAAAGAATGAAACCCTAACTCGACTTAATGACCGTGTGAAAGCCTTTGAACCTTAGGGTTTGCGGCAGTTCCACGGCGCCATTAGTGAGGCTTGGGTTTGCCCTTCTACGGCTGGACCACCGATGCTGTGGTATGCACTCGATACTATTATACTGTACCTAAGATGTTGAGCTCTTGGGGGATTATGAGGTTTTGACGAATCGATCGAATGGCTCGACTTAATTCGAATG
Source organism: Agapanthus africanus (assembly GCA_030015575.1). NCBI lineage: Eukaryota > Viridiplantae > Streptophyta > Magnoliopsida > Asparagales > Amaryllidaceae > Agapanthus > Agapanthus africanus. Next base: position 285,401,473 of record CM057346.1, read on the forward strand.
CTAGGTGGCGAGATGCATTTCTTGGGAGACTACAGATACGAGGATAGCCGAGGGAGCTCAGTCCATGCAGCCACGACGAGACGAGTCCGAAGCAGTCGACATTAGAGAAAAAGTGGAGTACGAGGTTCGTAGAAGATATGGATGAAATGACGTTCCACTCCGCCGACATCAGAGATGCGATGCGTATGCCGAGGCATAGTACTGGATATACCTTCCAGAAGGAGTCGCGATGAGTATGCAGCCGTTCCAGAACAAGAAGCAGATATAGTAAAGGACGATGACTTCCGGACAGTTGGCAGGGATGAGACTTGGAAGAGACCTTGAGCAGGATTCCTTCCAGGACACTGCTGCAATGATACTTGCACCCAGGATCAGATGTGTCACGGGCATTCAGAGAGCCGGAGGCCGACGCCAGTGACATATTGCTTTACGAGTGATCGCGATGATTGACCGGGAGATGACCAGAGAAGTGCCAGAACGGAATCTTCCCCGTTAGCACATCTGACAGGGCCGATGAGCCGATGGATCATGAAATTGGTAATCCACAGAGAAGATAAGGACCTTTCTGAAATAAGTTGCAAGAAGACCTGGACCCAGGAGTGGTCATGTTACGCGCACCAGCAGGCCAGAGTTCATGATCGTCGACGGGATATGCTACGAGTAACCGCGACAGTATGCCAGAGATTCTTGGAGGATGCGCTTGAGCGGGACTATTCCGCCATACTTGTTTCGGTATTTTAGGCGATTTATTCGCATGGTTTGATTTTGAAGATTGAGTATTTGCGATTTTTGCACAGTTGTTGCACTTGATATCATTTTCGTGCTTTGGTTTCCCTTGTTTGTGATTTTATGGGTTTTAGACATTTGAGTTGATTTCATGCGTATATACGCACACGATTTGGTTTTTGCACTCAGTATGGTTCAGTTCATATATGCTTGCAGTGCAGTGTTTCGTATTTTGTGCACTTGGATGCACTGGACTTCGATTTCGATGGTGATGCTCGATATTTGTTTCGTGCATGATGAATGCACCGGATTTGGATTTTTAGCGCATGTTGGGCGCATGTTATGAGATGCGATTTGGTGCACATCAGATGCACTAAATCGAGATTTTTTTCGTGCATGTCAGATGCACCTGATTTTGCGGTCAGGCACACACGTTGCCTACGACCGATGTTGCATGCACACCCGTTGCACCTTGATGTCGTTCTTGTGCACCCGTATGACACATATATGATTTGATTTCCGTGCGCACCAGACGCACAAGGTTTTCATATGCACTTTTGGATTGATTTCTATGGAGCAGTACGTTTTTATGATATTGGCTATGTATTTTCATACTGAGTAGGACTAGTCAGAGGACAGTGCCTGGATATATTTTTCATGAATTGATAGATTTCAAAGGGATTTCCAAAAGCGAGCTATAGTCTCATTATTTACATACGTGTCCGATATAACACAAAACATTTAAAACAGGAAACCCTTCTAAAATATTTTCGAAACGGCGGATCGTGCAAATTAAACAAAGATATATACGTATATGGCTATTTTCTTATGGAGACGTCCGCCACTGTGCAGTGTTATGCGCATTGCACATCGATTTTAAAGAATTTGGCATACATTTCCTTCAGATATTTACATGTACAGATTCGATATTTACATGTATAGTCCCGATTTATAGCATATCGGTTTTGCTTTAGATTTGGCATTCGTGTTTTCACCTTGACTCCGATAATTGCGGAATGCTTGACGGAGTTTTGAATTCGAGTTATCTGCTCGTTACTCATGCGCATGTATTGCGCGATGATGCCTTTTATGTATTGATGATTTCGGAGCCCCGTTGATTTGGAACATTTTATTGAAATGTTTTAGAAATTGAGGGTTTAAATTTAAATTCGGGGACCGAATTTCTTTAAGGGGGGAAGACTGTAACATTTCAAAAAAATAAAATATTATTTTTGGGAATTTTCATAATTTTTAATGAATATTTTAATAGTCGGTATTTTGAATACCGATAAATGGTGAAAATTCCGGAGAAAATTTTAGAAATCCTAAGATAGGGTATTTTGTGGAATTATGTCATTTTTAGTTTTTATGGTTAAGTATATGTTATTTTTGTGTTAATTGCGATTGAAGATCGCTAACCGGATTTTTGGCTTTTGTGCAATGTGCACATAACATTTCCACACCTGTCGCATTTGGTTCATGTTTTGGACTCATGGTGGCCTAGGATTGAACCATGTTTAGATGACTATGGTGGGTTTAAACCTTTAGGCTAAGTTAAGTGGGTTAATCAGGGTTTGGTTTGGTTCATGGTGACTGGGATGATGAGAGTTAACTCATCTCATTTCAAAACCTTGGTTTGCCTCTCAAACACACACATGCCAACCTCTCTACATCAGACATATACACCCACACATCAGCCATCCTAGCTGCTGCTACAAGCTGCAACACCATCAGCCCCACACCCAACATCAACAGCGCATTTTCAGCCACCAGAACAGCAGCTACAGTAGCTATATCAGCGCAAATTCAGCAGCCCTACACCAGCCCCTAAGACTTTTCAGCCCCCCCATAGCTGACCTGCACACTCCCATCATCACTTTTCAGCCCCCAATAACTGCAGCCCCCAGCCCATCAACACTTTCAGCCTCAATAGCTGACCTGCACACTCCTAAACCACACTTTTCAGCCCCCAATAGCTGACTTCATCCATAAAACAGCCCCTACACCTGCAGCTACATCAGCTGCTGAAAACATGCTTCAATTCAACACCTTTCAGCCACAATATCTGACCCATCAGCAATTACTTCAGCCCATTGTATCAGCAAAACAGCAGCAGCAACCCATACCAGCCCATAGCATCATTTAAACAACCTACACCCTCACCTCTCTCTTGACTGCACAGGAGCAACAGCTGCTGAAACAATCCATCAGCCCCCAATCTTGCATCAGCCAACCCTACACAGCTACATGCCACCATAGCCCCACACCTATACACCATTATCAACACATCAGCAGCCCCAACAGCAACAAGACAGCCCCTACCTCTGCTGATACTGCAGCCATAGCCACATCCCCACTCAAAATCAACAGCCCCAATTTTTGCATCAGCTGAAACAACCTCATTCAAAACATCAAGACCACACCACCACAACCACTCCCATAACATGTACAACTGCAGTAGCAGCTGCAACAGCAACCCAAACACTACCACAACACCAAAACAACAACAACATCATCTGCAGAGGAAAACAGCCGCATCTGCAGCAATTGGCATCAGCAGCAGCTGCTACAGGAGCAACTGCAGCAACTCTCCAGCAGCAACCATCCCTCTTCTTTCTCTCTTCTCATATATCTTAGGATATCCAGAGGTATAACCCCTAACCCGACTTCTAGCTTGCAAATATATGGTTATTTAGGTGAAAATTTAGTGTTTGCTATGTAGTTTAGTGCTAGTTTAGTGATTTTGAGTGAGATTTGGCAAATAGTTGGTTTTGAATGTTAGTATAGCCTTACTAGGTGCTGTTAAGACCAATTGAAACAAGAATTGTCCCAGGTTTCACCAAAATACCAGATAGTTTAGAATCAGTGAAATTTAGCGATTTTGTCGACTTTGTGGCCTTTCTGGAAACTGCTATCAATTCGGACCTCCTAAAATAAAATTGACTTGGCAGTGAGATGTGCAGGTAGATAGTAACCAACACCCAAAACCCTAGCTCCAACCCTCGTTTTCTGGCCGCAGATATATTCCATCTGGCTGCAATTTGCGGCCAGATCTATAGGGAACCCCCTCGTTTTGCGTGCACTGCTCTTTTACCTGTAAACTTGACCCCTGGAATGCCCAATTTTGTCTGATTCCAAACAGGGTAGAATCTGGGTCGTTTTTCATGAGTTGGCGTGATTTACGACTTGTTTTCGTGTGGATTTCGGTATTCGATGATTCGTTTCTGTCGGGTGGCGTTTGGACGTCAACGACAGTGGATATTAGCAGTGTTTGCACACAAAGTCACAGGTTTTTGCCTATGGGCGTAGTGTGCACCATTTTGGTTCCGATGTGATTTCCATGTGTTTTAGCGTGTGATATCTTTATAGGTACCCCATGTGGCGACGGGGCGTTGAGATGCAAATGGCGACAACGGCACCGGCACACATAAACGAGGTGAGTTGATTTATATCTACGGGGAGAAGTCGGGTGGATGGCGTATAGCACCTCCGCAGTCCGTGGTGATGTATACGGATGCGTATACACACCAACAATCATTATATGTTAATTGTGATTAATGATAATTTTAAGATGGATATTGGTGTGTTGGATTGGTAAATGGTTACGAAACCCTAGGGTAGTGGGTGCGCTACACAAACATACACACACATACATACTTGCATACATGCTTACTTCATGTGTGCATAGATGGGATTCTATATAGATATGTGTTCACATGGGTATGGGACTATGTGTTCACATACCGACTTGAGGATGATACTTGGGATTAGGATGAGTCGATGATATTTGATTTGAGATTATGATATCAGTGATTGACAGGATTCGTACTTGAGATATGTCCTGATATGATAGCGGGTCTTGGATGACGATGCCATGTGCATAGTGTTTTATACCTATAAAATGATCGACATGTGATTAAGTTACGAGATATGACATGATATGATAAGATGTTTATGATAGGCCGCTTGGGCGATGTATACCCCTTTATGCTGATTTGTGCTGATGATATCGATTTGGTAGAGGCTGTCGATCGGAAGTCGGATTATGATTGTATTGACGATATATGATGATGATATCGATTTATACGAGACTGTCGATCAGTAGTCAGATCATAATTATAGTAATGATGTTAGCATTGTACTAGACGTAGGTCAGTACCCGGATTATGATATTTGATAAAGAGAATACCAGATGAATGATATGACGAATGTGATATTGACCCGTACCCAGATTTGGGGATGTCGTACGACGGATTTACGTACGAGCTACATTCTGATGTTTGATCCGCACTCTAGACTTGGGATGTCTGATCATAGATATTATATCGGATGTGATATGATTGAGGCGGGATCACCGACTGTATATATATACCTATATGTATCGACTCAGAAGTTAGGCGGGTTCCCTTACCTGCAGTTAGCTTATTAGATCAGCCCTATAGGCTGTGTAGCTGAATGACTCTTATGACATTAGATACAGTCTAGCTACCATTGTGTTGGTATTCAGCTTCCGCATATTATTATTGTTGCTCCGCATCGCATACTGTTATGATTCATAATCCATTATTGATATCATGCTGTTAGGACACCAGCACCTTTACCGATGATGCGTATGTAACACGTACACTTATTTGCCGGCGCACACACATCTTCATCGGTAATTGCCATGTCACGTACACTTAGAGAATATTATTGCCTGATTCAGCTTGTTAGCTAGTAGTGACATGATATTAGTGTACTTACCTTATATGCCAGCTTGGCATTGTAGTTATTACTTGTCACATCATGCATACTGTTGTTCATTATATGTCGCATTCATGAATTCTCATGCTTATATTCATGATTTTACATGCTATTGATGATTTGGATTCGGGTTTCCATGAGATTTTCTGGATTCGGAGGAAAACCACAAAACATATATAAACTGCTTTCTCTCTTTTAAATAAAAATGCGGTTTCCCCATGATGCATGAGTCGTCCACCATGACTTTTGCTGATGGATTTCGAGACCCGATTCGAGGAGGCGGATGAACCGTTTCAGGTACATGGTGGGCCCGGTGCGGTACCCCGGGGCAAGAAAATCGCAGGAGATGGCGTTGAACCTGGCAGGGGAGCACGACCGACCGGTGATATTACCCGACGCATCGGATATCCGGAGGATACCGTCGTAGTCATGAGATGGATGGTAGGGGCCGATCTGGACTGACGGCGCCATGGATTTTATGATTGAGACATTGAGATTTCGAGATACCGAGGTACAGAGATTGTGATACAGAGATATCGAGATATTGAGGTTTATGTTTTGTGCCATTGCTAGGCACTGTTTTATGCTGATTTCATTATGATACCTCATTTTAAAAATACAGAAATCTCACAAATTTATGAAAGTAGTTTTCTTCAGTACATGCATTCTGTTTCATGCATTCATACATCATCCATATGATACATTGCTACCTGATGCGCTGACACGGGCACATGGGTTTATACTTGGGTTAGATATTTACCCCAGTCATTGTTATAGGTTGCTGGTTATATATTTGAGGATTATATTATGATCGTATGACTTAGGATTGTGTCATACATGCGATTTTCTGTTCGTAGATTTTTTTCTACTCACGAGTTGGCAACTCACCCCCGTTGTGCCCCAGTTTCTTGCAGGTGTTGCCGTACAGGTCCCATTATGACTTTGCGGGCACTGTTCCTTTCGGGTGACTTGCTAGTAGGTGGGTTTATTGTATCGTACCCATCATTATACATTGTATATTATATTTCTGTTGTATCTAGAAGTTCCATCAACCAAACATGTACTTATTTGAGATAGAGACCAGTGATGTTTATTCTTTCAACCTTAGAGTCGCGTGTTATATTTCTATGGGTTTCAGGCTGGTTGAGTATCCTTTTCTGTTGTGATCCTCGCCTTTAGGCGTTGTATATTATGTTGCTTACAGGTTGATTTGATATGGTTCTTCCTACTCTCTTCTACTTTTCTTGGTTTGGATTTCTGGGTTCGGCTTACTTAGAATACGTAAGCCTCAAGACGTTGGTAGCCTAAGTGCCGGTCATGTTCCGTACTTTCGGGACGTGACAAAGTAGGTATCAGAGCGTTACGTTTTACCTTCGGAGCGTGGGATGACCCTTGGTTGATGGAATAGGTGACTAAAGTAGTGTGACATACCGTTGGTATGTTCCGCGGCATATTTACGACACGCCACTCCACTTAAGGAAGCTTAGGATGTACATTTCATTATTCAGTATCATATTCATTCCTGATCTAGCCTCATCGGTACCAGTTATGGCTTTGCTGCCATGATTACGGGCAGGGAGAGCTACGGCAAAAATTGCGGTCAGCACGAGTTCGTTGCGAACGAGGACTGACCAGGGCATGACTCCGGCGACGCACGATTGCAGAGGTGTGTCTTTTCATGATGTTTTTGCGCCACGAGCTTTGGATGGATCGCTGTATGAGATTACTCGGACGTGCAGATTAGCACCAAAGGATTGAGCCACTGATAGGGGCCAGCCAGATTTTGATGACCGTTGATGTGTTGCTCATTCATGATGATTGAGGCACGGTCCAGCGTGCAGACGAGTGAGCCAGTTGTTGCTGCGAGCGACGAGATATTGCCCCAGATGTTGGGGCTATTGCAGTATGAGTTTGTACTAAGAGATTTTAGAAGGTCGCTAGTCACCGAGGATGAATGACTAGGACATGTGGATCGTTTGCTACCCCGATGCGAGGTCATCAGATAGATTGATTTCAGCTAGAGACGACTTCACGCAGAGACGTTGAGAGTCGACAGAGACGATCGAATATCAGGAACCTATTATTCCAAGTTTAAAGTGTTCGGAAAGACATGCAGGCAATTCTATGGTCCCTCTAGAAGAATGAAACCCTAACTCGACTTAATGACCGTGTGAAAGCCTTTGAACCTTAGGGTTTGCGGCAGTTCCACGGCACCATTAGTGAGGCTTGGGTTTGCCCTTCTACGGCTGGACCACCGATGCTGTGGTATGTACTCGATACTATTATACTGTACCCAAGATGTTGAGCTCTTGGGAGATTATGAGGTTTTGACGAATCGATCGAATGGCTCGACTTAATTCGGATGCTAGGTGGCGAGATGCATTTCTTGGGAGACTACAGATACGAGGATAGCCGTAGGAGCTCAGTCCATGCAGCCATGACGAGACGAGTCCGAAGCAGTCGACATTAGAGAAAAAGTGGAGTACGAGGTTCGTACTGAAAGGTTCCTAGGCACTCTAATAAGGTCTCACAAGGCATCGAACATGCCAATTTAAAATTTTTAGTACCGAGAAACCCTAGACTACGGATCTTTAACTAGATGTTTAGGCGAAATAGAAAGCTAGTTAACAGTTAACTATTGTGATACGGAAATTACAACCTTTGTAGATCCGGATATCCACCTCCATGGCTCCGCAACGTCATGTCCTCGCTGTCCATCATGAATCCTTGACTCGATCATCGGCTTCATCGGGAAAGCAAGCGGAATAGCTCGTCGGCTTTGTGTCAAAGACGATCTACGTCGAGGTTGCACAAACTCAAGCTCCGACTTCACAAACTTGTGAAACTTGTGAAGTAAACACCCAAAACAACTTGGCAAGAGGTAGAGGGTGAAGAAATAGGAGGTGGGTTCACTTTAGATTTGGATTTAACTCACTAAAGCTCAAGTTGCCATTGGAGTAGCAAGCTTGAAGAAGAAGAAGAAGATGAGCTCAAGAAAAGATTATAATAAGTCTTATGATAAAAATAAATATAAATCAAAATACTTATCATAACTTGAACTAGGGTTAAGTGTAGAGAATTAACCATGGTCACTTTGATGGGTTAGGGTTAAGCATGAAGATAAGGATGGTTAGCAAAGTCAAAGCTTCATGAAGCTTCAATATAAAACAAACTTAGCCACCATTCTTATCATAACTTATTTCAAATAAATAAATAAATAAATAAATAAATAAATGGAAATGCAAAACCCTAATTATCATATTAACCATGGATTAATTCTATACACTTAACATAAAGATCAAGTATCATCAAACATGATACAAAAAAGTGCACGAAAGCATATCACATATACAATGTGCATCAAGTGAGAAAAATCCGTTTAAAGTGAACCAATACTAGTTAATGCAATGTAATATATCAAATATATAATTATGCATTAAATCATTAAATCAACATTTGATTCAATGATCCGGTCATGCAGCACATAACCGACTAGAATCTAATGTATCGATTTATCGAATCAATGATTCGATAACTAGGTCATATCGAATATAACCAATCGAAACATATATCGCGAGAATGAAATGCGGTATCACATACACGCATTATTCTCGGTCCTGCACATATCTCATATGCGCTCCTATTTCGTTTCGCTTGAGCCAGGAAACCTCTGTGTAGGACTCTAAAGACTCGTCAATACGCCGGTAGTAGATGATGATCATATCAAGCACCCACAAGCCGCAAGCGGTCTGCTAAACGTAACGGCCACCCGGGTATTGAGCGATCAGAAGATCGACGAGCTAGTCCGCTCACACTTCTGCGAATCCGACCAGTAACACTTACCATACAGTCAAGTCTCTTCGTCTGATACGTCGCATATCAAGTCTAGGGGTGGTATACGTCAGACCCCAATAACCCGATAAGTCGTGCCGATGTGAGGCTCGTAACGGGTCGAGAAACTACTGGTAACACTTACCAGCAAATCTCTGATCAGCCCTGGCCAGGGACTTACCTGTCACGGCCAATCGAGCACAGCGCAACATCAACTCCCAATACCGGGAGAGACGAAACCCCTCCTATCGCTCATTGCCTCCATGTGACTCGGGACTGTACCCAAAGACCACCGTTTTGCACGCCCTCATGGACGTGGTAAGGTGGAGATCAAAGCACAGTGGGAATCACACAAGACTCTATGACGATCTCGGGTCTACAGACTAACCTGTATAAGTGTCACCTGAGAACTGCCATCTGACGTGAGGTATAATACCATCTGGGAGTTCTCGGCGAGTCCGTCCAGTGTACCCAGTTTCCACTGAGCACCCGTATACCATCTCTGATGTCAAACACCAATGGATATGGGATCATCCATCGCCCATCACATGGGTCGAGAAGCGTATACGCTAGTCTACTCTGGTATATCGATGCCCCGTCTCGAGATACCCATGACTAGGGACCTTGAAGGATGTACTTATGGACTACCATGTCCCCACTAGTATGATCTGCATCATAGTCCAGGTAGTCAAGTACAAATCCTAAGGGCTTTACCAACATGTAACTATAAGACAGTATAAAGAGACTAGTGTACATGTTAAGATAAATGGCAACCAGATAGCATACTATCATGTCGAGCAAGAAAGTCATCTCTATATATGTCCAAGCATCCAATATAATATACATAATCTGTACAATATTGGCCTCTAGGGCATACATACAACTAACAATCTCCCACTTGCACTAGGGCCAGCTGCTGTAGTATCTCATACCGAGCATCCCGAAGAGTCTCTCAAACTGTATCTGGGGAATGGCCTTCGTGAGTGGATCCGCCGTGTTGTTCTTCGTATCAACTCTCCTGACCTCGATCTCCCGGCGATCAACTATCTCCCGGATCAGGTGATACCGCCTCAGAATATGCCTGGACCGCTGATGGGACCTGGGTTCCTTGGCCAAAGCCACCGCTCCATTGTTATCGCAATACAAAGGTATTGGATGCTCAATGGATGGAACCACACCAAGTTCAGAAATGAACTTCTTGATCCAGACAGCCTCTTTGGCAGCATCGTTGGCAGCGATGTATTCAGCCTCCATCGTCGAGTCTGCCATGGTTTCCTGCTTGGAACTCTTCCAGCTAACCGCCCCTCCGTAAAGGGTAAAGACAAAGCCCGACTGCGACTTAGAGTCGTCCTTATCACTATGGAAGCTCGAATCGGTAAAGGACTCCACTTGGAGTTCTCCGTTACCATACACCAAGAACATATCTCTAGTCCTTCGCAAGTACTTGAGAATGCTCTTCACAGCTGTCCAGTGACTCTCTCCAGGATCAGCTTGATACCTGCTCACTACACTTAGTGAGTATGCTACATCGGGTCTGGTACATAGCATCGCATACATGATAGAGCCTACTGCCGAAGCATAGGGTATCCCTTGCATGCGAGCTCTCTCCAAATCAGTCTTGGGAGACATCTCTTTGGAGAGAGTGACTCCAGAGATCGTGGGTAAGTTCCCACGCTTGGACTCGTCCATACTAAACCTCTTTAGTATGGTGTCAATGTACCTGGATTGGGACAATCTCAAAATCCGTTTGGATCTATCTCTATAGATCCTGATCCCCAATATGCAGGAGGCATCACCAAGATCTTTCATTGAGAATCTTTGTGATAAGAAGAGCTTGACCGATTGCAGCATAGGAATGTCATTTCCTATCAAGAGTATGTCGTCCACGTACAATACGAGGAAGACAACCTTACTCTCTGCCACCTTCTTGTAGATACAAGGTTCATCTGGATTTTTGACGAAATCAAACTCTTTGATAACGACGTCAAAGCAGATGTTCCAACTCCGCGATGCTTGCTTTAATCCATAAATGGATTTAAGCAGCTTGCACACCTTCCCGCTGCTCCCACTGTCTACGAAGCCCTCTGGCTGAGTCATGTACACGCACTCTTCTAAATCACCATTTAGAAAGGCGGTCTTAACATCCATTTGCCAGATTTCGTAGTCATGAAAGGCAGCAATGGCAAGCATGATTCGGATGGATTTAAGCATAGCCACTGGAGAAAAGGTTTCGTCATAGTCCACACCTGGTCTTTGACGAAAACCCTTTGCTACAAGTCTAGCTTTGAAAGTCTCCACTTTCCCATCTACACCAAGTTTCTTCTTAAAGATCCACTTGCTCCCAATGGGTTTTACCCCTTCAGGAGCAACTTCCAAAGTCCATACTTTGTTGGTGTACATGGAATCCATCTCGGACCGCATAGCATCCAGCCATTTCACTGAGCCCCCACTAGTGATGGCCTGCTCGAAGCTAGTTGGGTCATCATCCTCCATGATGCAATCCTCACTGCCACCATCAATGAGAAAACCGTAGTATCTCTCAGGTTGGCGAGGAACCCTACTAGATCGGCGGAGAGGCTGGGGTTCATCGGGAACTACGGAATCCTCTGGTTCAACCAAATCTTCTGTTGTAGTCTGTATTGCTGGAACCTCTTCCAGTTCTACCTCAATGCCACTTATCTGTTTCATAAGAAAACTTTTTTCTAAGAAAGTGGCATGTCGAGAAACAAACACTTTTTGTTCCTCGGAGTGGTAGAAGATATACCCTCGCGAATGTTTGGGATATCCGACAAACTTACATAGAACAGACCTTGCCTCGAGCTTGTCCGGATTTTGTGTTTTAACATAGGCCGGACAACCCCATATCTGAATAAAGTTAAGACATGGTCTCTTGCCATTCCATATCTCATATGGAGTGGTAGGCACTGATTTGGTCGGAACTCTATTCAGTAGGTATGCAGCAGTCTCTAGTGCATATCCCCAGAAGGAAATAGGTAACTCAGCTGTACTCATCATAGAGCGCACCATATCCAATAGGGTGCGGTTCCTCCGTTCTGATACACCGTTGTGCTGTGGTGTATATGGAGGAGTCAGCTGAGAGAGAATCCCATTCTCTTTTAGGAAGCCCAGGAATTCATTGCTTAAGTATTCTCCTCCTCGATCAGATCGAAGGATTTTAATACTTTTTCCGGTTTGGTTCTCAACTTCTTGTTTATATTCCCTAAATTTCTCAAAAGCTTCTGATTTGTGTTTCATCAGGAACACATACCCGAACCTAGAGAGATCGTCAGTGAATGTAATGAAGTATGAAGAACCATCCCTGGCATGTGTAGACATGGGACCACATACATCACTATGTATTAGTCCTAAGAGTTCGGTAACTCTTTCTCCGTGTCCCGTAAACGGAGTCTTGGTCATCTTGCCTTTGAGACATGACTGGCAAGTGTCATAGGATGAAAATTCAAATGGATTTAAATATCCATCCTTATGCAACTTAGCTAGTCGTGTCGCATTGATGTGACCCAGTCTACAATGCCACAAGAAGGATTCGTTGAGTTCAGAACTCTTCCTCTTGTGTGTGTTTGTTATGCTCAGAACTGTTGATTGATTTAGAACATAAATGCCATTGCACAACGTGCCTGATCCAACCAACTTTTGGTTATGGAAAATGTTCATAACATTGTCTTGTAATACAAAATTATATCCTTCTTTACTTAGCAAAGAAACCGATATAATGTTGCATATCAGGTTCGGCATGTAATAGCATTCGTTCAGAACCAATGTATTACCCGTTGGTAATACAAGGTGATATTCCCCGACAGTCTTGGCTGCAACAATTGCACCATTTCCTACTCTTATGTCTTTATCACCTTCTCCAAGTTCTCTACCTTTCCTTAGCCCATGTAACTGATTACATATATGGGATCCCGACCCGGTATCCAATACCCAGGACGTAGAGCAAATGGAGAAACAGTTCTCAGTAACGAACACACCCGAAGAAAATGCATCAACATGTACTTTCTTCATTCGGGTGGCATGGGAATCCTGGTATTCCCCTATATCCTGTTCATTCCAATAACTCTTATAAGAAAGAACGGAACCAATGTTCCCCAGCACAGTATAACATGCGGGTTCGGTCAATACATCCATATTATTATCTTTATTAAGGCATGAAATGGTCGCTACCTGGAGAGAGAGAGAAGAAAACACTTTAGCGTATGCTCGTGCAAGATCAGATTGGTTATTATCTTATCTAATCAGGATGGCTCCCACTGCTTTTTATCAAATCTTCCTCCAAACCTTAAAAGGAAAGACTAGCCGGGATTAATTACACACTACAAGTTCGCCAATCTTTCAGCCAGGCCAGTGTCGGTAGTTTGAGGGAGGTCCCCCGTGCTTTCGCACGAACCTAATTAATGTAAACCTCGTTTTCCCAGAGGCGTAACCTCGTTAACACCTTTCTAGACACCTACTTGATCGGCTAATTGCAATGTGTAAAACTCTCCCAGGAGTAACTCTTACTCGCAGCGGGTATCGGGATCCAACTATCTCATAGAAGGTATGCAATCTCATTGCAAATTTCAACACTTGAAATTCCCGATAATATTTTGCCCCTAGCGTCCTATGACCTTGACGGAGGCCAAACAACCCATAATCCGCTAGTCAAGTTCAACCCGTCATTTCCTGATTGAATTAAACCCACCCGCACGACCCTTGACGGAGGCCAAACAACGCCGTACGAATACCCTAATCCAATCGCATCATATGCTAGCAGATAAGCACTAGTTAGCTACCGTACACTGCGCCTTGACGGAGGCCAAACTACCGCAGCACGAATACTAACTAATACTTATCTGAAATGACGGAGGGCTACGCAGGTTTTTCATAAAAACCATGAGCGTAATGAACTTGATATCGTTGTAGAATCAAATAAAGTTTTGAAAATGGAGTGATTTTGAGGCTTTTCTAGTTTTGCTAAAGGAGTCACTCCCGGTGAAGGGATCTCGGTCCTTTCCTCGTCGAATGAGGTGCGGGATATATCATATATATCGCTGTGCAAAGCAAAAACGCAAAAGCAGTCAAAAGCAAACCGAGTATGTAGCATCTGCCAGTTATTGCTAAAGGAGTCACTCCCGGTGAAGGGATCTCGGTCCTTTCCTCGTCGAATGAGGTGCGGGGTATATCATATATACCGCTATGCAAAGCAAGAACTGTAGCTACCTGTTTTATTTAAAATCTGATTCTACAAAATCTTAGGTTTCTTATCTTTCATTAATCACATTAATGAAGTCCCATCATTTAAATACCTAAACCATCACAGATAGATATGACGTACACTTATGCCATCCGCATTCGTCTCGATGTCCCCTCGTGCACCGTTAGGTTAGGTAACTAACGACAGAGCAGGGCAGGGCTAGCGCGGGTGTAAAACATAAGTAACGTCTATATAATATATCATATATACTATATACTATATCCATCACAGAATCACATCACAGATATCGCAGCAGAATAAACATATGAAATATTGGATATACTAGGACGTCCGTGTTTTCAATACGAGCCAGTATAAAACACGGATTCCACGGTCGTGATGAATAGCCAATCCCACACCCCTAGACCCCTACGAGAGCGGCAAGCAACCCTGCCAATTCTAGGGTTAGGAGACCCAGACTCGACTCCTCGAGTTAGTCTCCCACTGGACCCCAGAACCCGGTTACTTGTGCTCCCCTCCTTGGGTCTATCCTAGTGCAGAAAAGTAAATAATATACAAAGGGTGACAACTCCCGCATCCTGGAAGTGCCCCGAATAAAAGAATATTACATACAAGTTTTTACATGAATGAAAATGAAAAACACTCATCTCACATAAAAAAAAACCCCCGGCTATTCAAACACGACGATCCAATATAACATATCCAGCAACACATAACATCACATGTCATCAACGTAAGTAAGTATGCATACCCCAATTGTCGTTGACGTATAGCAACGAAACCGGCGATATGAACATACTACACTTACGGTCACAGAAAAGAAAGTGTAAAACTACAACAATTGGAATCCGCAACTTCTTTAGACATCACATGCCTAACGGATATAAATCCCGCATTTTAGTCTCATTATCGAAAACTCTTTTCAATATCATATGGGACTAAACTGCTAGATTTATAACATTCATCCAGTTATCTCATAACTGTTTGTGAATTCCAATTATTGTATCCAATTCCGGATAAATAGAATATATTAAACTTTCCGATCGAACACTCGAACACCCAAGTTTTCCCAACACCGATCAACACATGAAATAGGTTCAAAGACATTCACTTCATACCTCAGTACCAACGGTCCAGCCGTAGAAGGGTCAAGCCAACGCCTCACATGTGGCACGCCGTACTGCCCCAAACCCGAAGGTTCAAAGGGCAGTTCAAGACGGTCACATAATCGAGTTAAGGTTTGTGTCTTCTAGAGGGACCATCGCGTTACTTGCACTACTCAGAACGTCTTTTAACCACACAATAATCCAACACTTGGATATTTTGGCAGGGGAAAACCTGGGTATTTATATCCGGTCGAACTCTTTAACATATTCTACAGTTATCTGGAAAAACACTTAGACAATTATTTGATAACCCGATTGAATAAACGAATCCCCAAAGCAACCCCAAAATACTCTTCTGTGAAGTCATAATAAAATATCCCAGAAAACACAGCATTGAATTATATGAGTTACTGTGCAAAAATAATTAAACAAGGCTACAGTACTGCCGCGGAAGCGCCGCACATGCCTAGCATGTGCCGCGCTTGCGCGGTGGAAAAGTCGAATTAGCCCATCGTATTTCACAGTAATTCTAATAACACCTTGCTTGATTTTCTACATATTTTTAATTGACAAAAATCCGAATATTTAGAAAAAGTCCAGAGAGCATTTTACGGTTTTGGATTTCGGTTCGATCGGGTTTCAAACGTCGTCGGGACTTCGCCTAAGGCTCTAGC